>CM077202.1:23271239-24512073 GCA_039654625.1 Rhinogobio ventralis | reverse complement strand
TTACAAAGAGAAAAAAATAACTATATATTTAAAAAAAAATCTAATCAAACAATGATTCTCTGTAATCCCTGATTTGTGAAAACCATAAGATCAATTGTTTTCATCTAAATCTGCTTAAGGTTTTTTTTTTAACTAGACGATTTTGTTTAGAAGGTTCCAGCGCTTATTGTTTGAACGCAGACTTGATAAAAACGAAAGTTTACACCAAACATTTAAGTCTACAATATGAGAATCTTAACCACTCACTTGTGATTTGTCTGCATGTTTTATTTTATCCAAAAGACATGAACTCTTGGTGTCCCAAAAGGTTTGTTTGCATCTCTATTTGGCAGTTTTAAATTAGATACATTTGATAAATGGTAAAAGTAAATTAGTTATAACCACATATTTTGCGATATTAGGATGACGAAAACAAAATGAAAACATGTAATTGTATCCTATTAGTTGTAGGCTAATAGCTAGAAGTTAGAGTAAAAGATTAGCATAAGACCACGCGTTGTTTTTAAATATTTACAAATTCAGCTTTTATATTTGTTAAAATAGAAATAGGAAATAGCTAAAATAATAATAATAATAATAAAGAATATGAAATGAAAATAGTCTGTTTCCTAAAATTAATCTGGTCGATTTTGTAAGCTCGTCTGTCCAATCATACAAAAATCTGTAAAAATGCTTTTCTGTCGAGCTATACTGAGGGAGACCTATAGGGCGTACGCACTGGTAAGCTATGCATTATTGAACTTACACGGAGTTACTTCAGGACTTACTCAGGTTATTTCAGCGTCGTTAACTTTACCTGAGAGCCTCTCCTCCTGCCGAGTTCATTTTCCTCAGTACCGCGTGTCTGAGCCGAGTGGATGGGAATTTGGACGACACGCTGCCTATGTCCAATAATATCATACGGAAACGGGCTTAATCATTTACTTGGCCTCTTAACACGCGCATATGTATTAATTTATTTGTCAGTCAGTGTTCCTGAGTCGTCGCAAGGGCCCTTTGCGTGTTTGAGTACGATGGTGCATAATACAAACACGCCTGCAATCACCAGAAGCCTCTTGTGGCCATTAAAAGTCAGTAGTTCAACTCAAGTTTTTTTTTTCAGAAACTGAGTGGTTCTCAAAGTCTGAAGTCCGCATATGCACTCACATCAAGGGGCCCTTATAAACATCACTCCAACTGTCAATATTTCATCCTTTGCTGTGTTCCTTGCCGTTCTTGCAAGCCTCACCACCGCGAAATAAACAGCCTCGCGCTCAAAATGAACTATGGACGAATTAAATTTACGCACAGGTGTTGTTACACGCGTAAATGTTTTCGGGGTTGGGGGATGGCATGGGTAGCTGAAGACTGCGTAATAGAAATTGTGCGTGGGTGCACAGATGATAGCGCTGCTTTGTATTGTTGCCCTGGCTGCTGATGCCCCGCCTCTGATGGAAGCCTTAAACCTGGCACCAAGCTAAAACAAACGAAAGTCAGCTTCGAGCTCCCACTCAAACCAATTAAGGCGGACTCCAGTGCACACTCATACGTTTCCATCCTGCTGCAGCGACGGTGAAACAACAGGAACAGAGGAGCTGGCCAAAAAAAAGAAGGAGAGATTGCCTTGCCTTCTAATTTCTCCCTTTCCAACACAGAACAATGTCGATGAGCCCTAAGCATACGACTCCTTTTTCTGTATCCGATATCTTAAGTCCTCTTGAAGAGAGCTACAAAAAAGTGAGTATGGAGGGGAACAACTTGGGGGCTCCACTTGCCTCGTACAGACAACCCCAAGTCACGCAAGCGGCGATGCAGCAGCACCACATGGGCCACAATGGAACAGTACCCGCTGCCTACCACATGACTGCAGCTGGAGTTTCCCAGCTGTCACATACAGCCATGGGGGGCTACTGTAACGGGAATTTGGGCAACATGAGCGACCTGCCGGCCTATCAAGACGGCATGAGAGGTAGCACGACGGCCACCAGCTGGTACGGAACGAATCCTGACCCACGCTTCTCTACAAGTACGTGAGATTGAGTTGTATTTGAAAGAACTGTTTGTGATTTTTATATATATATATATATATATATATTAGGTGTATTAAACGTCAGCTAATTGTACCATTTTGAATCATGTAGTCTGCAGTCTGTAGCTTTTTAGGCTTTTTTTTAAACTGTAAAACCCAGTCTCTTACCCCCAAGCGAACATGGGGCTTTTGACAGTATTAAGGGGAAATATGTTAAGCCAACCACACTTTAAACATGCCAGGTGCTGTATCTAAACCCAAACAAACTGTATCAATTAACAGACTGTTAACTGCAGTTCCAGTGTTTGTCCAAAGCGGGTAGAAGTCTAACAAGAGACGATTGCGTAATAGTGCACAATCGCAATATTCTCTCTTTTTTTGACTGAGCTAAGGAGCGCTTGTATTTTTTCTGGTCATTATTAGTATTTAATTATTATACTGTATGCTGTTAAGTTGCAAAGCTAAATTAGACGGTTCTTTTTTGCAGTCTCTCGTTTCATGGGTTCCTCGTCTGGTATGAATATGGGCAGTATGAGCACTCTGAGTTCTTTGGCGGATGTTGGTAAAGGCATGGGTCCGCTGACGAGCACACCTCGCAGGAAGAGAAGAGTACTCTTCTCCCAGGCGCAGGTGTACGAGCTTGAACGACGGTTCAAGCAGCAGAAGTACCTCTCCGCGCCGGAAAGGGAACATCTGGCCAGCATGATTCACTTAACTCCGACTCAAGTTAAAATTTGGTTTCAAAACCACCGATATAAAATGAAAAGGCAGGCCAAGGACAAAGTGTCCCAGCAGCAAATGCAACAAGACAATGGCTCCTGTCAGCAGCAGCAACAGTCTCCACGACGGGTGGCCGTGCCAGTGTTGGTGAAAGACGGAAAGCCATGCCAAGGCAGCAGCCATACACCCAACACTGGTGTACAAAACCACCATCACCAGGGAGGAAACGTCATGATTATGTCCAATAACAGTTCTTCAATGGGCCAGCATCAAAGTCAGCAGGTAGGCAGCGCCGGTCAGTCCCCAGATCTGGGTCAACATGCTGCAAGCCCTCCATCTCTCCAAACCCAGGTACCCGGCCTGTCACACCTGAACTCTTCCGGTACCGAGTATGGAGCTGCCTTGCCCTGCTCCGCTCTGCTTTATGGCAGGACATGGTGACCCCGGAACAGACAATAACACAATAGCAAAATGACAGGTGGATGCAGATAATCTGTATACTCTGCTCAAAAAGACCATGCGAACAGTGGTTGCGCTATGAAACCCTTGTCTCCTTTCTGGAGGGAGAAGTGACAAGGCTGCAAGCAACACAAGGATTGCCAAATGTCAAAAGGTATCAAATCTTTTATTGTGAGGATGAGCGCCAAAACACCATTAAGAAGATGGAATTATTTATATACACTAGATTTTAAACGGAGACTGATTGAAACACTAAAATCACAAATATTCTGTCATCCTGTTGGATTTTAAAATGAAGACGTACCCCTCACAGTTAGACTGCTAAATGAATAATTTCATTGTAAAACGTAGCTTGTATATTTCTGTAAAAGGTTTGGACTGATTACATAGTTTTTAGCGATATGTATATTGTACAAAATTTTTATCGATATTAAGGGTCACATGTTTTTTTCAGTTCCATTGTTATTTGTACGTTTAATTTTCCTGTAACTTATATAGACATTTGACTTAAGCGCAGTCATACAATCATATTAATAAATTATGACAATAATAACAATAGCCTAACAATACGTTTATTTTAGATTTGGGTATAAGAATCTATCACTCGGCGGTGCTAAAAGTGGGACCTGACCAACTGAACATTTTTCTTCAAGATTAATAAAAGGAAAACTAGTTTCAATGTCAACAAACTTTCACACAATTAGCCTTTACATTTGTTGGCTACAAGCTTTCTGAATACTAAGTTGTTGTTGTTTTTTTTTGCTGTAGTCGCACATTGTTTGCAATCGACAATTTCTACTGTTTGTAATGGATATTCCTTCAGGATTGTGGATCTGGGCAGGCCTCCTAGTAAAGTGTTAATTCTGCAAATAGTTATGTAGTTTTCTGTGTGTCGCAACACTCATGAAGTCACACCACAAACCTTAGTAGCCGAAATATGTCAGAAGTTAATTTTGCGTTTTAAATGCTAACTTTGTGCCGTGTTAAAGCATTTTATGCAGTTGAATACCCCGGAATCCATTTACGTGCAAAATGACGACGCACAGCAATTATTAAATATTTAAAAATGCTTACATAAAACGTACACATTTTTCATACCAATTTGATTAATAATCAACCTCGATCCTAAGTTAATTGTATTTAGTGAATAACCTATTAAATGAGATGTAGCCTATGCCTTTCCTAAGTAAACGATTTTTTTGTAGATAATTCTTTTTGGAACTCTTTGTCGTACAAAGAATGAGTCAGTGCAGGTGAGGTCTCCACTCCTTGAGAGAAACTCACATCAAACAAACGCTCCTAAAAGCCAACATATCAATCACATCGCTGTACAAACAACAGTATTCTCCTAAATAACTTTGCAAGACGAAATAAACACACTTATCAGAGCGCTGTCCATCAATACCGTGTTTGTGAAGATCAGAGGTAAAATCAAATGCCCCCGTGTTTACGTATTGATAAAGACCGTAAACATCAGAGGGCTGAGGTAAGATTTACCGAGTTGCCAGCTAGAACGTTTGAAAGTGCATGCCGTGTGTTTCTCTGTGAAACATGTAGCCTAGTCCACACAAGGAAATAACTGAATCAAATTTGACATTTCTATACATTTATTTTACACGTTTTGTCCAAATAAAAAGTAATTCATATAAATAGCCCACATATGAATCGGTAGTGTAGCCTACTGACACACAAAGGCCGCGGGTCCATTCACGAAATCAGACTTTTTCTTTCTTTCTTTCCTATCTATATCCTAATTATTTAGGCCTATGTGTTTTTTTCTGAGCTGGTCTTGATTCTTTTCAAATAACATTTTGGACTTCTGTGATTTATACTGTAGACTGTGTGATTTATAGACTACATGACATGCAGATATTAATTCTATAATGATCGATTGTGTGGTGCAAATCATTTATTTAACTTTTCAATTATATTTCAATTATACAAATCTATAGTTTCGACCAAGTTATTGTTATTTCAAAGATTTTAAGAACCCCTTGATTAAATGTGTTTTCCCCCTAAAACCACTGTCGCTTTTACCACACAATTACACTCTTCTCTTGCCCTTATAATTGCAAAAAATAAAGTGGCTAAATCGACATATTTCCAGAAGAAGACTATCCTTAGCGTTGTGGGGGATAAGAACTTTGTTCACTCATTTAAAAAAGTTTTTGTACTTTTTGCTTGACAAACCAGATCTAAAGAATATTGATTTTTCTTTTAGTGTTTATAACCCTCTGTTATTTATGGAAAGATTGTAATAAACGGTGCACTGATTGCCCTGATATTTTATAGGCTACTGCGCTCCAACAGCGATAGTAGATGTAACTATTATTGCAAAGCAAAACTTGTACAATAGGCCATTAGGCCGAATGGTCGGTGTGACCCTTGTTGCTGTTCACGCCTGGGTTTTATAGCTTTTATTCGCAAATAAAACCCTCTGCATGTAGTAAACCGTCAACTGATGAAGGTATTTATGTGAAGCTCTCGCGCCAGTGAGCGGGCAGTGGGGCGCGCGTTTTAATGACTCGCTGATTGTAATGGCGCTCTTCTTTTCTGTGAAGGGTCGTTAAATCAACAGATCATTTTGTCGATTATGTCCGAAATTATACTTTCGAAGGCCTACAGATGATTCTTTTACTTGCACTGATACTCAATTATATGTAACCTCCACCTAAAACTCTAAGCAATATATATGTCTAAAAAGGCAAGATCAATGGGCTACTACTATGATTCTGAAAAAAAAAAATACTCTCCAGTCATATTTATAAAGTTTATTTGAGTTTACAAGGAGCGAAATTAAAATTAAAAAATTTAGCCCTATATTATTACAATATTATAGTAGCCTATTACCTGTATTTGTAGACTACATCACTGCAATGTAATGAACTTGAGTATAGACAAATGATTGAGGATGTCTGCTATCTTAACCATACTTCCCTCGCAAGACCAAATACATGAAATAAACGTTCATTTTATAGGCAAGTGAGATTTTCTCTTTTATCCGTTGTGCAAATTCAATCATTTTCCACAGCAATCTACCAGCGCCGAAAGAGTCTATTAGGTTTTCGGGGATTCGTTTTGTTAGAGCTCCTCTGAAAGACTCCAGATTACATTAACATGTCTGAGGCTCGGTGTGTGGTCTTTGTGTGGAGCTTGTAGCTGTTGAAAATGACTTGTTGGAAGCGTGTATGCTCTCATCACTCTCACTCAACACACGTTGCACAACTGCGGACTGTCCTCGAGGCTTTGGGTTAAAGGTCCCAGTCACCTCTCTGCAATTAGACCCCAATCTCAATGCAATCAGGGTTTCCGAGGTCCGTTCCCTGTTTTATTCTACACTGTAGTTCGGGCGAAATGATTGACTTACAATCTGCATATATAGCCTATTTGTGGTGAATCAAACTTTGTGCTCATCTCGACAAAAATGACCATACATATTTGTCATTAATCGTGCATCTAAGATTTTCAAGATTTTTAAAGAGCAGAAAGAAACGTAGTCTACATGTAACGTACAGTCAAATTTAAACGTCATATACGTTACACTTAATAACTAATCATGCTAGTTAATTTCACTAAAACGACCATCTTTTATTCACGCCACTCTTTGACTTTAAACATGTCCACACGAAACAAACTTGGTTTGACCACACCTTCGAAAAGTAAGGTTATGCAATGACACATAGCATTGTATTTTTTGCATTACGTCATTTGCTGTGGAGCTGTCCGGGGTGCTGAAGTTTCGCTCACCACCAGTGCCATGTTCACTATACTTAATAATAACTTAATTTATTTTTAAAAACACATCCTTGTTAAAGTAAAATTGCAAATGTAGGCTATAACCTCAACAAACGTAGTTTCAAATGAAATGCTTAATTGGATCACTTACAGTCCGCAACAAATTCAGGCGAGAGCGGTCTAGATACAAATGGCAGAACATATACTATTTTTTAAATATTCATCACCATGTTTCAACATGACTCAAACTCTATTCTTGACACACCATAACCACAGCGCAGCATGTGCGGGGAATGAGAAAGCAACTACAAACAAAGTAGGACAACTGAGAGAGGGGTTTAACATACTTAAAACTGACATCAAATGTGGCTGGATCGTTTACAGCTATATGGAGCAAAAAGGCAAATCTGTCTTTGTCGGTACAGCTGCACTGAATTACTTGAGCTTTTAGAATGAAGAGAAAACTAGAATTAGAATTATGTAGGTAAGCCTTTGATTATAAAGGACAGAGATATTCTCTTCAAGAAAAGTCCAACTTTCAAACATATACCTCATCTTTAATCTTAATACATCTTAAATGGAGACTGTAAAAAGCAACGTAACAAAGAAATTAGCAAGACTGGTTTTCGTCTACGGCTTTCTTAGACCAGCTTCAGTATGTACATGACAAATGGCACAATTACACATTGACTGCAATCACCTCCTTTAGTAAATCTTATTGTCAACTAGTAGCAAAAATATATTTAATTGTCCAGTATTTATCTGCTTCGTGAGGCCATTGTACTGCACACGCAGACGAGGGTCATTTGCAAGAAGAAATACTTAGCATGCAGCGCGGAACACAAGATGCGGTAATACTTGACCTTTCAGTGTAATTGTGGCACCGGTGAAATGCAGCGCATTCAGCCTTATGTGAATGCAGCCTTTCCCATCCATTGAACAAAAACTGCATTTTCATACCTTCTCGTTTCTTTACTTTTTTTCCTTTTCATTATTATTATTTTGCTTCTCATCAAAGAAAATTACTCTTTTAATGGCAGTGTCTTTTCTGCCATTTAAATGGGCAAATTATCATAAACTGCTGAAACGTTCCGATAAGAAAATACCTCATTTCTTCTTGGATGTAAGGAAAGATCTTCACGCATGTTTTGAAACGACGAATCACTCGGGTTATGACCATTAAGTATATTTTTCATGTGTAACAGATTCTTGAGGACAGCCCTCATACTGTAGGATTGGGCAGTCATAGGGGAAGATGGGGACGTCGGAAGATGTCCCCTATAAGAACAATCTGCATTTACTTTTAAATGAACATAGATATAGGTTTAGCATACGAAGGATGATGGTGCATCAAACAATATGTGTGGTTAAAGGAAATAAATAGAAACATTTCCTAAATTAGTTGTCCTAGCACAAAATGTAAAATTATTCAAAGAGGCCATCTTACCCCTCTCCAGACGGCCACCTGGGGCAAGAAGCCCCCCTGGGTAAACTTTTACTGAATGTATAAATGACTTGAATGATGAATGAAGGATTCTTATTAATATATATAATTATTAATATATTAAGTGTAATTGATGTTAAATACTAAAACGATTAAAAATAAAATGTTGTTTTGACAATTTAGTTTAATTGAATAACCAAAACCAAAGCAGAATCACAGTAAAAGAGATTGACCTGAAAGGTAAATTTGTTCTATGACATATATTCAGGCATATAATTACAATTAATGAAAAGCAATGATGTCTGAAATGTATGTAGGCCTACATCACGCGTCCAACGTGTAGATGTAGATTCATGAAATTACTGAATAATAAACCATGAATTACAATAAGTATCCAATTAAAAAAAAAATAGCAACACTAGTAACAACATGCCACTTCTGGGGGCATTCTTACCCAAAGGTCTAATTTTATCGTTTCCCTTCAAAATAAAAACTAATTTGTATTCCACAAAACTAAAAACATTCATGTGTCCACAAATCCCTTACAACTAGCAACAACAACAAAAAACTGATACAGTGTCTCAGATCAGATGGGGCCCATACACAATTTTGGCCCGTTTCTATCTGTGGGAGTTTTGTGTGTGCAAGGAGAGAGAACGCGTTTGAGTTAACACGTTTTCCTAAACGATAAGCGTCTGTGTTGTGTGAATAAAGATTTTATTTTAATGTTCTGAAATGTCTCGTGCGGCAGCGCGCGGGTCATGACTCAATAATGAAATTCTGAGCAGACAAGAGGGGCTCTATCGCAGTCTTGTACTGTACCAGCGGGAGTCCTTTTGTGATCAGCGAACCATTACTAACCGTGTTAACACTTCCTCCCCCGCTAAATAACATGTAATCACCTCACACTACTGCTATTTTGATCAACTTTTTGTCACTTAAACACTATCTGATTACTTAAGCGTGGTACAACAAAAACTATTAAAACAGCATCAATATTAAACATAGCGGATCTAAACTGTAAGTCTGTAGTCACCAACAGCCATCATTTTTAGGACTAAATAACCTACCTAAATTTATATATTAATATAGGAAGAGCCTATATTAATATCATAAGCTAATGCAGTTGAGTATCAGAAGAAGACAAATGCATAGCCTACCACGATGTTCGGTAAAAATGTCATGGACTAGTAACATAAAATAAGCTTTATGTCGGTAATATCTTGAACTGGTTTTATTTACTTCAATGGGGAGGAAGCATTTTCATTTTTGGGTGAACCATCTCTTTCAGGGTCAAGGTTTCCACTTTTTACAGTGTTTGTGGAGTAGGACCTATTTATCATGTAATTGCAATCTAACGTCAGAAAATAAAATAAATAAGAAGCATTCTAAATAATCTTCTACATTAAACACCATTCTAAGTAAACAAAATACAGTGTCACTCAATATCGGCATATACTTGGGATACTGCCTAATAAATGAGTAGAACCATCAAATATCAATACAATTTTATGGACTGTGTCACTTGTATCCCATTGCATCGTTTCAGTCGGATGAAATGAATCGAAAAATGTGTCTCGCGTAGCCTGTCATCAAGCTTACAGGATTGTAATCTACTAACATTGCTTGTCCTAAGAAATCAAATATGTCGTAAGCAATTATAGTGAAAAAAAAAAAAAAAATTGTTATATTTTTGTTATTTGTTATATTTGTTATATCTTAAACAAATGCATTCTGTTAGTCATGTTAGGCCTAAATGCATGCATCACAACTGTAAAGAATTGGTCTATACATGAGTGTGGTAGTCTACATGTCTTAAACATTAAGACCTGTTGAGATTATGGCTTTTTTCTGTAGAACCGGAAGGAGGGATGCTATTTGCCCCTTTATAAAATATGTCATTAGGAAGAATTCATGTCACACAAAGGGACGGCAGTCAAAAATTGCCCCACCACTGTTCAGTAATTATATAGTTTGCCCAGGCTGCGGGCTGTCATGCGTCGAGGCAGGTGGCAAGTCCATCATGCAAATGGCTTGGCGGTGCCGCCATAATTAGCCAGCGCGAGTCGCCCAAATTAACAATTAGCTAACATGCAATTCTCTCTGTGAGCGCAGCGACTCGCCGTTGTGTGACCATTGTATTACACAGCCATTTGCACGTATGGCGTATCATTTATCATTTCTATGCTCAATTTACAATTCTATGGCAAAGAAAATCAGGGTAAACGTCTGTGACGATTACAATTTCTGTGACTGGTTGTTCAGTTTCCGGGGTAAGCTATGCACAATACAAATCACATAGCTACATTTAGGCCTATTTTATCAGTCTGAAAGACGGACACCAACACTCCCCCATGCAGTCCAACTTGCATAATCTTAGGGAATTTTTCCTGGCCAGTTATTCAATGTCATTCAGTTCTCTATTAAAGGCTTAGTTCACCCAAAAATTAAAATTGTGAAAAATTGTGTTATTAATTACTCACCCAATCGTTCCAAACCCCTAAGACCCTCGTTCATCTTCGGAACACAAATTAAGATATTTTTGATGAAATCCAAGAGCTCGCAGGCCCCTCTATAGACAGCTATTTAACACGTTCAAGGCCCAGAAAGGTAGTAAAGGCATCGTTAAAATCATCCATGTGACTACAGTGGTTCAACCTTAATTTTATGAAGCGATGAGAATACTTTTTGTGCGCAAAAAAACAAACAAAAATAACGAATTTATTCATCAATTTCTTCTAACCTGTGTCAGACTCGTGCATCATGGTGCTCACGTCAACAACATTGGCCAATGGTAAGGCGTTCTGGAAGTGCTAAGAGGCCATTTCTCAATATACGTTCATGTCTGTACTTGTGTGCTCGTGGACTTGTGAAACGTTATCAGTCGCTGCCCAAGTACTGTTTCATTTCAAAGTGCACATCTAGCCAAGTACAGTTCAAATCCCCAGATCTGTTCTTGATCCGCCTGTTTTATCGAGGATGCATCGAGAGGTGACTTGAGCGGACTTGCGACAGACAGGTATCCCAGAATGCATCTAGCACCAACCAAAAAGCGTCGATAGCGGATGAGAAAACCCGCGTAATTTAAATATAGGCAACTACTGTTAATGTGTCACAAAATGTAGTTTTAAGACTTTTTCAGTCGAGAATGTACTTGTTTACAGCTCAAATCTGTGGTTTATTTATGAAGAGATAGCCTATTTTAAAATTTGATCTGGCATTTTCAGAGTTCACCGGGCGCTCAGCGGTCATTAACCCCGCCGAGAGCAGCATTTCCTCAGTTAGTCCTTCTGGCGTTTGCCGCTGGCTCTGATGTCTCTGTAGTGGTTAAACATGAGATATAATTCGTCTTGTGTAGATCTATCGGGCGATCTTTGGTCTCATTAATCTGTCATTTGTTCCCTGGCAAATCGTTTTGGCTGAGGGCAAAGTGAGTTCATAACTTTATATTTTTAGGCAGTTTAACTTTACCGTTGTAGCCTACTAGCGCTGACTTTGTATGTTTGACTGAATAGTTTGCTTTGTTTCTTGTATAGGCTCTTATACCTTACACTTTTATAATGGCTATTATTAATCATACATAAACTGAGATTTAACAAAAAGAGACTGGATTGTGTTCATATTTAATTTTATTACAGTGACAATCATATATATGCACACTTATTGTCTGAACCACATATTAATATATATATATATATATATATATATATATATATATATATATATATATATATATATATATATATATATATATATATATATTTTTTTTTTTTTTTTTTTTTTTTAATGTAAACGAAAAGAGGCAGGGTTGTGTTTTATATTTTGTTTTGTTATAAATAATTATACATGCAGTGAAGATAATCAAGGTATGTTGCCTGAACCACATTTGTGTGGCTATTAATAAGTTTAAGATTTTTAAAAATGAAAATGAAAAGAGGCAGAGTGGTGTTTTATGACATATTTAGTTTTTTATAGCCTAAAATATACATACAGAGATAACCAAAGTAAGAGCAAGCTGAGTGAAGGCTACGGTTCCATTGGTAGATTACCAGACTTGTGTCCTCCCGTCCTCGGGAGTTTGTTCTCCTGAGTTGAACTTGGCAAGTCTGAACTACCAAGGAAGCAAGTCAGAAGTTTGCATACTTGGTATTGAGAAACGGCCAGAGTCTAACACAGGCTAGAAGAAAGAACTCAACAATTTCTTCACGTCAGTCTGTGCCAGTCTCCTTTGCAGTTTACATTGTAAATACAGTGCAGCTCCTGCGTCATCATCACACGCATGCGAACATCATCGACTGCCGTGGAACTGAAAGCACTGCACTGTGTTTACAACTAAACTGCGTAGGAGACTGACAGGCTAGAACAAAATTGTTGAATAAAGTCGTTATTTTTGTTAGTTTTTGCGCACAAAAAGTATTCTTAATGCTTCATAAAATTAAGGTTGAACCACTGGAGTCACATGGATGATTTTAACGATGCCTTTACTACCTTTCTGGGCCTTGAACGTGTTAAATAGCTGTCTATTTTTACTACCTTTCTGGGCCTTGAAAGTATTAATTAAATTGCGGTCAGAGCTCTCGGATTTCATCAAAAATATCTTAATTTGTGTTCTGTATATGAACGAAGGTCTTACGGGTTTGGAACGACATGAGGGTGAGTAATTAATGACAGATTTTTCATTTTGGGTGAACAAACCCTTTACATTTAACTGGATTATTTGTTATTGAATGATTTTATACTGAGACTATTTGGACTAAGTGGGATTTATTAGGTATTTTACTGTATCAAGGATTGGTAAATTATATCTGAACTAATTGACCGTTAGGTTATTGCAATTTTTCCTGCCATTACATAACTAATATTTTGTTGAAAGACTCGGGAAATTGCTGAATCAACAAAATTGTAGCTATTGCACCCATAAAATATAGCCATTGTAGGCTACAGCCTTTTTAGTGTGCGGCAACCTAACATTTTTGCTGCGTGTCAACCTAAAATGCCCACCTGGTTACCAAATAAAACATCATGCGTTTGGACTCTATATCACTAATCGAGCCCAAGTGATCGCTTCAGGTTTTTGGTTAAAATGGAAGACGGACCCACGCTGTGCAGCAGTTAAAAGTAATCCAGACCTAAGAGGTGCTGCTTTTTTAACCCCTCCAGTGATCTCCTTGCACCCGGCAGACTAAACGCCTCCCCAGCAGATAGCCCCAAACACAGCCCACCCACTTACTCATTATTCCGGGCTGCCCTCCGACATGACACGGGAACAAAGTAGGCGTTAAGCCACATTAGAGCCGGGATGGGAGTCATCAGTAACCCGTTATCAGTTAATGAAAGGAAACACATGCGGGGCGATACACAGTAGCCGATCAATAGCACGCTCGGACAATGAGCGCCTGCTCACAAAAAAGAGAAATGCTAATCAATTAGAAACCTTGTTTGCTTCTGGTTCGCTCAGTCTATTCCCAGCAATTACATCTTCATTAAAGATAATTTAACCGGGATGCTGCCGCAGGGACAACAACAGTTGTTTGTTGCTCCATCGTTTTCAATGGCTGTGAATGACAGCATAATGCGTTATATTTTAATGCCGACTGTCCACAGGGAGATTTCCCATTATGTGGCTCATAATTTTGGGAGATTTAAGCCGAACCCAAAAACATCAGGCTTTATTGAAGACATCAAATGCAAGCCAAAGATAGCCAAGATAGTCAAGTTATAAATAAATTTTCTTTTGACGAAATCTCTGTTCACAAGCCTTTTACTATAAACGCAAAATAGCTATAGCAGTGGTTATCATTCCCGAATTACCCCAGCACTTTCTCCGTTATTGAATTTGATTTGCCTGGTATTAGAGGCTTCAATACCTGACTGTCAGATTAAGGAAGACATCCCAAGTGTGCCATGGTTGTAACATAGATCTTCTGGTCTATCTATAGCATCAACCATTATTGAGGATGACATTGCTTTTTTATTTTCTGCATCACACTGCTGGCATGGTATCCACACATGGCACCAAACCACAGCTTAAATATGTATCCAAAACAGGGAATGGTACGGGCTTCATGACTCGGCTAATGAAGTTCCTCTGCCCGTTAAGACAACAAACACTTCAGACACCTTCAGATACACCAGTTTGGCAGTGAACACGTGTAAGTTTGAATCAGCTCTTTCATATTATAAGAAGATCTTTGCCAAATCGACTGCCGATTGAGAGCCATTTTGAGTAAGCATACTTGACACGAGCTATGTATAGTGACACGCTGAAGTTTATCTGATGAATGGTAAATGAAAGGGGTTAAAGCTAAAATCATCCACATGATTGCAAGGCTGTTCTTTCCAGGAAAAAAGTCTGCATGGGGTGGATTCATGGTGGCAACAAAATGCATTTATGAATTAGAATGACTTCAATCAGTATGAAATCGAAAAGAGCATTGATATCATAGATGTGAATGCTTTTGTTCACAAGTATGTTTTATTATTTGAGATATTTCCATTTATTTCAGACTATCCCCTTTTAGGATATTCAGTCACAATTTCCTCGGATAAGATGGACATTTGCAGCATCTTTGACTTAATTTATTGGTTATACAGTATTTCACAGCAGGCTTAAAGAAAAATAACAGTTCTGTCATCATTTACTTTCAAAATCTGTATGACTGACTTTCCACTTCAAAACATGAATGAAGATATTTTCAAAGAAATAATTGTACAATATTGTTTTAGAAAACATTTTGTTTTTGCCGATATAATGAAAGTCAATGGAGTCCAAAACAACATGGGACCCCACTGACTTAGACAAAAAAAAAGATATTTTGTGATAAACAGAAGAAAGTCGTACAGGTTTAGAACGACATGAAGATGAGTTAATGAAGAACTGGCTGATCCTTTTAACTGAAAGTTTAATTAGACTAATATGCACATGATCTGATGACTACACAAGCTTTTAGGCAATACCGTCATAGCAAAACTTATAGTAGGTTGCAATTTCATACACTTGCTATTGGTTTTTCTAAATGTTCTCTTAAAAGAGATGTGATTCATAAGAACAATATCAAGCGTCCACGCTTTACAATGATGTGAATAGCTTTGTAATGTGTGTGTCTAATAAAGTACATTATAATATATAATAAAGCTCAACATGCTCCACTTGATTTTTTTTTGCTACTTCATTTATATTGTTTTAGTGTTGCTTGAGAAGGAAGCCCATTCACTAATGTTGACGTTGCTCTTTTTGTGCACAATGAATGGTCACCTGAGGAAACATGTAACTTAATATTTTAAGCTCCTCATTAACATCTCATTCACAGCCTCATGTTTGCCATCATGCAATTTCATATACAGTATTACGGCGGTAGTGTGCAAAGACTTTTTGCCACGTGATCATGCAGACCCCTGCCCCCGTTTCAAGCTTGTGCCCCCCTCTCCCGATCCGAGTTAGCTTCCTAGTGCAGGACCGTGGCATGCTGTGTTTTGGCAGAAAATCAATAAAGGGGAAAATCTGCTCTAATCATCCGCACATTTACCATCACAATCAACAATCAAAGCCAAGACCTGAGTCTTTATTTGTAGGCCTGAGCTGCCCAATTTTCCCACTGTGAAAGGCAGGCTAAATTAGAACCCTTGGTTCCTGTTAGCAGCTCTTAATGGCTCTGATTTGTGAACTGCTAAATGAGGTTATGTAAATTGATCCTGAGTGCAGGCAGGGGCCCCCAGGTGACAGGTGCAGCTTCCTGTGAGATAAGGAGGGAGAAAACTTAGCAAGGCTGTAGGAACAAATCCCCTCAATAAAAAGCAGAACAGTATTAGATGGATTTTCAATTAAACCCTTAAAAAGTACAGTTGACTTTCATTAGTGAAAAAATAATTGTAATGTTTGCTAATTGTTTTGGTGTTGACTACAAGACAATGTAGCTAAGATGCTTCTACAAAACTGACTCATCACACAAGTGAGGAAAATGGCATTAAATCATTTTTTTTATTTATCAAACAGTGTTTATCTAAACAACATACAGAATCCCTGGTGTTGTAAAATAGTATTAAAGACGTTTCTCATAATCAGGGCCGGATTTACCTCTTATTGTGACATAGGCAAAATAAATGTTAAGAGTTACAAGCTTTTTACCAGAGAATTTCTGACATAGGCATACATGTTTTGGCCATCATGCGTTATGTTTTCATCAACTTACAGGTGATAAAGTTTATTGTATTGTATTTTCTCTATCATTTGGCAAAAATCTCATGCTATCAAAAGTTCGACGCACAGACTGTTTAAGAGAGTAGGCTATGACTCGATGACAAATGCTACTAAGACACTCTTCTCTGTTTCTCAAATAAAATATTAGCTTATATATAGTGTTTCTTGAGTAAAGAAAATGCTGTAGCCTACTTATTCAAACAACCAGTCATTTATATACCCTTGCATTGCAGAAACAGCAGTGTGAAGTTATTAGGTTTTACAGAGTTTAGTCACAAAGTTTAGACACAAGCTCTTTAAAATACTTTTCATTGGTTAAATGTTTGAAAAACCCACAAACAGGCGTAAAGGGTGACCAATAGTAATAATGAAAAAAGATAAAATGACGAAATATGGAGATTTCTGCCCAACAGAGACAATATTTTAAAATGTAAATTTCGCTAATTTATAGGCCTATAGTGTTCTCTAACAGTTTTTTTTTTTAGCATTAGAGTGATATGATAATAATAAAGAAAAATATATTATTTCTCCTCATTGTAATTGATTAGTATACTGTGCCTTTTTGCATCATTTCAATAAATACATAAAATAGATTCACAATACAAACAGAATGTTCTGTCACTCCTGTATTCATTTCACAATGAGGTATTCTTATTCATGTCAGTATATAATTTCCATTATTTTAATAGAAAATATCAATACCTCTGGAGGCATGTAGAAATTATGCAAAAACTGTTACATGCTTCAATATAGAAACAACATCAGAAATATGTTGCTAGTGCGTAGATTCTTATAGGTTTGAACAGGAAGATGGTGTACCTAATATAGGTTGCTTTGAAGAAATGAAAACATGGCAGACAGGGCTACTTCCTTTCTACTAAATCTGATCACTATTTGTACAGCAAATAGATGAAAGCAACTGAGGTCACTATTAGATATTAGGTGTGTCTTAGATATTTCTAAATTGAATGGTCCTCTTCCCCTCTCCCAATCGACCTTGGTTTTTTTTTCTTCATGTACTCCTTTACACTCTAGAGAGAAAAAAGGATACGACACAAAGGCAAAGGCATTTTACTAAGAGATGCAGATGAACAGGAAATGGGTGAAACAATAATGCAGATCTGCCCTTGCATGTTCTGCTCACAGTTGCTTGGGGAAAACAGAATATAACTGGAAACTCGTACCTTCTACCGATCTGGGCACCAACAACTTTTTTGTCACACAAAAGTATGCAAATTAAAATCCTGTTTGCATGGTTTCCTAAAGCTCCATAAACATCATATGCCTGTAATTGATTACTCAGCATCAGAAACTTTCCATGTTTTTCCAGTGTAAATGAGACTCTGCTTATCTTAGTGAATACACCAACACAATCATTCAGTGTATAAGAATTGTTTGTAGTATGCTTGTAAAGTACTTGGTGTTATTTGAATGTCAACAAGGGTCATATTTGAGTGCAATGTAAACAGTGTTGCTCACAGTGTAAAGTATATTAAGCAAATGTAGAACTTGTAGACCAATAAAGTATTATTGAAAACAAAGGATATGGAAGAAAAAAAGCAATCGCCTGTTAATCAGTTGACAAACAACATGTATGCATCTGAGAAGCTTGTTAAGATAGATTGACCTATAGATAGACAGACATGTTTTTTGGTTTCACATAGGTGTCAAATACTGAAGTAGTGAGCAAACGCATGACGCAGTATAACTAAAAGGGTAACACTTTACAATAAGGTTCATTAGTTAACTACATTAGTTAACACTTTTAAACCGCACTTTTAAAGCATTTATTTATTTACTGTGAACTAACATGAACAAACCATGAATAGCTGTATTTTTACAAAGATTAACTAATGCTGAACCGAGGTGCTGTTCATGGTTAGTTCATGTTAACTAATACAACCTTATTGTAAAGTGTTACCACTAAATGATAAACATGGACAGTAGAATCAGGAATATACAAAAGAGGATAAATACACTAACCACATTTACCAACAACGAGAACCGACAAAGGACCGAACAGAACAGGGAGTATAAATACATGGGGTGTTTCTCAATACTCAAATTGATGCTTCCTTGTCTCCTTGCTCCTCCATCCTCCAGCCTGTGACCCGGAAACCAATCGAACTCAGCCATCTTAAAGGGCATCTAAATTCTCTAATTGCACCACAAGGAGTGGAACGAGGAGTGAGGAAGCTTCCTGAGAAGTCATGAGCGAGGATACACAGGTGTATCCTTCCCTCGCATCCTAAGGGGGTGGAGCTAAGATGCAAGGGAAAAAAAACATGGGCTGTATACGAAATTGCCCCCTAAACCCTCATTCACTATTCCCTATCTTAGTCCACTAATATAGTTCACTTGAAGGAGTGAATGAAAACGAGTGCGTGAAGTCGGACAGCCGTTGAGTGTACATCGGCTGTACACTCGTTATTGCGGTGCAATTTAGGATTGAATGAGTGCACTCAATAACGTCCAGTATGGTTTCGGACACCACTACAAATGGCTGTCCCCTCAAATAATGCCCTATTTGAGGGTATAGGGGGCAATTTCAGATTCAGCCAAGGATGCACAAATATGAAATGAGAAGCACCCACTGAGTAAACGAGAGGTCTAAACGAGAAACAGGTGAACATAATCAGTAACTAAGGAAACTAACTAGGGCACAATGAAGACTAAATTAAAAGGTTATACATGAAACCAAGGGGCTGTTTATACACCGTTTTCAGCTAAAACCATTTTTTTTTAAAAACAACTACAGCGTTTTAGAGGCCTAAAATCGTAAACTTTTGAAATGGGTTTCAAAGTGCACGTTTTTGCAAACTATACCACTATTGTCTCTCTATAAACTACAAAAACATGAAATTGTGAAAACAGTGCTGTCATGCACATGCGTATTACATGTTCAGTCTATATGTGCGTAGTGTTTTTTTACAAAGTGACATGTCCAACTACTGGCCGTTTTCACGGATCCATGTGAACGGGGATCATTTTGACAATGGTGTCGTCTGTACGTGAAAAAAGCAAAGGAAAAACTTTTTTGTTTTTAGTACATCATTGTCGTAGATGAACAAAATGCATTGAAACAATATATATGGCACTTCAAGGAAGGTCATCTGTTATACTGTCTTACATTATGGATATTGCAGTTTATTGCTCTAGTCACATCTGCAGTCATCGTGCCTCCTGCAGCAGGACTATGGCTTGTGCACACAGGGATCAGGGACCCTGGGCACCTTGCACAGTCAGAAAGGCCTCATGATTTACTCACCCTCAAGCCATCCTAGGTGCATATGACTTTCTTTTTTCAGACAAATGCAATTGGAGATATATTAAATAATGTCCTGGCTCTTCCAAGCTTATATAATGGCGGTGAATAGAGGATTTGATCTGAAGCCCAAAAAAGTGCATCCATCCATCATTAAAGGTATCCACACGATTCCAGGGGGTTAATAAAGGCCTTCTGAAGTGAAGCAATGCGTTTGTGTAAGAAAAATATCCATATTTAAAACTTTAAAAACTAAAATAACTAGATTCCGGCCAGCCGCATACATCGATTTACGAAAGAGTAAGAGATATCTTTAATGATGGATGGATGCACTTCTTTGGGCTTCAAAATAAAATCCTCTATTCACTGGCATTATAAAGCTTGGAAAGGCCAGGACATTATTTAATTTATATTCAATTGCATTTGTCTGAAAGAAGAAAGTCATATACACCTAGGATGGCTTGAGGGTGTAAATTAGTAAATCATTTTCATTTTTGGGTGAAGTATCACTTAGAACTTTAATGTTCTAAGTAATTGGAACTGTGAACTGTTTTTTCAAGCATCGTCACTTTTAAGATTTTGAGCTATTTGACTTTTCATAAAGTGTTTCAAACTACACTGTAAAATCTAATTAGTTAGACTTATTTGAAAAAGCATGCAAACCGATTGCCTTAAAAAAAAACAAGTAAAGTGAAATAGGAATAGTATGTTGTGCTAACAAATGCTTAGTTAGTATAGTTCACTTACACAAGAGTTCTAGTAACTAAAAAAGAACTGTAGAGAGTACTTGATCTTTTACTTTATGTTTACTCTTGACTTAGTATATCCACCATAGATGTTACCATTGTTGTGTTTTGCATGCTGAATGTTGAAGTCTGTCAAGTATGGTCAACTACAAGATATTGTTACAAATATAGAGATATCATATCAACCCAATTAAAAGTTTCACAGGTGTTTATGATGTAAGTGTTAGCAATAACATTGTAAACATTATTTGACATACAGGGAAATATTACATAGGTTAATTTTGAAGATGATCTTAATTTCTGACTAAATCATTAACTATAGTTAATTATTCAGTCAGAAGCTAGGTCAACTTTTAAAAGCAACATATTTATTACTTCTCTTCATTTGAAACCAAATAACTGTGATTTCTTATTGCATTGCTGCATCAGAAAGAGAATTACAGTAATATAAATGTTCCAAGGGCCCAACCAAAGTGAACACTTATCACCATAATGGTGAGGTTTTGTTTTTTTTGCTTGACAAAATGGCACTCAAACCAATCAAGTAATCTTAACTTGGTTTTTCTGAGTAAACAAGGAATAGTATGTGAAGAGTACAGATTACTAGATGTTTACAATTAAATTAAGACACTAAGTAAAGTTAACTAAAAAGTGTTAGTTAGAATTACTGTTGGATTTTACAGTGTAGTGGAAAGATCTACTTATAGATTTTATTTACAATACAATAAAGGCAGTTTTCTCAAAATTAGTTTTTTCTCCTGCTTGTCCCTGAGTCAGAAATCTCCACTTCAGCAGAACTTGCATACACCAAAACTTTACAGTTTTATGCCTATATTCTAAAGGTTTTTACAGAGGAGTTTGGTCATACATAATTCACCTGACTGTATATATTTCATTAATAATTTATTTTTTTTCTGGCTGTTGACAGTATTTTCAGATTTGTGGAGTAATAAGAGAAATCCAAAATACCCTCCGTAAAAACCTTTGACTCTAATATGTCAGCAAAATGAAACAACATTTTTTAACCTGGCTTAATCCAGTGTTCAGATTTCTGTTCTGGAAATTTATGCAAATTATTGTATATTTAATTAGATAATGTTTGCAAATATTTGCAATTCTTAATGTAATTAATCAACTGGGGAAGTATGGTAATATCTATAAATTTTACACTATTTACCTGGGGTGTCTCGTCTTAAGGACTGTTCCACAGACGCAAATGCAATAATTGCTGAGTATTGAACGAGCACGAAGAACGTTGTTTAAACTCTTTCAAATGAAGATCTGTGAAGCTTATTTGGATTTTACAAGATTAACAGTATCCTGAAAAAGGGACGTTTTCTTTATAGTAGATATATCAGCAAGATGTTTCTACTAAAAACCTGGTTTCTCTAAGTGGCCAACCCAAGCCAGTCTCTTCATGTGCCCTGCTGCGTGGGAATATGCTCAAACAGCAGAGTGTAAGAGGATTTCAAGTGTTACAGTTCTCTTCCAACTGGAGGAATTAAAGAGCGCCACAGAAAGGACTGGAGCTGAAAGGTTTGTCTCCAAAACCCTTCCTAAAATGATTAACCCTTCCAGAAGACATTACAGGGTTCAGCACAGAGCACTTGTGCTTTGTCATTGATGGCAATTGTTCTTTTTCTCAGTTGTTGCGTTCATCAGTCTCCTCATTATATGGAAAAAAAGAAGAAAAAATGTATGAATAGGCGAGGGAGATTTTCCCACACTTTCTTGGGACAGAAAAGAGCTCCATTGTAAGCAGCTTCCCATCCCTATTGCCCTTACACTATTGTTTAATAGTCAGTATTGCTATGCTATAAACGGGCAGCCTGCCTTTCAAAACCCTCCCTGGAAGAAAAACTTTTGAGTGGTGAGCACAATCTGACAATATCCCCTAAGGAGTGAAACGTCTGACGTTGAATATGATGGATACTGAACCAATGTCAAAACCCTTCAATTTGTTTTAAAGGTCACATTTTTGGCTACAATATAAGCATTTGATTGACAGGGGATGTGATTAACAAGAAGAGTAATGTCCTTATGACTCAAAACAAACCAGACCTTGGCTACATTGACCAACATAGAAAAGGTAGGTATATTATGAATAATATTAACTGGCTACCCATTGTTTTTACAGATATTTTGGTATAATTTTACACATGTATTATATAACATATACTGTAATTACGAATATGTGGATTACAGTATATGTTATATAATATTTGACACTGTCTTTGCTACAGTCAATAGATCAAAAAACATTAATAGTTTTATTCAGCAAGGATGCATTAAATTGATCAAAAGAAGATCAATAAGAAAAAATATTTTACAGTTTTCACAATTGTACTGCATTTGATCATATTTACACAAACTGAGTAGCCTAATATTACCATCTACTCACTAAAGTTGCTTGTAATTAGGCATAATTTAATAATAAGTACAATATTAATAAGTACATAATGTGTAACAAGGACACAATAATATAAAGTGTTACCAAATTATCATATCATATTCATAGCTTACAATAGCCTATTGTAATAGCTTACAATATATATATATATATATATATATATATATATATATATATATATATATATATATATATATATATATATATATAATATAAAACATGATGTTTTTTTAATATTGAACTATCATAGTAGTTAATAAATAATTTTAAATAAATACTTTTAATTAATTAATTTAATATGGATTAATTGTAATAAAAATTGTGGCGTAGTAAAAACACAACAGAATGAAACAGAAGATTATATGTAAACAAAATAAGAATTTTCAAACTATTACAATGAAAGTAAAATTGCCCTTGTTCTGTTTTGATGTCGCACATATTTGAACCACGATCAGAGCGTAAATTCCTGGCGGAAGTGAGGTCATGTTAAACAGACGCGGGTTAGTCCAATCAGCGCTGTCGTCAGGAGCGGAAGTGTGATGGCGGCGGACGGAGAGAGACGCGATGCGTGTGCAGAAAGTAAACAGGAGCAGCGCCGGGACCAGATTTCACATCATGGTGGACGCCGGGATGTATTCAGAGATTGCATTGGCTCTATTATCGAGTCACTCGCTGAGATTGGCGCAAAGGTTTGTGCAAATAAGACTCAAGCGCTTTAAAACAGGGTTGGGAAAACGGGTTGTATCACACATAACAGTACCGTTAAAGTCTTATAAAACCTGTATTTTTTTCTGCAGCAGTCAAGTAATAACCAAGAATGCATATGTTTATTCTAATATTCCAGCATGATGTTGTTCTTTTGACGGTCTCAGTTGGTCTAAGCAGATCGTTGCTGGTTTTAATCCCTATCGGTTTAGTGATTGTTTCAGCAGGGATATCCATTAAAACGAAATTAACAATTTAGAAACAACAATAATAAATAACTTTCTATTGTTTTCCAGTTAAAAGTGGGTGATAAAGTGTTGAGCATAAGTGCCAATGTCAACAATGTCTCTGAGCTTCAGCCATCTCACGTGTACACCTGTTTACAACAGCACATCTCCAAATTACAGGTAAATAGAACACACAAATAGTGCGATCAGATCCATTATATAACTTAATTACATAGACGTGAATAGAAATTTCCTTTATTTATTTTTAACTGAAAACAAGGCTGTGGAGGATAGACGATGCTTGTATTTGTGTCCATAATTCAGCTATTTAATTTACATTTGCACATCTGTCTCTCACAGCCTCATTTAAATAAAATAAAAAATACATATTTTGCATCAGAATAAGTTCCATAAATGGAAATATGTGCAGTTGTTATCGCAAAATAAACCCACAATGGGAGATAATAAACCTTTCAAGTTCAGATCACCTGTCAGGGTTTATTTTGCCACGATGACCAGCTGACTGTACATTATCCCATATTTGTTTGCCTAAGACATAATTCGTTAAATGCACATTGAAAACTGAAAGATGGCACAAAGGACAGAAGAACTGTCTGTGTTACCGCTTCACTTGTCGTTAACTTTTTGATTCTTACAGTCAGTCTCTAAAAATCTGAAGCAAATGTTGGAGTCTGAAAGTCACTCCAATCCAGGCAGCAGTGACAGGAAAGAAAGAGCAGATACATCTGAGCAAATGTTGGTTGACTCAGAGCATGTTGCTCCTACATCTGACCACTGCATTGTCCTTGAGGATCGTAACAAGACTCAAGTCGATGATAATGTGCAAATCAGGGCTGCTAAATCAGAGGTAAAACACCTCAAACATACCACTACACCACATATTGTGTATATTATGTTTATTTATTTATATATATTTTTTACATTGTAACTTTATAAGTATTATTTTGTATAATACTTTGTCCCATTTAGTTGAACAGTTAAGCTTATTGGTTTTATTTGTATTTACCAATGATTATTGTTGGACCAAACATTCACATTTTGCATGTTTTCAAGCAATCTCTTTTCCCAAACAAAATTTAAGATGATTGCTTGACAGTCACTATTTATTATTTGCATATAATCTGCCCCAGATGGCCAGTCATAGGGAGTATGAATTGCTATCTGTGAACAGACAGTTGAGAATGAATGGAAGGCTCTTTCGCTGCCTGCTTTCCTTCAGAGAGAAACAAATAGCCACCCACTTTGAGGGTCCTGTGAGAGGTCCTGGTCCTTGCAACGTTATGAAGTGGATGTTCATTACATACTGAAATTGCATGTGGGCAAAGGACAAGGAGGCCCTCATTTTTATTGCTTTTTTATTTACAGTCACTGTAATAAAGCCCAAGCAAATCACAACTATCTGAAATGGTTGCGTGTGAAATAATTTTTTTTATTATTTTTTTTTTCTCTCAATAATTGTCTACTGCGGCCACTTGTTAGTCATGCAGCCCATATGGCCTAGTGTTCCTCATTAAAACTAAACAGCAAAAAAGACAGTGGATTGATTTTTTTTCTTCTTCAATAGCTCATCACTCTGACCCTCATTGCTCTCTCTCTCTCTCGCTCATTTTCTCAGATTGAACGCAGGATATCTGCATTTATAGAGCGAAAACAGCTGGAGATCAATGAAAACAATGTGAGGGAGTTTTGCAACGTGATCGACTGCAATCAGGGTGAGAATGGGAGAGCACTGGCAACATGGGGGGTGGTCAGAGGGATACTGCACAGCAGTTGCCAATGTTTGTAAGAGTGCTGATTTCCACAGGAGTGAGGTCAGAATACACGCTAAGACTGTATTCCTCCAAATACAACCAGATCTTAAAAGCTCTTTAATTTTTACCAAATCAATTCATTTGCTATGGGGTGTTTACTATTGCATATGTGCAATTAATCATTAAACTAGTGAAGCAGACATTTTTAATACTGTTTTATATATATATATATATATATATATATATATATATATATTTATTTATTTATTTATTTATTTTTATTATTTTTTTGCAGAAACTACAAACTAACAATTTTTTCCTGTGTGGTCTATAGAAGACAGCTGTGCAAGAACTGATGCAGTCTTCACACCATATCCTGGTTTCAAGAGTCACGTCAAAGGTTAGGTGCCTGTTTATTGTCAGTATATGGAAACTCAAGTCTGCTGTTTAAAAGTTTGGGGTCAGTAAGATATTTTGGTTTTGGAAAGAATAACTTTTATTCATGGATTAAATTAATATAAAAATCATAGTCAAGACATTTATAATGTTCATCAAAGAATGAAAAATGTATCTCTGTTTCTTTAATATTAAGCATTTAAAATCATCAATTAGGGTTAAAAGAACTGTTGTAACATATAACATGCTAGAAACATAATAATCACTGCAATAATGATCCAATCATAGACTCTTAAGCATTTGCTAATTTGAATCCAAACAGCTACCTTTTTTTTGGCCGGGCAGTGTATTTCACAATATATATTACTTTACTTGAGTAAAGTATTTTTGACTAAATATATGCAGCCAAGGTGAGCATAAGAGAATTTCACAAACATTAAACCAATCCCAAACTTTTGACCGGTAGTGTACTTTACATGTACATATTACATGTACATATTCAACACATACATTTTATAGTATGAAATGATCGTATTGAATTTGTCTTTTTTTTATTATTGAAATATGAAATGATTATGTACTCTGTGTTTAGTTTTTCATGTACTCACATTCTAGACTAATAATAACTGGATGATCAGTCGATTTGTGGAGTTTAATTATTTGGTGTTTGTTTGCTATTGCAGTGACACGTGTTATAAATACTTATGGACCTCAAACCAGAGGGGCACATGCTGAGTTAGGAGACCAGCAGCAGGGGTCCTTCAGCAGAGACTGTGGAAACCCTGCCATTGAGGAGAGGCTCCATAACATGGAATCTCACCTGAAACTTCCATCAGGTAAGTGGGATTAATAGAAGAGCGATATAAAGTTCAATGTCTTAAAGGGGCTATATGTAAGGATTTTCATATATTTATCGCTTTTTTTTTAATTGCCAACAGCTTGTGACGAAACTTAAAAAAAGAACTTCCATGACTTCCTAGGTTGTCGGAAAGCCTGTACACTGATTTTTTTTTATTTATTTTTTTATTTTTTTTATTTGTGAAGGACTCTGACATTTTTGCTGGGAAATTTAAAAGGATGTGACACATTCCCAAGAGCCTCTCTTACTGAAAGAACTATTCTGTTCTGTAATGTCAATGTGTCATGCAAAGAATAGGGATTAATTCAAACTATAGTCTCACATAGCCTGATCTGTATAGTTATACTCTCAAATATACTTTATAATCAAACTATCATAACTATCATATAGTGTAATCCGTTTAAATGACGCCGGTGAATTGCCAGCAGGGAACATATCCACATCGCTATGATCAGAATCTTTCTCAACTGCTGCTTTCTCACTGCTGTTGTTTATTATGTTATTGAGAGGAAAGCGCACAGCACATATTTCCATATTCATCTAATCGTCAC
Organism: Rhinogobio ventralis; assembly: GCA_039654625.1. Classification (NCBI taxonomy): domain Eukaryota; kingdom Metazoa; phylum Chordata; class Actinopteri; order Cypriniformes; family Gobionidae; genus Rhinogobio; species Rhinogobio ventralis. The sequence goes on along the minus strand of CM077202.1, from coordinate 24,484,579 downwards.
TTTCAACAGCACGGACGGCATCGGGGTATTCGTTAACAGTATAACCCTGCAAAGGTATTTCCAACTTTTTGGGCCCTATCATACATCTCGCTCAATGCGGCACCAGGCGCAACGCAAGTGATTTTGCTAGTTTCAGCCCGACGCAGTTATCATTTTCACGTCCAGCACCACGTTGTTTAAATAGCGAATGCACACGCGCACATCTGTTCGCCCATGGGCATGCTGGTCTGAAAACGAGGTGTGTTCAGGCGCATTGTTGGCGTGTTGCTATTTTGAGGGACCTGAAATAGACTGCAAAAAAAAATTGCAGTATTGAGTAATATTGGTATTGAGTAAAATATCAGGAAATTTTCATTTTGAAGTGAACTAATCCTTTAAATAACAACAACAAAAAATATTGCACCATTGACCAACTGAAACAATATGCAATATTTTTTTTTGTTATTTAAAGGATTAGTTCACTTCAAAATGAAAATTTCCTGATATTTTACTCACCCCCATCTCGTCCAAGGTGTTCATGTCTTTCTTCAGTCGAAAAGAAATTAATTTTTTTGAGGAAAACATTCCAGGATTTTTCTCCACATAATGGATTTTGATGGCAACCAACAGGTTCAAGGTCCAAATCAATGCAGTTTTGAATGGCTTCAGAGGGCTCTGCACGATCCCAGACAAGGAATATCTAGCGAAACGTAATTTTTTTAATTTATATACTTTTTCTAACCTAAATTGCTCATCTTGCACTGCTCTGCGACGCGCCACGGATTTCGTAATCATGTCGGAAAGGTCACGCTAGACGTAGGTGGAAGTACCGCCCCAAGCAAACGTGCGAAAACTAATACAAACGAAAAACTAAAACAAAAAAAAACGAATACAAATGAAAACTAAAGTGAACGTGCGAAAACTGATACAAGCGCCCTTTACCAAAAAAAAACTCCATCTCTTCAAAATCGTCCAACATCGTTGTTTTACATTTTTTTGCTAAAGGATGTTTGTATTAGTTTTTGCACGTGTGCTTTGTAAACACAGGGGCGGTACTTCTGCCTACGTCTAGCGTGACCTTTCCGACGTGATTACGTAATCTGTGGTGATGAGCAATTTAGGTAGTATATACAGTGGTGGTCAGAATTACTGCACCCCTGGTAAATATGATCAAATATGGCTGTAAAAAATAAATCTGCATTGTTTATCCTTTTGATCTTTTATTAAAAAATAAAAATAAAAAATCGAACCTTTCATTGAAGTAAAAGAATTGAAAGTGGGGGGTAAATCACATTATAAAATAAATGCTTTTCTCCAAAACACGTTGGCCACAATTATAGGCACCTCTAGAATTTTTTGAGTAAATTATCTCTTAAGTATTTTCCCATTATTATTTACATTTTTTAGCACACCAGGGTGACTAGGAACATGAAATTGTCCAGCTATGAGTCTTGTTCCACAGGAGTATAAATATGAGGAAACACAAAGGCCAAATTCCCTTAATCATTCATCACAAAGTGTAAAACCAAAGAATATAGTTCTCATGTGCAGCAAAAGATTGTTGAGCTTCACAAAATAGAAAGTGGCTGTAGGAAAATAGCTAAAGCATTGAAAATTCCCATTTCCACCATCAGGGCAATAATTAAGAAGTTCCAATCAACTAAAGATGTTACGAATCTGCCTGGAAGAGGACGTGTGTCTATATTGTCTTAATGCATGGTGAGGAGGAAAGTTTGAGTGGCCAAAGACTCTCCAAGGATCACAGATGGAGAATCGCAGAGATTAGTTGAGTCTTGGGGTCAGAAAGGCTAAAAAAAAAAATCAAACAACCCCTACATCATCACATATTGTTTGGGAGGGATTCAAGAAAAATCCTTCTTGCTCATCCAGAAACAAACTCCAGCATATTCAGTTGTCAGACACGACTGGAAATTCAAAAGGGACCTGGTTCTATGGTCAGATGAAACTATAAAAATAGCTTTTTGGCAGCAAATCCACCAGATGGGTTTGGTGCAAACAGAGATAAAAAGTACCCCATGCCCACGGTTAAAAATACCACTGGATCTTTAATGTTGTGGGCCTATATTTTTGCTGGAGGTCCTGGACATCTTGTTCAGATACATGGTATAATGAATTCTAGCAAATACCAACAAATAAAAAAATCAAAACCTGACGGCCTCTGCTAGAAATCTTATAATGGGCCGTGGTTGGATCTTCCATCAGGACAACGATCCAAAACAAACATCAAAATCAACAAACAAATGTGTCACTGAACACAAAATGAAGCTTCTGCCATGACCACCCCAGTTCCCTGACCTGAACCCTATAGAAAAAGAATAGGGTGAACTGAAGAGAAGAATCACCAACATGGAGCTGGGAATCTGAAGGATCTGGAGAGATTCTGTATGGAGGAATGGTCTCTGATCTCTTGTCAGGTGTTGTCCAAACTCATTAGGCATTATAGAAGAAGACTCGGAGCTCTTATCTTGGCAAAAGGAGGTTGCAAAAAGTATTTAATAAAAAGGTGCCAATAATTGTGGCCAATGTGTTTTGGAGAAAAGCATTTATTTCATAATGTGATTTTTACCCCCCATTTGCAATTCTTTTACTTCAATGAAATGTTAGGTTTTTTTTAAATAAAATATCAAAAGGATAAACAATGCAGATTTATTTTTTACAGCCATATTTGATATTTACCAGGGGTGCCAATAATTCTGACCACCACTGTATATATTATTATTATTATTATTTTGAAAATGACAGATGGATTTTACTAGATAAGACCCTATTCCTCAGCTGGGATCGTGCAGAGCCCTTTGAAGCCATTCGAAGCCCTTTGAAACTGCATTGATTTGGACCTTCAACCCGTTGGTTGCCATAGAAGTGCAATATGTGGGGAAAAATCCTGGAATGGTTTCCTCAAACTTAAATTCTTTTCAACTGAAGAAAGAAAGACATGAACATCTTGGATGAGATGGGGGTAAGTAAATTCATTTTGAAGTGAACTGATCCTTTAAAGAGTGTGTTAGTAATATGCGCCTATAGGCTGGTCCACAATGCGGGTACTCTTTGCTTATTACACACACAGGGACGCGCAGCAGCACACAAACATTTTTAAATATGAAAAATTAAAGGATTAAAATGTTAAAGATTATTATTGTGTACATAAATATAAAAATGCCTACATGTCATAATGGATAGTCATTGCATGTATAAGAATTTGCCTACCTATTTGTAGCAATGATGAATTAAATTGGCTAATTATTTGACCAATCGTTGCAATACACACATGTATTTCAACTGACTCCTCAGGTTGAGGGTGTCTATATTCCGCCATGTAAATGGCAATCCGCCATGGTGCAAGTGCACCTAGCTTTTAAAGGGAATGGGAGATGACGCTCTGATTGGTTTAATGCACGTTACACCCAAAACACACCCATGACTCATTAAGAGACTAGGTATAACCCTTTTAGATCATGCGCCGGGCACGCAGACCATTTTTCCCCATCATTAAACTAGCCCTAAAAAGTGGATTTCGGACACGCCCTAAGTGCACTTGCACTTTAGACCATGTGCTTGGATTGTTAAAATGGGGCCCTGTATGTTTAAGCGAAGAATAAAAAAGAACTTTGCCGTAAGTATAAATCGTGTTCAGTCTCTTGTACTTTGTGTGCACGAGTGCGAGCATGAGCAATAAGTTGCTTGCTGCAGTTCACTTAACGGCCACCAGTGTCACTAATAATACAGGATTCTGAATTCTACATATAGCCCCTTTAATGTATTAGACATTGTATTTAATTAGGCAATTTTTTCATAGTCCTAAGTGTGTAAGTGTGTGCAGACAGATGAATGCTAGTTTGTCATGTAACTCTACTATTACTGCATTGGTCTCTTAGCAGGTCCAGTTCCTCAAAGCATTTATCAGCGGCTAAAGAAGCTTGAAGATCGAATTCTGGAGCTTGAGGGTCTTTCGCCAGAGTACTTCCACTCCACAGTAAGTGGTGGGAAAAGAGAGAGAGGGAGAGTGTGTGTGTGTGTGTCCTTGGTTGTTGGAAGAGTGGATGATCAGATATTGAATTAGTTTGTTCATTTTAGTGGTATCTTTCTACAAGTTCCACACTCTTTGAACATCCACAGTATCTTATGAACACGGAGAACTAAGCATTGGGTGATTTTGATAGGGAATTTTATTTTTCTTCTTTTTAAATTCATCTCAACATCAAAGAGTATATTCCACAGTCTAATCACACAGTGTGTTTGTATTATAAAAGCATAATAGATAAAAATGTTTAAAGGGAACGGAAATATGCCACTGGAGTTCCTGCCTAAAATGACATTTGTACATTTTATACTTAAGAATTAATCTAAAGATTAAAACTTAAACTTTCAAAGTGATATTCATTCAAATTGAGGTTTTGAGATATTAATACAAATTAACTGAATTCAATCAAATCTAATTCAAGGCAGCTCTTTCAAGGTAGTATATGTAAATAAACAATGTTTACTCGTTCTCCGTGTTACCTGGACCAAGCAATTCACATTTATTTGTCAGCAAAAGTCCCTTTATTAGACTTATGACAGCTCCTGGGCTTTCGTGAAATCTACCGATTATACTTCCACATTTTTGTATTACTGTCCACAGGTGGTCGAATCGACAGAGGGTTATTAACAGAGCAGTTTTCATTTGTAAAGTAGATTTATCACATTTTTCAGATTCTCTGTTGCAGCGTTCTCTCCGTATTTATGATTCTTTGCCGCTTTTAGCCACTGCCTACAACACATTGGATCCTTCACTAGAAAAAACGACTTTTTGAATTCTTTTTGAGGAACAATACATGTCGACACCATTATGGCTAAAAGTTTGCTAAGAAGTATTTTCTACTAAAGCAAGGTGATATTTGACTCTGGTCAAGCATGTCCATGGTGGTGGCCTTGGATGCCCACTCGCCCAGTGCATTATGGGTGGTGAAGATGTCCTACCTATTTGGCAAAAGGGAAGACATACAGGCCTTTCTACTATACAGGCAACCAAGTTTTATTGAAAGCCCATTTTGTCAGTGGTGAACTTTAAATATTGGACTTGACTGGCATTAAGAAAATTGTCTGAAGTTTTCCTTTAAGGAAAGCATGAAATGAAAACATGAATATCTATGTGTTGGTGTATTCCTAAAATAGAAAATAGAATGAAAATGGACAAAAGAGGCATGTATGAGTTTTGTCCAATAAAATGCTCTTTAGAATGACACTGTCCCCTCATCCTAATGGCGTCTGCCATTGAACTTATTTTAACATGATGATCATTTCAGCCTGACTTTAATTTGACCATTAATATGGCACATTTGAGTGTGGATAATTTTATGAATCTGTCACAATGCAATACAGGCGTATACAAAGGCATGGGGTCAGATAGAAGGTAGGAAAATACGCTAGAAATGGTGGTGCATTATACACTACTATTCAAAAGTTTGGGGTCTGTAAGATGTTATTTATTTTAAATAAATGTATTCAATAAGGGCAGGTTAAATTGATCAAAAGTGACAGTAAAGACTTTAATCAATTAAAGTCATGCTAGTTATACCATTAATCAAAAAATGGTATAACTCTTGTCAACATTGATGAGAATAAATGTTTCTTGGGCAGAAAATCAGCATATTAGAATGATTTCTGAAGGATCATGTCACGCTGAAGAGTTATGATGCTGAAAAATCAGCTTTACCATCACAGGAATAAATTAAATTTTTTAGTAAATGTAATTTTTAGTTGTTATAAAAAAATTTTTTTTTTTTTTTTTTTACTGTATTTTATTAAATAAATGTAGCCTTAATGAGCATAAGAGACAAAAAACAGAAGTCTTACTGACTCCAAACTTTTGAAGTAGTGCAAGTGTAGGTCAGGGGGGGGAAGGAAATGCTAAAAATGACCCTTTTTTGTGCAATTAGACTCGAGTTTGTCATTGGTTTCTCTGTTTGTTTTTACACTGACTCAGGGTACCCGTGGGATCTTAAAAAGTCTTAAATGTCTTAAATTTGCTGCAGTATTGAGTTCTATGTCTTAAATAATTTTAAACGGGTCTTAATTTTCCTACGTCCATGTAACGCTTCCTCTATTGCTCATTGAAATGCTCCTGCAGCGTTTGTGTGCGTGTGTTGTAGTTCGTTCTTTCGCTAGTCCAACTATAGTTCGCTGTATTACAACTACAAATGAGACCAACATGCATCTATATTGCAGCCAATCAGCTTTCGTGTTATTGGCGCGAGTCTCTTTCGGATTGTACCACAGACGCATAAAATGGATTTTATTCTTCAGCTAACAGTTCTCCAGTTCTTCCAGTTCCGCGATCGTGAAAGCGAAGGGGAATCTTTCTCACCTGCCATCTCATATAATGACCAAATAAAAGTATGATATGCCTGATAGCACTAAAAAAAAGAGTTAATAAAATCGATATAAACCCCGAACTCAATTCGCTCCTGTCACACGGACTGATGTCAGACTGGCTGCGGATTCGGTGCACGCGTTTGCCGCCTGTCAGCGCTCGTGTGAGTATATGAATGTGTCTATTTCTAGGCTTATTGCCCTTGAACGATCAAATACACACTTTATTATGCCTATGTCCACATTGGCGATTATGTCGTCTGTAAAAAAAGTTTGGGACGTGTGTCAGTATTGGATCTGCGCATTACTGTAGGTCTTAAAGTGAAAGCAACCTAATATAGCCTATACCCGCTCCTGTCTTAAACAACAACAGGGGGAAAAATAAACGGTAGCCTACCTAAACTTAAAGCACTGTTTGTATCTGTATATTTATGTTGTATTTATTTGTCCTATTGTCTTTTTTTATAAGTTCTTATTTTATTAATGATTACTTAATTACTTGAGAACGTTTGACTTATATTAAGCAATTGCTTATTGCTGTGGTTTACTTTTTGGTCATACCCCCCCCCCCACCCCCCCCAATTGCTTGATGTTATTAAAGCTATAGCACACCACTGGACCACTGGATTTTTTTTTAAATTCCAAACAAGATTCATGGATTTTGTTTGTTTTATTGCCATGTGTGACTATTGTGCATCTTACATAATGATATGGTAAATGTGGCATCCTAATTATGGAAAAAAAAAAAAGGCACATTTTTTGCAAATTCCTAGAAATGACCACCACAAAATCAGTCATTTTGATCCCATACAAAAATGTGTGTGTGTGTATATATATATATATATATATATATCACTCACCTAAAGGATTATTAGGAACACCATACTAATACTGTGTTTGACCCCTTTTCGCCTTCAGAACTGCCTTAATTCTACGTGGCATTGATTCAACAAGGTGCTGAAAGCATTTTTTAGAAATGTTGGCCCATATTGATAGGATGGCATCTTGCAGTTGATGGAGATTTGTGGGATGCACATCCAGGGCACGAAGCTCCTGTTCCACCACATCCCAAAGATGCTCTATTGGGTTGAGATCTGGTGACTGTGGGGGCCATTTTAGTACAGTGAACTCATTGTCATGTTCAAGAAACCAATTTGAAATGATTCGAGCTTTGTGACATGGTGCATTATCCTGCTGGAAGTAGCCATCAGAGGGTGGGTACATGGTGGTCATAAAGGGATGGACATGGTCAGAAACAATGCTCAGGTAGGCCGTGGCATTTAAACGATGCCCAATTGGCACTAAGGGGCCTAAAGTGTGCCAAGAAAACATCCCCCACACCATTACACCACCACCACCAGCCTGCACAGTGGTAACAAGGCATGATGGATCCATGTTCTCATTCTGTTTACGCCAAATTCTGACTCAACCATCTGAATGTCTCAACAGAAATCGAGACTCATCAGACCAGGCAACATTTTTCCAGTCTTCAACTGTCCAATTTTGGTGAGCTCGTGCAAATTGTAGCCTCTTTTTCCTATTTGTAGTGGAGATGAGTGGTACCCGGTGGGGTCTTCTGCTGTTGTAGCCCATCTGCCTCAAGGTTAAGCGTGTTGTGGTTTCACAAATGCTTTGCTGCATACCTCGGTTGTAACGAGTGGTTATTTCAGTCAAAGTTGCTCTTCTATCAGCTTGAATCAGTCGGCCCATTCTCCTCTGACCTCTAGCATCAACAAGGCATTTTCGCCCACAGGACTGCCGCATACTGGATGTTTTTCCCTTTTCACACCATTCTTTGTAAACTCTAGAAATGGTTGTGCGTGAAAATCCCAGTAACTGAGCAGATTGTGAAATACTCAAACTGGCCCGTCTGGCACCAACAACCATGCCACGCTCAAAATTGCTTAAATCACCTTTCTTTCCCATTCTGACATTCAGTTTGGAGTTCAGGAGATTGTCTTGACCAGGACCACACCCCTAAATGCATTGAAGCAACTGCCATGTGATTGGTTATATATACATTAGTGAAATCCTGGTGGGATTGAGCTATGAGGAAGTGCAAGTTTACTAATTCTTTGTTCAATTTGATTAAATTAATTTGCTTTGCAAGTGATTTTGTGATTCTACATTTCCTTTGTAAATTTTTTTATTGCGTGATATAGGTCTTTAAATTTAATTCATAATGGTTTTAAAAAGGTCTTAAAAAGTCTTAAATTTGACTTGGTGAAACCTGCAGATACCCTGTGACTGTGCCACACACATCCTTGTTACACTGAAGACTTCTCACTTATGTGTTTCCTCCTGTGCTCACGACAGTTGGCCAGAGAGTTCTTCAAAACCATTAAAAGCTGATATGAGTGATATTTTTCCCCTCACTTCAGAATTTGTTATCCCTGTCAGATTGTAGCCCATCAAAGTTAGCTGAGTAAGTGCTCTTGAACCATTTCTACGCCTCCTCACACCAGCTTCACTTAGTTCAGTGCTGGGCTGAAAGCTAGCTGATTTCCATGTCCTTTACTGTGTGTGTGTGTGTGTGTGTGCATATTGCCTGTAAAGTGGGACTTTGAGTGCCGTCAAATATGCTGATCTTCTTAGTTTGTAGCGCAGCTTTCAGGACGTCGAATGAATTAATTGAACTCTGCTGACCAGGGTGAGCGGATATCATGCATCTGCCAAGTGGGTCCATATGCACACTGTAAAGTGATTAAAATGAAGATAAATTATGGGTAATAGATAAAAAGAGATGGACAGAATAAATGAAAGGGCCATTGGGTGACAGAAAGAATCCCGATGGCCCCCACTTAATACTATTAATCAGTGTAAGTCTATAGCAGCTCGGGTCTGTTGGCGGTGATTGAGTGATGCTGAAGGACATCTGTTTCATACTCTAATCATGTGCCGTTTTTGTCCACTTATGGGTGTCCATGGTTCAATTTATTGTTTTGGTTGCCATTTAAATTTCTACCCCCCCATTAAAAAAAATTTTCTGTGGAAAAACAGCCATGTAAGAGTCTGATATTGAGATAAATGCTTTGCCGTTTTGTTGTTCATATAAATCAGCATTCATTTCATGCTTTTAATTATTTTTTTTCCCACAGAATTACTCACACAAACGACCTAAAGCCTCAATGTCACAGGTAAGTTCCAGTACTGATGCATTTGCGTATTCATGGAGAGAAAAATATATGAAGGCCCTGCTGTTCAGTGAATGATGAAAACATTTTTTTCACAGAACTATAGTCTCGCTGAGCTGGATGGGAAGATAAGTGCTGTCAAAGCTGCCTTGATGAAGAAAACCAGTGAGTTCCAACCCACAGACGCAGGAGAGTTTTCATACTGACATGTGGACTTTTGCATTAAATGTTTTCTACCTTCTCTTAATTAGATCTTCACTTTTGGTCATGTATAGAGCTGTGATGGTCACAGATTTCAGAGAAGATTTAGGATTTATGCGTCACTGAGTATTTTATCTGTAAAATGTACATGTTTTGCTTTGTCATACATGTGTGCTGTGTTTACTTTTTGGACACCACTTATGTAAATAAATGTACATCTAATTCATGTTTTCGAGTTCATGTGCTGTTTTGTGCGAACATTATACAAATACAAAACTACAAAACTAAATTCAGGAATTTAGTTTCAAGGATTAATGGCATACATACAGGTATATGGTAACATTTGTTAACTATATTAATGTTAATTTTCTTGTTTTATTGTATAAATAATGCCTTCGTCATTGTATGTTTTTCTTGTGGAGGATATATGAACTGTTAGTTATTAAAATATAGATATTTATATAAACACTAAACTAGGAAACCCAAAATGACATAAATATGCTTTATACTGGTTTAGTTACAGCTACTTGTAAGCCCAAATTAGGCTAAAATATTTATTTTTTGAGAAATGCTGAAAATTCTTTCTGTTTCTATTTTAAACATACAAGACATTTGAAGAACAATCCTTGCACAGCTATGCCAGCGAAAAGCCCATGAATGTTAACGTTAAATTCGACCTATGATTATTACATGTGACTGCTTAAAGAATATGTGAATGTGATTGCAAACGGTAGGCAGTGTGAGCAGACCGCAGTAGCTGGTGTGACTCAGTTTTCCTCTCTAGCCTCTCAATGCAGGTCTTGATGAGATTTTGTCTTAGAATTTAAGTGTTAAATATATTTTCAGAAAGTTAACAAAAATATATTTACTGCAAATCTGTGTGAATTTTATACGATAGTGGTGTAAAGTATTTGAGTAAATGTAATTAGTTACTGTACTTAAAGGGATAGTTCACCCAAAAATGAAAATTACCCCATGATTTACTAACCCTCAAGTCATCCTAGGTGTATATGACATTCTTCTTTCAGAAGAATACAATCGGAGTTATATTAAAAAATGTCCTGGCTCTTCCAAGCTTTATAATGGCAGTGAATGGCAGGCCAAAATTTGAAGCCCAAAAATAAGTGTATCTATTCATTATAAAAGTAATCCACACGGCTCCGGCGGTGGTTAATAAAAATATCCATATTTAACAAGTTATAAAGTAACATATCTAGCTTCTGGCGTACGGCCTTCCGTATTAATCTTACGAAGAAAGCGTAATGCCTTTCACAGTTCAAAATGCTTACGCTACGTCCGACGTCATCATTTTGCCCGTTATGCTTTTTTACGTTACGTCTGATGTCATCGTCGCGCCAGTTATGATTTTTCTGTAAGTTGAATACGGAAGTCGGTCCACCGGAAGCTAGATATTTTCCTTCATAACGTGCTAAATATGGATATTTTTCTTACAAAAACCCATTGTTTCGCTTCAGAAGGCCTTTATCAACCCCCCGGAGCCGTGTGGATTACTTTTATAATGGATGGATACACTTTTTTGGGCTACAAATTTTGGCCTGCCATTACAATGCTGGGAAGAGCCAGGACATATTTTAATATAACTCCGATTGTACTCGTCTGAAAGAATAATGCGAGGGTGAGTAAATTATGTGATAATTTTTGGGTGAACTAAGAAGTGTCTTTTCAGCTACTTTGACTTAGTATAAAGGATATTAGCAACATTTTTCTTTACTTTTTGAATATGTATTCTTTACTCTAATACATTTGCAATGAGTAATGCAATTACACATTACATTTTGCATGGCACCTAACTTTTTATGCAGCAGTTTATTTCTGTTACAAAATCTACAGGCCATTAAAGGTATATCTTGTTGGCAAGTTTGGGTGAGTAAGGGCAAAACGCAGAAGGCTACTTTACGCAAATGTGAGTGCATTAGGTAGTTGTTGAATCGCAGGTGTTTCTTATATGAGGTGAGGACATGCAGCTGGTGATGAGATCCAAACAAACACGTCCAGTTCAAGTAGGCTTTGACTTTTTAGGCTTTTGTTATAGTTAACGTTTTATTTATTCATTATATTGAAGAGATCTTTTTGAAGGATATTAGGTTTCTTATGCACTTTTTGAGCACTTCTTAAATGAGACTTGGGTATCTGTAAACGTTTAAGAGGCTATTGTGTCGATTGCAATATTGAGGTGTTCAGTTTCATTTAGACATAAACATGATTGCTCTCCTCAAAAATCAACTGTTTCTTGTTTTTTACTGGCATGTCTCTTAGGTGTTGAGGACAAGTGCATCTTTGAGCCTACATTCAGTACGAGTAAAAACTTAAGTACTGTTAAAATCAGATATTCTAAGACTTACTCAAGTGGTATTGAAATTGGTTACTTGTAATGGAGTCATTTTCACTGTAAGGTATCTGTACTTTTACTTAAGTGTGGTTTTCAGGTACTCTTTACACCTCTGTTCTGCGAAGATCAATTTTCTTTGTATGGAAGTCAATGGTCACCAAAACATTCTTCACAATATGCACTTGTGTCCATCGGGAATTGATTGGATTGATGTGGTTTGCTATTGGTCGATTCCGTGTGATTGACAGGTTGATCCCACCCTCACAGCAGTAAACACATTATCAGAGAAGAGATGTTGCTGCAAGAGGGAAAGTTATTTTGATTAAAGATTACGAGGGCAAAGAATACAAAAAAAAATGTGCACAGATAAATAATTTATAATAAATACTGCAATATTCCCTAAATTTTGATTTCTTGGTGATTTTAAAACTGAAGACCTCTTTTAGTACTGGATGAGAGTGGACAGATTTTTATTGAAAGACAATTTATTTAAACTCCACATCGAAAACCTTATTTATGAAAATATCTAGACCCCAACAGAAGACATTTGCACATATCACGAAAGACATGTTTGGACCTCACTGTACTTTTATTGCACAAGCTGTACCTAGGGCTCCTGTTCCTCTCAGCTTGGACCCACATTTATAATCCCATCATGACAGGTAATTAAAACTGCCTGAGTGAAGGCTTGTCAAAACACAGGACTTGCTTGAATTCTCTGTGTGAGGGCTGCGATCTGTTGTAACGGTGAAGTGGGAAGCAAAAACTGACTCCTCCAGGTGTTCTACCAGACCTCTCTAATTTTTGCTCCAGCTTTCTGAGCCCAAAAAAGGCCCGCAATGCACCCTGGGAGGTGTGTACTTGAACAGTAACAAAGCAAACGGGGGAGTTGTCCATTGTTACCCCTCAGCTTTTGTCTCAGGCTTGGACCCTTATGTAGCTTAAGAGAACAAATTGGCTGGACAATAACAAATGGATTATAAAAGTGAATTAAGGCCTTTGTTCTGAAGTATGGCTCAGCAGTGTTCGTTTGTCCCTCTGGTCATTAAGCTGAGAACGCAGGCAGGTGAAGTATAGTCTACATCAGTGACTGTCAGTCTCTGTCCTTTGTTGACTCTTTCTACAAATTGGTTTCTGTTTTTTTTTAATGGAGAGTTGAGTAATCTTACACGTACAGCATAGATGCATTTCTCCTCAATCAACATAAATCCATTTTTTCCCCAGGAAGTAGAGTCATACCAAATACACAGCATATTATACACCCAAAGAAGTCTTTAAAGCATTCAATGGCTATATTCTCATGATTTTATAAGGGCTGACGGGGACATTTTGAGGCCCGCCTGAGGATTAACTCCGTTCCCCACCCCCATCCACTTCACTTCACCCAGCCATTCTGTCTGTAGCAAAAGGTACTTCCGTCCTGATTCGTTCACTGGTTTCTCTCTGTCACACGCTTTCTCGCTCTTTCGCTACCTTTTACTATCTCCTCTGTTCGGCCTGTATGTGATTAAGACTTTTTGCAAAGCCAGTTAGGTTTTTCTCTTTTTCTTTGGTTCTCCTACATTGTGCAAGGGAGAGACATGGACTCATAACCATTCATAACTCCCAAACTCCTAATGGGCTTCAACCCTCCAAAAAGAAGGAAAGAAAGCCCCCCCCCCCCCCCTCTCCTGTGACTAGTCAGCGTCTGTCTTTCTTCCCCCCATGGCTCTGTGTCAAAAAAGACTGTTGCTCGTTTGTGCGGGGAACAATGGCGAACAAGGCTGAATCTCTAGCACTGAACAAAGGGAAGAAAACAGGTTTTTCATTCTGTGGAACATTAGATTCTGACACATTTTAGCATGGCAGTTTTTTTTCGTCCAGAGTGCAGTGGCTAGGCTCTTTAAAAAGGACCACCTGTTGGCTAGCAGGCTGCTCTTCATTACGCGAGCAACTATTATCACAGAGAGAGGAGCTCCACAGGGGAGTTCTGAAGTTAACCCTGCCGGTCTGAGCCCGCACGCTTCCTGCCATGCAGCAGGAAGTCACACGCTCATGCTGGTACAATGCATGTACTTCAAGAGGTGTCTGGATGTACTTTTTGATTTTCCAAGTTTTAATGGAATGTAGGTAAATCCTCAAGCATTTCATTAAATGATACCTTGGTAATGGGCATTTGTTTGACTTGTACACTGGGAAAATACTACAGGCAAGATGTTTCTTGAATAGCTAAGATAAGAGTTAAATTGATTCAACCCAGGCAAGCACAAAAATGTTACTTATTAGATTAACATTTATTTCAAAAAGCGTTAACTACGTTTATTAAAGGGATAGTTCATCCAAAAATAAAAATGTTGTCATTATTTACTCGCCCTCAAGTTGTTCCAAACCTGTATGAATTTCTTTTTTTAAGTTGAAAACAAAATATATTTTAAAGAATATGGGTAACCAGACAGTTGACGGTAGCCATAGTATTTTTTCCCCCTACTAATCAACTTTCTTGTTACCAACATTCTTTAAAATATCTTATTTTGTGTTCAACAGAAGAAAGAAACTCATACAGTTCTGGAACAACTTTATTCAATTATAGAATTTTCTTTTTTGGGTCAACTAACCCTTTAAGCATTTATTAGGTAAAAATACTTTTTATTATTATTTTTGCATCTAATGATATGCTGCATAGCAATACAGTAGATCATACTCCTACACATTTCTAACAGGAACATAGAATTTTGAAAAAAAAAAAAAGGAACAAATACTAAATTAATTAATAAAGATAAATCAATAAAATCAACAAGCAGGTATAGAATAGAATAGAAAGCACAATATGACAGTCACTGAGTATCTTTGTGTGGCAAAGAAAATCAGATCTTTGGTGTCATTTTTTATGTTTATATATACAGTACTGTGCAAAAGTCTTAGGCACGTTGGTATTTTCACACGAAAAATGTTTTTAGGCCAGTTATTTATATCTTTTACTGTAGTGTGTCAGTAGGAAATATCAGTTTACATTTCCAAACATTAATTTTGCAATTAATTGTAATAATCCAGTGAGATTTTTTTTTTTTTTTTATGCACAAGAAGTCTGACAGCAGCCGGTATGATCTGATCTCACCATCATCGAGTCTGTCTGTGATTACATGAAGAAACAGAAAAAACTAAGATGGACTAAATCCAGAAGAACTGTGGCAACGTCTCCAAGACACTTGAAGAAACCTTCCTGCAAAACTACATGAATAAGTTCCATCTTAGTTTTTTCTGTTTCTTCATGTAATCACAGACAGACTCGATGATGGTGAGATTAGATCATACCGGCTGCTGTCAGACTTCTTGTGCATAAAAAAAAAAAAAAATCTCACTGGATTATTACAATTAATTGCAAAATTAATGTTTGGAAATGTAAACTGATATTTCCTACTGACACACTACAGTGTGTCTACTACACTACAGTTAAAAACATTTTTCGTGTGAAAATACCAACGTGCCTAAGACTTTTGCACAGTACTGTATATATATATATATATATATATATATATATAATGGCAAAAGATTTATAGCCAGACTTGTACACTTTTTACCAGAAGGTATCTGTAAAGTTGACCAGAAAAATATAAAAATGAAGTACACCCTTTGTATCATAATCTCAAACCAAATTTGCATTTTTTTATCCAAAGCAATTAGTGTATTCAAAGTATAGATTTAATCAGAATATGTGTATCCTAGAATTCAAACCCATTTCCTTTGCTGTTGCTAGAGCTGTGCTCTACCAGCTACTGGAACAAAATAGATAAAGATAAATATTTAAACCAAAATAATTGAGGGGGATAAAAAAGCTAATTTGTCCCCTTTTAAGACTGCAATTCAAACTGAAACGAAAGGCAATATATTTGGAAACCTTTGACCATATATGCACAGATGCTGCCCAAGTGGAGTCAAATATAACATCCTTCCAAACAGCCAAAGGGCTGTGTGGCAGTGTCTAGGCTCGCTGGGGTTAAAATGTGGCAGTTATATTGCCAGGATGGAGCAGCGGGAGCCGAATTCAGGCAATTACAATCAAGTCAGGGCGCGTGGGCCTGGAACATGAGTAGGATGCTGATGAGACACTTAGCCACACAGCCTCAGCCATTGGCCCTCTCCGCTGACTGCCAACCCCCCCTGCTGGACGGCCTTAGATCCCTGCATCCTATACTTACACATACTCTCTCACATTCAGCCAGGAGTGCATCCGTGTCATTGAAAATCATAAATACGCAATGTAAGGGCTGCTCTGGTTCACTATGTGGGGGTGGACATTTGTATATTATCCTCTCAAATGCTTGGACTGGTTGTTTTCATGTCAAACATGAAACACTTGATGACTTGTGTTATGATTTACCAATTATTTACACAGTTTTCCCTGTAAGAAAATGTCTTAGTCATGTAGGAAACGAAATAATCAGCTCTCACGTTTTATTGTCACCTTGAGAAAACATGCTGCAAGGAGTCTTTCCACATTACAAGAAGCAAGCTTTTCAAAGTGCATATACACCTACATTCACGCTCCAACACAAATACACTCTTGAACATAGACGCATTAGGTTGCACACCTGAGGCCTGTGCCTGCCCTGTGTGAGCTCTAATCTAGGGTCCATTCATCAGAGTAGGCCCGTCTGACACACATAGGCGAGAGGTGGGGGTGTGTTCCCCATCCTGATTACTCCAACCCATCCCAGCTTTACTCCGGCCTCCTGCAACGCCAGCATCTACACAAATCACTTCTGCCCTCCTTCTGGTGGCAGAGTCACTGTGCATTGAGAGGAAGACACCTGAAAGCAATTAGGGGCTCAACTGTAGCTTGGAACTGGTGACTTTTCGAGAGCTTTTCAAACTTTCCCCCCCCCCCCCACTGGTTGATGTTTTTGTCATGCGAAGACACAAACCTGATTCCGAAGCACTTGAGATGCTTTGGAGCCCAGCTGCTTCAAAACAAAACGGGATATTTTTAGTAATTGCACGAGGAAAGGCATAAATTTGATGCGACATTCTTCTAGATACCTGAAGCTTGTAGCTGCTAAAATGCAAAACAGCGCATTGCAAGTTTCTCCCATGGCATGGAAACCTCATCTTGCTGCATCTAAGCTGTAGTAATCCACATAAAATATGTTTCTGCATGTTTCATGTCTCGGCAGAGCTCTGTTTTGGGCTAGATTGCTAGTTAGTCACCTCAATTTACCCGTAGCTTTCTCTCACTTGATGTTTTGGAAGCCACTTCCCATCTCTATTGTCGACTTGGGGGTTCTGTTGTCCTGAAACACCTCTTGCCCAATTCCTCTCGTAATGGCTGTTTTTTAACAGCCCTTTATCTTCCCCCCTGGATCCCAGGCGCTGGGTTTGGCGACTCCATTCTTTCAAATTATTCCATCTTTGCACAGAGAGAGAAATTGGATTGTGTTGATCCCGTTTTTGCAGCGGGGAAGGTGGCCATAGCATTATCCTCGGTTTACACTGGTGACGGAGAGGCAATCACACAGAGGCCTCGCTCTGACACAAACACTCCAGCCTTTGGACAAGGAAATTACACCACAATAAGCTTGGACTCCGTGTTTCGAGGTCAGAAACTGCCTCAAACATAGACACACACACACACACACACACAAAAGCCATAGTGTGATGTGATCACCTGCCGAAAGGCATTATCCATATCACTAGATGTCTCATTTATTTTCTCATTTTGTTCAGTCAAGTGTATTTTCTGTTGAGAGTCAATAACTTTTGTTGAGGGAAACTGATAACATTTGGATGTTCTACGCTTATACGCGCATGACGCAAGGCGTCCTAAAGATACATCACAATACAGCTAATAAACAAAACATAAGGTGACCGTTACAATATGGCTGCTTCAAAGTAACTTTGAAAAAGATTTTTTCACATGTTGTAGGCAAAAATTATGTGGCCAGTTGCTTTGAAAAGTAATAATAATAAAAAACACCACTCCTCAAAAAACCACATGACATCAGCTTTCATTCATGTGTGAGGAGGGTTATGCACAGAAGGTTTTGTTTGTTAACCCTGTTCACACTAAGAATGTTAACTATAACGATAACTATAATGAGTCCACACCAACAGTTTATTCTAAAGTAGGATGAATTTTGATTGGCTATCAATGTTTTTATCAGTTATCAGCTGGAAAAAACACCCTTAAAGTCTCCAGGCTCACGATGTCCAAACTTAAACGGTTAGTTCACCCAACAAAAAAAAAAGATTTAAAACGATCCCATAATTTACTCACCCTCAAGCCATCTTAGGTGTATGACTTTCTTCTTTCAGCCAAACACAATCAGAGTTATGTTTAAAAAATATATATTTATAATGGGAGTGAATAGTAACTTAGATTTTGAAGCCCAAAAAAAGCGCATCCATCCATCATTAAAGTACTCCGCACGGCTACAGGTGGTTAATAAAGGCCTTCTGAAGCGAAGCGTTTTTGTAAGCCAACAAAAACACAGACATTTGATGCAGTTTTGACCAGGAACAAACAAACACACTTGCAGAACTTCGTTGCTGCTCCGGAAAAAAAAACTGCATCCACTGTTTCCTTAATGCTGGGTTATTTGGGAAGCTGGTTATCTTTCCCTCACAACCAAAAACACACTTCTTTAGTGTTGCTAGTGACACACTCATCCGGGAAAAGTGCCCATACAAGCAATTCCGCCCTTTATGAAGTCATACAGGGCCATACTCGAAAAAAACGCTCCGAAACATATTTGAATCCTGAAGGAATGTATTTGGCACAGAAATACTCTGTCATACGTCCAACTCATTTTTTAGTTTTTTTTTGGCCATGTTTAGCATAAAAATCCAACTCTTTAACAGTGTAAATAAGTCAGAATGCATGAAATAGCATTAGACCCCCCTTTAATGGTATATGGTTATAGTTATTGTTCCTTATGTCAACTGGCCTTAAGCGTGAACAACAGTTGTCTCAATGATCTGTTGTAGTACTTGAGTCCAGACAAGAGCATCCATCTCAAGTCAGAGATTAAGACCATATTTTCAGGAGATTTGGACTCGGCCTTGATGCAGACTCGAATGAGTCTCGACTAGTCATAGAAAATATAGTTTTTGGACTCGGATTTGAACTTGGACCTGGTCTTTTCCAGACTTGATGTACTACGACACTACATACCACTAGTAATTTTCAAATATGCTGTATGGCCATGTAAAAGTATGGAATATTTTGTAAAATGAAGATAGACTAGACAGCATTGCCTTGTATAGAGCATTATATATTCAGTGCAACACAATGCGCATTGAAAACATTATGAGGAAATACCGCTGGAGCTATTACACAAATGAAGACAAGCAGATGAACGTGTCCTGCTGCATAAAAAACAATCCATTAACATTCATTGTGTCAACCACCGAGTTGAATCTGGGGATCAGGCGACGCTCTTTGTGCAAGAGCTCTGACCCCCTAGTATTTACACACAGAGAGACGGCCCAGCTGATACCACCCCAACAGAACTACCTTACACATACAGACCTGTCATTACCACCCCGCCTTCTCTCTCCACTCCGCACAGCCACCCATTTCCACAAGAGACCTTAATCTCTACTCCAATAGGCAACTCCTGTTAAACTCCTTGACATGCCGAGCCGTGCAGGAGACACTGGACCCATGAATAATCAATAGCACGCTATTTACGCCGAGGCAGAGACAAGCATGTGCCACAACAGGTCATTTCTGCTCGCGATTGCTTGCAGATTAGAGTTGAGATTAGAATTTTAGATGCGGACGGGGCGGAGGGGGTCTCTGCGCAAGATGGAGGGAAAACCAAAGGCTGCAGAAAGAAATTAGAATGGAGACACAGAGACACATGTGGGCTTCTAGATGGTTAATTAACTGGCTTTCATTTTCCTTGCTAAAGAAATGCTCCTGAGCACGGGAAAAAAACACATGCTTTCTTTTGTACGGCGAGCGCGCAAGCGTCATGCACACACATGCGAGCGCACACCTACGGATACGAGGACCGAACCCAATTTCATCTGCAAGGGGCAGAAATCAATCTCATATCTCTCTAGTTAATCCGCAATGGCTCTCCACAGATCCTGACACTAATAAGGTATTGAGCAGGTGAGGCCAAGGGATGCAGGAAAACAGGCAGCCTGGAGGAGGAGGGGGGCAAGTCTGGCTCTATTCCAGTTCAATTATGTGACTTGTGTACAGGAGAGTGGAGTGCAGGAGACAGAAGAGAATGAGAGAGAGAGAGAGAGAGAGAGGGAGGGAGGGAGAGGGGAGCATAGAGAAGAAGGGCCACGAGATGAGAGGCAGAGGAGGAGAGCTAGGTGAAAGACTTTAGAGAAGGGGGTTGAGAAAGGCATGTAAGGTTGGTGGAGAAGGAGAGAAAGAATGAGAGCGACCCAAAGAACAGGGGGGTTAAAATCGATCCCATCTGTGGTATGATGGTTAATTAAAGCAGCTCTCAAGGAGACTAAGGATGAGAGGTTTGGCTGGGATCCTGCAGGCAGGGCTCTGATTGCTCCGAGAATGGCTGCTTTCTCGGCTTTGAGAGCGGGAGGGCTGTCGCTGGCATCCACAGACTCGGCCACCCTCTCCAACGGAAACGCACAAATGCATGTTTGAACAAACACAGTGGTACAGACAGCCGCAGATTGAAGTTCACCGAAGGATGCCGTTTGAAAGATTTCAGTATGCATGAGAAGTGCATTTTCAAGCAAATCATTGACCTCTGCCATGGCCGCGGTGATTTGTTTTGTTGGATTCTTCTTTCATGGCTCAACATTTTTATGGTGATTCACTGTAAAACGCTCCTTACAAAATAGGCTAAATGAAAGCAAGTAGATAACACACTACAGTTCTCAAGGACAGTAATAAAAAGACAGGGTTGTTTGGTCACATGGAAGTCTACCGTTTTTGAAACAGGTTTTTTAGGTTTTTTACACCGAATGCTTTTTATGCGTTTTGGCTGTTCATTTACATTTGGGGGGCTGAAAACACAAGCTTTTTAACAATGTTAAATATTGAATTACTTTTAAACAGTAATGCACACAGCATAGAGGATAATGACAGTCAACTACTTTGAATATTAATTAAACATTTTGAGTATAAACGTGTAAATTACATACAGGAAAATGATAAAGGTTCGTATTCATCAGGTCTCAAACACTTCAGCATCGCGGTCACTAGTTTAGATGAGCACTGACACCCTGTGGTGAAATAATCGTGTATGTTTAACAGCCGATGCTTTCTCAGATCGGCTTGGTTGGATTAAAAATGTTTCGTTGAGTTTGGAAAATTCTGCACACATTAATCATCAGAATATATCTTCTCCTGTCTCTGAAAATGGCCAGATTTTTAAATCTTCTTGCGGACTATCATTTGAAGTAGCGTTTAGTCAACTCGATGACTATGGTACACTGAAAATATAACCAGAAAAAAGTGAGATGTACCATTTCAAAACAGAAATGCGTCACGAAGCTCAGTGCAAGTAGTCCATTATGTGTTCGCGGGGTGTTTTTTGACAAGGTGACATCGAAAACTACTGACCTGGCATGCATAATACAGCCTTTTTAGTCATTTTTATTGATCCGCATGAACAGGGATCGTTTTGACGATCAACGTTGTTGTCTGTTTGTAGTACATCGCTGTCATGTAAACATACACTTAGAAAATTAAAATGTCTTGCTGTGTGACATATTATACTTGAAATGGGGCTTTGATCATTATTTTAATTTAATTAAGAGACTACATTAGATATTTGTGCTTTTAAACATTCACTAGACCTTTTAAAATGCAAATATTGTGAAAAACCTAATAGCAATGTGTCATATTTTTCTACTGAACATAAAATGTATCTAAAATTTTGATGTTAATAACAGTCAGTCACTGCACTGACACTGTTGAGTGTCAAATACAAAATATTTATGATATCCATGTTTAATTTTATTTAATTAGGAGCAATTACCATAAATGTACACATTTTGGGATTTGCACATTTAAGTATTTTACTTTTTTCTGAAAAGGAACTTCCTCTATGTGTATTTCAGAGTGTGTTGTTTTCAGATGCATTTCCTTTACAAATCGATGAGCTTTGTAAGCTGGCCTTTCAGCACTGTTAATGTTATTTGAATGCACAAAAGCCTGACTGTCCATGAGGTGCCTACTAGTACGACAAAAGACATGATTAGCATTATCATGTCAAGATTAGCCAACCAATATACATCCAATCCACACCAGCACAGACAAAAGCAAGATTTAGCGGTTTAAGTTAGAGCATGTCTACTGCTTAATCTACTTATTCATTAATTTTCTACTTTTGAAGTGACAGGTGAGCTAGTGAACTGTAGCCTGTGTGCTACTACCATTTGTGCACCCAAAATTCTGCCATCATTTACTCACCCTCACTGCCCATATGACTTTCTTTTCAAATAAATGTTCATATAAATATCCAAATAAATTTAATTACTAAACTAAATTAACTATGTTAACTACATTACTTGAATATATATGATAATTGAAATTAGCTGGATGACATCACCGTTTTCTCCAGAGCGGCTGTACAGTCGAATCAAATTCGGTTGCATTATTTTCCTGTTTAACACTGTGAAGCTGCTTTGAAACAATCAGCATTGTAAAAAGCACTATATATAAAAAAAAAGAAGAAGAAGAAATTATGATATTTTCCATTCAAATTAATGTGGACTGGAGCATTCAAGCATCAAAAAGGATGCAAAATCACCATAAAAGTATTATAAAAGTGGACTGTATGACTTAAATTATGGCCTTTTCCACACACAAAGCTATTTCCTGAATATCACAAACGAGTCATATAGACTACTTTAAGGATACAAAACATTTTGAAACTTTAAAAGCTTGATATCCTCCTTTAAAACTCCTCTCTATTCCACATTCGAGCACAAAAGCTAAAATAGGTGTCCCACACAAATCAGGGAAGACTTAAAATAGAGCCTACTGCCCAAATGAATGAAAGACATAATCCAAAACTGCTGAGTGAATCCCAAAAAACTAGAAAAGAAGAGGACTATTTTCTTATGAAGTGACGGCAAACCACGCAGATTAATCTGTAATCATACTCTTCATGTTGCAGAAGTGTGGAAATAGAGCACATCCCTTCACAGGTGTATGAATTATGTATATGGAGATGATTTGATGGGTGTGAAAGAGAGCGTGTCTGATTGAAATCCCGTATTTCGTGCATTACGCCGTCTCCTCGCTCCCTCCGCGTGCAACGTCGGGGTCAGAGCCCGCGCTAATTTGCGAAGGGCCAACTGCTTGTGAGGGAAATGAGAAAATTATACATTCCAGCAGGAATCAGCTGTGGTTCTTCAGGATCCGTGCACTATGCCGTCTGCAGCCGGCTTTATGTGGCAGACACCTGCCAGCTTCTCAATGGCATGAATCTATGTGCCTGGAACTCATATACAAACACGCCCACACCTAGAAGTACATCAAGAGAAATTACCACATCAAAAGCCTGAGCGGAGAAATTTGATGTATCTCAACACTTAAATGCAGAAGCATGTAACATAGAGGCTGTGGAATCATATGTTTTAAATTGAGAACACATGAGCTTAATGGTCTGGTTGAATATTTTTTTCTCATTTCATCCATAGCTATGCTTGCTTCATGTCTCTTGATTCAATATTTTATAATTTTTTGGTATAGGGATGTGCAAAACAACTAGTCAGTTGACTAATCGTTCTTAAGGAAGCCCCGAATAATTAGGCAGGTTCACCTAAAGATGACTTATACAAGTCTTGCATTTAAAAACATCTGGACAGAGTGTGAATGGAATGGACACATCAGTCTTGAGTCACATTTAAAAAAAAAAGTTGAAATATTTTGAACTTGATAAGCTATATAAAAAATACCTATAGTAAGATGCTCAAAAACTAAATGTGTGGCTATAGAAGTGGTGCTTTTAGCTTTAGAGTGCTTTGTGTCAGTCACGCTTGTCACGCTTGTGAACACACAAACACAGTTTTATCAAATCAAACGTCATTAATAGCAGTTCACTTCCGAGATTTAGTATGACTGAGTTCATATCAGCAGCGAACTGTACCAGAGTTCACGAGACCTTTTTTAGGCGGACTCGGGTACGTTTCACAGGTGCACACCTGAGTTCAGAAAACAGCGTTCCCATCATCCAAACAAACCGAACTCTGATGTCAATCGAACCCAGGTGTGCATAAAAAGAGCTAGTGTGAAACCCTTAGGGTACGTTAACTCGACAACAATGTACTTAAAAACTGAAAAGTTTTGCATACAGTTTGAAAGGTTTCGCGTTGTCAAACCGATCCCTGTTCACACAGATCCACATAAACCTCTTAAAAAGCTGCATTACATGCCAGGCCCGGAGCTGGTGAGGTCAGAATTAGTTGGTGTTGTTAGAATTTGGTGTATGTAAATGAAGCATCTCTGCTGGTCATAATAGTGGTGCAGTAAATCTACACTTTGCTGGAGAAGCATGAATAAACTCAGTATCTTGAGCAGCAAAAACACAGTCCTGTAGTCCGCCATTATTGTTTTGGTTGTCAAGTACTTGCGCATGCCTTTAGACTGAACATGTAATATGCATGCGCATGATGTCATCATTTTCACAAATTCACGTTTCTGTAGTTTACACGGAGACATTGTTTTCAAAAACCTGCACTTTGAAACTAGTTTTCAAAAGTTTGCGTTTTCAGGTTTCACTGCTTATTATTCACTGTATGAATTGAATACTGATATTATATACTTCTTATTAAAGCTACAAAAGTTATTCAGTCAAGATCAGTGAGTGATTTTCACTTTGTCTTTTGTTGTTTGATTAACATTAAGCACACAGAAGCAGGTTTATTAGGCTGCTGTCACTTTAAGAGCTGCATGGATACAATATTTTGTTGCGCTTTCTTTCTCTAACTGTTTAATCCAACTGGCTGTTTACGTGAAGACTCAAACACATTTTGACAATTTTGTGTGTATATGGCCATATAAGCTGCAAAAGAGAATTGACTACAGGATCACGCGCTGTCTGATAGGCGGTGCGAGAGTACTTCACTTATGGCATTTCATGTGTCCAGTCTACTCTCTGATCCAAATAATATTGGTTTGATTGGAAAGACAAGAGGCTACTTATTAAATAGGCTATTAAATAAGACAAAACAAACCATGGAATCACATGGAATCACAAAAAACATAACAGGCCTTACAACAACATGCAACAATATGTGAAATGAACATTTTACATTACAATTCCATTCCATTCATGAGATCCCATTCAAGGAAGCGACCATCCAGCAGAGGATTCTGCTTGGTCTTAGGCTATGTTCTCAATGAATCAATGAATGTCCAAAAAAAAAGAAAGATGTAGAGTTTGATAAACCATGGACTCTCATATTCAGGTAGGCATAGGCCTTCGCAAAATACGGAGCAAACTGTGTTCTGTAAACGCTACTTTGATGTCTTAAATATGAGACAATTCCATATTATATTAAAACGGTTGGCAGCCTATGTACAGTCAGCTGGTCATAATAGCTAAATCACAGCATGCTAAGTAAATCAGCTGTTCAAAACATTAATACAAGAAAATATATGAAAAATCTACACTAACTACCCAACTTCACTAACTATGTAGGCTTATGGGTAGGTAACTATAATTAACTAAGTTTGTGCTTAGTTTTCTCAAAACTTCCATACATTGCACAGTGCTCTTGAGCTAAAGCGTGCCTAGAGTCCATTAGCTGACTAGTTGACAAGTCAACCATTGTGACCCATTCCTATTAACTAGTAGTATAGGGCATTGCTAGGGAATCCCCATTTTGCAGTAAGCATTGAAAGCTTTACCTTCAGTAAAAGGCTGAGAGTAGAAACATATTTTTGACCCAAAGGAAGGTTTAGGTAAGAGGTCATCACAAGCTTTAACTCTGGCAACGATTAACTCTTTCTTATATGCTTGAGATAAGTTCCCTCTTGAGTTGCCGCTCCTGAGCACCAGCCATGTCTGTCTACAGTATGCGAGCGGAGAAAAGAACATGCAACGCCATTTCACCAAGTGGAAGAGTGAAGAGGTCTTCAGGGAGGATTTTAATAGGAGAAAAGTGCTAAGTCGAGCATGGGGTGAACGTTGAGCATGCTCGAAAGGGCATAGCACTCTATTTGCGCACTCACAATATTAATTGTCACTTCCATTGCTTTTAATTGCCAAGTTTTTCACCCTTGCATGCCATTCAACCCAGCACACTGATCCCTCCTTTAGATACTTAGAGGTTGCTAAGACAACGAAGGATCGGAGAAACTCTGCATTCTGGCTTTCCTTTAGCTCTCGTCCAGAAACAAATAAACACTTGTGTACAATTTGGCCCTCAATTTTTGTCTCACACAGTTCACTGTGATATTTCTCATGGGGCTTCTCCTTAATCAATAGCACCTAATAAATATAAAACATATTCTTCAATCACCTTCTAGCATTACCTCTTGGTGAACTAAACTACCACAAAAAAAACTTGCCAATAATTCACCTAAAGGTGACATTCCTCCAGGCCACAGTCACACCCTACAAACATCTATACAACAAAGCCTGGCCCCTTTTTCTTTCTACCTCTGACTGGTTTTCTGGAGGGAGGCTGATAATCTTGAGCAAACATCATTAACTGTTTGCTCCTATCAGCCGCAGAGAGTGTGGCAGTGACTCTATTGTGTTGCTATCAGGAGTTTAAAGAGAGTTCGTACCATAATGGGGTTGGCAGTGCCAGTCCTTTCAAGTGGCGATTCACCCTGAACGCTGAACTCCCCTGCACATGGATCAGAAATTAGCCTATATAAAGTCTGAGCCTCTAAACACTGTTGAGATTAGAAAGTATATCCGCGGACCACGGGAAGTCACAGAGATCAGTATCCTGTCCAGCTCCAGAGTAACAGGAATGAGGGTTGATTTGTTAAGAGAAGATGTATTCTATGTTTGGCCTGAGCTAACACAGGTCAGAGGAGCCCACGGCCAAGATTAAAGGAGGTGATTTAAGAGAGATTCGACCTGTCTCGCTTCCTGCACTATACTTGATGGGTTTGACATCAACGTACACACATACACACACACACACTCACTCACTCAACACAAAAGGAAAGAGACTGCACTGCTTTAAACCCATTTAAATGTAAACAGAAATGTTGTAGGTAATCCCCTACATTTGGCAAATACAGTAGCTTGGTTTCAAAACCTAATGAGTTGCCTTAATAGCTGCCTACATAAGCAAGCTGCCTTTTAAGTGAAATGGAACCCTAATAAGTGGCTGATTTGGAACAATCGTTCTTCACATGCTGTGTACATGCTGTGTACAGGAAGCTCAACAGTTGATTACAATGGAGTCTGATGTTAGCATGTTGCTAAGCTAACAACATGATAATCCAACAAGTAGACCTAAACATAGAAAATCTGCAGGAATGTTCTAAATGGATTTAAACATAATAAAATGTGTTAAAAGGAGCTGATTATACTTTTATTGGTAGCATTGTCATATTAGCCAAATTATGTAATAAACAAACACATTGATGGAGATGTAGGCCTATAGCTTTGTGAATGACGGACATTTATCCACCTTATTTTTAACGTAAGAGCGGACGCAGCCATTTGTAACTTGAATGCACATGGTTTCCGGTGTCGTCCGCTTCTAGTTATTTTATCTGTGCAAAAACAGTGTGTTATGCATCTGGATATTGCTGGTTTTTATTATCACATTTTTTTAATTTATTATTGTAATCATAAACACATTGGTTTGTAACGCAAATAGTTTAGGATTACGTTTACTGATTTTTTATTTAGTTTAGGTATGCTTACTGTACTTATTCTTCAAGTTATTTACCTATAGCAGCTAATGAATATCTCTATATAACAATAAAAAGAAATAAAAAATAAGAAGAGTAAGTAAATGAGTAAAGAGATATAATTACTCTTGATTTGTCCATCATTTTCAAAGATCCAGCATAATGCTTACCTTTTTGAACAGCCTTTGTAGTGCGGCTCATTCGCCTGCGATGCCTCAAAATGCATTTTAGGTTGGCACCTCTTTTGGTTTTGAAATAGAGACAGTTTTATGGTAGCGTATCCATTAGGAATGCACTGAAATTTCGGCCGCCAAAAATGGCATTATCGGTTTCAGGCCTAAATAAAAAAAACAGCCGAAAACGTAAACTGAAAATTAATGTCACCCGCCCGCCCATCCGTGCGCAAGCGCTTAGGTTTCACTCACGGTCGAGCTGTTATCACGCGTCTGCCTATCAAAGATTAAGCATGTCAGCGGTATGGAAGTATTTTAAAGTTTCAGATGAGGACACCAAAGTTGCAGTTATAACACACAACAAATAGAGACGTATCTAGCTGAACTACCCATTGCCAGAAGCGACAATCCCCTTGACTACTAGCGAGTGAACAAAGGCCACTTTCCACTTTGCACGCAAAGCACCAGCACCGACAGTGAGAGACTATTCAGTGCAGCATCTCATGTTCTTAATGAGAAGAGGAACCGTCTTTCCTGTCAAAAAGCTGAGCAACTTTTGTTCTTAAACAGAAACCTGCCACGTTTGCTTAAATAAACAGCAGTCCAATTTTCTGTGTGTATAGCAGTTACATTAAAAATTGCATAGCACTGCAAACTGTGTTTCCTAAGGCTACACAGGCTTAAATTATGTTTACAGTTTGAGTTTGGATTAAGTTCTATTGCTGTTTTTGCACTTGTTTTGCATAGCAATTTAAAATGTAAGTACAAAATTATTTACATGCAGCTGCAGCCATTCTCTGATTTTGTGTGCAGTTATTCAGATAATTGTGGATCTTTTTTTGCACAACTGTTAAAAAACTATTTTATTTGATGGAACATAAAACTTGAAGAATAATATTATTTGGTATTATTATTTATATTTATTGTTAAAAATATTTTAAGTTTTGTTATGTAACTGTTAATAAAAGTTTGATTATTCTATTGGTTTGTGATTTTTAATTTCAGATCCATTAAATTTAAGCAATTTAAATATTATATATATTATATACATGCTTATATCCTTATGTTCACCACAATTTTCTGCCTCTGTTCTGACCTCCATCAAAAAGGTCAAAGAGAAGTATCTGAAATGTCTGAAATCACAGACACCACAGCAAAGAGAAAAAGACCCAGTGACAGACAGAGTTAGAGGAAGCGTAGGTCTGATCACAACCCCTACAGTGGTGAGTAAATACAGTCTAATGGCCACTGATTAATTCTTCATTGCTCTCATCGGCCCAGTAAAGAGAGATGTAATGACCTGTCTGTGTCTGTCGTTCTCCTCTACTCCCTCTCCCTCCCAACTCCCTCTCCCGCTCAATTTTTGATTATAAATTAAAAGTGATTGTAAATGGTGTAATGCTGGTTTGAGGTTCCTGATTGCTGTATTTGATTAGAGAATGTCAGTGCACGCATTTTCCCCTCTCTCTTGCACTTCAATAGCTGCAACACTCAGCAATGCACAAAGAACACAATGGACCAACTGCTTAACACTACCAACTAAACCATAACTAGCACTAGCTGCAATCAAACACATTCTTTCAGCCTCCCTTTTCTCTTTCGGCTCGTTTTCTCTCAGTGCGGCTCTTTGGTGACTTTTCGGAGTTTGTTTCAGGTGTGCAAAACACCAACAAGTGAAAATCACCAGCAATTAAAAAGCATTCACTCATGCAGGTATGAGGAATGTACGACCCTTTGTCTCTCTCCATTATGGTGGTGTGTTGTCTCTCCCAGCATACAATGTCAGGTGTTTTATGATAATAGGTTTTCAGAAAATATTCAGAAAGGAGGGTGATGATGACAGATGTAGTGACAGACTAAATTATTGTTTAAAAAGTAAATGTTAGTACGGTTTATTTTGAAATATGGAAACTCCTTTCAGGGGCAAAGGAAATCATTTTTTAAATAAGATTAAAAGTTGTTATATGTTCTAACATATATTTAGAATGAATATAAATTGGATTAGGACATGTAAATATTTATAAATACATACATTCAAGTTTGGGGTCCATAAAAACTTTTCTTTGAAAGAATTACTTTTCAGCAAGGGTGCATTAAATTGATCAAAAGTGTCAGTGAAGACACTTATAATGTTAGAAGAGATTTCTATTTTATATAAATGTTGATCTTTTGAACTTTCTATTCATCAAAGAACAAAATACACTCACCTAAAGGATTATTAGGAACACCATATTAATACTGTGTTTGACCCCCTTTCGCCTTCAGAACTGCCTTAATTCTACGTGGCATTGATTCAACAAGGTGCTGAAAGCATTCTTTAGAAATGTTGGCCCATATTGATAGGATAGCATCTTGCAGTTGATGGAGATTTGTGGGATGCACATCCAGGGCACGAAGCTCCCGTTCCACCACATCCCAAAGATGCTCTATTGGGTTGAGATCTGGTGACTGTGGGGGCCATTTTAGTACAGTGAACTCATTGTCATGTTCAAGAAACCAATTTGAAATGATTCGAGCTTTGTGACATGGTGCATTATCCTGCTGGAAGTAGCCATCAGAGGATGGGTACATGGTGGTCATAAAGGGATGGACATGGTCAGAAACAATGCTCAGGTAGGCCGTGGCATTCAAACGATGCCCAATTGGCACTAAGGGGCCTAAAGTGTGCCAAGAAAACATCCCCCACACCATTACACCACCACCACCAGCCTGCACAGTGGTAACAAGGCATGATGGATCCATGTTCTCATTCTGTTTACGCCAAATTCTGACTCTACCATCTGAATGTCTCTACAGAAATCGAGACTCATCAGACCAGGCAACATTTTTCCAGTCTTCAACTGTTCAATTTTGGTGAGCTCGTGCAAATTGTAGCCTCTTTTTCCTATTTGTAGTGGAGATGAGTGGTACCCGGTAGGGTCTTCTGCTGTTGTAGCCCATCCGCCTCAAGGTTGTGCGTGTTGTGGCTTCACAAATGCTTTGCTGCATACCTCGGTTGTAACGAGTGGTTATTTCAGTCAAAGTTGCTCTTCTATCAGCTTGAATCAGTCGGCCCATTCTCCTCTGACCTCTAGCATCAACAAGGCATTTTCGCCCACAGGACTGCCGCATACTGGATGTTTTTCCCTTTTCACACCATTCTTTGTAAACTCTAGAAATGGTTGTGCGTGAAAATCCCAGTAACTGAGCAGATTGTGAAATACTCAGACCGGCCTGTCTGGCACCAATAACCATGCCACGCTCAAAATTGCTTAAATCACCTTTCTTTCCCATTCTGACATTCAGTTTGGAGTTCAGGAGATTGTCTTGACCAGGACCACACCCCTAAATGCATTGAAGCAACTGCCATGTGATTGGTTGATTAGATAATTGCATTAATGAGAAATTGAACAGGTGTTCCTAATAATCCTTTAGGTGAGTGTATATCACAGTTTCCACGAACAAAAAAAGGGATAGTTCACGCAAAAATGAAAATTACCCCATGATTTACTCACCCTCAAGCCATGCTAGGTGTATATGACATTCTTTCAGATGCATACAGTCAGTTATATTAAAAAATGTCCTGGCTAATCCAAGCTTTATAATGATAGTGTTAAACAGCATGTTTGAACTTCTACAAAAACCAATTAGGTTCATTCTCGTGTGTTACGCAGGACGTTTGAGCTTCTACAAGAACCAATGAAGTTCATTCTTGTGTGTTACGCAGCACGTTTGAGCTTCTACAAGAACCAATGAGGTTAATTTGCGTGTGTTACGCAGCACGTTTGAGCTTCTACAAGAACCAATGAGGTTCATTCTTGTGTTACGCAGCACGTTTGAGCTTCTACAAGAACCAATGAGGTTCATTCTTGTGTGTTATGCAGCACGTTTGAGCTTCTACAAGAACCAATGAGGTTCATTTGCGTGTGTTACGCAGCACGTTTGAGCTTCTACAAGAACCAATGAGGTTCATTCTTGTGTGTTAAACAGCATGTTTGAACTTCTACAAAAACCAATGAGGTTCATTCTCGTGTGTTACGCAGCACGTTTGAGCTTCTACAAGAACCAATGAGGTTCATTCTTGTGTTACGCAGCACGTTTGAGCTTCTACAAGAACCAATGAGGTTAATTTGCGTGTGTTACGCAGCACGTTTGAGCTTCTACAAGAACCAATGAGGTTCATTTGCGTGTTGAACAGCACGTTTGAGCTTCTACAAGGACCAATGAGGTTCATTCTTGTGTGTTAAACAGCACGTTTGAACTTCTACAAGAACCAATGAGGTTCATTCCCGTGTGTTACACTTCTGCTTATGTTTGCTGATCAATGTTTAAATGTGAATAAAAGCCAAAATTAAATCTGTTCATCATATAAAGCGATTGTGTCTCTTCAGAAAATTTTGACTAAACCACTCAATTCATATGGATTAGTTCTCTTTATAAACTTTTTGAAGTGTCAAAGTGTTAGTTGCTTAGCTGTCAACAAAGGGACAGAAAGCTCTCAGATTTCATCAAAAAGATCTTCATTTGTGTTCTGAAGATGAACGAAAGTCTAATGGTTTTGGAACGACACAAGAGTAATTAATGACAATAATTTTTGGGTGAACTAAGCCTTTAGCTAGTTACCAAGAAAATATAAATTTTTAGGAAGTTTCATTCAAAATCACAAATCCAATGGAGGCACATTAAAATGAGCCTTTTTTGGTGCTCAATCCCAAAAACACTGCCTGTGAACTTCCCCTCAGCCATGTTAGTACGCTCCGTACATGCACCCCTCTCTCTTTCTGTCTCTCTCTCCCCTCTGCCCTCAGTCTCATTCGTCCATTGGAGGATGGAAAAAGAATTTCTGTTCCTTTCTCTCCACTGCATTTATCTGAGGCCGAGGTCATTCCACTGCGCCGTATAGTGAGGTGGGGGAGAACACATTGGTAATGGGACCATCAGCACCAACCGCCACAGGGTCAGATCAAGTGTGTACAAACGTAAATCAATTCTCCTGTCCAACCTGAAGGAAAAACGACAAGCAAATAATTTTTTTTCCATCTGCAAGTAGGCACAAAGAACAGGTAAAGAAAGCCACAGGACAAGAAGTAGAAAGTCCTGATATTAAGCCATCGAAAAAAGAATCAAGGTGGCTCGATCAGAAGAGCTGATGATTGTAGGTAGGAAAGGAAGGAGCATGAGACGAGGTGCTTTCTCCCACCAGTGAGACTCAAGAAACCTCTCTACAACTTCACAGGATGAAAAAAAGCTCTCAACGGAGCACAAGGTTACACGAGGATGGGGCTGAAGAGGATGGGAAAAGGGAAACTCAAGGTGAGGATGTAGGAGAAGGAGTGAGGGAGGGTGTTAATGAGAAAAAGGGGGTCCTGTTGTTGGGAGATGCTTTGTGTCAGGCCTCTTGCATTATGTTGTTGACTCTCTCTCTCTCGGAAGGGCTGGATAATGGACCTCAGGGTGCAGGGCAGGAAAAATGCCCTGCTGAAGAAAGTCAGGAGAGGGTGGAAGGTAAAAGGGCGAGTTTGAGCAGCTCATTCTCTCAAGACTCCTGATATCCATGGCTGCATTTACGTACAGGTGTTTTCCTCAACCCCTTTACTCTTTCTTCTTCGTCTGTCCCCCTTAACCCTACGCCTCATCAAGCCTCTTACATGTGTCAGTCATTCTGTGAGAGAGAGCCAAGCTTTTAGCTGGAAAGTAGGAACAGATGCACAGCCCAAAAATTGAATACAAAAATTTTAAATCAAATACATTTATTCAGCAAGGATCCATTAAATGGATCAAAAGTGACAGTAAAGATGTATATTTCGAATACTGTTCTTTTGAACTTTCTATTCATCTTTTGAACTTTCTATAAGAAACCGAAAACAAATGTATCACAAAAATATTAAGCAGCACAACTGTTTTAAACTGTGATAATAAAAAATTTAACTTGATCACCAAATCAGCTTATTAAAATTATTTATGAAGAATCATGTTCATCAATTCTATGGTCAGGTTAACTACTGTCATGGTGGAGAAGTGGTTAAAAAAGAATCTTGCTCGCTCTGTAAGTTTGTTAAACTGACCTGTATATTATCTTCACGATATATTAGCTTTCACTAATAACACTGCAACAACACTGAAGTCCTCTTTTAGTCTCAATAGCTGAGATGCAAGATGACATCAGTTGCGTTTGTATGAAACGGGAGAGGGGGTCCGTGGTGATACGAGAGACATGAAAGTAGCACCAGAGTAATGAACAAACACATTCACCGGTCAAATTTGTTAGCAGGGACTGCAATTTTGTAATGTAGCATGTAGGCTATCAGTTTTTACACTGTGTTAGTATACCGGTAGCCTGCTATTGTACAATAGATGATCATTTTATGGGCAATTGTACTGTTTCACATTTTACTATTTGCATGTTCATACCAAATTATCAAAGGTAATATGAGATTTAATAAACTAGCAGGCTAACAGACTACCCATATTCTAAGCTAGTATGCTGAGTAGTTAAAGAACAAGAAATATTTAATTTCACGATATGTAACATCATTTTAGAATGAATTTGCATACATGCATATTGTGAATCAAATGAGTAGGTTTTCTGACCAGTAGGTTGTCTTATTAAAAGGCCTAATGACTGACTCTTTTGTTCATGAAACCGGTTTTTACAGTATACCAGACATACAGCAGGGGTAATACTGTAAAAGAGGGGAAGGAAACGACTGAGGTGGCCTTGAGCAAAGCACCTAACCCTCAATCGCTCACTGGGCGACGCAGTGAATGCCTGCCCACTGCTCCAGTTATGTGTGTACATGGTTTGTAATGTGTGTTCACTACTCACTGCTCCTAACTTGTGTGCACTAACTTGGATGGGTTAAACGCAGAGGACAAATTATGGGTATGGGTTGACCTTCACACCACTTCACTTCACTTCACTGCTAGATGACAGTGAATGTTAGGAAATATCTGACTGCTAAATGCACTGATTGACCAATGAGAATCAAGTATTGAGAAAGCCATGTAATGAAATAACATATTCAATTGTTGATCTTGTTCCTTACACCAAGCATAATAAGTTAATGAGAGTGTTTAACATACATCTTCAGTTGTCAAGCATAAGGATAACTCTAGCACCTTCCCGCACACAAACACATCCCTTTCCAACCCCGCTGCACCCCATCCCTAAAAGTATAACCATAAACAAAATCAGAGGATACAGTAAGGTCTCTAATCAAGGCAATCAGTGCTGTTTTCAAACGTGCACCGTGCACGAACAGCGAGCTGGGCTCATCTTTGTCTGCGGTTTAATTACTTGTTTTTGCATTCTGATGGAGGGGGGTGATTGTGCCTTGTCACCTATTTCTGAAGATAAAGGACTAGCCAATTACTTTGTTTGGATGCTAATGATTGGGTTTCATTAGTGGCCGCTCTTAGCCCCCCTCACCCGGTAAATGAATGAATATGCTATGATTTCAATTATTGGAATTATGAAAATTGCTTTTAAAAAGACGACACGGGTATCATCAACTCTCCGCTGTGACATAATGTCATTTTAATTTCCATAATAGTTTTAATTGTCGGTGGCCCTGTTGCGCGTTAATCATTTAATTGTATTGTCTTTTTCCGTCGGCGACACCCACATCCATCCGCCCCTCAGCCACACCAAATCACAATCAGAATTAGATGAGGAGTTGGCAAAGGCCAGTTGAAGGTGCAATTTAAAAGTTTCAGAGATGGTTTTGACACCAAGTCAATGACGGCACAAACTGAAATATCAAAGGAGAAGGTGAAATGCCACCTCTGAACTCCAAGAATAATCGTGAAACAACTTTTGCATTGTATAACATGACATCTGCCCTCCCATAAGTGTCGCACATTCCATCTAGTGTGCCGGCAATAAAAATGTAGATTCAGGTTGATACAGAGGGTTAATTGGTACTTGAATCCTCAAGCTTAGACGAAACTGTACATCCATGTACACTCAAAGAAGCCTGTTTTTGCTGGCTCTTATGAAGACTTGTTTTCACCGGGCTCCTGAAGGAATGCAGCATTTTCTTTCTCCAAGTGTTCATGAAAAAGCACATGATGATGAACTTACAGTGTGAAAAGAAGAAAAATTACCAGCCTACAAGGACCTGCACAATGAAAAAAACAAAAATAGACATGTAAACCATTCAATTCCTAAACCGTGAGGCTGGAGCACAATCAACTGTAAATTACCTCGAATCCAGGTCTGTTATCATCAGTGCGATGAAGACTGGTGGAAAAATAAAAGCCTTTACTCAAACAAAGGACAAGGATACCAAATGGTTATATGGGTCAAGGCCCAGCGAGGCCTTTGACAAGTGACAAAAAAGAATCCTTAAGGATTGCTCTCCAAGGCCAGTGTTTCTATGGATTTAAATGAAAGATTTACTTTTTTGTGCCATGAAGGTTACCGGGCCACATCAGACAGAGATTTACAGCATAATGTACACAAAACATAGGATCCATTAGTGAGGAAGTATTTGCATGGTACATAGAATCAATTAAAGGGCAGATTTCAGGCAAGGCCAGGTAGGTTTATTTTTGTGCTCTGCAGAAACCGGAGTTTTTCCTTCATCTCCATGGAGATAGAGTCTGCCAGAACAAACGGCCACGATCAAAGGGCACCGCAGAGGACGAGACCTCATTCACAGCCGAGCCAAGAACAACGAGGATGGATTTGAGGGAAAACAAAACAACCGCCTAAATCTAAAAGTGCACGCCAATGAAAATGGCTAAATATCTAAATGACACAGATTGTGATGACATGTTTTAACAGTTACTAACATCATAAAAAAAAACTGTACATTCATAACATTATACTTACATTACAGTGCCATTAACCATGCTGTTAAAAAAACGAGTTAACTGCTGCATGAGTGTTTCTAATACAATGACTGAAGGAGTGCAAATTTCACTCTTCTGTCCAACGTAATCTCTCCATATTTTTCCTCTCTTTTTTTCTTTTGCTAATGGAGCAAGTAATATTGGCAAATGAGAATGCAAAAATTATATTTGTTGTAGTTTACAAAACAAGTTTACAAAACTATCCTGGAAATGTGAAAAGGGTCCATTGTTTAGCATACAAAAGTAAACAAAAATGAACATAGAAATGTACTATTATTATTGTATTATCAATAATAGTAATAATTATTATTACATTTTATATAATAATAATAATAATACGAATACAGTTATTAATTATTAAAATATTAATAATTGACTGGAATAACACACATTGGGGCACAGACTATGTTTAATGTTTCCAAGAAGTGACAAAATGTAAAATGTGTACCTTGAATGCAATGTAAGTCGCTTTGGATAAAAGCGTCTGCCAAATGCATAAATGTAAATGTAAAATGTTAATGTAGTCTACGCTGCATATTTTTTACCTAACATAATTAGTTTTTTTAGCATGAGGATGTCATGCAACCTGTCTTTTACGTTTAATCTTGTCAAAATCGAGCTTGATTTAAAGTGCGGCTTGTGATATCAACAACATAAGATATGGGAAGTGTTTTGTCTCAATTTTAATTTTGTTTTCCTAACTATGCACAGTCGCATTTATTATTTTCACTCAGCATGTTGCAGTCCATGACAATATCAGTACAGGTCTGCACTTCATTTTTGGGTTGCATCCACACCACTATTTTATAAGGTCATAAGTTGAGCAGTTCAGGAAGCAGTTCGGTTGACTCCCAATAGGCTCCAATGTAGTCAGCGAGTGTGTGACTGACAGCTTTAAGCAGCTCTCTAACCTCTCTCCTCCATCTCTCAGTGTGCCAGAAAGGGGCGGTCAAGTGAGCCCCTCAAAACTGGAAAAAAGGGACATTCAGATGCAACCATGCAGAACACCTCAGTGCCATTCCTCCTCAAGCAGAGACGTTTCTCTCGAGTGCAAGTCAGAATATGAGAGGACGTGAATATGGGTTAGGGTAGGGGGGGGGGGGTGGAGAGTAAAGAGAATCTCTGAGAGCCTTTTCCCTAAAGTCTTTGAACCATCTTGAAGTCTAAAACGTCTCGGCAGCACAGACACCCAGCAATGTTTGAATTTACAATTGAAGTTGTCAGTGCAGTGCTGGAAATTACATTCAGGAATATCAGCGTGTAAATCCTGCTTCTTCCATAGTTTAGAAACAGATGTGCTTCTCTTCCCTTTGAACGCCACTTCATGCATTGGAGTAGAAAGATCGAAAGACTGCAAGAGAGAGAGATGTATGGTAACTGTACAACTTCTGGAGAGTAGACAGGTTGAGGATACTTGTGGTTCCCGTGTAGGACTCAAAAAGAGTGGTAGAAAGGACACAGAAGCAGGGGGAGGGGTTCTTTTGCCTCTGTGCTTGTGCAAGTATGCCACCTGCTGGATCGTAAGCAAACAACACCTCGAGCGAATGCCTAGAAACTCACTTCTGCATGGTTTCTTGAAATGAAACAGTAGTCATGGAATCATACGTCTCATCTGTCTCCTGTCTCTCTCTCTCTCTCTCTCTCTCGTACACACACACACACACACACACACACAGTCACCTTGCATTTGGTTTGCCTCAGGGAGACGGCCTCTATCAGGCTCCATTGTGTTTTGAGCACTGAGAGGCCCTTCTGGCAGGCTAAGGTAGAGAGAGAGGGTTAGAGGCCATACTAGAGAAGAGGGATGAGAGCGATTCAATCGCTCAACAAATGGACCAGGCTAATAGAGGCAGCCTCTGATCCTATCCGACGCACAGCTGGGGGCCTTCTAATAAGAAAGGGCTGAAGAGGAGAGACGAGAGAAAGCGAGAGAGAGATGGAAGACGAAAGGGTAAACAGGGACTGCTCTATTGGCCTAATTATGAAGCAGATATAATATTAAGGGTATACGTTGATGTGCTATTTAGAAACTAAAGCCTAGGACAGTTTTGCGTGGAGAAACTCTGTACCATGCATGTTTCCTGTAGGAGCTAATCAATGGCTAAAAGAGTGTATTACTATGGTAATTTATTTTCATTCATTGGATATTAATGTTTCTGATGCTTTAATAAGCTGTGGTAACTTGGTAACAGCCACTGTCATCATAAAAAGTATGTTTGGAATAGCATATACTGTAAAAAAATTTGTAATTTTTACAGAAAAAGACTAAGCATGACGCATAACATTAAATGGTAGGTCGCATTATATGTAACTACTTTTTTTTTAAATCTGCAAAATGGATGGCTTTTGGAAGGATAAGTTACTAGGATAAACAATAAAAGGACATTCAACAAATCTCTGCATGTGACATCCCATGATAATGTTTTATTGAAATAGTTGTATTATTGTTAGCAGTAACATACATTATGGTGTTTTGTGTTGTTTTGTTAATGTTTATTACATTATATTAGTGTTGTGTGTTACCCTGATTGTGTTTTGTCTTTGTCTGTATCCCACAATGCAGTGAGCTCAGATTGACTAATTAACCATAAGTAATATCTGGTGTTTAAAATAAAATAAAAATATTCTGTATTTTAGTTACTTTACCTTCCTTTTTTTTAAAAAATGTTAAAATCGTAAGAGTTGTAAGAGTTAAATCAAGACATTTTATATAAAATTTTAAGGAGCCCCTAAAGGGTGGTGGAAAAAAATGTGAGATGGGAGGTATTGAATATTTTTTCCATCACCATGCCCCTTTAGGGGCTCCGTAAAATTGTATAATAATAATAATGAATAATTAGTAATAGATTTAACTTAAATAAAATGAGGAAACAAATGAATACAACTGTAGTACTATGATTTTTTATTGTAAACAAAATAAAGGTTACAACGGTATCCTGGCCTGTGTTCCCCTGTCTTGTTTAATTGACCCTTATTTTGATTTTTTGTTTTGTTCCCATTATTCCTGTGATCTGTCTTCCTGTGTTTAGTTCCAGGGCTGCGTTAAGCCCTGACAAAACGTTGCAAAACTTTCTTTTTTTTTTAAACGGAAACGGTGGTGCGTTGAACACCCTGTTCTGATTACGCAAGAGTTGCAACTATAGCAGCTGAGAAGGCCATTCTTTGTGTTCTTTTTGAAGAATTTTCAGAGCCTGATGAAATCGGTATAAATACGTGTTTAATACTGCAAAATATGCTCGATGTTACAGTCATTGCCCTTGCCGTACAGAATAAAAGAGAACATCCCAATCAAGTGAAGGGATTTGTGGAAAATGTGGTTCCTAATTATTGTGATCCAAAATTTGCCTCACATTTCAGGATGAAAAGACAAACATGTCTTCTAATATCTTCAATTGTTGTGTATACCGAGCTGCAGCGGACACATTTGTAAACGACTTCACTTGGAACCATTTTGCAAGCTATCTCTTTAACACAGCGTGGTTTATTTACATGTTGCTGCTAATTGGGCTGACATTTTTGACACACCCACCAAACAAGAGAAAACGTATCTCAAACCCCGTCGCACACCGTTTC
Organism: Rhinogobio ventralis; assembly: GCA_039654625.1. Taxonomy (NCBI): domain Eukaryota; kingdom Metazoa; phylum Chordata; class Actinopteri; order Cypriniformes; family Gobionidae; genus Rhinogobio; species Rhinogobio ventralis. The sequence goes on along the minus strand of CM077202.1, from coordinate 24,444,160 downwards.
CAGGAAACATTTCGTTCAACCTGGAAACCGCACCGGTTTGATATTGAACGTTCCCCTGTTTCCTTTGTTTTCCTTACCTACCTTGTTATTTATTTATTTATTTATTTTTACTTTATTTATTGGATTTTTGTTAGACACATCAAAACCATACAACACATATAAATCAACTCTATTCACTCACATATATAACCCACAAGATCATTTCACCACATCTAACAATAACATGTACGTACATACATACATAAATAATAATAATAATAATAAAAAAAATTTTAAAAAATTTGATCCTCCTTGTTCAAAGTATTTTCAGTGTCTCTTCTTCAATAACTCTTTTAACAGAAACGGTTGATATTTTTTCTTTCTGTGTGGCCTGCCAAAATTGAACAGAAAGCATTTAACATTGCAGATTCAATCATTTGGAACATTCACCATCACTTGTTAGTAATATTTGAGACCAAACACTACAGTACACGCAATATACAATATATGCTGTGTATCTGAAGGAGAAAATAAATAAATAAATAATAATAATAATAATAATAAATAAATAAAATAATATAAATAAATCGGGGGATTCATTGGGCTAAAGAATACCTCCAGCATTAATGTATGCCTCTTCTTAGATTAATTGTTTACTTGCATTAAGGCATCAATTTAACTATCACCAGAAGAATTAATGTCATTAAAGTAATCTATGAAAGGTTGCCAGACTTTATACAATTTTTCTTCTTTCTTTTTCAGTGAAAATCTGATTTTTTCTAGCTCCAAGTGTTTTATTACATCCCTCATTAGATTTATATACGTAGGGGCAGCTTTCTGTTTCCAGTTTAATAAAATTAATCTTTGTACTAGTAGACTGACAAATGATACTATACTATCTTCTGCACTGTTTTTAATTATCTTAGTCTCTACAATACTTAAAACTGCCATCAGGGGATCTAGATCAATAGGCCTTTTGAATATTCTTGACAATGTCAGAAAAACACCTTTCCAGTAGGTTGACAATTTTGGGCAGCTCCAAAACATATGAGCCAATGACGCTGGTGCAAGCCCACAACGGTCACATGAAGGGTCTGTATCTGGAAATATCTTACTGAGTTTTTGTTTAGACCAATGTAAATGATGTATTACTTTGAATTGTATGAGTCCATATCTCATACCAATGAGCTACGAATCTGTTTAAGGGCTGCCTCCCATTGCTCCTCTGAAATTTCAATACCCAAATCTTCCTCCCAGGAAAATTTTAAGTGTTCTAAAGTTGATGTGCTTGTCAATTGGAATAGTGTTTCATATATATATGAAATGTTTCCTTTCTTGTGGGGGTCACGCATAAGTATCAATTCCATTACGGACTGATTTGGAGAGTTGGGATACAATGGATTATTTTGTTTTATAAATTTTCGCACCTGCAAATATTTAAAAAAAAATGTGATCGAGGTATGTTGTATTTAATTTGTAGCTGTTCAAACGATGGAAATATTGTATCAATAAATATGTCTACAAAACTATAAATTCCTTTTCCAACCCAATCGTCAAATATTGTATTTTTAAATGAGGGAGCAAAAAGTGATTTTTAATAATAGGGCTTAAGAGAGAACCAGCTTGCCAACCAAAAAACTTTCTGACCTGGAACCAAATCTTGAGTGTATGCGAAACTACAGGATTCAATGGTCCAGGGTGTATAGTGGGTAGAGGTGAAAAAAGTAGAGCTGAAAGCGAAGAAGGATAGCAGCATGCATTTTCTATGCTTACCCATAACTGGGGTTGTTTTTGTAACGAATAGGCCATCATCCTTATATTACTCACCCAGTAATAAATCAGAAAATTTGGCAATCCCATTCCTCCCTTTGATTTGGGCCTCTGCAAAAAAGCCTTCCTAATTCTAGGTATCTTTCTATTCCAAATAAACTCTGACATAATTTTATCAAGGATGTTAAAAAAGCATTTCTTTATATATATTGGTATACAAAGAAATAGAAATAAAAATTTTGGAAGGATGGTACCTTGTTAGCTTCTATAGTTACCCTCATTTGTACCACAGTTACTAATCCTTCATCTGGCCCTGGTTAGCCCTTGTGATCCCTGTGTATTTATACCCCTGTGTTTCAGTTGTGTTTTGTCAGTCGTTGTTCTTGTATGTGTGTTCTAAATTGTTGCGCTCCTGGTTTCTTTGTTTTGCATTATGTTATTGATTCCCTTGGATTATATTCATCTTCCAGGACTAGATTGCATTTGGATTCTCGCCTCTCCTTGTCCCTGACCACACGTAGATACATTTCTGTTAGAGAGGAAATACAAGCCTAATTTTACTTTTTAAACTATCTGTAATCATTGCTTTACATTGCAACACTGTATTTCAATTAAATGAAATGTGTATTGGGAAGACAATAGATATTTGCATCATTTTTACATCCAGACTGACCAAAAAAACATTCCATGGACAATAGCACAGAGTGCCATACTACCTTCTAATCTCTCAGACACATCTGCTGGAAAGTGATACAGCGCATCCTCTGTCACTTTCTCTTGTACAGTCACAGTGGTGCTTTAGTATGCAGTGTGTAGTGTGAGGGAGACGTTGATGGACGGAGGATATCCCTACTCTTAACACACACAAAGAGCTACTTAACACCCACACAGCAGGAAAGCTTCAGGGAAAGAAAGGGAGGGGCTTATGACCCATTCAATGCTGGCATCATCATGATGTCACTATAACTTTGTTTATATATATGCTCATAATGCCAGCAATTAATCTCCCAGAGGTGAGCGCATTTGCAGTAATGATCAAATACACGGGGAGAACATTAAATAATTCCTCCGAGACACACACACAGAAAGTCTGTCCCTCCCACTGTGTTTCCTTTGTGTTGGCCATTGTAACAGTTTTGTCTGGACATATGGAGTGGTTTAGGCCGCTGGGACCCCCAACGGTTCTGGCTTTGTGCTGGGGTCACAAAGGTTGCTGGGATTGTGTTCCAAACTAATTCCCCCTTTCACTGACTCCAGATCAGAGTCTATAATGATCTGGGAGGTGCTGTACTGGGGTTAGATTATGGTTGTGACACCCACAGGGTGGGAAGGGAGAGAGCAAGAGAGAGACGGACCCCCACGAGGGCAGCAAGTCTTTAAAGGAAACATTCTTGTGTTTTGCACTTGGCATCTCCAGACTCTCTCTTTAACTTGTGGTATCAATGGCCGGGATACACACATTCACTCCCACTGTTATAGCCACACGCACACATCATTTTCCACCTCATTTCCCAATTGCAGCCTGAGCAAACATTATAAAGAGGGAAGAGTGCAGGCACTGAAGAGAGCTAGTGTAATTGTAACAATAATGAAAGAGTTGTGAAGAGAGGCTCTTACTTCCTATGGCCTCTGCATACAAACACATCTCCACACACTCACGCAAGGCCGAAGCCAGCATCCTGTCTCCTCACCACATTTGGAAATTTCTTCAGCTTCATCTGAGAAATTCAATATGATGCCAATATGAAACATTAAATCGGAATTGACCCAATTTATTTTCTAAATACATTTCTGATCTCACATTATATCATTCACAAGTGTGCATTGTCAAATAAAATTCTTTGCGTATAATTAAAAATTAATTGTAATCTTTCATCAAGAAGGAATAGCTTGTTCTGCCTCTGAAACGACTTTTCTTTTTTGCTGACATCACCAAGCCTGCCAAAAATTAAGATTCGCTCTACATTTCATTTGTTATTGAACAAAATACAAGAAAAATAGGTTGCAAATGCTGTTTCATGTTTGACTTAAAAAGTACAAATTTTTTCCACATTAAACTATGATTAAAATGATGTACATGATATGAAGTCTCTGTTGTCCTGTCTTACATAGGGGAAAACCTACCTCATGGTGGCGGCCATGTTGAAATCACATGACCGAAAAGTTACCTTTTAAACACCATATTACCAAACGTTTTTTTTTATAAACATACTTGTAAACAGGATATAAGATTAGTACAATGGCATCAGTAACCAAAATCTTTAGCGTAATACTGCATCCACACCAATAGGTGTCAGTATACATTTCAAAAACCACATCCGTCAGTCGAACAGCCGAAAAAAAAATTACTACGGCTGTGAAATTGCATACTCTCTTCTTTTACTTTGCGACCACTAAAAAAGTGGTATGTGTCTAGTATGAATGTAATCTGGACCTACTACATTCGTCATTGTCATGTGACCTTGCAGCGTCAGTTGCGTCGCTTCACTGACAATTCCAACTCCTCTCCTGTGGCCTCTTGGGATAGTAAAGTGTCCAATGGATTTACACCAAAGACTTTAGATCATAGACTGTAAAAAAAGATGGATGACGCACCTTCACTCTCTTCCATTGAAGCCACCAATGCGGTAACATCTTGTGCAAATTACGTTGTTTGGAGCCCGAGTCTGGTATCAAGGTCGTGCTCAAACTCCTGCAGATTCCATTCACAAGCACCCTGAATTTTTGTTTTTTAAAGTAGCCTGACTGCTCCAATTTTGATGTCTGCTGATTGTAAAACAAATGAAGGCTTGTTAAAATAAGGTAAATACAACTACTAACCACATAGTCATATCCTGAAAAAGCCCATTGGAGCCTCCGTGACTACTTCACTCAAAGAAGCTGTCAATCACAGCTGTCACACACCAGTTTTACAGCATGATAACTGCCTAAAATGACAGAAACAATATTTGGAAAAAATTTTAAGTGTAATTTGATTGTTTAGTTTATGGCTTCACTTTTGCAGGACGTGCGGCACACCCGCTTTAGATATACAAAGACGGTGGACTTATATTGATTATGAATAAGAGAAAGTGCAACACAATATGGAGGAAAAGTGAAGTCCCGCCTTCTAAATAAAAGAGCCATTCACCAAACGGTAAAGTCAGTGCAGCTGCTGTTAGAAACTCCTAGGACAACATATGCGCATTGGCTGGTCCAGCCTGAAATATACAAGCTTTTTTTTAACGCTATTTGAGTATATGAAACCATTTATGGGACAGATTTTGTTGCTGATTTTAAATATGTTATAGTGTGGCAAGCTGTTTTTTTTATTTATTTAATTCTTCCATTCAAGTAGACAGGACATGGTCTTGGATACCCTGCACTGAGTGAACAGATATTCCTTGAAAGGGACTTTGATCCACATTTGGAAAGTCACCAGAAGTAGTATCATCTGGGTACTTTGTGCTTACTGCTTTATGAATACTGTGAATTTGGACATTTTTACACATACATAGGGAAGTATGCATATTGGAATGGAGCCTAAGATCTCATTTAATGTGTTTCCTGCATTTTACAAACATATATCAACATTATAGATAATAATCAGTTATTAATGTTTTTTGCAAGACAAGAATTTTGTCTTCCTATTGTGATAATAATAGCCAATAAATCACCTTTAACAAACATATAGCCAACATCAGCGAACAAAGAGTTAACAAATCACTATTTTGTTTGAATGTGAGCGGTTATGTATACCAAACACTGTGACAGGACATCCCTTAAAGCCAAAGAAAAAGAGCTTTAGCAAAAGCAGCATAAAGTGCATTGAGCCATTAACCTTCAGCTGGAGTATCGTGGCAGTCTCTAATTCTTATGAGCAGAAGTAAATGGAGATATTTCCACCGCTGATATCACAAAGCCATTCTGACAGATATGCACATATGCGTCATATTCGCTACAATATCCACGAGTGTTCTCCACTCGGCGAGAGCTCGCGCAATCACTCACAGAGACACTTATAGCCTTGCATGGGAGCGGGGCTGAGTGACTGAGAGAATGAGGGCTAAATTAAGAGCTCTCTCTATTTGCTATTGTTAAACAGCATTCTGCTGATGAGCTCAACTTCACGCTTTTAAAAATCATACTTTTCGGTGTTTTGTTTTTCCGATATTATATATTCATACTGACATCTTTGCTTTTTTACCACACAGTTCTCTATCTCTCTTGCTGACTGTCATTCAAATTCATGTTCTCAAGGACCCAGTGCACACAAGGCCTGAGGAATAATAGGCAAACCCATTTATCGGCTGCCTTTGTTTTTTTATTCCTCTTTCCCCCTTTGGGAAAATCTGAGAGGCCATGTTCCATGTAAGATGGCAGCTGTCTCCTGACCATTAGCATTGCAAATGAGGTCAGAAGAGAGAGACCCTCAGCCCAGCATTTAGGGGCCAGAGACTGGGTCTCAACAAGCCCCATAGACAGGCGTTGAGCTCCGTCCAGTTTTGTCAAAGTGAAGGGTGACTGTTCAAGAGAGTAATTGGTCATTTGCAAAAAAAAAATGCACAGCATTTATTATATGACTCAAAAGAGGTCTAAACAGAAACGAGCGGAAAACAGTACTTCAGTGGTGTTGTGTTTCATTTCTGCTGGTTTTCTGATGTGAAGATTTTATGGAAGTGTTTGTGAATTGTGAAAAGTGCTGTGCAAATACAAAAAAAATGTGATGGTTTAATCCATTGGTTCTGTCTGTAAAAAAATGTCATGCACTACAATTCAAACGATTTTATGTGGCTGTGGTCGTTCATACAATAATTAGCTTGTTGTACGAGGCTCGTTCGTTTCGTGAAAATACATATAGTATAGTGGCACAATTGTTCTCAAAGGCTGCACAAACCTCAGCGACCAGCACAGCAACTCACAGGTGATTGTTCTCGGAACCCTCAGCAAGCGCTATTGTCATGGTAACCGGAAAGTACTTCAGATCACAGAGGGCACAGACACACACACACACACATTCACAATAAACAAACTCCAGCGAAGTTTGGTGAGCCCCAAACCCTCTAAGTAATCAATGTTGATGAACTTTTCCTCTTAATTATACTTAAAGGGATAGTTCACCTAAAAATGAAAATTCTGTCATAATTTATGCAACAAATTTTGGCTCACCCTCATGCCATTCCAAACCTGTATGACTTTCTCTCTTCTGTGAAACATAAAAGAACATATTTTGAAGAATATTGGTAACCAAACAATTTTGGTTCCCATTGACGTTTATAGACAAAAAAAAAAAAAAACTGCTTCTCAAAATGTCTTTGTGTTTTGCAGAAAAAGAAAGCCTTACAGGTTTGGAATAGCATGAGAGTGAGCCAAAATTTGTTGCACAAACGTTGTAGTAATTTTAGCACAAGCCATCTTCTAATGCACACTGTAATAATCTATTATATTTTTAGATTTGGCTGTCATGTGCTCCAGAGGGCCAGATTCCTTAATAAATAAAACAACACTCGAGCACACAAATGACTTTCATTCAAATGCATGGCATGGATCAGTGAAATTGTTGACCTCAAATTACACAGCTAATATATTCTAATTGGGTAGACAGACACTCAAATCCCCATGCACAGAGACATAAAGAGAAGGTGAAGGAGCATAAGATTTACACTGCTGTCCTCGCTAAAACTATAACACGCAAACACGTGCACACAAAGAGCAATAGGCTAAATTTGATTACATTTTTTGTTGATTTTTATCTATAGTAAGGAAAAGGAAAGCAATGTCAGACAGTATATATGATTTTAGAGCTGTTGCTGTGTTTGTCTGCATGAGGGCAGGCTTTGTGCTGAAGTCCAAAGCACAGGGGGTCGGTGGTGACCAAGCCTGGGTCAGCTCTGTCTGTCCAGCTTTCCACCAACCACATGGTGGATCTGTACGGTGGACAGAGGAGACAGACTCAAAACATCTACAAACTTCACTTTCTTAATGAGCAATATCCATGTCGAACTACTGTGCAGTACCATAGTTTAAGATATAAATATTCAAATATATTTGAATAATTTTAAAATGTAATTTATTGATGACAAAACTGAAGTCTTCAGTGTTCTTCAGAAATGTTTCATAAAATTCTGATTTGGCGTTTAATAAAATATAAAAGGTTGAAAACAGTTTTAACGGTTTTGTTGAAACCATGACACTTTTTTTTCAGAATTTTTTGATAAATAGAAAGTTCAAAAGAACAGCATTTATTTGAAACAGAAATATTTTGTAAAATTATAAATGTACTTAGTGTCACTTTTGACCAATTTAATTTGCCCTTGCTGAAAAAAGGAATAATTTCTTTAATGTTTGTTACGTTAACGTATAATTTATATTTCTATGAATAAAAAAATATGATAATTCATGTCCCTTTATTAATTTATTTTGAAAGTAGACAAATTTGATGCCATATACATGTATAATGATCACAGAACTGTACGATTTCCCTTCAGGATCTACAAGATTGAATACTTTTTAAGTTAGCTCCATTCGTTTCAAAACGCAATTTTTAATATATTTTATTTATTTATTTTCTAAGTATGTATAAGTATCTGTATAAGAAATGGGATCATGTACAGTTAGCTGGTCATTATCATAAAAACCACTGACAGAGTGATCTCACAAATCTTTGATATTATCCATTACATATAGGTTAAAGGTACAGAAAAGCATAGTCCTCAATTTCTATGAGCTTAAACTCTTGCTAAGCATCATTTCACCTCACTCCTCACCCTACGACCTACATTTGTGTGTGTAAGATTGCCATGGGGACAGCTGGGTGTGGGAAGCTAGAGCAAACATGGCAAGGCCTGGATGATGACTCCGACCGACTCACAAGGAGACAATAGAGGCTCCCATCGGAGCTAATGGGGACACATGTAACGGGATTACGGCTCTGGACACTGATGGTGAAAGTTGGGGAGGGGGGAGACCACATTGGTAGCTACTACACTTTTACACACCTCCCCCTTGTCTGCCCCTCCTGCCGTACCCTGAGAACATCCCACTCAATCACATCCCACTGACACACTCAGCCACAGCAGGTCCATTCAGAGCCTCCAGGAGCACTCCAACCTGAACGGGCCTTTCCCACAGCCCGCTCCACCGAAACCTCTGCTGCGTCTTTTTTTAAATTCCACTTGCCAGTTAAAGACAGCAGCTGTCTCATTTTTTAAGGTTGATAGTCAAAATCTGTGCATGTAGAAAACAAAAACTCTAGTAAAGCAAGCATCACTATAGGGGTTTGATTTTGAATAACATAAAAAATACCATAAAGGGGTGTTTTGACATGTTCAGTGTATAATATACAGTAGTAGATTAATCATGGAAATAATGGTCTGGATCTACAACTTTATTAAAAAATACATTAACAAATGCAATTCATACATACAATGATTTGAATACACCTCTTCTATGATGAGCATGTTTTAATGGGGGGGTGGGGGGGGGGGAGCAAGGAAATCAAAAATATCAGAGTAATACAACATAAGTTCAAAAGTTTGGGTTTGGGAGATTTTTTAAGCATTTTTGAAAGAAGTGTCTCACCAAGGCTGCATTTATTTGATAAAATATATTGTAAAGTGATATCCTGAAAAATTATATTTGAATATACTATTGAGTATATTTTAAATTGTAATTTATTCCTGTGATGACAAAGCCGAGTTTTCAGCATAATTTCTTCAGTGTCACATGATCCTTCAGAAATCATTATAATGCGCTGATTTGTTGCTCAAGTAACATTATTATCAAAGTCGAAAACAGTTGTGCTACATCATATTTTTGTGGAAAGTTTTTTCAAGAGTATTTGATGAATTAAAGCTCAAAAAACAGCATTTATTTGAAATAGAAATCTTTTGTAACAATATAAATGTCTTTTGTCTCACATTTGATCAGTTTACTGACCCAAAACTTTTGAACGACAGTGCATATACAGATATCATAATGAAGAATATAGTTTCAATAAAAGTATGAAATTAATGAAAAGAAAACCTATTTGAGTAGTTTGCCATTATTTTCATTATTACCGTATATAAAAAAATGGTAAGGTCTCATTTGTTGACATTAATGTATTAACTAGCATAAACTAACAGTATTTATGAATCTTTGTTAATGTTTTAAATAAAAATCCAGCTCTTTATTGATTGTTTATGTTAGTTCACAGTACATTAACTAATACAACATTGGATTTTAATAATGTATTAGTAAATGTTGAAATTGAAGTATTATTAATTCTTAGTTTATGTTAACTAAAGTAGTTAACTAATGTTATCAAATGAAACCTTATTGTAAAGTGTTACCAAAAAAACACAGTGAAGCAGTTTTGTTCAAATATTATGACCATTTGAAAACAGATGTCAGCCAAATTTAAAGAAATGTTGCAATCAACAAACAGAAACACACTGGAAACCTTTAAACTTTTGTTGGAAATAGTGTATTCGATTTTTTTATTCATCCATGTTTTCCATTTAAAAATAAAAAGAGTATACATTTTTAAGAACTAGTTTTAAACTAGATTTTCAAAAGATTTTACCTTTTTTTAATGTGGACACTTTTATTTGTCTTTTGTTTATCTGATACCATCCCTGTACCACAATACTGTCACAGTACTTTTCGGTAAGGGAAACCCCTTTTCGAAGTGATTTTCCACAAACAAATCATTTTGGGAGGTGGGGATGGATATAGAGATTTGTAAGCAACTGCTCAAAACACCATTCTAGCAACAACTCAGAACACTTTGGCAACACCCTAGCAACCATCCACATCACTATAGTATTGTGGCATTGACTTGTGCACTTCCTAGCACTGCTTCCTTTTTTTTCCTCAGAAAATGTAAATATCTAGTTGACGTTTATGATTGAGTAGGAGGTCCAGGCTAAGCTTTGAGTCAGGCCTTTCCTCTCCTTTTTCTCCCGCAGCCAAATTCCTACACTCCTTCCAAGACACCCAGTCAATTAATAAGACATCGTCTCCTCCCCTTTGCAGCCCCCTGTACAAGAGGCCACCCAAGAGCGAGCCCCATCTCTAAAGCAGCTTCTCTGGTGGCCCAGTGGAATGCCGGGCGAGACAGGAGGGAAGGGCCCCAGGACTGAGGTGGAGAAGAAAAGAAAAAGTCCCATCACTGCTCGCCAGGGCAGCCTGGTCAAAATTTAAGGGAGACAATAGGAGATGTGGGTCTCGTGCAGAAATCCCGTATTTCCCGCCATTGACTCCTCAACACCTCCCATTTTAGACCCGAATCTCTTTCTGCTCTCTTTTCCATTCATTGTGTTTTGGAGCTCTTTACTAAGATACACCAATCTGTGCTCAAATCAACACATAGAATGATGGATCTGTGCAGTGGTTTGAATCTAGTAAACTGGGATAAATCTATTTGGTGATATATTGCTCAACTTATTTTCAAGAGTTTCTTGTTGGAGGAACCAGTATTAATGCCATGGTCTGATTCTTTAACATATTTTTGTATGTGTGTGTGTGTGTGTGTGTGTGTGTAGCCACTCTGATATGGCTTAATAAAATTGATCATAACACCTCTGGGGGGAAATAAGTCCCTCAAAAGTAAGCCTTTTAGACAGAAAATCTTAACTACCAAACTCTTCCTACTCAGACATACAAAAAATAAATGAATAGTAAATGGTAAAAGAGATTTGTCTGAGTAAACAAAGAGTTTGGGGTTATCAAGATTATATTTTAATATACATCACAAAATGACAATAATTAATTATTCAGAAAATATGAACCATGAATTCTGCACTTTTTTGTTGCTATTTCTCACATTTTTACAAACTTGTAATTTTACTTAAAACTAAATCAACAATTCTTAATCAAAGGATTAATAAATCCATGTCCTTCAAACACGTCTAACTTGGATAATACTGATGTAATGTATGGATGAATATTGCCGCCAACACTGTGAAGTAACATAATATAAACTGAAAATATAGGGGGGAAAAAATTTTCTACAAAAACTCATCAGAATAAATACACATATTACATAAGCATTTTGTGAATTTAGAGGTTTTATTCCATTTGTGAAATTCTAAATCTAAATTATATTACTCTTGTTAAATAAGATATGTATTTAACACTTTAAGCCCTTTTTTTAATAACCACCTCAAACATATTTTGAATCACAAAACAAATGGGAAAACAGCTGCTAACAAGACCAGTTATAAAGGAGACTTCTGACATCACACAGACAGAGTTGATTCAACTCATCTGTGACTAAAACAATCATGCAAGACACTCCATCTCGCATAATGAGACTCCACTCCATATCAACATAATGGACTAATATAACCACACAATCTTTGAAAATATGACCTTTTCTTGTATAGTGTATCCTCTTATTACAAAAGAATATCATCTTAAAAACAAAGCACTGGACACATAAACAGGATTACTGTGTGGTGAAATATATGGCTTAGCACTTACAAAACACATACACAGCATTACAACTCACTATAAATAGGGCTATTTTGGTGCTTTTAAGCATTATAGTTTAATAATTCAATTTAAATAAATTAATGTGAGTCAAACTCTAGCCCAGCTAGATAGCTAAAAAAATCATTTATGATAAGCCATTTAGGTCGCATGTTCAAATATGTCTTCATGTAATGGCTAAACATTAAACATCTAGTGCACAGTGCACTAGTTCATATTTTAGAGACAGGAAAGCTCTTATATACATCCCATAATCAAAATTTTCTTACCTCAGAAATGACCATCAATGCAAACAGGCTAAATCTGTGTAAACAGCGCCCCTTGGTGGCAGCGTTTGGTTGTACACTAGTAGGAAAACAGCCTGTGAAATTTCCCTTTAAATCTATTTACTCAAAATTCCCAATTTAATGCAGCTTGTGCTGCAACAACTGAACATTAAACTGCAAAATAGCAAAAATACATATTTCAAAAATTAGCATATTTGCAAAACATTACATTTTAGATCATCACGATCACAATATCTGAATTTGCAGCGACACCAAACGTACTGTAAACTGGCAGTTATCAAACATATAAGCCCGTAAACAGCGAACGTATATAAGATGTACATTTTGCATTATGATTTTTGGCGGTTTTGTGGAAAGTGCAATCAAACTACCTGGTCCATTTCTTCGTCAGGCGAAAAAAAAAAAAAAAAAAAAACAAAACAAAAAAAGGCTGGAGGTATTGTGCTAGTAAGCTATGTTTCTTAATACGACTATAACAAACATAATTTATAAATGTATTTCACTCACAGCAGGAAATGCTGGAGGAAGGAAGAACCTAAACAAACCAACAGATCTTTAAAGACTTTACTACAAAGAAAATTAAAACAATTTTCACTGCTACAAATCATGACTTTGGTCAAAATAAAACGGATAGGTCAATTATTCAATTGATCCAGGAGAAGAGAAAAGGCATTGACATGCACAGACGCTTTTAGAATGAAAACATGGCCTACAGGAAACACTGACATCAAAACAGAGTCTGTGTTCATTTCACATAACCTAAACCATTTTAAATTTTAAAGTGTTAAATGTTTTCCAATACCTGTGATTTATTGTAACTTCACTGTTTTTGAATAAAAGCTTTGCGTCAACACCAACAAACTATCCAAAATGAGATTTTGTCTGGTCACATTAGCCAAAACGACAGCCAATAATAGGCCACTGTAGCTACTGGCTATGCAGCATACACTACTACCGTTCAAAAGTTTGGAGTTAGTCATTTTTTTTAATTGAAAGAAGTCTCTTATCCTTACCAAAGTTGAATTTAATTAAACATATAGTAAAAACTGTAATATTGTGAAATATTGTTACATTTTAAAATAACTTTTCTATATTAAAAGGGGTTATACGAATTTTCATGTATATTAATAGATTTTGTATTGCCTATATGACTTGTATATGAAAGCCTGTAGTAGACTGAATTTTTTTTTTTTTTTTTTGAAGGACTCTTTTTTTGCGGGAAAAAGCACAAGAATGTGATGTTTAAGCGTGTTCCCGGAATGAATATTCAATGTTAAGGGTAATGCCGAAAGAGCCATTTTGTACTGCAATGTCAATATGTCATGCAAAGAAAATGGATTAATTCAAACTTTAGTCTCACAGTCAGGTCTAAATAGTCTCATTAGACCTATACTTTATAATCAAACTATCATATCACCGTGCCAATTAAACAATTACCTCATCTGTTGACCTGATGCCGAGCTGGTGCAAACATATCCACATCGCTATGATCAGAAGCTTTCTTGAGCGCTGTCATTTTTGCAAGCATGTGTTTTGTTATTGAGAGGAAAGAGCACAGCACATATTTACATATTCATCTAACTGTCTCTCAGCAGCGTGGACGACGGGATGTTCGTTAACAGTATATCTACAAAGCAAAGGTATTTACTTTTTACTTCTTTTACTTTACTTCTACTCGAAAAACTAAAAAGAACTTCGCCGTGTTGAGGCCTTCAATCGCATTCAGTTTCAGTCTCTCTCTAGTAGGGCATGTGCACGAGTGAAATGCGAGTTGCTGGCTGCAGTTCACTTAACGGCCACCGGTGTCACTAATAACACAGATTTCTTTTTTTTAATGTAATTTATTCCTGTGATGATAAAGCTAAATTTTCAGCAGCCATTACTCCACTCTTCAGTGTCACATGATCCTTCAGAAATCATTCTAATATACTCATTTGGCACATTAATAATTCATAATAATGTCTTCTTATCAATGTTGAAAAGAGTTGTGCTGCTTAAAATTTTTGTAGATGATTTCAGGATTCTTTGATGAACAAAATATAACATCATAAATGCTTTACTTTCACTTTTGATAAATTTAATGCATCCTTGCTGAAGTGTTCATTTCTTTAAAAAATAAATAGGCCTAAATAAAAAATCTTACTAACCCCAACTGGTAGTGTCAAAAAGAATGTAAAAAAAAGTTGCATTTGGGTGGCTTTCAGGGGTTTTCTAACTTTATGATGCCAAGGACCCCCAAAAATACGATGAACCTTTTATGAGGGACCCCCTTCCTAAAATCCATCTATATATTTTTATGTATATGAAATAAAAACATTTAAACCGTTAGATAAATAGTAAGTGTGACATTATAAATACAACATATTTCCAAACTTAATTTGGCTATACTTAATGTTGGCTGTATAAACCTGAAGAACATTTTCAATTAAAAATTATTTGTATAAGCAACTTTCACAATAATGTATGTAAGCATCTTACGTATTGCATTAAGAATACTGCCTTACATTCCCAGTGAGTGAGATAAAGGGGACTATAGTGAGGAAAAAACAAACAATTCTGGAAAGCCGGAAAAAAAGGAGAGAAACATTTAGAAGTGAAAAAGTTAGAATGTTCGGTAGACTTTATCCATTTTTGCTTTGTCTTTTTATTCTCTGAAATTTTCTGGGGACCCCTTAGGACCTTCTGGAGGACCCCTGGGGGTCCCCGGACCCCAGTTTGAAAACCCCTGGCTTACATGATATTTCAAGAAATTTTACAGCTAAAGCATAGCCACCTTTAAAACAAGGTAATTCTACTAAAGATATCATGAAACTTGAAACTTTTCACCATCATGAAATTTGAACAGGTTTTCATGCAATTAAAAAAGCAATTTACATTCCAGCATCAACTCAACTCTACACCTTCAAATCCACAACCCCTTAAAAAACAAGGTGGAGTTTAAAAAGCAGAGCAGATGAGCCGCCCACACCAGCCGCTATCACAGATACAAGCGCACGGGGGCCCTCATTTATATTTCACAACCAGACAACACAATTTACAAGAACACAAGAGCACTAAAATAGGACAACAAAAACGAAGTGCACAGATCAAAGGAGTGAGTTCAGTTTAAGGGCCGATGCTCACAACATGCTCACTCCACTTTTATAAACACTAAATGAAAACCTACGTCTGGCCTTTAATCTCATATCAGCTAAAACAAGCTAAAACAAAACCCCTAAAAACTTATCAGACCGTAAAGCAAACTCCATGTTTGTGCAATTGGACGCAGGGGGCCGATGGGACAAACAGCAGCACAGCAAATCATATAATAAAGCTTCACTCCCAGAGGAGAGTTCTCTCTGCCTCCCATCATTCTTGTTCTATTAATACACCCAAACAAAAAGAGGCAGTAATGAAGGCGCTTCAGGGAGAACAGTGATGGGGAAGAGGCCAAATGTGGCAGCTTTCCGCCACATGAAAGTGAGCCGAGCTCCTGCTGTTCTTATTGCTCTTGTCCTTTGCCCCAGTTCGAGTGGGCAGGAGCACCAGTATGTGTGTGTTTGAGTGTGTGCGTGCATGTATGCGTGCCCACCGCTGGGTCCCGATCCAGCCCATGCCATTTAAACGCTCAATAATGGGATGTCTCGTCTCGGTTAGTGCACAGGAAGTGGAATGCATGATTTACTTAAGAGACCAGAGCCTTACGACTGTCCCTAAAGATGGCAGTTATGTTCGCCCTGATGAGGCACTGTTTATTTTCATTATTTTCTAATGCATAAAGGTCATTCAGGATATGAATAGAAACAAAAATAAGAAAGGAAGAAAATAACTTTTGCATAGCAATGTAGAGTTCAAGTGCCTTTCAAATAGTTTTGTAGTGCTTGCAAGATATGAATGAATAATATCATAATGCTCTAAATAATACAGATGATCCTTATGGACCAAAGATAAAATCATTCGTTTTTAACTGTAGAACACCACCACAGACTAGAAAATACAAACTACATAAACACCGTGAACCATATAATCAGCTCAGCAGTGTTGTACATGCCACATACGAAGGCAGATTGCATCACAGTGCGCTGAAGGCTTCTTCGAATGTGGCATCGAAATGTGTCCATCGTTTCACAAGCAATAAAGGGTACAACACATGGATCCTTCATGGCCTAGCCTACCCCAGAATTCATTTAGAGAGATTGCTGGATTACACTGTTAAATGCAAGTATTGGGTTTCAACTTACTCAAATACAAATGTTAAAATAAAAAATTAAAAAAAATATATAAAGCGGTTTAAATGTTATATTATACTAATGATGCGATGTTATATAGTTTATATTATGTACAGAAATCGACCACGGTGAATATATTTACACAGGTTGTAAACCCTGTTTTGTTTTCAGACAGAGAGTAACTTTCAAAAAAAGTCCAGAACAAACGTTACTGCCGCTCGTTGACGGCAGCTGTCACAGTTGCTAGGCAACAAGAACAATCCTCCATAGGCTTGACTGTCCCATTTAACAACGCTCGGTCCAACCTTTGCGGAGTGGCCTTTGAAGGATGCAGCTTCGAATTGGGACACAGCTTTAAAAGTAAAGGTTCTTTATTGGCATTGACTTCAACATCCATGGAACCTTTCCATTGTACAAAAGGTTCTTAATAGTGGAAAAAGGTTCTTCATACTTAGGGGGAAAAAATGGTTCTTTTAAGATGTCTTCACTGATACCCCATTTCCACGACACGGTTCTGGTGCGGATTCCCGACCTTTGTCCATTCTTGAACCATTCCGCGCATTTCCACTGCAGAACAGGGGGTTCCGGGCCATGTGTGCTGTACGCCACATTGCTATCTAAACAAAACTGGGCGCGCAAGAGAGACCCTGTGTGCAAGAGAGTGAGTGAATCGGTTTCAGTTTCTATATATATATATATATATATATATATATATATATATATATATATCCAAAAAGGACAGATGATAGTACCGGGAAATTTATGCTGATACACCAAAACCCCCTTCCGGTACTGTGAAGAGCAAAACAGAAGTGCCGCACTGCCTGCTCAAACACCGGGATGTGCACTGTTTGATTTTTATAGTCAGCTAAACAACACGCAGCAGCATTATGTCACCATTCAATCCTCAATTCTGTGGAAACACGCGGCTAGTTCGTGACAGGCTCTAGTTCACCTGGCCGAGAACAGGATCTGGCTCAGAGAACGCAAACTATTCTGGTGGAAAAGAGCTATAAAAGGTTCTTTAGGGAACGCAAAATTGTTCTTCTATGGCATCGCTGCAAAAACTCCTTTTGGAACTTTTATTTTTAAGAGTGCACTCAAGTCCAAGACTTTTTTTTTAATGACTAGTCGAGAACAGCTCATTCGAGTCTGAGTCCAGACAGTTCAAATGCTTCTGAAAATATCTGCTCTTGTCCAGAATTGAGTACTACAAGATTGCAGCTCAGTGTCACAAAACCTCCAAGGCTTGTGAAACAGATGATGCAAAGATGAAAAATGCAAGCGCATCTTTTTAAACACCACAAGCTCTACCGCTGTCTTGAAGAATCAGTCAACTAACACAGGGCCAAAAAAACGGAAAGTGCCACAATCAAACAGGAAGCCACATATGTCTTCTGGCATATCACTTCATTTCAGGCTAAAATGTGGCCTGCAGTCATGGTTATCTTATATAAGATAAGCGTGCCATTAGACTTTGCAGGCGCATAGTTTATAGTCTACATGAATTGCTACCCATTCTACTTTCTCTAATATGCTGCATTTTCAAGAAAAAGGATAGCAAGGGACATGAGTTTCCACTAGGAACTGATTGGATCATGAAAAGTAGGAAGTGATACAAACCAGAATACAGTCAGATCAAAAGTGAGTTTGCTAAATCTACGGCTAAATAACCATTTAGCCAAATAGCCATTTATTGATTATCCAATAGCCTGGACGACCTAAGCGATGTCACTGGAAAAGGAAAGTCATTGCAGAGGAAGCAAGATATATTAAATTTTGATTATAGATTACAAAAACTTTTCTTTTCTTTGTAATAACATCCACCAATGAATAGTTCACAACAGAACTAGGTGCATTAATAATTTAAAATGGGTCTATTTTGAATTCATGTTGACTTTAAACATCTATCGGCAGATTCATGCTCAGCCTAAACTTATACTCAGGCATAAAACCTTGAGTAATGAAATACAACATTCCAAGGCTACATCTCTAGCGTTTTCTCTTTTAAGGCGTGGTAACATTAGAGAAATGTTTCCATTGTCCACTGTCAATACTCAATAGTGTATCTATGAACGAAGAAATACTCATAGAAGTCACTTTCAAACCAAGCAGTTTCTTGTTGGTCAATGCGGAAATCTTGTAAAAGCTTGAACCAAATACAAAATTGGATTTCAGCGACAACATTTTCACAGAGCAAGGGTAAATGTGACCGCACCTTCAGCCAGTGGCTTTGTCTTCAACTCTTTAAAAAATAGCTCAAGTTTATAAGAACAAATAAATAACCTGAGGAAAGTATCTCAACAGAAAATTCATAACATGTAAATGTGAAACAAACGGTCTCTTTTACCTACTTTCGCCAAGGGTTTACTACATAAACAACAGTTTTACACAGAACACGGAAACTATTACACCTAATTGTTGCTACTTCAGTAAGATCTTTTGGAAGAAGTCAAAGATTGAAGTTAAATATGTGAATCAACACCTTAAAGCTCCCAGCACAAATGGAGCCGTTATATTTGGTATCCAGTTTGTCAAATATACCAAATATCTATTATATACCAAATTTAAGAGAAGTCTGTATAAACAATAAATCTCCTTTTAAATAAATTCTATTTATATTTTTTAAAAATACATATTCCTTATCTTTTTTTTGCCTGAAGCAAAGCACCTGGTCTGTCAGGACTCAGGACACTGCAAAAGCAGGCTTTTCTTCTTTCTCCATCAGTGGAAGGTCTTGATGCTCCTCAAAGGGAACTTCTCTCTCATGTTTGAGACACTGGACTGGATGCAGTGATATTTAGCCATGCAGGACTTGAGCCAGACGTTCACTCCAGCTTGGTCTTCAGCGCTCATGGTGTGCATCTATTGCTAATGATGGAATTGAGTTGGTCCCCACATGCAAATTCTGGAGTTGTACGGCCTTGCCAGAGTGTGAGGAGAAAGAATGTGACAGTTGGAAAGTTATGTCCTATCACTCTGTAAACTGGAGTTCACCCTGAGAGGGCTCATTGTCAGGGCCCAGAGTGAGAGGCGTGCTCTCGGAGGCCTGGGGAATGATGGGCATCTCTCCGCCCAGTGGCGTCTTATCCTGAGACTGGGAGGAAGAGGACGAGGAGTGCGTGCTCTCACTAGAGCTACTGCGGGTCTCTGTGCTGGTGCTGGTCTTCTTCATCTTCCTGCGTTTAGCCAAAGGAGCCTTGTCAACCGTCTGAAGTCGGAATCCCTCACGCTTACACTTATTAAAGGCCTGGGGAAGACATAACCGTATTGCACAATAAAACTGGGGATAAAAAAAAGGGTCATAATAGTGGAAAAAGGTTCTTCATTCTTCATCAAAATCTGCCAAAATTACAGTTATAATATACAAAGCTTACTATATTGTTCATAATAATAATAATATAATATTATTATTATTTTATTACTTTTTCTAATTAAAACAGTAAATGTATAAAAGTTAAACACTTATCCAAATTTCCTACTCTGCATTGTCAGCATGTTCTGTAAATTGCATGTAAAATCAAGATTCAAGCTTTATTCTGAACATTAAACGAAACGGCCAAAATATCTTTTTTTGTTGTATGCCTAAACATATTATGCATTTATCATTAACAATTATCCACACCCATCTACTCTTTTATATTATGTTGTAATCTTTATTTTCTAGCCTCCCATTTTTCTTACATTGAAGGTGGCTTTGAAACAAGAGTGAACTGATATGGTAGAAGATCCCAGGATGTCAGGGGTCATAAGAGGGTTGGAGGAAAGCTGACTGTCGTCCTGCAGCCAGGCATTATAGCGTAGGCCGCACATCTTTATCCGCTTGTCAGGGTCCACCGTCAGCAGCTCTGTACAATGAGTAGGCCACACATTAACATTTACATTTTAACAAATGCAATCCTATGTACACTACAGAATGGTCTCTATACATCTCCAGCTGTATCTCACCTTGTATCAGATCCTTAGCCTGGTTGGACACATTCCTCCAGGCTTCACCTTCAAAAGAGAAGTCTCCTTGTTTGATTTTCCTCATGATCTCCTCTGCACTGGTGTGCGTTAGACTCTTCCCCTGACACTGAAATGGGACCTGGCCAGATAGCATTGTGTACTGCAACAAAAAGCATACAAAAGCACCTTAATACAGGGGTACCTTAAGGTTCTATCTTAGGACCAATTTTGATTTTCTTCATATATGCTTCTTTTTGGGTTCATTAAAAAAACAAGACATTTATCTTCACAGTTATGCTGATGATACAGAGCTGTATCTAACTTTTAAAGTAAACATGAAATGAAAAATGTCCTCATTTATTTTTGAAATACCAACTGTTGCTATGAAGGGGAATGGTCCTCCACAATTGACTGTAAACACTTTTCCATATCCAATCAATTACTGATGGATAAAACCAAGTCCTTTTACACTTATAGGAAATGTGTAAATTATGGCAGTAAATGGATTGTGAAACTTGCTACATAATGACTTTACAGCTATTGATGATTATCCTTTTAAAACATTTTTGATTACCAGTATGATGTTTAAATGTAGAATGGTTAAAACTTATCACTGGTTTAGAAAAGAAGAAGAAGAGGAAGAAAAGAGAACAACACAGTGTTTACATTATAAATGACCATACAGACTTTGTTTGTCACTTATTTATTTATATTTAGCAGGGAACGCACACATAGGATTACTGTAAATGTGGCAAAATAAACCAAAGGCCATTTTTCATTTGTAGTCCCTGGACAGAACACATCGTCATCTACATAACCAAAATGTTTTGTTTGCTTAAGCCCTTAAATTTTACAAGCATAATAAATCTGTTTCATAGAGTTGCTTCTTCCATCTTAGAGCTATTGCCAATCTGAAATCACACCTACAGGTCTCTTCAATGTGCCAACCAGCTGCTTCTCACTCACTGGTTAATGTTTAAATGTAATTGTGCCTTCTGTGTTGGTGCCCTGAGGTCATAAAATAACTTCATCAACATGTTTAAAATGTGTCTTAAAGCTACGCTATGTATTTTTTCGCCGCTAGGGGTCACTAACCTCTTCAAAACAATAACAAAGGCGTAGCTTGATGACGCAGTGAATGAGCGTGGAATCATGGAACTTGTCGTCCTACCGATGGATCTAATGTTATCTAATGTCTAATGTTTATGGATGAGTGAATGCATTCATGTTTTTTGACATGACTGTGGTATGAATCAGGGCGCGATTACTAATAAGAGACAGATATCAGCACAACACGTGAGTCCCAGGGGATATAAAGATATGAGGACATTTCATTCTACCCAACTACCCGCAAGTGCTGAATTACTACTCATACAGGTCAGTTTATTTGACAAATTAGAATTATGAGGAAACGCCATGCTGTTTCACTTGGTCTACACTATCTAAACTGCATTTGAGTGTTTAAAGTTATAATGTTATTCTGTGTGTTAGTTTGTTGGCTGTATAAGACTAGCAGTAGCTACATCAACATTAAAACATACTGAAAACGAAAACGCCACGTCTGTTGCCATGGTTTCTACGGCAGTAAAAGCGGAAACCGAGGGTAACGTGTATAAGAGGCCATTGACAGGCGACTCCTTCACACATCCCGGTTCCTTGGTAAAAATCACAATTTTCTCATGATTTACAAATAGTTGGAAACATTTGGGATATTGCAAGTACTCAAATGAACAAAATATGTAACACTGGCCAAGTGGATATTTTACTGTTTTACATATTGCACCTTTAAGACTTATTTGTTTTTGCTAGACCAGGGGTCGGCAACCTTTTTGTCATGAAGTGCCATTTTTAAGTTTCCGAATCAATCACACAACTCGTATACCCCCCGCCCCTAAATACACAAACATATTTTAAAAAATTTTAATGGCTAACAAAATCCTTTAGTTTGTTTGTTTTCAGTTTTAAATTAGACTTTGAAGAACAGATTTCTAATCGGCCTATTTACACCTGGTCATTTGTGCATTTTTACTGATCAGAGAGCAATCCGTTTTGTTACAAAACTGTTTCATTTACACTTGGCAACATAGCTGTGTCTCCACAAAACTAATATAAATCTAATCTTCAATTCCTGCGCTATATACAAATTCAACAGAGTTTACGTCAATGAAAGCAAGACTTTATTTTAAAAATGTATTTATCATCAGCTAATTTCAAGATCAAATACTGCAACTGGAGAGAGTCATCAGCACTGGTAAGATAATTTAATTCAATTCACATTTATTTGTATAGCGCTTTTCACAATACATATCGTTTCAAAGCAGCTTCACAGAAAATGCATGAGTCTACATTACAATTTAAAGTGATTTGTTATCAAAGGAGACTGTCGAAGTTATGCATTTCAGAAATGTTCATATACAAAGCACACAGTTAGCTAACAAAGTATTAATCAATATAAGAAATAAATTAAGGCACAGACAATGGGCCTGAAATAAGAATACATGTTTACAATGATTAGGGTATATAGAACATTTTGTGTCACTACTTTTAATGAAGACAATTGTGTGTTGAGCTTCAGGATGTGGCGCTGAACTTTTAGTTTCATTTGCGGCAGTTTGCACGCCGGCTTGCTGAAGATATACTCAGCTACTTCTCCACGGTAGGCCATATCTTTGGCGATGTATTGCAGTAGCGCTGTCAGGGAGCCGTTATAACACGCTTTCGCATGTTTCTTTTTTTTACCATTTTTGGAGGAGTCAAATTTGCATATGTGACTTCATCAACCAGATGTATTTTGTCCAATTTCATCTTTCGGAGGGCATTTAACCCTGGTCTTTTCACAACTGGATAGCTCTCCAATCAGAGAAAACACATGAAGTGACCAGGTACACATGAATGGAGTTTCCACATGTGTGGAATGTTTAATAAGGAGTCTATATACTTGGTTGAATTTTATAGAATTACCTATGGACAGCGGAGCAGAACAAGCTGTAAGCTGTCAGTCAGTAACTTGTGTGCACGTGATGCGCAGTGGTCGCGCTAATGGTTTGGCAGAACTGCGCTTTCATTGACTTGCGTAGTTTAATTCTCACACTTTAATAGTATTTATAACTCTTAATTTAATAAAACAAGCTGTGTTACTATGAGGAATGATTACCTCAAAATGTAGATCTGTATGCAGGTAGGAGGTACTTTATCTGAATGAAATACATACACCTCTCTCGCTTTTGCTCACATTCCAGCAATTACCTGTGCCATAGGTTGCCGACCCCTGTGCTAGGCATTGCAAAAGTAATTGTGTGCTTTTAAAAACAAAAGAAGCTGATCAATGTGCGCTATAAATATATTGGAGATAAAGATTTTACTGTTATGAAAGTGAAAGAAAATAAAATAGAGAATATGTACACAGCAAAATAAGCTCTCGTCTCTCTCAGTGCTATGATCTCTCTCTGTGCTGTGCAGAGCTCCAGGGTCTCTCAGCTCACAGCCTGTCAGAGATCATCATGTCAAACTCTGCTGCACTACTCTGTTCTCCCCCCAGTCAAATCCTGCTCCCCTATACAGAGCGAGGCCTGGACCCACAAAAATAACTCGGCTATGGACATCTTCCCTAGGCACATCTCACTATCTCCTCTCATCTTTCTCTCAGTGAAGTTCTGGCTGAAATCTTCCGCTTAAGGGTAGATGTGATGACTCTGATCAGCAATGTTTGGGAAAGGGCTTGATAGTTTGTTTATTTTGGCTGGTGTTCAATTGAATAAGTGTCAGAAACACCAAGAAATGGATTCATATTGAAAAGGAGTAAGTAATCTGCAAGAAGCAGGATAAAAGCTTGTGTATACAGAAATTAGAAAAAGTACTCATATATATTTTATTTCCATTAAAAAGCCTGAACAAGGAGATACTTCCAAGTGACCTAAAGCAGAGTGGCGTGGGTCAAATTTATCACTTGCCCCAAGGATAACTTTCTCTTACTGAAGGGATGACATATTTTTGTAGGCCAAAACCCAGAATTGGGTTAGCATTTCAGCAAATATCTGAAAAAGGTATGTTTTTAACACAAGCTTCTATAACATAAAATATATATATTTTTTACTTGTTTTGAAAAAAGGCAGATGCTAACAAATGGCTGAAGGGAACTTGAGAACAGGTAAACTCATCTACTCACTAGTTCACTTTTACAGACGCGTTTATAATTGCGTGCTTGCAAACTATTCTAACTCAATCTTTCAGGGAAAATGTTTTTTAAATAAAAACTTCAAGAGTTAAAGAGGAAGCACAATGGTGGTGACGCTGAAGTCATGCAACCGTAGTGTAGTTTGTTTATAGCCTACTTTTTACTTTTGTATTTGGATTGTATTTAGGATTCAAAATGTAAAAAAGTTGTATTCATTAGTGAAGATTATCATGATGAACAAGATGTGTAAGAAGAATCATAAAATTTTGTTGGTCACAGAACTCATTTTTTACATAAATCCAAAAGCCAATGGAAAAATCCTACAGGATTTTTGGTAAGGGAACCTTCCGGGTTGGCCCACAAAAATACATCATCACAGCAGCACTCTTAGTGCACACAACTGTTTCAAATCCTCCTTGCTATCAACTGTCTACACATCTGTTCCTAGTAACCACATATTACATATTATACCAGCATGACTAGTACAGTGAATACTGGCCTTACCAAAATGACTCCTAAACTCCAGAGGTCACAGGACTCATCGTAACCATCGTATTTCAGGATTTCTGGTGCGGCGTACTGAAGAGTGAAGCAGGGAGTCTTCAGGAGCTGATTGTCGGGGGGTTTGAGCCGTGCAAATCCATAGTCAATAACTTTTATCTCTGAATTCTCGGTGTCGTCAGTAAAGAGCAAATTCTACGAAGAGAAAAGATAGATAGACTGAAGAACATTTCTATTAGACAGTCAAAATAAAGCCTAAAGCAGTACAATCTCATTATTAGTTTACCAATATAAACTTTACTAATTCACTGTTCACCAAACTGAAACACAAGTAATATTGAGGAGCATAGACTTAACAATGCAGATGTTTCTTGAAAACATATCCTTTTAATTAAGCAAGATTTGTCAATTATGATGCCCAACTACTATGTAAAATTCTGCCCAACCTGCACTTTTGGCCCCTCGGCCTAGAGTGCGCTGTGACACATGGGTTGTATATCTACGACAATGACAGTGGATGTGTTGTGGCATGCTGTACCTCTGGTTTGAGGTCCCTGTGCACCACGCCAACATCATGCATGTGGCTGACGGCAGACACCAGTCTGCGCATGATACGGCTGGCCTCCGTCTCGCTGAAGTGCTGCTTCCTTCTGATCCTCTCCAGAAGCTCTCCACCTCGCAAGAGCTCCAGAACGAGATATGTGTGTAGCTATACAAACACACAAACATAAATTCACCATATTAGAGAGCTCAAGTAATTCAGAGCCATGGTGCAGTAGTTTATCCATGTGCTCCAGAAATGTTAATCCTTGGTGCTTATGTGAGCAATAAGGTTCGAGTCTGGCCTCAAACACATACTGATCACATTTCCCCTCTCCTTCTGACAGTCTCCTGACACTTTCTACCAGGGTCGGAAATTAAGGGGGGCTTGCCACCAAAATAATATATATATAATTGGCAAAAATTGCCCCTGCACAATTAAACTAAATCTATAACAACGGTCACAATTCAAGTGTGAAAATAAATGAAAAGTGTTGATTGAAGCACTACATTTAGATCATGTTCAGTACGTGCTCACTGACTAAATTCTGCACTCTCGTAGATTCTCTAATCATGAATAAAAAAGTGCATTTACAATGTAAACGAGATTTACTTCGCAGTGTAGACCGCTTTAGTGATTATAACAGGAGTTTTTGTGAGAGTGTATAACTTTCGCTAGACTGAAACCATAAACCATTTCAGTGATGGGGAAAGTTCTCTGTGTTCTCTGCTTTCTGTATATACTTATTCCAGTTCGAATACATTTTTTGTTTTTCATGCTATTAAAATAAGTCTTGATTTTCTTATACATATGTTTTCAACTACAACGAGTTTTGCTCCAACCCTAAACAAACACACCTGAAGAAGCTAATGAAGAGGTGTGTTCGACTTGATATGCTGCTGCGCAGACCAGCTGGTGTATGACATCAAATACAGCAAGAGTGATTCGAAAGCATACGGAACCATTTCCTCTCTAATCGCTCTTGCTGTACTTTGATGTCATACACCGATCGGTCTGCGCAGCATTGCTTTAAATCGAACACTTCTAAGGTCTTCAGTAAGTTAGATCAGGTTTAGTTCAGGTGCGTTTGATCAGTTTGGAGCTAAACTCAGAGTTGGGAACCCCTAGTTTATAGCATAAATTGAAAAAAAATGGTTAAAATGTAAGTATTTGACATAAAAGACAACATAGATGCATTTAATGACGTATCATAAAAACTGTCCTTACAAAAGGTAAAAATGCCCCGATATCAATTGCCTTAATATAACCTTGCTTTCTACTATCATTCTGCCTAATAAAAGAGGCAAGAGACCAAATATACAATTAGCGAGCACAAGGAACCACACCATTTGCAAGAATACCCACATGGAATGGTATATGATCGCATTTACACAAAATTGACAGATTGATATTATGAAGTGCAAAGTCTTCTATCCTGGCACAGACGTACATTTAATGACAGACAGTCAGAGGGAATGATGCCTTTGAAGGACTGGAAAAAATCGTTTGGCAAAGGTTCAGATTTAAGATGATTTTTTAAATAGGCTTCAGTCTCATTATATGTTGAATGCGTGTGAATAAGTGAACGGCAGAACAAGTGTTTGGGTGCCGTATGGGGGTGGGATGAGATAGAAAAGATTGTACGAGTGTGCAAGTGTGTGTGCACAGAAGAAAAAAGAGAGGCAAATGAAAAAGAGCAAGCTAATATCTCTCATTATCTCTGGTACAGAGGAACAAAGACCTTGACCGGGCAGGGCGGCTCTGCTTTTCATCTGGGGCATGGCACTGGGTACAGAGCGTGGGGGTTGATAACCTCCAATTGGCAAGTGGGCACGCACACACATGCACACTTTCACAGATCTGAAGAGGAGCACAACTGACTCTAGCTTATCATACTAATGAATAGAAAGATGGATCAGGATGTCTGGCACACACACACACACACACACTAAACGCCTAATAAACCTCCAGCAACAGTGATTATAAATAATACAGTTAAATTAATACTTTTATTCAGCAATGATACATTAAATTGATCAAAAGTGACAGTAAAGATAATATTACAAAAGATTTCTAATTCAAACGATTGAAGAAATGTATCACACTTTTCACAAAATATTAAGCAGCGCAACTGTTTACAACATTAATAAGAAATGTTTCTTGAGCACCAAATCAGCATATTAGAATGCTTTCTGAAGGATCATTTAACACTTAAGACTAATAATTATATAATGTAATTATATATATACATATATATATATACACACACACACACACACACACACACACACACAGATCAGGCATAACATTATGACCACCTTCCTAATATTAAAGTGCAGAGAAGTGTTGGTCACCCTTTTGCTGCCAAAACAGCCCTGACACGTCGAAGCATGGACTCCACTAGACCCCTGAAGGTTTGCTGTGGTATCTGGCACCAAGATGTTAGCAGCTTTAAGTCCTGTAAGTTGCGAGGTGGGGCCTCCAAGGATCGGACTTGTTTGTTCAGCACATCCCACAGATGCTCGATTGGATTGAGATCTGGGGAATTTGGAGGGCAAGTCAACACCTCAAACTCGTTGTGCTCCTCAAACCATTCCTGAACCATTTTTGCTTTGTGGCAGGGTGCATTATCCTGCTGAAAAAGGCCACAGCCACCAGGGAATACCATTTCCATGAAAGGGTGTACATGGTCTGCAACAATGCTTAGGTAGGTGGTACATGTCAAAGTAACATCCACATGGATGGCAGGACCCAAGGTTTCCCAGCAGAACATTGCCCAAAGCATCACACTGCCTCTGCCGGCTTGCCTTCTTCCCATAGTGCATCCTGGTGCCACGTGTTCCCCAGGTAAGCCACGCACACGGCCATCTACGTGATGTAAAAGACAACCTGATTCATCAGACCAGGCCACTTTCTTCTATTGCTCCGTGGTCCAGTTCTGATGCTCACGTGCCCACTATTGGCACTATTGGCACTTTCGGCGGTGAACAGGGGTCAGCATGGGCACCCTAACTGGTCTGCGGCTATGCAGCCCCATATGCAACAAACTGTGATGCACTGTGTATTCTGACACCTTTCTATCAGAACCAGCATTAACTTCTTGAGCAATTTGAGCTACAGTAGCTCGTCTGTTTGATCGGACCACACAGGCCAGCCTTCGCTCCCCACGTGCATCAGTGAGCCTTGGCCACCCATGAGCCTGTCGCCGGTTCACCACTGTTCCTTCCTTGGAGCACTTTTGATAGATACTGACCACTGCAGATCGGGAACAACCCACAAGAGCTGCAGTTTTGGAGATGCTCTGACCCAGTCGTCTAGCCATCACAATTTGGCACTTGTCAAACTCGCTCAAATCATTACGCTGGCCCATTTTTCCTGCTTCTAACACATCAACTTTGAGGACAAAATGTTCACTTGCTGCCTAATATATCCCACCCACTAACAGGTGCCGTGATGAAGAGATAATCAGTGTTATTCACTTCACCTGTCAGTGATCATAATGTTATGCCTGATCGGACTTGGAGCCCCGTACTGGCTACTGCTGAGTGCCTTACAGTGATGTCAGAACCTCCTGTTTAGACTCTTCTATGTTGGGGAGACACTTTCTACTTTTTTTCTTTTTTTTATTATTATTATAACAATTTTTACATGTGTACATTTATTTATTTTATCTATTATTAATTTATATACAAATATGTATATATGTATATATATATATATATATATATATCATTCTGGTGGCCTTAGGGGTGTGGTGGGGATTCTATGTTGTTGTGTTGACCTGTTCTGTTGCTTTTTCAGACATCTTTTGTAACACCTTTTGTCTCATTTTGTAACACCTTTTATATGTCTGCAGAAAATGTAATAAAATTTTAATAATAATAATTTAATAAAGTTTTCTAAAGGTTACAAAACAAAGTCACCTAGCAAACATACCTTAAAATCCCTAGTAATAACACCAAAATTGGTACACTTCAAGTCAAAAACAAATATCTATAGGAAAAATATATTTCAACTTTTTATTTCTCCATGATACCATAATTGATTGATTAACATTAATGAAACAGACAGACCTATATATTAAGACCTAATGTAATGCATGGATCTAATAGGCTATAATGTTCACACATCAGATGTTTTCCCCCAACAGTTAACCAAACGTTCACTTGAGACATAACAGATAATGTTTGCGTGAATACTCGTCAAGACAGATATTTAAAGGTGCTGTATGTAAGTTTTTCACTTTACTAAAACATAAAAATACCATAATATGCTTGCAGATATGTAGGAAACATCATTTACCTACTTGTTTCTCAGAGTAACAATGCTACAGCCAGTTATTCTACTTTAAAATGTGCATTCCGTGTCGGAATGTCTGTTTTTGTTTTGGTCTGTGCGAAACCGCTCGCTGCCGGTTTATCCAATAGTATTTAGACACCCCAGGTTGCCATTGGCAGAAAACACAGCGACCCATGGAAGCCAGCAAACAAACTGGGTCAGAGATTGCAGATTCTACCCGACCTAAAAAGCCTCAGCAACCATCTAAAAATCTCAATGAATGAGAGCATATTAAAACGCAAATAAATCAACTCATCAATTTACAGTGTGGCTTTTATTGTCAATTGCGCTTGCTCGACCGTTGCGTGTCCTCAAGCTGGCAACCCACATGAGCGTCGAGTCTGAGGAGGAGGGGTGGGGGAAACAATGATCTCTAATATTCTGTCAGTCAGCATGAGTAAGATAGTTTTGTTTACATCAGCATGAGTTTGAAAGTCACATTTCATTGGCATGAGTCTGAACCATCGAGAATTTGCTATGAATATTCACAAAGTCGCAAGCAGAGAAAAATGCCATTTTTCATGGACAAAGGAAAGGTACTCCTCTCAGAAAACATACAATTAAAGATACTTTTAGATGTTTAATTGCTATTTGGAGCATTTGTGTCGATTGACGAGGGCTTAATGAACTCATTTTTATGAAAACCTCAAATTCGACCAAAATTGACATTTTTCACTTCTTTTGCCTCTAGCTCCTAATTATCCAGTGCACATTCTTATATATTCTTTGGTCTCCTATCTCCTATCATTGTAACATTTGCATAATGAATTCTGATTTGTCTTCTTACTTGCTTAGATTGGCATAGTGTATTGTAATCTGTCTTTTTTCTTCCATTTGTGTAACCTATATCAAACACAGCTGTCACAACAATGAGAAGCCAGATCTAATAGACTTCCATTGTTCTGCTGCCTTGCGAGGACTTGTACTTCCATCAGGAAATGTAAATTTTTTTTCTTTAGGAAAAGAGACAGAGTGCGCTTATTAAATAAGTAAATAGGACCAGTTTGGATACTTTTGTTGGGTAATGAAACCCAAACATGGTGTTATTTTTCCAGCGCTGCGTTTCTCAAAAGCATTGTGAGCTAAGATGATTGTAGAGACTATTGGTGCTCAATGGTCATAGGCTTTGGATGCTTTTAAGAAATGCAACTCAGTTAGTTTTAACCTTCTTTGGTGCTGCATCTGATAAAGAATGGATGTAATTAAGATGAAGTACAGTGAAAAGGAAGAGGAAAGTTTATGAACGCTGTAATTCTGCCACAGAAATACACTAAAAACGGAGAAGAAGAGTTGTGGCTCGAAGGGGTAAAGCAATGGTAGGAAGTGAGGCAAAATCTCACGATAAAATAACAATAAATACATTTGCTACTTACCAGATTGTGTTTTATTAACGCCTACACCTACCCCAACACTAAACCTACCCTTACAATAATGCAAATACAGTAATTAAATTATGCAATATTGATGTGCGCATGCCCAGTGCCCGTAGCTGTATTCCTTCTAGTCTTTACCGCGCAGGACGTGGTGTGATGACATCACAGTTTCACAAAATATACAGATTGGCTGTACACACAAAAACACAAGAGTGTTAGTTTCAGATTTGTCCACTCTGGGACCCGGTTTCAAAAAATATCGGTTTCAGGCTCCTAAAACGCCGGATCCATGTGGACGGAACGCTGATACAATACTACATTTTTACGTATACAGCTAAACGCGTCTCCGTGTGGACGGGGCCTAAATCTCTCAAGATCTCAGCAGATTAAACAACAATTAATCCACATTTCTGTCATATTGTACGTCTACAGATGTTCTTATTGAGAATTAACAGAGGTTTAGATGGTAATGTATTATTGAAAATGTTTGGTCACCATTATGGTGATTAGTGTTTCCTTTAGTTGGGCAGTTTGACTCTTTTTTTTGTGCATTTTTGGTCTTTGTAACAATGTTTACCAAAACACATACTTTGTTACAAAGGAAGCCAGAAGCAAAGACGATCAGGCGATATAGTTTTCATTATAATGTATTATGATTCATTAATCTCATCACGGACCAAAAATGATAATTAGTCATTAATAGATAATTTTTTTGCCACAGATCAGACATTCTGAATTTTTATATTTTTAAAAACTCGATTAAAAATTATTTTAGACACAAACAGACATCAGACTATGGTGGCTCCCAGAATGCTTTGTGGCATGACGCACGTCACCATTGTTGAGATTCTTGTTGATTCTTGATGTCTGTGTGTGTGTGTCTAAAGGGTTTTTTTTCTCTATAATTAATACATCTAAATTCAAAGTCTACTTTGTGGCAAGAAATTATTGTTCATGAGAAAATTATTTATTAATAACCACCTCGAACCTTTTGGTCAGCACAAGATTAGTGAATCTGATCTTTAAAACTTTTTTTGAAAACAAACTTTATGATGCCTAAAACAAGATCACATTGGTTTCTTTGGAACAAATTATGTGTTTTGGTAAACACTGTTACAAAGACCAAAAACTGACATATAAAGCTAAGAGTCAAACTGCCCAACTAAAGGAAACAATGTTCACCATCATGGTGACCAAATAATTTCCATAAAACATCAACATCTAAACCTCTGTTAATTCTCAAAAAGAACTTCTGTAGACGTACAGTATGACAGAAATAATAGTTGTTTAATCCTCTTCTGCTGAGATCTTGAGAGATGTAATGTCTTCTTTTATCTTCGTTTGATTTCATAAGGCTGTGGCTGGAAGTCAGTTGTGGTTCTTGTGTTTCTCTTTCCTTCAGTGATTCTGCTCATTATCATCAGGTGTCACCACTAATGCTCAATCATCACTTAATTAATCACTTAATTATCTCATTAACTTTAACACTGCTTCAGTGTTATTTTAACTCTCTGTGGAGTGGGACCAAATACACTCTGAGCAGTGTTGATTTAACACTGGGGATTTTGCTGTGCAGGAACTCTAGGTTTCAGTCTCAAACACTGTCATACCTGGTCATGGTAGATTTCATGTAGTTTGACTATGTTGGGGTGTCCGTCACACAGTTTGAGAGCGGCAATCTCTTTCTGTGTCTGTGTCTCCATTCTGCAGAACAATAAATGAGCACTATAAATCACTTCCATGACTATTATATAATACAACTGAACTTTAAATAGATCAAAATACTCTATTGTCAGGCTGCATAGTCGGTACCTTTTACTGACGATCTTTACAGCATATTTTTGTCCAGTCTTCTTGTGAGTGCATTGTCTGCAGATGGAGAAGCTTCCCTCTCCCAGAGCATTCTCCCTTAGGTCCATCTCATAGTTCATGTAGAATGGAGAGTCCTATGGTCAATTTGTCAGAAGTTAGAGGTCAATGGAAAGCGATGGCATTTATTTACTTAAAAGGACCACATTCTAATCCACGTGTCAAACTTTGCTTCTGGAATTCAGTACTTTATTGTCATTGTGTAGCACAATGAAATTACTCTTGTGAAAATTCCAAAGGTGCATTTCAAAATTCAAGAGAAAACTAACCATTTAAAATAAAACCACACAAAAAAAGTTGGAGTGTGTAATATTTATGAGGATCTATTGACAGAAATACAATATAATATACAGAACTATGTTTTCAGTGGTGTATAAAGACCTTACATAATGAACCGTTATGTTTGTATTACCTTAGATTGAGCCATTTCTATCTACATACACCGCGGGTCCTCTTACATTGAAGTCACCATTTTGCGGCGCCATGTTTCTACAGTAGCCCTAAACGGACAAACTGCTCTACAAAGCACTAGTTACTCTCTGCTGTCTCAGATGATGACATCTTTGTCCTGTGTCTGCCACTTTAGCTAATCTATGTGTTTCGGAAGGGAGGGGTGAGCGGTGGGCGGTTGCAATTCGCAACCTCAACACTAGATGCCGCTAAAATTTACACAGTGCACCTTTAAATAAATACTAGATGAAATAGTTAATAAATATGAATAATTGGCGTAAAATATACAATAAATAAATGCAATGTAAAAGCTAAAGAAACTGAATCATCATATAAAATATACACTCACCTAAAGGATTATTAGGAACACCTGTTCAATTTCTCATTAATGCAATTATCTAATCAACCAATCACATGGCAGTTGCTTCAATGCATTTAGGGGTGTGGTCCTGGTCAAGACAATCTCCTGAACTCCAAACTGAATGTCAGAATGGGAAAGAAAGGTGATTTAAGCAATTTTGAGCGTGGCATGGTTGTTGGTGCCAGACGGGCCGGTCTGAGTATTTCACAATCTGCTCAGTTACTGGGATTTTCACGAACAACCATTTCTAGAGTTTACAAAGAATGGTGTGAAAAGGGAAAAACATCCAGTATGCGGCAGTCCTGTGGGCGAAAATGCCTTGTTGATGCTAGAGGTCAGAGGAGAATGGGCCGACTGATTCAAGCTGATAGAAGAGCAACTTTGACTGAAATAACCACTCGTTACAACCGAGGTATGCAGCAAAGCATTTGTGAAGCCACAACACGCTTAACCTTGAGGCGGATGGGCTACAACAGCAGAAGACCCCACCGGGTACCACTCATCTCCACTACAAATAGGAAAAAGAGGCTACAATTTGCACAAGCTCACCAAAATTGGACAGTTGAAGACCGGAAAAATGTTGCCTGGTCTGTTGAGTCTCGATTTCTGTTGAGACATTCAGATGGTAGAGTCAGAATTTGGCGTAAACAGCATGAGAACATGGATCCATCATGCCTTGTTACCACTGTGCAGGCTGGTGGTGGTGGTGGTGTAATGGTGTGGGGGATGTTTTCTTGGCACACTTTAGGCCCCTTAGTGCCAATTGGGCATCGTTTAAATGCCACGACCTACCTGAGCATTGTTTCTGACCATGTCCATCCCTTTATGACCACCATGTACCCATCCTCTGATGGCTACTTCCAGCAGGATAATGCACCATGTCACAAAGCTCGAATCATTTCAAATTGGTTTCTTGAACATGACAATGAGTTCACTGTACTAAAATGGCCCCCACAGTCACCAGATCTCAACCCAATAGAGCATCTTTGGGATGTGGTGGAACGGGAGCTTCGTGCCCTGGATGTGCATCCCACAAATCTCCATCAACTGCAAGATGCTATCCTATCAATATGGGCCAACATTTCTAAAGAATGCTTTCAGCACCTTGTTGAATCAATGCCACGTAGAATTCAGGCAGTTCTGAAGGCGAAAGGGGGTCAAACACAGTATTAGTATGGTGTTCCTAATAATCCTTTAGGTGAGTGTATAAAGTTGCTTAAAATATTAGCAAAATGCCATATACAGTGTTAATGCAAGAGTAACTAGTAATTCTTTTTGCACATGTGTGTAGCAGCATGAATTATTATTGCATATCTAGCTTCCAACGGACCGCCATCCGTATTCAACTCAAAGTGTAACTGGCGCGGTGATGACGTTGGACGTAGCGTAAGCATTTTGAACTGCGAGAGGTGTTACACTTTCTCCGTAAGTTGAATACGGAAGGCGGTCTCAGAAGGACTTTATTAACCCCCTGGAGCCGTGTGGATTACTTTTATAATGGATGGATGCACTTTTTTGGTTTTCAAATTTTAGGCTGCCATTCACTGCCATTATAAAGCTTGGAAGAGCCAGGACATTTTTATTCGTCTGAAAGAAGGATGTCATATACACCTAGGATGGCTTGAGGGTGAGTAAATTAAGGGATGATTTTCATTTTTGGGTGAACTATCCCTTTAATGCGCATTTCTGCTAAATACCACCTCACTCCATCTTGCCGTTTTAAAACAAAAACACTGTGTGAAAGCCCCCTCAAAATGTTTGACACTCAACAGTGAATATGTCATTGTAATATTTGCATACTGAATTGTAGTTAGTCTTTTCATACTCATGTAAATGTATTATTTTTTATTGCTCATTACTATCAATTTTTTTCTCTCTACCTTTCTCCCTCTATTTAACTTTTCGTATATATATTTGACCTAAAATTCGTTATTTACAACCAGTGCTAATTATTCTTATGGCTAATTGTCTGATAATCAATATGTATAAATCGACCTTGTATTTCTTATTTTTGAGATAATAAAATATATAAATGCAAGCAATTAAAATATTAAGTTACTGTACCTGTGAACTACTTTGTTTCCTGTTGAACACAGTGGTGTAATTGTACTATTAGGTGCTATTTCTAAATAATTTCGTCTTAAAAGGAGTCAAACCAATATTTATGAACCAATATCAGTTTTAGTTAAAAAAGAAGTAAATATCAGTCAATAAAAAGTCCCTTTTAAGGAAAGTCTGTTCACTCTGCGGCTATATCAGGCATCCAAGACCAAGTTCTATCTATTTGAATAGGGAAATCCTGAAAACTGCTTGCCGAACTCGCAATTAAATGACATGTTTGAAATTAGCAACAAAATCTAGCATGAACTGTCTCATAAATGTTGTGCATCGTTCGTCTTATTAAGATAAATAAGACAAGACGCTACAGGGAAAACTCCTTTTTCTCCATTTCTGAAGCCTTTATACAATCACATAGTGAAAACTGCACGTCGATTGGTTCGTAAAGTTAAAGAAAACGAACCAATGACGGCGCGAGCCAATGGTGAGCGGGCCCGCTCAAGCCCACCGAAAGGGGCGGGGTTTCGGGCTATAAAAGCTCGGCTCGGCTGGTCAGGCAGCTTCCGCTTTACACTCCATGGCGGTTCTCCAAGTGAAGTTCCTTAAGGATCTGGATGAGGCCAGTCAGGAGTTTCAGAGAGCTGCGCAGCGCCACGGACCTGGCCCTGCACGCCACGAAGACCGCGGTTCAAGCCATTGGACGCTCGATGGCCAGTTTGATGGTGTTGGAGCGCCGCTTGTGGCTTAACTTGACTGAGATCAAGGACGCAGATAAAGCCGGTTTCCTCGACTCACCAGTCTCCTCCACCAGTCTCTTCGGACCCGCCGTTGATGGCTTCGCCGTGAGCACAGCACAAAAGTCGTCCCAGGCTATGCAACACTTTTTACCCAAACACTCCATCTCCTCTGTCCCGAGTCGCCCTAAATCAGCACCAGTTCAGCAGCAGATGCCAAGGGACAAGTCGCCAGCCACCAAGCAAGTGCAGAGCTCCGACCAGAGACGGCACTCATGCTCTGCTAGGCGCAACCCCCCTCCGGTGTGACAGGGCCCCTGACCCAAGATAGTGTTGGATCCTGCAGCCCAGAAGCCAGCCTGATGGCCGAGAAAGGAAGAGGAGGAGGCTAAGTCCCGCTGCGGCCGGACCACCCTCCAAAATATCTCACCCAGTTTTCCTGCCACCCTGTTCAGTTCCAGGTGCTCAAGAAAGAGTGTTTGTTGCCCACACAGAGCCTGTTCAAATGCCCTGGTTGGGAGCCGCTGTTATAGCGGAAATAAAAATCAAACACTCAAAAAGAGAGCAAAATTTCTCCTCCACCACACACATGCACCTCAGTCCCTCACAGCGACTTAGTGCCAGTACCAATTCAGCCCCTCGCCTCATGGGCCGAGGCCTGGCAGGCCATCCCAGGAGTGTCAGCCTGGGTTCTGAACATAATAAAACGAGGTTATGTACTCCAATTCATTCAAAGACCCCCGTTTTTCAACAGCGTGGTTGAAACCTCTGTAGAGAGCAAGGATGCACATGTCCTGCGTTCCGAGGTAAACATCATGCTGGCGAAAAGAGCCATAGAAGTGGTTCCTCCAGCACTGAGCGAGTCAGGCTTTTACAGCAGGTACTTCCTCGTCCCTAAGAAGGATGGCGGTCTCAGACCCATCCTCGATCTCAGGCATCTGAACAAGGCCCTAATAAAGCGCTCATTCAGAATCATCACTCTGAAACAGGTCTTCCCGCAAATATGCCCGGGAGACTGGTTCTTTACCCTGGATTTGAAAGATGCTTACTTTCACATCCAGATAGCCCCCCATCACAGGCAGTTTTTGAGATTTTTTTTGAGCGTTCGGGGCTTGGAGCAACCTGGAAAGCGAGCTACATATCAACCACCAAGAAATGATGGCGGTATATCGAGCTCTCCAGGTCTTCCTTCCTCTTCTGGTGGGACACCACGTCTTGGTCAGATCAGACAATATGACGGTGGTGTCCTTCATTAATCACCAGGGCAGCCTCTCATCAAACCCCTCTTCACCCTTGCGAAAACCATCCTAGAGTGGACTCAGTGCAATCTACTCTCTCTGAGAGCAGCACACATACAGGGCATACTGAACGTAGGGGCGGACATGCTGTCCCGGAGCAACCTTCCCTCAGAGGAATGGTCACTCCATTCCCGCTCGGTTCCGAGAATTTGGGAAGTTTTTGGGAAGGCAGAGGTCGCCTCTTTGCCTCAGAAGACAATCATCACTGCCCAATATTTTTCTCAAAAGCCAGGGATGTGCTGGCCCACGATTGGCCCAGCCTCCTCCTTTATGCTTTCCCCCGATCGATTCCTTAGGTAATCAATCGAACCAGGGAGGGCAGCCACAAAGTTCTCCTGGTGGCTCCTCTTTGGAGGACCCAACCATGGTTCTCGGAGCAGTGTCGGTTATCGCCCCTGAGGCCATGGCCGATCCCTCTGAGACGGGACCTCCTCTCCCAAGCGAGAAGGACCATTTGGCACCCCAGACCCGAGCTGTGGGACCTTCATGTGTGGTTTCTCAACGGGAGCCTTTAAACCTCCCTGAGAATATCCTAAACACCATCTCTCAGACCAGAGCTCCATCTACAAGACGTCTCTACGCCTCAAAATGGGCTGTCTTCGCCTCCTGGTATAAAACCCGGGGCGGCGACCCTCTAACTTGTGACATATCTCAGATATTGTCATTTCTTCAAGATTTAATGGATAGAGGCCGTTTCCCCTCTACTCTTAAAGTCTATGTTGCGGCTATAGCACCTTCACATACTCCTATAGCAGGGCAGTCTATAGGAAGAAACGACCTTGTTGTTCGCTTCCTTAAGGGCTCCAGGAGACTAAACCCTCCACGGTCCCTACTTGGGACCTGTCTGTGGTTCTTAGGAGCTTTAAAAGCCCTCCATTTGAACCAAAACCAGACTGCTGACCTTCGACCCCTGTCACTAAAAAACGCCTTGCTGCTAGCTCTAGCATCGGTTAAGCGTGTGGGAGATTTGCAGGTGCTCTCTGTGAGCCCCTTATGTCTTGAGTTTGGGCCCAACGACTCTTAAGTCATCCTGAGCCTAGACATGAATATGTCCCAAAAGTTCTATCTAACCCCTTTAGGGCGCAGATGGTAGTTAGGCAACCCTTCCTTGAACCTTTGAACCTTCTCTGTCTTGTCAGAGCCCTGAGGATGTACATTGATTGCTCCGCCCCTTTTCGTCAGGCGGAACAGCTCTTTGTCTGCTTTGGTGGCCACACAAAAGGCCTTCCGGTCACAAAGCCCACACTATCTAGATAGTTTCTCCTCATAAGTAATAGGAGTGAACCGTCTTTCTATATCTATAGTCTTTGGTCTTTGGTAAAAAAACATCAAGGTCAGTTCATTGAGCATTTAAATCTAAAATTTTAAATCAGGCAAATTTAGCCCCAAACTAGTTTTCGTTAATAAAATAAAGATAGTAAGTTGGTTTGAGCCACCACAGTCATTAAAAATATAGAAAACAACGCAAAGTGAAAATAAAGCTTTCACTGGAAGCTTTATGAAAATACACTTTAAATAAAACATATGGACAATGATCCTGATGAATAAAATGAATGTTAAACCAGCATGCGAATCCTTCATAGCTAACACACAACGTACCAGATATGCAATTTATTAGTCTTTCTGATAATTTCATAATGTTGCATGCTCACAATTTTATTTACTCTTTAAAGTGAAGTGATGTACAGCGTGTGCAAGTGAAGAGTGCGCGCCGCGTGCACAGTATAACATCTGACAGAAAAGGATCGTTTGTTTTTCTAAAGTGGGAGACTTTTTATTTAGTAACAAGTTAATTTTTTTTGTAACATGTTAAATGTTGACATATAGCCTGACAATATCTCATCTCAAAGCAGCTATTCAATCAGCACTCCACATTTTTCTTCAGCACTGTGTCTGACAAAAGAGTGAACAGTTTTCATGCATGCCCTTCAAAATAAAAGTCTTGCATCAGAAAAACAATTGTTTTTTGTTGTTGTTGTTTCACACTCTGTGCGCAACCGACTCAAAACAGTCTTGCCACCCACCGGTTGAGAAACGCTAGTGTATTAATCTATCACCACCTAAAACCAAATTTGCTGCCTAAGAATTGTATTGTATTTCCTTCAGGAAATGCCACTAATGTTTTTGCAAAAATAATGAATGTTTCAAACAGGTTTCCCAAGCATTTCACCCATTTTCCATTAATCTGACTTTGTCACGTTGGACTAGCAGAGAAATGTTTACACTTTTTGGTAAAATCAACTAACGAATTGCTTACTTACAGTTGTCTCTGCATATTTAAAACTGGGATGGAAGAAAGTAATTTAAAATAAAAAATTAAAGACACACTTCAGCTTTAAATGTTGTAATGTTTTTACAACACAGCAATATGCAGACTGACCTTCATCATAGAGCTACGGGCAACAGCAGCAGAGCCCGGCCTCTCTGACCCACTGCACAGCTGAGCAGGGTCGTCCATCACTGCATTCCTCTTAAAAAGGATGGAGGGAGCCATGAAGGAATAGCCCTGCAGATACAAACATCTATAAACACACTCACTAACAGAAGAGGGAACTAATGCAGAGGAAGTTTCAGGGTCACTGAAGGAACTACATGGCCTTTGCATTTCTGCAAATGCTACATGCTGAGGGACTTCAGTCACATTGTTTGCGACGACTGCATCATGTGCGCCAATCTAAATAAAGCCTCCGCCAGCCCATGTCCCACTTACACGGCCAGACTGCAGCTGTGTGCTACATGGGCGGAGGAGTGGACGGAAGGATGAGGAGATGAATGGTTGAAATGCTTTTAATTGCTAAGCCAAGGTATTTGATTGCCCTGCTTTTCAAATTATCACAGTCCTCTAATGCAGCTTAATTTCAGTTTGTGAGGAGTTTGAGGGGGTGGCTGGGTTTATATGCGGCTATGCATGTGTGTGCGTGGTGGAGCGTTTCGAAAGTTATCATTGCAGACGTCGCTGCAATTGTACCGCCCGAGAATTATGAAGGATCAAAATTCCAGCGCACATGAAAGGCGAACGCTCAGAAAAGCCAAGATGAAGTTGGTAATCAAAGGTTGAAGGAGTAATTGAGCCAGACATGGTTGTTCTCGCAGACGCCGACCTTTTATTCCATGACAGAGCCGTTTAATGGCGGCATTGATCCGCCAGACTGAAGGATTCAGAAGGCAATCATAGACACCATCTCTTTCGCAGCCTCCCATTTCAGCTGGCATCATGCTATAGGCAACGTTATGGATCAAGCCGCATCAAAAATAGTTATTCACATCTGATGCTTGAAACCATCTCCATATCACCATAATTACAACTCCAAACAGCTCTCTAATTCATCTGAATACCAACACAGACAGCCGGGCTCACGTTGCGTAAGTGATTATTATAAAGGCTGACTTGCCCATTTCCACTTCAGTACTTCCTGCTTACTAATAATGAAGGGTTAACTGAACAATTATATCCTAATGCAATATCAAATGTCCACTCGTATGCAGAAGTTCATTCTCAGTGTCATAAATAAATGCTCAATGTGAATCAAGACTGGTTTAGGTAGATTACACATTGGCCAACATTAGTGATAGACTGATGTATTATCTTGGCAAAGTAATCAGCTGATATTTAGCTATTTTGGGATTATTATGCTTGAATGCTGAAACATTTTTGAGTATATTTGCAAAAGTTTGAGCTCAGTAAGATTTTTAAAGAAATTAAGCATGCATTAAATTGATCACAAGTGACAAAGTAAAAATTCTGTTTCAAATAAATGCTGTTCTTTTGAACTTTCTATTCATCAAAGAATTCAAACAAAAAAATGTATCATGGTCTCGACAAAAACATTAAGAAGCACAACTGCTTTCAACATTGATGATAATAATAAGATTTTTTTCTTGAGCAGCAAATCAGCATCTTAGGATGATTTCTGAAGGATCATGTGACACTGAAGACTGGAGTATTGATAATGAAAATTCAGCTTGGTCAACGAATAAATTATATTTTAAAATACATTTGGGCAAAAAAGCATATATAAAAAAAATACTGTATTTTTGATCAAATAAATGCAGCCTTGGTGAGCAAAGAGAAAAAAACCTATTTAAAATAATTTTACAGACACCAAACTTTTAAACAGTAGTGCATGTTCATTAAATTTCAGCAATAATATTTGGTATCATTTAATAAAAAATGTACATTGGTGTGTAAATGTTGCATGCTAACTTTATTAGAAACTGCAACATTAACAGAACATTATTAAAAGAATAATAATGTATTAAATTGTATGATATCCATTAAGGCTTCGCAAACAAATATTGAACAGGGGTAGAATTAATAATAATAAGATTTAAAATATTGAAATATTTCCAAATGTTAAAATTATTTTTAAGGTCTACATTAGTCCACTTTTTATTCACATTGATGTTATTGGAAACCAGTCAACGTGAAAACTAATGAGAATTATTATATTTTTTGTTGCTGAATATTGGAATATTGTGCAATAGTAATACATTTCTGTCTTAAATTCCTCACTTTTACGCATCATGTTACGGCAGCACGACCCGCAATGACCAAAAATATCTGCCATTACAGAATAGTTATTAATTCCACTACCTGGAAGATGCGGTCACAGTTGTTTGGAAGTGCCGCTGGAGAGTAGGTCGGGTCCATCTCC
The DNA here is from genome assembly GCA_039654625.1 of Rhinogobio ventralis. Taxonomy (NCBI): domain Eukaryota; kingdom Metazoa; phylum Chordata; class Actinopteri; order Cypriniformes; family Gobionidae; genus Rhinogobio; species Rhinogobio ventralis. The sequence continues at coordinate 24,401,161 of CM077202.1, read as the reverse complement.
GTAAACTCCTCCGCAAAGTTGCTCACATCCAGCTCATCACGAATTACAGGTTTAAAAGGGGCTGGAACCTTCTTAGCAGCTAGATCCTCCCAATTCATTTTCTAAAGCAACAAAAGTCAAACATGTTTGATGTTGATCCCTCAAAGCCTGAATGAATTTAAACAAGCCAACAAAATGACAAGGGAAATAGTTCTGCTTTTCTTTTAAAATTAATTTTTGTGGGGGAAAAAAAGTCAATGAAAATGTTTTGTCTTGCCTGGTAAAATGGATGGCTTTTCACATTCTGGGCCCCTGAGGGGCCAGAGCCCAGTCGCTTCTTTGGGTCTTTAATCAGCAGTCGCTGGATAATGTCTTTGGCCAGAGGCCCCATGTCTTTGGGGAATGGGGGATCCTTTTTCATAATTCTCCTATTGGGCAAAGAGAGAGAATTAATAAAATCATACCATTCCTGCAGATTCGTATTTGAATTGTAATAAAAACAAGTGCAACTTTAAGTAGATAATTTGATGCTATTTTGTAAACATGCTGATGCAACCAAATATTCATCTCATGATTTCAAAACAAGATGGACTTCTAGATAATGAAAAGGAAACTGGTGTTTAACCACATACAGAGAACTAGGGTTGGGAACCAAGAAACAGTTCTTATTCAGAGCAAGTTCCAATTTAAAAAAAGTACCAATTTAAAAATTTACATTTTCAGATCCGTTTAAGATCCATGCGCTTTCAGATCCATTTAAGTCTCGATTCTTTAATAAATTACTCTTATCAGTCATCAAATTTCATCATGTCTGATTCGAAATAAACAACAACAAAAAAAAGAGTTATTTTTATGTGTATGTAGGCTCATGATACTAAAAACAGTGTAGTTAACTGATTGCTCATATGCCAATGAGATATACATCATGATTTTTGATGCAACTTAAAGAGTTATTACTTGAACCAGAGTTGCTAAGAAGAATCACAATCATAACCAAAATGGTTAAAGGGATAGTTCACCCAAAAAGAAAATTCTGTCATCATTTACTCACCCTCAAGTTAAAACAGTTGATGGGCCCCATTGACTTCCATAGTATGGAGAGAAAAAAATACTATGGAAGTCAATGGGGTCCATAAACTATTTGGTCACTTCAAAATATCTTCTTTTGTGTTCAGCATAAGAAAGAAATTCATACAGGTTTGTCTCAACTTGAGGGTGAGTAAATGATGACAGAATTTTCATTTTTGGGTGAACTATCCTATTAAATCCCATTATGTATTGGTGTATGTACAGTATGTGCTGGTCTTACTCAGCAATATCAGAATGAGAGTTCTCATCGCCATCGACAGTGAAAGGAGAGCCTCCAGTCAACAGCTCATACATCAGAACTCCCATGCTCCACCAGTCCACCGCCTGCAGGAGAACATCGGTACATCACAATGGTTATATTCCCAACAGCACATTCAAATGTATGCTGGATCATTTAAAAAAATGTATGAATGAATCACTGTTTAATAAAAGTCAAACTTAAAGCTCCTGTGCATAATTTAAGAAAATGACACAAAACAGCACTTAAAATGTGGTGAATGGATGGATGAGCGGTTCACTATACCTTGTCATGACCTGACTCTCCTCCCGCTACAATCTCAGGCGCCATGTACTCAATAGTGCCACAGATGGAATAAGCTCTCTCTACCTACAAAACAAAAAAAGTGTTTATTTTACTGTTTGTAAAAAAATTATTTAAAAAAAACCTGTACAGTTTCTTCTAGTTTCAGTTTTCACAATTGCCTTTGTCACGTCCAGATTTTTTTTTTTTTTTTTGGAAGTGTAGATATAAATTAATGTGCTGTTTAGGGCTAGGTATACATTATGATACGTTACATATCAAATACAAGTCATACTTAATACATCATGAATGTGAAGGAATTTACACAATTCAAAATTCTCATCAATCTACCGTATGCCAGTCGTCTACTACAGTGGAAGCGTCGTCTCAGAATGTTCATTAACTAAGGACCAATCAGTTTTGAACTCAAGGCAAAACTTACACAATAAAGAGAGTGATTTTTTTTGTTTACTACTTTATTTTCAAAACTGGTATCACTTTATATTAGGTGTCTTTAACTACTATGTATCAAATTATTCATTTAAATGTTAGTACAATGCACTTATTAAAGTACATACATGTTCTTCATTGTACTTATATTTAAAGAATGCATATAATTACATATGTAATTAATTCCTGTAATTACATCTATAATTACACTGTTGGCCCTTCCCTTACAACTTAACCCACCCTTAAACCTACCAATACTACCAAACCTGTATTTAACTGTACCTGTATCTCACCTCAAGTCTTTTGCAATACAACATGGATACAATAAGTACATTGTACATATTTTTTGATGCAAGTACATCAGAAACATTTTGTAACATTATAAGTGTCTTTACTGCCACATTTGATCAATTAAAGTGTCCTCGCTGATTAAAAGTATTAATTTCTTACAAATAGAAAACCTTACTGACCCAAAACTTTTGAGTGTATCAATTCATGTTAGTTTCCTATACAATTGCAACAGAGTCTTTCAAAAGTTAAAAATACAATTAAATGCAAGCCTATACATCAAAACAAGGTTCTTCAGTCTAGAATGATTAATTACTGCACTTAGATGCCGTTGTGGCAAAGACTAAATGCACCATCTGTGCTTTTTTAAATTGGGCAAAACTGCTTTCTGAATTATGCTGTATATTTATGGAATGAAATACATGAAAACATCTGGAACAATCTACTTTAATACCCTATGAGCATTTAACATTCTTGCCATGTTTGAATACCAATACAAGCACATGGCTTTTATAATTAAAGTTCCTGTGTACATTTATTAATTGCTTTTATTTTTATGCATCTCATAATCAGCATATTTCTGCCGAATGAATTTACTCATTTTATGTGTGCTGGTTTATATGTACGCTATAAAGTCTTAATAGTCACAGCCGTGTTTTTACACCACACTCATAAAAGAAATTCTGGCTGAAATGGGTTGTTAGCTGGTACAACAAAGGTCAAACTGAGAAAAACTAAAAGTTCATATAATCTTATAGAACAAAGAGCACGATCAAAACATGCTTGATAGGCATTGAGTAAACAGCCTTGTACTGTAATTGCAACCATGGAACGGAGGGAGGTTAATTGTGAACTACTGAAACTTCAAACAGAACATCTCTGACAGGGCAGGACATGCCAGGACCTGCACGTGCAGGATATTGGGTGGTCACTGGGAATAAACAATCATTTGTCAGCTAGAAAAATATACTCTTCTCATGGATGAATGACAAAACCCCAGACAACAATGCAATCGAGAACTCTCTCAATACAGATCTTTCAACATTTGTCTCATACACTAGAACACAAAATTAGAATAGTGGAAGTCTGGGAGTTTTTAATAAGGAACACTTTAAATGGACATTTTAAAGGTACACTAAGTAACTTTGTTATGTTCAAAATGAACAAAATTTAAATAATGAGTCAATACATCGTCAATCCTTTTTTGTCTTACCCTGATTCACTACGGTAAGCCTATTATAAGTTTAGACCTAGCAGAATGGTACTCGCGGGAAATGTCTCGTCATATGCATAAATAGAGAAAAGTTGCTCTGGCTACCTTGATGCATGGTGTGGGAGTGGCATAGGTTAGTTTACACAATGAGAGAGAAAGGTTGGCATGGATCAGTTAAATCTCCAACCTCTGAAAAATCACAAACAGAGGAGAGTCTGCTGGCAAAAAGAGAATGTGAGAATTGCCATATGTAGCACTCTAACAGAGTTCATTGTAAAGCATTATCCATTGTGAAGGGTCATTTCACTATGGTTGTTGTAGAGCTGTGCTGGAATTTATTTTCAAGGAAGTACCATGTCTATTAATGGGTATTGCTACATCTTCTGCTAGTCAGCTTGAGATCATTTCCATCTAAACTGGTTATATCTCTTAAGCCTAGTAGTGAATGTTTCATGAGCAGTAGGATAACTTCTCCCTGTTTTTTTTAGTCTTGAGAAAGGACCATCCGCACAGTTTCTTAACCGCTATAGAGGTGTGTACCTTTAATGTTTTAATATAAAACCACTATTTTCAAGCATACATAAAAGCCATGAAAATTTGAGTACTGAGATGTTCCAAATATCATGAAAACAACAGCTGCAAAATATTAAATAACTTGTTGGCCTGTCTAATCAAATAACAGTAGTTCTTAAACTGGAATGTCACTCTAACACAATGTTCCCTCAAAATTTTTGTTCCAGAAAAAAATGTATTTTTTGACAAACCCAGGTGGTCGTCCATCTGAGCAGAAACACCCCATGCAACATGTTCAATGGGTCATTCTTAAAGCTGCAGTCCGTAAGTTTTGCCTCTTTGTCGCCATCTCTGTTTGAAACCTGCAGATATTTGCGGAATGATCATCTTTAAGTGGGTTGTGCATCGTCACGGCTCCTCAGCGCGAATGAATCTAATGTTTTGAGGTGTATGTGTGGCTTGCTGTCAGTCATCGCACCAGTGTGGATACTGTACTTCAGAATCACAGATTCTACGTCTTGAAAGTATGACCAAACTAAGAATTTTCCCTGCAAAATGTCATCTGAACAAGCAAGTAACATTACTTTTGTTCTGACCAACTGAGAAAAAAAGCATTACAATAAATCGCTCTACCAACGGTGATTAAATCTAAAGATTGCTTAGTTCACATCACATCAAACCGTGCAAATTATTATTATTGTTTTACTTTGTTCTCAAATTGTTAATGTTACCAACATCAGCACTGCGTGACTGTGTATTTAGTGTGTATTAGCGTTACCTATAGATTTCAATTTCCGTACAGTCTAATCTTTTATTTTTTGACAACATGTGAATCTCCAGTTGTCACTGATGATTGGACATTTCTGCATTACATTCCGCCATAAAAATGATTAATTATTCCTGCTGCTGTGAGAAAAGGCTATAAATGACCCGCAACCTGCAGCATCCTCACATGTGATACTACTACTAGCCGGACTCCTCCTTTATGTATACAGACGTGACATAATGACGCAAAGACATGCTCGAATTTCCCGCGGAAATCCACCAGTTCCACTCATATTATAACAAGTTATTACAAGCTTACCGTTGTGAATCAGGCTAAGGTAAGGAGATAGTTTTGAACACTGGCTGGTCATGTACTTGCTCAAATTGATTTTGGATCATCTTTAACCAAAAAATGGCACAGACTGCAGCTTTAACAAAGAAACTCTAACAGTTAATTTTTTGATTATGCCATTTCAGTTTTGGAGGTTTGAGGGCATTACATTTTTACAGTAGCTAAAAAAAAGTAATATATTTATTTAAATATTTATAAATATATATTATTTAAATATAAATTATTTACAAATTTATACTTTTTTTCAGCAAGAATAAACTAAATAAATAAAAAAATGTCAGTAAAGACAATTATAATGTTACTGAATATTTCTATTTCAAATAAATGCAGTTTTATTCAACTTTCTATTTAAAGAATCCTGAAAAAAACTATTAAAAAAAAAAAATGTTCAAGCACCAAATCATGATTTCTGAAGGATCATGTGACACTGAATGATGCTCAAAATTCAGCTTTGCCATCACAGGAATAAATGACATTTTAATATAATATTAAAATATTAAAATAGAAAACAGTTATTTTAAATAGCAGTAATATTTCACAGTATTACTGTTTTTACAGTATTGTAGTGGATGTGCACTAAAGATAACATTTCAAGTACGTGATACACTTACTTGAACACTATTACTGCATCAATCCCTTTAAATGTAACATTTATGAAGCAGGACATTGGATGGTTATTTTCTTTAAGATGCTATAAACCTTATTCAGCATTTTTGTCCTTGGCTGGGCAGCAACTTATCTGATGGCTCCCACATATGTTTGTTTGCACAGGGTGAGCACATGGTTTTGTGGCAGATCCGCCTAACAAGCAGTTTTGCACACCACATGGCACTTATCTCTATCTGTAACGTTTTGCCCTGAGCATGCTTTTCAATAACCAGAATTATAAATTATTTGATCCAGAATTGTATGAAAATGAACTACTATGAACTAGGATGCAGTCCTTATCTCATTAATTAATCAGCATTATTTCTATATTATTTCTGCACATTATTTCTCCCAGTTTCACAAAATCAGTGGATATGCAGACAGACAAAAAATAATAATCCCACACAAGTTTTTAAATCCCCCTTCTATGCAGTAACAACATCAAAATTAAAGTTTAGAGGGAACAATGTACTTTAGGGATGCACAATATATTGGTAACATACAGGTTATCACCTGATATTAAAATGTTTTTTTAAGTAGTGGTTTATTTTTTATATATAATGATAGACACTAAAAATTTAATTGTGCATGCTCATTTCCCCTATTTTTTTATTTTGCTTACCTTTGCCATCATCTAATGCTCATTTGAAGTTAATCTTTAAAAACACTAATAATTTATTTCAATAACACTATTAAATGTATGTTTTAACAAATACAGTACATTGTAATGTTGCTGTGCATAAATTCACTTGTAGCATTAACATTTTTGATTTTATTTGTTTTTAGTAGCGTTTTATTTTTAAGTCAAAATGGTACAGATTTATAATATTTGCCATTTATTGGTTATTGGCCATAACATGAAAATAACCATCAGCTTATCAGTATCTGAGAGAATTCTAAAACTACATGCTTAATGTTTTTTAACAAACACAGTGATTTTGATCATTGAACTAGCAATAATCTAAAATGCAAAATGAGCTTCTGAAAGGAGTAAAATATATAAAGACAGACTCACCTCATGAAATTCCTTACTAAGGCCAAAATCCGTCAACACAATGTGACCGCTTGAATCAAGAAGTATATTCTCAAGTTTCAGATCTCTGTAGACGATTCCTAGCTGAAAAACAATAAGGTCTTATCTTTAGACGTGAGACCAAATACTAATATTTGTCATTATTCATCTTTTTTTTTTTCATTCTTGAGAAAATTATTTGTTTAACTACTGAGTTTACAACCTTAACTTGTCTGGGGTCATAAAATGCAGCCATTCACCTGGAAAATGTGCCACTACTTTAATAAATAATAAATGGCAACATAATAGGCAATGACAAAAAATGACACTGAACCAAAACAATGTTAATCTCACTGTCAAGGTCCTTTCTACAAACCCTACAATGGCCCCCGGGCAACTCTCATCTCTCTGAATAATGGCTGCTTTGCACAGAGCAAGCATGCATAAAAAAAAAAAAACTTCTCTTCCTCTTTCTGTAAACACAGCATTCGAGAAATTTTAAGCACTGCAGATATATGCGGTCTGGCCTGGTTAGCTGAGTGAGGAATTGATCTGAGTAGGCAGGAGAGAGAAGTACCTCCTGAGCAAAGGAAGGAACTACTTTCACTACTCTCTTGAAATGAGGCAACGTTCAATCAGACTGCAAAGGAAATAAAGAGTGAAAATAAGTGTGCAATTTTACCTTATGCAAGTGCTCCAGTGCTAGTACAATCTCCCCGCTGTACAAGGTAACCTCTTGCTCTTTAAAGCGAACCCTTTGAACCAAGTGTGTGAAGAGCTCACCTCCATTCACATAGTCTGTGATTTAAGATATAGAAAACAAAATTGCAACTGGTTAATGATAGTTTTATATTTCAAATGCACCTGGTATTGTGCAGTTACTGCAAAATTCTGCTTTTATGCTGACACTGACTCTACTGGTTCCAAGCAATACCACAAAAGCCAAGAGTTCCTGTAGTGGTATACACGCTTCAGCATTTCATTAATATAGCAAATAAACTGTGTTTCAATTCACAGGTTCCCTGCAGTATTCACTTTTATCTACACACTCAGGAGAGGATGTGTAGAAGTTCAGTTTATTTGGATTGCCCTGCAGCTCATCAAACAACACTTCAAGTGTGATGACATGACATAATATAAATTATTTATATTCACTTAAATAATTGATTTAAATAATGAATTAAAATAAATGTAAATAAATTATACAGCACAGTTCAAAAAATGTTTGGAGTCAGTTTTTTTTAATTAATCATTTTATTCAACAAATCAAACAAATCAACAGATCAAAAATGACATTGTTACAAAAAAAAAATCGACTGAATAAATGCTGGTCTCTACAAAAATATTAAGCAGACTGATAATAATTCGATATATTTATTGAGCAGCAAATCAGCATATTAGAATTATTTCTGAAGGAAATGTAATGATGATGAAAACTCAGCTTTGCCATCACAGGAATAAATAATGTTTTATAATATATTAAATTTAAAAGAAGTTATTTTAAATTGTAATATTATTTTACAATATTTTTGTTTTTAACTGTATTTTTGATCAAATAAATGCAGCTTTGGTGAACATGAGACACTTCTTTCAAAAACTTTTTTAAAAAATCTAACTGATTTAAATTTTTGTAGTGTATGTGTGTGATTATATGAATAAATAAATATAAAATAAATATATATTTATTTAAAAAAATGCCAAACTTTTAGTAATTTGTAACTGTTACAATGTTAATAATACTAATAACTAATAATAATAATGGTGCACTTTATACCCTCCCTCAGTAAACCACTTCTGAGGTTAATTAAGCTGAATAAAAATGCCTGAGGTTGTGCACAAAGACTGATGGGTAAATTTCCCTGCCCACTTCCTGTGAAGTGAGATATCTGAGCTATTTGCAGTCAGACTGAGTAAATGCTCTATATGACTGAATCACACTTGATGGCCAAATACCCTATAAAGTCCACTTTGTAAAGCACTATTAGAAACTGGAACATACCCATAGTTTACTTTAACAATACTGGTGAGCAATGCAGAGCAAATGTTCTGCTGCACAGTTTGCACTTATTTAAATGCAAAAGTAAAATGGACGCAGAACATGCAATTCGCAATTTTACAATACACACGGGAGAGAGGAGAAAGTGTCAGCGTACCTAGAATGAGATGCAGTTTGGTGTCTGTCTGGAAGGCATAATGGAGTGTAACCAGAAAAGGAGACTGTCTGATATGCTCGAGGACCTGTCTCTCCGTGCGTGTGTGTTCTGCCGTCTTCGCCTTCTGCACAATAGTGGCTTTTTTCAGCACCTTCATGGCATACAGTTTACTCGAATCATGGCCGCTCACCTTGCGAACCAAGAACACCTTGCCGTAGGCTGCCCGGAGGAGTAGAACGATTTGTTAGTGGAGTAGGAACAAAGATAAGGAGAGAACACAGGGTTCACATACTTGAACTACAACTGACCTCCTGTTCCCAGCACTCTCAACAGCTCAAAGTTCTCAATGCCCACACGCTCCACGTGACCCGTCAGATTGGCTGGGGAAACATTTAAACACATCTATTTGGTCACACAGCCAATAAATCGTGTTCTTCACTTGGATATCATACAAGAAAACCTCCCATAAACCTTCACAACTTCAGTTACTTGAACTCTTGCCACTTTCTCACAACAGTAAGAATGGAAAATATGTTCAAAATGGCGAACTCTTAGAGACGAGCCTGCAGCTGTTTGTAAATAGCGTATGTTGCTTATAAACAGGTCCAGATGGATTCTGCAGACTTTATTATGCATTTTCTGCACTGATTTTAAATATTTAAACATGGTAAAATATGAAGTGGCAGCTGAAAGCATTATGAAATTTGGCAAACATAATGTTATACACTACCGTTCAACTGTTTGGACGCAATAAGATTTTTTTTTAAACAAATTATGCTTTTATTCTGCAAGGATCCATTAAATGTATTAAAAGTGACAGTATATATATATATATATATATATATATATATATATATATATATATATATATATATACATAAATATAAATAATACTTCCTATTCATGAAAAAATCCTGGGAAAAATGCATCACGCATGCAAAAAAATATTAAGCAGCACAACTACACTGCCCGGCCAAAAAAAAGTTGTTTGGATTTACCGGTATATAGGCAAATTCTTAAAGGGATAGTTTACCCAAAAATTAAAATTATGTCATCATTTACTCACCCTCAAGTTGTTTCAAACGTGTATGAATTTGAACACAAAGGAAGATATTTGGAAGAATCCAAGCAGATCTCGGCAGCCATTGACTACCATAGTATTTTTTCCCCCACTATGGTAGTCAATGACTGCCGAGATCTGCTTGGTTACAAACATTCTTCCAAATGTCTTCCTTTGTGTTCAGCAGAACAAAGAAATTTATACAGGTTTGGAACAACTTGAGCGTGACTAAATGATGACAGAATTCTAATTTTTGGGTGAACTATCCCTTTAAGAGTCTATGATTGGATCATTATTGCAGTGATTATTATGTTTCTAGCATGTTATATGTTTGGCAACAGTTCTTTTAACCCTAATTGATGGAGTGTGTAGCTTCTCATTTCTTAAACAACTATGTAGACACATCGTGGCTATATTCCAGGATGACAATGTCAAGATTCATCAGGCTGAAATTGTGAAAGAATGGTTGGAAGGAAGCATGAAGAATAATTTTCACACATGAATTAGCACCTCTGAGTCCAGACCTTAAATTCATTGTCTTTGGGATGTGCTGGAGGAGACTTTACAGAGTGCTGGACTCTTGCATTGTCAATACAAGATCTGGACTAAAAATGTATGCACCTCTTGATGGAAATAAATGTTGTGTTATTTTCATCAATTATTTTTGTTCTTTTGATATTTTTAGGGTTAGAAGAACTGTTGCCAAACATATAACATGGTAAAAACATAATAATCACTGCAATAATGATCCAATCATAGTTTCTTAAGCATTTGCCTAATTAAATCCAAACAGCGACTTTTCTTTGGGCCGGGCAGTGTTTTATCAACATTGCTAATAATAAGAAATGTTTCTTAAGCAGCGAATCAGCATATTAGAATGATTTCTGAAGGACTGTGACACTGAAGATGCTGAAAATTGCATCACAGGAATAAATCACATTTTAAAATGTAACATTTATTGTAAATTGTAATAATATTTCACAATATTCATGTATTTTAATCAAATAAATGCAGCTTTAGTCAGCATTAGAAATCTGAGTTTTGCAGGCACTGATTCTGTGTGGACCTGCTCATAAATAATGAAGAGCTTGATGATTCAGAGTAAACAAAACAGCCTTCATGAATGAGATATGAGACATGGAAGAACGCGAGCATGTGCATGGTATGTTTACACGTTAGCTGGGGCTAAAGTGAGGTCGCTTGTTTTATGCAGTAGATTGCCCAGCGGGGTGAACGCATTCCTGCTGTTATCCTCACTCACAGCAGCATTGCACCTCATGCAAAACCATGATCTTTCTCAGTCTTTGCAAATGATCTGATTTTAGATGGAGAAAAAAACATACACTGTTACCACATCCTTTGACTGGATTTCAAGCAGCATGTTTAAGGTGTGTGTAGCCCACTTTGCAACCACCCTAGAGGCCCATGGGAACTACAATGTTTATTAATAAGCTTCCAGACCCTGACTTTCTCCACTCAGGATCCAAAGGCATTAATGGAGAGAATTTGGTCCGATTGGGCTTTCTTAGATGAGCCTTATCAGATGACCGCCTTACTGTCTTTTGCCCTTCACTCTAATGTTACACAGTTTGTTAACTATAACAAGCCAGAAATAATTAATTGCCTGTAAAGTGATCATCCCCATTGACCTGCATTATACAGTATACAGGTACAGTACTGATACAGTAATGCACTACAGAGTCTAAGATCTGGATCTTGATTAGTGGATTAAATTACTGTTAATCTGCACAGTTATGGGCCAACAACAATCTGAAAATACTGACTGATCTAATGATATAATACAGAAGTCAAAAGAGACCTTCAGACATGAGAATGAGAATGCTTAATTGATAGTTACTGGTGACTTCCATGGATAGGGTACATAATTGGGCCTGAATTTCTTGAAAAAATGGGCAGTCAAAAAAATTAAGGTTAAGCTACATTTTTGTCATGCTGTAGTAAGAGTCAAAATTATGTTGTTGTTTTTTTCCATAGGGGTCGATTTTAAGGAATGTTATATTTTCTGCACAGGGCTGTGCTGAAAATGTGGACCAAAGATAAATATGTTTGTCATTAAAATTAGTTAATAATAAACAAAAAAGATTGTACAACACTTAATGTTGAATCGGTTGAATCGTTTAGGTTAATGAATGCAGTTATAATTTTGGGTCAAATTACAGTGCCTGTAAAAAACAACAAAATGCTGTACCATACTGATATAATGTGCCTACTAAGCATTTTTGCCAAGTTTTTTTTACTAAGACAGGCAAGTGAGGACACACACCTGGTCACTTCATTTACTATACAAAGAGATCACCAGGGCCCTAGAGATTAAATTAGCTCCAGTAATTGGGTTGCTTTGGACTCAAGGCCATGTCATGACTGATCAACTAATTCAAGCGCTGACACATAATAAATGCAATTAATTCCATACAATAAAATACTTTCCTTCAAATGCCAATTTAATTTTTTACTAATGTTTATCAGCTTCAAACACGACATGCACTGAAATGCAAGTGCACTTAAGTGAAACTGCGGTTATGAATGTTAAATATGTAATTGCACATGCACAACATCCTCCAACCTCAAAGCACCACATTTGTGATAATACATATATCGATATATTAATATAGACTGCTAATAGCACTTAATGCATTTAACGTTACACTAGCCGACCAGCTAATAGTAAAGCTGTCTCTTCCATTATTTTACGAAAACACTATCAGTCCAAGATATAAGCGCTGTTTCTTAAAAATAAGGGTAGGATGGACTGCCCGGCGTTCATTTACCGTTTCTGAGCTCGTGTTTGACGGTAAACAGGTCACCTTCCTCCGACGAGCCCTCCATCGTAGACGGCATTACTCGCTCGCGTGAACGGAGCGCACACTCTTTCCTCTGCTCGCTGTGCGACACTAATGCAAAATACTACAGCAGAGACAATCACGGCAGGATCACATAAACGGAGTTGTTGCTGTAAAGCAACCTTTGGGAAATTAATGTAAATGACAATAACCACATTCTCGTGGGAAGGACAGTGGGGCTGTAAATACTACAGCTGCACGAACAGAGGTACACACGCCGAGCCCCATTAGACACGCCCACTGGAGCTGCTGGGAGAAATACTTCTGCTCTATTGGACCGCCCGACTGTCACTCAACCGCCCATCGTACAGTGCTACTTTAATATTACAGCATGTAACAGATGAATCATGTTTTGTTAAATCACATATTGTTAAAGAATAAATTAATATTAATAAATAAATATATATAATATCTATTGATAAAGAAATACGTTAAAACAAATGTTAAATAAATAAATAAATAAATACATAATTTATATAGGCTATTAATGATTAACGATAAAATACTATAAATATAGTAAATATTATCAAAACCATTTCCCTATTGGTAGAAGTTACCGGGAGAACTGTTCGCAGAGTTCTTGCAGGAATTTATGTAATGTATCTTACTAGTTCATTTTGAAAGCTTATGTTCTCTTCTCCAGAGATTTTGAGGAACCCCAAATGGTACATTAAGTATATTTTTTACTTTTACAGTGTATTATAAAATAATAGTTTTTTTAATAATCAAGTTTAGAGACAGTTTAGTAGTGTATTAGCTAATTACAGAATGCTGTGATATACTGAGTGCACTTGAATCACTATTTCTACTCTGTTGTGTGTTTTATTTATTTATTTATTTATTTTTGTGCATACACTCCAGTGATTGGTAAAGGACGCCTGAGGCTCGGGCTGTACTGAGAGAAAAGTGCAGGTTTATAATTTCTCAAGGGGGAAGGGAAGCCTGTGTCCTCATTTGGACAAGCAAAGGCCTGTTACTGCACTTCTATTGTGTAGACCTTTAAGTTCATTTCTAGTGCAATCCTAGGAAACACCCAGTATATACTTCCAGTATTTGTTGAAGACTGTCCACACACAGTTATAGATAGTTTACGATGTAAATATTCCCTAAACATATTGATTTAGATGTTTACACAATGTAAGGATAAGTTGTAACCAAACAGACACACACATAAGGGAGGTACACCTGTGCATGCAGTGCAAACAAGCAGAGCATGTGTATTCTTTTGACTATTCTTAATATTTGTCCATGGTCTACATCAGGGATAATGGGTCTGTAAAGATTAATGGGTTTCCAGTTTTCCATATAGAGACTGTGGCAATAATTATCTTCTGTTTTGTTTACTACACAAATTGTTCCTTTTGCATGGTTTGCGTCTTCATAACAGATGGCTAGGGACCAATGAATAGGTAACAGCATTGTTCTGTTGTATTTATTGCAGCACATAGAACTGTTCTGTTTATAGTCATAAAACCCAGAAGAGAATGACCACTTTTGAGTAATGATCGAGCTCAGTTTAACTCCAAGAGAATTAACACTTCCAAATGTACTGTTTTAGAGCAGCAGTTTTTGACTTATAAGTAAGATAACATTAACATGAAGAAAAGGCTAAAATTACTTGAAGAGCCTGTCAGGTTTTCTACAATGCAAAGTACACTGTGTTTTCTAAAAGTGTGAGTTGCGAACAACTTGCTAAATACAGTTTATTTTAGATCATTTAGAATGTTAAATTGTAATGATAACCTCAGACCTGATTTGATAGGAACCCATGGTGAATTAGTCTTCGTTCAGCATTTCAGTTGTTCTAAATACAGTGATTTCATTGGTTATTTTTCAGGGTAAACACTATAATAATTTTTTCTGCAAATGAAAATGAGGCTAGGCCTGGGCTAGACATACAGGTTGTTCAACAGGTTAGGGTTAGGGTTAGAACATCCATTGTCATAACTAATGAAAGACATCCAGGTACAAAACAGGTGTGTGGAAAAATTAAATATGGCCCTGAAGATCTGTCAAAAACACATAAAAACTTTTAAAAGAGGTACAAAAAAAAAGTATCTTAAAGTTAGTGTTTCTTTATATTGGTTTAGAAAACAATTAATTAGTATAAAAAACAACAACATTTAAATTAAATAAAGCAAACTTTTTTAAGACTATGTCTGTAAAAGTTTTACTCAGTAATTAAATGGAAGGTGCAAACCATAGGTACTGTGAACTTTTATTTTGAAGTACTGGTAATGTCGTCAGTGTTGTTGAGGTTTGCGCGCTCTGTACTGCTCAGCCAATCCCGCCACTGATAGGAGGCACGTCACTCTCATGATACTCTGAGGAGAATGGCGGCTCTTTTGGAATCGTTACTGCACAGTAAAGTGGAGTTAAGCGAGACAGTGCTCTGGCTCAAAGGACAACACGTAAGAATTTACACCGCGCTCTTTCTAATGCTGTGCTGTTTCACTGTCACTATGTAACGGAGTGGAAGGGTGATTGTTTTCCTGAAATTCAGTCAGCTAATAGCTACGTTAGCAAACAACCATTAAATGAGTCCCCTATTTTTATATGTGGGTATTTACAGTTTTGTTTTAAGTTAAATGTAAGTTTTACATTTAGATGGTATAACTATTAACGCCACAGAACATCTTCGAGCAATAAGTGGGAACAGTTGTCATCAAGTTTCTTTTTTTTTATTACAAAATTACAAACATGCTTTTCACGATGTTTTGTTTAGTGTGATAATTTAAAAAACTGGGACCTTCTCAATATTTCTTATTATAATTGTATCATTTTAGTGTTTTATTGATAAAAACACAAAATTGTATTTAAAACTAAGCCTTATTTACGTGGTATAATAGGTATTATTTACTAGGTAAAATTAGGTAGTATAATGTTATTTTTGTAATTTTTAAGTACGATTATCGTATTTGTTTTAATTAGCATTCATTTTTTAATTAGCAGTTTTCTTTTGATTTTTAGTGTAAGGTTTAGTAATTTTATGTTTTGTCATTTTTATTATTGTTTTTTACATTTCTGTTCAGCTTTAATTTTTTTCAGGTTTAGTACTTCATTTTAGACTTTTTCATTTAGCCTAGTTGCCAAGGCGACATTTTTATTTTTGTTATTTCAATTACCGAAGACAAATAATAATAGTTTTAGTTTCAGTTAATAACAACAATAATAATATAATGTTACACAGTTGAGTGGGTTATATTTCACACATAAAAGTCAAAATAAAACTCTTTTTTTTTGCTGTGAAAAGAGAAGTAACTTTAGGCAGTTTAATATTTCATACATAAAGTTTCATAACTAACTTGCATGATGTTTTACTTATTGCAATATATTGAGATATGATTTAGTTAAGAATTTCGCTCAAATGATTTTCATATGGTTTTTAATGATGTAAATATATATTTATTTTGCTGAAATAATTACTTGTTTTGCCAGATAATTTAATGTAAAAAAAGTCAAACTAAAGTTTCATCAATTTTGCTTAATTTTAAAGTTTAAAAGTCTTTTCATGGCTTAGCTAGATGTTTCTCTTTGTTTTGGCAGGTTTGTGAATCCCAAGACTTTCTATTCAAGGTCAGCAAAGAGGAGTTTGTGCCTTTTCTTTTGAATTTTTTGCGAGAGCAGAGCAGTCAGACTTTGACCCATGGCCCCACCACACCTGCCAAGACCCCCAGCACCTCCAAATCTGTCAGGACTTATCACTCTTCTGAGCGGAGAGGCAACAAATCCACGCCAGTTCAGGGTCTGCGCAGTGCCAGTCGAGTCCAGCTTTTCTCTCCTGCCCCATCTACGTCCCCGGTGGGTGGGAGGAATGACCTGGAGACCCCATTTACCGGCTCTCATTGTTTGAGTGGCGTCAGTGCCTTCAGCAGCCCTTCCTTCAGCTCGGTCTGGAGCCCTGCTCCCCGCAACACCCCCACTGAGCGCCGCTCCGCCCAGCGTGCCAGTCTTGGTGACTTCATGGCGTCACCTCCAGAGATCCAGCCCAGCCCCTCCGCACAGCAGCACAAAGGTCGCAGGAGGAGTGGGGGGTTTGGGGGGTGTGCGTCCGGCCGACAGACTGGAACTCGCGTTGCTGTGTCGGAGGAAGGAGGTCGCTGGGAAGGAGGTGCCAGGAGGGGTAGAGGTGTGGCGAGGATTGAACCAGTGTCACCTCCAACACAGGTGCAGCTCAATTTCAATAATTTGGAAGACTTTCCTCCAATGAGTGCCGTCCAGTCTTCACCAGTGTAAGTGATGAATCATACCCCTTTTCCAGAAACATTGTTCCAACTCCAGACCTAAAAACTAGATGCTCTCGAACGGAGCCAGGGAGTGGGGGGCTGATAAACGCTGCCACTGTCTCGTTGAGCAATCTAATAACTTTTATCTGTATTGCTCTTTATATTTAAATCATAGACCGTAAAAAAATATGGACGATGCATCTTCACTACCTTCCACTGAAGAAAAGTGAAGTGAATCTTGCTCAGATTTGGGACTGAGTCTGCGCAGTAGAGAGCAGGAAGTAGAGCTGCGATATCAAAAGCCCGCCCACACTCTCGCAGATGCAGAACAACTCATTATGTCGGTGTGAAATAAAAAGTTATGGAAATGTAGAAATTAAAGCTAAAGCTTCAATCTCCTCCCGAAAATCCCCAAAAAAAGTCTGTTAGTGTCTCAGTGACAACTTCACTCAGAGAAGCTGTCAATCATGATGTCACACCTCACCCCCTGATTTTATAGCATCAAATAACAAAAAAAACGAACTAAAACCAAACTTATTTAAAAAAACGAACACTTGAAATGAAATCATCGTGATGATAACTGCCTAAAATGACAGAAGCCATCTTTAGGAAAAAAATATTTGAAGTGTAATTTGATTTAGTTTGTCTCGGGTCCATTAGAATACATGGAGGGGCAGGGGTTATGAGCTATACTGGGACCAACTACCTGAGGGCGATCAAGATGCCTCGGCTTCAGTTTTCAACATTTCAACAGTGCAGCAGGCTTGATCTAAATATATAAAACTATGTGCAAGAGAGCCTGTGTGTGTGAGAGAGCGATTGAATCAGCGGTTTCAATTTATCTCTGAATAGGACAGATGATAGTACAGGCAGTTTATGCAAGCTACTGAAAGGCTAAAATCACTCCTTTTACTGAGAACAGCAAATGTGCACAAAAACCATGCGCAATGTTGTGTCACCGTTCCTCAAGTCTGTGAAAACGCACATCCGATTCGTGGCAAGCTCTGGCTCCAGAACGCGAACCATAGGGCATCTGTGACTAATATAAGAAGAAAAAAAAAAAGTCTACACGTGTCCCGAATTCTTAGAATTGAATTTGTTGGGTTCAAATTGGTTTGAAATACATTTTCTTTATACATTTTTCAAACTCACTTATTGACCAAAATGAAATTGTGGCAAATAAATATATTTATGTATGTATATTATATAATAAAACTTAATATATATATAAAAATAAAATCACATTTGAGTTGTCAATTTTGTTAAACTAGTTTGGTTATAGAATGGGTCAAATGATGTGACTCTTTTAGGACTCTTTTTACACAGTCATGAGAGTCTGCTTATGTATAATTTCCGCAGTAAATTAAGCAGTTTTGTTAAAAAAAAAATCCAAGAAATAAATATCAAATTTATAGAAATATGCCAAATTTCATTGTTTCTTTCTTCAATATAATATCAGGACAGTTGTAATCACCATTACGACATTTTTCTATTATGCCCCCGAGCAATATTTAAATATAATGAAATGTTATATAGTGTTTTTATATTTAATTAACGTGTTTTTTTTTATAATAGAGGTGTATTCAAGTTATTTTATGTATGAATTGACCGTGAAATTAAAATTGACAATTTTATGGAATTTTGCAGTGTTTATTATAAATGATTTATCTGTGCACATAATTTTTTTTAGACCATATGCATTCAATTGTAAACAAACATTAAGAAACAAAAAAACGAGCCCTATCGTCATAAACTTTATTTCTTTGATGTGTGCATCAAGCTGGACAATAATCTCTCCCCTGCAGCAATCTGTCAGTTACAGCAATTAGCAAACATCAACAATCCAGTCAGTTGTCAGTGGACAACATCGTCGCACCCTATATTTGTTTCTAAGCCGTTTTAATCAAATATATGTCACAATGGGGAAGGAAAGATAAGTATTTTTTAATTAACACAGAAAATATTTTGCGTTGTGATATTGACCTTGCTAATAAAGCCGTTTAGATCATCTTTGTATTTTAATTTTGCATGTTTTGAATGTTTTAGTTAGTGATGCAAGTGTATATTCATTGAAATTTCATGTTAAATGTAATATGAAAGATCAAATGAAACCTTTCTGCATCTTTTTCCAGAGCAACCAAACCTTCACGGAGAATTAACCCAACTCCTGTAAGTGCAGAGCGGCCTAACTCTAAACCTAAGAGCTGCTTCACGTCCACCCCACTCAGTCTGCCTGCCAGCCCCCCTACCATACCAGAGAGCGTTGGGGCCAGACTGACCAGTGGCAGTCCTCTCAGTCTGCAGGAAGAGAGAGAGTTGCTCAGGAGAGAAAGGTATGTTGGGTTATGTTGTAAGATTCACTTTGAATCATATCCCTGTCATCATTTGCCATCTCATCTTCTCTAGGTCTAAACTTGCCCAGCAGACCAGCTCCCCACTGAAAACCACCCCTGCCATTTGTACCCCAACCAAAACAGTGCACAGACAGGGGTCAAAAGTGACCCCTGACCCCCAGTCACCTTGCCCTGACCCTGACAAAGTTACACAGAAATCAGAGTTGGATCTCTTATCAGGGCTGTATTGTACCTGCATTTCAGGTAAGTGGCCTGCAGAGGGTGCTGTATACTGAAAAGAAAGTGACAGTAGAAACAACAGTAAAGACTTTTACGTTTACAGAATAATCTATTTTCTTTTGAACTTTCTATTCCATACCAGGAATAAATTACATTTTAAAATATATTAAAATACAATTGCAATAGTATTTCATAATATGAATTTATTTTTAAATAAGGACGATAACGATGAAGATATCGTTCTAAAAAAATGTCTAAATATGAGAGCACCACACACCACAACTATAAAAATAACAGCACAGAGAAACAATATTGTTGAAATCACTTTAAGAACGATTTTTTTCCAGCTGATGAACGATAAAAACATTGACAGAATCCACCCAGCTTTAAAAAGCTTGAGCATTTAAAACAGCAGAGGTCAAAACTGCAGCGCACGCTTCCAATAAAGTTATCATTATGGTTATCTTTATAGTTATCGTTCTTGGTGTGAATGGGCCTTAAAGGGATAGTTCCCTCAAGCCATCCTAGGTGTATATGACATTCTTCTTTCAGACGAATACAATCAGAGTTATATTAAAAAATGTCCTGGCTAATCCAAGCTTTATAATGAAAATAATAAAATTTGAAGCCCAAAAAAAGTGTATCCATCCATTATAAAAGTAACACGGCTCCGGGGGGTTAATAAAGGCCTTCTGAAGTGAATGGATGGGTTTGTGTAAGTAAAAAATATCCATATTTAAAACTTTATAATGTAAATTATCTAGCTTCTTCTTTCGAAGAAAGTGTAACATCTTTCGCAGGTCAAACCGCTTGTGCATCGTCACTTCAGTTACGCTTTTTTCGCAAGTTGAATATGGAAGGCGGAATATGTAAGTTGAATATGGAAGCTAGATCTTTTACTTTAAAACGTGTTAAATATGGATATTTTTCTTACAAAAACCCATCGATTGACTTCAGAAGGCCTTTATTAACCCCCTGGAGCCATGTGGATTATTTTTATAATGGATGGATACACTTTTTTGGGCTGCCATTTACTGTCATTATAATGGTTGGAAGATTACACCTGCTTACACCTAGGATGGCATGAGGGTGAGTAAATCATGGGGTAATTTTCATTTTCGGGCGAACTATCCCTTTAAGACTCTTGCCAGCCATAAACTTTTGAATGACATAAGTATACATGTATACATAAGTTTGCTACGTCTGTTGCATTTTGCTTGTAGAGAATCTGGTTCCGTGTGTTTTCCTGGAGCTGTTCTTCGTGCTGCAGCTCCTGACATCTCGTGGTGTGTCTGCCTCTGAATCTGCAGAGGAAGGAATTAGTGTGTGTGAAGACAGTCCAGGTATGTCTGTATTTAAAAGCTTTCATAATCCTGCTGTCAGCATAAAGCTAGTAGAGCACAGCTTTAAAAATGCATTACTTGTGCATTCTGCACTAGAAGTGAAATTAGCTAAAACATTTCTGTTCACTTTTTTGTATTTTTCTTGCCTTTTTAATTTTACTGTAAAATAAAATTCTTAAATATTTAATGTATTTTACAGTATTAATAATGTAATAAAGTATTAGTAATAATGTTTGATTTTTGTCTAAATTAATAAAATATATTTGTATTAGTAATAATAATTATTAATAATATCAAATAAATAAATTATATATTATAATATTGTTGTTTTGGTTGTTGTCATATTGAATGGGCTCCACAGTGGAATAGAACAAAACAATTGAAATATGATTTTCATGCAGGGGGATTCTGTTTTTGTTTTTAGCTGAACACATACTCAAAACCAGAATAAATATCTAATAGGCATGAGTCAATCTCAAAATGATTAATTTGGTCATGTCCTGATTGTGTCCTTTTCATTTATGGTCTTGAAGACGTTTTGGAGAAATCTTACCTGGGAAATGTCCACAACTGTGTGTATTTTTCTGTGAAAGTGTTGGAGAATCAGTTTGAGTAAGTCTGATTATAGTGTCATTACTGCTTACTGCTTCAGAACGGATTCAGTGTGCCTGACTTTCTGTCTTATCTGTTCGTCAGGTTGGTGTCACACCTGGACAAATGTACTCTGCGGCTTCTGTCTGAGAATGAGAGGGTGGGGACTTTCTCCTCTTCCCTCAGAGACCGCCTGGCACAAGCTCAGGACAACTGCACAGCTAAAGTAAGCATTAGTTTAAAAGCAACCAATAAGTAACCTTTGAAAGCTCATGCTGAATAATGTCCTCACTTCCTCAGGTGCTCCCCAGTCCACCCTTGTTTGTTCATTCAGTACCATTCCAGGCCGCCACAGATAACCGCTCCAATTTTAGCAGCGACAGGGCCTTCCACACATTTAAAAAGCAGAGGTACACTGAACACCATAAATGTTTCAAATATGTGATGTTTAGATGTCAGGTCATTTATCAGTTTTGTTGCCTGGATATATATGGTTCATGTTATTTTTTTCTGCTTCTGTTATAGGGATGTGTTTTACGGGCTGATCAGAGAATGGGAGGACTCTCATAAGGAGCCTGGCTGGGATTTTGAGGCAGCATTAGGCAATAGAGTCAGGTGTGTTTTTTATTTTATTTATTTTTTTATAAAGAGACATTTTATAGTAAAAACGGTAACGCCTTACAATAAGGTTGTATTAGCTAACATTAGTTAATGCATTAGTTAACATGTACTAACCATGAACAACACCTGTTCAGCATTAGTTAATCTTTGTTAATGTTAACTCACGCATATATTAATGCATCTATTCATGTTAACAGTGCAATTAGTGAACAATAGTTAATGCATTCGTTAACATGAACTAACCATGAACAACTCTGTTCAGCATTAGTTAATCTTTGTTAATGTTAACTCACACATATATTAATGCATCTATTCATGTTAACAGTGCAATTAGTTAATACATTAGTTAACATGAACTAACCATGAACAATGCCTGTAGCTTTACTGTTTTTGTAAGGTTATCTTACTGTACTTATTTACATTAGTTTACATAGCAGTTGACACACACAAAGGATGAACTAACTCACCATCTCACTCTTAAGGTAAAAATGCTGTGGTGTACCTTATCAACATTATTCAATAAGCCATTGATTTTGGGCTGTTGGTAAACATAATTCTAAAGTGGAAACCATCTGAACATCAACGGATAGGTTGTTCATGTTTATATGCACTTTACTATCATTACTTACATTTTGTGACCCTTATTGTAAAGTGTACACTATCAACATTACCTGATGTGTTACTAACATTTGTAGACTTTTATTAACATGACTTACCATTAACGAAGCATGTATTAATGTTTTTTGAGAACCTTATTGTAAAGTGTACACTATTTCAACATTAACTGATGTGTTACTAACATTTGTAGACTCTTTATTAACATGACTTTCTATTAACAAAGTATTTATTATTATTTACTGCTTTGTAATGAACCTACAAATGTTAACAGTTAATGTTGAAATAGTGTACACTTGATAATAAGGTTCTCAAAAAACATTAATACATGCTTTGTTTAATAACGTTGATAAGGTACACAACAGCATTTTTACCTTTAGAGTGAGATGGTGAGTTCATCCTTGGTGTGTGTCAACTTCTATTTAAACTAATGTAAATATGTACAGTAAGATAACCTTACAAAAACAGTAAAGCTACTACAGGCATTGTTCATGGTTAGTTCATGTTAACTAATGCATTAACTAATGTTAACTAATTGCACTGTTAACGTGAATAGATGCATTAATATATGTGTGAGTTAAGATTAACTAATGCTGAACAGAGATGTTGTTCATGGTTAATTCATGTTAACTAATGCATTAACTAATGTTAACTAATACAACCTTATTGTAAAGTGTTACCGTAAAAACTAAGTATATTCTTTGCTCTTTTTATATGAATGATATACATATCCTCCCTTAATCATTTTGATTGTGATTCCAAATGTAAAATGTTATCATTTATACCCACAGGATGATGGCCAGTCAGCTTACAGCAGCAGGAAGCCATTCTCACTTTGCCAGACTTTTCCAGAAGCAGCTGATCCAGGTGAGCCAAAATGGCTGATTTTCTTCATATTTCCCCTTATTCTCTAGATGTCCCTTTTATATTCTCTCTGTCTCTTTTTCTAGATGTGTAAGAGCCCTTGTGTTCTGGGCTCCTCCAGTGACGCTCCTGACGCTGATCTGCTGGGCATGCTGGGGGCAGACAGCCTGGGTCGTCTGAAGCGCCTGCAACAGCGTCTGGTCCAGCCTCAGGGACTCATTGGTCCCTGCCCTCCACCTTCCTTTCCTGGACATCAGGAGTTCTTCAAGGGCTTCCTTCAGACAGCCAGCTGGTAAATGTTGTAGCCACAGGTCTTGTTGGTCTTTAGGTATGAAATTCATGCTTTCATGATGTCATAAGTTAAGCTTTGCAAGTCCTGCTCCAGCTGTATGAATTCATTTGAGTGCAGTTTACTTTCCTGTGTAGACATTTTCTGTTGAAACAGGAATTGCGCAGGACTCATCCAAGTGCTTTTCCCTTTGTTTAGATAGATATTTAGATATATAGATATTTATTTACATTACAGCACAGCAAAATCACAGCTTGTATGCCTGGCAAAAGTGATAAAGGACGCTTTCAAAATACTCACCTAGGCTGCATTTATTTAATCAAAAATGCAGCAACATGACTTATTAAATATTAATATAATTGAATTGTTTTCTATTTGAATATATTTCAAATAGTACTGTCAAATCAATTAATCGCGTCTAACAAAGGCTTGTTTACAAATAAATGTATGTTTTATGTCTATATATACTGTATATACACACACAGGAAAAATAATATATATATGTATATGTGTGTGTGTATACACAGACACGCACATTATATTTATATCTTTTATACCATTTATATCATATTATATCTTTAATAGTGTTGTCATGGTACTGGAATTTCTAACTTCGATACGATACCTGGAAAAGTATAGTTTTTCGATACCACGGGGGAAAAATGCTGCATATACCGTCAAATAGATATTTTTAATATTATTTCTCTTTTTGTCCATCTATTGAAAGTCTAGGCAATCAAAAATGTATTCTGAAGAGAGCACTTTATAAAAAAAAGCTTTTTTTCATATAAACGTTGATCAATTACCATTACAATTATCATACAAATATTTGCTAACTCAATTTTTTTTTTTACAATGGGGTAATTTTGTTGCAATAGCTTACACACAGCACAAGGAAACTTGATTTCAAATGGTAAATTGAATTTAAAAAGACAAGTAAACAATAATAATATAATTATTACAATACAATACAATAAATATACAAATGAAATGGACTGCTTTATTTTTTCAGGTAGGTTTAACAGTAGTATTGAGGTAAGAAACTGAATAAAAAACCAAAGTAATCAAATTTAAAATAACTTAATTAATAAAAATTAAATGCGTTAAGTTAATCAGTCGAGCAGTAAGTGATTTTTTATTTTTTTTTTGTAGTTTGAATAACATCGGCTGCCGTCTCTTTAAGACCTGACGCACGCATGGATCCAAAATACTGTTCCTGTTACACATTCTTCCTGAACTGTTTATGACTGTGTTTACATTAATAATCCCTAAAATGGGCATTGTGACATTTTTGAGTGTATTTGACCATTAATAAGCTGGGAAAAGGAGCTCATTTTTGCACTTGTATGTCAGAGGCGGCTTTATCACTGTATGTGTGTGCGCTTCAGATGTGAGTGCAAAATCTGCGGAATGAGTAGAATTATGTGCAACCACAATCCTGTACGAAATTCAGACCCATCATACCAACACTATTTAACCGGAGTGAATGAGAGGAGACTGGTGCGTGTCAACTCGCGGTCGGAGAGGAGAGCAGAGCAGAGCAAGAAAGTGCAGCTGGTATCGGTGTATCGATACTGTAGAAAGAAGTATTGGTATCGTTTCAGATATTTCAGTATCGATACATATCGAAATATTGATATTTTTGACAACACTAATCTTTTGTCACTTTTTGTCAATATAATGCATTATAAAGTATATGAAGTATTAATAAAAAAAAATTGTACTGACCCTAAGCTTTTAAATGCTATGCTAGTGTATACCTGCTTAAAGCACATTTTGTCAGCTGTTAGGAGTACAGTAGCATACGGATGGTATCAAAGCTGATATTAATTGACTAAAAGTCACACAAGTCACATTTAGATTTCATCGATTCTTTAAGGTTTCACTCTTAATGTGTTTTTGATGCTTTGCTCTAATTCCTGTCATCTTTGTTCTAGCTGTCAGCTGAACCAGCACCTGAAAGATGGTCTGTGTCAGCAGTTGCTGAAGTTAGACGAGGTGTCCATCCTCGGTCCAGACGCCAGCCCTGCTCGGGGAGACGAGACCGGTGATGGAGACATGGAGCAACAGGTTAGACCAGAAAGCAAAATATTCAAGTACTCCAAAGTAATTAGAGGCTTTGAATTTGTTTAAAACGCATTTGTGGGCTCTGTTTCAGGATGAGAAGCAACGTTTCTCCTCTGTGCTTCTCACGGCACGACTTCTGGCCAAGTTTTTGGGCTTCATCTCTTTTCTGCCTTACCAGACCTCTGAGCTGCCATCAAGAGACATACAGGATGCTGCAATCACTCTGCGGAGCAAGGTACACATTGTATGAAGGCCAGATTTTTTTTATTTTGCTGGCAAGCTATGTATTCTTCAGGACCAAATCTGTTTTTCTGTCAGAGTTCTCCAGTGCTGGATGTGTGTGCGGTGTTGAGAAGTTCAGTGTATCGGAGACGCACCATTCTGACAGTGCCCTGGATGGTGGAGTTTCTGTCCATGCTGGATTATATCGGCCCATTTCTGCCTTGTTACAGGACTGCTCTGTGCCTTTTGCTCCAGATCTACAAGTGAGTTTATCACATGCACGTCAAAGATTATCTTTTTGTGTGATTGTGCTGTTAATTATGCTTATGTGTGCGTTTCAGGAGGATGGAATTGGGTCGAGGAGGGGAACTGTGTTACATGAATCAGCTGCTCATGGTGGCAGTTTTGGGATGGCTCTTCCAGGTGAGATTTCTCATTTTCAGTGGGGCTGAAAATGAAACGCCAGGCAAAATACTATTGCTACTCTGTAAAAACTGTTGCAGATGGGCACCTCCAATGTGACCTGCTTTGTTTGCAATTGGACAAATGTACTTCTGACACATCACACTGTCATAATTTATTATATTGCATAATGAAGTTGCATTATTTAAAATAATAATAATTCCACATTGATTTTTTTATTATTATTATTATTATTATTATTATTATTATTATTATTATTATATAAAATCTCCACACAAAAAACAAATACAAGTAAAAATGTAATCAAAATGCACCCAAATAGTGGTATGGATCCAATTTTATGGTCAAAGCCAGTGTAAATACAAAGAGATTGCAGGGTTTGGTAAAGAACAGCAGAGCATGGGCTAAACGGGACTCATGCAGCCTGGAAAAAGAGAGTGGTTATGAGCCTGTCAAATCTTTCTGTTACTGTCCCTCTTTTAGATTCCAATCTTCCCAGAGGATCTCTTCTTCGGCACAGATCTAAAGGAAGAAATCAAGGAACTGGAGACTAATACAAGCTCTCAGGGGCTGGTTAGTGGATCACTGATCTTCTTCTCTGGATACATTTAGCGGTTTCCTTTTAAGGAGGGAAAGAAATGTTTATTTATCTTTTCTTTTTCCTGAGTTTCCTGATAATGTGTATAATACTGTATATTTTCTTTTCAGGACACTCTCCCATTAGTGGACCAACAGCTTCTCTTAACTTGCTGTCCATATTTAGGTGAGAGCGTACTGTTTGGAAAAAATGTCTTGACTATGTCTTTTACCAGTTTAGGATGATTGAGGTACCTTTACGGCATTCTTTTTTCAGGGGAGTTTCGTAAACTTCTTGCTGCTTTTGTGGCTGGTAGCACTTCCAAGAGCGGAGGCTTGATTCGCAAGATCACCCCCACATCTGCAGAACTGAGGGGACCCTCCATCACCCGTTCACAACAAAAACTTCAGGTACACTGCAAGCAAATGCCTTCCATCTGTTGAAGAATTGAGATCATGTTGTCCATGTGCGGCCATCCATGTTTTTCCATGTGTTTTAACAGGTCGATTTGGAACAGGCATTTTTTCACAACCAGCCCCCATCTCTCAGGCGCACTGTAGAGTTTGTTGCTGAGAGAGTCGGTTCCAACTGTGTTAAACACATTAAGTCAGTCTCCCACCATTTTGTCACTCTTTTTGGCCTTTTCTGCATGTTAGTCCATGTAAATCAATTTGAATTTGTTTCATCATTTCATATTTTCCTAACTCTGTGTGTGGCAGGGCTACGCTTGTGTTGGAGCTTGTGAAGGGTGGAGAGAAAACTCTCAGAGATAGTTTGGGTTTGGAGGGTGTCAACACTGCCAAACTAAACGATTCTATCTGTGCTCAGCTGTGTGATGCAGGCATGCAGACTCTGGAGAGAGCCACCAGGTCAGCAGCTCTCTTCTCTCATTACATATACATCATGTTGTTGGACATTTTTTGGACTAGTCACATCTTTCTTAATAGGTTCTGCAGCGAGAATGCACCTGGAGCGGTCCGAGTTCTTCTTCCTCTGGAGACCTCTTCTTCTGTGAGTTAAACAGTCACTCTTTATTAATTCAAGCCACTTAATACTCTGTAGAAAAATAGTGATGCTCAAAAACAGTGTTTATCTTGGGTGGAAATTTGCTGTACAGTGATGCTCTTGTTTGTTATCTGATTTCATGGTTAATTTTAGAAAAAAGGCTTCAAGATCATCATTAATTTACTTAGAGATAATCATTTTTGTGGTGTGGTGTAGGTCCTGACCACAGCTGAGAGCATCACCACTCGTTTGGCTACAGAAAAGGCTTGCAGCTGGCTATCCTCCAACATCACAAGTAGTGAAGCCCAATTTTATTGACATTTTAAAATGACATTCTCCATTTAGACTTATTAAATGTCTTTTTTTTTTAATTTATATAAGAATCTGAAATATTCCTCTTTGAATATCTTTCTTAGCACTGCTAAAGAGAGAGTGGAAGAGTGCATTTGAGAGGGTGATGAAGAGTGTGCCCTCAACCTTTAGTTTGGATGCTGAAGAGGGTGAGGGATCATGCAAGGGTCAGCAGGTCCAGAGGAGTGCCTCAGAGCTCAGTGCTGGGTCCTCGTGTGTTTCAGACTGCACCCATAAGGTTCCACCGGGATCAGAAGTTATGATTGAAGTTAAGGTGATTATTGGTAATTGGTCAAGTTGAAAAAAAGGTGTTAAAACGGTGTAAAAGAAATGAGACATCCACAAAATTGCTGAAATCAAACATAATTCACACAATTAGTCAAACTTGCTAGACAATAAAAATGTTTCTTTATTCTTGGACAAGGCCATCAGAAGTGTTGCAATTGTTCATTAAAATGAAAGCTATTAAAAATTGTTTTCATTAATTGTAATTAAGTTAAAATATAAATGACAAAAAACTTAAGTTTAGAAATGTTGCCTTGGCAACTAAGAAATAAGTTTGTTGAAGTACTAAAGTGACTTTTGACTAAGTGATTTTAAAAGCTAGAAATAAAATAAAAAAATGCACATGCACATAATTAAAACTTACACTAAAATTACATTTAAAACTGAAAATATATATAAAAGCTAATTCAAAGTATTAAATATATTATAGTATATAAATAACACTGTTTACTACTGTCTCTACTAATGACACTGGCTATCAGTAGATTTTGGAATTAATCAATTAAGGATCAGCAGTATCATGAAATTTGGCCAATTAATCAGCCTAGACTAGATGGCAGTAAGCCACCCTAAGGTAATTTACAGTAATTTTCAAATATAAGTGGGTCAGGTCTTAAATCATTTTTTTTCTCATGTTTCAGGAGGTTCTGAGTGTGTCTGTAGGACCCAGGTCTGATGAGGAGGTTTTCACTGTTCATCAGATTGAGTCTCTGCTGGACAGAGTGGGACAAACACTCGGATGCCGAAAAGTAATCAGACCCACCCCCCACCCCCCATACCACTTCATTGTTCTAACTTGACTCAAAACATTAAAAAAAAATCCACATCATTCAATGTTTTTTAGTAGTTTTTAATCCTTTATTTAGAATGGTTTACCTTTCTTTCACATTCTCTCCTTTGTCTTTGTCTTTTTCTAGCTCCGCTCTCCTGTGGTCGAGCTGATGCTGTTGCGTTGTACTGTTCAGCTGGCCTGCAAACTTGGTGAGAGAACAATTCATGGAAAACTGAGAACTGTACCTGAAGTCAATACTGAAAATGATTAATACCCTATTGTGTCTGTTTGGGTTTGTTTCCATGTGCAGTATCTGGGGAGCTTCCTCTGGAGTTTTCAGCTGAGGGGAACAAGAGACCTGCCCTTCTGGAAAAGTTTTTAGTTCTGTGGGCTCGGACTCCCTCTCCACCTCTGCACCACCTCTTCAGTGAACCCACTCTGACTGCCATTTTTAGTGCCACAGATAGTGAGGTAAAACCGCTGATCAAACCTTATGGGTGTTGTTGATGCAGTTTTGCTGAGCTGTTACATTCTTATCCTGTGTGTGGTTTGTGGATATATTGCTGTAAATGTTTTTGTGTTATTTTAATATTATTTATATACTATTAGAATATTTAAATGTATTTTTAATTGGCTTTTATTTTTATTCTTACTCATTTTAATTTTAGTTTAAGTTTTAATAACTTTGTAATGTGCTTTTGTAATTTTTAATATTGGTAATTTTAGTACTTAACCTTTATTTATTTTTCAGGTAGTTTCCAAGATGTTTAAATTGAAATTGTGTATTTAGTATTTATACTGCATTTTATTTTAGCTTTATTTTAATTACTGAACTTTTTTTAAATAGGTTTAGTTTTAGTTGACAACAAAAATGTTGGTCAAACAGTGGTTTATCCTTTAATATTACAGAGGACTGACTACCTGTTCCTGATAAGACAGCTAATAGAGAGGGGTCTTTTAGGAGAAGAGGAAGTGGGCACCAACTGGCCAAAGTTGTCAGCGTTATCTTGGCCAGAGGTAATTACATCTTGCATATGCTGGTAATTCATTATTTTATAGACCGCAAAACATGACATTCTGAAAAAAACTGCTGTCTGATGGCTTTTCTCGTTTGCTCTTGTAGGAGTCTGTAGAGAAGTTTCAGCAGCTCTCCCTGACCACCCAGTTCCCAGTGCCTTCACTGCCAAACCACAGGGACATACTGCAGGTCTCTCAATGACCACTAGGGGGATACGTGTGTCGACATTACCAACTCTACACATGAATCCCAGCCAAACACTATTGTATGAATAGGCAATGAGTGATGAATATTTGAACAAAAGAATGTTTAAACCTACAATATATATGATTTTAAAAAATATTTTAAAGTCTGATTTATTGCTAGTTGCGAAGAGAATATTTGCTGCTCTAAAAAAAAAACCGCTGCGTTGATCGACCAGTCATTGATGGTTTATAAATCTTTAAAACAGGGCTTTTCCAGTTTTCACTCATACTGCCTCACAGTAGAACATGATAAAGACCATTCACTGTGCTTCCTTGTCATGAAATTCTATTTATTTGTTTTAAATGTTTGTAAATGTTTTTCTGCTTATTGGTGACCTGTTTGTATGCGTTTCTTAGTCTATATTTGCGAAAAATTTGCACTTTGTTCATGTTGGACAATATTATTATCATCTGTTTAATTCTAAACCTATCTAATGTAATAAAATGTGGTTTTGTATATATGTGCGAGTACCTTTAATGTTCACGTTTCTCATACGGTTTATGCAAGGCTGCACCTACAAAATTCATGACAATTGTGAACTTTAAAAAAGGGATAAGTCATGAATTTGAATAATAAAGTCAAGGAGAAGTCTAGTAAATTTATATAACGTTAGTGGATAGCACTGATCTGTAGCCATGCTTCCTAGTTAATCTTGCCTCTAAAATATGTCATCAGGTAGATATTGCTCAATGTGAGTGCAATATCTGTCGCATTATGAATTTTTCCTTTATCCGCTAATAGTAATAACTGAAATCATGGGAAATTATTGGTCAAATGCAGCTATTACCTCAGAAGTCATTCTGATATACTAATTTGGTGCTCAAGAAACATTTAATATTTTTATCAATTTTAAAAACAGTTGTGCCGATTAATTTTTTGAAACTGCGAACAGCATTGAAAAGAACAGCATTTCAAATATGTTGTAATATTATAAATCTCTTTATCACTTTTGTTCAAATTAATGCGTCCTTGCTGAATAAAAATATAGATTTCTTTCAAAATAATTGTCCTAATAATGACTACACGGGGTTTTAATAAAACCGGGGCAGTTAATGTGTGCCTTCAGGCGAGCACTTCGCCTTTGTTTCTCTTGTCCTAGTTTCCTACTATGGCGATGGCTTAGCTCATTAATGTCTGCGACCAGTAACAAATCATAATAATGAATATTTAGAAGCCAGGCCTTATGCAAAGTTGGCTAACTCGTTCAGTAAGTACTATTGAACTAACGTCACGTTGCCGTCTTAATATTCATGAGCGTAGCCCTCGCAATAGTAGGATCTATGAGTAGGATTCGTAATCTCTCCCGGAGAAACGGCAGGAAGTTTTATCGCAGTTCAACTGCGGCCGCGGCTTGTCATAATGTGCTCTATGATTGTCTAGACGATATCCATAACATGACCCAAAAAACGTGTGTTCGGTTTCCTCACTCTGCTCGGGATAATTCAGTGCTGTGGAGGCATTTAATAAATGGACTTTAACGGACAGCTGAACTTCAATTCATCGTTTCCCTCCGCCCGGTGTCAAACGAATGGCAAACGTGAAAGTCGCGATTCGAGTCCGTCCGCTCAACTCCAGGTACGGTCACCTTTCATGGATCTTATATGACATTTTTTTGTAAAAGTGCATAATAAACTGCTGAATGATGTCCTATGAAGTACATAAACAGCCTTGAGTTGTTGGTGCTGTTGCTATGTCTGGGAATAGACCTGCGCTGACAGCCAATAAACTGAAACAAATAACTGCCATTCAAAAAAAACTATTGCTCTCTGCATATTGATCTCTGCATATAGGCCTACATTATTGCATATACATAATGTAATATATATATATATAACTACTTTTAACATACATCAATTTAGAGATAACAAACTAAATAATAGCCTATTCAAAAACCTGCGTAAGCATGCATTAAAAGAGAGTGCATAAATGGAGATAATGTATATGCAGTGTATGTTAAATTGTATTGAGAACAATGTGTTTTGTGTATGGTAAATTTACTATAATCTGCTTGAATCCCCTTAACCCCTCCCCCAAAAGTTTATCTGGTACTTTATGATTGTAATATATTGTTTTTATCATTTTCACAAAACTGCATTACAATGTTATGCATGCTGTGTTGGTAAGATCCAAATCATGTGTTTTGCTTTAACTTTTTAAAAAGGGAGGTATTCAAACACAGAGTTTGCCCCATGAGAGCCCACTGCCCCACCCTCCAGCATTAGCAAATTACTACAGTATGTGGGTGTTGGACAGGGGGGTAAAGAAACTCCTCCCAGATTTAGACACAAAGATGTGTGCGTGTGTTTGGCCGTATCTGCTAGCCTTGACATTTTAAGATTCCCCCTAAAGCGTGCATCACAAAGGACGACTTCATGGCTTTCCGTCACTATTGTGCAAATGAAGATGGGCTTTTTAATAGGCAGCCGTTGGTTTTTATGAGCATGCGCATAATAAATATTTGACTCTTTGCACTTTTTGCTTTTGTCAAATGCTTGAAATACAACTTCTTTTTGAGTCCAGCTATTCAGCTGGAAACAAACTAATACTCATTGCTGGAGATGACGGGAATTGTGTGGGAATGGCACAGAAATCCAAGTTTGTAAACATGCTCACAATGATGAGGTTATTTTTTCTTTCCACTGATTATGTAATAAAAATTTCAAGGCAAAAGTATGCGCACACACACTGACAGGCGAGGTAGTTGTTGTGGTTGTGGGTACTGGGTAGGGCCTCCATTCATCATTGGCAGAGTGAAACAGATCCACATGGTATACACAAGCTAAAAGCTTCATAACAAGCTCCCAGCCTTCGATGGATGAGGGGTGTAATATCTGGTGCTTTATCAGCACCAAACACAATTGGAAAAATAGCTTGATTTTGTACATTTTCTGTAAAAAGTGTATAAATGTTCTAATTGCTAATGAGTTCCTGTGTAGTTGCTGAGGTGTTCTGAGTTGTTTTAGTGTACTTATATGCAGTTGCTGGGTTGTTTTGGATAGGTCATTTCCAGTTGGCTACCGTTAACTGTCTGGCCGGATATCACTTTTGACCAGTACTGTACACACATAATGTTATACATATTATATTATATTATATTAATATGTATTCATATTAAATAAATGATTATCATTAAATGGTATTTAAATTTTGTATGCATTTAGAAGACACTTTTATCCAAAGCAGCTTACATCGCATTCACAATACAAATTTTATTTCAGTTCCCTGGGAATCAAACCCATGATGGCCATGGTGTTTCTAGCGCCATGCTCTACTGTTTGAGCTATTATTCATTATTTTAAGTTTTGAATGTCTTGTTTTGTCGTTAATGTTTGATCTCAGTTTATATACAGCCTTTTTCATTTTCTTGTAGTTCCATACAATCAACAACAAACAGGTAGATCCACCCCAAACTCACACCAAACTGAGCCAGATATTGACAGTCTTGACAGTGTTTTGAAAGTGCCACAGAGTCACAGTGTGAAAGTCCACATACAAGTGACTTGCTTATAGTTGTGTTTGTGTGTGCACATTGAGCTGGGTAGGAAAACATATTTTTAACATTGAAAAATGACACGCTTTAGCTTTAAGATGCAGTGGCAAGGCCTTCCCCAGCCTGTTCACATTTGTCAGACTTCAGGTTTGTACACAGCCATGCTCCTACACTGGATTTCATTCTCTTGCATCAGTTTATCTGGAACCCGATACTGGAGAGATTGCACAGCTGTCCTCGCTGCTCTCTCACACACTGACACACATATCCTGCACGCTCACGCACACACCTGCTTCAGCTCAGCTGTGCGGCTCATGGAGGAGTTTTCAGTGCTCTGTTTTCATTTGAATCTGACCTTCTCAGGCAGCGCCGCAGAGCTGTGCAGATGAATCCTCCAGACTCCCGGCCTCTCACTCCACTGTCTGAATATGGGTCTGGATATGGTCACAACCAAATAAACATGGCTCTGCGGATGTGTTAACCCGGAGTTTTTGAAACTATTTAATATAAAAATATAAAAAGTAAAAAAGTTATAAATTAAGAAGTCTATTATCATAAAAAAAAAATATGTGCAGAAATGAATCTTGGCACATGGCACATGAGTCATTTTTCCAGGATTCTTTAATGAATAGAAAGTTTAAAAGAACAGCATTTATTTGAAATAAAAATATGTAGAAATATTTTTGTAACATTGTAAATGTCTTTACTGTCACTTGATCAATTTAATCACTCCTTGCTAAAAAAATTTGTTAATTTCTTTTTAAAAAATCATACATACAACAAACTTTTGAATGATAGTGTAAAAAACTGAAGAATTCTATGTGGACAATATTTTTGCTTGCATATTTCAAGTATTTGGGTCATTTTTTAACTTTTGTTTTTAATATTTATAACAGTGCTGTTTTCCCAAATATCAGCACGATTGCAAATGTGATAGCCTATTGATTTCATACTACAGTTCGATAAACAAGAATGTTAGTTGATTTCGCCAACGAAAATAGTTCCAAACAAATCCAAAGAGCCATTGCGCGTCTCAGAGCAACACAGTGGTATATCGCGATACCATTTCATTCATTTAGGTAACTAAATGAATTACGTTACACATTTTTAAAAATTATTTGACTGAATGATGGGGGCTTAACTGTTTCTTTCAAATTGCAAAGGCTGCCTTTGCATGCGATTTAAAAGGTATCTTTTCATAATCAAAGTTTTTGTCCCAACCAGCCGCGACGGCGATACTCGATGATTCTATTTTAGAAACGGTTTCTATTTTTCTGCGATGTTGCGGCTGAAACAACACAAAGTATGACAATGATAATCTCAGGTACTGTTTATACGCTTTATTTCATGTTAAAAAGCGTCTAATGTGAGATGAATATTAGTTTGCGTGACCATACTGAAAGCAACATTGGATAATTCACCTCAGATCTTGAAAATAAATCAAAGGAAACAAGAACGTTCAAACTGTCAACTATGACAAAGATTGTTTCAGTATGTATTTCAGTAAGTATGTATTTTTATTAATGTTAAAAAGGTATAATAGCAGCTGCATCCAAGCCTTACATCACCAAGTGCAATGCAAAGCGTTGGGTGCAGTGGTGTAAAGCATGCCGCCACTCGACTCTAGAACAGTGGAAACGTGTTCTCTGGAGTGACGAATCACGCTTCTCTGTCTGGCAATCCGATGGATGAGTCTGGGTTTGGTGGTTGCCAGAAGAACAATACTTGCCTGACTGCATTGTGCCAAGTGTAAAGTTTGATGGAGGGGGGATTATGGTGTGGGGTTGTTTTTCAGGGGTTGGGCTTGGCCCCTTAGTTCTAGTGTAAGGAAATCTTAATGCTTCAGCATACCAAGACATTTTGGACAATTTCATGCTCCCAACTTTGTGGGAACAGTTTGGGGATGGCCCCTTCCTGTTCCAACATGACTGCGCACCAGTGCACAAAACAACATCCATAAAGACATGGATAAGCGAGTTTGGTGTGGAGGAACTTGAGCCCTGACCTCAACCCGATAGAACACCTTTGGGATGAATTAGAGAGGAGACTGCGAGCCAGACCTTCTCGCCCAGCATCAAAGAATGGTCAAAAATTCCCACAAACGCACTCCTAAACCTTGTGGAAAGCTTTCCCAGAAGAGTTGAAGCTGCAAAGGGTGGGCCAACTCTGTATTAAACCCTACGGATTAAGAATGGGATGTCATTAAAGTTCATGTGCATGTAAAGGCAGGCGTCCCAAAACTTTTGGCAATATAGTGTATGTCAGTGCAAGTTGCTTTCAGTTAAAACAATCAAGCAAGAATTTTAGTCTGGACTAGGCTTAAGCCTTGTCTGCGAAACCGGTGGATGGGGTCACACATGGTGTCCTGAATGATCTTTTAGTGTGTTTTAACTGCAATCATCTATTAAAATAATGAATATGCTTGTATTGTAAATGTTTACTTAGCAGTGCTATGTCTTGAATATCAGTCTGTTTGTTTTTGTTCTGCAGGGAGAGTCTGGATGGAGGACGGTTAGCTGTACAAGTGGAGGACAAAGTGGTGAGGGTCCGAAATGTGAAGGTAAATTCATGTTTGTTTTTTAATAAAAATACACAATTATTGAGCCTTATTTATGAAAGATTTAGAGAAATCCTTCAGTTTAAAAGTTTATGGTGTCAGGAAGTACATGAAACGCAGAAACACCACAGTTGTTGACATTCATTTACATTAACATTTATTCATTTAGCAGATGCTTATTTCCAAAGTGACTTACATGAAGCGATCTTAAAGAGGCATTTATTTTGTATTTATACATCCATCATTAGTGGCTGTTTCTATGGGCCTCAATATACAAGTCAACCGTAGTTAGATGCATGTATGATTATCTACAATAGACTTCAGCTGAAGATTTTATACAATACAACAAGATGAAGGCGTTAGCTAACACAACATTCAAAAGTTACCATAGTTTAAAAACATGTAATATTGAGTTAATACATATAAAAACACAAACCAACACATTCTCACCTGTGAAATGTTATCCCTTTTCTTTGGGAATTTAAATGCTATGCAATGTTGAGGCATCAATGTTGACGACACGTTGACCGTTCCAAGATGGTGGGCACACCAACGTGTCTGAATGTGGCTTCTACGTACTGTATACATATCTATGATGAGAAGTGCTAGTAATATAACATTTAAGCAGTCATTTAGAATAGTACAAGCTTGAACATGGAGGAATAGTGAAAGCATAGAAAAATAATTTGTTGTAAGAGTTCAAAGAGGAGGCAGCGTCAGGATTAGACAGCTATTTGCAGTATCTCAGTGACAGGAAGTTTATAGTGAAAATTATTATCTTCCTGCTAGATTACTCAGTTGTTTATTTATGCCATGTGAACTGAATAAACATACTGTATTCGAATAGCAGAACCATACCATTATCGCTTTCCTCTTGAAAACCCCAAATGCCTAAACAAGCAGCACACTTGCCTTACACTTTCTAAATGTCATTCCACACCTCATTCTTCACTAAAGAGCTTCAAAACCTGATCGGTGGGATGACTTTTAAAGGATTAGTTCACTTCAAAATGAAAATTTCCTGATATTTTACTCACCCCCATCTTATCCAAGATGTTCATGCCTTTCTTTCTTCAGTCAAAAAGACATTTTGAGAAAAACATTCCAGGATTTTTCTCCCTATCACAGACTTCCATGGCAACCAAAATTTTGAAGGTCCAAATCAATGCAGTTTCAAAGTCCATCGTAGGGCTTTGGAGGCTCTGCGCGATCCCAGACGAGGAATAGGGTCTTATCTAACGAAACCATCTGTCATTTAAAAAAAAAAAAAAAAATGATGAATATACTTTTTAACCTAAATTGCTCATCTTGCGCTGCTCTGCTACGTGCCAAGGATTGCGCAATCGTCGCGGAAAGGTCACGCAAGACGTAGGCGGAAGTACCGCCCCAAGCGAACGTTCGAGGACTAATACAAGTGCCCTTTACCAAAAAACACTCCATCTTCAACTTCAAAATCGTCCGACATCGTTGTTTTACCTTTTTTTTGTTGTTGTTTTTTTGCTAAAGGCCGTTTGTATTAGTCTTCGCATGTGCGCTTTGTAAACACGGAGCGGTACTTCCGCCTACGTCTACCGTGACCTTTTCGACGTGATTGCGCATTTTCATGTAGCAGAGCAGCGCAAGATGAGCAATTTAGGTTAAAAAGTATATTAATTTTAATTTTTTTTTTGAAAATGACAGATGGTTTCGCTAGATAAGACCCTATTCCTCGTCTAGGATCGCGCAGAGCCTCTGTAGCCCTTCGAAGGACTTTGAAACTGCATTGATTTGGACCAACATTTTGGTTGCCATGGAAGTGATGGAGAGAAAAATCCTGGAATGTTTTCCTCAAAAAATTTAATTTCTTTTCGACTAAAGAAAGAAAGACATGAACATCTTGGATGAGATGGGGGTGAGTAAAATGGCAGGAAATTTTCATTTTGAAGTGAACTAATCCTTTAAGATAGGATGCTTCTGTACCAAATAGTATGGGTAATAACTACAGTCACTACAGGCACTTTAAAAAACAAAAAACAAATAAACACTTTTATTTAGCAAGGGTGCGTTACAATTAAATAATGCTTTTATTTTGAATTTTCTATTGATCAAAGAATCCTGAAAAAATGTATGATGGTTTCCACAAAATATTAAGCAACTGTTTTCAGCATTGTAAATAATAAGAAATGTTTCTTGAGCAGCAAATCAGTATAATAGAATGATTTCTGAAGGGTCATGTGACCCTGAAGACTGGAGTAATGATGCCGATTGATTTCAAATATTTTCAAATAGAATATTTCTCAGTAACACTGTTTTACTGTATTTTTGATCAAATAAATGCTGCCTTGCTGAGCATAAGATACTTATTTTAATAACATTAAAACAAATCTTACCGACCACAAACTTCTGAATGGTAGTGTATATAATAAGAAAAAAATATTTAAAGTTATTTTCATTTACAACATATGTAATGTAAGTATGTGTGTCTGTAAGACTAATGCATAGCCTACATTCTTACTTCTGAAACAGGAAATACTCCTTTGCATTCAGCACTTGATTAATGGAATAATAAAATGGCAGGAGCCACATCTGGTCACCTGCTGTGAGCACGAGAGTAAGATAAAGACTTGCTTTCCACTAGTTATTTAAAGAAAGTATGACAGTTTTCAAGGGAACAAAAGATGGGCTGACATAAATGAACAGGCGTGGAAAGCTTACAGGAAGACTTCATATAGAAATAAAAACAGCATAAGAGTGGCACACATATTGACACTGTATTATTTGTTCATGCTGCACACTTTTAGAGGATAAGTGGTCTATGACCAGGTCATTGTTATTTTTGATACTAGAGTCCCGGGGCAGAGGACAGTCACATTAACTGATGAATGCCTTGAGCCCAATGTGTGTCAGTCGATGGGAGCTCATTTAAATTGTTAACATGTGAATGAGAATACAGAGGTCAGAGGAAATATGAAAGATGCATTATTATCTTCATCTTTTGTTCAGCAAAAAATCATGTTGTCAGAGCCATGGCCATCCAATCTGTTCATGATATTAAGGGATTGTGTGTCTTCAGAAAATTTGGACTAAACCACTCAACTCATATGGATTAGTTTTATGATCTCTTATCAACTTTTTGAGGCGTCAATGTGTCAGTTGCGTAGCTGTCAACTGAGGGATGGAAAGGTCTCAGATTTCATCAAAAAGATTGAAAGTCTTGTGGGTTTGCATTGACATGAGGGTGAGTAATTAGACAGAATTTCATTTTTGGGTGAACTATCCCTTTAACTTGGAAGCACTTGGACTTTGCTCTCATGTTCTTACAGACATTTATTAACTCGCAAATTACATGTGAATTACATGTGTTTTAAAGTTGACCTACACATTTAATGTCTTCATGACGAGTCTCCCTGCTGGTCGCATGTAGGTAACAATACTTTTGGGACATGTAGAGTTAATGTAGTGCTTATGAAGAACTTATGTTTCATATTGTTTCAGGATACCAGGCCTTTTGGAGCATGGCCATATAATCATATTTGATTTTGTGTATTATTTTTGAGCCTAAATATAACAGTGCTGAGTGCAATGTTAGGGCTCATTAGTGAAACTGCGGGCCATATTGTGAGGTCATTAAGTCAGCTGCAGGATTGCCATTATTATTACAATAATTACACACCAGAACTGCAAAAGTAACGTTGTCGGGGTGATAGGCTGGCGATGCCCGGGCATGTTTCTGCACGCTCCTCCAAATCTGTTTTGGCGAATAAACAGCTGATGCATATGTGATCTCTGTTTGCTGAGATCTGGGACATAACTTGATGCTGACAGTCAAGTCATGCTCAGATGCTTAAGTCATTTGTCCCCCAGCCTAACTACTTCCTAATTGTTGTCTTTGAGTGCACTAAAGAGTATCCCAGGCGTAAGCTACAGGCGCACAGCCTTGCTTCTTGGCATCAGTGTGCGGTAATATTATTAGTGGAAAAATTGAACACATAAAGGGCTGGTCTCCCAGTACCTGATTAAATGGACTAAATAGACTTTCAATGGAAAAATCACTTTTCTCAATAGAGTGTAATGTAGTTTGTGACAGCACTTAATCAGAAGCAATCATAATGAAGTGTTATCAGCTGTTATGAGTGTTGCTGTATAAGAAAAATGGTATAATAGAAAACTTGGGTGGCTGGATAATGAACAGTATGTGAAACCTCTTCAATCATTTTAACAGAAAACATGATATCACTGGCGCCAGGGACTATATATGATGTAATATGATTTGCGTTTTAGTGAAGTTGTTGAATATCACTACTGCTCAAGTGCTCATACTTGGGGATTTCAACAAACCACTAACCCTGAGTATTTAACTTTAGCATGTACTTTAAATTGTGTGGCTTGTTGAGGAGAGTTAGCAACTGCATAGCAATGAGATAAAAAACACCCTGAAAACCCTAGAAACTGCATAGCAACTCCCCAGCAGCCACCCAGATGTGCGTTTCCCAAAAGCATCGTTAGCCAGCTATGTTCGCAAGTTCCACTGATTAGAAATATTGTTTCCCGAAGCAATAGTTCCAACAAATCACAAACAGCATTGCAAAGTTGTGTTCTGAGCTACAGCTCTCGACCTGTGGTTAGAAGCATCGTTTTTTGTTAGTATAACGTGGTCTTAAATATATAATTGAGCAAAATAAGCAAGCTAACATACAGTACAATGACAATCTATATCTTTCATTCCATCATGTATATATACTGTACATGTACAAATTTCATATAACGTTAGAGGGAACCCACAAATTAATCAATCAGTAAAAAAAAAGCCAAACAAAAAGAGCGAAAACAGAAAGAGCGAAATAGTCATTCATTACAGCAATAATCTGACATGAATTCAATCTCTATCTGAATAATCAGTAGAAGTTTTTACTCTACTGCGTGACATCAACATCATATATGTTGAACCAACATGGTTTGAACGTTGGATGTGTGACAAAATGACTACAGTTTTGGGAAACAGTCATTACTAGCTAGTTAATTTCTCCAGTGACGCATCACAATATGGTAGTTAAGCAGCAAGTTACATCGGTGTACAGGAAACGCACCACAAAAACGGCATTGTGCACCCCAGCTCTTTAGAAAATGTACAAATCCAGTTTATTCTGCTAACCACCTCCCCTTTATCACTCTTTTTTTCCCTTTTATATAGTCAGAGGGGCGTTTGGACGGGCGATCGGAGGGACTGGCTGACTCCAGGGAGAAGTTGATGGAGTTTGGGTTTGATTACTGCTACTGGTCTGTGGATCCAGCGGCTCCCAACTATGCGTCACAAGAGGAGGTAGGCTTCCTCTCTCACGACTGTTTACTGCATCTGTGCTGATGTTGAAGCCACGCTGATGAGATTGTGTATCTTCTGTGTGTGGGCTAGTGCATGATAACCAGAGGTCTAATCAAAAAAGCATAAGCGTAATCAAAACCTTTGACCCACCAGGGAAAAGACCTGAGGAAATATTATCCTTCTGCAGAATCAAAACACTGCTTAGAGTAGAAGATATTACATCATCTCTGTGAAGGGAGTCTTCGCCTCCCTACTTAATCTTAGATGTAGTTCTTTTTAACTTGTATGTGTTTGTGCTGTTGGCTGGACAATTAAGGCCAGAAACATACTCTATACAAGTATACAAATGTTGTGAAGACCTAATCAACACCTCATATGAATTGAGGTGATTTTAATACATTGATTATATGTACTTTGCACATTGCATTATGAAGTGTTTTAAAACATTTGTTTGCATGAAATAGACCTTACGTAGCTAGAAGTCTTACCCCCAATTTCACAAACAAGGTTTAAGCCTAGTCCCAGACTAAAATGCATGTTTGAGCTGTTTTAACTGAAAGTAAAGTTACTTACTAACTAACCTGTCTCAGTATGCACACTAGTAATGTTTTTTTCTAGGGCACGTTTATGAAAGCTACTTAAATGTCCTAATTGAATTAAGGTCTAATCTTGGCTTAATCTAAGCCCTGTCTCTGAAACCGGGCCTTTGTTTTCACGTGCTTACTTGACTTACTTTAAAAGTTCATTCATACCAAGAACAATACCTATAAAGTTATTTATGACGATAACTACTAGCATCCAACCCAATGGACGATATTGTCCCGTTTATTACAAGCGCACACTGCAGTTGTGTCGTCAGCCACTTTAAATACTCAAGCTCTTTAAAGTCAGGTGGATTCTGATTGGCTCCATGTCAATGTTTTCATCAGCTGGAAAATGATCGCTCTAAAGTGATTTCAACACTCATCATTCCTCTGTGTCGTTAACATTATAGTTGTGCTCTGGACTTCCCTATTCTCATAGAATTAGAACGATTATTAAAACGTTATAGTGATAGTTATCGTTCTTTGTGTGAACAGGCCTTAACTCAAGAAACATTTTATTTGATTCAAAAGTGGAAGTGACAAACTGACAGCCATATTTGATATTTAATATATAGCTGTGTGGAGTGGGATATTGAAACAATGAGATATCACTGATGCAACAAAAATTTAACTGTTGGACTACTGCAAAAACCACAAGTTCTCACAAACTTCAGACCAACAACAAGTATGGATCTCATACACACAGTACTCACAGTTAACCAAGTTAACTGTTAAACAAGTGAACTGTATCTTTCCTTTGTCCTTTTGAGAGATAGA
Organism: Rhinogobio ventralis; assembly: GCA_039654625.1. NCBI lineage: Eukaryota > Metazoa > Chordata > Actinopteri > Cypriniformes > Gobionidae > Rhinogobio > Rhinogobio ventralis. The sequence continues at coordinate 24,357,463 of CM077202.1, read as the reverse complement.
ACGAGAGAGGCAGTGATTCTTCTCCTCAGTCACGCCCTGGTGTTCCCTTCAGAGTGTCTTTGTCCGCACTGTATGAAAGACTGGGCTGTGATGGCCCACGCGCAGAGGATGACCTCGTCTGCACAACACTTTTCTTTTATCTTCACTCGCTTCCTCTCTTTCAATTTTGCCCAGTCAGAGCTTTACGGCAGAGGCCTCTAGAGCTTGCATTCCTTAGGCGGCCTGCAGCAGGGTCTGGTCAGGAAGAGAGAAATTGACCTCTTTTTGGAGTCCTAAATGTGTCAAAGCAAACATTCTAAATCTTGTTGTACTGTTGTCAAAATTAGTGCAAGCGTGTGGAGTATTTCAGAAAGGGAAAAGGGCATCAATTTACTGTAGGTGTCTCATTGCACTGCATTCAGTGTAGACAGTATGTAGACTGATTATAATGGGTTCATTTTGATTTTGTACTGATTTTCACACTGCTTGTGTCCAGTGCAGACACTGTGGGGTCAAATTTGGCCCTATTTACTTTAAAATCTTTGGATTAAAATATCCAAAAATCACTAGAACAATGTTATATATTTTGTTGACTTGTGTACTTGCAAGAATGTTTAAATCCAGAGAAATAAGCAATTTTAATCAGGACACGGACCATGTCCGTGCATTACCTATCAATGACATCATACCCTTGATTTCCATGGTTTTATTTTACCATGCCTAATATTGATCTAGCTTACTGCAGTGTGCAACAAGTGTCTCATAGTAGCCGCAGAGCGTGTGCAGAGATTAGCATTATAACATAACTTCCAACACACTCAACAAAATAGCACTGCGTTACCCCACATACGCATACGTCTGCGGCATAATAAAAGCTCCACTGCGAAAAACTCCACTGTCATCAAGCTATGCCTTTGTTTTGAATAAGCGACCTCTAGCTGCGAAAATTACATATTGTGCCTTTAAGTCAGCATGAAACTGAAGTTGTGATGTCTTTTCTTCCCTATTGTGATGTATATCCTAGTGAAATGGCTGTATAGGGCGGGATGTGATTTTGTCCATCGGGAATTGATTAAATCGTTGGAATGTTGTGGTTTGCTATTGCTGTGATCGCATGTGAGTGACAGGTTGTCCCGCCCTTGTGCTGGTAAACATTTCATCAGAGAAGAAAAGAGGTGTTGCTGCAAGTAATTTTGATTAAAGATTACGAGGGCAAATGAATTTTTTTTTATGTGCAAGCTGCACGGATAATTCTTTTACTAAATACTGCAATATTCATCATCAGCATAGATTTTTCTGATTGTGCATATGCTGTACACTCAGCTCACATATACGGCATAAACTAATCAGTTTGTTGACAAAGTGACAACACTGGCCCAGGTCATTGTCACATTGTCAGTCAAAAAAGAAACCGACAGAATAACAAAGTACACGTAACTCTAGTATAAATGAGTACAAAGACATTTTTATTGCTTATAACTTCTGGAAAGACACTGACACTGGACAAAGATGAAACTTTGCTATGCTATAAAACATGCTATGAAAAAAAGTACAGTATACCCCGCTTTAGAGCAAATTACTAGCCTTGTGGTGAAAAATTTATCCATGCAAGTTAATCCACAGGAAAAAAATCTAATTTAATCAAATCTGAAAATATGCTTCTCTGGTGACGTAAGTTTGACTGCTCTAACCAACATCCTTAAACCATTCTCCTTCAACCACCAGTCAGTCAACTTTCAAAAAGCAAAAGTCAGTCAACTTTCATATCATGCAGACTTTAATTTCCTAATCACATGAATAGCTTATACCACAGTTTTACTATAGTAACAATAACTGAAGTAAATGAGGGATTTTGAATGAAAATTTGGTTAGCATGTAAATCTTTCCAAGGGTAAGGCTGACCACATCACAGACAGGATAAATGCACTTCTCTGTTCGTTACTGTTTTTTTAACAACATTCATTTAATAAAGTCAGTAGTCGTCTAATTTAGTTTAATTGTTTTTTAGTAAAAAAGAGTCTCATGAAGTCTCACATGTTACTCTTTAATTGGATCTTCCCGTGAAGTGCTGTTCTCCGAGGCTGCACACAACAGAACGAGTCTCTCCTTCCTGTGGGGTCTCCAGAGACGCCTCAGTGGAGGGGAAACCAGCCCCACTCCTTCTCTCCAACTTCTTCCCTATTTCTTCCCTTTAGGATCCAGTTGCCCCTCCCTGCTCCCTTCTATCTGTGCGTGTGGGAAGATACTATGTTTGTTTTAGTGGCTAAAAGATTGGTGGTTGTTTCTGGATGAGCATATTTATCTGTATATTTCCATGTCTTAAGAGAAAATTGAGCACAGAGGGCTGCCAGGAGGACAGAGAGGTGGATCAGGTCTTAGAGCAGAATAGATAAGGATGAGAAATGGAAGCCAGCTGTTGAGGGCAAGGTTGCATCACATCATGAATTCATTACTGAGTGCTGGATTAAACGGCATCTTAACCATATTTAAAGCTTTGGAGTATAACCCACACTTTTGTAACATCATAACCATAACCATTTGTGAGTAAATCATTCTTTTGAGTCAGTTGAACAGATTCACAAATCAGTCTAAAGGATTCATTAATGAATGGATGGAAAGATCATGGAAATTCATGCATGATGAAACGGAAGTAACGACAGATCCTTTCTTCCGTATTGTGATGTACATTCGGGTGATTATCGGGAGAAAATGTAGGGGATTTGGTTCAGTTGAGTTGTTGATTGGATGGGGGCAGATCTGAATCCAAGTTTGCAGTTGACTGTAAGAAAGGGGTGGGGTTTATACAGACTAAGTGATCGGAGAAGTCCGGCATAAAAAAACAAACTTTTAAATGCATGGATTGTTCAAAATAAGATCGAAAAAATGCATTTAGAAAATACATAGGGTGAATTTCTGTTTCATGCTGACTTCAATGATGTCCCCTTTAAATCTATTCCATTTCGGTTTCAATTTATTTGATTTGCTCAAGTTAATTTCACAGCTTCAAATAATGATTTTATTGGACAGAATTGAGATGACATAGACATGAACAAATGATGAGATTTTAACTTAGAAGAAGGTGAAGGGCACTGGAGTCACTTTTAGCTGCAGCCCCTCTCTTGCCAACAGCACAGCTGCTTTAGTAAATGATTGTTCACAGACAGATTGCACTAGGAGGACGTCATTGGTCCAGAGTTGGAGCACAATGCTGGTTTTCTTTTCCAAGTGAAGTCAGCTTTGTTTTTTTTTTCCTCCCTCTTTATCACTCTTTCTCTCCCCTCCCTCTTTTCCTTTTCGATACAGTGCACGACTTTATTATGCTCTTGGTATTTCTGGGTTTCTGTGTCAGTGGCGTGAAGAAAATCTGCACAAAACATCTTTACACACAGACTTACCATGTACGTCTTACCATCTCATTTTTTTAGTGACACACAAATGAACCTTTGTCCTTTACAAAGAAATTCTTAAGATTTTTAGATTACTTTTTTTCAGCAAGGATGCATTAAATTGATTTAAAAGTGACAGTAAACGCTTTTACAATGTTACAAAACATTTCTATTTCAAATAAATGGTGTTCTTTTGAACTTTCTATTCATTAAAAAAAAAAAAAAAAAAAGTAAGCAGCACAATGTTTGTTCAACATTAATAATACGAAATGTTTCTTAAGCACCAAGTATTTTAGAATATGTTAGAATGATCATGTGACACTGAAGTCTGGAGTATTGATGCTGAAAATTCAGCTTTTTCCTCACAGGAATAAATTACATTTTAAAATATATTTAAATAGAAAACAGTTTTTTAAAATTGTAATAATATGTCACAATATTACTGTTTTTTACTGTGTTTTTGATCAAATGAATGCAGCCTTAGTGAGCATAAGAGACTTCTTTCAAAAACCTAAAACATTTTACAGACCCCAAACTTTTGAATGGTAGTGTATGTAACTCTTCATTACTATAGCATGGACTTTAAATCACGCTGCAGGCTGTGGAAGTCATTTGCCCTCATAAGAACAGCTGCGATGGGAAGAACTTTTATTTGAAGGAGTAGAAAAATTGGTTTTGTGTCTTTTCCTTTATTCCTTTAGTTTAGTTTTTGCTCCATCGGCTAATTGCCGCAACAGTTGGTGTCTTGGCATTCCTGTTGAAACTCCCGTCCAATCTTTTTCTCTCGTTCTCATACTTTAGCTCTTTCTGTAGGCTGTCTCTGTGTAGCCCTCAGAATCTCCTGACCTCCTTCCTTCCCCTTGCAAATTTGACCCACATAATGTCTGTGAAAGTATGACAATTGTGTAGTGAGTTGAACCCCTGCCAATCAGCTCTCTCTCTCTCTCTCTCTCTCTCTCTCTCTCTCTCTCTCTCTCTCTCTCTCTCTCTCTCCCACAGTCCTCTCCACCACCCCTTTAACCCAGATTTCCCTACAGTCGCACATGGAACACAAAAGAAGATATTTAATGTATTTTTCTGTAAAATAACAGTCCATCATTTAAAGTTGTGGTCAACATCCTCTTTCATTTTGCATTCAGGTTTTTTTTGTTTTGTTTTTTTGCAGTGATGATTTTGTATTTGAATACATTACATACACTACTGTTCAAAAGTTTAGTACGATTTTTAAAAAGTTTTTAAAAGAAGTCTCTTATGCTTACCAAGGCTGCATTTATTTGATCAAAAATACAGTAAAACAGTAACATTTTGCATACATTTTTTAATACTGTATATTTATGTTCCTTGCTTATTTACGTTTCCCTGAAATGTAAACCATGTGTTTCAGTATTTTTGTCCCTGTGCTCTGTATAAAAGCAGGACTGACGTATTGGTCTGTGGTCTGGGATGGCCCTTGCCTTGGATGGGCTTCAGTTGGCACTCCCTATGAGATCTCACAAGAAACAAGGAGTTTTTCAGAGGTGGCTATTAAGAAAGCCACATTAAAGAGCCTTTCCTCACTGTAGCGCTCCACACTCTGATTATAGGCCTTAGGATTTTAAAGCACTAACAGCTTCTTAATGGAGTGGAGTTTCCCTTCAACCTTTCGTATCCATCCTTATTTTCAGTGTTCATTATTCGTCCTAAAGCATCCTGCTTTTAGCTTCCTCTTTTAGAGTCTTTGACCAAGGCCTTTAAACTCTTTCACTGAGAAGCCAAGACTGAACCCATGATGGTGTTGTTTGTTATTAAAAGACGTCATCTCCCATTAATTAAGACCGCCTGACCCTTCCTTTCACTGCCCCACTTTTAGATTTGCCCCTCCCAGACTAGGCATCTCCTCAAATGGGTCTTTGGGATCACATGTTGCCTAAAGCACTGACCTTCTGGACCACTTCCTGTCCAGAATCAACTCTATATTAAGCTTTCCTCTTGCATTGTGACCAGAAGTACATATGTTTTTGTTTTTGGTATGTGGAAAAAGGAGGAAAGCAAACATCAGATGCTTTTGTCCAGGGTTTCCTATGTCTGTACACATGCACACATTCATAATTGCATGCACACACATAATCTTAGATGGGGATTTAAATTTCATTTTTAAATTTCACTTTTATTATTATTATTATTATTATGATCATCATCATTAATACTGGTTTTATTGTACACAGTATTACTACTTAAGTAGTATATTTCTTTACTAATTAAATTTTTCATAATGTATTATTATTGTTCAAAGTATTAATAATAGTAATAATAATGATTATTATAATTATATGGTCATATTGAATGTTTTCCATAAAAACAACATTTCTTTAACTTTTCTTGCTTTCAGTCCGAGACTGAACATTGTGTTTTTGTGTTTTAATGTTTACACAGTGAAACCGGTTAACATAAGCTGCCTTTTTTTGCAGTCTATCAAATAAACTGAAAATATTCAGTTTGGTTTGTCAAAGTAAATTTCTTTGTCATGACTCACATTATGTTCCTGAATTCTGTCATAATTGATTATCACCTAGTTCATATGCCTAGCATGCCTAGTTGTGCATGTTATATTGTGGCACCAAGAAACTGCACTTCATTTTTGTAAAGTTTTTAAATTAGGAGCACAAGTGAGCAAGTTTTGCTTTTAGTGTAGTCAGATAAATCACATAGCTGTGTTCGAAATCACCCCCATATCCTTAAATAAGGCAGTATTTGAGGGGAAAGCCATTTGTAGTGGTGTTCGAAGCCATAGTGGACATTATCAAGTGCATTCATTTAATCGCAAAATGCACTGCAATAATGAGTGTACAACCGATGTACGCTCAACGGCTAGAGAATACCCATAATGCTCTGTGAGGGTAAAACGAAATCCCGCGTCTCGTCAGAAGATGACGCCTACAGCTGAATCATTCATCCATCCAAACCACTGGTTCAATGTGGGTACAGTGTAATATCATACAGGTATACATTTCTTTTGAATTATTAAATTGTTTAATTAAGGTTTATACATGCTATTTTCCATCACAGAGTACAAAATAAATATTTTCATTACTACTGGAGCTGCCAGCTTTCAAAGTTTCAAATGATTATTAAGAAGCAAGCACAAACAATGCAAAAGCGTCAGCCCTTCTGGCGCACTCAGTGTCCGAATTCACTCACTCCTTCAAATGGACTATATTAGTAGACTAATGTAGGCAATAGTGAATGAGGGTAGGGTATAACACTCATATATCGCTGAACTATATAATATGTCGCTGTTTGAGACTTGAGAGTGCTTTGGCTAGTCCCGTAGTAACAGGGAGAGCAAATTAAAAAGAGAGTGCTGTGACAGTGAAAAGCATCTAACATGAGCTGAGTTCAGTGGAGAGTGAGTTAAGATGGACGCCTCTAAAAAATCCCTCACTGATTCTTTCAAGCTGAAGAATCGAACTCAGGCTAATTAGAGCGAGTCAGACAGAAGCGGCTGCTAGATGCTGATCCGCTCTCCCTGCAGACAACATCCCAATTAGCCTTCATTCACACCCTACACAGAGGCCGGCCTGGCCCCAGAACTCTTCTTATCTCTGCCAAATACATACCTGGGTTACAATACCCTGAGAGAGTCTCTTGTTTTGCTGACTCACTGGGTTTTCAATGGATGTGAAGGTCAAATTACTTTCTCTCTCCCACACCTGTAGTACACAAAGAAAAATGTATTTTGTGTGTTTAGTTTTTGTAATTCTTTTGAAAGTTCATGAAGTTAAACAAAGGTGTATGAAAAACAAATGTGTGGTAGTTAGGCATTATCCTTGTTGTTTGCAATTAACACCTCCTTTATTAGTTGGCTGTTTGAACACATTACAGTGCCATATAAATAGCAACGCCAATCAAATAGCTTCAGATTTTGCTTTGTTTCTCGTGTTAGTTGATAAACATTATTACAGTGTGTTCATGCTTTCACTTTGAGACCTACACTGTAAAACAAATTGTAATTTTAACTGTACATGACTGTGAAAATGTGACAGTACGTTCCCTTATTATATATGGGAAGAAAAGTAAGGTTAGATATATTACAGTTTATGTAATTTTACAGTAAAAAATGTTAAATGTACCATTTTTGAAGGGAAAAAGAGCAAATCAACTTATAATTTACAGTGAAAACCTTCACATTTGTTATCATTTTTTTGTTATCCGTTATGTACATTTAAGGTTTTATGTTACATCTTATGTTGTTAAATTAATGTTTATTGCACTATTTTAGTTTCATTTGTGTTGCCATGATGGTGTTTTGTATTTGTGTATGACACTGTGTGCTATTATGGTGGATGTCAGTATATATTAAAGGTACAAAACACATTTTAGTAGCAGAAAAAATATGAAATATATTTTTACAAAATTATTATGCAACCACAGCTGCCAGTTTTTTATGTAAAATGGATGTACATAATAGGGGTTGTTAATATGGTGTGCTTTTTTCAAACATGCCCAGGGTGTCAAACTGGCATGTGTCAGTGTCTTAGTCAAGATGAAGTGTAACCTAAACACAGGGTAAATGCCAGCATAGCGCTTAGATAGACAACATGCTGCCAAGGGGATTTCGTTAAGACACAGGAGTTCAATGAATTCTTAAGAAAAACAAACTGAAGGAAGAGAAAGAGGAAAATAAAGCAGTCCAAGTGGGGCTGGTGAGAGAGCAGTAGGTCTTTGTATTTTCATTTCTCCTCTCCTTACAGTTAAAGAGGCAAAAGCTTGATCTCCGCACACTCTGAGGGTCTCAAAGGCAGCACATTCTAAACATACACAAACATACACAGATAACCTTCAAAGACCAGGCTGGCTCTCTCTCTCTCAAACAAACATGGATCAACAATCATGCACTCTCAACAAACTCATTCAAAGAACAGAACCTTGAAAGAATTTCAACACCTTGATATCCAGGCAGGTTTTGAAAAATGAGTCTAAAAAAAGTGTGCCGTCTCCTCTAGGTTTTTCAGGACCTGGGTGTGTGTGTCCTGTCTGGGGCTTCAGAGGGGTACAACGTGTGTCTGTTTGCGTATGGACAGACAGGCTCAGGGAAAACGTACACCATGATGGGAACTCCGGTGAGTAACAGTATTAGCATGAAAAAAAGTTATCGAAGCTTTATTTCAACCTAAATATTATGCGTCTTCTTCATCTTTGCAGGACTCCATTGGACTGACACCAAGGATCTGCCAAGTAAGTCATTGGTATTAAAGGACTGAAAAATGAAAATTCAGTCATTGCTTACTTACCCTCATGTCGTTCCAAACTTATAATTCCCTTCATTTTTAGAACACAATTGAATATATTTCTGTCCCTCCATTGAAAGTCTATGCAACCAAAGTTGACACTTCAAAAAGTTGATTACGACATCGTAAAAGTAATCCATATAAATCAAGCTGTTAATCCATGCCTTCTGAAAAGATTGACAAATTAAATAGAAAATGGAAGATCAAACGTGCTTGCTCGCAAGTACGGTTGAGCTTCTGTTTACCATATTTGATGTGCTCTACATATGTGCGTTGATCAATGATCATAAAAAACATTCAGAAGACTTGGATTAAAACACTGGATTACTTTTATGATGTCTTTATGATCTTTTTGAAGTCTACACTTTTTTGTGGACTTTCAGTGGAGAAATTCTTATACATATCTACATCTGTGTTCTGAAGATGAATGTAAATCATAAAAAACATAAAGGTGAGTAAATGAGGATAGAATTTTAATTTTTAATGGATGAACTATCCTTTTAATAATAACATATATTTGCCAGCATTGCCATTTTACATTATCCATGGTGTTTTCTTTGAATGTTTTCTTACAAAACAACCCTTTTTTATCGTTTATTAAGGGTCTTTTTAGGTCTGAAGTTGAATCTGCAGATGGACAGAGCTGTAGAGTTGAAATAAGGTTTCTTTTTCTTTGCCACTTTCGCATGAGTACCAACAAACATATCCTGAGAATGAAGCAAGAAATATGCCTGTAAGCGAAATGAAATCACAACCTCTTGTTTTCCCTCAGTTTTTTAGAGATCTATAATGAGCGTGTCCGCGATCTGCTGAGAGGTGCGGAGCAGAAGAAGCCAGCACCCCTGAGGGTTCGAGAACACCCAGAGAAGGGGCCCTACGTGCAGGGTGAGTGTTCACATACAGCAAACTAAAAATGGCCTTCAAGCTGATTTGTTGTAGAAAGAACTAAACTGGTAAAGTCTGGTGAATCCCCTTCCCCTCAAACAAAGTCAAAATACCTCTTGTAACCTACACTTATGAAAACATGAGGAAAGCGCTCACTGTGTTATAATGTTTAATGAATAGTTGTGTATTTTTTATTAAAGAAGTAATTTTGTACACAAGTTATTCGTTCCTGACTGTTTGCATTTGTAACTCAGGGTGTGTTCACACTTGGCAGGTTTGGTTCAATTAACTCGGTTCATTTAAATAAGTGTGAACGCTTTCTTGGTGCACACCAAACAAGCGGACCGAGACCGCTGAAAAGATGGGTCTAGGTCCGCTTTCAAGCGAACTCTGGTGCGGTTCAACCGAAATATGAACGCAGCATGGACCAAAAACATCTAAACGAACCAAAAACATGATGTAATGTCACAAGATGTGGCCCTTCAAAGGGACAGAATGCTGAAGCTGATGAAGCTGAATGCTGATCTTTAGGTTTGGTCTTAAAAATGACAAAACGCCAAGCGAACCAGGACTAAATGTATTTTTTTCCGAACCAAAAGAACCAAGAGAACTAGACTACAAGTGTGAACAAACCCTCAATTCCCACCACATCTTGTGTTGAGAGAAGTCAACTTGTAGGACTGTTTCTGCTCCTCCTCTTTCTTTTGCTCTCTCTCTTCCTTCTTGTCCAACATCCAGTTATTGTGTGTATTAGAAGAAAGCCCAGTGCAGCAAAGGAAGTGACCTCACTTCCATGTGGCTGCTAGGAGCTGAGTAGAAAGTCATTGTGTTCTGACCAGATGTCTTTCTCTTTCACAGTAACTCCAAAAAGTAACAAATGCAAAAGCTAAACTCAGGCCCAATTAGACCGCAAAACACCGTTAAATGTTTTAGCACCACAGTCCACTTTATATTAAAAGAGGATTTAGCATCATCTCTTACTGATGTTTTTTCCTTTTACAGTAATCTGAGTGTCATTCTCAGGCAGGAAGAGAGTATCTGTGACTCAAATTGTGGAAAGGATGATGATGCTATTATGTGTTTATCATAGGTCTTTCTCAGCATGTGGTGACCGACTACAAACAAGCAGTGGATCTGCTTGAGGAGGGCATTGCTAACCGCATCACAGCTGCTACACATGTTCATGACGCTAGCAGTCGATCTCATGCCATCTTTACTATTCAATACACACAGGTTTGAATCTCTGATCATGTCTATAGCATCTGAATGCAAACTGCATTAAACTAGTGTAGTTGTATGACTGGTTAAAGCACCTTAAAGCTCTAAGTTACACTGGATATTTTCTTGCTTCACCTAGTGGAAAAAAATATAATTAAATCATTACCATTACCATTCAAATTTTAGGGACAGTGAGATTTTTTTTTTTTTTAAATAAGTTAATACTTTTATACAGCAATGACGCATTACATTGATCAAACAATTTCTAATTCTAATATAAATTAAACAGACTTGAATAAAATTGAACTTAATATTCGTCAAAGAATCCTGAAAAAATGTATCACGGTATCCACAAGAATATTAAACTGTTTTCAGCATTAATAATAATAATAATAAGAAATGTTTCTTGAGCACCAAATCATCATATTAGAATGATTTCTGAAGGATCATGTGACACTGAAGACTGGAGTAATAATGCTGAAAATTCATCTTTGCCATCACAGGAATAAATTACATTTTAAAATATATTCAAATGGAAAATAGTTATTTTAAATTGTAATAATATTTCAAAATATTACTGTTTTCCTGTAGATTGATCAACTAAATGCAGGCTTGATGAGGACAAGAGACTACTTTCAAAAACATAAAAAATCTTACCGACCTCAAACTTTTGAATGGTACACACTGTAAATAAAACAAAAATTACAGGAGTATGTTTTACTATAAAATTCTATATTACAATTTTTCTACTTCAAAATGTCATGTTTAATTCAGTGTATTACTTGCAGTTTATTTCTAATTATTTGTGACAGTTACAGCTATTCTATATAAAACTGCAGTTATAGTTGTAGCAATTTTCTACACCCATTTTTTTAGTGTAGTGTATATTATAGTGAGAACGGTGTTTTCTTTTTATAGGCTATTCTAGAAAATAACCTTCCTTCAGAAATAGTGAGCAAGATCAACTTGGTGGACCTGGCTGGCAGGTTAGTGTCTATGTTTGAACTTAAACAATCATTCCTTTCAGGCGGTATAGATCATGTAAAGTCACCATTTCTAATCTAGATCAGGGGTGTCCAAACTCGGTTCTGGAGGGGCACTGTCCTGCAAAGCTATGTTCCAACTCGCCCCAACACACCTGCCTGAAAGTTTCTAGTTTGCCTAGTAAAACCTTGATTAACTGGTTCAGGTGTGTTTAATTGGGGTTGGAGCTGAACTCTGCAGGATTGTGGCGCTCCAGGAGCAGGATTGGACACCCCTAGAATATGGCTTTTACTGAACATAATAGAGAACCATGATGTATGACAAAGTTGCCCCCTAGTGGGAGATCTCTGGAAGGCAAGCATAATGGTGAAGAGTAAAGTTCTGAAACTGACCCTCTTTGTGCTGTGTCAGTGAACGAGCAGACCCTCAATACTGCAGAGACAGAATAACAGAAGGAGCCAACATCAACAAATCTCTTGTCACCCTTGGCATTGTCATCTCAGCTCTTGGTAGGCACTGGCCTTCTTTTCGCTTACCATCCTTTTTTATCTTCCTTGTCACACATTTCACTTTGTTTTTCTAGCCCAAAACTCTCAGATGTTCAGCAGCAGTCAGAGCATTAACAGTGTGCTCAGTGAGGGTGAAGGGAGCACCGTGGGCAGCCAGTCCAGCTCTCTGTCGGGCAGCGGGCGCAGACACTGCTTCATTCCCTACAGGGACTCTGTCCTCACCTGGCTTCTCAAAGACAGTCTGGGCGGCAACTCCAAAACCATCATGATTGCAAGTAAGTCATTCAGAGTGAAAAATTAGTGTTTGTTGCAGTGCCAGAAGAATTGATTCTGAGATTCATTTTCCGCCAGCTGTCTCGCCATCCAGCAGCAGCTACAATGAGACTCTGAGCACCCTCCGCTATGCAGCTCATGCCAGGAACATCGTCAACAAGCCAAGAGTCAATGAGGTATGTCCAAATGCATCCAAATATCTGCAGAACATGTTTTTCTTGTGAGCTGAAATTAAGGAAACTAAAAAAAAAAACTTGTTTCACCTCAGGACGCCAACGTGAGGTTGATCAGAGAACTGCGAGAGGAAATTGATCGTCTGAAGAGCATGCTGCTCAGCTTTGAAATGGTATCAGCAAGTGTCAGTGTTCTGGTAGCAGGACACTTGGCATGCTTTTTTATTGGCTTTTTTTCCCTATCCCATATTTTAGTAATCATTTTAGGTATCTTTTGATAAACACTCAAAATTCATCCTGTGAAACCTTTTTAAAAATTGGGCATTGCATTTCCGTGGAACTTAAAAACCTTTTTTCGTGCAATTTAGAGTCCAAATTATTATGTAGTGTCTTCTTTAAAAAAATACCAACCATATTTGAGGTTTACTAATGAGCTATATGGAGTGGGAATTTGAACAAATGAGGTTTCACTGATTTAAAAAAATTAAAAAAATAAAAGAAACCAGTCTTCTTGTCCTGTGCTCTTTGCAGCTGGTTAGGATTAAGATGGAAGGGACACTTGTCAGGCGCCTGGTTAGGATATGGTGTCACAATGCCAATGATGTTAGCCAAATTTCCATATTCATATATGACACAAGTTGCTGACTGATAATTGTCTTTTCCATCCACAGCAGAGGAACCCCAGTCCATCTCTCAGTGATGAGAGAGAAGGTAGCTTGTCTGATATAGTCCTACAGAATGAACTGAAGGTTAGTTCCCCTCCTTGAAAATGCAGGAGTCTGATATTATCTCTGAGCTCTATAGTAGGAGCTATACTGTTCAAAAGTTTGAGGGGCGATAAGATTTTAAAATGTTTTTCAAAGTTTCTTATGCTCACCAAGGCTGCATTTTGTATATCGTATATTGTATATTTGTATATGAGATTTTATACTGTATCTTGCATAATTTTGACTATTTCTCATAATTTCTTCATATTTCTGTAATATCAGTGTCATACCTCAGTCACAATATCACTTTAAAGTTTGTAATTTCGACTATTTCACGTAAATGCAACTTTATATCCCATTACTTCAGTCTTCAATGTCACATGATCCTTCAGAAATCATTCTAATATGCTGCTCATGATGTTGAAAACAGTTGTTCTGCTTAATATTTCTGTGGAAACTGTGATATATTTTTTTCAGGATTCTAAGATGAAAAAAAAGTTCAAAAGAACAGCATTTATTTGAAAGAGAAATCTTTTGTAACATTATAAATGTCTTTACTGTAACTTTTGATCCATTTAATGCATTATAAAGATCCCCTGACCCCAGACTTTTGAACAGTAGTGTACTTTTATAAGCTATTCTGTAACTGTATTGTTGTCTCCCTAGGACGATTTACTTTTGTTTTCTATAGAATTCAGTTTTTTACATTTTTAATTTTCATTCTCCTGTGTGTGTGTTTTTTTGTTGTTGTTTTTAATCCAGTTGTCTTTTCACTTGCTTATTTTCATAGTCTCTAATGTTTCCTCTGCAGGTGGAGCAGCTGACTAAAGACTGGTCTGACAGTTGGCATGATAAGCGAGCCCTATTGGAGCGCTACAGTGTGGACATTAACCAGGACAGGGCAGGAGTTCTCATCCACTCGCTTCTGCCCCACCTCATTGCTATAGAGCCAGACGTCCTCAGCACAGGCGTTACCATCTACCACCTTCGGGTAGAATTATTCAGCTAGTTATATGTTGCTTTTTTCTGTCACATCCATATTGCCTTCAGCAAGTCTTTTCTCTACAAAATTCTTCACTCTTTTGGGTCATTAACCAATGATTCTTTCTCTTTTCCCTCCAATAGATTCTCCCTTCATCTTTATTTCTCTTCTGTCTTTTCTTCTCTTGTTCTATGTGCAAAAATCTTGAGATTCTTCTCACAGGAAGGTAAAACAAGCCCAAAGCTTTGGTCATGTGGTCCAGATATTCACCCTCTTCTTTTCACTTTCCTTCTTTCGTACTTTTGTGTGATTTGTGCTGGAACATTTTAGTGAGTTACTCAGTGGTGTATGTAAATCTGTGCTAAGAGGTTAGTCCTGATAGCCCGTAAAAGACTCAAGACTGCAATTTCAGCAGTTTCCTTGCTTTAAATGCTAAAACCACCTGGGAATGATTGTGCGCCCTTGTATCCAGGCTTATATAAGCTGGCTTTTTATCCTTCATAAACAGTAGACAAATTCCTTACTAGGCTTTGAGGTGTGAAAGAAACAAAAAATAATGGAAGAAGAAAGTGCCATACACTAAATGCTCACATTGACTCCTTTCCTTTTAATGTTTGTTTCATTTTGGTGCTACAGGAAGGAGTGACAAGAATTGGGCCTCAGGGCAACAATCTGGAAGATCCTCACATAGGTATCTCATATTCATCTCAACATCTTTGAGTACTATGGTCCGTTTACATCTGGTTCTAACAGCGTTAAATAGAGCTCTGCAGGGATTATGTCTATAGCCTACGTTAGCTTTTTACCTGTGGCGACTGTATTTAGGCTTCAAAATTGATTTGTGAAGATTATCATGATGAAGAAAACTTTTTAGAATTATATACTTTTCTTGGTCAATCAAAGGCCAATGGAAAAATCCTGTTGGTTTGTTGCCGAGGGAGCCAGGGTGATGCAAACTTCTGGGTTGGCCTACAAAAATATGTCATCACTGGATTGCTCTATATAGACGTAAATAGGATCCAATGCTTCTTGTGATCCGATCACTCAAGGATGCATATTTGGCCACATTGCAATTTTAGCGTAATGTGTTCTGATTTGATGTGTTGATAGACTGAAGTATGGCAAATATAATTGTTTGAAGTGGACAGCAGTGATTAACGTGCACCTCAAACCCTCAGTCTTGCCTGAAGGTTCCTCCTGTGAGATCGAAAATAAGAGCGGGGTGGTGACTCTGAAGCCAGTCTCAGGGAATATCTGCATAGTCAATGAAAGAGAAATCACAGAGCCCTGCAGACTTGCACAAGGTAAATACAATGTGCAGAAAGCAACCCTTCATACATAGCTCATGTACAAACAAAATAATGTATTTACAATACTTATTGTGAGTATCCTGATGTATTATTGTGCATCTCTACTTCCCCTAAGGTGCAGTGATTACCTTAGGAGGACGCCATAAGTTTAGGTTCAACCATCCTGCAGAGGCAGCTGTTCTGAGGGAGAGGAGACGGGTACAGTCAATGCTTTGTAATGCATATATCCACTTAAAATTACCTTGGGATAAGAGGGCTAAAAGTACATGCAGTACTTGCTTGACATACAGGAACCAGTGAGGTTTGTTCTTGCGTGTGACTCAAGCACATTTGAGTTTCCACAAGAACTAGTGGGGTTTGTTCTTGCACGTCAAGCAAGCGTTTGATTGATTATCTCTGTGTATGCTCGCTGACATGTGAATAAAAGGTTAAAATAAATCTGTTCATCATATAAAGTGATAATGTCTCTTCAGAAGATTTGGATTAAACTGCTCCATTCAAATGGATATTTAACGGTGTCTTTTGTACTTGTAGATGTGAAAAATGATGTACAAAAATAAGATTAAATCAAAAATATCTTATTACTAGTCTAAAGAAATAATCTACTTAATAGTGTTTTGGGTTTGGAATGACATGAGGGTGAGTACATGATGACAGAATTTTAATTTTTGGGTGAACTATCCCTTTAGTTTTTTAGTCAGTGGTCCTGAATATGAATATTTCAAGATTTGTAGTTTTTTCTATTTATCCAATTTTTGGGTGAACTATCCCTTTAGGTTCATATTCAGAAATGTCAACTTTTTTTTTTTCTTCTTTTTTTCTTTCAGTTTGTAAGCATATTTTGTAGTTCATCTTTCATTCATTATCCCATCAGCCTTATTTACTTAAATAGTAGGTGATTTTAAAGGGAGACTTTAAGAAATTTAAGAGACATTTCTAGAAATATTAGTTTGATTTATGCTAGTGCACTGTTTTTTTAAGTAATTGTAAAGTAATTGTATTTCTTAAATCTAAAAGCCTATCTAAGGTAGAAACCTTCTGAAAAATTTGCTGAGAAATATCTGATTTATAGAGGTATTGGTCCCACTTTATATTAGGTGGCCTTAACTACTATGTACTTACATCAAAAATAAGTACAATGTACTTATTGTGTTCATATTGTATTGGAAAACACTTTTGCTGACATTGAGGTGAGGTAAGTTAAAGGGTAGGGTTAGGTGTAAAGGAAGTGTCAACAGTGTAATTATAAATGTAACTACAGAAATTAATTACAGATGTAATTACATGCAGGTAATTTTTTAAATGTAAGTACAATGTAAAAACAATGTACACAATAAGTGCACTGTATCAAATGATTAATTTAAATGTTAGTACATAGTAGTTAAGGCCACCTAATATAAAGTGGGTCCATTTAATGTATTTTTAGGGCTTTCAAAGTTAACATGCAATGAATGAATTAACTAATACAAAATTTAGTACTAATATTTGCTTAAATTTTGTTCTTTGCAGACCAGTGAAGGAGGTTTGGTCTACAGCTCTACGGAGCTCAACCTACCCAGTTCTGACACCAGGTAAACATTTTTTGTTCATTCAAAAGCAGTACATTTTATTGTACAAGTTCATGATGTTTCTAAATGTTCAACTGGTAATGAGCCCTCTGGAGAAAATATTGTTTATAGAGTTGACATGGTGTTGCTTGGTTACTAGAGGGAGTATGTACACAACAAAAGAAATGAGGAGTAAAAAATGGAAGTAAATTAGTCTTAGGTTAAAAGGTTTCTAATTTTTCAGCACTATCTGTCATTTTCTGGTTGACTTGTGCATCATCCCTAGAGTTTGCGTTTTTGTGTGCTCAGGGTTGCAGGAGCGAGTTGTCATGAAAATGACAATGGGACAGCACCCAGACAGCGACTAGAGGAGCAGCAGTGGTACATAGAGTGTCTACGAGAGGAGATTCACATGGAACAGAAAAGAGCGGAAAGAGATCTGGAAAGAGAGCAGGCACGTCTCCGACAGCAGCACACTGAGAGTGAGTACAGAACACATTGAGTTGTGCTTAAATGCTGGATTCAATGCTGAATTGCACTTTTATTATAAGAGAGTTTACTGCAATTTTTATAGCATTCAGAAAGGTTGAACTGAAATATATTATATGTTCTTCAGTACAGAACTTTATTTCACTTAAAACGTAGGCTTTTAAGTAATGGATTAAGACATTTTACACACTTTGTGTTGAGAAATAAATTGTAAACATTACAGAAATAAATGGATTTTGACACCATATAAACCTTTCACACAGCCCTAGTCAAATATTAAAGCAAATGAACCTTGAATACCTGACAGTAACTAAGAAAAAACTCTGGTTTCTTTTGCACCTAAAGTCAAGCAGTGGATCTTGCAAGAAAAGCAACGGCTTGCAACCCACAGGGAACAGGGAACACTGGAGTCAGGGGTTCAGACAGATCTCATACTTCCAATTGATTTATCAAGTCAGGGGACTGAGAAGAAAGACAGTGCTGAAACAGTCCCACCATCACTCTTAATTGGTGACAGGAAAAGGGTGGTGCAGGAGGAACTGCTGAAACACCATGCATTGCGCAGAGCTGAGAACCGTGTTCGACGCAAAAGGTTACATTACCAACTGGAGAAGATTGCACGAAAGCGCCATCTGTTGGAGGCTAAGCGAGAGCTGCAGAGAATGGAAAATGAACTTCTACAAGGAGGTGATGAAGCCTTGTCTCCAGAACTGGGGTTCCCCTCAAAGTTCAGGGGACGTCCAATGACTTTACGAAGGCATTCCTTTTCTGCTGATCTGCTGTCCCGATTGTATCCCCAGCACACTCCTATTTTTAGGTAGGTGTAAACCATGTAAATAACTAACATTGGGTCTCATTCACTAACCGTGCATACACACACACAATTGTAAACATGATTCATCTATAACTTTCGTACCAAAATCTATTCTCAATTCATGAAAAAATGTAGGAACAACGGAAACAACTTGTACACAAAAACCATGTACTCTTGGGGGTGTTAAAGCCCAAGCTGCGAGGTTCCTCTGAACAAAATCTCAGATACGCATATCTACAGCTGGCTAATAAGATGTCCGAAACCTGGGTCTGTATAAAAGGTTTTTGTTGTGTTTGAACTGGTTTTGAGGATTGGCATATCTTAAGGATCTTGCTGCCAATGTTCTCAGGTGAGAGTGCATCTTTAGAGAGCATCTTATGTTTGCTTAGTATGAAGAAAGGAAAGCTTGTGTGGAAAGGCCTTATATGGAGATGGTTTAAACATGTTTTATGCAAATTACTAACCTTGTGCGCGTGATTGCTCATTTATAATGCTTCACTTAACATATTTAATAAACATTTAAGCATTAGAATGAGGTTAAGAACAAATTCATGTGTGTATGCACGTGTTGTGAATTAGGCAAACAAAATTCTTCTATGCGTTTTTTGTGAATGAGACCCCCTGTGCCTGTTTTTTTTTAAGTTTACCTGGCCTAAAGAAGGATATAGTAAATTTTAACAAACAAGGTTTTATTCATGTAAAGATAACATTTAATTTAAAATAAGCACTATCATTACACCAAGAACAGTATATTTTGTTTTTACTTCAAAAATCTATTTTTCTCTTTCTCTAAACAGCCAGTTCCTTAAAAGGAATAGATCTTCTGAGTCTACAGCATCTCTAACTGGCTTTGCTTTTCCCACTAAATGGGAATCTGATGAATGTCTCCAAAATCAAAAGATCAGAAGGCGTTCAAACACAATGCCCTCAAGATATGACCAAGTATCCTCAAGTTGGGCCAGTTTCTCAGACAGCTTCAAAAGCCCTTCAAAAGATACAAATTCAACTGAAGCGAAAAAAGCAAAAACTGCTTCCTCTAGGTTGTTAGTCAAGAAAAGCACAAGTGACCAAGACAAGCATTTTCTGGATTCAAACACCAAAGGCAATAAAAAAGTATTACCTATAATAAAACAGAAAACTACTGTTAAGGGAACTAAGAGTCCACCTCAAGGTGGAAATAAAGGTTTAGAGACCTTCCGCAAGGTTTTTTCACACTCCGTTGGTTCTGGGTTCAGGACTGCCTTGGCAAAAGTTTTCCGCAAGCCACCATCAGGCTCAAGGGGACATAGAAGTGTGAAATCTGTGAACAAAGCAATATGTCAATTTAATGACAAGTCCAACAAAAACAAGTCTGTGAAAGACTTTGAGAAAAAACAGGAACAATGTCCTATCAAATCAACAATGTCTTATGAAAGTTTGGAGAAGCTTAGCTCACTAAAATATAAGCCATCGAGGCACTGGCATAGTGCAGAAGTTCTGACGAGTATCAAGCAATGTGTTGCAGTGCAAAAAGAAGCAGCTGGGTGGGTGGAACAAGGTGGTGGGGAGGATCCCAATGGTTCTTCAGATTGTGATAGTATTTTCTCATTGGATTCGCTGTCATCAGCTTATGCTACAGCTTTGTCTGAGCAGCTTCAGCAAGAGGAATATAATTCCAGTGAAGCTGAGAGTGAAGACAGTCAGATGTCTCAAGATTCTCTTGTTATGGAGAGAAGCGGAAAGCATGTGACTGCCAGACCAGTGCTCAGGTTTAAAAAAGTTCCAAGCCACTTAACCTCTCATCCATTACCGTCATCATGCAGCCCTCAGTCAATTGGCAATAAAGAGGAGATGGAAATATCCAAAGATGTACCTGCAGAAGTTTTCTGGAGCCTAAATGGTAGTCAAAAGTTTAAAACGAAGAATGGTCAAGGCTCTTGTCTAACATCTGAATCTAGACCCTGTAGCGGTGCAAGTATCAGAGAAACAGAGAATCCACTTGCTCTTACTGATGCTTGGTCATCCACTGACGCAGCAGACAGTCCCAGAATCATCAGTGCTTCAGGACACTTGCTCAAACAGGATCCACACACACAGAGCAGTATATGCCAAAGCTCTACTAGTCTGGATCTGTCAGACAACATGAATGTCTCAGAAAGCCAGAGCTCACCTCGCTCTGATTCCACTGAGGATGAAAATGCCACATTTGAAGAACAAAATGACACATCCTTTGAGAATACCTTGTTGTTTGATAGTCAGGAGAGTAATCCTGATTTTATAGTTATACGGCAGGTGATGGATTTTAACGAGCTAATTACCAATGCAGAACCATGTACAACTCACACAGTGTGTGATTCTATAGATATCAATTCAGATGGTGTAGCATACACAAATAAACCAGCCACTGAATATGAACCACTGAATCCCATTGTGACTGAAGCATTGCTGACCAACTGTTGTTCCAAAGATGGTGACATATCAACAGATACTAGAATTTTAAAGTTATTCCCAGTTAACTTGAGTAGGAAAGATTCACATATTAGTGAGGACCCAATGCACCCTGAGGATTCTTCTCTGAAGTCAAACTTAAACCTAACAATTGGTAATCAGGTTTCAACATACAACAGTGCAGGAGATCCAGAAGTAAAGAACTCGAAAGCAGCACCGATTCTAAATGAACCACACATCAATGCAAGCAATGACCATGGCAAAACCACTGGACACTATGATGAAGAAAATAATTGTTTCTACATAAAACAGTGCACTGAAATGGCTTGCATAAAAGATACCAAACATTATGCCTTGACAATCGAACAATCAGAAAAGCATGATGAAGAAGATAGTAGTTTTGGCATAGATGGTGAACATTTCTGTGTCCAGTTGGGGAATGAGCCAGTCACTGGAACATGCAAAATGAAAGACTCTCATAAAGGCTCTGTGGGAAATATAAAGCTATCAAAGAAAAGATATGATGATTCAGACACTGAGACAGCACTCTTAAATATGGATCAGGAACAGTCTGTTTGTTCAACTATCAACAGAGAATCAGTAAAAAATGTATCTGTCTTGGAAAATTTGCTCACTAACTCTGATCAAGAGCTTAAAGAAAAGGAAATGGAAAGTGCATCACCAACCAGCGATGCTCACAAGGTTTTAATCAGCAAAGATCTCATCAATATTTTTAGAGATGACAGCCGTACATACAATAGTGTGTTGACACAAACAAATTGTACTAGCCTGAAATCCTCTAGGAGTCCTGAGATTAAAAACATTAATGACAACATCAAAGAGGATACAAAAGATGCAATTCAGATTATGGAGAGAAAGACATTTAATAACAGATATTTTCAAATGAGCAACTCAGCAATTAATGATAAAATATCAGAGGTGGTGAAAGAACACTTTAATATGTCTCTGAGAGAATGCTGTGGTGAAGATCACGAGTTGGACACAAAGAAAGAAAACCCTTCTTTTGCTAAACTGGATGAATTCAAGTCCAAGACAAACAACCATGAATTTGATTACAAAAGTACTCAGGATGGACATGGTGAAAATAGTAATTCCCAGCCTTTCTCATGTATGGAAAAAACGGAGAATCCTACGGACAACACTACTGTGCACTTGGAGAATGGAACAGAATCAAGACATTCTTTGACTATGAGTAGAAACTCTAACGGCACAGAAGAGTTTGTGAGGAAGACAGAGAGAAAAGTTGAACAAGAAAGTCCAAAATGTGGATATATTAATGATAACATGGAGTCAGTACCAGATAGAGTAAATTCAAGTGAATCAGTGTTGTCTTGTGTTAAAGAAACGATTATTGGGGTGAATACATCAAGAGAGAACATTATTGTATGCACCCAACTAAGAAAGGATTATACTGATGCTTCAAACCCTGTTCAAAAGAAACATTGCACCAGTGAAGAGGTTATGAAGGATGGCAGAGTCACAGTATTAAAACCACCCTGCATGTATGCACAAGCTACTCCATCAGTTATGCTGACAAATGGGTTAGATAAAGTCCAGAAAGTTAATCAGTGCACATACCAGAATACACAGATTGTCAACAATGAAACAAAACCAAATGAAAGTGGGCTGACCTCAATGGAAATGCACATATTTGATAACAAACGACTAACACATGGACATTCAAGACTTTTGAATGAAACCACATGTTCGCCAAGTGAAAAATGTTTTATGAAGATCTCAACTCCTGTAATGTCGAGTCAATGCAACATTCCTCAGGTGTCATTGCCTACCGAAGCAACAGTAAAACATACAGTCTCAGGTTTACACTCTGAAGAGACAGATAGAGATATGGCTGATACATGTCAGCAAACCATGGAATACAGTGCTACAATGTCACCTAATTCAGAGGTACAAGACAAAAAAACTTGTTCACATAATTCTACAACATCAAGTATGGAACATTACCACTTAGCAGTGGATGACAATTACACTGCTCCTGAAGCCCGACCTTTGAGCAAGCTAGCATTTTATGAATTTGGTTCAGGAAACCTTGTAAAATATCACGGTTGTGTAAGCCAAGATAGAAATTGTTCTAAACATTCCTTGGAAAACATTACCACTACTATCAGTAATAGTAGTGATAAAGACAGAGTAAGATCTGTGGAGCACATACCTAACAGTTACTCTAAAGATTTAAGAAAAGATGGTACAATTTCAGATTTACGCCATCAGGCATCACAAAGACCACAAATGCACAATGTGCTTAAAACCTGTGATATTGAAAAAGTTGACAAGGATCTACAATCTGAGAATCAGTCCATCTGCACAAGTAATGATTCGAAAATTGTGATTAAATCTTTGTATAATGATTGTTACATCAAAGGAACTCAAAGTTTTAATAACCAACCAATGAAAAATCAAGATCCATATATGCCTAAAAATCACCAGTCATGTCACCAGTCAACTTATATGCAAAGAAGAGAGCCTGATAAATCTGTGGCCAACCCCTCATCAGCTGTTGAGGTATGTCACAGCACAAAACAAACTCCTTGCAGTCAAAATGCAAAGGAATGTTATAATGTATGTACATCTACAGACAGAGTTAGAGGAGAAAATTTCACAGCAGCAGATGCTACAACACATTTTGTTGGCAATGGTAATGATGATAGACGGAAAGGAAAACAAAAGCGCTGCAGAAGGGCCCACTTTATGGCACCTCCAAGTTCATCCACTGATTCTACACCTGATTTATCCTCAGATGAGAGTACCACATCTAAAAGTCATGTTTCTTACACCAAACCTTTTTCACGGGCAAACCTGCTTGCTAGCTATCAAAATGTCCTTGGCAAACACGAAAAGCCTCCACTTGACGAAAGCATTTCTTTACCTTCAGTAAAATTGTTAGAAGCACAAACAAAAGAGAGAGATACCCAGCAGCCTAACACAGGTATTACACCCTCTGTGTTTGGAGTTGCCATACATGGGGAAGCGGAGATTGAGACAATTGCATGTCAACAAGAGCTTGGTTCCAGTGAAGAAATGCAAAAGACAGAGATGATTAAACCAAAGGGCGATAAAGACATTACTTTAAGGAAGAACTTTAAGGCTTCTTTAGAAGATATTTTAGATGTTGGTGTGAAAGACCATGCACACCCATATGAGGAGACTCAAACACAGACAAGAGATTCTGCAATGCATTTTGCCTCAAGTGATATTAACCCGTTTATTCATACAAGAACTACTATAGGGGTGAACACAGCAGTCCACAAAAAGCAGGTCTTTGGAAGTGTTGCGAATATATCCGGCCTACACTCTCCACTCAGTAGTTCCAACAGGAATATGACCAGGTGCTGTAGTGTAGACAATGGCCTAAATATTCAGGACTTACCTTTCAATTCCCATTTGAGCACTTATGTAAATCATAGAGGGCTCTCTAGCACACTGAGTGGTAATGGATGTTCTAGAGATCAAGTTTCTTCTGAGCCTCTGCTGAAGGGCGCTTCTTATTCCTCTAGTTGTTCAAATAAGCAGACCCTAACTGTTTTGAAATGTGACTCCTACAGTGGTGCCTCGGAGGAGTTGCGCGACAGTTCAGGTCAAGTTGATGAAATAGTACTGGTCTACTCCTCTGAGCATGAATCTCAGGAACGTCCGAGTCCAAGCAGGTGTGATCATGGCACACAGACCATTGAGGTTAATAAGGACCTTAAAAGAAAGAGCCATCACAAAAGAAGCAGCACCCAGACACCAGTGTCCAAACCGGGGAATGGTGCCCCAACCACATGGGCCAGTCTACAAAACATGTCTGAACATCTCTCTGACCTGATACTCAACACCTCTGATCTTCTGGGGAACATACAGTGTATGCGAACAGGAGAAAGGCCACCAAAATATGACCATCCTAAACACTGTTTCCAGGTTTCTACTGTGCATTCTGGCAGTAACCACAAGATGGACAGTTATACACAAACTTCATTGGATATTGGGGTCCAGACAGAGAATGCTCCAGTATCAAAGACTGCTACGGCCCATGAAGTAAATGTTATTGTCAAAGTGATTGGCTCAGATATTTGTAATGTGTCCCAGCTAGATGGTGATGCCAAGATCTTGATGAATAAATGTGAAAGTGAACAAGCCTTTGAAAGGATTAAAAGCCTGCCCGATTTACATCCCAAAGGCTCGAAGGTAACTGACAGTCAAAATTTTCAGATCCCTCCCCAAAAGGTTCTTTCATTAGAGACTATTGTGCCGAAATGGGATTCCTCCACGTTGGAAGCATTTGAAGGTAACACTGTAGACCATTCCTGTAAGAAGAAACGTTCACATATGAAGCAAAAGGAGTATCAGACTTATCACAGAAATGTAGACCAGAGGAATTGCTTTAATAAACAAATTATGCTCATGGATCGTGCATGCTCTCCTATCCTTACAGTCAAGGCTGCAAGATACACCCAGAAAAGACTAATAAAAACAACCCATGGCTTAACAAACCATAAGACAACTGAGGAACAACATATTACAGAGAACAAATTTTCAAATGTATACAACATGCAATTTAAAGGTCATAAAATGTCTAACCATGAGAATACAGTACTAGCTCAGGAGAACCTTCACAGTAAAAATGCAAAAACAATATCTACATCAGTATCATCTTTGACCTTTGAAAACCTGAGTGACCTTAGTTGTCCAAATCTGGATGGATCTGATGACTACTCAAATAGAGTCTTTCCCCGCAGCAAATGTATGAAAAATGAGAGAAATGAATACTCTCATGAAGTTGAAGACAGGGTAATAAGTCAACCCACAATTAACTGTTCTCCATCTCACATTCAAAGAATCACCCTCTCCCCTCCTAGCAGTACCATTGGTGTCCAACTTGCATCATCCACAGGCCAAGTCAGACCATCTAAAATGGAAACCTCAGAAAGGCCTCATTTGTCAACTGTGAACAGCCAGTTGAGTCACAGATCATCTGCGTATATAATAAAGAATTGGAATCATTCGAATCAAAGTACTATGCAACAGCAGGAAGATGATGTGATGTCTTTGGTGCCAAGCGATTGCAACACAGATGTTCTGGTGAACATCAATCCTCTGGCAGAGACCAGCATGTTCAAAGAATATCAGTGGATCCCTGATGATCTGCCTATGCACAACAAATTTACTAACTGGTCTGGCATCAATCAGCAGCCACCATCAACGCTCAGTAAAATAAACAGACCAACTGGACATCACTTCCCAAGGCTCAGCCCCAGTTACCAGCAGCCAATGGAGTCACAAAGCCCTAATTCTATCTATAGACCAGAGCCATCGGAGAAAGCGGATAGAAGAACACAAGAAATTGAGAAGCTGAGGAAAGAACGTGAACGAGTTTTAGCATCTGTTCATCTGGATCTGAGCCCTCATCAGCTGACTGTTGAACTCACAGAGGCCAGGCTGCACTATGGCCAAGGGGAAACAGACACTCTGCTTAAAATACTCAAGTCTGGTTCTAAAGAAGTATCTTCAGCCTGTAACAAACAGGAGCTCCTTAACAGGTTTGTATAATTTGTGATTTATGTATTTTAAATATTACAAAGTTCTGCATGTTTAAAGGTTTTGTTTTCTTTAGATTTATTATAATCTTTGAGAGTTGACATTTAGGGTGCTTTTACGCTATCACTTTTGGCGAGTACCTGGGTTTGTTTGATTTGTCAGAATTTGGTTTGTTTGGATGATGTGAATGACTCCAGCAAAAATTGACTTTTTTTTTTTTTTTTTTTTTTTTTTTATACAACGTTTGCAATACATTTGAAGCAGATAGATGTAAGTGCCTTTCTGTGTTGTTGCTTTGGAAAAAAAAATCAAAGGTTCAAAAACCAAAGTACAAAACTAAGATGAGCAACGCTATGCATTTTGCTGTCTCCTTCTGCGTAGTCATTAATTAGCAACACAACAAAACAAAAAATACAGCGTGAACACAATCCAGTGGGGGCAGGGAGTGAGTGGAACAAACAAACTCTGGTTTGGACAAACTAAGCGACTGAACCAAGTCAAGTCAAGTTTATTTATATATCGCTTTTTACAATGCAGATTGTTTCAACGCAGCTTCACAGTGTTAAACAGGAAAATAATGCAACCAAATTTGATTCGGCTGTACAGCCGCTCTGGAGAAAACGGTGATGTCATCAGCTCATTTCAATTATCATATATATTCAAGTAATGTAGTTGACATAGTTAATTTAGTTTAGTAATTCAATTTATTTGGATATTTATTTGAAAATTTAGTGTCCCAAACTGAGCAAGCCAAAGGCGACAGTGGCAAGGAACCAAAACTCCATCAGGTGGCATAATGGAGAAAAATAAACCTTGGGAGAAACAAGGCTCAGTCGGGGTGCCAGTTCTCCTCTGGCCAATTAACAAACAGTGTATGATCATAAGTGTGAAAGCATCCTTAGTTTACAGAGCTTGTTATGAATGGAATTCAATTCTGTCATTAGGCATAGGAAGAGCATTGAAAGTTTGAGAAAAGAGAGAGAAGCCCGTCTCCAGATGTGTCGTCGTGCACGGAGTCTCAGTCCCACTAAGCATCAGATCCCTATAAATTATGAGAAGGAGCAATCTCAAAGAATTTCAGACCTGCCTAGCCGACGTCGGGAATATCTGCAGCAGCTCAGACAAGAGATTGTCGAAACCAGCAGGTGATTTGGAAATACATTAAACATTATAGACGTTAAACTTTGTGGTAATATTCTATAAATTCGATATATTAAACCAGATGTTCTCCCTCAGAGTTCCTGATCCACCAAGGCGGGAGGGTCAGTGTCCATCTGATATTGAGCTTCTATTGCGTGACTACAGTCGAGCCCGCGAGGAGGCAAGAGCAGAGATTGCTCGTGCACGAGATCGACTCCGTGAGAGGGCCGAACAGGAGAAGAGACGACTACAGCAGCAAGCTCTCTCGCAGGCAGTCAAGGTCAGTGATACTTCTTAATTCTTTATAATTCTGTATTACTGCCCTTGCTTATTTTGAAATCCTTTTATATTTTATTTCCTTCTCTCCCTGTATCTTACATAGGATGACCTGCTGTTTCGCACACGCATTAGTAACAGTACTTTATGTAGTGGTTCAAACCTGAGTCTTTCCTCAGGGCCCACTTCAGGGTATAACAGCAGCAATGCAGCCATACTGAAAGACATTACCTCACCATTAATACAGGTAAGGCACCACACTAAAAAGTGTGTTACCATGCTATTTTTGTTTTAGAAAGCTATTTTTCAAGCTCTTCACCTCATTCCTCAGGTAAATGGAGCCTCAGAATTCAAAGCAAGGACTCGACCTCCTATGATCCCGTTGCAGACTTCAAAAGCTCAGCGTAGATGGCTGTCAGTCCAGGGTGAGCAATAACCCATAAACAATTGGAAACCCAAGGGCTATGCCTCGAATTCACTTAATTAATCAGATCCACTGTTCTCTGTAGATGTCAGCCTGGAGACATCGGTCACTGGATATGAGCCTGAGTCTTCCTCCACTCCATCATCTCCTCCCCGTGCTCGACAACGCACTCTCTCCTTTGGCTCTCCCTCGTCTATATCAACTTCATATCAGGATATCGCAGACTGCACTCTTGCCAGTGCTATTTCAGAAGTATGCTACTCCAACTTACGTTTCAAAATATGCAAGAGCATGTCAATGTGAAATACTTCATGGACTTGCTTGTCTATTTTAGGTATATTTGGCCTCTGGAGGTAATGCAAGGAATCTGTTGGCTGGGAAAGCAGCTTCTGGCTGGAGGTACACCAATATGCATATTGTGCATGTATAACCCTTTTACATGGATTCCGTTCTCATGTTCTATTTCTCACCAGGCATCAAGGCGTGGAGAGAGGTGTTCAAGTCTTTCACAAGGCTACTTCCAGACCCTCAGCTCATGGGTTTCTTGGAGCAGTAGAGCTCGAGAGACCTTTGGCCAGTCTGTGGTGTATAGTTCGAGATCACTCAAAGACTCACCTCTACCACGAGTCTATTAAATCTGCCTGGACACGACCACTGGACGAATGCACACAACTAGGTAAATCCCAGTGTACATTGTATAATTTTGCCATCTGAGACAAATTTCTGGGATCTTTGCAGTGGTATTCAAATGGCAGACAGCAGTCCAGTTCAGACCCTGGCTTGGTTCCATCTGGACCGCGGGACATAATTGTGCCATTTTACAAGTTCTACAGTTTAAAGTGAGCTGCACATCAAAACGAGAGCAGTACACACCACAAGCACTCAGGGTAATTTACTGTAATGATCTTTTGGCACTACATCCTCTAATATCTTTATCTAGAGCCATACTTGCTTCATTCCAGCCCTTTCCACTCTGTGTGCATTGCTTCTCTCTCCCGCTAAAGACGTGAAACACCACATTAAGAGCTACAGATGACATGGTTATTTTAACAACAGTAGCAGAAACACGGTGAGCAGCAAAATAGATACTTATAATAGCATTATTTTTATGGCATAAAGATGACTCCGACCATTTGTGAAAAGTTAACGCGTGGCGCCTTTTAGATGTTTTGATTTTGTCCATACATTTAGCATTATTAATCAGCATATTAAGAGCATTTCATAATAATGTTATCATTTAGAAAATTATTTAGAGATGACAAGGGAAGACACTTTGAAATTACTAGTTAAATCTGTTTTGTGCTCATGATGAGAATTTTATTATTAGATTATGTACGTTGTTTGTTTTTAGTAGTTTATTACTTTGAGCAACAAATAAAAATGGCCCATACTTTTCTTACCAGGTAAACCCTGCACCCCCAATATGTTTTCTCAGTCCCAATGCCTTCTATGTGCCATACATGTAGGTGTCTAAATGTAAAATAATAATAATAATAGCCCAATAAAACATCTGACCTAACCTTTTTATATTTAAATCCAGTTGAGAGAAATATTTACTTCTTTTGGTAAATATTGGTAAAAAAAAAGAAAATCTTAGATATCACTGCTTTGGCTTTCTGGGCCCAAGATTCTCATCTTTTGATGACTATTTTAAGTGTTTAGTATTTTGACTTTTACAAAGCACTACGGCTGGCCCGATGGAAATGTATAACTGTTCCAAAAAAAATTTGAGACCGTACCTCTTGGAACTTTAAAGGGCACCTATTATGCCCCTTTTTACAAGATGTAATATAAGTCTCAGGTGTCCCCAGAGTGTGTCTGTGAAGTTTCAGATCAAAATTCCTAACAGATCATTTAATATACCATTTTGAAAATGCCAATTTTTGGGTTTGAGAAAAATTTGCTGTTTTGTGTGTGCGTCTCCTTTAAATGCAAATGAGCTGCTGCTCCCCACCCCAGAGGGCGCAGCCTTCATGGCTCGTGAGCACGCAAATAAAAACTAAAACATGATACATCTGAATGGTTTTGATGATCATCTCTACCGTGGACACGCTCACGTGACATTACAGTTCTTCATCATCATGAAATATTATCATCTACATGTGTTTCAAAGCCATATCACTCTCAACTTGAGCACACACACCCGACGCATGTGCAAAGAGAGCTGGATGTCGGTGCGTCCGTGAGTAGGCTATTAAACTAGACTAGTTCTCTTTCATGTGTTATTGCGATTACTGTCAGATGCACAAAAGGTTATGTCAGAAACACACAAAGTTCGAATGAAAACAGTTGGTTATGTCTGTGCACTTATGCAGCAAGTACAGAAATCCCATGTGTATATTAGATCTGTGTAACTTTACTAAAGTGAAAGCAGCATCAGGGTTGCCAACTCTCACGCATTTGGCGTGAGGCACACGCTTTCAGGCTCTGTCTCACACTCTTACTCTGCGGAAGTAAATCTCACGCCAAAGTGGCAACCCTGCTTTTGATACAAAATAAATCTCAACTTTCAAATTTAGTTGCGACATGCTGTGATCTCGCCGGCATTGGCACCACGCGGTCACGTGGTTCATAACAAACCAGCACTGTCAATATATTTGAATGGCTTTGAGCAGGATAGACAACAGCTTCACTACAGGTATTTGCAGCAAGTTTTGGTAAACATTACAGCATAGTGTGCATTGATTATTACGTTGATAACATTTACAGTATTGTTTTATTCTGGAGAGTGACAGAGAGGCATTGATGTTCAAGTTTTTCTTGTATTTAACCCTCAGGTATATTCCGTACTCCTTGGTGGTCAAATGTGACCATACACCTTAACTATTTTTCAATTAAATAAATGTTCAATATTTTAGTTCAATAATATTTATTTAATATTTTGAGGAGATCTTTTGCTACTAAATATTATTTGTGCAATAATTATGGTCGATTAGTGACCACTTAAAATAATATTTTTTTCTAATATTTTTATTATTTATATTACAATTAGTGTAGTATTTAAGGTTAAAATAGGAAAAAGGGTTTTAAATTCCAATGCAAAGAGGCAAATTAATAATAATATTTATAATAATATTATTATAAATTAATATATAATATTAATTGTAATGCCATGTTTTACCCACTAGCTGCCTGATTGGCTCTTTAATAAATATAGATGTATCCTCTAGTCTGGTCATGAGTATTGCAGGCCACAAAAACTGCTTACTTATTTTTAGGTTTTGCATTTGAATAAATATTTAGACATGATCAAACACTAAATTTTTTAAATGTGAAATTTAAGAAAGTTAATACCTTGCATCCTAATCCTTTTTTTTTATAAAACTTGTACAAGCACACACAAGTGAATATTAATGAATGCAAGCAAATACTGAATTTAACCCAAGAAAAGTTGCATTCAACAAATGTTTTTCCCCTTAAATGTACAGTAGGCTATATAAATATGAATTGATACTGAATCAAGATCAAAATTGACATTTGTGTCAATACCCGCCCCCCCGGTAATATACAGTACCTACTGCTGTATATGCTATTAATGAATCAAACAACAAGAGAAAAACAGAAAATCCATCACTGCTCTTGACTGAATTAGATTAGAAATCTTTATTGTCCACACATGTGGAAATTCATCTTTGGCCTCACGAAAAACATATACAGTTGACTTCACAATACAGTACAGCAAACACACAAACATACCAAGAAAACTTACAAAAATTACCTGCCCCATGCAATAACTTTAGTAGCTTTATTAAGAACACATTTCTTACTTGAATGCTGCTGTTAAATGCTCTGGCAAGGAGATAAACATGGCGGACTTTGTACAGCTCTCTGAGGGCGGGGTCTATGGCAGTGTCCATCAACACTCGTGGGCGGGGCCTGTAAAATGTGACGTCACTTTGCCAGGAATCTGCAAACGGCTTGTTCTGAGACACTGCTTATGATTTATGGGTGGATTTTTACCATTATAGGGTGGTTGTGTACACACTGCCAACACACATTTATGTTCAAACACCATGTAAAAGTGAATTTTGCATAATAGGTGCCCTTTATCTGAATACCCCTGACCTAGTGTGACATGTTAACCAATGAGGAATTAGTGGTCGATGAATCTTAGACTCTAATGAAGTTCTGGCAGCGTCAGAAAATTTTAATCACACTCCTACAATGAGCTGTCACCTACAACTTGAGAACACAAGTACAGAACGACACGTCCTGTCTGCGATACGACACCTGTGAGTTCTGTGTGGCATTGCTGTTTGTGCGAAAACTGGCTAGTCTAATGCTTGGCTACAATTTATCATACAGTCTGGCATGAAACACTGTACACATAGCACGATCTGTCTTGTCTATCTCTTTGAGATCACATCATACAATCTGTCATTACATTATTTTAAAGAATTTTAAAAAGTCATACAGTGAATAGCAGGCTAAATAGGTAAGTAAGGTAATGATTATAACTTACCTTTAAATGCAGGCAAAAGCTAAATTTACCTGTACTGATTATATTGCTTTGTCTCCATCTTTCTCTCCAATCAGTCTATTTGTTTACGGACATATCCAACTGCCAGCTTAAACAGCCACGGGACTTCTGCTGCCTCAGTACAGAATCTAAACAGGTGTTCTGTGTACTCATTTCTGTGATTGGCTTTATCCAAAAGTACCATACCTTAATCACTCATTCATTTTGATCCATGTTCTTTTATTTAGGATGATATGTGGGTGCTGGCCATGCAGTCTGTATTTGAGGAGACACTGCCACGTCCCAGTGTGGATACTATCCGTGGTGAGATGCTACCCAGCGCATGGATCCTTCAACCCAGCCAGCGTAATGGTCGAGAGGTTGTCACGGTCATCTACTTGTTACAAGTAAGCTTGTTTACCCTTCTATCCTTTCCCTCATCATTGTGAATCAGTTTAATAAACTAGCATTTGCATTAACATTATGCTTGCTTAAAAGTGGGGTAAGTGCTTTCTGGTAACCGATGTTGATATTTCAAATCACCAAAACAAACACGCCCCTATTTTGATAGCTCCGCCCCACACATACGTAACCCAGGCAACGACTATGGCAGAATCTGTGTTACTATGGTAATCCAAGTCGAATGTTCAATGAAAAAATCATCCCTTCCATCCCAAAAACACAAACAGTTCATGAACAACTAGATAGCACTAGCAAGACAGTCCAACTAACGAACATATTACAATTATGACAAGATTAAAGGGATATCGATCACGAAAAGAGGAAACAAACATATACTCACCTAAAGGATTATTAGGAACACCTGTTCAATTTCTCATTAATGCAATTATCTAATCAACCAATCACATGGCAGTTGCTTCAATGCATTTAGGGGTGTGGTCCTGGTCAAGACAATCTCCTGAACTCCAAACTGAATGTCAGAATGGGAAAGAAAGGTGATTTAAGCAATTTTGAGCGTGGCATGGTTGTTGGTGCCAGACGGGCCGGTCTGAGTATTTCACAATCTGCTCAGTTACTGGGATTTTCACGCACAACCATTTCTAGAGTTTACAAAGAATGGTGTGAAAAGGGAAAAACATCCAGTATGCGGCAGTCCTGTGGGCGAAAATGCCTTGTTGATGCTAGAGGTCAGAGGAGAATGGGCCGACTGATTCAAGCTGATAGAAGAGCAACTTTGACTGAAATAACCACTCGTTACAACCGAGGTATGCAGCAAAGCATTTGTGAAGCCACAACACGCACAACCTTGAGGCGGATGGGCTACAACAGCAGAAGACCCCACCGGGTACCACTCATCTCCACTACAAATAGGAAAAAGAGGCTACAATTTGCACGAGCTCACCAAAATTGGACAGTTGAAGACTGGAAAAATGTTGCCTGGTCTGATGAGTCTCAATTTCTGTTGAGACATTCAGATGGTAGAGTCAGAATTTGGCGTAAACAGAATGAGAACATGGATCCATCATGCCTGGTTACCACTGTGCAGGCTGGTGGTGGTGGTGTAATGGTGGATGTTTTCTTGGCACACTTTAGGCCCCTTAGTGCCAACTGGGCATCGTTTAAATGCCACGGCCTACTTGAGCATTGTTTCTGACCATGTCCATCCCTTTATGACCACCATGTACCCATTCTCTGATGGCTACTTCCAGCAGGATAATGCACCATGTAACAAAGCTCGAATCATTTCAAATTGGTTTCTTGAACATGACAATGAGTTCACTGTACTAAAATGGCCCCCACAGTCACCAGATCAAGAGCATCTTTGTGATGTGGTGGAACGGGAGCTTCGTGCCCTGGATGTGCATCCCACAAATCTCCATCAACTGCAAGATGCTATCCTATCAATATGGGCCAACATTTCTAAAGAATGCTTTCAGCACCTTGTTGAATCAATGCCACGTAGAATTAAGGCAGTTCTGAAGGCGAAAGGGGGTCAAACACAGTATTAGTATGGTGTTCCTAATAATCCTTTAGGTGAGTGTATATTAGGAGTATATTATCTTACTTTTCGGACACACTTTGGGAGCTGACGCTTGAAACAGACAGTGAGGAGGTTTAGACGCTCCAGGCTTATCGGGTGTGGAAATGAATGGGTCTCTATCATCGCTGAAGTGAACGACAATACGATCGCAAATGGACAAACAAGCGAACATGACAAATGAGCATATTCAAGCAAAAGCCAGCATACATATATTAGTTCTGTGAAACAAAACAAAACCAATGTTACTCTCCTATAGAGAAGAAATAAAGCAACCTCGGCCTTCACTCCTTGAGTTCTCTCCAGCGCTGGAAAGCTGATACTTCTTGCCTGATCGTAAGCCTCCTTTTGTTCCACAGACATCTTCCACATTAGTTTTTTATCTGCCATCTCTCTCTTTCTGTCATCGCTCAGCTAATGTCCGTCCTGTGTCGTCTTTTGAATAATGACGTGCACTGAGCGCTCTCTTCTCCCCGTCATTAGTAGACACGCCCCTTACTGCTGATTGCCTATCAGTTTGTTATTGTACTCAGAGTCACATTTCTAAAGCAGTTTTGAAATAACACTTACCCCACCTTTTAAGAGAAAGTTCACCCAAAGATGAAAATTCTGCCATTTACTCGCCCTCAAGTTGTTCCAAACCTGTATGAATTTCTTTTTTTCTGCTAAACACAAAAGAAGATATTTTGAATAATAACCAAACAGTTGATGGGCCCCATTGATTTCCATACTATGGAAGTCAATGGGGTCCATCAACTGTTTGGTTACAGACATTCTTCAAAATATCTTCCAGCTTAAAGAGTGAGTAATTGATGACAGAATATTCATTTTTGGGTGAACTATCCCTTTAACTATGACGTTATCTGAGATGGTAAATAATAACTTGTCAATCATTTCCTATAGGTAGATTTGGGAAGCCCATCCTTGGCTCCTAGACTGCTGAATACAGTATCTAGGAAGCAAGCAGCTGTCATAGCAGACCTCGATTCTTTCTTTTCTTTTTGACAAATCAGGTTACATATGTAGCGACAAGCACTTACTCTAAAACCCTGAAGGTTTTTGCTAAGATTTGCACCTCATGTTCGTGCTCTTTACTTGATTCTTTTTCACGTAGCACTGATGGTATGATTTTATTGTGTAACGAATTTACCTTGTTTTAATTTTTGTTATTAGGAATCTGTTTGGGGTGCCCCCATGTGCCAAAGTATTGTTTATTGTAAAACAGGTTGTAATACTTAGATTGATCAAAGTAAAGACCCAAAGCAATTTTTTTTTCTTTTATGTATATATTTATCACTTGATTATCATTTTATATTGATTACACACACTATACATAGCTCTGCTTATTGTAAGAAACAATCCACTGTATTACAGTATTCCTTTAATGCATAGCATTGTCTTGAGCTACTTTCAGAAATAACTAGTATAAAACTTGAAATTGGCATCAGCTGTAAAGACGTTTTTTTGACTTTGTTTCTGTAATATGCAGTACAGTGCCTTCCATACACGTCGTTTTTGTGAAGTATTTGTTGATAGCATCATTTTGTTTATGCAAGATTTCTGTGCTAACACAGAATTTATATTAAGTTCTATACTGGCTGAGATATGATAGATTGCTTGCAAAGGTATTGTTGATATTGATACTTTCAGCATTGCCATTTTTGCCATTATGTTTTTAGAAATGTGTATGCAAAATGTTCTTTTAAGTTTCTCTGTTTAATGAAATGCAATCAAATGTTTATCATTTTTAATATGAGTTATTATGCTCTACAGTGGCTTCAGCTATATAGATTATACACACATCTGTGCATTTGCAAGCCGTTACATTTTGACATGGTAATCAAGAGAGCCTTTGCTCAAGCACTGTAGAATGTTACAAGACCAGTGATTTTTATTTGTAACATAGACAGCTGATCTGAAGAGGATAAGAGTAAAAAAATATACTCTATAAATGAAGGATGTTTCTTTTTTATTATAATCACATTTTTTTTATATACTGTAAAGGCCTTCTATAATATGTAATCTATTATATCTAAATGTAAAATAATTTATCATTTGATATGTTATGTTATAAAATGTTCTCTTCATTATGACTTTTTATGTTTCTTTGTAAGAGCTTCCAAACTCTTTGTCTTTTAATTTATAAACCAGAACATATTTTTATTAAATACATTTGCCATTTTTCATACAAGTTTCTTGTTTTCAGTCTTTATTTTAATATTTAAAGGTATCTCACTTTTATAAAAAGAGATAAGTCAGTGAATAAGTATTTGAGTGCAATGTTATAATCACATCAGAGAACAATGTTACTGTTACTACCATGTTATAACTACATTTATAAAACCATGTAATCTGAGGATTACCAGCATTAAATTCCTTTGATTTTATAACTCATGACTGCTCAAAACAATACAAATGTAAGAAACCCACATATTATTTAACAAAACATCTATATTGAAAAAATAATAAAAAAATTCTGAAGTAGTTTCTGACGTGCATATTCAGCATTAAGACACTTTCGTTGGCGATCAATATTGAACCAGAGCGTGTACATCAACAATATTTGCAAGTAAATGTGATCAACAGCTGACAATATTTCTCCCAATGACAATGTTTGTAATCATTTACACAGATAGTTATAGTTTAAATGTTTATTAGTTTATCGTTTATCTGTAATTCTGTATATTCTGTTATTTTAATTTGTGACCCCCAGTTAAAAGACTGACCTCAGGATATTTGCTGGTACACTACATTTATAACTGTAAATTAAGTTGTTCAGATCTTTCTGGATTTTTATCCGTAATTACTTGACCGTGAACAATAGCCAAAATAGAGTGAAATGACTACTGTACTACTAAAAAAAGGTTCAGAGGATGAGGATGATTCCCAGGCCATTATGGGGTGAAGATGACCTTTGGTGGTGATCTGACGTAACTATTAAAAACAACAACTGTTGTAACAAAGTGCTGTATAATTAGGAAAATACAGTAAAAGAAACACAAAAAACTGAATTAGATAAAATTAGCAAATTAGAAAAAATGGACTCATGGAAGTAAAACAAATCATACAAATAAAACTTGTACACTAAAAACCCCTATCTCAAGCAACACTATAGGCTATACTATAGAGAAAAAATGAGTCTTCCAAGATTCAAATATGGACCTAACAGAAAATGGAAGAGCAATCCACATCCTGGAGGCCGCAATTACAAACGCCTGATCGCCCTTTCAAGTTTTCAAGCGGGAACTAGGAACACAGAGGAGTAATGATGAACGATTTGATGAACGAAGAGACCTTGGTACAGAATGTGGTTGAAGGAGATCAACAATGTACTGTAGGGCTAGACCATGCAAGGCTTTATAAACATACAGAAAAACCTTAAAGCTAGCTGCTGCATTTTGACTAATTGCAAACGTTGAAGAGAGGACTGAGACAAACCCACATATAAAGAAGTGCAGTAATCCAGCCAGGGTGTAATAAGTGCATGAATCACTAATTCTAAATCCTTCATTGAGAGGAACAATTTTAATTTGGTGATAGACCGGAGATAAAAAAAAAAAGCTTCCTTTAACAACGACACTTGTCTGCTTATCGAATCAGTCAGAATCAAGGATAACACCCAGGTTCTTGGCTCTATCGTGCAGTGTTAAACACAGGGTACCTAAATGATTTTCAATATTAGCGACACACAATGAAGAGCCAAAAGCAATGGCCTCAGTTTTATCCCATCTTCAGACTTCCACAATTTAACTTCCTCAAGGCAGGAGATGAGATTATAAATAGAATTACTGTCATTAGATTTGACAGGAAGGTAAAGTTGTGTATCGTCAGCGTAACAATGGTAGGAGACACAGTATTTCTGAAAGACAGAGCCTAGAGGAAGCATATACAGAGAAAAAAACAGGGGACTCAAAATGAAGCCTTGTGGGACACCACAATCCGTAATCCGTGTTGAAGATGAGTTATGATTACCAATACAAGTAGACAAGGTTCGCCCTTTAAAATATGAGGAAACCCCCAAAAAATGTAATGAGGTGAGGTGAGTGATCATCACGTAAGTATAATTGATTATTTTCAATAAAATATAAACATTAATAAATTG
The DNA here is from genome assembly GCA_039654625.1 of Rhinogobio ventralis. Classification (NCBI taxonomy): domain Eukaryota; kingdom Metazoa; phylum Chordata; class Actinopteri; order Cypriniformes; family Gobionidae; genus Rhinogobio; species Rhinogobio ventralis. Next base: position 24,318,557 of record CM077202.1, on the reverse strand, counting down.
TGGTGTCTGTTAGTTCTTTATTACAGGACTGGTGGCCTAATTATATAAGAGCTGTTTGCTGACCGGGACTCGGGTTCGAATCTGGCCTGGGTCAGTCACCGATCCCATTCCCCCTCTTTCCCCACTTTCCTGTCTGTCTCTAGTAGCTACTATCCTTTCCCAAAAATCATCAATCAATTCATTTATCATTAATTTAATTTGTATTTTTAGTCTTTATGTAATCTGTGGGTATGAGTGTTTGTAGGTATTGTTAAGGCCAATTTACACCGTGCCAGCAGACGGCAACAGACACTTTTTGGTTTTGTCTGATCAGTTTGTTACCTCTGTCGGAGTCTGTTGATGTCTCTTGGTGCTTGTTTTCAGCAATTGAACATTTTGAATCTGAATTAGAATGTCTGAAAAGTGACATGCTGTAATCTAGTGACTGTCGGTGCAGTGTGAATTGGCCTTTAGATCTCAAATAGATAGATAAAACAACAAACTTTGATGTTGGTTTTGATAAAGTATGAAATAGTTTAAAATGTTCTGAGTTTGAGGTTTAAAGGTTTTATTGTCAGATTAGACCACTGCAGACCCCATTTCAAGTTATCAAACCTGTTCAGTCTGGGTCAGTTTAGTCCAAACGTTTCTGGGTATTGCTAGTATGTTTCTAATTGTTAGCATTTCTTAACAAGTGTCATTTGACATTGTTAGCATGTTACTTGGTGTTGCTAGCATGATTTAGCAAGTTTGCTAGACTTAGCATACAATTTTATCATGTTGCTTGCATGTTTTAGCATGTTGCTAACATGTTACTAGCATGTTTTAACACTATGCTAGCAATTTTAACACGTTTCTAGTAGGCTAGTAGGTTCTAAGCTTGTTAGGCTTTGCATGGTTTCCTGGAAGCATTTCAGTACATTTAAAGAAAATGATTCATAAAACTGAAATCCCCAAACAAGGTAAAACGTGTGGCTTTGACTCCAGTGTGTTTTCAGGTTGTGATTTATTAAAATGACTGATTCATTTATTAAAATATAATTTGCAAATAGTATTTGCAAATGTAATACTTTGCAATAAGGCTATTTATGGTTATTTTACAATTTTGTTTTTCTCTAGCTATTTACTTAAATCCTTTTAAATCCTTGATTTCTTGATCCTTATTCCTTGAAATAAAAGGAATCATTAGCCTACAACATCACTGACTGACTGGAGGTGTTTTGCATTTAAAAGTATGTATAATATATGAAACATAAATATAGATTAAAGCAAGGCTAACTTATAAATTGCAGCAAAATAATGTATTTTCAATAATTATATAGTTTTACAAAAATAATTAAAATATTTCACACATACACCTAGGCAAGAAAAGTATACGCCTAATAAGTGGACACAGCAACACTTCAGTAGGCCTAGATGTTTACTTACATTCTGTTTAGTGCACTTAACTACTCTGCCATTATCAGAAAGATACAGTAAATGAAATGTATAGTGGCAAATATGTTATTGTTCAAGTGATGAAATCTGAGAGCTTTTTGTCCCTTCATTGACAGCTACGCAACTGACACTTTGACGCTTCATAAAGAGATCGTAAAACTAATCCATATCATCATGAATTTAGGCTTTTATTCACATATAAACATTGATCAGCAAACATAAACAGAAGCTCAACCGAACCTGCTTGACACATGAGAATGAACCTCATTGGTTCTTGTGGAATCTTAAATGTGCTGCGTAACACACAAGAATGAACCTCACTGGTTCTTGCAGAAGCTCAAACGTGCTGCGTAACACACGAGAATGAAACTCATTAGTTCTTGCGGAAGCTCAAACGTGCTGCGTAACACACGAGAATGAACCTCATTGGTTCTTGTGAAAGCTCAAACGTGCTGCGTAAAACAAGAATGAGCCTCATTGGTTCTTGCGTAAGCACAAACGTGCTGCATAACACAAGAATAAACATCATTGGTTCTTGTAGAAGCTCAAACGTGCTGCGTAACACAAGAATGAACATCATTGGTTCTTGCAGAAGCACAAACGTGCTGCGTAACACAAGAATGAACCTCATTGGTTCTTGCGTAAGCACAAACGTGCTGCGTAACACAAGAATGAACATCATTGGTTCTTGCAGAAGCACAAACGTGCTGCGTAACACAAGAATGAACATCATTGGTTCTTGCAGAAGCTCAAACGTGCTGCGTAACACAAGAATGAACATCATTGGTTCTTGCAGAAGCACAAACGTGCTGCGTAACACAAGAATGAACCTCATTGGTTCTTGCGGAAGCTCAAACGTGCTGCGTAACACAAGAATGAACATCATTGGTTCTTGCAGAAGCACAAACGTGCTGCGTAACACAAGAATGAACCTCATTGGTTCTTGCGGAAGCTCAAACGTGCTGCGTAACACAAGAATGAACCTCATTGGTTCTTGCGTAAGCACAAACGTGCTGAGTAACACAAGAATGAACATCATTGGTTCTTGCAGAAGCACAAACGTGCTGTGTAACACAAGAATGAACCTCAATGGTTCTTGCGTAAGCACAAACGTGCTGCGTAACACAAGAATGAACATCATTGGTTCTTGCGGAAGCTCAAATGTGCTGCGTAACACAAGAATGAACCTCATTGGTTCTTGCGTAAGCACAAACGTGCTGCGTAACACACAAGAATGAACCTCACTGGTTCTTTCAGAAGCTCAAACGTGCTGCGTAACACACGAGAATGAACCTCATCGGTTCTTGTGGAAGCTCAAACGTGCTGCGTAACACAAGAATGAACCTCATTGGTTCTTGCGTAAGCACAAACGTGCTGCATAACACAAGAATGAACATCATTGGTTCTTGCAGAAGCACAAACGTGCTGCGTAACACAAGAATGAACCTCATTGGTTCTTGCGGAAGCTCAAACGTGCTGCGTAACACAAGAATGAACCTCATTGGTTCTTGCGTAAGCACAAACGTGCTGCGTAACACACAAGAATGAACCTCACTGGTTCTTTCAGAAGCTCAAACGTGCTGCGTAACACACGAGAATGAACCCCATTGGTTCTTGTGGAAGCTCAAACGTGCTGCGTAACACAAGAATGAACCTCATTGGTTCTTGCGGAAGCTCAAACGTGCTGCGTAACACAAGAATGAACCTCATTGGTTCTTGCGTAAGCACAAACGTGCTGCATAACACAAGAATGAACATCATTGGTTCTTGCAGAAGCACAAACATGCTGCGTAACACAAAAATTGAACCTCATTGGTTCTTGCGGAAGCTCAAACGTGCTGCGTAACACAAGAATGAACATCATTGGTTCTTGCAGAAGCACAAACGTGCTGCGTAACACACAAGAATGAACCTCATTGAACATCATTGGTTCTTGCAGAAGCACAAACGTGCTGCGTAACACAAGAATGAACCTCATTGGTTCTTGCGGAAGCTCAAACGTGCTGCGTAACACAAGAATGAACCTCATTGGTTCTTGCGTAAGCACAAACGTGCTGCATAACACAAGAATGAACATCATTGGTTCTTGCAGAAGCACAAACGTGCTGCGTAACACAAGAATGAACCTCATTGGTTCTTGCGGAAGCTCAAACGTGCTGCGTAACACAAGAATGAACCTCATTGGTTCTTGCGTAAGCACAAACGTGCTGCGTAACACACAAGAATGAACCTCATTGGTTCTTGCGTAAGCACAAACGTGCTGCGTAACACACAAGAATGAACCTCACTGGTTCTTTCAGAAGCTCAAACGTGCTGCGTAACACACGAGAATGAACCTCATTGGTTCTTGTGGAAGCTCAAACGTGCTGCGTAACACAAGAATGAACCTCATTGGTTCTTGCGGAAGCTCAAACGTGCTGCGTAACACAAGAATGAACCTCATTGGTTCTTGCGTAAGCACAAACGTGCTGCATAACACAAGAATGAACATCATTGGTTCTTGCAGAAGCACAAACATGCTGCGTAACACAAAAATTGAACCTCATTGGTTCTTGCGGAAGCTCAAACGTGCTGCGTAACACAAGAATGAACATCATTGGTTCTTGCAGAAGCACAAACGTGCTGCGTAACACACAAGAATGAACCTCATTGAACATCATTGGTTCTTGCAGAAGCACAAACGTGCTGCGTAACACAAGAATGAACCTCATTGGTTCTTGCGGAAGCTCAAACGTGCTGCGTAACACAAGAATGAACCTCATTGGTTCTTGCGTAAGCACAAACGTGCTGCGTAACACAAGAATGAACATCATTGGTTCTTGCAGAAGCACAAACGTGCTGCGTAACACAAGAATGAACCTCATTGGTTCTTGCGGAAGCTCAAGCGTGCTGCGTAACACAAGAATGAACCTCATTGGTTCTTGCAGAAGCACAAACGTGCTGCGTAACACAAGAATTAACCTCATTGGTTCTTGCGGAAGCTCAAACGTGCTGCGTAACACAAGAATGAACCTCATTGGTTCTTGCGTAAGCACAAACGTGCTGCGTAACACAAGAATGAACATCATTGGTCCTTGCAGAAGCACAAATGTGCTGCGTAACACAAGAATGAACCTCATTGGTTCTTGCGGAACCTCAAACGTGTTACCTAACACAAGAATGAACCTCATTGGTTCTTGCAGAAGCTCAAACGTGCTGCGTAACACAAGAATGAACCTCATTGGTTCTTGCGGAAGCACAAACGTGCTGCGTAACACAAGAATGAACCTCATTGAATGAGAATGAACCTCAATGAACCTTTTTGCGGAAGCTCAAATGTGCTGCGTAACACATGAGAATGAACCTCACTGGTTCTTTTAGATGCTCAAACTGTAACACACAAGAATGAACCTCATTGGTTCTCGCACATCAAGTGAACATGCTTGAGCTGATGTGTGAGTTGATGAATGTTTATTTGTGAATAAAAATTGTATCTGTTCATCATATAGATCGTGTCTCTTCAGAAAATTTGAGCTAAACCACTCGATCCATATGGATTATTTTTACAATCTCTTTATGAAATTGTTGTGTAGTGTAACTGTCAATTGAGAGTACAGAAAGTTCTTAATTTGAGTTCCTACGATGAACGAAAGTCTTACGGGTTTGGAACGACGGGTGAGTAGCTAATTAGGCCTAATGAAAGATTTTTTGGGTGAATTATCCCTTTAAGTAACATATCCTTACAGGCACTATAGTAGTCTTAGCCAATTGATTAGTAGCAGGCTGTAAATATTTGCGGTTTTATATTTATGCAGGGCTTGTGATGTAGAGGCGGGCAGTGAAAAGGGTGGGGAACGCCATTTAAAGTCAGTGACTCTTGACAGGAATGCGCGTCCCCTGCGCACAGGCAGCGCTCCGCTCCTCTACTTTATTTTTAACACTTTGGGTGGGTCAAACAGCGTCTGATGAGAATGAGCGTTGTGAGCGGCGACCCTGCGCGCGCTCCCTGCCCCTTCAGCAGCTCTCCCCCACCGTGACCTAGACCTCACCGCCTCTCATGGGATTATTATTGCCCTTCAAATAACGGACTTTTATTATAAAGACATCGACAACGAAGCGTGTCATTCTCCCGGATTGGTTTTCATTTGTATAGGTAAGTTTGTTACATATAAAACTGTGTATAGTTATAGAGGTTCTGCCTTAAGGTTAGGATCCCCAATGTCATTTGATAGCCTATTAGATGTATTTCGCTGTTTGTTTCTTGCTTTGTTTAATCACATTTTATATAATATGTTTATCATAATAGCAAAAGCATGTTTAATATCCAACTGACAAGTTCGATTATTGTTCTTGTCGTAAAAGTATCGCAGTGTTATGTGAAGAGTAGCAACCTGTTGAGCACTGAACAATGTGAACAAGGAGAAAACAATGAATACAAAACTGCAAAATATGCCAGAGCTGCTCATTTTCCTACGTAGGCTAACGTTAATTATTTGCTTTTCACTTTGAGAACTTTTGTCTTTTAATATTGAAGTTAAATTCTATTACAACAATTATTTGATAACTCTCATCTCTCATACCTTGTTTTCTTTTGATCATTAATTTGAAACTGTGAGCAACTCTTTTGTCCGAGGTCCAAGTTGGTTATTAGCTGGGCCAAGCTTGGTAGACCACACTGGACCAGCAACAAACCAGCTTGTCATATAAGTTTAAAGCAGTCAAGATGGATTTTGAAACATACTGACTAGTCAACCACCTTATGACCAGTTTGGGCAGCTAAAACCAATCAGTTTAAGCTGGATTTTCCAACATTCTCCTGCTCTTTGTTTCTCATTGAATAAACATAAGAAAGCAGTTTCACAATATTAGTGAAAGAAAAACAGCTGTCTTTAAAATAATAAAATTAGGTGAGCTGTTTCTACCTCACCTTATAGGGAGAACTGCCATTATGTAAACACCATTACTTACTGCCCAGAACTTCATAATATGACCATCAAGTTCATTTCAGGTATAGTTTTTTTGTTGTTGTGTTAGCTATACTGTCTGTTCTGCTTGCCTGAATATCACTGTTGTGCTTACAATGTACTTTTAAAGGAATAGTTAATTCACAAATTAAAATCATGTCAGTTTATTTCATCGTATGGAAAAGAGCAGAGCGAACATTCTTTAAAACATCTCTGTCATAGGAGTTTGGAGTGACATGAGTGTGAATAAATGACAGAATTTTAGTTTTGGGTAAACTTATTTCTTTAAGGTGGTGTTTGTACCCACAATTTACTTTCATTAATCTCATTAAGACAAAGAATACTCTTGTGCCATAACTCTATGAGTTCAGCTGTTACAGTAACATAGTACATAGAGTGCGTCATGATCGGCCTCTCCCCTCACACATGCATGAAATACCACGCTGTTTTGGCTTCCTGGACAGTAGATAGCCACCCTTTCAGCTTTGGATGCAGAATTTGAGGGAAAACACTGTGACATTACCATGTCAGTTATAGAGTTATATACATTTTTATTTTACAGTTATTATAACTGTATAATTATTATTCTCATAGCATATGTAGATTTATAATCATTTAAACAGTTCACCCAAATATTTAAACAAATAAAGTATGCGCAAATTCAAATTAGATTTAAAGGGATAGTTCACCCAAAAAATGGAAATTTTGTCATCACTTACTCGTGATCAAGTTGTTCCAACCCTGTATGAGTTTCTTTCTTCTGTTCTTTCTTCTTTCTACAAAATAAGATATTTTAAAGAATGTTGGTAACCAGACAGTTGGTGGACCCCATTTTTTTCCTACTGTGGAAGTCAGTGACTACTGTCAACTTTTTGATTACCAACATTCTTTAAAATATCATCTTTTGTGTTCAGACAGAAGAAAGAAACACATATAGGTTTGTAACAATTTGAGGGTGAGGGTACAACTTTAAGTGAACAACAAAACTATCATATAGCTTCAGAAAGCAAATCATACTTTTATGGTGCTTTCTGACATATTTGGAGCTTGACAGTTCCTGGTCACTATTATGTTTATAGGTTTCTTTAGAATTTCTTCTTTTGTGTTAAATAGAAGGAAGAAAGTCACAGGTGTGGAATGCAATTGACATGAGTTTCTTTTTTAGGTGAAGTATTCCTATAAAGCTGCCCCTTCTGTCCCTCTCTTTCAGTTAAGATAGTGGAAACTTTGTCATAAACTGTATGTGTGCACGTGAGCACATTGCAAAGACACCATACGCAGAGAGAGCAGCAAAGTTATGTCTCTTGTGATAACGGGTTTCCCGCTGGTGGGTGGAGAATAGTTCTTTGATAACATCCCCCCTGCGCTGGCCTGATACAGAGAGAGAGAGAGAGGGAGAGACAGAGAACCACCATTACTACTCTTTCTAAGACCTGTTAGATTCTCCTTTTTCCTCAGTTTTTTTTATCTGTCTGTTGATTATGTCATAGATTTTTGATCTTCCCCCCTCTAGCCCTATGACAGTACACTAACCCTGATGATCTACTAGAAATAGTTACATTACAGTAGATGCATTTCATTTGGTACAGTGCTTTTTAATGGCCTAGATATTAGGAGCCAACTAGAGCAGAAGTTTTGGATTGTCTGAAGCAGTTCACTGCTAATGTTTAGCTAAGCATTTCCTTGTTACTGCAAGGAAAAAAACGCAAGCAAATATCTGATCACGTAGCATATGACGATGTAGGAAAATTTGTGAAGGGTGCTCTTCACATTTACTTGCTCAGAGGGGTTGCCCAGCCCCCCGTTCAGGGCGATAAGACTACACATGAGCAACATGCCTCACAAAGATAGAACTATCTTAGCAGCTAACCTTCACCCGCCATTCCACAGTAGCATGCGCAAATACACACCCTCATCACAATTGACGGTTAGAGGACATATGCAGAAAATGGCGGCCTTTGGAATCCTGAGGTGAAACAATCTATAAGATAAACAGGGATATATTTATTAGTTTTATTATTTATTATTTAACCATTTTTTTTGACATTTTATAGACAGGGACAAGCAGAGAGGCAGGAAATTATATAGGAGGATGGACAAAGAGCCAATTTTTAAAGTAGTTGCTTGAATAAGTAGTACCACCACAAGTTTTCTCATATGTGCATCATGGATATCTCTTACATTTATGTACCATGTCATCTAAATTCATAAATGTTCTATCTGTTTGTCTTGCTGCCCACACACAGTAAGTTTCAAATTTAGGACCACTATTTTAGTTTGAATTCATTTTGTATTTTTCCATTACAAATTGTATCAATCAATATAACAATTTGGGTAAAAAGTTACATTTTAAATCAATTTCAGTATTTCTTTATATTTGGTTTGTTTCCCTTTTGCTTTAATGACAGCTGCGCTCAAGCTGACATGAACAAAAAATGATGGTTAATGTTCTCCAGCATAATTTGAGAATGTTCCAAAGAGCATCTTGTGCTTCACTGGAAGCAAGAACATCTTACCTTTTTTGTTCAAAGGAGTTCGCACAATCAGTATCACAAATTTGCTAAATTGAAGAGTGACCTAAAAATAGAGCACAATCTTTAATATTTCTTAGTTTGAGAACTTTTTAACTTTTTAACTGAGTTCAACAGTCTGGTTCCGTAAGTAAAAACTCCAATCATTTTCTTCAAAGAGAAATTGATTTTTAATGATAATTTAGGAACCTTTTTTTTGACAGCTCTGCTGTAAGCTACAAGCCTGCATTATTCCAACTTATTTTTTAAAATTACAGTGTTAGTGGAATTTGTGGTGAAAATCTACATTGTCCATGATGCGGTACAGAAAATTCCACCAGTCGAAACAAGCAAACTGTGTTAAAAGTGCTCTTTAGCTCTGCCTACTCTCATGAAGCACTGTAATCGAGCCGATCTAGCTACGCTTATATTTTGCAATAAGCTTAAAATATATAGTTTCTATAGATATAATAAAATTTTTTAAATGAGTAGTTTTACATTTCTACATAGCTTTTAATTTGATTATGCTATTCGCAATGCTTCATGGGATTTTAGTTCTTTCCCTCACTAAAGCTGTTAAGTACACAATCTTGTACCGTTGTATTTTTGTCTGATTTTCAAATACTTTTTTGCTTCAAATCAAAGTTTATAATGTTATTAATGTAACCTCATAGCTGGTTGGCTTGGTTATAATGCTTTAACAAAGTTTTAAATCCCAATGGAGAAATTAATGGGAAAAAACACTTCTTGAACCAACACAGCTGAAAAAGTGGGTGGGCACTGTTGCACTTTATACTTTCAATTACAATTACTGTGTGTTCTCTGACTTTGAACCCCACTCCCCACTGTATATAAATAGGCTTAATATAATCATGATGTGTGCTGAGAGTGTATTTGAGAATTTGTGAGACACATTAAGGTTTTTTTAATTTCACTAATGTCTCGTGTTTTTCAATGCAAAAACGTTTTCTGTGTGAATGGCCCCTTAGGAACGAGTATTGAATATCTAAATAATCTAGCAAGGTGCAAATATATAATGGTCACTTCAGTGCAAAATCTAAAAAGTATTTTTTGAAGTTATATGTCCAGTTAAACTCATCTCTTTCTCCTTTCAGATCATCCATCTCTGGCATTCCACTGTCTTGTGTTCGTGTGGCACGCTGAGGTGTTTGGTCCCTCTAATTACTTTGCATCTCGATGGCAACTATGACCTCCACGACAGACTTTGACAATGCTGAAATCACTCAGCAGTACAGCCGCATCAACACCCGCTTCGAACTGTCTGATGAAGAGCTTGACAACGACAACAGCTCGGCCAGACTCTTTGAGCGCTCGCGCATTAAAGCTCTTGCAGGTGAGTCGTCTCAGGTGACATAAAACTGAGCACATGTGGTTTAGATATACAGAGGCCCACAAATGTGCAAATACAGACATACAGGCAGCTGAACCCTATCCTTTCCTGCCCCCTTGACTAGCCAGGATCATTTGCACATACCCAGCATGCCTCTGTATGACTGAGCTGGACAGCTGCCCTGCCCGTCTGTTCCCATAGCTTAGATCTCTATAATGGCTGCAGGAGCTTGTCATTTTTGGCACACCTGTGGGGTCTGTTGCTCTCAGAAACAGCAGGTTTTAAATAGTGATTTCAGGGCAGACTTACAAGCCCCTTTCCAGTGAATAGGTAATCCACACATGACATATGAAAACTGTTTGAGTGACTCTACACTATCATTTTGTTTTTTGTTTTAGGAAAATCCTTCATAATGCCAAGGTGTTGCTATGTGGTTGCTTGGGTATTGTAAGGGGTTTCTGGGGTATTGTTAACTGGCCCAAGTCAAAAGAGCCTTGCATAAAGATCTCTATGGCTGCATGTACACTTCAAGCCAGTTCTGATCTTTGGATTTAGTGCAGACTAGATTTTGTTACATGCATCTAAATAGCAAGAACACATGTCCAATGTAATGTTTTGCATCCAATTTAAGACACTTAATATCCACTGTAACAGAATTTTTTTTTTTGAGGTATGAGATGTCAAAGAGTTGCATTCTACGTCAAGGAGCAAGTACAGTACTGTATATACTTTCCCCCCCAAAGCAATAAAAAAGCAAGACAAGCAGTTTGGAGAATGGACGGATAGATGGATTAAAAAGGCATAAATCAATAACTGAATGTGTGTGTGTGTGTATATATATATATATATATATATATATATATATATATATATATATATATATATATATATATATATATTGTCACAGGGTGTTTTGGTTATGTTTCATGTGTTTCAGTTTGCCATGTTCACTGTCATGTCTTGTCATGCACTTCCTGGTCTTGTCATGTGATCCTGCCATGTGCTCCTTTGTCTTGTGTATTGTGCCATGTCATTGGTTTATTGGTTAATCATTGTTCACAGGTGTGTCTCGTCTTGTCCCAAGTCCAGGTGTATTTAAGCCCTCATGTTGCCGTGTGTCTTTGTCGAGTATTGTTCTGTGTAACCCTCTGTTGGTGAGTCTTTGTTTATGCCATGCCATGCCATGCCATGCCATGCCATGCCATTGTCTTTGTTTAATCTAGCCAAGCCAAGTCTTTGTTTTATGTTTGAGTTTAATAAAGCTGCACATGGGTTCACTTCAACTTGCCTCCAGTGGATAAATGTTACAGAATACTCGACCGCCAAACATGAACCCAGCGGTTACCCTGCTTCGTCTACGCCAGGGGAATCGGGCCATCGAGCCGTATGTTATGGACTTTTTAGAACTTTCCAGCAAGGTAGATTTTAATGATGTGGCTCTTAAGGACATTTTTAAGTTTGGGCTAACTGAGCCCATTTGCTCAGAGCTGCCTGGGGGAAAGAGTCATCTTTCCCTGGCCCAGTGCATCGACCATGCCCTTCTTTTGAGTGGCTCATCTTTTACTGTGGGATTGGCGGAGGAGGAGCCCTGCCATCCCACAGTACCTTCTACCTCAGAGAGTCCGGTCCATGTCCAGAACCAAGCCACGTCTCATGTCCCTGTCCAGAGCCAAGCCACGTTTTCTGTCCACATCCAGAACCAAGCCATGTCTACTGTCCACGTCCAGAGCCAAGCCACGTTCCCTGTCCACTTCCAGAGCCAAGCCATGTCTCCTGTCTACGTCCAGAGCCAAGCCCTGTCTCATGTCCACATCCAGAGCCAAGCCATGTCTCATGTCCACGTCCAGAGCCAAGCGACGTCTCCTGTCCACGCCCAGGGTCATGCCCCAGACCAGTGTCCTGAGGTGGCTTCAGCCCCAGACCAGCGTCCTGAGGTGGCTTCAGCCCCAGACCAGCGTCCTGAGGTGGCTTCAGCCCCAGACCAGCGTCCTGAGGTGGCTCCAGCCCCAGACCAGCGTCCTGAGGTGGCTCCAGCCCCAGACCAGCGTCCTGAGGGGGCTCCAGCCCCAGACCAGCGTCCTGAGGGGGCTCCAGCCCCAGACCAGCGTCCTGAGGGGGCTCCTGTCCATGACCCCATAGTCCTGCCCAAGAAAATTTTTTGGGGGGGCAGTGGATACCCTGAGAAGGCCTGGAAGGCCGCGCTCCAGGATCCAGGTCCACCCATGGCCACGCCTCATGGTCCAGGTCCTCCCACGCCCACGCCTCATGGTCCAGGTCCGCCCACGCCCACGCCTCATGGTCCAGGTCCGCCCACGCTCCCTGGTGCCCCTGCACGGGCCTGGCCCGCTGTCCCTCCCCCATGACCGCCCCCCTAGACTTCTGTTGGGGCTCTGGTTTTGTTTGGGCGTCTGGGGCCGCCCATAAAGGGGGGGAACTGTCACAGGGTGTTTTGGTTATGTTTCATGTGTTTAAGTTTGCCATGTTCACGGTCATGTCTTGTCATGCACTTCCTGGTCTTGTCATGTGATCGTGCCATGTGCTCCTTTGTCTTGTGTATTGTGTCATGTCATTGGTTTATTGGTTAATCATTGTTCACAGGTGTGTCTCGTCTTGTCCTTAGTCCAGGTGTATTTAAGCCCACATGTTGCCGTGTGTCTTTGTCGAGTATTGTTCTGTGTAACCCTCTGTTGGTGAGTCTTTGTTTATGCCATGCTGTGCCATTGTCTTTGTTTAATCTAGCCAAGCCAAGTCTTTGTTTTATGTTTGAGTTTAATAAAGCTGCACATGGGTTCAACTTGCCTCCAGTGGATAAACGTTATATATATATATATATACACCGACCAGGCATAACATTATGACCACTGACAGGTGAAGTGAATACTACTGATGATCTCTTCATCACAGAACCTGTTAGAGGGTTGGATATATTAGGCAGCAAGTGAACATTTCGTCCTCAAAGTTGATGTGTTAGAAGAGGAAAAATGGGCAAGCATAAGGATTTGAGTGATTTTGACAAGGGCCAAATTGTGATGGCTAGACGAATGGGTCGGTGTATCTCCAAAACTGCAGCTCTTGTGGGGTGTTCCCGGTCTGCAGTGGTCAGTATTTATCAAAAGTGCTCCAAGGAAGGAAGAGTGTTGAACCGGCGACAGGGTCATGGGTGGCCAAGGCTCATTAATGCATGTGGGGAGCGAAGGCTGGCGAAAGGTCTCATACACATTGATATACACAGTGCATCGCAGTTTGTTGCGTATGGGGCTGCATAGCCACAGACCAGTCAGGGTGCCCATGCTGACCCCTGTCCACCGCCGAAAGCGCCAACAGTGGGCACATGAGTATCAGAACTGGACGACGGAGCAATGGAAGAAGGTGGCCTGGTCTGATGAATCACATTTTCTTTTACATCATGTGGATGGCCAGGTGTGTGTGTCACTTACCTGGGGAACACATGGCACCAGGATGCACTATGGGAAGAAGACAAGCCGGCGGAGGCAGTGTGATGCTTTGTTCTGTTGGGAAACCTTGGGTCCTGCCATCCATGTGGTGGCTGTGGCCTGCCACAAAGCAAAAACGGTTCAGGAATGGTTTGAGGAGCACAATCAAGCACCTCTGTGGGATGTGCTGAACAAACAAGTTTGATCCATGGAGGCCCCACATCGCAACTTACAAGACTTAAAGGATCTGCTGCTAACATCTTGGTGCCAGATACCACAGCACAATGTCAGGAGTCTGGTGGAGTCCATGCCTCGACGGGTCAGGGCTGTTCTGGCAGCAAAATGGGGACCAACACAATATTAAGAAGGTGGCCACTGTTCCTTCCTTGGACCACTTTTGATAGATACTGACCACTGCAGACCGGGAACACCCCACAAGAGCTGCAGTTTTGGAGATGCTCTGACCCAGTCGTCTAGCCATCACAATTTGGCCCTTGTCAAACTGCTCAAATCCTTACACTTGCCCATTTTGTGAACCGCTTGCAGAATCTGTGAAAATGTGAATAATTTTAACAAAATAAGAGAGATCACACAAAACTTGTGTTGTTTTTTTATTTAATGCTGTCCTGAATAAGATATTTTACATAAAAGATGTTTACATTTGGTCCATAAGACAAAAAAATTGCTGAATTTATTAAAATGACCCTGTTCAAAAGTTTATGAACCATTGATTCTTAATACTATGTGTCGTTCCCTGGATGATCCACAGCTGTTTTTGTGTTTTGTGATGGTTGTTCATGAGTCTCTTGTTTGTCTTGAGCAGTTAAACTGAAAAAACCTCCAGGTCCTGCTAATTCTTCAGTTTTCACTTTTGCATATTTGAACCCTCTCCAGCAGTGACTGTATGATTTTTAGATCCATCTTTTCACACTGAGGACAATCGAGGGACTCAAACACAACTATTAAAAAAGGTTCAAACATTCACTGATGCTCCAGAAGGAAACACGACACCTTAAGAGCCAGGGGGTGAAAACTTTTTGAATTTTAAGATCAAGGTAAATTGTACTTAATTTGTCTTCCGGAAAAACATGCAAGTATAAGGAATCAATGGTTCATAAACTTTTGAACAGGGTCATTTTAATAAATTCAGCAATTTTTTTGTCTTGTGGACTATACACTCACCTAAAGGATTATTAGGAACACCTGTTCAATTTCTCATGAATGCAATTATCTAATCAACCAATCACATGGCAGTTGCTTCAATGCATTTAGGGGTGTGGTCCTGGTCAAGACAATCTCCTGAACTCCAAACTGAATGTCAGAATGGGAAAGAAAGGTGATTTAAGCAATTTTGAGCGTGGCATGGTTGTTGGTGCCAGACGGGCCGGTCTGAGTATTTCACAATCTGCTCAGTTACTGGGATTTTCACGCACAACCATTTCTAGAGTTTACAAAGAATGGTGTGAAAAGGGAAAAACATCCAGTATGCGGCAGTCCTGTGGGCGAAAATGCCTTGTTGATGCTAGAGGTCAGAGGAGAATGGGCCAACTGATTCAAGCTGATAAAAGAGCAACTTTGACTGAAATAACCACTCGTTACAACCGAGGTATGCAGCAAAGCATTTGTGAAGCCACAACACGCACAACCTTGAGGCGGATGGGCTACAACAGCAGAAGACCCCACCGGGTACCACTCATCTCCACTACAAATAGGAAAAAGAGGCTACAATTTGCACGAGCTCACCAAAATTGGACAGTTGAAGACTGGAAAAATGTTGCCTGGTCTGATGAGTCTCGATTTCTGTTGAGACATTCAGATGGTAGAGTCAGAATTTGGCGTAAACAGAATGAGAACATGGATCCATCATGCCTTGTTACCACTGTGCAGGCTGGTGGTGGTGGTGTAATGGTGTGGGGGATGTTTTCTTGGCACACTTTAGGCCCCTTAGTGCCAATTGGGCATCGTTTAAATGCCACGGCCTACCTGAGCATTGTTTCTGACCATGTCCATCCCTTTATGACCACCATGTACCCATCCTCTGATGGCTATTTCCAGCAGGATAATGCACCATGTCACAAAGCTCGAATCATTTCAAATTGGTTTCTTGAACATGACAATGAGTTCACTGTACTAAAATGGCCCCCACAGTCACCAGATCTCAACCCAATAGAGCATCTTTGGGATGTGGTGGAACAGGAGCTTCGTGCCCTGGATGTGCATCCCACAAATCTCCATCAACTGCAAGATGCTATCCTATCAATATGGGCCAACATTTCTAAAGAATGCTTTCAGCACCTTGTTGAATCAATGCCACGTAGAATTAAGGCAGTTCTGAAGGCGAAAGGGGGTCAAACACAGTATTAGTATGGTGTTCCTAATAATCCTTTAGGTGAGTGTATGTAAACGTTTTTATGTAAAATATCTTATTTAGGACAGCACTAAATAAAACATAAAACATTTTGTATGATCTCTCTTATTTTGTTAAAATTATTCACATTTTCACAGATTCTGCAAGCAGTTCACATACTTTTTCTTACAACTGTATATATACAGGTGCTGGTCATATAATTAGAATATCATCAAAAAGTTTATTTATTTCACTAATTCCATTCAAAAAGTGAAACTTGTATATTATATTCATTCATTACACAAAGACTGATATATTTCAAATGTTTATTTCTTTTAATTTTGATAATTATAACTGACAACTAAGGAAAATCCCAAATTCAGTATCTCAGAAAATTAGAATATTACTTAAGACCAATACAAAGAAAGGATTTTTAGAAATCTTGGCCAACTGAAAAGTCCTGTTGGAAAATGAGATCTGCATCTCCATAAAGCTGGTCAGCAGCAGGAAGCACGAAGTGCTCTAAAACTTCCTGGTATACGGCTGCGTTGACCTTGGACCACAGAAAACACAGTGGACCAACACCAGCAGATGACATGGCACCCCAAACCATCACTAACTGTGGAAACTTTATACTGGACCTCAAGCAACGTGGATTGTGTGCCTCTCCTCTCTTCTTCCAGACTCTGGGACCCTGAAATGCAAAATGTACTTTCATCAGAGAACATAACTTTGGACCACTCAGCAGCAGTCCAGTCCTTCTTGTCTTTAGCCCAGGCGAGACGCTTCTGACGCTGTCTGTTGTTCAAGAGTGGCTTGACACAAGGAATGCGACAGCTGAAACCCATGTCTTGCATACGTCTGTGTGTAGTGGTTCTTGAAGCACTGACTCCAGCTGCAGTCCACTCTTTGTGAATCTCCCCCCCATTTTTGAATGGGTTTTGTTTCACAATCCTCTCCAGGGTGCGGTTATCCCTATTGCTTGTACACTTTTTTCTACCACATCTTTTCCTTCCCTTCGCCTCTCTATTAATGTGCTTGGACACAGAGCTCTGTGAACAGCCAGCCTCTTTTGCAATGACCTTTTGTGTCTTTTGGGAATTAGTGAAATAAATAAACTTTTTGATGATATTCTAATTATATGACCAGCACCTGTGTATATATATATATATATATATATATATATATATATATATGAATACTTGTGAAAATGAAATGTGATTAATTCTAGTGTGTGTGTGTGTGTGTGTATATATATATATATATAAATGATGAGAGAATTTTGTGAGAATGAATTATGCACAGTTGTTTATTATTTAAGGCTACGGGTCTTTCTGTTTGAAATGCATTAGTGATGGTGAACTTGAATTCAGGCCTGCTTCTTTAAGCTAAGTGTATGTTGCTGAGCCAGGGCTGGTGTGATGTGTTCTGTTGGTGCGTCTGTGCTCTGCTCTTTCTGTAATGCAATTAGAGAGAGTTAAAAAGTGGGGCCAAGCACGAGAGAGAGAGAGAGAGAGAGAGAAGTGGTTCCCATTCTTCACCCTTGATTTACAGCTTTGAACAGACACGCATCCCTCTGAGTATACTAAGTACACTTTGAGTACACTGTCATTAATACATTTGTAGTTTGTATTTACATCAAGGCCAAAACTGCTTATGCACGCACTTACAGTCTGACATCACATTGTATTTGGAACACAAATCAAAACACACAAACACGCATATGCCCATTTGAAGACAGACATTTTAGATGAGTGTGTTTGAGTGTGCGTTATGGGGTAGTCAGGAATGGGGGCATATTATATGCATGGCTGGGGTGCTGGAGATCCACACATGTGCTACTGGGGAGAGGCACAACAGCATCATTGCTAAGTGAAGAGTGAGGGAGGGAGGGAGGGAGGGAGGGAGGGAGGGAGGTAGGTAGGGCGGGTGAGAGAGAGGACGGGAAAAGATAACAGAACTCGAGACAGAAGGAGGGAAGAAGAGTGTCCTGTTCGCTCGTTCTTTCCCGGCTGTGCGTGTTGATTTAGCGTGGTGAGGATGAGCAGCCCCTGTTTGTGTCGTACGGTGCCCGTGAGCCAAACACGGCTGAGGGAGGTCAAACTCAGCTTGAAGACCAGCAGAGAGACTATCGCAATCCGCCCTACCCCAGTCACCCGGGAGGTTAGCAGCCGGCAGTATACCACGGTGAAAGAAGTCCCAACACGGACCAATGCACCAGGCAGCCGGAGCAGGAGCACCCCACCAGTTTATAGGGCCCAGAGCAGGAGAGGGGCCAAAACCAATAGTCCCCACGTTCGTGAACCTGAGCACCTGCCAGAGAGGAATGGAACTTTACTGGGCATCACACCTAAAGTAGCGCCCATGACTTTCACTCCAGTCTCCTCAACCTCATCTTCCTCTTCCTCCTGCACCCCAAGGGGCCATCGGCCCTCACCTCCACGATCCTCACCATCTTGCCCCCTGTCCCCGTCCCGGAGTATGAGACGAGCTCGCTGGCTGAGCTGCAGTGCTTCCAACATTTGCTTCAACAACTCCATCCTGGATGGGCGCTTCAGACAACTGCAAGGTAGTGTCCTGGTGGAGTTTTTCCTCTCACCCTCAAAGAGGGGGCAGTCTTTCCCGACATACCCCTTTACTACACCACAGGGGAATTGTTAGATTAGGTAGAGATCCGGAGTAGGGTCTGGGAAGGGCTTTAAGGTGCTATGCTAGATTGTTTTCTGTGAGAACTGAAAACCTGGTTTGTCTTTTTATGTGCAGTATTTATTAATCTCATTATTTATGCTGTACAGTATATACACCCCAATTGCTCACAGCGTTACCTCTAAATATTTATTTGACAAACTAAAAAGATGATTCAGTGCAAAAAATACTACTTGTCCCCCATCAATCTTTTGAATTCTTGCTGAATGGCAAAGTGATTGGTACATTGGTAGACTAACTACCATCTACTTCTTGTCTTCTGCTATTCTTGCCTCTTATAGGAATAGGTTTTCTCTGTCTATGTCTTACTGTGATTTGGGGTATTCATCACTGAGGTCTCCTACCTCACTTATTCAGCGTTGTTTATTTTTAGAGAGAAGTTGACTGTCACTGTTAGTTTGCGTAAAACTGAGCTTCCTGTTTCTCTCTGATGAGAGAGTTCTTTAATGCTGTGAAACAGAAAGAGCATCATTCAGAGAGATTGTATTTTTTTTCTATCCCTAATATTTAGATGCATAGTATGAATGCATAGGGATGGATTAAACTTTAAAAACAAAAAACATGCACTAATTTGCATACTATTCTCTTTTTTTTGCTCATATTTAGAATAAAAAATAAAGTACTTGTGAGACAAAGTTTAAAATAATGTAAAAAAATGAACCTAAACTGTGAGATAGAAAGTTGTAATTGTGAAATATAGTCACAATTGGTGGATATAAAATTGCAATTATGAGAAATAAAGTCGCAAGTACCTAGGACATGGATGCTACCCAAAACTGAGTGCCTTTTGCCTGATGGGCGATAAAATGGGTGAAAAAAATCGTATTTAGGTTGAAGGAGGGATTTGTGCCATATCTAAGGACAAGAACATCATAAAGACCACTCAAAATGCCTACATCATGGCAGCGGGTTTTACACAGACAAGCACCACTTACATTGCATCTAAATGTATTGCTTCTATCTATGTGTCCTCCCATCACAAACCTCTCTGCTACTTTTGACTGTCGTGTGCTACTTAATGTGTTATGCCAAGTTCACACTGCACGATTTTAGGTTTTGCGAAATCGCAGACAAATGCCAGAATTCATAGGCAAATAGGTGCTTGTTCATGCGTGTTACAATCACGCAGTGTGAATTATCAAAATGAAATGTTTTGTGAAATGTGTTTTGACTGAAAATGACCTATAGTCAATGAAAGAGCAAGATGGGGGGGGGGTTATAGACCAGAATATCAGTCTTTTAATAGATATATTTATAAAACAGAATAAAACATTATATAAAACAGAAACAAAGCACAAACATTTGCTTGACCAGCCGCAACAGCAGCACATTGCAAAATTATTTATTTACCTCCAACTCTCTTTTCAGAACACAATCCTTGCTCCCCGCATCTCCCCAACCATTTCGTCCTCCTTATTTTTTCTTTTTCTCATTTTCTCTGCAAATCAGTGCACAGACAATTTGGATCGCAAACCTTCTGCAGGCTATCATTTTTAATAACAATTCCAGTCTCGCGAGAGAACTCCTGTCTGACACACGTGATCTTGCGTTGTTTCCATGTTACAGCGCGCACGTGTTTGGTTGTGAAACGTAGTTTGCGGACCGGACAGAGTTGTCGGTGATTCTTTCTATTGTAAAGTCATGCAGTGTGAAACCCCCAGTCGCCGATCAATCGTGCAGTGCACACAGCAGCAATTGAATGCTACCCCAGATAGTCATGCAGTGTGAAAAGAACTGTGATCTGACGAGTTTGAAAATTGTGCAGTGTAAACTCTGTTTTAACACTATGATTTAAGACATGTTCCTGTATCAACATTCTTGTCCAAAAAATTTGTCCTAACCCTATCCCTGCTCCTAAACCTAACCCTACCCATAACTTATCCCTAAATCAAAAATAAATTATAGGTGAATAACGCTGATGTAGAGGCACTTAACCCTGGTTGTAAGCCTAAACTTGACATAAACTGTAAACTTGTCCCTCAAATCTGATTGGTTGATTGGAATGTTGTTCCACAATCAACAAAGATGTTGATCCAGGAACATGTTGTACTTGGTGAAATCACGCTTTCCGTTAGTAAGGAACTAATTAAGTAGGACCAGAGTCCTTGAAACAATGACTCAGGTATGAGAATTTAGGGAGACTGGAGATCACATCCAGTGAAGACTGACTGTGGCGGGGAAAACACTAGCCTGTTGTGTACAGGGAAAATCCATCAATATAAATATTTCACAGACCTTTCGTGTGAGCTGGAGAGAATATTAGAGATCAGCAGGACCCAAGCAAACTCTGTTTAGACTCACTGCTGTTCTAATGGAGAGAGAATCATTTAGTAGAGGTTAGATTGTAGCCCTGCTGTACAAAGTGTGAACAGGAAAAGGAATCATTTGGCAGTAGTTTGGTCATGAAATATGTAGTGTTGCTGGGCTTAGCACTCTTATTATGCTTTAGCACATCTGGAGCTTTCCTAACTCTGACAGGAACATGGTAAATTGCATTTTAAAAATGAAACTGTACATCTGGTACCTTTGAGAGCTTTTCCTACAAGACCTGACCCTTAAAAATCACTTTTCTCTGTGTAACCCCATAAGTCAAGGTTTGGCTGGTTAGCATGGCCTGATAGCCCTGGCTAGTAGATGCTGTACTTACACCATATACACACACACACACACACACACACACACACACACACACACACACACACACACACACACACACACACACACAAACATATTTCCATTGACAGCTGTTTTAACTAGCCATTTATTATTATTTTCTATTTTTCCCTTTTTCAGAACAAACATTTTGTAATTTTATTCCTGCACATGCTAATTTGCATATGCTAATTCCTGCACATGCTAATTTTTTTCCTGCACAGACATCATGCTTTACACATTTGAATGATTAATATTTTTTCATTGCTTTGTGATCCAGATGGAGGAAACATGCTACCACACTAGTTTTTCCATTCAGAGAATATGGAAAAACTTCAGAGTAATTTAACATGGTTGTAGTCAAGACCAGTTCATTCTAATCAAAGTCCAGGCCAAGACCTGAGTAGGATGAGTCTGACTCAAGGCCGAGACCAGAAGAGGTCTAAGTCAACACAGAGACCTCAGGATGGTCTGAATAATTCACACGTGTGTAAATATGCTTTCCATTGGGGTGAATGAGGCCTGGTTTTGTGTCAGTGCCACACGAACCTTGGTAGCACACACACAGTGTGCTCTGGTCCAGAGACACAATAGCACAGAGCAGATCATATGCACAAGACGGCACAGACCACAAAATGTATCCACAGAGTTGTAGTACTCTAATAATCTTCTCAATTACTACACTGTATTAAACTAAAATTGTAATTAAATGACTGTATTGTATCTTTCAATTGTATGAAACCCAGATATATGTTGGCAGAACAAGGCCATATATGACAGATAGTCCCTGAACTGTTTATCTGTAGTTTCAGCATAAATGGAAAGGGAATGTTTCCAGATAGGCTTAAAATAATGTTTCCTTTCCACTCTCCACCCACTTCACATTCTAATGTTTTTCCTTTCGTCTTTTTCTCCCTCTTTCACTCCCTCTTTTTTCTACCTCTCTCTTTTTGTCATTTCCATCCCTCCATCCTTTCAGTTTTCTGCAGCCATAGGATCTGAATCATTTATTAAGAATGCACAGTTTTGTTCTTTTTGTGGTAGAATCTTAAATAAACGTGGTCCCGCAGAAGACTTGCTCAGGAAAAACACATGGATATAGGCCTACGTACACTATAAAGAATATATGTAGATAGACTGTACTGTTTTTCAGTAAGTAACTGTATGATTGTGATGATATGAGCTGCCTTTTTACTTTAGAAGTAAGTAAAGTAACTATACGTATTCCTTATACTGTACATCTATTCCTAATCTAAATGGCTGAATCTAATGAAAACTGTCAAGAAAGGTAAAATTTCACTCCAAAAGCATGATAATAAAGCCTATATTTAGGACCATTAATATTCTTTGCATTGTGACATTATTTTCAGTACAAATTAGCACACCGGCAATTAAGGGCATTTACAAAGATGGGATTTTTTTAAAGCATTTGTAAGTATACATCATGATATTTGTTGTACTGAATTTTATGCTTAATTGCCATAAAATTGTCACAGTAAAAAATATAAAGTAACAGTAAAAATAACCAAACCACATCAGAATAGCTGAATGTTCTTCTCTTGCTGTCAAAACCAGATGAGCGAGAGGCTGTCCAAAAGAAGACTTTTACAAAATGGGTGAATTCCATATTAGCCAGAGTCAGCTGCCGAATCTCAGATCTCTATCTAGACCTGCGGGATGGTAGAATGCTCATCAGACTACTGGAGGTTCTGTCAGGGGAGAGACTGGTGAGTGTGTTTAGTGTGTAACGGTGCCAAACACTGAATTGACCACACCACTGATGTCATTACAGTAATGTCTTTGATTCCCCATCTTTCCACCATTCAGCCCAAGCCGACCAAGGGCCGAATGCGCATCCACTGTCTGGAGAATGTGGATAAAGCTCTACAGTTTCTAAAGGAGCAGAAGGTGCACTTAGAGAACATGGGATCACATGATATTGTAGATGGGAATCACCGGCTCATCTTGGGCCTCATCTGGACCATCATTCTTCGCTTCCAGGTCAGCCCATCATTTTGTTCAGCTCTATTCATTCTGTGCATCTAAGTATTATTTAAACGGAATAACAAGGAATAAGGAAGGTTTAAATATTGTAACTATCATAAAACATTGCACTGGGTATAAAACATACAGAACAATCCAAACTTTCTGATTAGACCTACAGCAGAGTTTTTATATTGTGCCTTAGGCTGATAGGGAAAGTTTACATTTATTTGGCTGATTGGAAAAGCTTATATTTATTTTTAATCCCTCAGTTTGATAGCAGGATATTTTTAGCCCACCCACTTCAAATAGTTTAGTCTGGTACATAATTCAGATCCTCAAAAATGAAAGGAAACAGACCGGAATGGGAATTGTTGACTGCTCTTTATTCTGCCTGATTCCCACAGCAATGTACGAACTATTGACACATAAAAAGTCACTATCTAAATAAAGTAACAATGCCTCTGCATATCCAAGAATGGATGCCCAAGGGTGAATTACAGAGCTCTTCTAATTAATTTAGAGTACATGAAATTATATGAGAATTTACTCTTTTTATTATTGCTTTTAAATGCTTTAAAACAGAAGGAACGTCTAGTTGACAGGAATAGAGGTATGGATATAGTAAGTAAGTAGGATTTATTTCAGTTTTTGTTTTTTATTTCTTCATGTGCATATAGATTCAAGACATTATAGTAGAGACAGGACAAGCTGACCAGACAGGCCGGCTAGAGACCCGCTCGGCCAAAGATGCACTGCTCCTCTGGTGCCAGATGAAGACTGCTGGGTAGGACAACAATTGTTGTACTTTAGTAGTAATGAATTTGACAGCAAGTGCTCTATTTTAGCAAGTGAGTATTTTGTGTTTGCAAAGGGATTTGTCTGATTGTTTTGTATCTGCAGGTACCCTAATATAAACATCACCAATTTCACCACAAGTTGGAAAGATGGCATGGCTTTCAACGCTCTCATTCACAAACACAGGTGATAAATATCAAGAGAAAGATAAAATTCCAACATAAAATATAAATATTAAGACAAAAGATGTTGCATAGTGGTTAGGAGAGATGCAATGACATGCTGAGCTGATGTGCTCATATGGATGTCAATTGTTTCTTTCATTCATCAAGTTTGTCCAAGGCTAGTTTTGCAGGTAACAAAAAGTTGAAACTTAAATGAAACATAACTAAAAACTTGATAAAACCTCCTGAGCAATAAAAGATCAACCACTGAGAAATGAAACTGATCCTGTTCTCCCCTCTTGCCTTGCCTTCTTTATACTATTCTATCAATAAAAAATAGATATAAACCAAATAATCTCTCCTCTCCATACTTTTTTATTCTCATTTCACTCCATAAGGCCAGATCTGGTGGACTACGGCAATCTACAGAGGTCCAACCCCACTCACAATCTTCAGCAGGCTTTTAACGTAGCTGAACAAAAACTTGGTGTCACCAAGCTCCTGGACCCAGAAGGCAAGTAACACCTTTTGACTATTAAGTTCTAATAATTATCCTCCCACTATGGAGATAACATTTTTATATTGTATTGTTTGCAGATGTGTTCACTGAGAACCCAGATGAGAAGTCCATAATCACATACGTTGTTGCATTTTACCACTACTTCTCTAAGATGAAAGCTCTGGCAGTTGAGGGCAAACGCGTTGGGAAGGTGGAAAATTTAAACCAGTCCATTCCAATGTGAATATTTGTGTTTAATGCAAGAGGACATGTGTATTGATCTATAGTCATATTCTCCAGGTGCTGGACCAGGCCATTGAAACACAGAAGATGATTGAGAAGTATGAGACATTGTCATCAGACCTGCTAAAATGGATTGAGCAAACCATCATTGTGCTGAACAACCGCAAGCTTGCTAACTCCCTTACAGGTGTCCAACAGCAGCTGCAGGCTTTCAACTCGTACCGTACCGTGGAGAAACCACCTAAGTAATTCAGGCTATTTATGAACAGATGTCTCTTTTTTTTGTAGGACTGTTAAGCAACCAACTTTAATTACTTTTTATCTCTTACTCTTCAGGTTTCAGGAGAAAGGCAACTTGGAAGTACTGCTGTTCACCATTCAGAGCAGAATGAGGGCCAATAATCAGAGAGTCTACACACCCAAAGAGGGTGCACTGGTGTCAGATATCAACAAGGTGAAATGCTAAGATTAATGCTGCATTAGTTTCAACTCAGAAAGTATGAACTTCCAACCTCCAATTAAGTGCAATCTAATTCCACTTAAAGTCAGATTTTGAACTTGGAAACGTGTGCAGAAATCTACAACTGTGATTTTATTGTGATACAGGGGACATCATGCAAATATGGTTGGACCCAGGAAATAACTAAAATGCATCAATGTGTCAATGTTCTTATATTACTTTACAATAGAATGATTTTTTGGTGATAAATGTACATCTGCAAAACAAACTTTGCCACTTGCCACTCTTGCCAATAGAATATGGTAGTTATCTAGTGACATCAAGTAGGAATTTCCCATACCTGAGTTTGAATGGACCATAAGGTTAAACATGATAGTCATTCCAGTGGTCTGAGAGGCTCTGAGCTGTTTAAATGTGTGTGTGTGCCTTTGTTCGCAGGCATGGGAGCGGTTGGAGAAGGCAGAACACGACCGTGAGCGGGTCCTAAGAGATGAACTCATTAGACAGGAGAAGCTGGAGCAGATGGCTCGTCGCTTTGACAGGAAGGCAGCCATGAGAGAGACCTGGCTTTTAGAAAATCAGAGACTAGTTGCACAGGTAACACATTTTCCACAGGTCATCTGTAAGATGAAATGTGCAGAGAGCCTTTGTTTTACCCATGACACCCATTTGTGATACCCATCTTTTCATGGTTGTAACACCTGAAGATTAAAATTAATTATCATTATTTTGCATTCTACTGTGAAGGACAACTTTGGCTATGACTTACCAGCAGTGGAGGCAGCTAAAAAGAAACATGATGCCATAGAGACAGACATTGCTGCATATGAAGAACGTGTTCAGGCACTGGTGGCCTTGTCTAAAGAACTGGAAGCAGAACGATACCATGATGCTAAACGCATTGATGCTAGAAAAGACAATATCTTGAGGCTGTGGGACTACCTGCAGGAGCTCTTGAAATCTCGCAGAGGTCGTCTAGACAAGAATCTTACCCTTCAGAGTATCTTCCAGGAGATGCTCTACATCATCAGCTGGATGGATGAAATTAAGGTAGGAATAGTGAATAGTGTGCTTGATTTATACGATTTGCTTTTTAGTATGCTAATATTATGGTTGCATTGTAACTCATGTAATTGAAGCAAAAAGCATAATTTAAACTATTTCTTATTGGACATTTGTTCTTCAGAGCCGACTTTTGTCCCCAGACTTTGGAAAACAGTTATTGGAAGTGGAAGACTTGTTGCAGAAACATTCAATGGTAGAGGCTGATATAGCAGTGCAGGCAGAAAGAGTACGATCAGCCAATGCAGCTGCTCTTAAATTTGCCAATGGTGATAGTAAGTACAGTTGAACCCTTATGTACTTAGCTGTTTACTTGGGTGATGTAGGGGTGAAGCAGTCTCTGTATTCTTTAAACACTATTCATTGTTATTTTACTTTTCTGCTCTTAATTGTCAAGGTTATAAACCATGTGACCCACAAGTGATCCGTGATCGGGTACAGCACTTGGACCTGTGCTACCAGGAGTTGTGTGCTCTGGCAGCTCAGAGGAAAGCCCGTCTTGAGCAGTCACGACGGCTTTGGAACTTTTTATGGGAAATGGCAGAGTTGGAGAGCTGGATTCGGGAAAAGGAGCACATTTTCTCCTCTCTTGACTATGGTAAGGACCTGACCAGTGTGCTGGTACTGCAGAGCAAACACAGCGTCTTTGAGGATGAGCTTGCTGCCAGGCGGGACAACTTGAAGCAGGTGATGGATGAGGGAGAGAGCATGATCCAGGCCAAGCACTTGGGTTACCCCAAAGTGCAGCAGTGCATGGATGATGTGCGAAGACAGTGGCAGCAGCTGGAGGAACTGGCCGCCTTCCGTAAACAGAATCTGCAAGACACCCAACGCTTCTTCCAGTTTCAGGGTGATGCTGATGACCTCAAGTCCTGGATGCTTGAAGCTATGCGGCAGATGAGCAGTGACGACGTTGGGCATGATGAATACACTACTCAGCGACTTCTAAAGAAACATCATAACTTAAGAGATGAAGCCGCTAAAAATGCTGCCACTATTGATGCTCTATCCAAACAGGCCAGTGCACTTCCTGAGGAATTAAGGAACACACCTGACATCCAGGGGCGTTTGAATGATATCCGGGATATGTATATTGAGCTTCTGACCCTTTCAGACCTGAGGCAGAAGAAACTGGATGACACCATGGCTCTTTACACTATCTTTAGTGAGACGGACGCTTGTGAGCTCTGGATGGGCCAGAAGGAGACCTGGCTGGTTGGGCTAGAGACACCTGAGAATATGGAAGATCTAGAAGTTGTACAAAACAGGTATGGCTATTGGTTTTATGAACCCAGAGACATTACTGTAAGTGTGTTTCATAAACTGGGAAATTATTCCAATTTATGCCACTGTCATAAAATTCTGTTCTGTTTGTTGGTAGGCTAAGCATTCTTGCTCAAGAAATGGGCAATATGCAGGCTCGGGTTGATAATATCAATAAAGCAGCCAAGCAACTCGAAGACAGCAGGCATCCACAAACAAAACAAGTGAAAGACTGTCAAATTCGTCTCAATAAGAGGTAAGAGGTATAACCCTGGATATAAATGTCAGTTCCAATTAAAATACTTCACAGTTTGTTATGTTCCTTTTTTCTCATAGGTGGGAAACTTTTAAAGCGATGGTGGAGGATAAGAAACGTAAAGTAGATTCAGCCCTCAGTCTACATAACTATGATCTTGAATGTGATGAGACAGAGTCATGGATAAAAGAGAAGACACGAGTCATTGAGTCTACACAGGACCTTGGGAATGACCTGGCTGCAGTCATTACTATTCAGAGGAAGCTCTTTGGCATGGAAAGAGACCTTGCTGCCATCCAAAATAAGTTGGATTTCCTGCATGATGAGGCACAGAAGCTTGTGAAGGAACACCCAGAAAATGCTTCTGATATACTTGTCAGACAGGAAGAGTTGGACGCAGCATGGAACGCCTTGAAACGTACCCTGAGAGACCGTGAAGACTCTCTTGGAGAGGTCAGCAAGCTGCAGACCTTCCTACAAGACATGGATGATTTTCAAGCCTGGCTGTTCAAAACACAGAAAGCTGTTGCATATGAAGATATGCCTGAAGGTTTACCAGAGGCTGAGCAGTTTTTGAGTATCCATGATGCTGTGAGGGATGATATGGATGGTCATGAGGAAGACTACCATCGTGTGAGGGACATGGGAACAGCAGTCATTCAGGGCCAAGAAGATGATCCTCAGTACCAGCAGCTGGAGCAGAGGCTGGAAGGTCTTGATAAGGGCTGGGATGAACTGCACAAAATGTGGGACAGCCGCAAGAACTTCCTTGATCAGGGTCTCGGCTTCCAACAATTCATGAGGGATGCCAAGCAGGCTGAGGCCATCTTAAATAATCAGGTGTATATATATATTCATAGTTTTCATATATTATCAAAATGAATGTCATTTTGTTATGCTGTCTTCTTGTCATAGAGAAGAGTAATTTTGGGGAAACCAAACCTTACTAACTGCTAAATATTCTTTACAAATGACCGTCAATTGCCATTCCATAACATTGTTCCTCCCTTTTAATTTGCTATGTTTCTTTCTGCATTTTTTTCTGTACTTCTTGAAAGGAATACACTCTAGCCCACGTAGACAAGCCTGACACCCTGGATGGAGCAGAAAAGGCCCTGAAAAAACATGAGGACTTTGTTACCACCATGGATGCTAATGAAGAGAAGATACTCAGCACACTGGAGAATGGTCAGAGGCTGGTTGACAGTGGAAACCTTTACTCAGGAAGGGTGAAAGACAAGATGGGATCCATTGAGGATAGGTTTGTTTTTATATTATTTGATTTTACATCCAAGGTCAGACATAGAACATTTTTCTATGACCTAGCATATGAGCTATCCACAAAAATAAACTTGCCATTTTATTCTAAATTCCATACTTAAAGAGACTGGAATATCCTGTGGGTTTTTTTATTTTCAAAAGGCTCCAGCATCCCCATGACCCCACATAGGACAAGTGGTTTGGAAAATGGATGGATTTTTAGTTCACTATGGATTACTGTGACAAAACAATTACATAAGGGTCTTTAACTCTTACGGGTCTGCACAGTTTTGGGGCCCTTTAGAATTTTTGACATGCTCTGACATTTGGGCTTTTTTCAGTTGCTTATAAACATATTAATGGCAAAAGTGTCATTACACTGTATTCATCACAAACTGGGCTACCATAATATGTGAGCAACATGTATGTACATGCTTGTATTTAAGAGCGTGGTTTTTGAAAAAACATAAAATGTAAGTCACTGAATTGAGGCCACAAAACACACAATAGATATGTGTCCACAAGACTTTTGACTAATGGGTGTTGTTGCCTAGAGTCTGCATCAAACTGATGTGAGAATCATTGTGCCTACTCATTCACATAAAACAATATATTGATTTAAATTTTGTAAGACAAAAAAAGCCCATATGCAAAGAGGCGTGAACATGAATGATCATGAATAATGCTGTGATTTACACCTGAGAGAATAAAAGAACCGCACAATGAGCCGCATAATGAATGAGCCTTTGAGCCTCAGGTATGTAAGAGGGAGCTAAGGAACAGGACAAAATAAATATATTTTTTGTAGTTTATTTAGAATATAGTTAACAATATAAAGTGAGAGCCAAAGGCACATTACAAAGGCCTATTATATTTAAATTATCAAAAGATTTGATTATGCTGAATGTTATGCTAAAAAAAACAGTACTATTGTGACATTGAACACATTGAACTACACTGAAAAAACTTTTTTTTTTTTACAATGACATTGTTGTACAAATAACTGAATAATTGGTAATGATGAATGTTATAAATAAAATATTTGGGGTTTAAAACAACATAATGCAATGCAATTATGATTTCAAATAGTATAGGGTGAATATACACTTTTTTCCCAGTCATTTCAATGGCAAAAAATTTCGGAATCATTTGATTTTGTTAACTATCCGATACACACAATACTCAAATATCATGTCTGTGTGGCAAGTAGCAAGTGAGTGCGCCGGTGCCTTATCATTATTATATTGTCTTCTATAGCCTATTTGCTTCTTATTTATTAAATTCAGGCAATTGGCTGATGAAACATTGATTAAAATTAAGATACAATTTATACAAAACAAAATTCACTTTAAAGAAAGGCCAAAACAAAACTTAATGAAGTGGTTAAAATCATGTCTGACCCACTCCATGTCTTCTGGCATATTGCGCATCATATGATGTGTCCTATCTTACTCATGCTGTTCACTTTTCATAATCAACATAGATGAAATAAAAAAAATAATATTAGGCTATAAAATTTAAACATAAATATAAAAACAAAATACGTTTTTAATGGCTACAAGAAGTATTGTACACAAAATGTTTGACTGGTACTGTATTTAGGCTATAGCATCTGAGCAGAAATTTGCGAACAAAAAGAAAAAAAATTAGTATATAAATTGGCATGACAAGAACCTTTACATCGAATACTGACTGTTGTTATTCCTCAATGTCAGTGTAATTCAGAAAACAACCCTAGGTTTCTTTCCAAAGTTACATATTAATATTAAGTTATATATTACATACTAATGTACCCATGCATTTGTGCTTTCTCTGTTTACTTGTGCTGAATCAGCAGTGAGTGAGAGAAGCATTATTCTGTAAAGGAGTGGCCTGCATTTCCCCTATTTGCCCAGGCAGTCTGTAACTCCTTAAGATGGGCGCCTGCCCTGATGGGTATTGATTTCTTTGTGAAAGTACACCTAATCCATTGGGTTATGTTGCTCTTTTAAAGTGTTCTCTCTAAAGTAGAACTAGAGGAGAAAAGCCATGTCAATGTCTGCTAGTGTTCACATTTAACCATATACATTTTTTACACCACTTTACACTAGAGACATACCAGTAAATAACCCATGTATTTTTTGTGTATATGACTTCAGGTACAACAAGAACCAAGACAAAGCCAAGGAAGTTTTAGGGAAACTTAAAGACAACAGGGAACTTCAGCACTTCCTTCAGAACACCCAGGATGTGAGCAATACTTTATTCAATTTTCATTGGCAAGATCTCACAGCTTTGCTTATAATAAAATGTTCTTTGTGATACTTTCTCTGATTCAATAAACATTTACTTCTCTCTTTTAGCTTACACTTTGGATAAATGAGAAAATGCTGACTGCACAGGATACATCATATGATGAGGCTCGAAACCTCCATAGCAAGTGGCAAAAACACCAAGCCTTCATGGCAGAGCTAGCATCAAACAAGGATTGGCTTCATAACATTGATAAGGTATATAGAAATTGTATGTGTACCATATCTTTTGGTGTCAGAAGTAAACATTTTCTCCATAGCGGAAATTATTTAACAATATCTTTCATAGACAGACCTACCTTGAGCTCTGATGAATTATGAATTGATGAAATAATGATATAACATTCTGTTGAAGCCTTTGGTTTACATTATTTTAAAATCGTGTTGAATAACACTTATAAAGTGGACTGGCCCCTTCTACTGTGTACCATAATCCCAATAATTCCTTAGTATCAATGTGTTCAAATGATTGGGAAAAATAAAGTGTACATTGAACTATGCTTATATATTTAGGAGGGACAAGAATTGGTGGAATCCAAGCCTGAGTCTGAGCCTATTGTTATGGATCGTCTTGCTAAACTTCATGAACTATGGGATAAGCTGGAGAGCACTACACAAGAAAAGGCTCGGCTGCTGTTCGACGCAAACCGTTCTGAGCTGTTTGATCAGAGCCTGGTTGACCTAAAGAAATGGTTGGCTAAATTGCAGCAGCAACTCCAGGGTGATGTGGATGAAGAGGTCAAGGATCTTACCAGTGCAAACATCCTACTGAAGAAGCATCAGGTGTGACATTAAATTTGCTATTTTGTCACCGTGTTGTATGTGCTTCAATTTTACAGTAGATTACCTCACTTAATGTACAATTATGGTATATTATGGTCTGTGCATTGTTCTTCCATATCTGGTGGTAGTTTATAAGATACTGCATAAATACTACACTTTTCTTCCCTAGATAACAGAGAATCAAGTTCGGGATCGTGCACGGGAGCTTGAAGAACTTCAGGAAGCTGTACAGCAGCATGCTTCCCTAAGAGAGGACCAACCCGAATTTGAGGTTGAGCAGCAAACTCTTCAGAGGGACTTCCAGAAGCTCCTCACACCTCTCACCCAACGCAGGGGCAAGCTGGAGGCTGCTAAGGCAGTGCACCAGTTCTTCAGAGATCTTGCAGATGAGATAGTATGTACACATACAGCATACCCAAACTACAGCTTTTCAGAATGCCTCATTCATTTATTTTTTTTTTTTTACTTTTTTTCCTAAAGAACTCTTACATAGATGTTTTAATTTGTCCTCCACAGCTCTGGGTGAATGAGAGATTACCAATGGCAATGTCAGAGGATCATGGCAACGATCTTCAGACTGTCCAACTTCTGCTCAAGAAGAACCAAGTGAGTTTTCCATTTTTTTTTCACTTACCCCGACAAATCATTCCTGATCATCAATGACTTGACAACATTGTCTATTTCTATAACTCATTATTGAAAATTGTTTATAGTATATTCATTATACCCCTTTCATATACACCGTTCATATCCTGTACAGTCTCTACAAAAGGAGATTGACGGTCACCAGCCACGCATTGATGAAGTGTTAGAGCGTGGCCGGCGAATGATGGCAGCAGCAGAGGGCAGTCCAGAGGAAGAACACATGTCTGAGGAGATGAAGAAGCTTCAGGAGGTGTGGGCAAAGCTGCAGGATGAGATGGACAAACGTAGGGCACGGCTCTATGGCTCTAATGAGGCCCAGCAGTATTACAATGATGCAGATGAGGCTGAGGCCTGGATAGGGGAACAAGAACTCTACATGATTGCTGATGAAAAGGCCAAGGTAAGACTATGATAGATTGCAAAGAGCCTATGAAGAACAGTATTGTTGCTTTATGTCTTAAATAATCTTCAAAATGCCAAGTTATGTCAACTCTGTGCTGGTTCCAAATTCTTTGTGCAGAACTGCCATAAAAGCCATACTAAAATAAACTGTCACTGACAATTATTCTCTCTGGATTGTAGGATGAACAGAGTGCTTTGATCATGCTGAAGCGACACCTGCTTTTGAAGCAGGCAGTGGATGACTATGCATACTCCCTCCAGCAGTTGGCAGATCGGGCCCAGAAGATGCTGGCTGAAGAGCATCCAGATGGGTATTTTGGACTGATTGCTTGTCAGAATACATGCAATATACACACCGATCAGGCATAACATTATGACAGATGAAGTGAATAACACTGATTATCTTTTCATCACGGCAACTGTTAGTGGGTGGGATATATTGGGCAGCAAGTGAACATTTTGTCCTCAAAGTTGAGCAAGCGTAAGGATTAAGGCGAGTTTGACAAGGGCCAAATTGTGATGGCTAGATGACTGGGTCAGAGCATCTCCAAAACTGCAGCTCTTGTGGGGTGTTCCCTGACTGCAGTGGTCAGTATCTATCAAAAGTGGTCCAAGAAAGGAACAGTGGTGAACCAGCGACAGGCTCATGGGCGGCCAAGGCTTGTTGATGGACATGGGGAGCGAAGGCTGGCCGGTATGGTCTGATCAAACAGACAAGCTACTTTATACTTATTTCATCAAAAATATCTTAATTTGTGTTCTGAAGATGAACAAAGGTCTTATGGGTTTGGAATGACATGAGGGTGAGTAATTAATGACAGAATTTTCATTTTTGGGTGAACTATCCCTTTAATGCTGGTTCTGATAGAAAGGTGTCAGAATACACAGTGCATCGCAGTTTGTTGCGTATGGGGCTGCATAGCCGCTGAACCCTGTCCGAAAGTGCCAACCACGTGAGCATCAGAACTGGACCACGGAGCAATGGAAGAAGGTGGCCTGGACTAATGAATCATGTGGATGGCCGGGTGCGTCGCTTACCTGGGGAACACATGGCACCAGGATGCACTATGGGAAGAAGGCAAGCCGGCGTAGGCAGTGTGATGCTTTGGGCAATGTTCTGCTGGGAAACCTTGGGTCCTGCCATCCATGTGGATGTTACTTTGACATGTACCACCTACCTAAGCATTGTTGCAGACCATGTACACCCTTTCATGGAACCGGTATTCCCTGGTGGCTGTGGCCTCTTTCAGCAGGTTAATGCGCCCTGCCACAAAGCAAAAATGGTTCAGGAATGGTTTGAGGAGCACAACAATGAGTTTGAGGTGTTGACTTGGCCTCCAAATTCCCCAGATCTCAATCCATTCGAGCATCTGTGGGATGTGCTGAACAAACAAGTCTGTTCCATGGAGGCCCCACCTTGCAACTTACAGGACTTAAAGGATCTGCTGCTAACATCTTGGTGCCAGATACCACAGCATACCTTCAGGGGTCTAGTGGAGTCCATGCCTCGACGGGTCAGGGCTGTTTTGGCAGCAAAAGGGGGACCAACACAATATTATTATTATTGTCATAATGTTATGCCTGATTGGTGTAAATGTGTCGGCAGTGTGTACACAATCACCCTATAATGGTAAAAATCCACCCACTACTCTTTTTTAAATCCCCATAAATCATCAGCAGTGTCTCAGAACAAGCCGTTCGCAGATTCTAGCATTTGTGGCGTCACATATGCTTAGGCCACGCCCACAACTGCTGATGGACACAGCTGTACACAGTCCGCCATGTTTATCTTCTCCTCACCAGAGCATTTAACAACAGCATTCAAGTAAGAAATGTATTCTTATTAAAGCTACTAAAGTTAATTCAATCAAGAGCAGTCAGTGATTTTGTTTTTGTTTTGTTGTTTGGTTCATATTAACAGCATATACAGCTATAGGTACTGTATATTATGCTGCTTTGTGAACTTTGTGTGTTTTTGACATAACCTTGTGTGTGTTTGACAGTTTAAGCGCAAAAAGAACTTAAAACTTAGGGAAAGAGTTTAAAACTTACAGGACGCTTTGGTTGAAATCCAGCTTTATGTGCGCGTGCTTCGGGTGTATGAGCTCAGAAAACTATATATCAGAAGTTTAGACTAATATGGCTTTAAAACGCATGCAGATAATGAATTTTCATGATGATGAAGTACTGCAATGCCACGTGAGCGTGACCGCGATAGAGATGATAATCAAAACAAAAACTATGTTTTAGTTTTTGGCAGAGTATCCAATGCATGAGCTGTAAAGGTTCCACCCTCTTCTGGAAAGCGGGGTGGGGAGCAGCAAAAATGGCCATTTACAACATGGTATTATAAATGATCTGTAGGGTATTTTGAGCTGAAACTTCACAGACACATTCTGGGGACACCTGAGACTTATATTACATCTTGTAAAAAGGAGCATAATAGGTCCCCTTTAAATAATTTATTGCATGTTGAGATGAGGGTACCAAGCTGAACTGAACCCTGAGACAGACCAATATAAGTTAAAACACTCTATAAATAAGATGAACCTCTCTTTGTCTGTATGTGAAGTGAGGCCATCATCCGGAGACAAGGACAAGTTGATAAGCAGTATGCTGGGCTGAAGGAGCAAGCAGAGGATCGAAAAAAGAAGCTGGACCATACATATCATCATTTCTTGCTGAGCCGCGAAGTTGAGGATCTTGAGCAGTGGATTGCAGAGCGAGATGTGGTGGCCTCTTCACAAGAGATGGGCCAAGACCTTGACCATGTGACGGTAAAGCAGAACTTACCCACACGCATAAGCACATATACTACCTCTCACACAAAAGAATGTTTTATCATGTACTATGCAATAATTTGCATATTCAGCACTAGTATATTGTGTTGTTAAAGTCATACTTATCAATATTTTAGATCCTGCGAGATAAGTTCAGGGAGTTTGCACGGGAGACAGGGACAGTGGGTCAAGAACGTGTAGACACTGTAAACCAGATCATAGATGATATGATCGAAGCAGGCCACAGTGAGGCAGCAACCATGGCAGATTGGAAGGATGGAGTCAACGAGAGTTGGGCAGATCTGCTGGAACTCATCGACACTCGTGTCCAGCTCCTCACATCCTCCTATGACCTGCTTAAGTAAGTATAGAAGAACTAAATGGATTAAATGTCACTAAAGAGTGCAGTGCTTTTACTAGATTATATTATTCCTACTAACACACTGTATCACAAAACAAGATTACAAATTATTTTACAGTACCTTCACCTGTGTAAGGAGTTGTATGAGGTACAGAAATTCACTGGAAAACATTATGGTCTGTGAATTTGGTCAGGTATTTTTATGATGGGAAGGAGTTGGTCGCTCACATTGAGGAAAAGAAGAATGAGCTTCCTGATGATCTGGGAGAAGACTTTAGCAAAGCAGAATCCTTCCACCGAATGCATGCTGGATTTGAGAGGGATATAAGTTCCCTGGGCAAACAGGCAAGGAAAACACATTACACGAACAACTGGTTTTATTTTTTCATCTCAAGAATTCCTTGTGCCTTGTACATATTTATAAGTCAGTGGCTTGTATAGAAAATGTCAAATGCTATATATTGAAAAGTTAAGGGTGTTCCATATTTCTCTCCTTGCAGGTGAAACAGTTCCAGGAGACTGCAAATAGACTGCATGCCCAGTATGCAGGAGATCAGGCCACTGCTATTCAAGCAACTGAAAAAGAGGTTGTGGAAGCCTGGAAGGGTCTATTGGATGCTTGCGAGGGTAGGAGGAAGCGACTGGAGGATACAGCAGACAAATTCCGCTTCTTCACCATGGTGAGAGACCTGCTGGCCTGGATGGAAAGCATCATTCAGCAGATAGAGACACAGGAAAAGCCACGGTAAGAAAATGTATCATTGTGGCCATCACAGTAGAGGTGTCCATGTTCCTTTTTGTGATGATGTTTGTTTCTTTTTGTCCACTGAAGAGATGTCTCCTCAGTGGAGCTCCTAATGAAGTATCACCAAGGAATCCGTGCTGAGATTGAGACCCGTGGACCAAAGTTTAATCAGTGTGTAGAACTAGGCCGGGCCCTCCTGGAACGCAAGCACAAGGACTCTGCTGAGGTAACCAGACACAAGAGGTAGCAGCATAGCAGTCTGCCTTGACAAAGTGTCCAGAAGGCATTCATTCTCATTTATACTTGTACTCACAGATTAAGGAGAAGCTGAATCAACTGGTAGAGAAAAGGAAAGAGATGATGCTCAAATGGGATGAAAGATGGGATTGGCTTAGACTTTGTAAGTCCACAAATGTCAGCAAACACACATGAAAAAACAAACACTAATAGTGCTCACAGCTGCTCATAATTATATCTCCTTCTAGTGTTGGAGGTATGTCAGTTTGCTCGGGATGCATCTGTGGCAGAGGCTTGGCTGATTGCCCAGGAGCCATACGTGGCAAGCAGGGATCTAGGCGAGACAGTGGATGAGGTTGAAAAACTGCTCAAGAGACATGAAGCCTTTGAGAAATCCACTGCTACATGGGAAGAGCGTTTCTCAGCACTGGAACGTCTTACAACAGTATGTGTTGTGTGTGTGTTTTAACTTTGACATGTTTTAAACTCATCCTACACCATTTGAGCTACAGACATTGATAATACCTCAAATCATGTGAATTGTTTGCATTGGCAGGCACTAATCACATTTACTTCAGAAAATGCTAAAAAAGTTATTGACTATTTATAATCTGTTGTAGTTGGAGCTGTTGGAAATTCGGAAACAACAACTGGACATAGAACAGTACAGACAAGAGACAGAGAAAGACAGCAGGTAAACATAAGATCTGGGAACACTATACTTACCTTCCTCCATATTCCATATTCAAATTTGACATCTGACCCCCAGGAGAGAAGACACAGGTTTTGCAGAGGAGTCCTCACAACTCTACCCCACAGAAGAACAGTCTCTAGTGAGTTTAGTGCACCTTTTTGTATTATAATCTTGCCATCTTCTTTCTCTTCATTATACTAACAATATTCTTCTTGTCAGATATACTTTCCCATTTCATATTGTCATCTCTTAATGCAAATACAGCCTATATTATTTTACTCGTTTTTTGTACTGCACAATGTTTGTTGAATATTAAATGTAATAATATAATACTTCTAAATACCTGAACTTTGTTCTCATGCGGTCTTCAGTCTGGTTTAGGAGTAATAGAGCCTAGTTCTGGTGAAGTTGATGGCACAGCAGGAGACTCCACTGTGCCTTTGATCTCAGAGATGCAGGAAAGTGGCTCACAAGAGATGGACCCTTCCACATCCATTCAGGTTACCAAAGAGACAGAAAAAGCTGCCACACTTCCCACTGAATCTTCACAAGTTGAACCAGTCTTGATGGAGGGAACTCTAGCCCGCAAACATGAGATGGAAGGACATAATAAGAAGGCATCCAACAGGTTAGCTGTTATTTTTGTTACCTAGCAAAATTATGTAATTATTGGTGTTTACTGAGGTATCACTATTACTATTGGTGATACTTTGAACAAATCCCTAGCCCCAAGTATTAAACTTTAGCAAATAACTCACCCAGCACATGAATAATAAGTGAACAAACTTGTCATTTTCACCTGGCAGACAATAAAAAAGTAAAAAAAATACTACAGAGCTATATTGAAGGACCCAAGCAATATCTAGAGACCAGAATATCACAGTAACTGGGCACTTTTGA
This sequence comes from Rhinogobio ventralis, assembly GCA_039654625.1. NCBI lineage: Eukaryota > Metazoa > Chordata > Actinopteri > Cypriniformes > Gobionidae > Rhinogobio > Rhinogobio ventralis. The sequence continues at coordinate 24,279,372 of CM077202.1, read as the reverse complement.
CTTGAACCACCGAGAACCACCCAGAACACCCTAGCATTGTTGCGACGAGTTTTACACAGACAGCCATTTACATTTTCAGAAGAAATCTATTTGTCTTGATTAAGTATGATTCAAAGTAGCCATCATTTTACCAATTAACTTCAAAATTCAAAACAATCTTTTCTCAGGTCCTGGAACAACCTTTACTGTGTGCTCAAGCCTGGACAGCTGTCTGCCTACAAGGATGCCAAGAGCTTTAGTCACAGTGTCACCTACCATGGCGAGGAACCTCTGACCCTCACCAATGCTTTATATGAGATCTTGACCAACTATAAGAAAAAGAAGCAGGTTTTCAAACTCCGGTAAGGGTCTTGGTTATCAATCTTTATAATAAGTTAAAAAAATATATTTTATAATAAGTTATAAACATTTTTTACTTAAGTGTTGTGAGGTATATTACATATAAGCCTCGCTAACCCGTTTTTATCCTTGTTCCATTTCCTGGTTTCTTAGACTTGAAGATGGAAGTGAATATCTGTTCCAGTGTAAAGATGAGGTGAGCTATTGACAGCTTCTTCCAATTAGTCCCTAATTAGTAGTGTAATCTTTGAAATAAGCAACAACTTCATTGATGGTTAATGTATGTTTTGTCTGTTTGTCCGCAGGAGGAGCTCCAGAACTGGACTCAGGCTATTGAGCAGGCAGCACAAGCTCTGACAGAAGAACCAGTTGCAGGGCCATCAGGAGTGAAAACACAAAGCCTACCTCCACCTTCTTCCACTACTCTAGAGGTCCCCTCAGCCAAGAAGGACAAGGAGAAGAGGTTTAGTCTGTTCGCAAAGAAGAAATAAACTCCTGGAAAGAATGTGACAGGTTTATAACACCACTTTTTTTTTTACATTATATTAATTTGTAAGAATTTAGCTATATGAAATGTAGATTACTCTGCTGCCTGTATCTAAGCTAATGAGGCGTTGCTAATGTCCACATGTATTGCTCTTTAATGTTTTGTTGTATTTTCCTATACTAGAGTCACATACCACATTCACTCTGTATACAAATAAAAGCACAGGAACCTGATCAAATTTAATCAAAAATATTTGTGGGAAAATATTTTTTCTTTTTGTCTTGATTTTTATTATGTGTTGAGTTTCTTCCAGGCATGCTTCAGTATGTATTTTGACTATAAATAACATGCATAGTTTTGTTAATCTGCCTTATTCATTTAAAATGGTTGCACATAATACTGTGTTCTTTGCATTGGAACTTATAGAATTTTCATAGAGACACGGAAGAGGCGTTTCCTGCTGTAAATGGCGCTCAGCTAGAAGGAGGTGTGGTAATGAAGGTGCATGGCGTTACATGCACTATATGCAATAAGCACAGTGTTTAGTATGCTTTTAGACTGTCCTAAGTGTTGTAAAAGCTATTTTCCACTATTCCAACAAACATATGAATATGAGTATTATAATAATATTATATTCAAATGTGAACATATTAATGCTATTATATATTAATGCATTAAGAAGTACAGTTGTGGTACTAAGGAAAAGACAAAGATGAGAAGGGCAGGGTTTAACAGGGTTAAACCTCAGCTTTGTTAAATATGATTTTTTTGCAAAGCATGAACTGATATATTTATTTAATATGGTGCTATCTTAAAGATAAGAGTTTTACCCTCACATTACTCAGGTTCCCCAGGTTTACAGGCCTAAATCACCTTATAAATACCCTTACACTAGGACAGCAAAACCATTATAAGCACTAAAACATATCTCTCACATTATTATAACAATAATTAACATTTGAAAGAGAGGTATACAGCTTAAATAATGCAGTGTAAATCAAACTTGGTAGCCAATGAATGTTTAAAAGCATGGGGAATAGTGTGTCATACAAATATGAATGTAGAAGAAATGGTGAAGGGAAATTTGATCTGTAACAAAAAATAATAATAATCATAATCATAACATATCCTACAGACATGAACTTAATACCTATATCCAGATCATACTAAATTAAATATTTATTACACATAACTTATATTTTATTTGTCACACAAGTTTCTGAAAGGTTGTATCTTTAATACATTGTCTAATCTTCTGATTAGAATTCAAGTGCCCTGTTTTCAAAGTCTTAGTTTCTCTCAGTATTATACCTTGAAGTGTGTATATATATATATATATATATATATATATATATATATATATATATATATATATATAGTTTCTGCCAGGCACTGCAAGCTAAAACAAGTAATGTTTTAAAATAAAATGCAGAAACATAATTTTTAACAGCAGTAAAATTTAATCTCACTGTTGGGTTTTGAATATGAATATGTTTACAGAGTCATGTGTTATGAAGGTCAGTGTGATGCTTTATTAAGGTGTTTTTTTTGTTTGTTTGTTTTTTTGGTCGCCACTACATCCCAGACCTCCAGATCTTTCCGTTTTATTGCTTTAAACACACTGCAGTCTACTTTAGAATGAACTCACTTTCAACTAATATGCCTCCATTCTCTATTCTCCTTTTATATCTGTATGTTCAATGCAAAATCACATATAATATGTTGAAAACAAGGTATGACTCATTTTGGGAGTATGAAAATCAATAAACTCTGTTTGCAGTAACCTTTGCCCTTTGTTGTCTTTTTAAAGCCTTTATTTTACAAAAGTCAAACAGTTTCCCCCCATTTATAAATACAGACAACATTAAACGTTTCTCTGGATTTATTATTTATATGTATCTGTTTGAGGAAAATTAACTTTTTTTAAATTTATTCTACAAGCTGCTGACAACATTTCTTCCAAATTGCAAATAAAAATATTGTAATTTAAAGCATTTATTTGCAGAAAATGACAACTGGTCAAAATAACTAAAAAGATGTCATGTTTTCAGGCCTTGAATAATGCAAAGGAAAGAAGTTTATATACATTTTTAAACAACTGAATACATTTTTTTTTTAACTTGGCAAGAGTTCAGAAATCAATATTTGGTGGAATAACCCTGATTTCCAATCACAGCTTTCATGCGTCTTGGCATGCTTCCTATCAGTCGGTCACATTGCTGTTGGGTGACTTTATGCTACTCCTGGCAAAACAATTCAAGCAGCTCGGCTTTATTTAATGGCTGTTTTCAGTGGGGTTCAGGTCTGGGGATTGTGATGGGGAACATTGTCAGAGCAGAAGGAAGTAATTTTTCTTTCAGGATAATCTTGTACATGGCTTGAGTTATGCATCATTCGCAAAGACGTATCTGCCCGTGTTGCTTAAAAATTCTTGCTTTTTTAATGCTTTTCTTTGCATCTTTTTTCGTCATTTTGACCAGTTGTCATTTTCTGCAAATAAATGCTCTAAATGACAACATTTTTATTTGAAATGTGGAAGAAATGTTGTCAGTAGTTTGTAAAATAAATCAAAATATGTTAATTTTACTCAAACAGATACATATAAATAATAAATCCAGATAAGTTTTGCAGTGGTCATTTTTTTGTTTCATTAATCAGACATTAGTTCTAGTGTGTTAAATCCCCTAATGCGCATTTGTTTTTATTGACTTATTTTTCTATTTGTTGAGTATAAAACTGTATGATCAGGTGAGGGGAAATAATTTTAACCAAGGGAACAATCTTGTTCAAATATACCACTCTTAAGAAGAGTAAGAAGTATGAGATATTTAAATTACACTATTACCACTTAGCAATAAGATGTATAAATGAGTTTCTATTAATGTTTTGTGTTAAGGAGTTTCTTTGAATGTTTAAAGAGCATGAAAAGAAAATAGATTTACACATGTCAATAATGACAGAACATTTCACAGAAATCAGGTTACATCATGGACATAACACACCTGAGCCCAGATGCAGAATTGCACTGGGGACCACTGAACTCCAAAGACTCACCTCAAGGCCCAATGATGATGATTTATGCTGGAATATCAAGTAGCAAATTGACACAATCTTTTAATAACTAAATTTCATTATGACTGTAAGTTAGCCTACTCTGCGCTTCGTTCAAGCATTCGATCTACCGAAAGACATTTTCACAGAAGGCTTACATTGTAATAATATATTTTTAAATGCCCAAACTTTTAGGTGGTCTTGTGTCAACAAATTATTCTTTTGTCAAATTTTGATCAGGCGACAACCAACCGCTCTCTGAAACTCAAGGTTCGCTTTTGTGCATAAATCATACGTAATGCACGTAACACACAATAAGCCTGAAACCAAAGATAAAGTTTTTATTATATATATATATATATATATATATATATATATATATATATATATATATATATATATATATATATATATATATATTTATTTATTTATTTTTATTTTTTGTATTCAAAACCCGCGTAGGCTACTTGACTCCAAAAAAAGGGGCAAATGAAGCTACTGGTTCATGTCCATAAATTAACACTTATATCCAGTGTCTAATGATAGTTCAACCTGGGTAATTTTATAGTTAAATGTTTACCTATAAAGCACGGAAACGTGGTAAACAAAGGCATGTTTTCGAGACGTACAAAAAAATATATGTGTTACCTGCTGAGGGTGCCAACGAGCTGTACAGTTGAGGTCTGGTTGTCCCGACAACAGTTTGGCCTGTTGGTTACGTCATTTTGAATGAAACCCTGTGCCCACGTGTCCACTATTGGTCGATTTACCGCCGCCCGCCGGTGGAAACTCGCAGCTGATTGGCTTATGAACATGTCACTCCCCTGTGCTCTTCGTGTGCGGGACTGCGGGTACAGGTTGAATACGCGGCGACAAAGTAACTCGAGCAATAGCTGAGAGTAAATGGCGAGAAGTTGAACTTTAATGGTGCAAGTCCGCGTAGACTGTAGCGCTTCACTTATGTGTTCGTAACCTTTCACTTTTGGGATTGCAAATCATTTAAAAGTTTTTTAATCCAAGGAATGTCTTTTTATTTCCAGAATGGAGTTAATTCGCGTCCTCTGCATTGTTCTGCGACGGGCAGTAATGTGGAGTACTTAAAGCCTTAGAGAAATCCGACGCACTTTGTTTTTTATTTATTCTGTAGACGCACTTTAAGTTGCAAACTATTTTAACTCTTTCGTGGGTATTTTGTGTGCTGTTCCCCCAAAATGGATATTACAGTGTCTGAACTGATGTCTAACTTCATGGATTCGCCGCTTGTGGTTTGGGTAAGTCACAAAGACATGATGGCACCTGCTGTGTGTGCGAAGTTTGCATTTGCGTTGTGTAGTTTTGTCACTAGCGGTTAGTGACAGTGCCGAACTGAGCAATTCTAACGGGGGCTGGATGTTTTGTGTTTTTTATCATCTCTACTGGAAAGAGACTATGCTCTCCATTTAGCAGATGTCTATAAGCATATTAAAATTGTGCCTAAACTTTATGGCAACATTTAATTAGTGTCGTTTTTTATTCATTTTTATCTTTTTGTTTTTAATTTTTTTTTAATTTTTTTTTTTATTAAGTGATAAAAGTTGTATTTATTCATTTTGTGTCTATATATATATATATATATAAGTAATATTTTTATTAGTATGTTTTATTAGTAATAGTTATTTTTAATATAGCCTTTAAGTATATATTGCATTAATATATTTTTCCATAAATGTAATGTAGCAAATAAACTAATATTATTTATTTTCCCAAATAAGTCCCAGTATATGTTAAACATAAGTTAGATGTGTTTTTAAACTGTACACACAACAGTATAACATTAGTTTTTATGTGCACAGTACATACATGAAGAGTTTAATGACAGTTGACAGGGTTTTAACCTGTGTAAATTCCTATGACCCCCTTACCCTGACCTCTGTGTTCTGTTTGACTGGCCAGTGTGTTTTTAACTCCTACAGTATGTCACCATCTTAAAGGGTTAGTTCACCCAACAATGAAAATTCTGTCATTGATTACTCCCCTTCACGTCATTCCAAACTCATAAGGCTTTCATTCATCTTCGGAACACAAATTAAGATATTTTTAATGAAATCTGAGAGCTTTCTGTCCCTCCATTGACGGCCTACGCAACTACCAATTTCAAGCCCCAGAAAGGTAAAGACATAAAAGTAATCCATGTGACCCAAGTGGTTTAACTTCAATTTTATGAAACGATGCAAGGGCATTGATTGCGCAAAAAATATAATTTACCTCTTTATTTAAAAAATATTAATCTCCAACGTGCGTTCACGAAAGCACCATGACACATGCGTGTTGTGTTGACGTGAGGGCAGATGTTGTTGCTTGAACGTGCATCTGAGATTATAATTTTGTAAATAAATGTAATGTTTTTTTTGTCGCATCGCTTCATAAAAATGCAAAAACACAACATATAGAAATGGGAAGACAGTTGTATTTAGGCCTTGGAGTTAACTGTTTGAAACTATTGACAAACAATATTTACTCTTTACACAGACTTGTATACACGTTTCTCTACAAATATGTCTAAAATTGTGTACACTGCAGTTCTGTTCTGAAACCGAAAGCATGGTTGATTTATTGTGCACCTGTGCATGTATCCTGTCATGATATTACTACTTACTTTTTTTTTTTAACAGGTCAAGACTTTTGGACCCCTTGGGTCCAGTTCAGAAGACAAGCTCTCTATGTTCATGGACTTAGTGGATGGTGTTTTCCTCCATAAGATAATGACACACATGTGAGTGACAGAGTCTGAACTGTGTGCGACTGTGCGTACATGTTGTAATCTAGCAGCTGTTGTGAGCCTATCTTTTTTTCATTAGAAACCACATCCTATCCTGCCTGCCATCCAACTGTGCAGACACTCAATCCGAATCTTCACGCTCCAACGGTTTTGTTCCTCTTGTATAATTAGTGTGTTAATAAAGGGTCTGTGGCTGATTTGGGGTTGTACTTTGCCCAGAGTTTTAAGGTCATGTGTTAAATCAGTTAGCAAGCATGCAGTATACATTTTAGCCACTTTTGACTAAACGTTAGGTCACAAAAATTTTGGTTAGCTCAAGCTATAACCTCAGCTAAACAGGTAACTAGGCAGCACTCGTGTGTGTGTGTGTGTGTGTGTGTGTGTGTGTGTGTTGCTAATGAACAAGGAAATCCCTTCTTTGAGAACATTTGCATCATGCAAAGCAGCTCATTACACTTTTGACGCCTGAAGTTTGTGCATCTAGATTGAGCTTTATAAAACCACTGTTGAGTTCTCAAATCCGCTGCATCAGCTTTGTCCTTTAACCTACTTTTACTCAAGCAGCCTTGCCGCCCTCTCTGCCTTAATCAGGGGCTTAAACACTAGACCTCCTCAAACAAAGGAAATATTTTCTCTATAAATGGGGGGCAGGAGGGAGGGGGATCTTTCATGTCTAATGGGAAGACGACACATGTACTGTATGAGTCGTCCTCGGACACTCTTGTTACTGTCCTCGATAAATTATTGTAGCCTGGTGTCATGTTCTCTGTGTATCATGTCACTTAGAGGACTGCCTGCATCAGTTTCATTCCTATAGTCTTAAAGGCAACACGAAACTGCATTTGCAACCCATTTTGCTTACCTTATGTGACGTTTCCTGCTGAATTCAAAAAGTCACCATGAAACATTCATAAAAAACAAACAAAAACTGACATAAAAAAAAAAGAAAATTAGTGTTTTTTTTTTTTTTTTGGTCATGACAGTGTAAATGGCACAAACCACATGGTATCTGATCTTTTCAATTCAGATTTGTTCCACTTCCATATGTTGTACTAATTCAGATACAGGTCAGATGTTTTGCAAAACAGTCATATTGGAATTTAAATGACTTTTACGTCACTCTAGAGCAACCTGAAGTTAGGTAGTCAGTGAAGGACAGTGATGTGTCAGATCTCATAAGTATTACAGTGACAGCTCTACATACAAGCAAAACATGAGGGCTCGTATCATAAATGTTTAAAAGCTTTTTTTTAATTTTGCCTGTGCTTAAATTCGCTGGCTTTGGCAGCAGATCCCACTATAAATAAATGCGTAATCGCTAACTTTAATGTCCTCCTTATGACAGCGTGCTGCGTGAAGTCATTTTATCGTTCTTTTGTGTATGCGGGTCCAGGACCATGATCCGTTCACACTGGAATCTGATATTGGCGACATTTAAAACAATGTAAACAGCTATACAAAAAAAAAATATATCAATAAATCAATATAGAAATAAAATATCAAAAATATATATATATCAATAGAGCAATAAATCAGAATTGAGCACTAAGGCTTGCTGTGCGAACGTAGCCTAATATATACAGTATATGTGAGCTTTGGAACAGAATGAGTTCTTGTATATTGTTAGTATGAAGACTCAGGTGTCCAGTGTGTTCCCACTGAACCATTACAAATTAATGGAGATGTGGAATTCTGAAGGCAATGTACACACTGCTTCTTTCTCATCACCCACATCCATTTATAATGTGCCCACACTTGTATGCCTGCAGCAAACCGATACCTTTGCCAGTGTTTTCATGCACCAGGTATGCGGTAAACACCATCGCTGTTAGAAAATGAGCTCATATGCTAACGCGTCCCATCTGGCAGATGTCCTCTGTGTGCACCCTATCAGTCTTCCCTCGACTTTTACCAAACAGTCATTGTTTTTCCAACCATGCTGTCAGTTGCTATATCTATGGTCATAAAACGGCACAAAAAGTGAAACTCAATGCAGTGTTTTTGGCTTCAGGCAATAGAAAACAGTTGAGCCAGACAGCACAGAGAAAAAGAAAACTGACCCTGATCTTTTAAGGTTCTTTCACTAGCAAGCAGGAATTTGTGGGCCAAGTTGGCAGAATTTGCATGTCATTCTCACAAAACAAATGTAAATGAGGATCGCACAAACAGAGTCTATGTAGGACCTAAGAACTGTCTGCGCCAAGACGAGGACCCTCCTCTGAGTGTCACTCAACTCACTGGCTTCAGTCTCTGTGTCCACTGATCCAGTCCAGTGTGTATGTGTATGTATCTATATGCAAAGTAACAATGCAATGTTTTTGAGGCAGCTGCACACTAGGTCACTACACTTTAAAAATTAGCCATGTGCAAAACTATGTATTTAGGGCCCGAGCACCGATGGTGTGAGGACCCTATTGGAATTGCTCTATTATTATTATTATTCTTCTCTCAAATGAATCGCATTTGTGATGTTAAATTGCGAAGATCTTGAGTTTTTCCCAAAGGGCGTGTCCGTGGCGGCCTGACAAATTTCGATGTTTCGCCATGAAACAGGAAGTTGCTGTAACTCGGGCATACAATGTCTGATCTGCCCCAAACTTCACATGTATTATTAGAGTCCTGGCCTGAAGACATCTACACGCCAATATTCAGTTACAGTCATAGCGCCACCTGCTGGTAGCAGGAAGTGTGGCACATTGAAGTGACTTTGCCATATTTCTCCTATATTTACCCACTTAAATGCATGTCGCCCACTATTCGCTGTTTTCCTGAGGCCACCAGGTGGCGGTGCTCCCGGGTGCGAGGGCCCTTTCATCGCTGCTTGCAGCTTTAATTTTTAATTAAATTGTTTTCCCCCTCGCATTACAAACAAATCTTTGTTCTGAATAAGCTAAATCCTTTAAAGGGGTCATGACATGGATTTTTTACAATTATTTTAATGTTCCTTGAGGTTCACTTATAATGTGAATGATGTTTTTTGCACACACAAAAAACACAAATATATATGTGGAAAAACGATTGTTTTCAACCCTCATTCTAGGGGTGGCTCCTTTAAGGCTTGTCAGTAAACACCCACTGTTATGATTGGGTAATGTCCTTGCAAAGAAACAGTATCAACGCCCACTCGCTATTATATATATCATTTAAAAACAATCACAAAATCATTTACTTATCGTTTGTGATGCAGCTGCTGTCAGATCCAATACAGTTGGCTGCTTCATCGTTCAACAAAAGTTTCTTTGCAAACTCTCCATTACACTGTGCCTCGTTTACAAAACAAAATGCTCCGAACAAACGTACTCCACTGATGCGATCCGTGACGCCATTAAAATAAACCATCCACTTGTTTCAGATGCTGGGATCTTCGGAAGTCTGTACAGAGATGCAAACGGGCTGTTTAAACTGAACGAGTCAAAGAGAATGTTCTTTCACCTTTTCATTTGTCCTGTTTTCGGCAGACTTGAGTGTGTAGAGTATGTCTGAAACTGACTGTATCCAGTGTAGACAGTGTCAGTGATTTATAATGGGTTCTATTTGCTTTTAACGCAACGTTACGCTCGCATCCAGTGTAGGCCGTTAAGTGGACAGAACGCCAGTGGGCGGGGCCTATGGTGTGATTATGTATAGCTATTCGGGAATGTCTTGCAAATGTATTTGCCTGTGTGACGTCACAGATCCCACAATATCAAAACAAGCCATTTTTGAATGTTTATAGAAATGCTTTGTTTATAATGGTGTTTTAAGCTATAAAACTTGCAGGATGTTTTAATGGTACAAAGACCTCTTATATGTCAAAAGCCCAATTTGATTTCTCATAATCTCTTTAAACAAACAAAACTTTCATTTTGGTTAGGCTTTCATATCACAGGACTGGATTATTGGATGCAATGATGGAAGCCAGTGAGTTGAGTGCCTTTTCTCATTATGACTGTGTTTGCATTTCTAAACTTTAGAAACACCGCGCTCCCACAGTAAAGGATGTAAATATGGATTAGAAGTGAATAAAAGGGCAGAAAGTAGTCAAGTGGAATAATTCATGGCTTTTTCTTTTTCTTATCAATTTGCCAACTGCAACATAACGCTTAGTAATACTATAACATTTCTTGCCACACAGTTTTTTTGTAAAATTAATCAGATAAAAAAAAAAAAAACGAACCTACACTTGTATTACTTTAAGGAGTAAAGGGAAAATTTATAAAAATACATCTCAGACTGTCAAAAAGATGTATGATTATTATTTGTAGCCACCTTTATGTGGGTTGTCTGAACAACTAGTCAACTGGTCTTGTATAATTAGGTCCACCAAACCGTTAAAAAATAGGGATGGATGAATGGATAGATAGATAGATATAACTAGTCGTTCTCACTAATTGATTAGGTTGTTGGCTGGCTTGTCGAACATTCTGCCCAGCCCTATTAAAAATGTGCTTATGTGAAGATTTTCAAATGTTCTCTTGTTGCTTTTGGTCCACAGAGACCCAAGCCCCATGAATCAGCGAGTGAACAAACAAGTCAACAATGATGTCAACCTAAGAATACAGAACCTCAACACTGTCATCCGACATATCAAAAACTACTACCAGGTAAGATTTCTTCCTCCATGTTGTGATGCAACAGGAAAGTACTTCCTAATGATCACTAGAAAGCAAGAGCTTAAGAGGCTTTTTTTTTTTAAAGACAGCATTGTGTATGTGTGTGGTTGTATTAGTGTGTGGCTGGTCTCTGCAGACACAAGGTGCTGATTCTGGTGTGATGAGGATTAAACCTGTCTGCAGATGTGACTGTGATTTGTGGGTAGCTGTGCCCCTTATATTTTATCCATATAGAAGAGTTTTTGTTACGTAAAGCCTGTTTAAACTTCTGATCTTAGTTATTATGTGAAGGCAACCTCTAAAGATGTGCAGAATATTTTTTTTAATCATCTAGTTGGTGGGTTGTCTGAATGACTAGTCACTTATGAACGGCATGCATAATTTGATGGTTAAGAGACATGTCTGCCAGCCACCAATCAGACATGTTTCTTATTGATATTTGAACAAAAATCCTTTAAAATGAAGAAAAATTTACTAGTTGACCTCCCTAACTGATCAGTTGATTGTTGAACTAGTCAATCAACCTGAATTATCCATAGTACATACTAGGTTGCACAATATATGGATAATATTTTTTTTTCAATAGATATTGCATTTATGTCAGCCAATATTGGAAATTTACATTTATTTTTATATTTATATTACTTTTGCCATCACCCAAAGCTAAACTTAAATCTATAAAACCTCGAAATAATATTTAATAAAATGTAACTTAATAATATTTTTAGCAAATCTCTTAATGAATATCCATTTTTTTATACTTTACATTATAATATTGTATTGTCTAAAGTTGTAGCATTAAAGGGGTCATGAACTGGCTTTTTAAAAAAAAATTATACTGTTGTCATCTTATGACATTTGTGTGGTTTTTACATTCAAAAACATTATAATGAATAAGTAATAGGCTATATTTTATATAGTAGGCTATATTTTTGAGCCTAGCTCCTGAAACGCTTATTTTTTATGGCCGTGCAACATTGAAGACTTGGAAGTAAACGCCTACTGCTATGATTGGATAACAGTTTTGCATATTATAATGAGCTTCGGCTCCCACGTGAGAAATTGTTTTGAAAACTTCCAATGTGAAGAAACGGCAACCGGAAAGATTCGCCCACAGGGCTTGCAAAATGTTTTTATCAAACAAACACAATGATTTATCGCTCATCCACCCGCAATTTAATTGGAATGTTATTTTTTATTACTTGGCCGGTCCGATTGGTGGCTATAACCTCGAACCATGCATAACTAACACACACACGAGCCAAGTACTACGTGCATCAGCAAAACTTCACCTCAGACAATTCAGCATGTTAAAAAATTCCACAATTTTATTTTGTATTTTTTTAATCGTAGCACAATGAACCAACAACACCTCAAATACAAAGGATACCTGTGACAGCGTGGTAAATTATGTTTAGTTAGACGCGTACATAATCAGTAGATATCAACGTAACAGTGCAATATTATCACATATAAAAAACATTTTTTACTCACATAATTGTTGCATGATTCCTGCCAGATCCAGAAGGCACAGAATAGTTTTTTTAATCTCATCCTGTCTGCAAATCCAGTCTCTTATTTACAAATGAATCCACAGTGAAATGAAGTGAACAAATGCAATGTCTTACCCACGTGAGCTGGATTTTCAGTAAAAATAATGTTCAACCATGTATTCCTAATATTGGAATCCGAAGGAAGCTTATGGCATGTTTGAAACATGCCATAAGCTTTATTGCTTGGAAGTTCGATCCGGTTTAGCTCCACATAGGCCTGTGTTATTTATCTATAACATGTCATCATTAAAATCATTATTGTTTGTGATGCAGCTGCTGTCAGATCCAATACAGTTGGCTGCTTCATCGTACAATAAGTTTCTTTGCAAAGTCTCCATTACATTGTGCCTCATTTACAAAACAAAATGCTCCGAACAAACATGTACTCCACTGATGCAATCCGGGACGCCATTAAAATAAACCATCCACTTGTTTCAGATGCTGGGATCTTCGGAAGTCTGTACAGAGATGCGAACGGGCTGTTTAAACTGGACGAGTCAAATAGAACGTGCTTTCACCTTTTCATTTATCCTGTTTTCGGCAGACTTGAGTGTGTAGAGAATGTCTGAAACTGACTGTATCCAGTGTAGACAGTGTCAGTGATTTATAATGGGTTCTATTTGCTTTTAACGCAACGTTACGCTCGCATCCAGTGTAGGCCGTTAAGTGGACAGAACGCCAGTGGGCGGGGCCTATGGTGTGATTATGTATAGCTATTCGGGAATGTCTTGCAAATGTATTTGCCTGTGTGACGTCACAGATCCCACAATATCAAAACAAGCCATTTTTGAACGTTGATAGAAATGCTTTGTTTATAATGGTGTTTTAAGCTATAAAACTTGCAGGATGTTTTAATGGTACAAAGACCTCTTATATGTCAAAAGCCCAATTTGATTTCTCATAATCCCTTTAAACAAACAAAACTTTCATTTTGGTTAGGCTTTCATATCACAGGACTGGATTATTGGATGCAATGATGGAAGCCAGTGAGTTGAGTGCCTTTTCTCATTATGACTGTGTTTGCATTTCTAAACTTTATAAACGCAGCACTCCCACAGTAAAGGATGTAAATATGGGTTAGAAGTGAATAAAAGGGCAGAAAGTAGTCAAGTGGAATAATTCATGGCTTTATCGCTTATCCACCCGCAATTTAATTGGAATGTTATTTTTTATTACTTGGCCGGTCCGATTGGTGGCTATAACCGTGAACCATGCATAACTAACACACACACGCGCACCCACAAGCCAAGTACTACGTGCATCAGCAAAACTTCACCTCAGACAATTCAGCATGTTCAAAACTTCCACAATTTTATTTTGTATTTTTTTAATCGTAGCACAATGAACCAACAACACCTCAAATACAAAGGATACCTGTGACAGCGTGGTAAATTATGTTTAGTTAGACGCGTACATAATCAGTAGATATCAAACGTAACAATGCAATATTATCACACATAAAAAAAATTTGTACTCACATAATTGTTGCATCATTCCTGTCAGATCCAGAAGGCACAGCATAGTTTTCTAATCTCATTCTGTCTGCAAATCCAGTCTCTTATTTACAAATGAATCCACAGTGAAATGAAGTGAACAAATGCAATGTCTTACCCACGTGAGCTGGATTTTCAGTAAAAATAATGTTCAACCATGTATTCCTAATATTGGAATCCGAAGGAAGCTTATGGCATGTTTGAAACATGCCATAAGCTTTATTGCTTGGAAGTTCGATCCGGTTTAGCTCCACATAGGCCTGTGTTATTTATCTATAACATGTCATGACATGCACGAGTCGTTGGGCGGGGCTACAGAATAAGGCGTTTGTCTTGAGGTGGCATTTCACTGCACTCTGACGTCACGGGGACGCACATTTGCAGATTGATCGTTTAGTGAGCCAGCTGTCAATAAAAACTTTTCTTTGATTAACAAGGAAGTTTTCAGCTCTGAAACGTACAGGATATTCTTATTACGATGACCTTTTATATATCAAAAGCTAAATAATACTAAATATATATATTTTTTTTTTTTGGACCATAACATTAAATAATTATCAGCTCATTGGCCAGAATTTAATATCATATTTTAAAATGTATTACTATGTTTTGTGAACATGTTTTTCGAAAGTATTTTATATGGATGTTTATTGGGGTAATATCAGAGTGAGAGTTCTTTTCAAGACCTCATGGAGTTGAAGGTGGTCTGTAAGTTTTTAAAAAAAATTTTTTTTTATGAGAGACTGTAGACATAATGATAGTAATTATTGTGAAGAAAACAGGGAGACATGAAAGGACAGTCTTTCTCAACACTATATTAGACAAAATGTATCATTGACTTTCTGATCTCACAGAAAACAGTTCTCACTCACAATTACTGCTGGAAAGAGTCTTTTATGTTGTTGGTTTTGGGAGTTGAAATCTTTTGACTGGTTTGGTCGGTTCTGGGCAGCGTCCCACCATCTGAGTAAGCATTTGCCACATCTGACCCCCTTTTCTCTTGGCAGAGCGTCTCAGAAGCATTCCTTCTCAGATCTCACTGCTTTCCATCCCAACTTGGTGAAAAAAGACTGATTGTGTGTCAGTCACTGGGAAATCAGTTTTTTTAACTCACTTGTTTACCATTTAAAAATATATAGATAAATGCCCCCCCCCCAAATAATCGACAAAATGGTCTGTGGCTTTTCTATTTCTATCGCTTGTCACTTTATCATATATGGCTAGGACACTTATATGTGGCCACTGAAAAACTTATATTTATTCACCACTATTCAAAATATTGGTGGGGGGCATCTTTGGTCCTGCACTTTTGCCCCATCGTATACTTTTGCTATCTAACAGTTCTCTTCTTTGTTCTGTTTAAATGAACACTCTGCAGTAAGCAGTTGAGATTAAAATAACCTCTTATTATGTATTATGCAAGATTTTTAGCAGAGCATAAGAATGTAGTAATCACACACACAGTGCACACTCCTCCACTTATGGAAGGCCCCCATAACCACATATTTGGCTTGGGTGGAGCTCATCTTAGTGTTTTTTTTATTTTTTTATAGGTCACCCAATCGGCTCAGTAATAAGTAACTGAGATATTTGTGTTCATACAGAAGTGCCCTCATCTTGGCATAAGTACCAAGCACTGTAAAAGAGGTGCTGTCTGTCAGATATTTTGGGTCAACCTGGTAAAAACTTAGGTTATTCATTAAAATTCTTTACACTGAGGGGTAGATACACACTCTGTGTTGTCTGTGTAGTTCGATACTAGTCTCAATTTCCTCATGTGGCTTGTCTAAAACACACACAAAATGCTCATTCTCAACCCAAGAGAAACTGTCCCATATGATCCCGGAAATGGACTTCAGAAAAGCAACATTTGAGCATCTGATTTGGGTCAACGCTCTGCTCAACAGAACCAGATGTGCTGTTTTATCCCATGTTAATCGCTCCCCCAGAGACCCACCTATGGGGGTCTAGATGAGGGTGAAGGGTCACTGTAATGTGAGAACTGAAAGCCTCAAGACCCTGTGAAATGCTGTCCTAAAGACATTCGGCTAATGGCCAAAGGAAATGCTTTTGTAACACATTAGTTCTCTCACTGCAAATTAGGACTGCTTGTTGTCTTGTCCTCTAGTGATTCAGGCGTTGGGTCATTCACTCCTTGTTCGGTATTTTCTCTCTAATGTCTTTCTAAGCTGTGATACACTATGGTGGTACCTCACAGACACCCTGGGACCTAATTAGTACATAACACACTTCACACTTCTTGATAAGAAATGAGGTGGACACTGGATTGAGTGACTCAGTGTTATGGCTAGCTGCAGTTTACAATCTTTAAATTGATCTGTAATTTATTAATTTATTAACTGGATATATTATATGACTACCATAGAATTTTACATAATGTTCAAATGACAATAAATGAATTAAAATAACTATTTACCTGTGCAGTGCAATGAATTTAGCATCAGTTGTTGTTTTTTTTGCTAGCAGTACTATGTCCACATGTAATATGCATGCATCTTATTCTTTATTTGCATTCAAACGCATCAGTGCATTGCTTACGCATCTGCTATGCAAATGTGTTGCCTTATTTGACACATCAGTGGATTGAAGTGCCATATTTGGATGACAATCAAAAACGACATTTAGTAACACTTGCATACAAAGTGTATACTTTTTATTGCACCAAATGGAGTTAGAAAAATAACTAAATGTTTTCCATTGTTTGCCCAAATGTGATATCTCGCCCAAAATGTATATGATTGTTTTAGCTACAGGTTTTGTGCTTCCCTTGTGTAGCTTGGGTTCTGCTTAAATTGTTTTAAATGTAACCTGTGACGGCATTGTTAAAATCATTTTGAAGAGCCATCAGTGAGATGGATACCAACACCAACCACATTATTGAATGTCAATAGTCAATGCCAAATATCTATACTGTTACATGATCACAGTCAATATTAGTGGCAATATACCATTCACAAATGGAACTAATCAATTTTTTGTCTCCATCATTCTATTAATTTGGATTGATTCGCAGAAATAACTGGAGCGTTCTACTTGAGATCACCACAACACAGAAATTTGAGATGAACTGCCATTCTTTTCTAAGTGCTTTCTCTCTCAGCCATAAACTACATTGTATCTGAGTGTCAACAGGGGTCTCAGCCACTGTGTACAGAAATGGCCCAGAAGGCCAGTGAGATAAGCAGATGGCTGTAGACTGGTCTTTTATGCTCATGTGAGTCTAACAATGACATTAATTTCTATAAAAGATCTATAAACTGGAACATGGTTGTTGACATGAAGGGTAAAATAGCACATATTGTTTAAACATGTTCATGCAGCAGCATCACAGGAAGTGAGTGTGATTTAAAAGAAGAAGATTTTAGTGATTAATTGGTGATGTTTGCTAAGGCAAGTCTTGCTATTACTTTTGCTCATACTATTTCAAAACCACAAAGCCTTAAACATCGGTGCATTTTTGTTCCATCTTGTTTGTGCTACAGACATGAATGATAGCTCAAATTATGAGGCTTGTTAAGGAGAGATGTGCTTACTTTTTTGTGTTTACCTTAAGACAACATCTGGGCATTGTGATGCCAAGTTTTGCTCAACAACAATTTGGATGAACAATTTGGAAAAACATGAGAGTGAGTAAATGATGACAGAATTTTAATTTTGGGGTAATCAAACCCTTTAATTGGTTCTCATTGGACAAACATATGGACATGTGATTACTCTATTTCTTCCGCATATACTACTGCAGCCTGGGGAGATCAAAAACAACATCCTCTTAAGTTTAGATCCCACAGATCATTGATAGGCACTGGATGGTTTATAAGGACTTGTGATCTGAA
This sequence comes from Rhinogobio ventralis, assembly GCA_039654625.1. Taxonomy (NCBI): domain Eukaryota; kingdom Metazoa; phylum Chordata; class Actinopteri; order Cypriniformes; family Gobionidae; genus Rhinogobio; species Rhinogobio ventralis. Next base: position 24,261,245 of record CM077202.1, on the reverse strand, counting down.
CTCTGTAAATATTTGCACATGAAGCGAATGTCTGTCTCACGGTATGTTACGAAAGAGATCCCAGATTACATGTCTTCAATACCTAATGCCAAAATGATGCATTCTGCCAGCTTAGCCTTGATTTAGGTTTAAGCCTAACCTCTCACATTGGGTGATTTTAATCTACACCGATCAGATTTGCCCTAGTTTCATCAAGGAATTGAGAATGTATTATAATCCATTCGGACTATGGGTTGGGATCTCGCCACAGCCCATTTCACTGTCCCAGTGTTCTCTCTCGCTGTCGGCCCACACTTTCTGCTCTCTACTCATTAGCTATAAAATGACTCTGTGCTTGCTCACCAAAAAGCATCCCACCGCAGAGATCAGTGCTACAGACAGTCGGAACAATGGACCTCTGGGGGAGGGGATGGGTAGTATGTTGGTTCCTCCCTGCCTATTGTCTGAAGAGCAAGTCGTTGTGAGCATGAGGTCCTGTAAGCTGACTCCTTTCAGAGCTTGAACATGAGCTATGTGGCCTTGCCAGGTCCCTGATCTGCCCAGGGCCCGTACATAATGAACTACAGTGGACCGCAACAACACTTATAATCATGTTCCATCCAAAGCTGTTTCGTTTTATATTGCACTCAAAATGGTTTATTTGATTTGATTTAATGTGTCGTACAGCTCTGGCTGAAAGCTTGTCTCAGACAATGACATGCCAACTGTTGTGGTTTTTGGGTTGGGTTCTAGGGTTGCCCCCTACACCTGCCCTTTTCAGCTAGCCCAACAGTCTGAGCATTCCCTTCTAGTCTGTGAATGGCTGCATTCCTTAGTTCCACGTGCAATATTGTAAAAGCAAAAAAAACCCTTCACTGTCGCCACATGTACAATCTGTTCTGTTTGGTTCAGTTCACTAGCTGTCTTAAAGGATGTGGTTAAGACTCATTCGTAGAATTTTGTAATAACCCTCACGCAAGCCCTGTAAACGAGGACAGTCATTAGCTGTTCTTCACACTCTTGGAGGGTTTTTTCAGGTTTGGCTTCACTGTAGCTCTAAAAGAAGGGAGGCGTCTCTTTGGGCTAGCTTACTAGCTCTTTGTCCTACTGTTTGCTTGTGTACAGTGGAGATGACATGGCCATTCCCAGAGGTGTACAGTTTCCCTTTTTGCCATATACCTAAACAGCCTCAGAGGCATGAGCTCTCCTCGAACACTCCTCTTGGTCTGACACTTCATTTCATTTCTGCATGATCTGCTTCATTTCAGGATGTATATGCAACACTTCTTTTGGATGTGTCTTGTAATGCCTGATTCATTTAATGCTCAAAATGTCACTTAGACATGAACATACACTTGCTAATTTTCACTACCTTTTAAAAGGAAGGAAAACTCCCTCCAGAGACAGGCTGCTGTGGAAAACCCCCAAAACAAAGCCCCCTGGACTGCTTTAAAGCTAGATTTTTTTTCTTCTTATTCTTTTACCCTCTCTATCTCTTGCATTTTCTCTGCCTCTCTCTTTCTCATCTTTGCCAGCACTTTTACGATTACAAGATTCGAAGATTTTCTCTATACAAAAGTGACAGTTACTTGTCCATAGATTTGCAAGCTGATAGACCAGAACGTTTGCTACTACAGACTTCGGCACAGCATGTTTTCATGTGTTTGGTGAGATCATATGTTCACTCACTGTGCAAAAGAATGGAGAACAAGCTCAGGAAAAGCTGTAATGTAAAATCCTAACGAGGTTAACCCTGTTATGATTATGCTGCATTCAAGTCTTCCTGGGAATTTTCTACTTAGTTACAATTACAAAGCAATAAAATAATCTGGTAACTATTTATTTTACAGTCCTTGTTACAAATGTTACATGTAGTTACTATAGTAATAACTATAAATTGTACATAATTACATGCAACTAACCCTAAACCAAACCTTATCCCAACTCTAACCCTGTAGTAAGTACATGTAGTTAATTATTGTTACTCAGTACTTAAATAAATAATTACACTGTAAGAAGAACACCTTAAAATAAAGTGTAAACGAGAATCTCTTTCTCACTTTGTCACTTGCTAGTAGGGGTGGGGGAAAAAATCTATACAGCATAGTATCGCAATATTTTGTGTCGGGATATTGTATCGATGCAAAGACGGTAAATATCGATATTTTCAGGAACTGAATTTCAGCTCGTATTGTGCAGAATTTTTACTGTAAGCTCTGCGCTTATAACGCGGGAAATAATACAAATTTTAAATATTTTTTTCAGACTGTAATATCACAAACAGCGCATCACTCTTGATCACACAAATGTGCGCAGTGAGCTGGAAGTGAATTCTTGCATATTTCTGAATGTAGACCTCTCTTTCCATGTTTATGTATTAGTTACATGTGTTGATTTGACACGCAAGTGCAAGCCAGCTGCGCACTGCAACATAATTTTTGCTCGCAATTACAATCAAAGAAGCTGTCTATATTATGCCATATCTACACTGTCAGCGCACTCCTTCATTATACAAAACAATAGGCTTGCTGCGATAGTCGGTGTTGCTGGTGTTCAGCTGCAACACCGATAACATCACTTGCCTACTGTGGCACCGTCCTCACCAACGTTTTAATAAAAAAAAATTTATAGTAGAAAAAATCTTTTAGTTCAGTTAGAGTACAGCCACTAGTTAAAAACTGAATGTGCAGCGTAAGCCGAACGAGAGTCTCAGCACAGATCATTCATCACGAGAGTGAGGAGCTGAATGACAAGACGACAGTGGAAGATTTGGTTTCAACGCGAAATGTAAAAGTGCCTATTTAAGTGAGTTTGTCATTGTACTGTTTTGTTGTTGTGTTTTTCATTAAGAATAACAACAAACCCACCATTCAAGCAATTGCCGCCCCTGAATTGGCGCTAATTCTAAAGCGATAGTAAAATGCGCACGGCCATTCATAAAAAGTGCGATGCAACAAACAATTTGTCTGTCTACACTGAATGCAGAAATGGGGTCTGACACAGTCACAATTCACTGCCAATCAGAACTGTGTGTAGACTCTTTCTCTTACTCACAACGCTTTGCACAGAATAAAACGTGTACCTTGAATTTCATTACCTCCATGATGCTTCGCTACATGGAGCTTTTTATGGCTTTCCTAGTGCAACTGTGGAATTCGCAGCAGGACAAACTCCTAATTAACATGGAAGACTGATGTTAGGTGTGTAATTAATGCTTTATCTGTGTGTTATCATACGATATCTGCCTCAGAGAATGATGGGAAATGTACTAGTTATGTGACAAACTTGTCACCTCATGAATAGGCTAAATGAGACAACCCTAAGTTTTGTACCCTATGTTTTTTGTTGCCATTATGTATCATCCTATTGTTGCTTAAGGACATAGTACTCATTTTATATGATGCTTGTTTATGCATAAATCAGGTCATGGTTGAGTCTGTATTGTTTTAAGGGAGATCAGTGTGTCTATTGTCGGTTAATGTCGCCCCTTGTTTTTGCTCCAGATAACTCCTGAGTGAAGTTTTCTCTATTTATTAGCTGCCATATGGAGCAACTCTAGCCTTCCTCCTGTCTTTGATGGACATCTGTTGCTTCTGAATGTGACACATGTAGCAAACATGTCCTCTGTGGGCCACTGCTCAAAGATCAAGCTGTCTTTAAAGGGTAATGATTGAAGCCCGCCTAACCCCCCTCCTCTTGGTCAAGTCAAGAAGTCTTATTCTCCTCCACTTTGGTGTAGTTTTTGGTCCTGAGGTGCTGGAACATCTACGCAGATTTGGTCCAGCTGCTGTGGTGGTCACTCTACCTCTGTGGAATGGGACAGAAGTGGGGGAGGTTCCACTAGGCTGCTTTTATTTAATAAAGAATTGGGGTAAAGAGGGAGGTGGTATGGCTCTCTAGGTCAATTGAAGTTGCCAGGGAGTCTGGAATGCCTCTCTTTCTCTCCCTTCTGTCCCTGCTGTTGCCCTCGGAGTCAATGGGAAGTGAAATCTGGTGTGTCCACACACATGCAGAGCCTGTAGGAATTAGGTTTCCCTTTCCCTAAGCCATTTGTTTGTTCAGGGATTTGGGGTTGGATCCTTTAATTGTGAGTTCTTGATTTTAAAAAGTTACCTCTACTACAAAAACCTATGCATTATGCTTTGTTGTTCTTGTGGTCTTATAGTGCTTTGTAGAGCTATCACAAAGGCAATAAGATTTCTGCTAACAGGAAGTAGTGACATCACATATGACTGTGTCACATAGCAGCAGTGCTCACCTGGACTGTTTGTGTACAGTTTGTTCACTTGTTAGCGGTTGATATTTATGCTCATCTGTTTGGACACTATGTGATGTCTTGGTCTTTATGTGGTTTCCAGCTTTTATGTCTCACCACATTCTGCCAATAGGTCCTTGAATAGGGACTCAAATTACACACCCTAAAACTGAATCAATGTGACTGACAACAGCTGACAACAATTGTGTGTAAAAAAAAAAAAAAAAAGTTCCAAAGGTTCAGTTCTGAACGTTAAGGACCACATTCCTTAATGTCCTTCAGAGAGATACACAACATATTGGTTATTGGCCAATATTAAATTAACTAAAACTAAGTGTTGCAACAAAGATTAAAGTTGGCATGAAATGAAAATACACCCTATCATGTAGATGTATGTTATACATCTTATTGTGAATTATCCATCCATGTACAGTATGTTTAATTTATTTTTATTGTAATGTTTAATGATAATGTCATAACTCGTTCTTCCAATTAAAATTACAGACTTCTCTCTGGTGACGTACGCCAGACTTTTCTAAACATTTAGTCCACTTAAACCTGCCCCTCCACAATTGACTGCATTCGTTTTGAGTGCAACGCCCAATTCTCAAAATCCAATTAACAACCAATGAGTAGAACCAAGTTCTTTTCTTTTGCGATAATCCATTACACTCTAATACCATCTGATAACCAATATTGGTTCAGTTGTTGCTTGGTTATAAAACAACTTTGCATCAATATACTTAAACAGCAAAATTATGACTCTACATATGCAGTATATTTGGAATTTTTGAAAACATGCCATTCTGACAATATATTAAGAACCCTTTGGGTTCTATTGTTGCCTGCAGTGTTTGGACAGGAGCTCTGTGGATTGGACTTATTTTAAATCTATCTACCGTGTGGATGTGTGTTCATGTACAGAGCTGTAGTCAGCGTGTGGTTTACTCCACAGGAGAGTGAATATAGAACAGTGGGCCACTAAGTGCAGATAGAAATGGGTAAAATTGACCTTCACTTTCAATAACACAAACAGGCATAAACAGACTTTTTCTACACAAGCAATCTAAATTAAGCTGTGCCAAAGTCTAAATCATAACCACAGCTCAGGACGAACATGTGGCATGATCTGGTCTGGTGAATTAGATATTGATCATTTGTGGGTTTCTCCATTGCATATTTAGTGAAGAACCCTCAGGCAAACTTGCAATATGGGTTACTGTAACAGAGGAGAGGACCACCATGACCATTGATCAGCCCCTTTTTGGCATCAGCATACGTGTCAATCATGACAATGGGCACATTTGTTTCACTTTTCTCCATACCAGTGTAAAATTAGAAAATTAAACTTGGCAACTAGGAGAAAGTGCAAGATACATAATGAAAACGCATTTCTCAAAACTATTAATACAAAACCATCACAAATCTGTAGATATGTATCTTTTTCTGTTTGAGAAATTAGCAGCTTTTTGAAAACGTACACACACACACACACACACACACACACTGTATATTCTGTCACTGTCAGATTTTCACTACATTATTGTTGTGTACAGTAATGATATTGTCGCTATCAATGTAAGTAAAAAAAAAAAAATCCAACAGATTATTTACAATATTATTGTATTTGTAATATAAACATGATCATTATTTTATTTTTTTAAATATCACTGTTATTGTCAATACGTTATATATATTTTTTGTTTGCGTATAAAGTAACACAATTCAAATGTAAAATAAATAAATAATCTGAATATAAATTTTATTAAAAAATAAATACTAAACTCCTTCCAAGGAACCCATCTGGGGCTCTGTTCAGATTTACAAAATGAATGAATAAAACAGATTTGCAACCATAGTTTAGTGAAATAAGCCTTCTGTATGAATTAGTTTATTGTCCAGTAGCAGATTCTCTTGTTTCTCGTGTGAAGTATTCTTGTGTTTCCTCATTCCTGTATCTGTGATGGCTGCAGTCTCAAATGGAACACAATGGCACTGAATACTCCTGTTTCTCACTTCTATTCATCTGAGCCTGGCCTATTCTAATCGTGTATGCATTGTGATTAGCATGAACGGTCATTTTGCTTTGACTTTCTACCCATCAAATCCAAATATTTACTTGAATTTGGAATCCAAAATAACATCCTCACAGGGAGCATACTCAGTGATCCTGAACAGTTTATTACAGTGATTCTTTTTTTTTACTTTTCTGAGACCATTTGTTTTCTGGTATCGTCTCACTGGGCAGAGGAAAAGCGGCTGATGTTCTTTGATGTTCAGTAGGAGAAATGTGATTGGCAGTAGTGTGTTGATCCCAGAGCTCCATCACTGCTGTGTTATTGATTTATTACTACTGGAGAGGATTCCCATGGCCCCCACAGCCTTTTTCTCTATCCAACCTTTCATCTCAGATGAATTGCACTATTTACCTTTTATCTTTTTCTTATCATATTATTATTATTATTATTATTATTATTTTTTTTTTTTTTTTTTTTTGTCAATACAATCCCAGATTCCTCCTGGATACATAAGTCCATTCAAGAAGTACACTAAACTTCAAATATTTTTGATAATTACCATTAAAATATACACTACCATTAATTTGATCAAAAATGCAGTAAAACAGTAATATTGAAAATATTATAATTTAAAGTAAATGCTTTCTATTTGAAATATATTTTAAAATGTAATGGTAGCACTTTAGTTTAGGGTCCAATTCACACTATTAACTAGTTGCTTATTAGCATGCATATTACTAGGATATTGGCTGTTTATGTACTTATAAAGCACATATTAATGTCTTATTCTGCATAACCTTATTCTACATCCTTTAATCCTACCCAATACCTAAACTTAACTACCTTACTAACTATTAATAAGGAGTTTGAGGCAAAAGCCGTACTTAATAGTAAGTTAATAGTGAGAATTGGGCTCTAATGTAAAGTGTGACCAATGTAATTTATTCCTGTGATACCAACGCTGAACTTTCAGCATCATTATGCCAGTCTTCAGTGACATTATTCTAAGTCAAATCATTCTAATATACTGATTTGCTCAGGAAACATTTCTTGTTATTATCAATGTATTAAACAGTTGCGCTGCATAATATTTTTGTGGAAACTGTGATGCATTTTTAGCATGATTTGACACTGAGGGCTGCACGATATATCGTTTTGGCATCGATACAGCGATATTCGCAGCCGCGACAATCACATAGCAGGATGTGCGATGTCAAGTATAGGGATCGTAGTTGATACGCGATCTGTACAGACCAGGCACCAGGTTCGAAACGAACGTGATTCTCGGATTAATTGCAGGGTTTAACCATCATAGAGTAAAAGTTTATTATTTGCATGTGTTTAGGACCTGTCAGTTTGAACCATTCACGCGCAAGAAGATACAAAAGAGAACTCAATTTGGATCTCTCGCACCTGTTTTCTGTGCACACACAGAGCAGCACAGGAAAGACGCGAACACCGAATTCCGTTCTCTTTGTAGTCTATTTGTGCTTGAGCGGACACATACAGGCCAAAGTATGGCAAAATGCCCGACTATCCTTGTAAACACAGTTGCTTATGGCTTACGTGAGCGTAAACAATTGAGAAAGAAAACGGATGTGTATCATTTATACTGGGTCTGTGCATTATCTGTTTAAATCATTTTTGTAGCTTTTACATAGATGAATTATGTATAAATATATTTAATTTATACAGTGAAGAATATGCAGTGTTATTTTACATTTGTTTATTCAATTTCTGTACCTAAATACTGTTAGGCTTACCTGAAAAACAGGCTGAAGCACTTTTGATGTATCTTTGTTCTATTGTATTTATCTATGCTATCACCTCAGTCATTCTAGAATGATTAATTCTTCCCAATAGTGCTATTCATCTGGTGAAACTATTTTCATAGCGCAATAAATATAGCAGAAAAACTAAATATAGCAATGTCAGTTTTTCTCCAATATCGTGCAGCCCTTGTGTACACACAACATGTAATTTAAAAACATGAAACTACATTTGAAGTGCATTTGACTCCTGTAATGTGACACATTTTAAATGGAACTGCGGGAAGTAACTTAGGGTGGGACTTGGTTTTATCAATCAGGATGTGATCAGATGAAATCATGTTAGGTTATGATTGTCAGCAGAAACATAACATCAGATGTGAGGAAAATTACATAATGTTAACTAAGAAGTTTTTTCCCATAAAATAACATGCACTGATGAAACATGCTCAATATAAGCACACTAAGCAGGAACATTTATGTAAGGAAGTAAACGAGGTTCATTTTGATTTCATGTTGTTTTTAAGATCAGTCTAGACAATTTGTGTCAACCATTCTGAATGCCAACGTCCACTCCCAATACATAGATAATGATCATGTGTCGCACTGGCTTGTAATGCTGAAGCCAGCAGGGGGTTGGACAGCCCCAGAGCCAAAGGCCTGTTCTGCTTTACCGTTCAGGCATTGTTCTGCACAGCAACAGAGGAAATGAGCTCAGGAAAGTTTCTATGAAACTTTCCAACTATTCTGACCAGTTGCACCATGACCTCATGAAGACATGTGCCAAACCGCCATTTTTAGTGGATGTTCCAGTGGGGTAACAAAGTATGAAGGTGTCAAGGTTATCTTTGTTGTCCTGATTTTACAGTGGAAAATGCCGTTTGAATGTTGAGTGAAGTTTAGGAGGCCAGAAAACAACACTCCCATATTTCCTCATTGTGAAATTAAAACATTGGCTTTTCGCTTGCACATTTTCTCTTTTCCTTTCGCTCTTTTTGCTCTGATTTTCCTCCACTTTATAGAATTTTTGTCTTCTGTAATGGGTTTTTTGTTTTCAAAGGGCTGTGGCTAGAAGATAGGTTAGTCTTTCAACCAACACCTTGTCGGCGTTGTGATATGGATACATGTCCATCAATAATTTACTTCAGGCAGGTAATTTTCAGTAATGATGCAATTGCAGGTCCAGTGTCGTCTTGTTATTATCTGCTATGATGAAAGATTATGTTTGTGGTGACATTACTTTTAGAGTTCTTCTCTGTTTTGTTGTGTGTATTTGCAGTAGTTTCTACAGTCGTAATGTATCTAATATGTTGCAGGCACCTTAAGTTCCCTAAGGCTGTCTCTGTCAGGTAAAGAACGTTAACTGATCCTTCATCATTTTTTCCATCCTCAGCTGTTAGTTGAAACCAGATACTAACTCTGGCATGAAAGCCTCCTCGCCTTGCATATGACTCAAATCTAGTAATTAGCCTGCTTGAATTTAGCAGCACTAGAAATGATCAGGTTAACTGGCAATAAAAGAATGAGGTGTTTATGGAGAGAATGCTTAACGTGACACTACTGTACACACCCCATCATGGTGCAGCTGTCGAATAAAACAGCGTAAAGAGCTTTTTTCCCCTCTCAAGTTGAAACGTGCACCTTTATGTAATTATACACACCAGACTGGCTGTCAGTCAAAAACACTTAAGTTTCTTCCCAAAGTGCCTTGCTTGTTCCATTGTGCATAGTTATCTCAGAAGTCGTCTTACATCAGTGGTCCAGAAAATACAGGAACGACGAGATTACTCAAGTGGATTGTAAGGTTTGTCTTGCATATAGTGTAAAGAAACCTTTGTTTTGATGATATGTAGAAAGTGTCTGCTGTGTATAAATACAATGTAATGATGCAAATTAGACTTGGACTAAAATACATTTCTGAAATGAAAGGAGTAGTTCATCACCCTCTTGTTGCTCCAAACCGGTATGACTTTGTTTCTTCTCTGGACAATATAAGGAGAAGTTTAGCAGAATGTTGATGCTGCCCTTTTTGATACAGTGTAAGCATATAGTGACCATTAGAGGTCTGCACGGGCTTCAAACCCGGCCTGTACCCGAGATTGTTTGACCCGACCAGTACTGTTAAATTTGAAGCCCAAACCTGAAATCGCTGAAAAGTTTTAGTAATATGCTGTATTTCAGGATTGCGTGCAGCAGTCACTATAGTAACATGTAAACGAACACTGTTTCATCAAGGCACAGCAGCCTCTGCTGTAGAATAGCCTACCTGTCTTTTTGCTTTTCATCTTTGCAAGTCCTGCACGTAACCTCTGAGCTCTTTGTTGGTTGTACTGACAAATTCATATTTCTTCCACAGTACAAGTTTCACTGCATCATTTGCCACCTTAATAAGTTCCCCCTTATTGTGCGTCGTGCCACCTGCAATGTTGTGACAGAGTACGTGAGTTAAAATTTACAAGTTGCGTTAAAATGAAACAAACCTGACCCGAACCCGAAGCTATTCATGAAAAATCAGGTCAGGTAGCAGACCTCTAGTGACCATGGCTCTAAAACTCTTCAAAAAACACAACAATACCAAATTATAATAATAATTTCAAGTCATTTCAGTTGGAATCCAGGCGATAGGGAATTTATATACAGTTATGTGTATATAATTTTTATTAATTGTTTTATATATTGTCACTACTGAAAATAGAAAAAGCACAAAGTTAGATGATGGCAAATTTTTCTACATTTCACTAATGTAACGACACCTTAAGGATGATATATTGGTAAGATATTGTTTTTGGTCGACATTGGAATTATTTTAACTTCTTGGTATATATTAAAATATGTGTTCGATATTTGATATATTTATCGACCAGTATTGGATTTTTAATTGTAACTGTTCATATCTTTTTTTAGTGTTACCATTTTTTTTTAATTACCTTTGCCATCATCTAAATCTCAAAATTATTGATTTAATTATTGAAAATTATATTAATATTTATATAATGTTCGTTATTTTAAAAAAAAACATTAGTTTATTAACATTGTCTATGACAGTAGCATTTACAATTATTCATTTTCATGTATTTTTATTTATTTAGATAAAGTACAAATGTTTAGTATTAGTCAGTTATAAACTATAAAAAATTTGAAATCATTTGTACTAGATACCAGATTTATTGTATTTTAAAATACAATTTTATATCAAAATTACAAATAACAAAAATTTATATCAGTGCATCTATACATACAATTAGCTACTCACTATTCCAAATCTTCTAAAGTGTGGAACAGAATGAAATTTGAGTCATTATTCTCTGAAAATCCCTCCATCATAGCTCTCAAATTTTTCTTGCACATTTAAAGTTGCAAATTTAAAATGCTTTGTACCAGTTAAGATGTCAAAAGCTATCGGTTCTCATGTCTCATAACAATTTCAAAGTTTATTTATCTTGTTAAAGTTAATTTAATTGTCTGACAAATTAACTGGTTTATCATTAGAAAACATTAAAAAGTGTTGTATTGAATCTCCTTCAGCTGCATATACTTATTGGCAAAGTAGATGATAACATAAGAGTTTTTTGGTTCGTTACTTTTGAAGTATTCTCAGTGTTTGTAAGGACAGCAGTAAAGAAAGGAATGCTCGCAGGCCTCTGTTTTGACAAAGGCAGCTTGGTCTGGCCCCAGCCTCAGATGGGGCGGCTCTATTATTCTGGATGAGGGTTGTGTCTCTGTTGGTCTCTATGCACAAAGACCTCCCCTGGGAGTCACTCCTCTGAGATGAAGATGGAGTTGTCAGCAGGAGGTCCAGGCTTGATGATGTCAAACGGGATAGCACATTTTCTCATTAGCTGTGTAGCCATGCACTCGGGTGAGAGTGTGTGTCCATCTGCCTACAGCATGACTTTTGTTAAAAGTACGGATGTACAGAACCACATATTTTGAAAAATGAAGAATTATATTATATTATATTATATTATATTATATTATATTATATTATATTATATTATATTATATTATATTATATACAAGATCTGTGATTTAAAGGATGGCTCAGTTTTTTAAAAAACGATTCTTGAATATAATTTCTTGTCAGTTGCAAGGAAACGATAACTCTAGTATGTAATTCTGTCACTTTCAGTGCTCTTATCTAAGTGTGTTTTGGAATAAAGGGTTTGGTCAATTGGCCCTGTTTGGTCTTGTTCTTTGTGTACTTTGTTGAGCTTTGTTACCCTGGAGGCCATTGTGCCTGAAGTCCATTAGTACATGGGCACACGTGCACTCCTGCATGTTTATGCCCTCATTTCCCCCCCCCCCTTTGCCTGTTAAAAAAAGGAAAAAAAGAAAAAAAATATTGCCTAGCTCATATTTTGCAAGTATGCTGGAATTTGATGTTCTCCACCCAAGACATGTCTTGTCTGGGGCTGTTAATGCTTCCCATTTCCATTTTAGATTTCCTGGCTGTCTGTTTGTAAGTAGGAGTTTCCTGTTCCCACGTTACCACTGACCCTGTTTTAGGTACTCGCCCCCAAATATTGACACTCGGCCGTCTCTCGGTCTGGTTGCCATCTTGATTCATGCCTACATTGCCCCTTCACTGTTGTCCTTTTACATAGATTAAATGTTTAAGGTGCCATCACAATACACTAAAAGTTTTCATGTCTACCCGTTTACAATAAGCGTTTTCTTTTTTCTCTCAGGAGCATCTTCAGCAGCTCATCGTCATGAACCTGCCCAATGTGCTGGCCATCGCCAAGGACCCATTATCAGGTATTGCTCATTCATTAATTGTAAATAAGCCACTAGATTACATTTTTAAGTTCAAATTTTTAAATGTTCTATAATATGTTAATAAACTGCATTGTTCTCAAGCTAAATTAAGCTTTTTTTTATGTGTAATACATTTTTATATTTTAAATATTTATATCTTCAGAAAGCTAACAGGATTTATGGTGCCAATGTTAAGATTAGATCAAATGATCAAATGATTAGATCATGGTCATAAAACAAGCTGTGGTTACACTTTATTTTAAGGTGACGTATTTACATTGTACTTACTCAGATAAGTACGGAGTAATATTAATTAACTACATGTACTTACTATAGAGTTACGGTTAGGTTTTGGTTTAGGTATATGTAGTTAGTACATGTAATAATGTGAAACTACGTATTCTGTTACCTAAGGTGTTTATTAGAAAGATAATTTAATGCTGACCTTTCTACAAATATCTACTTTTTGTTTACTATACAAAATCAACAAAACACAAGAACAACTTAAACTCTCTGCTTAACATGTTACTTTATAAGAGGGAAAATATTATTATCATACATTTAGTTTTCAGCAACACTTGAAGATGAAATTTAAAACGCAAAGTTAGGCATTCTTTTTTTAATTTTCTTTTTATACAGACTGCCTATATTAACACCGAAAAAGTCGGCATCAGCTATTCATTCATCAGCTAATGTCTTTTTTACACATATGACAGGCCAATATAGCAGTTGTTTTGTAGAATCACCATCCTATCAGTATCAGCATATTTTAATTTCCTTACTTTTATCTGGATCAGTTGCTGTTTCTTCACTAAAGTCTCTATAAAACGTCTACTGCCACTTTCCATCATGCCCCAAAGCAAAACGTATGCCCTCCTGAACAAACCTCCTCATTTATCACCTCACACACAAGCCTTCATAAACACCATTTCACCTTCTGATATGCGGTGTGTGGACAAGGTTCGGGCTCTCTGGGGAAGGAAACACGTGTTGTAGACCTTGTAATGGCAGGAGGAAAGGAGAAAGGCCAGAGGAAACTTCTTGGGACCAAGCCCAGCCCTAAGCGCTGACTGGGGATCTTGCTGTTGACAGTAGAGCAGCTAGAGACATGAAACCAGAACAACTAGGAAATATGGTCTGGGACTATAGTCAATTATAAAGTCGTTATACAAAAAAAAGTATACAGATTATACTTCTGCATTTTTGTACAGACAGTCGGATCGACTGATGGTTTTTAACAGAACAGTGATTGTAAGGGTAGGCTTATCACTGAAAATTTAATACAATTGGATGTTTACTCTTTAAACAGCATTAAAGTAAAAATAGAACATTATGGCAACAGCTTTCTTACCTGTATGCAACAGCGTTTTGCATCAGGGGTTGGGCAGAACTGACAGAACGGACGTTTCTTTCAGTTTTTCCCCTCCGTTTGGCCTAAAACACTGTGTTCGTGGTCATCCAGTTGGAAACTGGAAATGGAAAGATACGTTTTTATTAACCCATTTTGTCTGTGGTGAAGTACCCCTTAATCACAATATTTAAAAAAAAACATTTGACAAAAGATTATTAGCTGGTAAATTGTTTGTTAGCTAATAGTTGTTCAAATATCACTACATGAAACCTGTGGTGTATTGAACTGTTAAAAATTAGTGGTCAAATCCGATTAATTGCTATTAATCGCATCTAACATACGTTTTTGTTTACATAATAAATGTGTGTGAGTGTGTGTGTGTGTGTGTGTGTGTGTGTATATAGTATTATATATATTGTACACCGATCAGGCATAACATTGATCAGGCACCACTGACAGGTGAAGTGAATAATACTGATTATCACTTCATCATGGCACCTGTTAGTGGGTGGGATATATTAGGCAGCAAGTGAACATTTTGCCCTCAAAGTTGATGTGTCAGAAGCAGGAAAAATGCCCAAGTGTAAGGATTTGAGCGTGTTTGACAAGGGCCAAATTGTGATGGCTAGACGTCTGGGTCAGAGCATCTCCAAAACTGCAGCTCTTGTGGGGTGTTCCCGGTCTGCAGTGGTCAGTATCTATCAAAAGTGGTCCAAGGAAAGAACAGTGGTGAACTGGTGACAGGGTCATGGGCGGCCAAGGCTCATTGATGCACGTGGGGAGCGAAGGCTGGCCCGTGTGGTCCGATCAAACAGACGAGCTACTGTAGCTCAAATTTCTCAAGAAGTTAATGCTGGTTCTCATAGAAAGGTGTCAGAATACACAGTGCATCACAGTTTGTTGCGTATGGGGCTGCACAGCCGCAGACCATTCAGGGGGCCCGTGCTGACCCGCCCATCGTCGAAAGTG
Source organism: Rhinogobio ventralis (assembly GCA_039654625.1). Taxonomy (NCBI): domain Eukaryota; kingdom Metazoa; phylum Chordata; class Actinopteri; order Cypriniformes; family Gobionidae; genus Rhinogobio; species Rhinogobio ventralis. The sequence continues at coordinate 24,246,146 of CM077202.1, read as the reverse complement.
GCAACAGTGGGCACATGAGCATCAGAACTGGACTACGGAGCAATGGAAGAAGGAGGCGTGGTCTGATAAATCACGTTTTCTTTTACATCACGTGGATGGCCGTGTGCGTAGCCGAGTGTGTCGCTTACCTGGGGAACACATGGAACCAGGATGCACTATGGGAAGAAGCCAAGCCGGCCGAGGCAGTGTGATGCTTTGGTCAATGTTCTGCTGGGAAACCTTGGGTCCCTCTTTCAGCAGGATGATGCACCCTGCCACAAAGCAAAAATGGTTCAGGAATGGTTTGAGGAGCACAACAACGAGATTGAGGTGTTGACTTGGCCTCCAAATTCCCCAGATCTCAATCCATTCGCGCATCAGTGGGATGTGCTGAACAAACAAGTCCGATCCATGGAGACCCCACCTCACAACTGTAAATACGATTACTGTAAATACTGTAAGGTTTGCATTTCAAATGGGTATCATATTATGTGACCCTGACACCTGATCACTTCTGCAGGTCTGTTGTTATACTCCAAAATACATATGGTACAGTAGACTGTTGACAACAGACACACATAACAGGCCTTTTGTTAAAATGAGGTGTGTATCTGATCTGCAGGTTGACCTTTATGAGTATGTGCGTAGACTAGATTTCCTTCTCTGCTCATGCTTGCTACCTACAGGATGCTGTATAATGGTTTTGCATATACAAAATTAACCTTTATCGTGGTCATGGCATCATTTTCTGCTTGTCATAGATTATCAAAACAGTCTGATATTATTTTGTCTCCTGGTTGCTGTTTTAGAGCTTATTTCTGTAATATTATGTTCAATGGGCTACTGACCACATTATAGTCATAAAAAGCTATAACTAGGAAGTAATGTTTTCCCAGGAAAATAACTATCATGAATATATTTCACAGAAGGCCTTATGTTTAATGTTTTTTATGTGCTGGTTGATGTGTTTCTTATCTTGTGTTACCTGTGCAACGTTTAGCTCTCTGGTGTTTGTGTTTTTAGTAAGCTTCACTTGTAGTGGACAATAGAGTTATTTCCCCACGGTTGGTAAAGAGCTCCTCCTCTGCTGTCTGTGTAAAGGGGGGTACATTGCAGGGTGGGGTGGCGTTGAGCAACAAATGGTCGCCATGGCAACAGCACCCCCACACCCACTCCATTCTCTCCAGAGTATTTATTAGTCTAAGACTGCCAGACACAAACAAACTCACCAACACGCACAGACACAAGCTTCAAAAATGTATTTAAAAATGACTTCATCTCAAAGGGTTTGTGTGATTGTAAAAGAGTGTGTTAAATTCTTTAATTTGTTTTTTATTTATAGTACCTTTTTTCTCAATTATTGTTTGATCCCTCAGGTAAAAGCATGGATGAGATGAAGAGACTGCTGTTGCTGATACTGGGCTGTGCTGTTCAGGTAAACTAGCAGAAATTTCCAACCCACATTTTGAGACCAATGCAGGAAATCATATCCATATCACCATGCCTGGGCATGCCTGTGCTTTTCCAGAGTAAATCTAACACATGCTTATTATACTGCAAAATCAAACATCTATTCAGATATGTCCCAGAGAAGATGGCAAAGATAATTGGGTTAGATTTGCTAAAGTTTTTGTCTCCTTTTCCTGAGGATTGTTCCTCATGTGTCTGTTTTGTGCAAGCCTGTTTGTCCCCACACTTTTAGCCCCCTCTCCAGCTGGTTTTTCCTGTTCTATGAATGGATAATAAACAGGTCACATTGATTTAGAGCCTTAAACTTCACATTTGCCTGCTGATTTGCTTTCTGTTCAGAGTCTCTTTGAGCTTGTCTAATCCTCCACCATAACTTCCTCACTGTATTCCAGTCACAAGGTGCACAACTCGGTACTCTTTATCCCTTTTGAAAGTATCCCATGCATTTCTTTTATTCAAAGACTGGCTCAATCTCTGATGTGATTCCCGCTTTTTCCCTGTGCCAGCAGTTTATTTACTAATCACCATCATTAAGTCATAATACTCATGAATTCTTTGGCAGTGCTAATTTCATAAATACACAGGATGGTTATTTCCTTCTTTGCTCATCTCTCCCCTTTCTCTTGCCTTTCCTTTTTGTCGTTAATCTTTGTTTCCTTTTCCTATCCTCTCCTCTTCGTTTTAACTTTCCCATTCCCATTCCCTTCCTTTTACCTTTTTCCCTTTTTTTGTTTCTTCACATCTCCCATTATTTCCTCTTTCCTTTCCCTTCCTTGTCATCATCCTCTTTCCCTTTCCCTTTCCCATTCCTTCCTCTTCCCTTTTCCTTTCCCTTTCCCTTTCCAATTCCTTTCTCTTCCCCTTCTGGTACCTTCCTCTTTTCCTTCCTCCCTGTTCCTGTTCTCATCCTTTTTGTCTTTCCTTGCTCTTCTCTGTTCCTTTACTATTCCTTGTCCTATCACCTTTAACCATGGATATAGCCATTGTTGCTGATATGGCATTAAATCATAAATAAATAAATAAATCCTATCACCTTTAATTTTCTCTTTTCCTTCCTCTTTGAATCCTATTCCCCTTTTCTTTTCTGTTCCTTCTTTCCCTTTCTCTTCCTTCCTCGTCCCTTTTCCATTCTTAACCTTTCCCTTTCCGAATCCTTTCCTCTTTCCTGTTTCTTTCCTCTTCTTCATTCTAATTCCCTTTTCCTTCTTCCTTTTCTGGTTCCTTCCCCTTTTTTCTTACTCTTCCTTTTCCTTTTCCTTTTCTTTTTCCCTGTCCCATCCTCTCCTCATACCTCTTCCCTTTCCATCCATTTCCTCTTTCATATTTCTCTTCCTCTCTTCCAACAGTGTGATCGTAAAGAAGAAATTATTGAGAAGATCAAGCTGCTTGACATTGAGACACAGGCTACCATCGTGACTCATATTCAAGAAGTGAGCTATCCTGATGTCAGATTATATTTTTTATATATCATACATGTATGCATGTATTTGAGGCCTAAAATTCCTTTTTGATTACAGGTAACTCACAACCAGGAGAATGTTTTGGACCTGCAGTGGATGGAGGTTGAGGAAATGCCTGCTGAGCAGTTGGATCCTTTGTCTCGGACCATGGCCTTTCACCTACGTAAACTCATAGACGAGCGAGATGAGTCTGCTGAGGTATGCCGATCTTAGCAGCACCAACTACAGTCAACTATTATTTTTAGGAAGTTGCATTAAACTTCTGAAGAGATTGATCATCACTGACAAGATGCTGATAGGTCTGTTTTGTGTCCTTAGCTGATCATAGAGCTGACACAGGAGAGGGACTATCTTCAGTCCCAGCAGCCTTCCGGTCTCTTGGGCTTTTCTAGCCCTGAGCACACATCCCTATCCCCCGTCACCCTACTGTCTAAAGAAGATCGTCAGCATTTAGCTGTGGAGCTGGCTGACACAAAGGCCAAACTACGGCGCTCTCGCCAAGAGTTGTAAGTGTGTTTTGTACAGTTACGACTTTTTGTTTTAACTTGTTTTACTACCTTCTCTGACAGCCTTAGCACTGTCAAAATAAAAGCTTCTGATACAGAAAGCAGAAAAACTAATCAGCCTATGTCTATTAAAAAATGCCAAATATAATCAAAATATTGGCCTTGGAAATATATTGGTCATCCACTAGTTTAACCTATCAGTATTGTAAACACTTTTGTGTATGTGCTCTCTACAGAGAGGAGAAGACAGAGCATTTGATTGATACCAAGAACGAGATTGAGCGCCTGGATGCAGAGATTCAGAAACTCAAACAGGAGGTATCACATCGAGGGCCAGATTTACTAATCACGCAAATTAGCGTGAGAGCACAATTCCAAAAAAGAGAGTGGAAAGTTCTGCATGATCTACTGACAACGCGCAAAATACAGAACAAAGATGCAGACGGATCATTTCCATACTGAACAACACAATCTACCAAGAGCAGTGCAGTTGGCCAGTAAATAGCGCAAATACCAGTAAATTAACTTGCACAAACCTTAGTAAATCACCTTGCATGATTCATTTAAATACTATCCTCCCATAAATTTTGTGTCTAAAAATGGAAACTCATACAAATGCTTATGCAATAAGGTCAGCCACAAAAATTACCCTGTTCACACCTTTTCAGTGCTAATTTTTCACTGCGTGTCTTTAATAAAATCTGACAGTAGTTTTTAATGCAAAAGGGGGTTTGCACTGGCGCAAGCTGTTAGTAAATCTGGCCTCAACACTTTTAAATTCACACTTTACATGGCTCAATCAAACTGGGAAACACTTTACTGAAGCTTCATCGATCAGTTACTATCATCTGTTGTGTTCGTGTATGAGTAGAACGTGCAGTTGCTGGCAGAGGCACGTTCAGTGCGGGTGTACCGTGATGAGGTGGATTCTCTAAGGGAGCGCGCTGGAAAAGTGGATCGTCTGGAAACTGAACTGGTTCGCTGTAAAGAGAAGCTAAACGATGTCCATTTCTACAAGACGCGCATAGAGGTAACCACAAACCAACCTATATTACATTTCCATTTTAAAAACTTGCTGAAAAAAAAACTGAATTGGACATCTTTGTCATTACCTGGAAAAAGCATAAACTACCCACACACCGCTTTAATCAGAAGGGGAGAGATTGATTTCTTTGTGAGGTGACTAATGTAGAGCTGCCTGCTGAGAGCCCCTGCTGCTTTTATTTCTCAGATATAAGGCCTCAGGTGTTGCTGAGGCCCTGAGCTGTCACTGACAGTCCTCTGACTCTCTCAGACTGCTGTCGTCATGCTCTCTATCACTTTTGATCTTTTCTTTTTGTCCATCTCTTTATTTTTCTCTCGTCTCTCTTTTGTGCACAGGAACTAAGAGAGGACAATGTGACTCTGCTGGAGACAAAGTCAATGCTGGAGGAGCAGCTTACTGGGGCTAGGGGGCGCTGTGACAAACTACACGAGCTGGAGAAAGAGAACCTTCAACTGCGCTCCAAGTTGCACGATATGGAAATTGTGAGTGTTATTGAGAATTTTTTTTTGCTGGTGTTTATACATGTTAATCTTTACACACCTTACAATTCACACCTTACGAAACAATTCTTGTTTCATCTTTTTGTTTTGTAACCTAGGGTCAATAAAACATACCGTAGACCTAGCTGATTAATTTTGGCCTTTCCAAAGTTTATGAAAGCTTTGATACTTGAGGGTTCTCTAGAATTGACCATAAGAAACATGCATTATGTTACATATTTAGTTTACTATTTACCATTTTAGTTTAAGGCCTGTTCACACAGAGAGCAACTCATCAAAGCAACATGATTTGCTGAAAAAATAAATTTTTGCTTATTTTCTTGTCATTGCAACAATGCAACAACTTGGCAATGCCATAGGAACCTCAGAATATACCCTAGCAGCGTTATCACCAAAGCAACTGGCAAGTAATGCCCTAGCATGCACTCAGACACTCTAGTCACAACCTAGCATACCTTGGCAACCACATAAAAACTACCAAGCAACACACTAGGAACACCATAGCAACTGTCTACCAACCTTGGCTAGCTTTGCTTGAAAATGTATAAAGTTTAAAATTCAGAACATTATTTTTGAGTAATTTATTATGAGATGAGTAATTTGAGAAAACGTTGCAATGGATTTGTGAATCTTTTTTTCCCCAGCCCTAAGTATATGATTTTTCCTCTTTTGTATGTGGTTTAGGACAGGGACAGTGATAAGAAACGCCTGGAGGAATTGCTGGAGGAGAACATGTTGCTGGAGATCTCTCAGAAACAAAGCATGAATGAGTCAGCTCACCTTGGGTGGGAACTGGAGCAACTGGCCAAGAACAATGAGGTCAATGATGGTGAGTCCACTACAGTGCTCTTACAGAGAAGTTCAGTTTAAAACCCTCTGAGACAATGGGTCTCATTCACTAAGCATGCGTACGCACAAATTAGTGCATGAACTGTGCATACGAACGATTTTAAGAACAAATCACAATTCACCAAAGATTTTTTTCCCCTAAATTTATGCAAAAATAACTTACTCTGTATGGCTTTATAATTGTGTTAAGAAGTTATATTTTATCCTAACATAACTATAATTACATTGAAGTATATTGCATTCATTGTATTATATAATCCATATATAAAATTATTATCTTAAATACATTCAATCATATAGCCTACAAGAAAAGCTGCATTATAGTTTTAGCTGCAAGGTTTCTCTGAATAACGCAGATATACGCGTATGTACAGCTGGCTAATGCGAGCTCTGTAACCTGGGTCTTTATAAAAGGTGTTTATTGTGAGAACTGGTGAGAATGGCACACTTGGCATTGCTCGAGGATCCGGGCAAGAGCGTGTCTTCGAACAGCGGCAAGGTTGACGAGAGTGACGAAAAGCTGTAAGGAAAGCGTGTGCGGAAATCCCTTATATGGATATGGTTTGGGCGTGTTTTATGCACATGACTAACCTTGTGCACACGGCCGCTAATTTAGAATACTCCACATTTACTAACATCAGAACGAGGTTAAGAACAAATTCATGTGCGTATGAACGTTTTGTGAATCAGGTCGGAGATTTTTTGTGAGAAGTTCTCCTGTGCGTACAAATACGAAAGAATCCACGCAATTATTAGTGAATGAGACCCATTGTCTTATGCACTGTCTACACCTGGTATTAAAATGTGTTTTGGTTGATTTGGACGACGCTAATTACAGGTGTAAACGGGGTCTTAAAACATTTTGAACTTGTCCATTTTCGACCACTTCCAGAGGTAGCCAAAAACGCATTTGACCAGATTGCTTTCGTAGTGTAAATGCTCATGTGGTCTAATGGTTTTGAACAGCCACCAAAGACCACCTATTATCTGCCTGCTGACTAATGTAAACATTATGGAAAGCCTGAAAAAGCCCATACATTTACCTGCCCATGTACCCTCCCCTCGAAGAAATCAGGACAGAAGTGGTTGAAAGTGGACAAAAGAGACCAGGTGTACAAGGTAATATGTCTACTTTGTCTGTCGACCACAGTATACACTACTCTTGAACTTGAACTTGAGTATTAGATTCTGTGTTTGTAATACTAACCCAACATGGATCCCTTTAGAAAATACAGCATAAAGAGTCAAATTTTGGTAATGTGCTGATGACCTATTTTCTGTTTGTCAATTGTTTGTTTTAAGAACCCATCCCAATGCAAATATTCTGCCTCCACAGAATCTTGCCGTTTTGTTCATGCAAAGTGAACAAACGCTCATTTGCTACTAATAGAGCTTTTGAACCTAAAGTTTCTGAAAACAATGAAACTCTCATTTGTTCCTGCTTAGTGGAGTTAATTAGCTCTTAAGTCAATGTTATCTTGAGAGAACTTGTAACTGAAATATCTCTACCCTCAGGCTGTTTGTAAGCCGTTAGGTGTGTACACATTGTTTCAAAGGTAATGCACGGGTGACTCAGCATCTGCCTACTTAATGTTTGTCACTCAGGCTGCAAGCTCAAATAAGTATAAATGCAATCTATATACATACAAGAAACAATATATATACAAAAAAATAGTAGTTGATCAATATCTTTAACCGTTTTTGATATCAAAGAGTAGGTACATCAGCTGAGGTACAGTAGGGTTTAAAAGTAGTTTAAAATCTGACTATGTGGGATTTAACATCTAATTTATTAAAGCATTATTTATTGATAATCAGTTATAATAAATAATCAGTAGGTCTTGGAACTGATGTGCTTCTATTAAGAAGGCATAATTTTAGGCTGATTCTCATAATCTCAATTAGATATGTTGGTGGTGATCTCAATTAGCTGCATTGTTTTGTCTTCCCCTACTTCAGCCCGTAAGTCATTCGTGTTTGAGCTGAATGAGTCCACATCCAGCCGACTGTTGAAACTGGAGAAGGAGAACCAATGCCTTCAAAGCACAATCCAGGAGTTAAGAGAAGCCTCCATCAACTTGGAAGAAGGTCAGCTTCATGCTTTGGAGCTGGAAAAGGAGAACCAGAGCCTCAGCAAGAAGGTACATCTCTTTTCTACATTTACTTTATTCTGGCTCTCAGTAAATTGAATACTGATGAGAAAACGTATGTGTTGTGTGTTTTAGTTGGAACGTCTGCAGTCCCAATTGGACCAGGAGAAACAGACAACTCAGGACATGGAGAACCTTGGAGAGGAGCTACTAAGGGAGAAACAGAGACTTGAGAAAACTCTAGAGACAATTCAGGCAGATAAAGACAGACAGGTGAACATCTAAAGAAAGAAAACTCTCGTTATGTATCATGATGATCATAACAGTATATGCATTATTCATTCATAAACTTAATTTGTTTGTGTGTGGGGTGGTATTAGATCTCAGAGTTGGAGCAGGAGAAAGAGCACCTGACCCAGGCAGTGAGCTCCCTCCGGAAGCGTGCTCAGGTGAACAGTGAGGCTCGTGTGAGAGAGGTGGAGACAGAAAACCGAGTTCTCCACCAGACCATCACTGAAACAGGTGGTAAACTGGCTCGCCTGGAGGCTGAGAAAAGGCAGGCAACTAAAGAGCTAGACTCTCTCCGTGAACGAGGAGAGCGCTGTGAAGAGATGGAAAAGGAGGTAGCACGCCTAGAGCGCATCCGAGAGCAGCTACAGCGGGAAGCTGCCTCCTTAAAGATTGGCAGTGAGCGTGTCGAGGCCTTGGAGCGTGAGAATGCTACTCTGGAACAAGACAATCGCCGCCTGAAGAAGCTTGCTGACACGGCGCAGAATGCCAGCCTACGCTTGGCTGTTCTGGAGAAGGATCACCACCAACTTGAGGAGGAGAACCTGGAGCAGCGGCGTGTGTTGGAGACCCTGCGGCCGGCAGCTGCTCGCCTGACACAACTACAGCAGGGACATGCTGAACTAGAGCGGGAACATGAGGAGATGTGCCGCACTCTGGAAGAGCTCCGCTCCCAGGCCAAGAGGAGCGAAAGATTGGAGATGAGCTGCGGCAGTCTGAGCCAAGAAAACCAACGGCTCCAACAGTCTCTGGACAACAGCGCCACCAAGATCCAGAGTCTAGAGGGCGAGCTGAGGCAGAATGAGGCGGAGAAGAAGGATCTGCGCCGAGAGTTAGAGGGCTTGAGGCAGACTCTGACATGGGCGGAAACAGTTGAGAAGGAGAAAAGAGGAATGGAGCAGGAATTGGGCCTGGCAGAGAAGGAGAAGAAGCAGCTGGAGAAGGAGGCGCGTAGGTTGAGGCAGCAGTTGGATGCGAAGGAGGCAGCGCTGGAGGAGAACTGCCTCAGGCTAGCCAGCATGGAGAAAGAAGGCACGGCTCTCAATAGAGAGTTAGGCCGCCTTAAAGAGGCAGCAGGGAGGCTCAAAGAGCTGGAGAGAGAATACAAAGACCTGCAGAAACAGGCCACCATAGATAAGAAGACTGTGGCTACACTAAGAGAGGTATGACATGTTTAGTACATCAATGTCAATGATATATAAGAGTGTCCACAATAAAGAAAATATATCTTAAAAATGTTCTACTGTATTAATGTTGGTTTCATTAGGTTTTGAAAAACATGTATACTATTTTCATTAAAATTTTAAATTAAATGACTCTAAAATGTCATGTGTTGTAACGGAAGAAGCGACAGATAATTTTTTCTATATTTTGACTTAGATCAGAGCTAAACGGTTTATCAAAAATGAGAAAAATATGTCTTATCGTATGTTGAATACTTCCGGCCTTATCGTTGTGTCACGTTAAGAATGACACAAAAGACAATTTGAAATCTGATTTGAGCAGCCATAGCATCCATACTGGAATTGCATTTCAAAACACCTCCAAATGTGTTATAAATCAGATTTAAAAAAAATCTGAGTTCATGTGTTTTTTGCTGTCTAGACTTTGAAAAACTCATCTGGATAAAATTTGCTGGCAGTCATAGCTTAAGTGATTGTAGTCCAGCATGTCACCAGTCTGTTAAATTCCTGAAGATTAAGATCCTCCAAGTATGCTTGGAGGAATTGTTCGCAAAAAGATCATTAAGATGCATTTACATAAAGTGAATTTCCATTTCATTACTGATTTAAGACTTATTTACCTTGACACACAGTCATGAGGGTCTGCGGTGATGCTCTGTATGATATCACTGAAGTTCTGTGTTTGCTTTGCATATTCTTTCAAACAGGAGCTGGTGAATGAGAAGCTGAGAGTGCAGCAACAGTGTAATGAACTGGAGAAGCTGAGTCACGAGCTGGAGAAGATCGGCTTGAACCGAGAGAAACTCCTACAGGAAGAGCACAGCTGTGAAGACAAGTAAGATTTGTTAATAAGAAAATGATCTGTCATATAATTTCTTGGGTTTAGAGTTCATTGGTAGTTTGTGATTACAAGGAGTTGTAAGATCCTGTAAAGTGTCTTGTTTGTTTTATGTGGACGCTGCCCTCTGAAAGGTGTAGCAGGTGAGGTGCTGCTAAAGTTGTAGACTTTACTTTCGAATGCGACATTCTCGTTTTTATCTTTTGTACATGCCATCACCACTTGTGATCACCACTTGTCTTTCTTTCCTCTCACGGCCTGTGTTTGAGGTTAAGGTGTTATAAGTGCCTTACACATTTAGATTATTTTTTTGTAAGTAACACATTACTTTTTGAATTTACACTGTAGAAAATGTAATGCAACATTAACTAACATGCTATTTGCATGCTACATGCTACTAAGTTGATTTTTCTATTTTTAAAAGTTGTTTCCCAACACTGTTCATTGCCTTGCATATAATCTGAGTCAAAGTGCACGCTAACTTTACTGTCTTTACTATAGTGTGGTGCAGTGACCTGTTATAAGCTCTTTACATGGTTGTCGTCTGCTTGAGCTTTGCTGTGTAGTGGTGTGTTTATAATTGTTTCTTTCATATTGAAGCCCCAGTATGAAGAAATACAGATCTGATTCTTGGTATATACTCCAGTTTGATTAGTTTTCATTGGAATGTTCCCTGTAGAGGGATCAGTAGTGAAGGATTCATCTTTCTCTATAAAGATGAAACCTTTAACCCGTTTATTACGGTGAGTGTGACATCTGACATGTATTTGTAAGTTAGATCAAAAGAAATGAACGTGGCTAAATGGAAACTGCAGCATTTCTCACCAGCTAATAGTGTCATAAAACGCTAGCTGTCACTAATCGCTTTGTGTTTGAAGAAATTTACTACTAACAGTCACATTCCACTGTGCTTTGTAATCCCTCCAAGAGGGTGTTTGGTGTGTGTGTGTGTGTACCTACTACCTACTAAACCATATTTTGGGGACAAATTTGTACTCCGAAGTGAGCTAAACCAGATGCCCAGAACCTCCTTTTGGAAATGTTTTTATTGTAAAAATGCAGAAAGTTTTCTGGTAGGGTTAGGGTGTGGGTTAGGTTATAGTATTAACTAGCTGCATATAAAAACTATAAAACTCTATGCAGTGTCCCCTTTTAGATGGCTAAGTACACATGTGTGTCTGTGTTTTGTATTATGAATGATATTGAATTTTGTAAATGTGTTAAGTATGGCAGTTTTGTTTATGTTTTGCTGTTTTCGTTAATTGAAGTAAAGCTGAAATAAAGATATTAGATAAAAAGCTTAGAAAACTTAAATGAAAATTAGAAGTGTTCTAATATTGCCGTGGCAACTAACTAACTAAAATAAGTTGAAGTTGAAGTGCTAAAAGTACTAAAACTGATTGAAACAAAAGCTAAATAGAAATGTAAAAAGGCAAAAAAATAAAAATGACAAAAGCTCATAAATGTACTTAAACCTAAAATTAAAACCTTAAAATGAAACCAAGTAAAAGCTAGTAACAATTTAAAAGTTGAATTACATTTTTAATAATTACTATTAAGTATATAAAAAAATACTAAAATAACAGTGAACTTTTAGCCATGTTTTTTTTATTAAACTTCCTTAAAAGCTTTTTAATACTCACTAGTAATTTTTTCTACTAGCAATGTAAAATAGTGAAATTGCACTTTGTTTATTATTTCAAGCAAATATCATTTCAACCACATCTCACCACATTCATTCTGGAAAGACATTCTAATTTTTTTTTTTTTTTAAATAACCAACCTTTTGTCTTACTAAAGCTAGTTTCATTGCTAGCATTTCAATGTATCCTAAATAAAGACAATTCAATATTTTCATATTTAGATGAGAAACTATTGCTAAGGCAGATGTAATGATGACTTCCTGTCAGAGATCTAAGCCTCTCTATTTGACTGATCAGATTCTGATGCTCACACAGATTTAACATTCTAATATACTGACCTTCCATTTTTCAATCTTTCAGTAAATATAAGATCCTGGAGACAAAGATTGAGTCGGCACTGAAGAAAACTCTAGAACTGAGAGAAGAGAAGATCCAGAGCCTGGAGTCTCGCCTGGAGGAGAGCAGCAGCTTAAACCAGCAACTTCGCACCGAACTCACCGCTGTATGTTTAGGCTTTCTCAAACAACAAATATGTACAAGTCAAAACAAAGAAAGTTGGGAAAATGGTCAAAGGAAGTCTCTGATATGTTGCATCTTAAATCAGGCCTGATTTTCTCTTCTGTTCTTTCCTTTCCAGGTGAAAAAGAACCTGGAGGCCCTCAAGCAAAGGCAAGAGGAAGAAGCAGCTCACTCTGAGATCTCCCAGCAGACTTTGGGGCAGGCTAGATCAGTTCCAGATAAAGAGAAGTGGGAGACTGAGCAGAGGGAGGCCACAGCTGAACTGCTCAAGCTGAAAGACAGACTAATCGATGTTGAGAAGAATGTAAGACAACATGTTTATATCAACCCAGCTGCTCAACTTACAGTACAGTATCACCTTCAGTATTGTAACATGCTTTTGTGAACTCTCCAGAATGCTGCCCTGCAGACAGAGAAACATCTTCTGAAGGAGCAGCTGAAGCAGTTAGATTCCCAGAATGCACAGCTCAACGCACAAACACTAGCTCTGCAGAAACAGGCAGCGTCCTTACAAGAGCACAACACCTCTCTTCATAAAGAAACTGCCAAACTGCAGGTACCGTGTACAGCAACATTTTATGTCTAAAACTTTAATCATTACTGTCAGGCTTCTGTTCTTAAACTCTAAATGCAGTAGGCCTTAATTGTGTTCACTGCTGAAATGAAAATTATATTTTAATTAAAAAAAATAAATAAGTTTTTTAAAAAATATGCAGATTTCTTTTTTTGCATTTAACTTCGTTGTACTCAACATGACACTCACATCCGGTGTAGGCAAATGTCAGCCATTAAGTGACTGAACGCAAGTGGGCGGGGCCTATGGTTTGATGATGTAAAACTATTCGTCGATGTCTTGCTCTGGAGGCACTCATATGCAAATATGTTTGCCAGTGTGACGTCATGGATCCCGCAATATCCAAACGAGTCTTTTTGGGTCTTAATTAAATAAATGCTTTCATTATAATGAGGATGACGTTTTATACTATGAAACTTGCAGGATGTTTTAATGGTACAAAGACCTCTTATATGTCAAAAGATCAAGGCAAATTCATGAGTCATGAATCATGGAAAGTCATGACCCCTTTAAGAATTGTACAGCTAATCAGTACTTCCTTTTTTATCTCCAAAAATATCTGACATGGTCAGACAGACACATAGAAATAGTTGACTTTGCCAATGCTTACCAGGGCCAGCAAATTCCATAAGAAAGAACAGGTGAGGATGCCGCCTTGTATTTTTTGGTTGTTTAAGGGTCATTAGTGACACGAGAAAGCAATTTTGTGACCAAAGAGATGGCAGGTGTGATACAACAGACCATAGGATTGACATTTCCAGAATGAGAACAGAATGTTCACCTGTTCTTCTTTGACCCATATGGCAAGAAAGGCAGTTGCTTTGTCTATCTGTCTATCTGTCTGTCTGTCTGTCTCTCTGTGCTTAAAATATACAAAACAGAATCTTTAAATGTCCAATTTTCATAGTTGTTTATTTCCCTTCTCATGTTCAGGTGGAAAATTCGACCCTAAGCTCCCAGAGCTCCTCTCTCATGGCTCAATATGGAGCTTTACAGGCCCAGCTGCAAACTCTGGAGTCGGAGGCTGAGTCTCTTCAGAAACAGCGCGAGGAGGCGTGTGCAGCCCGCGGCCGAGTCACACAGGACCACGAGCGCCTGCTCAGTGTGCACGACAGGCAGGCGACCGAGTACGAGCAGCTTATCGCCCAACACGCGGCACTGAAAGGCAACCTGAGAGCTCTGGATCAAGAACACCGCACGCTGGAGAGCAAGTCAGTCCCTTTCCAAATCAAATAGTCCTTCATAAAATCCATTCATCTATCATCCAGCTCCATGTCAAACACGGTGGCATTAAGTCTATATGCGAAACGGGAAACTAGCATAGTGTGTGTGATATACTGTATACCGCCTAATACTTTTAAAAAGAATTCATCAATTGGAATTTACAAAAATAATTAATAATAATGAACATATACTTCACATTTAGCTTTATTTTCTGCAGCAGTTGCCAGAACACAGTAGGTGACCTTTGTTGAGTTATTGACCCCTTCCATAGATGGCAGCTTATGCATCTTTCTGTCTGCCTGAGGAGGCTGTGTAACAATAGAGTAATGAGCTGCGTCTGGTCTGAGTGGAGACGGCACAATGACCCCATACCATTAGGACTGCTGACAGAGACATTGAGAGATGGAGGGCCCTTAAAGGGATAGTCCACCCCAAAATCAAAATTCGGTCATGTATTCACACTCATGTCGTTCCAAAACTGTGCGATACTCTTTCTTCTGCGGAACAAAGTTCCGAAGAAACTAATAATATTATGCATAATACATAATATTTTGAAGAATGTTGGTAACCAAATGGTTTAGGCTCCCATTTACTTTTTATCATACATCATGAAAATCAATGGGAACTGAAACTGTTTAGTTACCAACATTCTTTAAAGTATTTTGTTTTATATTCTGCAGAAGAAAGTCACTCACACATGTTTGGTATGACATGAGGGCGATTTAAATGATGACAGAATTAAAAATTTTGGGTCACTCAGGTTTTAATGCTTGTAAGAATAGACTTTACTGTAATAAGGTGCTTCACCGTCTACCTTTTTTTTTTAACTATACGCAAATGTGTTTGATACAGTTTTTAGGCTTTAGGACCTGACAAAATAGTCTATGGTGTTGCTAATGAAACAGCCCCAATGGGAATCTGAATAGTTTTTTAGAGGTGGGTCGCAGTGGAAAATGTCCCTTATTTTTATCCGCACACATTAGACATTAATGAGCACAAACACAACCTGCTCTAATACACACTAATCCTCTCACGTCGCACTCATTTTTCCATGGTTCAGTGTGGAAAGTTGTCTCTTTTGTTAGAGACAGGAAAAACATGGTTCTGTTTGCCTTAATGTTGTTTCTCCCCTTGTCTCTTTTATCGCCATGCCTCATGAATAATGCAGTAGTGTGTCTCTGGGGGCCTCAGCTGAGGGGTTCACCAGATGGCTGTCAGGGGCCCAATCAGCTGTAATGTCAACCGGCTTCAGCGTCCATGTCCAACATGCCACATGTCACACACACACTCAATTTCCTAATTACTATTAATTATTTAAATTAGCACCATCAATTTAGAACACTACTATTTTTTGGGGACTGTTGGCATATGAAACTGGTTCCCTAGATTCAGTGTTGAGGAAAGTTACTTTTAAAAGTAATTCATTGTAATATTGAGTTACTCCCTAAAAAGGTAACTAATTGGAAACTAAAAGGAAATGCAAATTCACACCTGTAGAGTAGAGGGCAAAGCTCAAACAAACCCTGCAAGAATAGACGCATGAGAAGAAAGTTCAACACTTACTTTAGATAAAAAAACAAAAAAAAGTGATGTTTTTTTATTGCTAAAGTCATTTTTGCTTATTAGTATGGTTAAATTGGATCATCAAAGGTTAGCAGCAAAGACTGCTTGATAAAGTGAGTTTAAATGCAAAATGGATATTTGTGTAATTTAACATTTAATTATTACTGTTTTGCATCATAATCTGAGTTTTTATTCTTTTTGTGGAATTCTGACTCCGTTTTTTGCAAATATGATGAGTAAATGAACGCTCACATTTAGTCTAGAACTACAATAACCACACAACACCTCTGCATTTTCTGCTGATTTCTCTCAACATAAGGACAGGGGAGGAGTTGGTCAATAAATGGGAAAAATACTTGTGTTGTTTGTTTGAAGTAACTCTGATATTTTGTTGTAAATTTTGTATATGAAAAAAAAAAATTAAGTGATGCATTACTTTACTAGTTACTTGGAAAAAGTAATCTGAGCTTTTTTGTCAGTTGAACCCCTGTGACTTTAATTATTTATTTGAAATACATCCTAAGATTTTAAGTCATGCTAACATTTCAATAAGTAATGTAACCTCTCCACAAATAAGTAAAACAGTCATAGAAATATATTTTGGAGAAATAATGAAACAAGTAGAAAAAGTCCAAGGTACTTTTATTGGGTTAAAAAATGGCTTATTACAAGTTCAGCAAAATATTATAATAATAATAATAATAGTTATTATTGTTGAAGTATCAGTATCAGTATTAGTATTAGTAGTAGTAGTAGTAGTATTAGTAATATAATAATAATAATAATAATAATAATAATAATAATAATAATAATAATAATAATAATAAATGTATTTTGAAAACGGTCTTCTTGAGTGAGCACAGTTAAAACAAATGTATTTTTTTTATTTTATCAAAGTGTTGGGTTGTATATTTTTACATACATTTAAAAATAATTATTTTATTTACTTATTTTTGTTTAAATGTATCAAAATAAATGTATGAATGTACGTTTTAAAATTACATTTTTTATTTGGCATGGTCAGTTCCATCACAAACCCCTAGGGTTTATGGACCCCCAATGGACCTTTGTCAGATTAGACCCTGTCTTCAATCTGACAAATGAAAATGAGTCTGTGATAGATGGATGTACAGTCTGTTCAGTAGGTCATGCTGTCCTAAAGTCCTCCTATTAACAATCAGACGTGTTGTTAGTCCACTGGAAATTATTTGGAAAGACATTTTCTTTGTTTCGTTGGCTAAATGAAGTCCACAAGGAACACAAACACTACAAACACATTGAAAAGACTGCTGGTCAAACTCATTTTTATTGACATCAAATAATAAATATAGCATCTTGCTTAACTAAAGCTGGATGCACACTGTGCGATTTTATAATAGTCCTTTCCGATTGTTCCTTGTCAGACTGTACGAACATGATCCTCGCTGTAAGCCATGTCACACTGTAAGATCGAAGTTGTCATTAATGTCAGACTGTACGATATTCAAGGCGCGCTAAAAACGGACGCACGCAAGAAAACTCATCCAGAGTTTTATATCATCAATGAATGACACGTTCAGTGACGGTGAGCTGCATTACACGTGGGATTGAAATGATGGCTACAAAGAAATCTCTAGCGCTCATTTTGGTCATGGTTTGTCTTGAAAAACGAAGATAATTTGACAGTCGTCGTAGGAGAAGTCACACTGCAGGACTGTGCGCCAAATCTTATGACACTGCCAGAATTTCGTCTGAGGTAAAATCTGATCGCAGCGGTCATTAATCGGCTGCCGGTGAACATGTCAAACTAACGATCAAAGACTTCAGATTTTAGCCTAGGATCAGAGGAATCTTTTAGGATTTGCAAAATTTGTCCCAGACGGCCAAATCGTGGCCAAAATCGCACAGTGTGCACCCGGCTTAAGCCCCATGGGGAAAATCTGCTCTACATTAATCAGAATTTGCTTCCTTATACTCCTGAATCATGACTTTAAAAGTGTATTAGTGGTTTAGTTAAAATCACTGTTTGTTTGTTTGTTTGTGTTATAGGTACATGGTTCTCCTAAAGCAAAAGGACGCTATGGAGGCGCTGGAGGCGTCTCTACACAGGGACAGGGAGAGTCTGGGAGAAGAAATTCACAAGAACACTCTTATCCTGGGAGAGAACCGCAGTTTAAGGGAAGAAGTAGACAGGTTAGAGATTCTTTTTAACAACAAAACAGTCAGTAGTAAGTTTTCAGTTAAAAACATACAACAGGCTGAGTTAATTCATTGTAAATATTTTCTGCCCTCTGCTGGCTGAAATAGACTTCAGTAATTCAGTAGTGGTAGTAACAACTTGTATGCATGCACAATATTCCAGTGACCATATTGCCATTAATCTTTTATTTATTATTATTATTATTATTTATTATTAATATATAGTATAATGTGTATACAATATAGTGTGTATAATATATAAAAAATACATTATAATATATAAAAATATTATATAAAGCATAAAATAATACCATCTAAGCCTCTGTTTATGTCCCTGCAGACTGTCACAGACGCACACACAGCTGAGGCAGGAGTATGACAGCCTGCAACTGCAGACCAAAGAATTAAAGACATCCCTAAATGAGTCTCAGCTGGAATTGAACCGCTGGCAGGCGCGTTATGACCAACTGAAGGAACAGCATCAGGGCCTGGACATCTCAATGACCAAACTGGACAACCATTGTGAGGTGAGCATTTGAGATCTTACAGGGTGAATTGGTGAAAGAACTGAAGCTTCTTTATGCAAGCAGCTTCTGTAGAGAGCCCAAGACTGTACTATACCATCACAAGCACGGCCAGATATTGATTCCAAGGCTTGAAATTGATTACTTTTAGTATCCAGCGCTAATGTATCTTTCTTTCTCCCAATTTAGCTGCTAACCCGTTTGAAGGGAAACTTGGAGGAGGAAAACCATCATCTTCTCAGTCAGATCCAGATGCTTAGCCAACAAAACCAGACCCTACTGGAGAGAACCATGGAGAGCAAAGAACTTTACCACGAAGAACAGAAGCAGTACATGTGAGCAATGCGCCATATATCACATTTTGAATCAATGATTCCCAACCTGGGTAAAAGGATTAGTTGATTTAAAATAGCTCATTGTGCTTATTTTTATGTCATACTTGTTCAAAGTTTATGTTCAAGTTCAAGTACTCTCTTGTGACTCTCCAATCATTTAGTGTGCTTAAACTCCACTTGCTTCTTATGATCAGCTGCAAGGTCGCATTCATATCTGCCTCCATCCATTCAACAACCAATGCATAGAACAAAGTCCCTGCATTCCTTTATTTTTTCCTTTTTGATAATCTGGAATGTTGTTGTTTCCGTTTCATTGTGACTTCAAACAAATACATTTATGATTTGGGGTACTTCAAATAATGTGAAACATTATTTTTAAGAAGCTAGTGGTCAAAATTGCTTATTGGCATTCTCTTAATAGTCATTGTTTTCTCTTGCAGTGATAAGCTGAATTCGTTACGACGACAGAAGGAGAAATTAGAGGAGAAGATCATGGACCAGTATAAGTTCTATGACCCGACTCCTAAAAAGTGAGTCTATCTTGGGAATCTAAACTGATTAAGACTGAATAGACTTTTTACAGGCCCTTTTTTTTTACAGACCATTTATCAAGTTTAACTTCTTTTATACAAGAGAATGTTTAAAATTATTTTTTTTTTTCACAACACAGGAGCCGTCATTGGGTTGGAGCTAAAGCAATAGCAAAATTCATGAAACCTAAGAAAGAAAGTTCACGAGAAAAGGCTGACGGTCCACGTGAGAGGATCCGAAGCGCTCCAGACATCCCTCTTCCGGAGATCCCCACATGCATAGACTGTCCTGAGAGCGCACCACCCCTTCCCCCTCCACCACTGCCCCCCAGACAGTCACGCCTCAGTCTGGACTCCATGAACGGTCACTCCGCAGAGGAGAATCATATACAGTCGCCCACCCTCTCACCTGCCCCCAACGGCCGAGGTGAGTTCTGCTGTCACAAGTTCCTCAATATTTAAATCAGAATTTGATTCCACACCCTTTCCAGCTATTATTTAAATGGTGACCAAAACATGTTGTTTGGTTAACAACATTCTTCAAAATATCTTCTTTTATGCTCCACAGAAGAAAGTAAGTTAAACCAGTTATGACATGAAATGTAAATAATGACAGAATTGCATAACAGCATTTTTTATTTTTTACTTGGATTTAAATTATACTAGAGAAAAGTGGCATCAACATTAGTAAAAGCGATCGCAAATTAGAAAATTGCTTCCATATTATTCATGAATAACACTAGAGTCCATATGAATCATACTCCAGATGCTCCTTTTCAAGCGACTTGGGTCTTGATGCCCATACGAGTTCAGAAAACAGCTTTCACACCAACCAAACAAACTAAACGCACTCAGGTCTGCACTAAAAGCTCATACTTTCAGTTCAAACACATTTTAGTTGCAGTAAACTAGCATTTAGTGTGCTATCTGTGTTTTCCACTAGGGGGCGTCATGCAACTTTTTTTCAGGGTTACTGTAATTACAACCTCTTTTTCCTCTTGACGTCCGCTCAATTAACTAATCCTGTTGTAAATTTTCATTTTCAGTCTATAATTTCTCAGCTTTCCAAGTAATAATACTTTCCCAAGTTTCATGCTATATTGCATGGCCAAAATAATCTTCAAAGGAAACCTCGGGGCTTCATTCTTCATGAATCATAAATGTAACCATTTTTTAATCTCTGAATCATCATTTTTTCTCTTCCACTGACCCCTCTCTCTCTCCCTGTCTATGTATCTGTCTGTACATTAACCCTCACACACTCCAGCCCCTCCAGCAGCGAAGCGCTTCCTCTTTCTCAGGAGCAAGAGCCAGGAGAAAATGCGCGTTCCTGGGACGCCACAGTCTCGACGATCCATTACCAGACGCCTACGCTTCTGGTCCTCATCTGACAACATCGTCCCCTGCCCCCCCTGCGAGCCTTTTTCGCATATCGGCCATTTCTAATACTTCATCCTTTCCATCATCATCATCACAGTCAGCATAACAACTGCTTACCCCATCATTACTCGTCCCATGTACCATTATGCACAAATTTTTTTTTTTTTTTTTTAAAGCATCAAGCTACACTTATTAGGCTCTAAAACCAGCCAGTGAACATTCTGAGCTAAACGCTAAAGAAAAACATTTATAAATGTTCCTGTCGCCCTCACCATCACAGGCTCACAGTACTCAAGATGATGAAACACACATGAATACGCACAACACACACCTTAACTACAACTCATATAAATGCTCTGGTGGCTCTGGGACCGGGCTGCGGGACTCTGAATGGCACCCTGCAGTAAGTAATGTGTATTAAATGGAGCGAAATGCAGCCCGCTTTGCGCTTGCCGTGAGTGTGTGTGATATTGCTAGCACTGGATAAGGTGGGTAAGGTGACCACAGTTGCAGCCCACAGCTGCTTTTAATGCAGACGGAGGCGACAACTTCATCAAATACTCCTAGAAGAATTTATGCGATTTGCACTTTGATGTGTGGCTTGTGAACTTGCATTGCTTAATGTTTGCTCAAGAATATCCTGCAATATTTATATTATATCCAGCAACCAGTGTCCAAGTGTGTCCCTTTTTTTTTTTGCATCTTTAACATCTTCCTTTGTACGTCCAGTGTGCGTCATGTACATGTGTATTCGACTGTCCCATTTATCACATGCAAATAAGATAGACCTGGCTGGGATTCATTGATTTATACCTTAGCCTTGGGGATGTGTCGGTATGTCCCATAATCACCATTCTTAGCAAGAATGATCTTAATTATCTTAATTGTGCAACTGCTTCAGTAAGACTAAAATCATTAGATTTACATGTTGCATGATTTGCGTATTAAGCAAATAAGAAAGTCTGAGTGCTCAGACGTGTGACAAGATCTGTGCATCATACAACAGGAAAACCTCAACTCAAACTCCATCCTGTGACAATTTTCATGTGTAAAACAGATGTTTTCCTGTTTCTGTGCTTGGTCTATTTTTGTATCTCCCCACCCCATTAAATTTTTGTCATATGCTGTGAAAAAAAAAAAAAAAAAATTATGTAGATTTACTCAGAATCATAGTCTTGCAAGTTAGCACTTGCACTCTGACACATTGAGCCATGGCGCTCATATAGACAATGGAAAGTTTGCAAGCCAGACTCAAACATGCAATCTCATTTTTATCATAAGCAGTAAAACGGCCCAAAAAAATACGTAGAATTACTTTGAGCTGTAGCTTAGTAGTTAGCACATGTACTCTGGTCCATTAAGGAAAGGAGCTTATAAAGACAGTGCACGTTTGAGTCTGGCTTGCGACATTTCCAATCTAATTTTTGTCATTAAAAGTGGCAATAAAGAACAAAACAATTATGTAGAAATATTCACAGCCGTATTTTATCGGTTGGCACATGCACTCTTACACACTGAGCCATAGTGCTCTTATAGACAATGCATGTTTGAGGCTAGCTTGCAGTATTTCCCATCTCTTTTGTCATTTTAAAGTGGTAAAAAGGCCAAACATATTATGCAGAATTACCTAGAACTTTAGCTTATCGTTTAGCACATGCACTCTGAAAAAAATAGAGCCATGGTGCTCATATAGACGATGCATGTTTGAGTCTTGCTTGCAACATTTCCTCTTCTCATTTAGGTCATTTAAAGCCATTAAAATACATTATGTAGAAATCAAGCTTGCATCAGCTGATTGTCAGCTGATCACGTCTACCTATAGGGATACGGTGTCTATTACAGCATACATATATAAGCTCCTTCAGTACTATCAGCAGCTATCGTGTTTCTCCAGAGCTCATTTACCCTCCTCCATCCCCAGCTCATCTTCTCGTCAGTCAGGATTTGGTATTCTTATTCCCCTCAAATCAGACTAAATTATTTTGTACATTAAATATTGACATTAATGATATCTGCAATGCATAATGTTGGTTCTGTTCTGTTAACCCTAAGGGGGGTTATTGCTGCTCTCCCTGCTCTTATAGGCTGCATGGATGCGCAGGGAGTTCTTTCCCAGAACAGAACCATACCGCCAATCCAAACTGTATGCTAATTGTCAATTATCTTTGACGATAGTGGTCCTGACAGAACTACTCTGTTATGATGCTCCAGGCAGTTATGGAAACTACGTTCTCCTTGTTTTAAATATCATATAAGGGATCATTTGCAGAATGACTCTAATAAGGAGAATCCCATGGAGCACCAGTGTTTTCCAGCTGGTGTTTTAGTTTGGTCACAGCAGTGAAGCTTAAAGGAATTTTCGGGTTCAATACAAGTTAAGCTCTATCGACAGCATCTGTGGCATGCTGTCAATTTATCAAAATGAAAAAAAAAAAGAAAAGATGTTTACACCGTAATCCACTTAGCTTGGAAGTCTGTAGGTCAAGACATTGCACTAGAATGCAAGTTGAAATGTGCACTTCTGGCTATACTGTGTAGCCAAAAGACTCACCATTCTTGCCTTTTAACTTATAATACAATCTTTTAACTATTACATGGTCATGTAAAGCCAATAAGTCCAGCAACTTTTGGATTTGGGATATAATTGCCCATAAAAATTTACAACTTTACAGCTCAAATAATTAATCACTTAAGACAGACACAATTTATTTATAACAATGAATACTTGCCGCCTAGGTGTCCATTGTAAGAGGCTATTGTAAGAGGCATGTGACTAGTTTGTTTTTACAAACTTACGAACCCATGAAAATAATTTTCTGTGGAATCCATCAATATTTCACAGATGCTACTGATAGAGCTTGACTAGTATTGAACTTGGAACATTCCTTTAAATGTATCTAAAGTGTATGGAAAGCCCACCGGTGTTCTGCTTGAGTGTTTTTTTTTTTTACTAACACATGCTTGTGCTTTTGCCCCGACACCCTACACAGCTACCCGCAGTGTCACTGGAGCCCAGCAGCAGCGCTTGCACTGCACATGCTCTGTATTTGCTCACAGATACTAACCTTTTCTCTTGTTTTTTTTTAAGTGTTGAACAACAGTGGAGGGTCCAGAGGCAGAGAGGGCTATCACTCAGTAGGGGGCAGTAGTGAGGGCATGAACGGGTATGAGGAACTGGTCCGGTTGAGGGGCAGAGAGCCAGGAACCACCTGTTCAACTCCACTGAGCCGCAACTCCCACAATGCACCAGGCTTCATGTCCTCTTCAAGCTTGCGGCCGGGACGCAGGCCAAAGGGTAACACTAAATTATGCCGATTACTACATGTCAGCAGCCTTGAGCCTCAAATGACAGACCATGTTCATTCTGTCATGCAAGGATTTACTCATTCTTAGAAGACACTTTGATTTATCAGTTTGTATTGATTTATATTACAGTAGAATTTTAGGTGCTTTTAGATTTCACTGTTAAAGGAATATTTTGGGTTAAACACAAAGGGGGATAGTTCAACCAAAATTCTATCATCACTTACTTTTGTCTTTTCAAATCTGTATGACTGTCTTGTTTTTGCCTATATGATGAAAGTCAATGGGTTCCAAAACAACATTTAACTCCATTTACTTTTATTGTTTGGACAAAACCACAGAGACATTTTTTTTCAAAATATCATCTTTTGTGTTCAGAAGAATAAAGAAAGTCATACAGGTTTAGAATGATGTGAGGAGGAACGAACAATGACAGAATTTTCATTTTTGGGTGAACCGTTACTTTAAGCTCAGCAGTATCTGTTGTTTGTAATAAGAAAATATTACTCATTTCAAAAGGATGATTTAGAAAATATACACTACATTTACAAATTGCAATACAATTACACCAATACACTTAGGACATATATCACACACAGTATATGCAAGAACCAGGTATATGGTAGTTTTTTCACCAAGGTTGGATTTAATTGATCTAAAATGCAGTACATTTGTGAAATTAATATTGCAATTTAAAATAACCGTTTTGTAATTTAATATATTTCAAAATGCAATGTATTCCTGTGATGGTAAAGCTGGATTTTCAGCATCATTACTCCAGTCTTCAGTGTCACATGATCCTTCAGAAATCATTCTAATATGATGATTTGCTGTTCAAGAAACTTTTCTTATCATTAGCAATGTTCAAAACCTGTGCTGCTTAATATTTTTGGTGGAAACCACAATCCTTTTTTTCAGGATTCTTTGATGAATAGAAAGTTTAAAAAATAGCATTTATTTGAAGAAATATATTGTAATATTATTAATGTCTTTACTGTCACTTTTGATCAATTTAAATGCTTCCTTGCTGAATAAAACTATGAATTTCTTTAAAAAAAATAAAAAATAGAAAGTCTTATTAACTCCAAACTTGAACTGTAGTGTACAATATACATCAAGAGTTTAAATACATGAAGCTTATTAAAGTACTCTAGATTCTTAAGTAAAAATGTTGAATTTATTAAAAAGTTTGAAATGGAGCTACTTTTCTATGTGGATGAATGTCTGCTTCATTGTATTTGTATTACTTTAAGCATTCTTCATTCTTTTTTTTAATAGGGAATGAGTGGAAATCATTTTCTGTGGTAATCAATAGCACACCATGGATAGGCGTCATGCTACCCAAAATTTTTAAACCGATTTCCAGGCTAAATTACTGGTGGAAGCTACCTACTCGGTCAGCTTCTTAATTGTCTTGCATATTTAAAGTTCAGTCGTTGAAGTTTCCGTTAAGAGATTTTGTTGTTTTTCATACCGCATTCGTTTATTTAAGTTTACATTGTGTAATGTGCCACGATGTACAAATGGGGGCTTCAGCTTTAAACATCACTGACCCTCTCATTGACTCTCACCTCCTTAAGCTCATTTCATCGTCACTGTCAGCATAATAACGAAGCGTTCAGTCTAATCCAATGTTTATTTTCAAGCTCTTGAATCTTTCTCAGATATCCACTGCACTGCATAAACAAGCAGTCATGTTCGTACAAACGCACACAGGAAGACGACAGTAGCCAGAGGCCTATCATGTCCCATAATGACACTGTTGTTACGAGAACTTCTTTAACAGGGGAATTAAATTGTGCAAAAAAAATAATGATCACACTTTAGATTAGGGTCCAATTCTCACTATTAACTATGACTTTTGCCTCAATAAACTCCCTAATTACTGCTTAATAGTTAGTAAGGTAGTTGTTAAGTTTAGGTATTGGTAGGATTAGGAATGTAGAATAAATTAATATGTGCTTTATATTAGGTACTAATAAACAGCCAATAGCCTAGTAATGCATGCTAATAAGCAACTAATTAATAGTGAGAATTGGACCCTAAATTAAAGTGTTACCCAAATAATTACTATTGCTAATTCAAATGCATGGTACATATACTGATATATTCACTGCCCCTTTGTTGGGCTACACTCTCTTACTTTTAGGGTTGGTCTCCGAGGAAGACTTGCGCCATCATTCCCCAGATGCTGGCTTTGGCAGCGGTGTCCATGGAAACACAGGTAAGAGAAATGGCTTAATCAATACATATTGCCTTTACAGCCTCTGTTTATTTTCTTGTGCTTATTCAGTATGTGATGTGTGCCCCCTTCTACAGGCCACCGGCCCAGTTCTGCCGAATTCAGCCGCAACACCTCTAGCAGCAATTCCCCCATCAGTTCCAAAGGTGTGTGTGTGTGTGTGTGTGTGTGTGTGTGAGATAACCGTCTGTTACATATGCATGCATAGTCACTTCATTAGCCGCTATGGGAAATGCCACCCCCACACACTCTCTTTCAAGAACTATTGAGACGTAATTGTTTCTCCGGTTGAAACGAAGAACATTTGCGTTGCTCCCAGACATTAATTAATTTGCAGAGGTAGCTCTGATGTTGAGTAAGTATTATTTAAATATAAACAATTCAATTATTTAAATTAATCAAATGGTTATTGAATTGATTTTTAATTAAATGTATTAATTATATTGGTATAATACACTAGCGTTCAAAAGTTGGGGTCAGTGAGATTTAAAAAAAAAAAAAAAATGTATTCAGGTAAGATACATAATATTGATCAAAAGTGACAGTAAAGACATTTATAATGTTACAAAAGATTTATTTTTCAAATAAATGCTGTTTTTAGCTTTCTAAAAATAGCACTTTCTACAAAAATATTAAGTAGCACGACTGTTTGCAACATTAATAATCTTTTTTGAGCAGCTAATCAGCATATTAGAATGATTTCTGAAGGATCATGTGACACTGAAGACTGCTGAAAATTCAGTTTTAAAAATGCAGCTTTGCCATTACAGGAATAAATTACATTTTAAAATATATTAAATGAAATGTATAACATTTTTAATTTTAATAATATTTCACAATATTGTGTTTTTGTTTTGTCACAAAATGTACTGTTTTACTGTATTTTTGATCAAATAAATGCAGCCTTGGTGATTTAAGAGATTTCTTTCAAAAACATCTTGCCGACCCCAAACTCCATTTCCGTGTACATTTCAGATTAACTCATCTCTGGCGGAATCACATATACTTACAGTGTACTTACCTAAGAAAGTACTGGGTCATAAAAGGTAAATACATGGGTTAAGGGGTAGGTTCAGGATTAGTACTTAGTTATTACTCAGTTATTAGGGAGGAAATAATACATCGTATCGAGATATTGTGATATAAAAATGCAACGATATGTATTGTTGATGTAAACGATATGATTCGCGATATAGAGTTAGTTTTCGACAAAGCTCAGTTTACTGCGTTTATAAGCTATAGTTCTGTCATCATGTACTCACCCTCATTATGTTTCTAACCTATACGATTGTCATTTAACTTCAAAACACAAATGAAGATATTTTTCAAGAAACCAGAGAAAGATTTCTGTCCTTTCATTTAAAGTCCATTCCTCTCAAACTTGAAAGATCCAAAAAATGTCAGAAAGGCATCGAAAAAATAATCAATTGAGTGGTCTAATCCAAATCCAAGTCTTCTGAATAGACACAATGGTTTTATATGATAACGACGCGCATTCTGTAGTAAACACGGACGTACAAATGCTTGCGTGACGCGCAAAAACAACACGAGTGAGTAAATGCAGAACTAACCATTTACAGTTTGGGAATAGTCATTCCCAAACGCTTTCTTGCGATTAGAACTGTGACTGATTGCATTGATCATCTGAAGTGCACACGCTGCCGGAATGACACTCCTCATAGTGAAAGCGCAAACATAATTTAAATCACCATATCGCATTTAGTTTAGTATGATTATTCAAAGTGTTTTAGATAGTTTATTATTATATGTATAGTGCATTAATAGCAGGAGAGGTGGAACATAGCAAGCACAGCATGAAAAAGTTTGTACTGCGGAGTTTCAGTGACATTACTACAAGGCCATAACCATGTCTTGAACATTTGTTTTATTTTTATAAAGCATAAAGAAACAGAACAGTAAATGAAATTCTAGGTCTAATTCTAGTTGGGAAACAATCATTTTGGGACTATTTGCAAATAATATTTGCCTTCATTTGCGTCAAATATATTGTTAGTCTTGAGATTCTTCCCGTTAATGAATAAATACATAGATCCGCTGTTAATATTTAAATTCTTTGGTGGTCTGGTGGTAGAATTTTTGTAAACTGGGTCAAAGGTTCCAGGTTCTAATCTGCACTTATATATTTTTTTTTCTTCATTAAAATCAAAGATGTTCAATGATTGTATATTAAGAGCAGGGTTGGGAAGGTTACTTTTCAAATGTATTTTATTACAGATTATACAAAATACATGCTTTTAATATGTAATTTGTAATGTATTTTGTTAGATTACACAACTTTTGTAACTTAATCTAAATACTTTCGAATACTTTGGAATACTAATAAGGCATGTAACACAAAGGGACTACCAAACATATGAATTGGTTTTCCTCTGCATATTATTTTAATCAACATCAGTTTTCCGCAATATTTATTGAAGCAAAAAAAGCAATCTTAGAAAAAAAAAATATATATATATATATTGATGCTCAAGAAGGCAACACGATGCATTTAAGATCTGGGGTGTGTAAACTTCTTGAATTGAATGAACAAATTGTACTCATTTTGTCTTCTGGGAAACATGTAGTTATTAGCTTCTGAAGGGCAGTACTAAATGGAAAAAAAAGATCTTTAAACATAATAAGAAATATGTACTACACATACTGTTCAAAAGTTTTCACCCCCTGCTCTTAATGCAGTGTGTTTTATGGAAGCTTGTTTCCGCCACTAAATATAAAAATAAAACGTTTTTTTCTCAGAATTGCGAGTTTGCTTTCTACAATTCAGACTTTTTCTCTCAGAATGGCAAGATTTAAACACAACTGTGAGTAATAAAGTCAGAATTGTGAGATAAAAAGTAATTTTTTTTATTAAAGTCGCAATTCTGAGTCTTTTTTTTCCCCCCTCATATATCTCACAATTCTCAGAAAAGAAGTTGAGATATAATCTTGCAATTGTGAGAAAAAAATTACCTAAACAAATGACTTAACATGAAACATGAAAACAGTCGTGGATCATCCAGGTGACAGACAGTTAAGACAGACACACATTTTTTAATGTGGCAATTCAGTCATTTTGTCTTGTTGAGTGTGTAAACATATATTATGTGAAATAAATAGCTTATTCAGGACAGTACTAAATAAAAGTAACATGCAATTTGTATGATTCCTCTTATTTTGTTAAAATTATTAAAATGTAGCATTTTCTGCAAGGGGTATGAAACTTATGAGCAGAAATGTATCTAAGGATGCTTTTGCAGAATCACCAATTGCTGTTTACATTATTTGCCAGTTGTTTTGTGATTTCACCGGAAAGAATAGAGTCCCTGCAATGGCATTAAGTGATAGATTGAGGCGCTCATCTGTGTGAAGACCAAAGAGAACGTAAAACCTGCCTACAATTTGGCCATTTCAAATTTTTTGTGGGGACTTGTCCCACACAATGTCTATGGTGGTTCCCAATGGGGGAATATTTGTGTGTCCTGATGATGATGATGATGATAATAATAATAATAATTTCAATAATGATAATGAAAAACATCTCTTCTTTATTTTGGCTTAAGATATCACGATAAATATTGTATCGTGAAATTAGTATCGCGATAGTATCGAATCGTGACTCTGTAGTGTTTTGTTACACCCCTACCAGTTATTGTAATTACTTTAAGGAAATAGTATGTGCATGAGGAACAGGACTGTAAAATAAAGTGCTACTTAGTGTACTCATTTGGAGACTCAATTTTCTCTTTTTCGCAGTCCCTGTGGTGTGGGAAAGTAGATTGTGGAGCTTTCTAAGGGAAGATAAAGCGTATAAAGCATCTTGCATTTTTTGCCATTATTGATGAGTGAAGACTTCTTAATGGTCTGTGCTATAAGTGCCATGTGTTTTCTTGTGAGCTATTTGGGTCTGGGAAGTGTTTTAATGCTTTGTTTGGTGATTTGGTTATTTCATTAGTGGTGTTTGATAAAGCAAGCATCAATACACTTGTGAAAAAGTACACTTTAGCATACTTTTAAAATGAGTACTTATTATGGAAATTTTCTTTTAATTGCAATTCAATTTTAAAAGTATATGTATTTAAATTTATATTAAATGCAATAGCTTTTAAAATGTTTTTTGACCCAATTAAGTAGGACTTAAGTACATCTTAATTAATTTCATAATTACTTCTATTGTACTTCTAACTTCTATTCTTTGTACTTCTTTACTTCTATTCTTTGCAGTTTTGGTTAAAATATACTGTTAAATGAACTAACACACGTTTATAATCAACTAAAATACTTTGATGTTCTTTATACTGAAACTTGTAGGTCATGTATTTAAATATATTTTACTTTTATATTAGTACTTTAACCCCTGGTTTCACAGACCAGGCTTAAGCCTAGTCCCAGACTAAAATGCATGTTTGAGCTGTTTTAATTGAAACCAACTTGCTCTGACATATCTTAAAATATATCAGTGCCATTGTTTTGTCTCAAGAGGCACATCAGTAATGTTGGTTTCTAAGGCACGTTTATAAGCAACTTATTTGTCCTAATTAAACTAAGGCCTAATCCTGGCTAATCTAAGTCCTGTCTGTGAAACCAGGCCTACATGTGCTTTAGTCAACACATCAAAATAAGTGTACTTCTTTAAAGCATATTTTCAAATCACTGTTTTAATAATCTTTTGTCATACTTTAAAGTTAAACTTAATTTGACATTATTACAAAGTGTATTTAAGTGTGTTAAGAAACATAGTAATAAAAGTGTACTCTTTATGTACATTTTAAGGGGTCATATGCTTTTTAATGTTTTCCTTTAGTGTGTAATTTATCTGTTTGTGCATGTATACCATCTGCAAAGTTACAAAGCTCCCACAAAGAGATTTATTCTATCTAATAGAGAACACTGATCCAGACCAGCCTAAAACTTCCAGATATTACTTCCTCAATTGTCACAATTTGAAATGGCATAATGCCCGCCCAAAGACATGTGCAAAGAAATAAGACGAGGATGTTTGGATTTGATAAAACTAATGACATTAGAAGCCGAAGCTCACGATTTATGGTAAGGGGCGTTACCTTTCTGACACACGCTTGAGGTGTTTGGCCAATCACAAGGCACTGGGTCAGCTGGCCAATCAGAACACACTGAGCTTTTCGGAAGGAGGGGATTTGAAGAAATCAGTGCGTTTCAGACAGACTGGGAATAGAGGAGCTGCAATGTAGAGTATGTGAAAAAATAAAAGATTTAATTCTGGTTCTGACGTTATCCACTCTATTACATCATACTGATGTTTGTCTCCTGGGTTGTGGCAGAAAAACAGTGAGATTTCTGATTCAGATTCGTGCAATAAAAACTCTGGCTCTCTGTGTGAATAGTATTATTGACACACACACTGACCCACATTAGCTACCTTATAATCACACTCTTAAATTGTACAGTTCATCTTTTAATTTCCTGTCTTTCTCCAGGTTCTCTGGACTGTCTGCAGGGCCGATCTGCCAGTCTGTCAAGCGATGATGTCGTTGGACTGGGTCAAGAAGGTTCACGTCTCAGTCAGTTGTCTCTGATTCCTCGTAGCTCCACCCTTCCCTGTGATGCCACATCTGCTTCACGTTCTTCCCAGCGGCCCACTTCTCGGCGGCCGTCCTCTCCTGGCAGTGAAATGGTTACCCTG
Organism: Rhinogobio ventralis; assembly: GCA_039654625.1. NCBI lineage: Eukaryota > Metazoa > Chordata > Actinopteri > Cypriniformes > Gobionidae > Rhinogobio > Rhinogobio ventralis. Next base: position 24,214,263 of record CM077202.1, on the reverse strand, counting down.
GAGGAGTTTTTGCAGGAGAGTAATGCCTTGTCCCCACCCACTGTAAGTTGTTTTTAACACTTCTTGGCAGATTTATTTGTTTGGTTTGACCTTTTAATCCAGGAATAAGATAATCCTTTGGGGGAAATAATGACACTTCATCAGAATAATTAGTAGGATGTGTATTTTCTTACACATCAGATTTCTTTTTTTTAACATATGAAAGTTTTGGGTGTATATATGATAATGTTTCCAGTGATGAGGATTTTTGACAGCAGACAAGACTGCAGGTTACTTGTGATTTTGAAAAGTCTCCACTTTCAAATTCTGTCAATTTTATAACGGAAAGATCACTATAGCACTGAAATGTATAATGTCTTGTGTAATTGCTCAATGTTTCAACCTTAGAAATATGTCAATAAAATAGCTTAATACGTATAACGTTACATTTACCTCATTCAATGAGGAACGCAATAGTCAGAAAAATAAACTCTAGAGAGAAGCATTTTGCACAAAAAGCACTATTACATATTTATTATATTTTTTATTATTATAAAACCTGCATTATTTGCAATTGTATACGATTCAGCTGTTAACTTTTAGTAGCCTATTAATGTACCAGCTGACAGGGTTCCCTGTATAGTTTACAGCATCAGTTGAGATTTATTTTTTTTTTTTCTTGATAAAAATTAACATGTACCGTACCTGATACAAATCCAAATGAACTGATATTGAATCAAATTGAATCGCAAGGTTATGAATTGAAATCGAATTGTGAAATGTGTCAATACCCAGCCTTACATTATTTACTCACCTTTAAGTTGCTCCAAACCTGTTCAAGTTTATTTGTTCTGTTGAGCACAAAAGAAGATATTTTAAAGAATGTTGACTATGACATGCAAGTATTTTTTGGACAAAATGGACAAAAACTATCAAAACACCTTTTATTTTTGTGCACACAATTATCATTGTTTTGTCAGAAATAATGACATTAATTGCAGTTATTGTATTAAATTAGCAATTAATTTATTTAGTTAGTCCTTGGTTTTAACAGTGAGAATAAAATTAAATCAGTTTTTTTTATGTTTATATAGGTATATATCTAACATTGGTCACACTTTAGGGTCCAATTCTTACAATTAACTAACTATTAACTATGTATTTTGCCTCAATAAACTCCTATTTACTGCTTATTAATAATTAGTAAGGTAGTTAAGTTTAGGTATTGGGTAGGATTAAGAAATGTAGAATATGGTCATACAGAATAAGGCATTATGTGATTTATAAATAATAATAAACAGTCAATATCCTAGTAATATGCATGCTCATAACCAACTAGTTAATAAAGTAAGGGTAACACTTTAGTTTAGAGTCCAATTCTCACTATTAAGTCAATAGCATATCACTACAATTTAAATTTTAAAAAATTTATATTTTAAAAACAATATTTTAATTAAACAAATATTTAGTACTTTTTCCTAACAATTTAATAATTTGCTTTAGTATAAAGACAATGGAAAGCATAAATATTGCAGTAATATTGTTCTTACACAAATAAAAGTATACATGGAAATGTATAGCTGCTTTTCTATTGTTGTAACTTTCCATTACAAGAGGAGGGAGTCCTAGACATCAAAAGCTGTGGAAACTCTGCATGTAATTTCCATTGTAATCTTGAAATTTGGGGCACAGTGGGATACAAAGGTTTTTTTTCCAAAAATCTTTGATGATTTAAAATATGTCTTCCTTTTAGGTGCAGACAGGAAGTCGAGAGGATCTGATGACTGATTATTTTACCAGATCTACTCGACCTGTCCCACTGCGAGATGGCGCTAAAACTCCCACCAATTATGTAACACCAACCATCAAGACTACTCCACCAGAACTAGATGGTCGGGCCACTAAACCTGGACACAGTGTCAAACCAAGCATTCGGCTCGCGGAGACCTCCACACCTCCCTCTCAGTCGCAAACCCTTCCCAACAGAGGAGCAGGACTTCGGCCCTCACCTCTGCAGCAGTCCAGTCTTCGCGGAGGTGTGGGCGGAAGCACCAGCCTGAGCCGTACATTCAGCCTGGCCTCAGCGGACCTTCTTCGCTCCAACGGACCAGACAGCTACCGCGCCGAGGCGAGTTCTCCGAGCCAAAATGACGTGGTGATGAGGAGGTCTGGTGTAGTTGCCAGAGAAAGACCCATGTCCGCTAGGCTGGCTGGATCCTCGCCGCTACCTGGAGACCCAGGGCACCTGTCTGTGGACCCCCGTCGCCTATCTCTTGCTCCACCGAGAGATGAGTTGTCCCTGGCTTGTCCGCCCCCAATGCACTCTTCTTCTACATCGCTGCAGGCTGAACGGGAATACGTTGGGAGTGCTAGTAGCCGGGCAGGAGCGGTCCGTTCTGGACCTGCTCAAACCCGAGCAGCCCCCCACCGTGGTGAGGTGGCTATGGTGACTCCGGTGCGAGCTGTATCAGCATTGAGGCTGAAGGATTTGGAAGAGGAACCCCAGGAACAAAGGCAGGCAGAGTCACCTCTACTGAAGAAAACAGACACTGCAAACTTAAGCAATGCCGCCCAGGAGCAGCCCACCAGCAAACCTGCTTCTCCTGACCCCAACAATGACCCTCAGACTGTGTGGTATGAGTATGGCTGTGTGTAGAACCTTGAACTCGGTGAAGAAACATGCTTGACGTATGAAACTGCACTGTAAACAAATGAAATGAAACTGCCCCAGGCAGCTCCAGTAAATCTGGGAGGCTAGTCACATCCTTCCTTTCTCCATTTCTCCAGGTGCTTCAAAGGCACCAGGTGCATTTGAGGGTCTTGCAGACGTTCACTCTGACCTGGAAACGAATGTATGGAGCACTTGAATGTATTTTTCGTCTTCGTATCAAATCGAACACCATTGATTTCTGAAGCTCTCCGCAGCTTCATGGCAGGCCGGTTCATGTTCTATTCTGAATGTGGAAAACAAACGTTGGGCTGTGTGCTAGGAGCCACTCCCAGCTTAATTACTGAGTAGCGACTACATCCATCTTTAGGAGGCGCAGGACAGTTGCAGGTCCATCACCAGCCTCACAGGGACCCATTATGGGAAGCGGCCTCTCTCTCACTCGCTCCCTGCTGACATACCAAACAATCTGCTCTTTTCTGCTTCTTGTGGGTGACCATGTATTTGCTGTAGGACCTGGGTTTGGCTCAGACTCTGTTCAGAGGCAAGAGGACAACACAGAGACAGAAAGAGACAGACAGACAGGAGAAGACCATTGGACATGAGGATAAGAAAGCACCTACCTTGGAACAATGTCTCGGGAATGGGTTTTAAAGTGGAGTCTAGAGTATTGGACACATTGCCCTGTTTCACGCAAGCATTTTGGGTTGTACTAAAGAGAAACTGAAGTTCAATTTGGTGTTTTGTTTATTGTTTTTCCGACACACTCATTTTACAACACTGCACATCTGTTCTAATGACCAGAAGTTCTTTTATTGGTTTATTTATTAATGTCTTTGAGACAATTAAATGACATTTTGTTTGTGTGGTTGTGTATGCCTAATTTTCCAAAAAAAATTTTTTGCATGATTGATGGTTAAGTCTGATGATGTTGTATACTGGAAGAATGGAGTAGTCTGAGTGTAATTTTTTTTCTTAAGTGAAGCATGTAGGTGAACAAGCCCATGGATTCCTGGGGCTTCCCTCAATCATGTCACCAATCTAGTGTTGTTTGTTCCCTGTCAGTGGTGCTTTTCTGCCATCTCATTTCACCATTTCCAACTTCTCATGGTCTGTTGTAGCAAGAGCTGGTCACCAAAGGAGATGCTGGATCTTCATAGAAATATATTTGGAGCAAGCATTCACACTGGGTGTGTAAATATAAGGAGAGTCTCCTGTTTGAATGTGCATGACTACTGGTTAAATGATTTTAGATATACAACTGTTTTTATACACTACTGCACATGAACATAGACCATTAACTGTAAGATATGGTGTGAGTAGATATCCTAACAGCCTTTTACACTTAATAATGTAAAGTTTGTGAATGATAGAAGCCTGTTTAGAGAAAGCTGTTGTCCAAAACCTAAACTCATTGTAATAAAGCTTTTTTTTTTTTTTTTAACAATCTCTAAAGTTGGAGGTTTCAGTAAATTTATGTTTTATTAACAAAGTTCGGGAGGAGCACATTCAACAATCAATCTAATCATCACGTCATACAACCAGCAGTCAGTGAAATTATACTATGAACTGTTTTAGTTTCTAGGACATTTAAATCGGTTTATTAAAATCTGCACCAGAATGGGCAACAGATTTAGCACAACTTAAGATGTCACTTGATCTAATTCAGGATCAAATGTTGGTTTGTAGTTATTGATACACTTGTATTTTCCATAAATTAAAGACAAAATATTTGGTTGATCTTTTTTTTCTTCCAATAACTTGTATAAGATATAAGAGTTGAAGGTTGACGAATGCAGTTAAAAATTGAGAAAAGGGAATAGGATTGAGTTGTCCTGCCATGTAAAGTGTCCAAACTTCGTTGTTAATTTTAAGGGACGGTGCATTTTGTGTAACCAAGGAAATCATGGAGCAACAGGATGGCACACAAAATGTGGGGCATTTTACTACAATGTAGATTATAAAATGTTGATGTTTTAATTGCTGTGTGTTTAAAAAAAATGCTAGTTAAATATTTTTTAGCAAAAATTGTTTACATTTTTCATGGTAGTTTAATTTTATTAAATATTTTTTAGTCTAGGGAGTGAATTTCATAGGGATATGGAGTTCCAGGTCAAAATGTAGAGGATTTCCATCATTTATGTAATAGCCTCCAAACACTATACATGCATAGGACATTTCTGCATCTATGGTTTATAAATATAAAATAAATTTATATAAAATAAAATAACCCAACTAGGGTCCTCCCAGTGAATATCAGCCATTTCTACCACTGACTAGTACAGGACACCAAGTGTGCATATTCGAGGAATGTACCAAATGCATTTTTCTTTTCCTTTGTCGTTGTGAACAATACCATTGAGGGAACCTTAGATTTCATTTATGCCTATATTAGGCTACATAAATACATTTACCGTTATTCTCAACAGGTAGTGGTTAACCGATTAAGGAGCTGCCTACATGCAGCACTTTGGGCATTATAGCTGCGTTCCACAGACTGTTCAGCTGACTCGGAACGCATCTGTAATGACCAAACACGCTCTCAGTGCAGGCAGGTTAGTAGGCTATAGGATATGAGACATGTTCTGTTTCAGGGTTACAGGATTAGTTTCGAGTTGACAAATCAACTTGAGTGTCGACTTTGAGTAATTGCGCGCATCACCACGTAAAACTGTTGACGCAATTTTTTTTTCCCTTTTCCGACGCGATAACCCCGGAACACGCGTGTGATCTTATCTCTGCAAAAATGTTCACTTCTGTGAGCGAATAAAAATAGGCTCATTTTTATCGTAGAGTCTGAGAAGCTGTTGATGTTCAACACACTTTAGAAATGGATCGAATGAGTCGCGTCAACAATCTGAAGGTAATACTTTGATTATCTGATATACTAACTCACCCTTAGAAAAAATACTATATAGGCTACAGTAACTGTTGCTAGCAAGCAAAAACTGAGCAGTTTTATGCACCAATGAAGTAATAAAAAGGACAAATTTAAATGTCTTTCACTTTTTAATAAGACCCTACATAAAATGTATTATATAAAAGATAAAGTTGTATAGTGTAATTAGAGAAATAAATGCTGCGGCTTAATATTTTACAGCTTTCCACAACCTGATTGTAATTCTATTAATTAACATAATTATATATAATATTATAGCCTATCAGCCTGATCGTTTCTCAAGTAGGTTACGTAGGCTACTATGATACAAATGGCATCTCTGACCAACAGGTCTGTGAAATTATACAGACACATTTACGTATAAAGCTGTGCTACTGTGCTCCAAGTCAGACTTTTTATTTTTTATTTCTCACAAATGTCAAATCATGTACTTGTGGGGAGAATGGTAAGATAATTATTTTGAAATGTACAATTTTATAATGTGAATCAGTCGGTTGCCTATACTCCAAATGGTGTAATGAGACAAAACAGAGCCTTAATAATAAACACCAATATTGCATGTACGAAATATATTGCAGTTGTTTTTTATGAGTTTTATATGTCAGACTTGGACACAAATAGAAAAGCAGATATTAGGCAGGTGAACTACTAATACTAATAATACAGAATGTCTAAAGGCGACCGTCATCATAAAGTGTTACCTAAAATGGGTTGAATTTTAATTTTAATAGGATGAGTCACATTTGAAACCACTGGAGATAGATACATCTGTGGCCACACTTTAATTGAATTTTGTTTCTATGTTGCACAGCAACCACTATTATACTACAGCTTGACCAAAACATGTCTGGTCTAATTATAAATTATAATGTATGTATTGGACTACTGACGCGAGGTGTTGTGCCTAAGAACACTTACCCATGGTAAAGCCATTTTGACACATTGCCTCTCTTGTGGCAATGCTTGTTTCTATTATTATCATATATATGACTTCATCAAAATTTAATAGAGGAATTTAATGCTGCATTCACTGGGCCAGACCTGCTTGCCAAATGTCAAATCTCTAAGCCCCTAAGGTTGATGTTGAGACACTGTTCTGGGTAATATTGTTGTACTTGCACAGATGTTGTGCATCACTGTCTGAGCAGTATTACTGAAGGTGTTGTGTATGACTCGGATGCAGGGAAACATTCTTAAGAATTTAATGGATTGGTGATGAAACATGTTGTTCACACTGATTCATTCGTCTGTTATATGTTGTGTTCCACAGTAATCACTGCAGCCAAGGTCTCTTTGCCAATGTATCTGACATCCTTTCATCAGCTCGACATTCTGTGAAACAGGTCACTGTCAGTTTAAAAAGAACAACGTATATTACTCAAATCCATAATGTTAATTGGGATTTAATACATGAGATGTTCAAGATGGTTTTAATTGCATTTCACAATGAAGAAAATACTTTATGCTGATGTCGAAGCCAAGTGCAAACAACATTGTACAGTTAAATTTTTTTTAAATTCAATAGTTGTTTCAATATATCTTTCTGTATGTTTAGAATAGTTTAGAATCTGAAGGACGCAGCCCACACACAAAACCACACACAAACCATTTGTCACTCGGCAGCCATCTTAATAACATCCTCAGGCAGCTATTTTCTAAGCATGCAGAAGTACAACTTCTGTCTGCTTAAACTGAGAGAAACCCAAATCAGTATGTCAAGTACTGTAAGCAATCAAATCTTACTACAATGGTCATAAAATTTGCTTCTTTAGCTCAAATTGACCAAAAGAGAGTATTAATGTGTGCAGTACTTTTATGGTATCTTTCCTATAGAGCGCTGCAGGAATAACAATTTTCTAGACCAACCCGGAAGTTAGCATCACCCTGGTTCTCTCAATGACTTTATTTAAAATCTACAAATTTGAATTAGAATAGTTTGCAAGAGCATGAGTATAAACACAAGGCGAATAGATGAGATTTTATATTTGTTGATAACCTCTGTAGGCACTTGTTTGCCACTGCCTTTTCAAGAAACTCTTGTATAGAAAATTATTTGTTCTCACCACAGGTGACGTTTCAAAACGTCATGAGACATATTAAAACATACACTCACCTAAAGGATTATTAGGAACACCATACTAATACTGTGTTTGACCCCCTTTCGCCTTCAGAACTGCCTTAATTCTACGTGGCATTGATTCAACAAGGTGCTGAAAGCATTCTTTAGAAATGTTGGCCCATATTGATAGGATAGCATCTTGCAGTTGATGGAGATTTGTGGGATGCACATCCAGGGCACGAAGCTCCCGTTCCACCACATCCCAAAGATGCTCTATTGGGTTGAGATCTGGTGACTGTGGGGGCCATTTTAGTACAGTGAACTCATTGTCATGTTCAAGAAACCAATTTGAAATGATTCGAGCTTTGTGACATGGTGCATTATCCTGCTGGAAGTAGCCATCAGAGGATGGGTACATGGTGGTCATAAAGGGATGGACATGGTCAGAAACAATGCTCAGGTAGGCCGTGGCATTTAAACGATGCCCAATTGGCACTAAGGAGCCTACAGTGTGCCAAGAAAACATCCCCCACACCATTACACCACCACCACCAGCCTGCACAGTGGTAACAAGGCATGATGGATCCATGTTCTCATTCTGTTTACGCCAAATTCTGACTCTACCATCTGAATGTCTCAACAGAAATCGAGACTCATCAGACCAGGCAAAATTTTTTCAGTCTTCAACTGTCCAATTTTGGTGAGCTCGTGCAAATTGTAGCCTCTTTTTCCTATTTGTAGTGGAGATGAGTGGTACCCGGTGGGGTCTTCTGCTGTTGTAGCCCATCCGCCTCAAGGTTGTGCGTGTTGTGGCTTCACAAATGCTTTGCTGCATACCTCGGTTGTAACGAGTGGATATTTCAGTCGAAGTTGCTCTTCTATCAGCTTGAATCAGTCAGCCCCTTCTCCTCTGACCTCTAGCATCAACAAGGCATTTTCGCCCACAGGACTGCCGCATACTGGATGTTTTTCCCTTTTCACACCATTCTTTGTAAACTCTAGAAATGGTTGTGCGTGAAAATCCCAGTAACTGAGCAGATTGTGAAATACTCAGACCGGCCCGTCTGGCACCAACAACCATGCCACGCTCAAAATTGCTTAAATCACCTTTCTTTCCCATTCTGACATTCAGTTTGGAGTTCAGGAGATTGTCTTGACCAGGACCACACCCCTAAATGCATTGAAGCAACTGCCATGTGATTGGTTGATTAGATAATTGCATTAATGAGAAATTGAACAGGTGTTCCTAATAATCCTTTAGGTGAGTGTAGATATTCATAGATTAAAAAGTGAAAAATTATGAGCTTGTATTAACTACAGACCTTATTTCAAGCATTTAACCAAAAACACATTTTGTGACGATGGAACCGTTTTAAGGCTCTGTTTTTTGGGTGTCTCCTCCGACGATACTTGGAATAGGTATCACCAACTACCTCACAATACAGTACACATTGCCATACATATGCCACAATTCAATTAATTGTGATGCATCACTCTATCCTAAATGGATTGTGACAGATACGCAAATGTATGTGAAACGTCCACAGTGCATTTAAAATCCAGTATTGTCAGAGTATGTACTGCATTTGTTTAACTTCTCATCCTAGTCCTGTTTTTTGTTTGTTTGTTTAAAAGCAGAGGCTCTGTTCAGATATCCATACAACAAAATATTCTGGGGGCCATTAAAGTTTTGTGAAAATGGGGTGGTATAGTTAGAGGTATATTTCAAGTATAGAAACAAACACCTAAATAGAAACATAGCAGTATACATAATAATAATAATATATAAACAGTAAACTATGGCCCGGTTTCATAGACAGGGCTCGGATTAAGCCAGGATTAGGCCTTAGATCAGTTAGGTAGCTTTTATGAACGTGCCTTAGAAAAAGACATTACTGGTGTGCATCTTGAGACAAAACAATGGCACTGACATATTTTAAGATATCTCAGTGTAAATTGCTTTCAGTTAAAACAGCTCAAACATGCATTTTAATCTGGGACTAGGCTTAAGCCTCGTCTGTGAAACCAGGGGCCTATGTAGCCGGTTTAGGTGGCTAGACTGGTATGTTTCAGTTTAGTTTGTGCCAAGTCTGGGTTTTAGGCACCATGAAAGTGGTTTGGCTTTTAGCTGTGTTCATCGCCATAGTAATTTACACTCCATGGCTAACTTGCTCCAGGGCAGGTTATATTCCAAGTAAGAGATCTCAAACTGAAATTGGATCCATAAACTGTGAGCAAAGTGACATGTCTGATGTAATAAAGTCACTCCTTGTTTTTACTCCAAATTAAAGGTCACTACACAGTAAATGATTTTTAAAGACTAAATCACCTGGCTTTTAGCAGTGCTTAATTATAATAATAATTTTGTTTGATTTAGATTTTTTTTATGTAATTAATATACCCATAATTCATTACACATGTACAATTTTAGTTTATCAATTAATAATTAAGCACTTAGTTTAAATTAATATAAATATATAAAGGTAATATAAATAAGGTTTAGGATCAATAGATAAAGCTATAAAAATGACTGCATGTGAGCTTAAATGTTCAATTCTCTCTATATCTATATCAACTATATAAACTAACTGCACAACTTTTACTTTCATAGACAGCTCTTTTCTTCTTGCGGTGTAAATTTGTTTAAAATGTTTATTTTTTTCAATCTTGTAATATTCTGCAGAAAAGAGAAGTGAATCGTGCTGCTTCTCTCGTGAGAAGTAAATCTCAATTTCACTGTTCCACAGCATGTGATTGGCTGTTCACTACTGATGTCACACCTCAACTTAGGATCAAAGCCTGAGTTGACAGACAAAGTTGATGACCAGCGTCATGGTACCAACAAAGCCTGATTAGATTGGTTTGGATTTGTCAACTCAAAACTAATCCTGTAACCCTGAGTTTGTTTAACTACCATCATAGTATGGGCCCCAGGGGTATAGGTATGATGTTAAGTTCACTTCAAGAAAACTTGCAGTATAAAACTACAAAACTAGCAGTTTTCTGAGAGTATACTTCAAAGTGTACTTTCCTAAACTAAAAAAAAAAATGTGTATTTAACTAGTAAAATCTGTATACCTATAAGTTCACTTGTAGTATAGTTGCAGTACTAACAAAAAACATAGTTGTGTACTCAAAGTTTACTACTTGTTACACTTAAAAGTATACTTTTATACACTAAAAAGTGGGCCAATTTAGTCCAAAGTAGTATTGAAATAGTACACTTACAAGTATACTACTACATTGATATTAGTATACTTACTACATAAAGTATACTTAAAAATATACTTGAACTTTATTTAAGTATTCTTAATAAAACAAACTTGAAGTATACTTTGTAAGGGAATACAAACCGGACATACTACATCTACCATGCTGGCATTGTAATGTAACAACTTTAGCTATGTCACCATTTCCTGCCTTTTATGAACATTACGATTCCTTTGCGGCTGATACATACAGTGGTGGCCAAAATTATTAGAACACTTGGCATCTGGGAGTCGTCTTATTGGGCCTGGATTTATTTTCCAGGAGGACAATGACCCAAAACATTCTTCCAACTATTGCCGGAACTACCTGCGATGGAGGAATCTGCTGGAACATTGAAAATGATGGACTGGCCCCCTCAAAGTCCGGACCTCAACCCCATCGAGCACATTTGGGGCGAGTTGGAATATAAACTGGACAGATCGATTGTACATTCGAAGGACAGCCTTTGGCTTCAGTTGCAGAAGGCATGGGATAACATTAGTGTTGAAGTTCTCAGAGGAAATATATTGACTCTATGCCAGAGAGATGTGCTGCAAAATTGTGCTGTAATTGCTGCAAAAGGTCAGACATACCAAATATTAAAGTTAAAAGTGGATAAAAACAGTATGACTCACTTCATCTGAGATTTGATGGTCAGAGCAACCATCTGCATGTTTCATGAACATTATGAAATGAAATGTTTTGGAGGCAAAAAAAAGGTCAATTTTTCAGATGTCAGGTGTTCTAATAATTTTGGCCACCACTGACCATCAAAATCTATGAAAGCTGTAGTCTGGGTTGGTATGAATACTGTGGTGGTATTTGGACATACTAATCATTTGACAATGTTTTGTTTGCTTCCTATAGAATTGATGGAATGTTATTTGGAGACCTCTGTTGATTACGAAAGTCCTACACTCTTTGAGAAAGACTCTGCGAACATGAGGTTGGAAAGATGAACATGTCTGAGGAGCAAATCAACTGCACTATAAGCCACGAGATTCACCAGTACCTGTTTTCGGGGGCGTACATCCTAGTCCTACTAGTGGGTCTTCCTGCCAATGCTTACTCGCTCTACCATGCCTGGCTGCAACTAAAAGCCTGCAATGAGCTGGGGGTCTACTTGTTAAACCTGACCATATCAGATCTGCTGTACCTGGCATCCTTGCCCCTCTGGCTCCAGTACATTTTCCAGGGGGACGACTGGAAAGGCTCGGAGTGGCTCTGTCAACTGTGTGGTTTCCTGCTCTACGAGAACATCTACGTCAGCATTGGTTTTCTGTGTTGTATCTCCATTGACCGTTACCTTGCAGTGGTCTACCCCTTCCGTTTCTCCACTTTCCGTACAGTACGAGCAGCAGCACTGGTCAGTACAGTGGTCTGGCTCAAAGAGCTTGCCGTAGGAGTGGTGTTTTTCTGGCATAAGGAGCTCAGCAAGGACAAGCATAACCAATCTGTGTGCTTTGAGCACTATCCCATGAAGACATGGGAGTACCCAATAAACTACTACCGTTTTTATATAGGCTTCCTCTTCCCTTTAGGAATCCTCTCAGTGTCATACTTTCGAGTCCTCCGAGCAGTTGACAAGAGTGCAGGCACGCAGACTGCCCAAAAAACGCGCATCAAGTACCTGGTGACCAGCACCATTGTCATCTTCCTGGTGTGCTTCTCACCGTACCACGTCTTCCTGCTGGTGCGCACTATATTTGAGCGGGACTGCGCTTTCATTGAGAACATTTTCAATTACTACCATTTCTCTCTGTTGCTTACTAGCTTTAACTGCGTTGCGGACCCAGCGCTCTACTGTTTTATCAGTGAAAATGCACAAAAGGGCATCCAGAAGGCTCAGGATGCTTGTACTCGGGTCTTTTGCTGTTGCTCAAAAAGCCATGGAAGGTTCAGCACGCATTCCACTGAGCTGGCAGTCACCAATGATAATGTTACAGGCACGTCAGTGGTGACACTCTTGCAGCAAATCAAAACTGAAGTTTGAACTTTTTTTGTTCTATTAATTATCTATACATCATATTAGCTATAGGCTCTTCAGTGGACAAAAGGAACATATGGAAGCATCATAGATGTATAGTCACATACAGTCAACATACAGTTGTTTTACATTGGTTAAAACATTAGCCTGCTGTTTTAGTCATACTGCAATATTTCATGGTTTTGGTAAGCTAACATTCTACTGCTATGTGGTGTAATTCTCAGGGATTGCCTTGATAATCACCATTGGTTGACATTTGAGGTTTCGGGAACCTATGACCTAAAAATGTCCAATTTTATGTAATTTTAGCTACATTTGCATGTATCGGTTAAACATTGTGTCTAAGACTAAAGCTATTTATGCTTTTATACCTCATAGATTTCAGTTTCAGTGATATTTAGACAGCATGACGGGAAACAGCCTTCATGGTCTTCAAAAGTTTCAATTTAAATTATATCATTATTTACTCACCCTAATACCATTCCAAACCCGTATAGCTGTCTTTCTTCCATGAATTGTAAAAAGAGGAATTTAGTTTCAGTTTGCTGTTCACACTGCTCTTTCCATACAGTGAAAATAAACGGTGACAAGGGGCTTTAAAAGTGGTCTTACAGTATGATCTAACTGGAGAAAATCTGATTTTGGCATGTCAACTTTGGGTGTCAGATTTAGTTACGAGACGTGAGAACCAATGGCATTTGGTTGTCATTCTGCACTATAATGGCATATGCAAATGTATGCTTGATTATTGTGATTTGAGAGATAGGGAGGGAAAATGTATCAGTAAACATGATTTAAATTGTGGTTGTATGGCTTAAGAAGTCTTGGACTAATATGAAATTACTTTAAAGCCAGGATTAGACAATTAAGTAGCTTTCATAAACGTGCCTTAGAAAAAAACATTACTAAAACAATGGCACTGACATATTTTAAGATATATCAGTGCAAGTTTCTTTCAGTTAAAAAAGCTTAAACATGCATTTTAGTCTGGGACAAGGCTTAAGCCTTAGACAAGGCTTCACAGACAAGGCTTCACAGACCAGGCTTAAGCCTAGTCTGTGAAACCGGCCATTAGAGTTTTATTGGAGCTTAAATGGTTCTGTCTGATTACTCACACTCATGTCGTTCCAACCCTGTAAGACTTTTGTTGATCTTCAGAACACAAAAAGATCTTTTTAATGAAATCTGAGAGCTTTCTGTCCCTCCATAGACAGATACGCAACTACCACTTTGACTCTTCAAAAAGTAAAACTTGCTGCGTAACACGAAAATGAACCTCATTGGTTCTTGCAGAAGCTCAAACGTGCTGCATAACACAAGAATGAACCTCATTGGTTCTTGCAGAAGCTGAAACGTGCTGCGTAACACACAATAATTAACCTCATTGGTTCTTGCAGAAGCTCAAACGTGCTGCGTAACACAAGAATTAACCTCATTGGTTCTTGCAGAAGCTCAAACGTGCTGCGTAACACACAAGAATGAACCTCATTGGTTCTTGCAGAAGCTCAAACGTGCTGCGCAACACACAAGAATGAACCTCATTGGTTCTTGCAGAAGCTGAAACGTACTGCGTAACACACAAGAATGAACCTCATTGGTTCTCGCAGAAGCTCAAACGTGCTGCGCAACACACAAGAATGAACCTCATTGGTTCTTGCAGAAGCTCAAACGTGCTGTGTAACACACAAGAATGAACCTCATTGGTTCTTGCAGAAGCTCAAACGTGCTGTGCAACACACAAGAATGAACCTCATTGGTTCTTGCAGAAGCTGAAACGTGCTGCGTAACACACAAGAATGAACCTCATTGGTTCTTGCAGAAGCTGAAACGTGCTGTGCAACACACAAGAATGAACCTCATTGGTTCTTGCAGAAGCTCAAACGTGCTGTGCAACACACAAGAATGAACCTCATTGGTTCTTGCAGAAGCTGAAGCGTGCTGCGTAACACACAAGAATGAACCTCATTGGTTCTTGCAGAAGCTCAAACGTGCTGCGTAACACAAGAATTAACCTCATTGGTTCTCGCAGAAGCTCAAACGTGCTGTGCAACACACAAGAATGAACCTCATTGGTTCTTGCAGAAGCTCAAACGTGCTGCGCAACACACAAGAATGAACCTCATTGGTTCTTGCAGAAGCTGAAACGTGCTGCGTAACACACAAGAATGAACCTCATTGGTTCTTGCAGAAGCTGAAACGTGCTGCGTAACACACAAGAATGAACCTCATTGGTTCTTGCAGAAGCTCAAACGTGCTGCGTAACACAAGAATGAACCTCATTGGTTCTTGCAGAAGCTCAAACGTGCTGTGCAACACACAAGAATGAACCTCATTGGTTCTTGCAGAAGCTGAAACGTGCTGCGTAACACACAAGAATGAACCTCATTGGTTCTTGCAGAAGCTGAAACGTGCTGCGTAACACAAGAATGAACCTCATTGGTTCTTGCAGAAGCTCAAACGTGCTGTGCAACACACAAGAATGAACCTCATTGGTTCTTGCAGAAGCTCAAACGTGCTGCGTAACACACAAGAATGAACCTCATTGGTTCTTGCAGAAGCTCAAACGTGCTGCGTAACACAAGAATGAACCTCATTGGTTCTTGCAGAAGCTCAAACGTGCTGTGCAACACACAAGAATGAACCTCATTGGTTCTCGCAGAAGCTCAAACGTGCTGCATAACACACAAGAATGAACCTCATTGGTTCTTGCAGAAGCTGAAACGTGCTGCGTAACACACAAGAATGAACCTCATTGGTTCTTGCAGAAGCTCAAACGTGCTGTGCAACACACAAGAATGAACCTCATTGGTTCTTGCAGAAGCTCAAACGTGCTGCGTAACACACGAGAATGAACCTCAAACGTGCTGCATAACATGAGAATGAACACATATGGTTCTTCCACTTCAAGTGAACATGCTTGAGCTTCTGTTTACCACAACTGATGTATTGTTGATGAATGTTTATATGTGAATAAAAGTCTAAATTCAATCTGTTTATCATATAAAGCGATTTTGTCTTCAGAAAATTTGGACTAAACCGCTCAATTCATGTGGATTAGTTTTACGATCTCTTTATGAAATTTTTTAAGCATCAAAGTGGTAGTTGTGTAGCTGTCAACGGAGGGACAGAAAGCTCTCCGATTTCATCAAAAAGATTAAGAAGAAAGTCGTTTGGAACGACACAAGAGTAAGTAATTAATGACAGAATTTTCATTTTTGGGTGAACTATCCCTCTAACAATCACTGCGTGCTTTCATTTAATGGAAAAGAACAGCATGAAATTCTGCTCCATGATAGAATGACAGACATACAGGTTTAGAACATCATGAGAGTGAGTGAATGATGAGGTTGAACCTTTAATTTTTTTTTTTTTTTTTTAAAGCATTGAGGCCTTATCTTTGTCACCTGCTCAGCTTTTTCATGGTAAGACATGGACAGTTAACAAGCACAAGAAGGTTCACGGGTGTGAAGGGTCAGTCACCGCCAAACAGACCATTTTAATCGGGACAGCTTCCCACTGTAATTTCACATCCTGGGAAAATAGATGAGGAAGAAGTGATGGTTGCTTCTAAAAATCATGGATCTTTTATTTTCTCAAACTGCTGACTTAATAAAGGTGATGAGTGTTTGGTGCAGTGTTTACATTTTTAAGATGGAAGTGACCACAGCTAATACCAGTTTGAGTGAGTGAACTGAACTGAGACGACAGATGATTCCTGCTCATTTAATCTATGTTTACAATGAATACTCAACATGCATGCAGTTTGTATGTATATGTAACCAAACCAGGTTATATCATGATTTCACATTTAGTGACTGCTGTTGTTTCATTTATGAGATTTGTATTATTAGATTTTATACTCTGTTTATTGTTTGTGGTGCACAAATCACTGGCAATGATTGTATTGTTACACGGTACATGGAGATAGAAATTATGTTGCGCTGTATAGCAGGGGTGTAAAAAGTACATAGAAATTATATTTCATTTTGGTATGTCCAACAAAAATCTGACTAGTCTTGACTGATCAATGATTTTTGGTTTTAGATTGACTTGTTAGCTTCAATAAAATGTATAAAATATGGAAAATACAAACGCTAAATGAATATGACAAAAAAGGGTGTCAAAATTGCTTGTAAAAATAGCATGGAAGTAATAAAACATTGGTATAGGAGTAAATAGTATAAGTCCTATTATATAATGTGTAGAAGCACAAATGACTGAAAATGATACTTAAAGCAATATGTATGCATCTCATTTCTCCTCTG
This sequence comes from Rhinogobio ventralis, assembly GCA_039654625.1. Lineage (NCBI taxonomy): Eukaryota > Metazoa > Chordata > Actinopteri > Cypriniformes > Gobionidae > Rhinogobio > Rhinogobio ventralis. The sequence continues at coordinate 24,197,157 of CM077202.1, read as the reverse complement.
GTTGAATATTATTAAAGAGGAAAACATATGTCCCATATGAATAGCAAAAACAAGACTAAATTAAGGAATAAATAATGATGAACCATCCCTTTAACTCAAACAGGAGACAGAAATTAATGCTCCATTAAAAATGGCTCATCTTTGTTTCAGAGAAACGCTTTCATCAGATACTTGTCCTGTTTGTTTAGTTATGGTGTTTTTTTTTTGGCTGTCTTTGTTTGGTTTTGATTATTTTACTTGTTGGAAGCAGAATTGTGACATTAAACAAAGGTGCATAAACAGAAGCTTAAATACAGCTGTGATTAACTAGTATAAAGTATCCAGCACCATTTTTAAATAAATTGAGAGATTGGCCTATTTATTTTATGTTCATGCTTCTCCGGTCCCAGAGAAATGTTTAATACTTTCAGGTGTAACCAGAGCCAGACTAATTAAAAGTCTGCTGTTTATTTTACTTTATGATTAAGGGTTTTGGGATGATCTTCTCCAGTGTTGATTTTGGTTGAACCTTGGAAGAGGGAAAGATACTTATCTCTAAAAAGGCCTGTGATAATATACACATTTCCAAATAACATGAATGTGTTATGCAACACGGTTCCTGAACTAAAACAGCTGCTTGTACTCCCCGAAACATTAGAGAAGTTGTGGTATTTTTTTGTTTTTGTTTCTTGGAGTACACCATGAATATTTTTGAATGATAATTTATTATATATTAGGTCCCAATGGTATGCATCAAATATCATCACAAGGTAGCACCCAAGAATGTAATCAAATAGGCTTATTAATTCGATTTAATAGCCTAATTAAAGGGATAGTTCACCCAAAAATGAAAATTAGCCCATGATTTACTCAAGTCACAATCGGAGTTATATATTAAAAAATGTCCTGGCTTTTACAAGCTTTATAATGGCCGTTTCTGTTTTGAAGTCCATAAAAGAGCATCTATCCATCATAAAAGTGCTCCACATGGCTCCGGGGGGTTAATAAAGGCCTTCTGAAGCGAAGCGATGCATTTGTGTAAGAAAAATATCCATATTTAAAACTTTACAAACTGTAATCTCTAACTTCCGCTAACTGTCGTCAAACGTTCACAAGAAACTGCCGTTCCAGCGTATGACGTAGGACGCAGGCAAATTGTAAGTTCCAGTGATGAACGCGGAAGCGCAGAGGATAGAGTAAAACAAAACTTGGCTCTCGCGAGAGCTAGCATATTCTCACCGGAGCGTCCTACATCATACGCAGGAACACCAGTCTCTCGTGAACGTGCGTACGACAGTTAGTGGAAGTTAGAGATTCAAAAGACCTTTATTAACCCCCCAGAGCCGTGTGGAGCACTTTTATGATGGATAGATGCACTTTTATGGACATCCAGCCATGACTTTTATGACAGCCATTCACTGCCATTATAAAGCTTGGAAGAGCCAGGACATTTTTTTAAATATAACTCCGATTATGACTTGAGGGTGAGTAAATCATGGGATAACTTTCATTTTTGGGTGAACTATTACTTTAAAGCTGCACTATGGCACTTTGGCCTCTCTATCGCCATCTGTGGTGTATTGGATAAATCAAATGGCTTGCTATTTGGGAGCGGATCTGTCACGCTACAAACAATGGACTACTGATAGTAAGAAGAATGCTCAACAAAGTATATATTAGATCAAATGTAATCTGAGCAAGTAAGTAGGCTATCATATCTGCCGCTGTGGGTGTGTATATTGTTTTGACTGGTTTTTGTCACTTACCTTCTTGCATTTTGAAGTTTATTTGTTTTTCGATAATGGGTGATTCTCCAGAGGGTTGCCGTTTAAAGCTATACCTAGCTGGCGAGTTATAATGCTACACAACATTATTTATTGTAATAAAAGCCACACGAGATTCAGTAACCTAGCAGGACCTTTTCTGTATTTACAGACATGAAGTAAATCTGCTATTTTCCCACGAAATCCAACCACACAGCTTAAAATTTTATCATAGGCTTACGATGGTGAATCGGGATAGGACAAAAATATCTTTATATTAAGATTTATATCAAATATAAAAATTTCTTCCAAAGTGCAACTTTTAAAAATATTGTTGACTGAATATTCAGTAGGACCCCATGCAGTGTATATAGTGGTTAGGAAATATGTAATATCTGAAAAACAATTGTTTATTTATTCTTTTAATCATTTATTTCCTCTAGCAAGAAATGTATTTACAGTGAGAAGCAACAGATTGTTTTATAAGGTGAGAGCACAAAAATGAAACACTATTTCACTTTGGAGATTATCTTCATATTAAAGAAGCAACAAAATGCAACCATGGCAGCCATTTCTGTTACATGTGTAAGAATTGTAGACATTGGTCACAGATCTGCATCTAGGCTCCTGTGACTATGTGATAATGTAGACTACACAATGGCAAGAGTGAGATGTCTAAGACGCTGTATGATGTCAGAATGGTATGGGTGAAAGCTCAATCCATCTACCTCCAGTCCCAGGTTTGCCGTTTTACCACTGCGAACGCCGTATTTCACTAAAATGTGAAGCATGTCTTCTTCCTGTTTTCAAATAGAAGAACCACGTCAAGACATGTCTTCAGTCTCTAGTAATGCATTCAGTGGTAATGGTCTTTTATTTTAAGCTACATGTGGGAGTGGGAATTTTAAAACAGGAAAAGTGCTATTAAAATGTCAATCCCTAGCAGCCACTGAAGAGAAACAACATGATAGACACAGAAAATATTTAGGCTAACAGGAAGGAATGTGAATACAGGGTTAACGGGGCTGGATCCAGCAGTTGTGGCCGTGCTAATTATACGTTATACTGGCAGAGGTTCTGAAGTGGTCTGCAGCTCACCGCAAATGTAAAAATGGCTAGTTTTGACTGGAAGCAGCGCTGCGACGTTCCTGCAAGTTTTATAGCAGTGGATTTCCATTGAAAACAAAATGACAGTACGAGGTGATACAATGAGGTGAGACATGCATAAACCCTTGCAGTGCAGACACCCTCATGCTGCAATGAAATTTTTTTTGAGAATAGATGTAACTCTTTCCCCGCCAATGACAGAATTTTCCTTCATTTGTGAGACAACGCTTCCCGCCATTGACAGAATTTTCCAGCTTTCTGTGTTTTCACTGTTATACTGTTTAAAAGCAGATGCTCTGTTCTTACTTTTGATATATTGCATGTTCAGATATTCATACAACAAAATATTCGGCAATGGAAAATGGAATCGGCAAAAACGAATGCACTTTCAACACTTACACTGAGTGGGGAATCCTGTTTAATATTTTGATCGAAAAGACACAGCAGTGTTTTGTTTTGCAACTATGCCATCTCACAGTCACCTAGTTGCCCTGTTGCGGGGCTCTGTAACCGGAACTGAACAATGTAGGGGGCTCACTAAGCTAGTCGCATCCAAAGCAGTATCTAGAGCCCTTGCATTCAAACTATCCTCGATTAAAGTTTGGATGCGTGTCTCCAATTCTGAAGTCAGTCGGCCTAACTATTTCCCTACATTTATCACATGTAATCCTCACCGCTGACAGAGAAAGCTACGCGAAACATGTGGCAGGCAGTGCAAGTGAGAAGATGCCACGAATCACCGTGTTTGTTGACCAATTCTGATTTACCACAGTTGTTTGATGGACTCGTAAAAAATGGAGCATGAGAGAGAAAAAAGACATGAATAACAAGTTAACAGGTTAGCGAAATGCTAACGTGTTGTGCTAGCGATAACGATTTAAATTAAAAGCTAGCGATGTCAGATTAATGTGATAGGCAATATTAGATAATATCAGATATATGGTGATGATTAAGTTATATTTAGCAATATAAACAACAAGGAATGATAGTAAGTAGAGAATAAAAACAAAGCTATAGGGAGCTACAAACGCAAACCACTCAGCAGTGAGGAAAATTGTGAAAATGATCAAAAATGCTAGCAGGGAAAGAGTTAATGTAATGTCGGACTGAACTAAATTACGGTAATCATCAGCCATCATTTATTTTTGAGAACACTGTGTTACCTTGGCTATGGTGGGCAGGCAGGCTGACCACAGGCTCTGTTGATCAGGTGTGGGTGACAAACCCAAACCTCTCTGGAGGTACCGCCAGTGTACTGGACAAAGATTCAGAACATACAGCGCACAGGCGACAGCATAGCCACCCCAGTTGGACACTCCTATAACGCATGAAGTGGACGTTAGTTATGCAAGGAAAAGATTATTCATGGTACTCCATCACTGTGGTTTAAATACATGCTTCTGCAGATAATAATATATTATATATAAATAACATTAAATTAAATATTTTAGCATTTTTCAATATTCATAATTTTTTGCAGGAAAATATTCTAGGTTAAAAACAGTAGAAGATCTGTCCACTATATACTGTATGTGAATTGCTGTAATCTCAACATCAATTTGCAAAAAACAAACAAAAAAAAACTAAAGTCTTCATAGCTTTTTTGTTAATCAAGATTATGGCGCAAAAGCTGTCAACACAGCTTACATTTATAATATTACTTTAAATATTGTTTTATAGTACTTGAACTGCTATCCAGCTAAAATGAGAATTTAAGATTCTTATTATTATTCTTAATATTTTCCATTCTTTTACCATTTGTAAACGTTCTTAAATGTCAACAAAATCCTGGAAATCACTCCATTTTAAGCCAGACAGACACTAGGAAACACTGACACTATGGAATATTGGAATTTTGGAACTTTTATTCTTCCTTTTGCCCTATAACGAGGAACAAGTGGGTTTAATGTAAAACTTTGCGTGTGACCGTGTAGGCTGAGTAATCATGTGCAGCATGATGCACTTTGTTTCCAGCCAGCAGGAAGGTAAGTGGTGCTCACTGCATAGCCTCCACCTCTCTGGACACCATGGGTTGAGTTTGACATAGCACAGCCCCAACTCTGTGGATCTAATGCTTGGAGGGATAGAATTATGAGTAGGGATATTGTGTGCTTGGACCTTCTAGCTCCACCCATTACACCCACATTACATCCAGAGAGGGGGGGCTGGACTTCACGCTCCACCCATGGCTCTGCAGTGAGCAGAGCTGTCCAGGAAGGATGTACACACATTATGTGGTCTCTGTGTGACATGTGCTTACCTGCTGTGATGGCAAAATCAGCAGCCACATCACATGCAATCAGGTTCCCATTGGGCATGTATGCTTTAACTGCTGCTTTGACTTTACCCATACCAAGCTCATTACCACCATCTCCGATCCCTGTACACACACACACACACACACACACACGTATAATTAACACACACATATAATTAATTCTGTTAGGTAATAGATCTCATCACAACTCTCCCTAGTGCCAATCATTAATTGGGAACTAAGTTGGTGATTCAAGCATCGTGATTGTTAAGAGATTAGGATGTTCACTACGTCAGATCAAGCAACATTTGATCACGAAAGTTTGGCTCTCTGGCTTTGTTACCTGTGGTAGTGATTCCTGCAATAGTGCTGGCAGTGGTGAAAAGATCATCTATTGAGTCAACTAAATGCTTGATGTTCACCCCCCTCATGTTGTAGTAGTTCCCGTCTGCAGCACGGCCACTGCGCTCTATTGCCACCAAGTGGTCGAACCTTTGCAGTAGACATAGTAACAATAATGAGTTCAACTACATGGTACACAAGATGCGGGCTATGTTTGGGAATAGCATTCCTGCTGTTTAGTACGTATACTGTGGTGCTATATGCAAACTAGTCTTAACCTTTCTTTTTTTAAATGTGTGACAAATGAACAGAATAATACCAACTGTCTGTGAGTCATTTTTTGATCAGAATGGCAAGAGTTGGATTAAAGGAATATTCCGGATTCAGTATAAATTAAGCTCAAATCGACAGCACTTGTGGCATAAAGTTTTTTTCTGCAAAAATGTATTTTCACTTATCCCTCTTTAAAGAAAGGCAAAAATGGAAGGCAATGGAAGTGAATGGGGCCAATTCAGAATAATTCCAGTAGTATAGCCATAAGATGTAAACAATATGTGAAGCCCTAAAATGAGTTAACAGATCAAATAATACACAAGTTTTACCAGAATAATTAATGTGATTTTATAAAATCATCAGCTTCACATTACTGTATTTAAACCCTCAAAAAACTGGTTCCATTCACTTCCACTGTAAGTTTTTCAAAGAAAAAGTGAGAATAATTTTTGTGGTAATCAGTACTATGCCACAAATGCTGTTGATTAAGCTCGAGATGTATTGGATCTGGAATATTCTTTTAATAATGCAGTAAGTAATGGATAAATCATTATATAAAATAAACCCCAACATGGGTTCTAGTATCACCCTGAAGCGGGTTATTTTATAATAACAATTGACTCATTGTACATTATCCCTCTTATTATATGGGTAATCACCAAATAACTACATAAATGGACATGACATATTGATTTGAGATGAGATGGAAGCGACCAGTGTGATATGAGAAACATGAAGCTACCAGTTATATACTGTAGTTAATAGTTATACAATTTAGCAGTCATTATGCAAAAATATTTGCCTTCAATATTCAGTCATTAAACATGAATTAAGTATGTCATGTGACAATAATGTACTATACTACCGTTTATAATATCCATTGTTGCATAATGTGCTCAGTTTAACAGAACTTAAAAAAATATATACTAGACAGTACACAGTATGCATTTGCAGTTGACGTCATTTTCAGGCATATTCTATCACATTTGATCTTAATAAAGACCAAGAGAAAGCAGTGGATGGATAATGAGATTGAACCACCATTACACCTGGGCTTTGTGGGATCTCCATCACGGCATAGGAAGTGAAGTGCTGAGTCAGGGCCATTACTCTGGAAACGTATTACTGGCACTGCAGTCTTTATCACACCTGTTAGTGAAAACACACACACACATTCAGAAATCTTAGTACATTACAACAACACCCTGTCCTAACCACACATAAATTTCCAACATCATGTCATTTTTATGTTCTCACTAAAAATGAAATGCTACGCAAAGCAACAAAAATCACAGCTAAAACATATTTGATAAGTTTTTCTGTAAATAAAAATAGTAATATTGTGAAATATTATTTTAAAAAATATTAAATTTTATTTAAAAATATAGCTGAATTTTCAGTATCATTACTCAAAACACCATTCAAAAATCATTCTAATATGCTGATTTGCTGCTCAAGAAACATTTCTTGTTGTCCATCAATGTTGCTGCTTAATATTTTTGTGGAAACATTGATAACTTTTTTTCAGGATTCTCTGATCAATAGAAAGTTTGAAGTTAAGAATTTAAAATCACGATACCATGGCTCTATATTTCCTGTTTAAAGCTGTTGTAAATGATTCTGCTGACCTCATTTTGCCAACCAACCACATACCCTTCACCCCCAAAACATGTCAGCTAACCCAATTTCAGAATCCAACAATGCAAAAAGAATGACAGACAAAACATTTCTGATTAACATTTTTTTTTGATTGGCTTAAAAAAAGTGCAAAAGTGGAAAACTTGGAAATATCAGGGAATTTAAAATGGTGATTTCCAAGAAATGTCATGGAAAATAATGGAAATTCATTGTTCTGTAAGAATGGAAACTACAGAGCCTAGGGAGGTCACAGAAACAGGTGTAATTTCTCATGACATCTATTTAACCTATTCTGTTACTTACAGCACCTTTAATGTAGAGCAGATTTTGTAGCTGTGAGATTCCACGGTGGGCGGAGCAACACATTGGAACACAACAAAATAAAAGCTAAACAACAACTAAAATGCCTTGTCACACATCATTTGTTGTGGTCAAGGCTAGTTCAAGGCGACATCAAACTGGCATGTCGCGTTATCACATCTGACTAGCAAACCAGAGAATCTCTCAAAAACACTAAATCAGCAACGATGTAGGCCAAATGCGGCACCTTTCTTCACAGCATCCTGCATGATGTGCTGATTCATCTCCAAAGCCCGCTCATCTGTCACGATGACCACCTCTTTGTGGAGTGCTTGAAGCATAGCTGCCATGGCGATGGCCCCAGGCGGGCCATCAGTCTCTTCAGGGGGGTTGTGCATGTAGTGTGTGGGGAAACCAGTAGTAATGAGAACAGAGGAGGAATGGGACAGAGAGAGACAGGCCTTTAGGAGCTCATCCTGCAAGAACAGGGCCCGAATACCCCTTGCACCTGCACACAAATCACAGAGTTACAATGTATGTATTTTTAATGAAAGGGAAGTGGGGACAGATCTTTTATTCCGTACGATGACGTACATCCAAGTGCATCAGATTATAGAAAAAGAAAAAAACTTTATTCAGTCACTGAAAATAACCAATGTATTATTGTTTAATTAGCTCATATGTAAAGTGTTAGATAATGTTTTGTATGCTTTGCTAACAACTTATTAACTGTAAATAGTTCTCACTTTAGATTAGGCCATGGACAATAGAAAAAAGTCATTAAGTGCTTTAAACCAACCTTTATTAGACATGAATTGCATTAGTGTTAAGTCTTCTTTAAAGCTGCAGTCCGTAACTTTTTTGGGTTAAAAATTACTCAAAATAAATTCGAGCAAGTACATAACCAGCCAGTGTTCAAAACTATCTGCTTACCTTAGCTCGATTTACATCGGTAAGCTTGTAATAATGTTTTTAATTCCAGTGGTACTGGTGGATTTTCGCGGAAAATTTAAGCATATCTTTGTATCATTACGTCACATCTGTACACATGAAGAAGGTGTCCTGGCTAGTAGGCTTTATTGCGTGTGAGGATGTTGGAGGTGGAGATTTATAGCCTTTTCTCACAGCACTTGATATAATTAAACTTATCAATTTGATGGCGGATCCAGAAAGGTTCAAACGACAATCACCAGTGACAACTTGAGATTCACCCATTGTAAAATGCAAAAGACTTCAGACTTCGAAGTGGCTACAGAAAAAAAGAGACTGCAACCGGGCCCATGCGAAAACAAGGATAAAAAGGGCTTTTGAAAGGTGGCGTAAACTCACGTGTTCAAAACGGACGCAGAGACAGCTTTTTTTTTTTTTGCTGGACAGGTAAGACATTTCAGTGGTTAAACTATGTAACAGTAGCACACTTGTTCCCTTAATTCATACAGTTACAGAGTTTTCTTTGTTGTGCCTTTCTCGTTTTGCTATGTGCATTATGGTAAATATCAATTATTTAATTTTGTGCTAGCTGAGAGGGAGCAATTCACCTATAATGTTACTCCACATTAATTTGTTGGTATGACAATTAGAAATTAGACTGCACAGAAATGGAAACTGAACTACAGGTAGCCCTAATTCACATTAAATGTAGTCACGCAATGCTGATGTTGTTAACATTAACAATTTGAAAACATATATATATATATACACACTCACCTAAAGGATTATTAGGAACACCATACTAATACTGTGTTTGACCCCCTTTCGCCTTCAGAACTGCCTTAATTCTACGTGGCATTGATTCAACAAGGTGCTGAAAGCATTCTTTAGAAATTTTGGCCCATATTGATAGGATAGCATCTTGCAGTTGATGGAGATTTGTGGGATGCACATCCAGGGCACGAAGCTCCCGTTCCACCACATCCCAAAGATGCTCTATTGGGTTGAGATCTGGTGACAGTGAACTCATTGTCATGTTCAAGAAACCAATTTGAAATGATTCGAGCTTTGTGACATGGTGCATTATCCTGCTGGAAGTAGCCATCAGAGGATGGGTACATGGTGGTCATAAAGGGATGGACATGGTCAGAAACAATGCTCAGGTAGGCCGTGGCATTTAAACGATGCCCAATTGGCACTAAGGGGCCTAAAGTGTGCCAAGAAAACATCCCCCACACCATTACACCACCACCACCAGCCTGCACAGTGGTAACAAGGCATGATGGATCCATGTTCTCATTCTGTTTACGCCAAATTTTGACTCTACCATCTGAATGTCTCAACAGAAATCGAGACTCATCAGATCAGGCAACATTTTTCCAGTCTTCAACTGTCCAATTTTGGTGAGCTCGTGCAAATTGTAGCTTCTTTTTCCTATTTGTAGTGGAGATGAGTGGTACCCGGTGGGGTCTTCTGCTGTTGTAGCCCATCCGCCCTTAAGGTTGTGCATGTTGTGGCTTCACAAATGCTTTGCTGCATACCTCGGTTGTAACGAGTGGTTATTTCAGTCAAAGTTGCTCTTCTATCAGCTTGAATCAGTCGGCCCATTCTCCTCTGACCTCTAGCATCAACAAGGCATTTTCGCCCACAGGACTGCCGCATACTGGATGTTTTGCCCTTTTCACACCATTCTTTGTAAACTCTAGAAATGGTTGTGTGTGAAAATCCCAGTAACTGAGCAGATTGTGAAATACTCAGACCGGCCCGTCTGGCACCAACAACCATGCCACGCTCAAAATTGCTTAAATCACCTTTCTTTCCCATTCTGACATTCAGTTTGGAGTTCAGGAGATTGTCTTCACCAGGACCACACCCCTAAATGCATTGAAGCAACTGCCATGTGATTGGTTGATTAGATAATTGCATTAATGAGAAATTGAACAGGTGTTCCTAATAATCCTTTAGGTGAGTGTATATAACATTAAAAATAGTTTCCATGTTTCCAAACTTTTGACCGACACACACACTTGTTTCGGATTTAGTGATGTTTGTTAGTCTTTTAAAACTCCATTTGTATAGTAAAAGTTATTATTACTGTGTATTATGTGTTGTGACTAAAAGCATTAAAAAAAGAAATGCACTTTTCACAGTCAGACATAAAACAATGTCTGCCCTCATAAGGCATCTTAAGCATTCACATACTTTTTTGGGGGTCAAAACTGTGTTGCTTGATACCTGGGTCTTCAACAACGAGCTCCTCGATTTCTCGAATCTGTTGAACAGCTCTTTTGCTAGCCATACTGTAAAGCTGAGGACTCTGGGAAATGCAGAATGTCAAAGGGCATTGTGCTGGCTCAAGTGTGAGGGGAGAAACAGTTTCTGCCTTTTGATCTGTGATGAACATGCAGCCAGGAGAGTGTGTGAACGCTAGATCGGGCTCTGCAACATTAAAAAAACAAAAGGTCAACACATACAGTTCTTTTACACTGCATAAAAATGATCTGTGTATGCTGCAAAAATGACATTACTGTATGTAAATCTACAGCTAAGTTGTTCAGTGGTGTCTAGGATGTTCTGGTCAAAATATGGCACATATTGTAATATTGAAGAGTTTCTTGAATTCTTACTGCAGCTCTGTACAGCCTCAACACCCGTGACCCCACAGGCCCAGAACACAGGCACATCACTAGAACACACTTCCACTGCGTCCCCATAGTCTGGTCGTGACAAGTCATGGATGCCCAGCAGCTCTGTAAGAGAGAATCAAGGGTGTTTTGTGAGATGAACTCTTTCCCCACCATTGACAGAATTTTCCGGCAATCAATTTTAACTGTTGTTATATGGTAGGGGGTGCTATTACACATCTAAAAAAGTACAGAATCTCCGGAGAAGCATTGCTTATGCACATGTAAAATAATGCAATAATTGAACATTAAACAGCATATTAATCTGCCTAATGTTACAGAATAAAATGTCAACCCAGGAAGCAGCTTTGGGGGGTGTTGATGGAATGATATACTCCATCTATGTTTTGATCATCGTTCACAATCCGATCTGGGTTTTTTGTTCAAAATGTTTTTTTAATTTTTTTATTTTTTTTTATGAAACTTTACTCACATTCAAATGTTGATAAAAAAAGAATACATTAAGCTAGAATATATATACACACACCTCCAAGCCCCTAAAATGTTAACAGTTTAAGTATGTTTAGGCATGTTTTGATCAGACACACACAGCAAATTAGTCATCCTACATGAAACTACTTGGTATTTACATTGGCCTCAAAATGTATTTAGACACTTAAAAGCCACACTTAAAAATGTATGAATCTCATTTGTTGAATAACAGCATATCAAACCCAGTGTTTTTATTGTTAATGAAAAACTATTACAAATATCCTCCATTAATTGAAATAAAGTTCAAATAAAATAAAATATTTGATGAAAAACAACTTAAACAAAAAAGATGTGAAATGTTGCCTTGGGAACTAACTGAAAATAAGTTGAAGTACTACAATGACTAAAACGAACAAATTAAAGCTAAATAGAAATAGCACAAACGCATTTTTAAAGTAAAACATTTAACAAAAATAAGCTACTGTACATACACTGAAAATAAAGACCAAAAAATTACTTTTACACCTTTGGGTTGTCAAATGTTGCAGCATATTCGTAGTTAATGTAGTTAAACTGTGCTTACTCTAATAGGTTACCTGTGTGAACTTTAGAACTGACTTCATATATATATACTAAAATCACCTTAAGAAAAGCATAATTTGTTTGCACATGCACCTTGCATCAATATTTTTTTATGCAATAAAATGTATTTTATGTTTGCCAAACATGTTGGCCCATTGTATAGGATTAGAGAGAAACTTTCATTCTTTTGAAACAAGTACATACTAGGGTGTCCAATATGGACAGGGCCTCCATGTGCCAGTGGGATCACGTGTGTGCATTGAGCCGCAGTATCCAGCTTGTCTTCCGGTACAGGTCTCATGCTCACCACCATCGGACAATGAAACTGACCTGCTCTAACACAAGGTACTGATGTCTTAAAACAAAACAGGAATAAGCACTTAGGAGGATTTCCTTTTGGTCATTTTTACAGTTTTAAAGATGAAAAAAAAAAAAAAGGACTCAAGCTAAAATCGAGTAATACGCTGTACTGCACATGGATGTAATTCAAGCCTGGGGTGTCTACTGACCTTGTACATGCTGACATTTTTACCCTGTTCCACATTTCTCACTGGAACCCCAGCGGCCTTCAAGGCTGCTTCAAAGCCAAAACTACAGCCGAGGTAGAATGTTACCATGTCCGCAAGTTGAGGAGTGTAGGAGGATAAACTGGCGATCTTCTTCATTAGCTTGCCATTCTCAAACACACAGTACTCTGGACAGTCCTCCCTGAGTGAAAGACAGGACAACGCTCAAGTCTCTCCACTTATCTGTTGCACTTTCACCATCCACACCATATATCATATGTCACTTACATAATACAGCAGGCAAGAGTTTGAATTAAACACATATGTGAAACATACTGTATAGTGAGGTGTTTTGCACTCAAAAGGTCCCAGACTGTGTTTTTATTCCCAGTCCATCTCTTGGTGTAATTATTAAATGACAAGATGATCCTAGAACATTTCATTGTGAAAAACGATTAATCTTTTACACCCATCCATGGCTAAACATAATCTGTTAAAGGGGCCATATTATGCCAGTCTTGATTTTGTTTTTGGCGTCACGTTCAAATGTTCACATTTTACATTGAAGCAGCACATTTTCCCAGTCTGTCAAAAGCATTGAGAGCCCAAGTTGCTCGCGGAGACCGTAGCCACCAATGTTCTCTACAATCAACGCAATTCTGTTTAGTTCCTGTCTCTATGAAGCCCCGAAAAAGTAAAATGTGCTCCAATTGGTCAGCTGGACCTGTGTGTTGCGATTGGTCAACCGCTTTGAGCGTGTTTCAGAAATGTCATGCCCCTTACCACACTACTAATGCAACTCGACCAGGCCTCGCCCCTTTATTTTGCATATGCCTTGGGCAGGAATGTTTTAAACAAGGAATATTGTGACGTGATTCACGTCAATATTATGGAATAGCCTTCCTGATAATATTTGAGGCTCTGACTCCCTCTTCCAGTTTAAATCTAGACTAAAGACATCTCTTTAGCCAAGCATTCACATAATACACTTTATAACCTTGTATTCCAGTTATATCAGATTAAATGCACATGATTATCTTTTGCTTGAAATGTTATGAACAGCAGCTACGCTAATTATTTTCCATTTGCTTTTCTGTCTCTACCTCGGGATGTTGCCTCTTATGAAGATTTCAAATGACCCAACACCTGTAAAGAGATGACGCCAACCCCTGCCCAACGCAAACTCTGAATCATTGTGCACCACTGCCAAAGTTTCTATATATCGTAATCATTATGAACACAACTTGTAATAATTGCTTTAATAGATAGATCATTGCTCTGCCTAAATGGATACATGATGCTAGCTAACTGCATGGTTTTTATAATCTTAGAACTGTACATTTTTGACATATGGACATTACTTTGACAGTCACCTCTGATAACAATACTCTAAAATGTAATGTAGAAACATGCATTTTTCTGTAAAGCTGCTTTGAAACAATATGTATTGTGATAAGTGCTATACAAATAAATGTGAATTGAATTGAGTGTGTTCCAGGAAGAAATCTCAAGACTACAATTGAGGCATTTCAGGGAGTTCAGAAACAGCACTTACATATATAGAGAACACTCCCTTCAGAGTGACTTTGTGCTTTGTAACTTTGCAAACAGCAACATAACTAAAGAAAGTTGAAAATGTAAAACAGCATAATAGGTTGTCTTTATAGGTGCAGTGAGCAATTTCTGAGAAAAGCTGTTGAAAGTGGATCGGACCAAGCACCACAACACACTCGTAGCCAAGCAGCAGTAGGGGGTGTGTTCACTCATGATAGGGGGGAAAAGAGAGAGTGAACAAGAGGGAGATATGAAGAAAGACTGTAGAGAGAGAGATGGCTGAGAGACATTACAAAAGAGAAAAAGTCAGTGGAATATCACTGTAAAAAGAAGGGTTATGATCAGGCAAGAGCTTTAGGACTCGTGTTAAAATTAGAAAAGCTGTTCAGCGCTGGAGAGACCCAAGCGGGAAGGCCTGAAAACAGATGGTGAGGTTGCATTGTTTCTGCTCCATACGTGAGTAACATTGATTTTAAGAGCTGGTGTGCTGCTGGCAACTAACTCTTGCTTTTATATACTCTTGTGTACTGTATGTTTATATTTCTTGTTCGTTCTTGTTGTTCGTTCATCATCTTTGCTTTATTTTTCACGAAAATGTATTTTGCTTAACTATGATATAACTATGATCTATAAGCTATGATAAAGAGACATCTACTCTGTCATTGCGTGTTTGTGCATTTTGAGGGCAGAGCAATGAAGGGAGGGGTGTGTTCATTTGGGTTGATTTCAAATATCAACAGTGTTCAACAATGATTCTCAGAAATCACTTACTGTACCTTTAAGGAACAGACTCCCATTGAGTAAATAGGTGGTGAAAAAAAAAAAAAAAAACATGAAATTTGAAAGACTTGGATGTTTTATTTCAGTTGCATAGTCTGTGAGCACTCTGGTGTGAAGATACCTGATGTCAGATCCTGTGGTGAGGGGGCCGCAACTCCATTCTCCACATTTGCTCCTGTACAGCAGAGGGAGCGGGCTGCTGTTCGCCCGACAAAACGCCTCAAAGTCATCAGCATGATCCTTGTGCAAGATCACCACGTTAGCCTGTTGATATCCTGTCAGTAAACATCATTTTCTCTGTGAGATCTTGCAATTGTCACCATGCTTGCAGACTACGTAAAATTAAATCTTAAAAAAATGGATGTGGATGTGGTATCCAGCTTAGGTGCCAAAGTCTGAAAGTGAACACTTGTGAGTGAAGATTAACAGAGTCATAAAAGACAATGCAGTAGTCAAGTTATTTGTGAGGCTTTTCACTATATGCAGAATGGCACAAGAATTTCAAATTATTCAAATTTATTATACAATACAATACAATGTTTATTTATATAGCACATTTAAAACAGCCGAAGTCGACCAAAGTGCTGCACAGAGTATGCAAAACAGAACAGCCAACAAGTTTACAAACAATAAGACAATCTATAAAACACACACTGTAAACTGGATGAGGTGCATTAAATTAAAGGATCATTAAAGGAACATTAAGTCAGGGAATATTAAAAGCCATTATCAATAAATTTACAGAAAACGCACACTATGTACTTTGTCAATGTATTTAATGACTTATGTGCATAATTAGGTGAGTGTTTGTAAGTTAATAAATTAATTCCCCAGCACATATTCTTTTGTCAAGCTGAAATGTGCTTTGCTAAAACAATGATAAAATCAAGAATTAAGGTATTATTAAGGTAACATGCCATGACATCTAACCATGATTTATTTAACCTTTCATACCTGCTGCTATTCCAGATGTGTTCTTAATATCCCGACTCTGCTGGCGAATAATGCTCCTCAGAGCACGCGGAGACAAACTCTCTGACTGCCACATGTTAATAACTTTGCTTTACAGGGATGCAGCGAAATTTAAAATAAAATAAAAAACAGCCGACAACGTAAACCGAAAATGAATGTCACCCGCCCCTCCCATCCGTGCGCAAGCGCTTAGGTTTCACTCACGGTCGAGCTGTTATCACGCGTCTGCCTATCAAAGATTAAGCATGTCAGCGGTATGGAAGTATTTTAAAGTTTCAGATGAGGACACCAGGATTGCACGCAGGTATTTATCTGCCCCAAGCACCAGCACCAGCACCGACAGTGAGAGACTATTCAGTGCAGCATCTCATGTTCTTAATGAGAAGAGGAACCGTCTTTCCTGTCAAAAAGTTGAGCAACTTTTGTTCTTAAAGAGAAACCTGCCACGTTTGCTTAAATAAACAGCAGTCCAATTTTCATTAAAAATTGCATAGCACTGCAAACTGTTTCCTAAGGCTACACAGGCTTAAATTATGTTTACAGTTTGAGTTTGGATTAAGTTCTATTGCTGTTTTTGCACTTGTTTTGCATAGCAATTTAAAATGTAAGTACAAAATTGTTTACATGCAGCTGCAGCCATTCTCTGATTTTGTGTGCAGTTATTCAGATAATTGTGGATCTTTTTTAGCACAACTGTTAATTTTTTTTATTTGATGGAACATAAAACTTGAATAATATTATTTGGTATTAATTAATATATATTTATTGTTAAAAAATATTTTAGGTTTTGTTATGTAACTGTTAATAAAAGTTTGATTATTCCATTGGTTTGTGATTTTTCATTTCAGATCCATTAAATTCAAGCAATTTAAATATTTAAAGCCCAGCTGGTTAATGATTTTAAGCTGGTGTAAACCCTCTGTTGTAAACATTAAAGCAGGATGGTGCATAGTAACTTATACCAAACCATTTGTAAATCATACCTGGCCTCATGTTTGCCCGGGTGCTGTATTTAAGTCCGGCAGCACGACGGAGAAAATGTGCCATACCCGCACATTTCAACACCACTGCAGGAAACATTGTCACAGGTTACTGGTCTGCAAATGATTATGTTCAGGTTTCTTGTAACATGAAAAATCTGGAAATATCAGAGAAAACTAAAAAATAATGTAAAGGCCTGGAAAAGTAGTGTGTATGCGTGCGTTTGTGTAATGGAAACGTTAAAAAAAGAGAATAGTTTACATTTATCATGTGCCGTGTGTTTATCAAGTGTAATGCGCGTGACGTCATAATGTATGCAGAAAACGAGTAAAGAGATAAAGTTGAATTCACAAACAGACTCTGTCTCGTGTCTGATTCAATTCGACGTCTTTAGCTGATATAAGTGAAGACACAACATCATGGACATTAAGTTTTTATTTTTCAATATTAAGATTTGTTATAATTTATTTCCGGGAGACTATAGGGTTAAGTGTAAGGTAGGCCTATCTGAGTCCAGATATAACTTTTCCCCCCTGTAGCATTGTATGCATAAAATTCCAATATCATATTTTTTGCTATAGCTGTTAAGAAAACACATGCAGACAATAAAACCATAACATACAAACATAGAGGAAAGAACTATACAATAAAGGTATATTGTAACCAAAATGTTAAGCGGTTTTCTTAAAGGGAACCGATTATGCAAAATTCACTTTTATATTGTTTTTGAACAGAACTATGTGTCTGCAGTGTGTACACAACCACCCTATTGTGGTAAAAATCCATCCACTGTTTGTTATTTTCCCCATTAATCTGAAACAGCGTCTCAAAATGAGCCGTTCAGGAATGTACTCCAATGTGACATCACATTGGAACAGGCCCCGTCCACGACTGGCGACAGATGGGAGCCGGCAGAGGAGAGGTTGATCGCTGCTGTGGCGGGTTTGATAAGAAGGCGCGCAATACTATTTATAGGCAACATTTTTGCGCTCGAACGCTTGTTTATTAGCGGGAATGCAATTAATTTGCTCAAAACAACACAGATTTGACCAATTGCATTAATGCTGCACTTCAACCAGGACAGCTATTGTAATGTAGGCTGCACACAAATTAATGTTAAAGACCACGGCTAGTAAACGACTTCTATAAACTGTATGTTTAAACTCCTATAAACTTAACCATGAACACAAAAGCCACACCACACAAATGGCTTTGAATAGCTTTATTTCGTTAGCAAACATGTAACTATAATTGTTACATTTAAAAGATTTCACGAGGTTAAATTCCTTTTGGTACCCAACTTGTGGTCAGTCTGCACAAATACCTCCTGCTTCAATGCTTGTTTGCTTTGTGGCTCCTTTAAATAAAGTTTAAAAATGTGTTTAATAGCATTGTGACAACTTACCCATATTTGATAACACGTACCACTATTAAATGTGTGTTAAATGAACAAACGTTTTGACAATGGTATAGGCCTAGGTTCTAGTAAATCATTTGACAACTAGCCTCGATTTCCATATGTAGGGCTATAGGGGGACCGGAGTAGCCTTATTGTATGTACTGTTGTAACTGGTACATATTTTTAACATTTTAGTGTGACGTAAATTAATTTTATTCTATGTTTCTCTCAATATGAGCTCATTAAAGGGATAACAGGACATAGGAGACAGGCGGCGGAAGCACAGAGGATAGAGCAAAACAAAACTTGGTTCTCGCGAGAACTAACATTCTCACTGGAGCATCCTACGTTGGAACGCCAGTCTCTCGTGAATGCGTGCACAACAGTTAGCGGAAGTTAGAGTTTACAATTTGTAAAGTTTTAAATATGGATATTTTTCTTACACAAACACATCGCTTCGCTTCAGAATGCCCTTTATTAACCCCTTGGAGCCGTGTGGAGCCCTTGTATGATGGATACATGCACTTTTATGGACTTCAAATCAGAAACAGCCATTCACTGCCATTATAAAGCTTGGAAAAGCAAGGACATTTTTAATACAACCAGGGTTGCCAACTCTCACGCATTTGGTGTGAGACACGCTTTCAGGCTCTGTCTCACGCTCTCACTCTGCCCAAGTAAATCTCACGCCAAATTGCCAAAACCTGCTTTTGATATGAAACAAAGTCTAAGCTTTTAATTTTTTCAAAGTTTTAATACGAAATTCAAACAATAAATACAGTTTTAGCGTACTTAATGTGGCATAACAGTTAAAGCCAGAGCCATTGAAAAACAGTTGCGACATGCTTTCATCTCCCAGCGCGCGCGGACACGTGGTTCATGGAGCTCTCAATAGTTCTAAACAAACCAGTGCTGTCAAAACATTTGAATGGCTTAAGTGGATAGACAACAGCTTTACTATACAGGTATTTGCAGCAATTTTTTGGTAAGCAGTACAGCATAGTGTGCATTGATTATTATGTCAATCAGATTTACAGTATCATTTTATTATGGAGAGTGATGGAGATGCAACATTGTTAACATTAATGTTATTCTTGTATTTAGCCCTCAAGTATTCCTTACTAATTGGTCACACTCAAAAGGTGGTCAAATATGACCGTACACCTTAACTATTTTTCAATTAAATAAATTTTCTATATTTTAGTTCAATAATATTTATTAAATAGTTTGAGGATATATTTTAGTAAATACTATTTGTGCAATAATTATGGTCCCTTAATGACCATTTAAAATATTTTCCTAATATTTGTTATTATTTATATTACAATTAGTGTAGTAATTAAGGTTAAAATAGAGAATTCTAATGCAAAGAGGCAAATTAGAGTCATTTCATGGCTGGAAAAATAATACTTTTCATTTGTAATGCCATTACCCACTAGGTGCCTGTATGACTCTTTAATAAATATACATGTAGGCCTATCTAGTCTAGTTGCTCAAAAAAGTATTGCAGATCATAACGGCTTACTTATTTGTAGGTTTTGCATTTAAATAAAAGATTTCTTTAAATGTGAAATTTTAAAACGTTAATAACTTACATCCTAATATTTTTAATGATACTTATATAAGCACACACAATATTAATGAATGCGATCAAATATAATTTAACCCAAGAAAAGTTTAAAATGGTGCTTAAAAAGGCAAACATTTTTCCTTATATGTACAGTAGGCTATACACATGAATTGATACTGAATCAAGATCGAAATCGTAAATAAATCAGTAAATCATGGGCTAATTTTCATTTTTGGGTGAACTCTCCCTTTAACACACTACTATGAGCTCACACTGTCTGCAGAGTCACGACAAGACACGAACACTGACATGTCAAGCCAACTACCCCCATACATTAGGTTAACGTTACGTCACGTCATGAGCGCTGTGGCTATAGCCTATAGGCTACATCGTTGCGCCACAGGTTAATCATGTCATTCGCAAAATGCTAAACGATAATAAAGGCGTATAACTGCGGTGCAACGTACAGCGGAACGACAATATACGCTGTCGAAGCGCACTGACACTTCCGTGATTGGGACAAATCAAACAAACGTCACACACAAATCAAAGATCTTTTCGGTGCTGTCGGATTTGGCAACTTAGTGACGTTACCAGAAGCATTTACAAAACTCACCCATCGCTGTGGATCAGAAGCGACTGCAGAAGGTCAACAACGGTTCCGTTTAAAAAAACAAAACAAAAGGCCAAAACCGACACTACTGGTTTTATACGCACGGGGGCGCTAAACACTCATTCAATGACCAAAAGCAAGACAGATACCCAAGAAACATTTATAAACTGTATAATTTAATTATTTTCTCCATACAATACTCGTATGATTCATATATTGTTGTTCATATTCTTTTTAGATTATTGCTTTACAGTAAAATGCATTGGTTGATACATCCATTGCTTGCAAGACAGTACATTCAAGTTACACACCAACGTCTTATGTTGAAAATCATTAAATCTGTACCTTACAGAAGGTTTCTTATATGCCGTTCCACTCACAGTGGTCACAGGTCACTCGTGAAGCAGTTGTGCATGTATCTGTGCATGTGTGTTTAATAAATCAAAAGACAGCATGAGAAATTCTCATATTCGTGTGCATATTCATGCCCTGACAGAGTCATTTGAAGCATTTAAGTTTCTGTCCTCTGAAGAGGTATACAATGGAGAGAGTGCATAAGACTATTCATGTGAGTGCTATACAACTGGCATCCCATCTTAAGTGACCCAATGAAACATTAAATCAAACCACCCCAGAGATCCGAGGTTCATAAAATACAATGTCCAAAAAAAAAAAAAAAACTATTCTCAGTTCAAATGGTAGCAGGCATCAGGCATGGCACAAATTATCTGCAACATAGTCAATAGTAAAGGATAGTGTGCTGAAAATATCTTAAGTGTAGATTCAAATAAATCCAGTAGATCAATGTACTTTCTATTGCACTGGCAAAAGAGAACTCCCAAAACAACTAGGAGTGAAACAAAGAGAATAGAAAAACTTGCACCATTTAATGCTAGAAAAAGACTTAACTATATAACATGGCAACCAGGCATAGGAAGAAGCTTTAAATGCTCCTCCAACATTATGCATATGGTGTATCTATTTCAGCTGAATAATGTAATCGTACAGATCACCACTGAAAAACACCACAGAACAAAGACGAAAGAAAAGAAAATCATCACAACACCATCATTCCGCACAGCACATAGCCACAATAAACTAAAGTTGACATTCTACAGAATGGCAATTGTGTGATGTCAGATTAGATGACAGAATCTGCATGCCCGTGTAACAGTGGTGGGCGATTTCAGCAGCTTTCACAAACATGGCTCATCTATGAAAATATAATCACCGTACTCAGCCCTCACCAACTGAGATTGCATATATCATATATAATGTGTACATCAAATACTGCAACACCTGTCTTTCTGCACAGACAACAGCACCTTCTAGCACTTGACAACGACAGGTTCTACGACTGACAAAAGACACAAAGACGCTCAAATTCAGATCTCTTGAGCCCACTAGCAGCTGAGAGAGTAGGGGTCCGGTAGCTGCCATGTATGGGTAAATCTCAGGAAACCTGTCAAGAACATGTTCAGGTCATATTTCACCCCAAAACTTGAAGAAATAAGACATTATTTTGTGCTCAAAGAAAAGAAAGTCTATATTAAGGACCATTAAGATTTGTTTTGTGACATGTTCTACCTCAAACTTCATTACTGTAAAAAAAAAAAAAAAAAAAATACTATAATAAAACTTAATTCTCATTACCAAAAAGAGGTAATTTTTTTAACCGTAATGCAAAAAAACATTTAAAAATACACAAGTATTTAATAAATTATGGTAATATTTGTATGGGAACTGCTTTATGCCCATTTAAATATTAAAACTGTTACAGTATAAAGTCCAGATGCATTACATCAAATGAGAATTTGGGATTGAAAATGTGCACAACTGCCATGGAAATAAATGTTGTAATGCATTTAATGGTCCTGAAACTTGCTGTATTTGCACAATAAAATGTATGTTTTTCCTTTTGATTCTAGGGTTAAATATGACCTGGGCACATTTTCTTGAGATTCATCCTTATAGGGATATTGATAGTGAGCTCACAAAGCTTTTGCCCTGCTTTAGAAATGGCTTCTTTGTGTCAAACCATGCATTACGGATAAACGGTAATAAAGATCCAGAGAGGGAGATACAGGTGCATTGGGAAATAAAGAAAAAGTGGCCACTTCAGTCACGTATGTAAATACCCCTCTCCCCCCCCCCCCCCCCCCCCTTCATCTGTAAGGAAGCACTAGTTCAAACAGGATCGGTGATGTTATATTTACATATAAACAACAAACACGTCAATTTAGAGTGTGTTTGCAAAATCTAGGATCTCTGTGATGTCATCAGTATGTGTACGAAATATTAAAGCAGCCACAGTTGCCAGTCTCAAAGCGTGGTCCTGAGGGTAGTCTGCTCTGGTCTGAACGAGAGGTGAGGAGCAGCTTTTGATGTGTGCTTTATGATTGGTTCCATTCACTAATGCAGGTCTGGAATGATAAAGGGGAAACCAAAACGTATCTAACTGTAGAGCTTCTGTTTCAGTGTATCAGAAGCTGGTCCCCCTCGCTGACCTCTCCATTGGGCACCTGCCGCAAACTCTCAGCAGAAAATATATTGTCCAGCTCATAAGGATTCCATAACATCTTGCCCCCTGCTGCATGATCCATAACAGAAAATGCTACACATCTGTTACGCGTTATATTTTCAAGAGTTTTCTTGCATGTAACGAGCTGTGAGAATCACTTTCCTGCCCGAGGGTAGTGATTTCATGTCATTTCCATCTTTTTATTGCACCACATCAAGGACATACTTTCATTTTTCCATACTGGAGGAAATAAATGAATGTGTTATAGATGTTTTATGACACATATAAAGTGCATTATGTTCATGTTCATGTCATAGAGTGTGTCTCAAGGGAAGACAGAAATTAGAAAATGTAGATTGCTAATGCATACAGGAATGAGCAGCATTCTTTGTCATTGCTGTGGGAGTTTAATTTGGGATAAAAGTGTACAGTTTGAATCCTCCTGCTCTGAACAATCCAGTAAAGACAATTACGGGCTGCATTGTGATTGTCTAAGGTTCAGAAGAGGAAGAATATCTAGTTATAAAGAGCTGCCAAGGAAAATTTCATTTCCTGGAATTGATGAAGAGAGTCTTCTGCGAAATGCAGTTTTTCACTCTGAACCAAAGTGGTGTGAATGTGAAGTGTGAGACAGTGGTTTTCTTCAACAGTACGACTCAGTAAGGAGATTAAACAGAGGAAATAGCAGAATCATTGGTGATTTTGGTTGCAGGTCTATCCTTGGAGGTATTTTGGTTCAAAGCCATTAAAAATCTTCTGGCCTACAGTTAATCCTGGCACATGGGCAGGTTGACAAACGTAAAGACGTTGTATTCGATCATGACGGAAAAGCAGAGGAAGATGACATACAGAACAAGCACGTACACACCCAGCTTAAAGTCCAACCTCCACCTGTTCACATGGATCCCCAACACCTGAAGGTGGAGAAACAAAATTAGGAGTAAAAAGTCAGAGCAAAACATCTTATATACACCGTTTTGACACAAACGCTGTCATGCTGGAGTAGAACTGTAACTGTAAAGTAGGGCTGGGAAAAAATTGGATCTTCCAATTTATTGTGATATTTATTGGAAACCCAAGATTGATCTTATACTTATTTTCAGTGACTGTGTAAAAACGGATTTGTAAAGTGCTTCCAGCCCTGCACATGCTGCAGTGTTCTACTGAATGCACTTAACTGAATCAATATATCAGTTTTAGCGTTGAGCGGTGTAATGTCATGTGAGGACACATGGATACATAATATATAGATGCTATTTGAAAAACACATTTAAAAACAAGTTCATTTGACTACTATATTTTTTTCCTTTTCGCTCTCCTTTTCTGTGATATATTTATACAATTATAAATTGATGTTGACATGTTAACATTATGGTCACAGGTGAAGCAAAAAATGTTGATCAGCTCCTAACAAGAAGATGATGAACAATAATTTCTTGTAGTCAAAGACCTGAGAGACTTTGACAAGGGCCATATTGGTATGGCTAGACAAACGGGTCAAAGAATCTCTGAAACAGTTAGTGGGGTACTCTTGGTCAGCAGTGGTAAGAACCTACTGAGGCCCGAGGAGGGACAAACCACAAACCGGCAACAGGGTGTTGGGCGCCTAAGGTTCATCAATGCGTGAGGGAAACAAATTCTGTCTGGTCCAAGCCAACAGAAGGTCTACAGCACTACAAATTTTAATGATGGTTATGGGAGGAATGTGTCAACACACAGTGCATCAAACACTGCTGCGTAGCCTTAGACCAGAGGTCAGAGTGCAGATGATGACCTGTCCACTGTCGAAGATGCCTACAATGGGCACGTGAGTGTTGGAAGTAGACCTTGGAGCAGTAGAAGAAGGTAGACTGGTTCTATCAGCCCTTTTTATTTTGCATCATGTGGACTGCTGTGTATGTGTGTGCAGTTTACCTGGGGAAGTAATGCCATCAGGATGCAATTTGAGACAACAAGACAGTGGAGGGAGTGTGATGCTCAGGGCAATGTTCTGCAGGGAAACTCAGGGTTGGGATTTGAGACATGTGCCACCTACCTAGTGCTGGACGGTATGACCAAAAATTTATATCACGGTATTTTTCAAAATGATACCGGTTTTGCGGTTTATGGCGGTATTTTTTTACCCATGCATGACAGGATGTTAACCACATTTTCTACTGATTGAGAGAGGAAACACTGCAGTAGATTGACTAGAATACCCTATTTTACTGTCATGATGCCCCACAAAATGATGCTGTGGGGAGACAACCAATAAAACACAGACCTGCAACACACTCATTATAGACACATGAATATTAAAATATGACCACAGAGAGAGAGAAAAAAAAAAAGTTGAGGGTACTTTAAGCATTTTAAAAATCTAACCTTATATAACAAACTGCCAAAACTAGGGAGAAACGCAGAAGAACATTTAAAAGGTGTAATAATACTTCCAATACATTTAAGAGCACTACAGTCTCTGAATAAACGATACCGTTTAACACAGAAAGAATAAAGCAGTTACTTTTTTGTCCATTCTTATTTGAATTTTCGGTCTACATCGTCTTCTGTGTATCAGAATAATTGGGTCATTGCGTTCATGATCAGACGTACGGCTGTATCTTTGTCCTTATATTTAATTTGAAGACGTGATTAAATGTGTGTGCATACACGGTGCTGGTTCATGTATAGAGCACTAGATTATATGAAATATGTCCATGAAATATGCCCATAAAAAACTTAAACGCACTCACTCCAGTCGGTATCTGATCTATATGATCCACGTAGTGAGCGTTGTTAAACTCACTGCGGCGCTCCGCGCAGAAACCGCTCTCTTGCGCGTGCTGCATGTTGTCTGAATTCTCTGCTGTAATGAGATCTCAGCTGTGTCCTAACTACAGCGCAACAGTGACAAGGGACCCCTCTCAAACTGCGCCGCATTTCGAACGTTGTTTCAGTGACATACACCGGTATTGCGGTATAATAAAAATTCATATAACAAAAATAAACCCCGGTATTCGGTATGAACCCGTATACCGCCCAGCACTACACCTACCTAAACATTGCTGCAGACCAGGTACACCCCTTCATGACAATGGTGTTCCCTGATTACATTGGCCTCTTTCAGCAGCATAATTCATCCTGCTCACTGCACACATAGTACAGGAACGGGTTGAGGAACATGAAGAGTTCAAGGTGTTGCCATGACCTTCAAATTCCCCAGATCTCAATCTGATTGAACATCTGTAGGACGTGCTGAACCAACAAGTTTGATCCATGGCGGCTCCACCTCGCAACTTATGGGATACCACAGTGACAGGACACCTTCAGAGGTGTTACAGAATCCATGGTTCGGTGGAGTCTGCTCTAATTTTGTCGGCACATGGATGACCAACAGCCTACTAGGCAATTTTTTTATTTTATTGAATTTATTTTAATAAATTACAAAACATTCTGAAGTCATTATTGTAATAATTTGTAATAAAGTTGTCCTGTCTTTTAATGTAAAATTTTTTCATTGAGTTTTTTTTGGGGTGGGGGGTCTGGTTAATCAGTTATTTGCCAGGTTATTATTGTTATCTGTAAAATGCATTATTGGTCAATATTGGGATTCTGCAGTAAATCCAAACAGTGAGTGTAGCTTGATTCCCAAAAGCAATGAATCTTAGGAGTCAGTTCTTTCAGTTCAAAGGAGTTCAAAAAGGAAAAATAAAATCTATATACCCAGCCAGAGAACTTTTAAAAGAACGTGTCTTCACTGGAATTAGGCGGCGTCCACACTTTTGGCCATGTAATATATTTGTGAGGTGAATTGTTCTTCACATTTACTCACGGTTAAAGCAACCGAACCCAGCAGCAGGACAACAGAGTAAACCAATCCTCTACTGTTGATTTGAACCTAAATAGAACAAAAAATAAAAAGTAATTTTACAGTCTTTGTGGGAGTGTGTGTGCGCGTGTATGTTTGAGGAGTGACAAAGACAGATACCACAGAGCCATAGTTGACAGCCATTGTCTGGATGCCCCAGGGAACGCCGAGCCCGACCAGGATATCAAAGACATTGCTGCCAATCGTGTTCGAGACAGCCATGTCCCCCAGGCCTGAGCACACAAAAGACACAAATCCAGCACTGGAAAGTAAGCTCAACAGATGAAAGATAAGTAAAAGGTAAGAAAACCAAGAAAATCTACCTTGTCGTGCGACAATAAGACTAGCTATGCAGTCGGGAACACTGGTGCCAGCAGCCAGGAAAGTTATACCCATAATGACATCTGGGATTCCAAGTGTGTATCCAACGATTGTGACCTGCACACAGCAACCCACATGAAGGAGTCTCAAAGAAATGCAGATGCCTATAAAGGAATAGTGATGTAACATGCCTGCAAGCAGTATAACCTAAAATAAGCCAAAACTCAAAGAAATATTTAGTCAAAACAGAGACATTTTCCCCTAGGGGGTCTAAAAAAAACAGAAAAAAAAGAAAAACATTTTTTTTTACAAAATACTAGGACAGTCAAAGTTAATGCATATTAAATTCAGGTTTATTTGTATAGCACTTTTCACATATTGTTTCCAAGCAGCTTTACAGAAAATGTTTCAATGTTACAATTTAGGAAGTATTCTGTTATCAGTTAGAGATTGATTTTTGAAGCTGCTGCCACTGATCTGGATGAACTCACATAGACCGTAACATCATACATCAGTTTCTGTGAGGCTTAGGGATGCGCCAATACCAAAAATTCTGGATGCACTTGGCCTGAATCGTTCAAACAGGTGGTGGCCAGTGTGAGTGGAGTCTGTGATGATTTTACCTGCCCTCTTTCTCACTCTGGAAGAGTACAGGCCTTGGTGGGTGGGCAAGGGACATCAATAATCCTCTCAGCAGTCCGGACTGTCATTTTTGTAGTCTTCTTATGTCTGATTTAGTAGCTGAACTGACCTGGGACTTATGCAAGGATCTTATTTGTGGACTTTAGTTTGGCCTTAAATACCATCAATGCCTGATCTTCTTCATGAGCTGAGGAAGTTTAGCCTGCCACAGGACCTGCTGACACAGTTCTACTCAGCCATCATTGAGTCTGTTCTATGCACTTTTATAACTGTTTGGTTTGGTTCAGCTACTAAACATAATAAGACTACAAAGGACAGGCCGGACTGCTAAGAGGATTATTGATGTCCCTTGCCCACCCACCAAGGCCTGTACTCTTCCAGATTGAGAAAGAGGGCAGGTAAAATCATCACAGACTCCGCTCACCCTGGCCACCACCTGTTTGAACTATTGCCGTCTTCAGATCACTGGGCACTAGAACATCTAGGCACAGGAACAGCTTCTTCCCACATGCCATTTCCCTCTTAAACAGTTAAATGCCTTCCAAAGCATATGCCTGTAAGTGCAATACCCTAATGCTTGGTGCAATATCTTTGTAAACTTGGTTGATATTTATTCATCAGTTGAAATTTATTCATATTATTCATAATACTGTAAATATGCTCATAATTTGTAAATGTGTTTATTTTGACTAAACCTAAATGAGTCTTTTTTTTTTGTATTAAATTGTATTACTATATTTCTTCTTGTATTTGTATATGTGCAAACACACATGGCAATAAAACTCTTCTGATTCTGATGTGTTAAGATTTTAAATATTCTGCATTAACAATTCATTGTTTAAATGTCCAAATACGGATGCTTACATACACAAAGGAACTCACCATCCACACCATGATGTAGGAGAAGACAGCTATCCACAGCGTCGAGAGGAAGAAGGACAGCATGAAGCAGAACTCCCACCGCGGCTTGGCGCAGTTGGGCACAGTGAAGTACAGCAATGCCAAAATGGGCCAGCAAATGAAAAACTTCACTTTATCCAAAGTGCCACCTACAGTCACATGGTACAGCACATCACAAATTAAGATGTTAATTAAAATTTAGCTTTTTTAAAAAGCTTTTAAAAAAGAAAAGCTTTTTATGTTCATGGCATTCATTTGACCATCCTGTCCTTTTATTTATGGTGACTTAAGAGTTCACTGGGCGGGCAACACAGCACATGTCTCAGATGAAAGCACAGCTCACAAGAAAAAAGTCAAAAGAACAAGCCATAATCTCAACACAATAACAAGAGATCCTTTGTCATGTGATTTTCTCACAATTGAGCTCACACACAGAGAAAAACTGTGCATTGTTCAGTCAATTCAGTGTTCTTACTGTACACAAAATATACTGTGAATGTGGCCAATGATATATCACTCATAACTGAAGATAATAAAATGGCTTAACATGAAAGTTCAAATTTTCCAATACTTTGTTTTTCCACTTTTCCATTTCCAGAGTTTGCTCCCACCAAAAGTTAAATATTTTAGTTTAGTGTAAGTTGAGTCTATACAGTATGTGTATATATGTAACAATAGTAATACTGTGAAATTACAATTTAAAATTAAAGCTGCAAGCAGCGATGAAAGGGTCCTCGCACCTGGAAGCACCACCACCCGGTGGCCTCAGGAAAACAGCGAATAGTGGGCGACATGCATTTAAGCGGGTAAATATAGGAGAAATATGGCAAAGTCACTACAATGTGCCACACTTCCTGCTGCCAGCAGGAGGCTCTTTGACTATAATCGAATATTGGCATGTAGATGTCTTCAGGCCAGGACTATTATCAAACGTGAAGTTTAGGGCAGATCGGACATTGTATGCCTGAGTTACAACAACTTCCTGTTTCGTGGCGTAAATCGCATACATTTGCACTTAGCCGAGTGTTGCTTGATTTAATGTGTTTCTAGCATGTTTGGGACTTGATGGCATATTTAAATGTGTTTCTGGGAGGGAATTACAGTGTAAAGCATGCCATTTCCTGTTGCCAGCAGGTGGCGCTATGACTAACTAATATTGGCATGTAGATGTCTTCAGGCCAGGACTCTTATCAAACATATGAAGTTTGGGGCGTATCGGACATTGTATGCCTGACTTACAACAACTTCCTGTGTCATGGTGAAACATCAGACTTTGACAGGCCGCCACGGACACGCCCTTCAGCGAAAACTCAAGATCTTCGCAATTTAACATCACCAAGGCCTTAAGATTAGACTGACCAAACATGATGTTGTTCTAGTTAAATCTCAATGAGGATACTCAGAGTGTAAAACATGGCCTTTCCTGTTGCCCACAGGTGGCGCTATGACTGTAATTGAATATTGGCATGTAGATGTCTTCAGGCCAGGACTCTAATAATACATGAAGTTTGGGGCAGATCGGACATTGTATGTCTGAGTTACAACAACTTCCTGTTTCATGGCGAAACATTAGACTTTGTCAGGCCGCCAGGGACACGCCCTTCAGCGAAAACTCAAGATCTTCACAATTTAACGTTGCAAAGGCCTAGATTAGACTGACCAAATATGATGTTGATCTGGTTAAATCACTATAAGGAGTTAATCACAATGTAAAACATGACATTTCCTGTTTCCAGTAGGTGGCGCTATGACTGTAACTAAATATTGGCATGTAGATGTCTTCAGTCCAGGACTCTAATAATACATGTGAAGTTTGGGGCAGATCGGACATTGTATGCCAGAGTTACAACAACTTCCTGTTTTATGGCGAAACATCAAAATTTGTCAGGCCGCCACGGACACGCCCTTCAGGAAAAACTCAAGATCTTAGCAATTTAACATCGCAAAGGCCTTTAGATTAGACTGTGCAAATGCAATGTTGATCTGATTAAATTTCTAGGAGGAGTTTGTTGAAGTACAATGCACTGGCTATCGAGCCATTTTGCCACGCCTAATTCTGAAACCCATATCAGACGTAAATTTTCACCACTTTTGACGCGTGTGCAAAGTTTCATGAGTTTGAGAGCATGTTTAGGCCCTCAAAAATGCGATTCATTTGGGAAAAGAATAATAATAGACTGAGCAATTCCAATAGGGTCCTCACACCATCGGTGCTCAGGCCCTAATAACAGCTGAATTTTCAGCAGCCATTTCTCCAGTCTTCAGCTTCACATGATTCTTCTGAAATTCTTCTAATATGCTTATTTGGTGCTCACAAAACATTTTTTTCTTATTATCAATGTTGAAAACATTTGTTATGATTAATTTATTAAAATTAATTAATTAATTTAAAAAAAAAAAGTTACTTTGATCGATTTGTTGCATCCTTGCTGACCACAAACTTTTGAATGGAAATGTACACACACACACACAGTATATTTGAAAATAAAATGAATTTTCCATGACTTTTTGAATTTTTATTTTTTCCAAAATGTAGGTAATAATTTTCAGTAAGATTTAGTTTAACATTGATCAAAAGTATATTTATAAATGAACATTAACCTATATTAATAACTGCCGTTCATAGTTAAGTCATGATACCTAATGTAAAGTGTTACCATTTTTTAAAAATTTAATTCCATGATTTTTCCAGGCCTGGAAATACCATATTAAGCTTTTATTAAAATCACCATAGGAACCTTGCTGGTAAAGACACAGAATAAGAACTATGTGAATAGGTACACATATGATTTCAGATGCCACCACGTGCGGTTAAAGATCCAACGTGTTAATGTGTGACAAAGACAAACCACCTCACCAGGCAAGCTGAAAGGAGATGACATCTCACTCTCCGGCTCCTCAGCGAGTTTGTCCTCCGCTACGTTGCCATTTTCCATGGTGTCAGCTTTCTTATCAGCCACCAGCACTGCATCCACCCCATTGGCCGTCTTCACCAGCCGCTGCTGCTGCATGTATAAAAAGCAAAAACTGCTTCAAAAGTTCACTCTTATCCACTTCCTCACAATCCAACTCTTTTCAATTAAGACATTTGAAGAAATAGTTATTCCCAGCTAGTATGATGCTATTTTTCTAAAACAACATAAAAGTAAATAGCTGATTTTTTTTTCCATTTCTTGGTGATCTGTCCCTTAAAATGTTCTGTGTCCATAACGTTCATCTATGATGAGTTTAACATCATTCCCAGTCTCATTTCCTTCTTAACTAGCTGACATGTCTCTATCAAATTCCTCAGCAGTCTTTGTAACAGGGGGTTGAATTTCTAACACAATTCTTTGAATGCCAGCATGTGGATATTTATAGAAACAGTTTAATCAGCCTCACACCCAGAACTGGGCTACCTGATGAGAGAACTCCACAGTGCTGAGTTAACTAACAAAGACTTGTGCATAAGCTATCCAGAACTCTGGTTTATAAACCAATCTCTGGTTTGCCAGTGTTAAATACACTATTATAAACCGGATAGTGCAGACTCATAATTTTGAAAGGATGAGCTGCATTTCAAGCCCTTATAAAATAGCTGAATACATCTATTTTTCAACCAACTAACATTGGCTGAATTCAACATGAATCAGCATTCACAACCCATTTTAATTCTGTATTGTGACATTTTCCAAGCAAAAGATGTTTGAAAAAGGAACAATAAGACAGCCTTACTTTTATCCATCACAAATGTAATTTATTGTGTTCCACTCATGTTGTTCTAAGTCTTTATGACTTTCTTTCTGCTGTGAAACAAGAGATTTATAGGAACTGTTTTTGTCCATATAATTAAAGTCAATGGGGTCCAACCCCCCACCCCTCCACCCCAACTGAACTCCACTGTCTTTCATTGTATAGAGGGAAGGGGAAAAAAAGAAAAAAATCCCCACATTTCTTTTGTGTTCCACTGAAAAATGTAATGCAGGTTCTGAACATCATGAGAATGAGTAATTTTTTTTTTCCTTTTTCAATTACCATGTTAAAAATCACCGTAACCCACAGACTTTTGTGGATTATTAGCTTATTTTCTCAGAGGCGTTCACTCAGCAGGTGTATTTTCTTACCTCATTGATGATAAGCCGGCTTGCCATGCGCAGCCGTGTCTTAGGTCCAAAGTGGTTGGTGATCATTACCCTGAGGCCGGCCTCAGGGAACCGATAATGTGGAGGGCTTGAATTTATCATCTCGTCCACCATCACAACAGAGCCCCTAGTGTATGTTTTACTGGGCTTTACTGTGGATACGGAAGAAAAAAAAGTTTGTAAGCGCACCTACACATGCCACACAGCATGTACAGTATTTGTTCACACACACACACACACGACAAACCTGCCCTGAGAGACCAAAAAATAAATAAATCCACACAACAATGGTGCACAGAAACCAGCAGGGCCATAAACACAAACACTCAAAAGAAAAGGAGATGTCACAATTTTCAATCTAAAGTCCTGTCTGTCAGTGAGAGACTGATTCCTGCTGGGATAGACCGTATGCCCACCTCTGAGCCCCTCAAGATACTGTCAGAAACCATCAACACAGAATACTGACATGAAATTCTCAGCCATCCTTCCAGATTTCAGCTGGACATTACAGGAAGAGCTCTACTGCCAATACACTATCAACAACATATAGACAAACACACTAACCGAACGCCCAAACGGATATAATCCTGTCCCAAACTGATGCCACTGAATCATTATTGTTGTTAGGGTGTCGCAATATATATCGGTATTGACGATATATCAAGCCTACTGTATCATTTGATCATTTAAATGAAAACCTGTTGTATACAACCTACTAAATGCGTTCTGTCACCTGATTTATAGTTGGCAACTAAAAGGCCCTTTAGTACAATTTTAAAAATGTACCCCTTCAGGTCGTTGTACATGTTATTTTGGTGTTATTAAATTTATTTATTTTTAAATAAACGCAAGAATAAATTTCAAGATAAATAATTACTAGATTGAAGCAACTTGGCTGTACTTGACTATCCATACATAATTTTTTAGAAAAATCATGTTAAAATGAGAGTATGAAATATGATGCATCAGGCTTTTGAAGAACGATTGTATCTCTCAATCCCCATTGATTGCATTATACGTTTTGCCACCACAATAAAAACTTTGATCATAAAACTATATTGTAGTTTATGTATGAAAAAGTGGTTTCTATAATGACAGGCAGATAAAGTGGAGGGGTTAAAAACAGGACTAGGTGACCACTCAAAAAGGAAAGTCATTTTGGAAGCAGAGCAATTATTACATTTTGATCAAAGATTATCAAGATAAAAAATTTATTTGGAACTACATGCACTGATAAATTGTGCACAAGAACAGATTCTGATTTAATGTTGACTATCATATCTATAATTCACTTGCCTTTGTCCTTGGAAGATATCTTGAAAAAACCTCAAAAGAATATATGAGTACAAACCTTATCATACAGGCACAGTGGCAGATACCTTTTAGTAAACAAATGGAAGGATGTATTATTGGTACTGGGAGTAAGACATGAACACACGCACACGCACACACTCTGCAGGATGAGACAGGAGCCAGGGCAGATTTAGTAAGGCTAAACAGACAGGCTTCAGCAGGGGGGTGACAGAGACCGCCACGCAGCACAATGGTTAGAGCTGCACTACAGGACACCGCGCTCTGAAACAGAAAGCGGACCGCGGTTATTTAGCAAGGAAGCAAAGTGTCAGCCTCTCATAAGAGA
Organism: Rhinogobio ventralis; assembly: GCA_039654625.1. Lineage (NCBI taxonomy): Eukaryota > Metazoa > Chordata > Actinopteri > Cypriniformes > Gobionidae > Rhinogobio > Rhinogobio ventralis. Next base: position 24,162,504 of record CM077202.1, on the reverse strand, counting down.
TGTCAGATGGCTACACATTCAGTAAGTGCTGTTGGCGTAGGTTTTATAAACAGAAGACACACAGATAGTAGAATGGAATTCATTTAAAGAGGACAAGATCCGACTTTGTTGCAAGCAGCAGAGGGTTAGTTGCTATCCCATGAGGAAGCCTGTCTAGTTACCCTTACCTGGGCTGAGTAACGGCCATGATGCATCATCCCAAAACTGCCCATAACATTCATTACCATCCTCCATCTCGCTGATCACTGTGTTACCGTTGCCGACACCCTTGTCTTCCTTCCCCACAAAGAAGTTATGTATGCTAGTGTTAAACCTAAAAAAAAAAAACAACAAAAAACACAACAAACTGATTTAAACAATTTAAACAACAAAGGTGTCTCAATATGGCGAACGACCAATTTGAACCATAGCAAAATCTGCATGCCCTCACACAGAATTCCCAACCTTGTTGAAATAACAGGATTTCACCCACAAAAATTCACCACACAACAATAAATGTGACTGAACCTTAATTTAGCATGTCAGTATATCGATACCAGCAAAAATTAAGGATTCAGTACCTTAATTTCATTACCACAGTGTAAGTATTCGCTCACAGTTAAATATTAATGCAACATTTCTAAATAATTTAAAAATACTAAATAAGGCTAAATGGTTGTTTTAATAAAATAAAGAATCAGATGTTTAAACGAGCATACAAAATGGAGGACTCACTTCATGATGATGATGTAGCCAAGATACATGAGAATCAGTACCAGACTCTCCCACCTGCAGAGACAGAGGAAGGGACAGCCAATCAGATATCTGCCTTCAACCAGGCAAGATAAGATATACTCAGACTGAGGTTCACTTACCACAAAATCTTGTCATCATAAATAAACTGAAAGAAATATACAGAGTCTGTAAATATTCATGGAGTGGCAGCAGAATTCAGTGGACATTGTTCTTTTCTTTAAGTATTTTTTTCCTGCATTTCCTTCACAGACATTAAGAAAAAATATGTCAAAGTTTAGATCCAAACTAACCAGCCCCAAAATGAACATTACAAAAGAGTAAACAAAGATACATGTTTGTGTCTTTATATACACGTGTACTTAAAGTCACCATGAAATCAAAATAAATGTTTTCTTTTTTTTGGGGAATGTTGCCGTAGTCATTATTTAGGACTTATCTGTGCACCTCATTATTTAAAAAAATAAATAATGTGCCCTTATAATCTGTAATCAAAATAACCCCTCCCTCTTGCAGCCCCTCCTCTCTTCTCTGATGACGGGTTTACTGGCCTGAGGGCGGGACAACCTGTCACTCACATGAGATTACAGCAATAGCAAACAACAACCATCTAATCAATTTCCGAATTCAAGTCCCACCCTACATTTTTCTCTTGTTCGGAAAGCCGTTTAACTCCGGTATAAAGTACGTCACAACAGGGACAAAAAGACTAATCACAACTTCCGTTTTATGCTGACTAAGGGCGTACTCACACTAAGCATGGTTTTCTTGTACCGTGCCCTGGCGGGATTGACCCCTCCCCACTCCCTCGCTGCACTCTCATTGTACTTAACGTTCCAGGCCGGAGCACGCTTACGTCATTTACAAAATGAACTTTTTGTTTTGAATAAAACCGGAAGAAAAGCACTTTCGCTAAAAGACTGCCTAATAGATTGATCATTTATGCCACGCATTAATTTTCACTTGATTGTGCTGCACGTATCAGAAGATTATTATGGAGGCAGCTGACTTGGATGAATTTGCAGTTTTACTCGCAAACAACAATTCCTGTTCATCAATAAGGTGAGAACTAGGACCGTTATAAACCTAAATGTACTCAAATTAATTGAAAAGTGTACCATCCAAGTAGTAATAGAAGATGTTTGCTGTCAAAATGATGACTAAAGCACACAAAAGTAGAAGCTGTTCCGTGCTTCACCTCTTCAAGTGTGCCAGGGCACGGTATGAAGCGATCACACCAGTCAGACTTTGGGGGTCAAACGAGCTCGGGCATGGTTCAGATTGCCTGGTGTGAGTACACCCCAAGTCTTTTATAAGGGCACTGCAATCAAATCAGTAACTACAGTACAAAATAAAGCAATTAAGTAATAAATATTAATAAAAAATATATTTGAAGCTTATTACACACTATTACTGTACACTCACCTAAAGGATTATTAGGAACACCTGTTCAATTTCTCAATGCAATTATCTAATCAACCAATCACATGGCAGTTGCTTCAATGCATTTAGGGGTGTGGTCCTGGTCAAGACAATCTCCTGAACTCCAAACTGAATGTCAGAATGGGAAAGAAAGGTGATTTAAGCAATTTTGAGCGTGGCATGGTTGTTGGTGCCAGACGGGCCGGTCTGAGTATTTCACAATCTGCTCAATTACTGGGATTTTCACACACAACCATTTCTAGAGTTTACAAAGAATGGTGTGAAAAGGGAAAAACATCCAGTATGCGGCAGTCCTGTGGGCGAAAATGCCTTGTTGATGCTAGAGGAGAATGGGCCGACTGATTCAAGCTGATAGAAGAGCAACTTTGAACGAAATAACCACTCGTTACAACCGAGGTATGCAGCAAAGCATTTGTGATGCCACAACACGCACAACCTTGAGGCGGATGGGCTACAACAGCAGAAGACCCCACCGGGTACCACTCATCTCCACTACAAATAGGAAGAAGAGGCTACAATTTGCACGAGCTCACCAAAATTGGACAGTTGAAGACTGGAAAAATGTTGCCTGGTCTGATGAGTCTCGATTTCTGTTGAGACATTCAGATGGTAGAGTCAGAATTTGGCGTAAACAGAATGAGAACATGGATCCATCCTGCCTTGTTACCACTGTGCAGGCTGCTGGTGGTGGTGTAATGGTGTGGGGGATGTTTTCTTGGCACACTTTAGGCCCCTTAGTGCCAATTGGGCATCGTTTAAATGCCACGGCCTACCTGAGCATTGTTTCTGACCATGTCCATCCCTTTATGACCACCATGTACCCATCCTCTGATGGCTACTTCCAGCAGGATAATGCACCATGTCACAAAGCTCGAATCATTTCAAATTGGTTTCTTGAACATGATGATGAGTTCACTGTACTAAAATGGCCCCCACAGTCACCAGATCTCAACCCAATAGAGCATCTTTGGGATGTGGTGGAACGGGAGCTTCGTGCCCTGGATGTGCATCCCACAAATCTCCATCAACTGCAAGATGCTATCCTATCAATATGGGCCAACATTTCTAAAGAATGCTTTCAGCACCTTGTTGAATCAATGCCACGTAGAATTAAGGCAGTTCTGAAGGCGAAAGGGGGTCAAACACAGTATTAGTATGGTGTTCCTAATAATCCTTTAGGTGAGTGTATATTCACATATACAAGTTGTTCAGGAGTGCAGGTAGACTGAGTCCATCATATAATTCACAATGCTTTGTGGCAGTTGTCATCACTGTTGAAATCTTTTCCTGTGATTTTCAATTACATGCTTAAAGGGATAGTTCACCAATTTTTTTTAATTCTGTCATCATTTACTCACCCTGAAGTTGTTCCAAACCTGTATAAATTTGATAATTTATATTTAAAGAGATTTGGAAGAATGTTTGTAACCAAGCAGATCTCGGCCCCCATTGACTACCATAGTATAAAAAAAAATACTATGGTAGTCAATGGGGGCTGAGATCTGATTGGTTACAAACATTCTTCCAAATATATTCCTTTGTGTACAGCAGAACAAAGAAATGTATACAGGTTTGGAACAACTTGAGGGTGCGTAAATTATGACAATTTTCATTTTTGGGTGAACTATCCCATTAACAGACACAGACAATGATTTGTGTGTTCTGAGTGGTTAATGGCCCAACTTTTACAACTTTTTCATTTTCTTCATAAAAGCTTCTAAATCATTGTTTAACAACCTCAGAGCTCATAGTGCATGACTCCTGAAAGTTTTAGGTGTTATTGCTAATTATCAGTTTCTCTGTGGAGAAAGTTAATGGGATTTTTACCAGAACCTAATTTATTGTATCACTTAATTGCCAGATCTCATTAGATTGATGACACTTACTGCAATAAGGGCAACCACAGAAAAAATGTAGTAGATCGAGTCTCTGAACACAGCATACTTCGTGAGATAAACAACCTAGTTGGAAAAGAGAAGAGCTTTGTAAACAAAAGTCAACAAAAGCAACTATTCTTTCTTTTGTTAAGTGTCAGGTCTACTGTACCCTCAAGTCTGCCACAAGCAACAACAAAAAAGGTTTATGCCCGGTTACACAGACCAGGCTTAAGCCTAGTCAGAGACTAAAATGCACGTTTGAGCAGTTTTAACTGAAAGCAACTAGAACTGACATCGCTTAAAATATGTCAGTGCCATTTTTTTGTCTCAAGATGCACATTTTAATTTAACAGTAATTTTTTTCCAAGGCATGTTTATAAAAGCTACTTAAATATCCTAATTGAACTAAGGCCTAGTCCTGGCTTAGACTAAGCCCCGTCTGTGAAACCAGCAGGGGCCGGTTGCATAAACTGCTAAGACTAGAAAAAAAAGTTACATAAAAACATATACTGGTCTAATTTGATACCAAAAAGTAAGACTGATTACCCCTAACTAACAGCTAGTTGGTCATACTAGTTCTTAAGACACAGTCTTTACATAATGGCTAAGTTTATGCAACTGGCCCAAAGCCTTAATTTTTCAAAAGAAAAGGGGGAGAAAAAAACCCCCACAGCAATGTACTTTAAAAAGATCTTTCTTAGACCTCAATAGTAACAATAGTATGTGTCTGCAAATCCTTCATTTATTGTGGTCGAACTCTTACATTGGAATTTTTGAAAGCGAATGTTTAAAAATAAAAATCACTCTTTGAAATGAGAATGAGAAACAAAAAAACAAAAAAAAAGCAAGCCTGGAGAGTAATTTTTACATTGCAATGCTCAGATGAAAACATGAAAAGGTCAAGAGTGTCAGCCGCTCTGAAGGAGGCATGCTGTAATATAGAGCTCAGAGAGCTGCTCACCTGCCCCGCAAATATCCCACACACGCCGATGATGCACAGGATGTTGAACACAGCTGAGCCCACTATGGTACCTACCCCTACATCTCCATGTGTAATAAAAACACCTGCAGAAAACAAGAGGGTTCTAATCCACAGCATCTGTTAACACGACTAATGCATATACAAGCACCTGTACGCGTGGCTCACCAATTATAGAGGCAAAAAGCTCTGGGGCAGAGCTTCCAGCTGCCATGAAGGTCGCTCCTGCTACATCTTCACTCAGGTGTAGTTTCTAATGGATGGGAGGAACATACAGATTCATGCAGAGGATGTGCGAAGGCCATAATTAAAATGTCTAAATAGACCCTAGAGATGTGCATAACTGTCAGTGGTTTGTCTGAACAATTCCTTTAACAGCTGCTAGTCATTCACTCTAAAAGGAGATTTTTACATTCTTTGATTAATAGAGAGTTCAAAAGATATGTAAAAACGTCAGTCTTTACTGTCACTTTTGATCAATTTAATGTGCTTACTGAATAAAAATATTAACTAAACTACATGAAGGGAGTAAATAAAAATGGCACAGTTTTCTTTTTTTTTTTTGAGTAAACTATTCTTTTAAGGAACACTGTATAATTAGGCTGGTTTTAGGGTCATGTTACTGACTAGACATATTTTTCAGGGATATTTTGATAAAATGCAGTGTAATTTGACATAACAAAAAAATACAATACAATACAATACAATACAATACAATACAATACCTTTGCTTTGATGGCTAAAGCACAGAATGCAGTCAATGCAAAAATCTTATTTGAGAAGTTGATTACATCTCTAATGTAATCCCCTTTAAAAGCACCACCTTTTAAATATTTGAGCTAAAAAAAAAAGTAAACAAACCAACTATCCTGACCTATACCTAATAGAGTTGCATATTAGTATTACAAGATCTAGTATTCAGCATTACAGGATGGTGTGGGGAATTCTGGGTTTAGAAGAACAGGTAGAAGTTAATGGTTACGACTGTACATTCTCACCTCACAGATCTTCTCTAGAGAGGTCACAAAGTAGTCATCACAGACAATAGCAAGGGCCAGGAACATATATAAAGCCTGAAATGGGAAGCAGAAACCAGAATAAACCCATTAAAAGAAAGACAAGAATGAGATGCACCATAATGGAGGTGGTGTGCAGAAATAATTTAAGTTGTGTCTAAGTGGTCTCCTGGGGCCGTATTCACAAAACATCTTAAAGGATTTGTTCACTTCAAAATGAAAATTTCCTAATAATTCACTTACCCCCCATCTCATCCAAGATGTTCATGTCTTTCTTTTTTCAGTCGAAAAGAAATTAAGTTTGAGGAAAACGTTCCAGGATTTTTCTTCACATAATGGACTTCAATAGGTTGAAGGTCCAAATCAATGCAGTTTCAAAAGGCTTCAGAGGGCTCTGCACGATCTATCTAGCGAAACCATCTGTCATTTTCTAAAAAAATAAAAATAAAAATGCATTTACTTTTTAACCTCAAATGTGCGACTTTGCTGTTGTTATTCTTCACTGCATATGACGTCATCATGCCGGAAAGGTCACGCTTGTGACATACGTGGAAGAACCGACCCAGTGTTAAAATAAACGTGCAAAGACTAAATCAAACGCCCTTTACAAAAATAAAGGTAAACCAATGATGTCGGACAATTTTAAAGTTGGAGAACATGAGATTGAGTTTCAGCACTGGGTCGGTACTTCCACCTACGCAACGGACATGACCTTTCCTACGTGATGGCGTCATACGCAGTGAAGGACAACACAGAGGTCACACATTTGAGGTTAAAAAGTATATAAATGTTTGGTTTCGCTAGATAAGACCCTAGCATTTTAGCACTAAAACTAGCTCCTAAATCTGTGAAACGTCAGGAATAGTCAAGAGGACTCCTAAGTCACTAAGACCAAATCACAAACAATCCTAATGGCTGTTTCGGACCTTTCTCCCCTTTCTCTCTTCCACTTCACTTTTCCACTTCATAATAGGAAAAAATGGCAAAAATAATAAATATTTATTTAATAAAAAAAAAAATTCTGATTACCTGTGGCAGTTGTTTCACAAGTTCAGACAAATGACCGGATAGAGTAAAATAAGTGTATTTGCCGTGTTGTCCGAGAGGATCGAGAGCTCCAAGCTGGGAATTTAGCCCAAACCCAGAGTACTCCCCCCATATCGAGGTGGTGGAGGGATGCAGAAAACTGTCAAGGTAACTAGGTGAAACATCATGTCACTTGAATTTTGCAATCTCTTGAGAGAGGCTGACAATTAGCTGAACATATACTTGACACTTAGCCTACTTTTTAAAATCTTTATTTGACTATGGAAACATATTTTATTTTAAAATCGTTATTCGAATATGGCAACATGATACATTCTACAATATTTCTATCACCGACAGAGACTCCTCCCCATCAGCCAAATCACTGTGTCCATAGTTAGTAAGCGTGATGACATCATAAGCCGCTTTTCCCCCGTCGGGCCGAATGGTTCTTAGAATGGTAAGGAACTGTTCTAGTTGTGCTTCCAATTGAGCCTGGTACGGCACAGCACGATTACAAACTGTTCTCGGCCCGGTTGTCTAACCTGAATCATCTTGGTAGAATCCGTGAAGTGATGTCGCAACTCCGAATTGGTCACTTATTTGTTGCCTGGCTACCTGTTTCTTTGTAGCTGGCTAAGCACTCTATTTGAGCGACAAACACAAATTAATAACAAAATTAAAAAGAAATATCTGATCATCCTCAGCGCGTTTGCCATTTACATCTCATATCATCTGTAAACTCTTGCGTTACCAAGGCAACGACTGACGCTTTTGTATGACATTCCAAAGAGCGGCCGTTATCAGCCCCACAGTAGAAAATGAAACCGTAACCATACCAGCTGGCCTGGAGCGGCATGGAATGGAACGCTTACGCAATGAGAACCGTTCGGCCCGACGGTGGAAAAGCGGCTATCCATAGCAACAAGGTCAACCTCACTCTTACTCTTAGCTTAAGACGTCTCTCTATTCCTTAGTAAAAGTTGGTCTCAGCAACTTTGTGAATAGGTTAAGAGAAAACTCTTAACTAAGAACTTTTACTGCTATTTAAGAGAACTCCGTGCCAAGATAAAATGTTTTGTGAATACGGCCCCTGTTCTATAAGCAGTTGTTGACAGGGTGGCCTTAGTGCTGTGAACTCTGTGGCAAACTCATGACCAGTCACAAATGAAGACCAGAGCTGACAGACTATTTATAATTGTCATAAAATTGTCAGACATGCACCATTTATCCTGGATGACAAGGTCAACTGGTGAGCAAGGCTAGATGTTTATTGACGTGCACACACAAAGCTCTCCTACCGCAAATATATGTAGCAGAACAGCTCCTTGTGTGCGCTGTTTGTTAGTGAATACATCCTTGGGGAACTCATGGATGGCTGCATTGGAAATAAGAAAGAAAAAAAAAAAGTGTAAATTTGGCGCAAGTTGTCACTTTCCATGAAAATGATCCAGATAAAACCTGGATGGTACAGTCCATAAAACCAGATCTGCATGAGATTCCAAAGAACGATTGGAATGTGTGGGCAACAGAATATAAATCATGCCTACAGGGACAAGAGACAATCATAATGAATGAAAAATACATTGTATGTTGTACACATGGTCACCAGTGCATGGGACTGGATTTCATCACACACACACACACGGGTAAGCGCAATTTAGAAATAGGAAAATTACTGATGCATGATAGCACATAAGCAATACATAGTACGCTAGCAAAGCTCCATACTGGATGCACCACTGAATAGATTGACTAGTGGTGCATCCAGTATGGAGCTTTGCTAGCGGGATGCCTCGCTTGCTACAACTAGTACTCTTGGATCTGGGTGGGTTGAGGTTAAAGCAATATGGATTCCACACCCAGTTTCAATATCAGACAAAATATTATGGCTGTAGTGCTTCTCAAACCAAAGTTTTAAAGCTACTTTTGTCAGTCAAAAATAAGCCTTTTTTAACATTTTTTAATATGTAAAAAAACAAAAAACAAATTGTGACCAGTGCCATGTCATAAGCATATAAAAAAACAAAAACAAAGGGATGAGTCCAAAATCCTTTTCTGTGATAATCAACATTATGCCACAAATGCAGTTGATAGAGCTTAAATCTGTAATGAAACCAGGACATTCCTTTAAATCTGGTTTATATGCCTCCAAGGCCTGTTAGAGCAAAATCACTAAACGTCAAAGCCCCACAAACACATGGCTGGGTAGGTCACACGTCAGTACATTCTGTCATGGCAGCCCTTTTTGTGACCCAGGCAGCCCTGAAGGTCAAATAATCCCCAATGGCAGAAGATGCTCCCTGTCAGGGCCACACTAACGCGCATCATAAAATCAACATTATGCCATAATCTATACAGTCATCTGCCCCTCTAAAGCTAATGAAATCTCTTCAGTACTTTTGTTCTACTGGTGGGGACAACCATACCATAAATTACCACCATGATGCTACGGTGTTGTGAGTGGTTGCTGGTGCTGGATATTGCTAAGCAGTTGCTATTCTGGGTGAGTATTCTGGGTGGATTTGAAGCCATCATGGGTGGGGATTATGCTAATTGTGAATGAGCATGCATGCACACAAACCCTATTTACAAATGATTGGAATTCATTAACATACGTTTAACTACCAAATCTGAGGCTTACAAAGCTTTTGTGAATTCCAAGGAGATTGGGAAGATCCGTTTGAGCAAATTACTCTGTTTATTCCTATGTTTACTAAAGTTACTAAAGTTTTTTTTTTGTTATTCTAAACATTATAAATGTTACTCTGAAACAAAATTTTCAACATGAGTGGTTCTTGGGGATGGCATGTCTCCATGATATGCTGGGTCCTATATATGGCTCGGGACCCTGCTTTAAATGTAAGACAAGCTTTTCCACCCATATTATTATCCTTCAAAGCAAACACCAGTAATGAAAGCATCTTCTGTGTAAATGCATCAAAAAGGGCTTAAATCTTCTACTGCCAACTAATTTTTCAGCCTGAAGAGCTCATTAAAACACCCATGGAACTAATAGCTCTCCCCGTTAAGTAATCTATCATAAATGACAGCAATAGCGGCGTGATGTTTTATCACAAGCACCATCATTGCTTCCATTGTCGCTATCTGAAGGACTGAGAAAAATCCCAACGTTTCATTCATCAAGCGGAAGAAAGTCATTGGTGCCCTGATCACATTTCCCTTCCCACAGCTTGCCCCTCCCATATCACAAGGAGGAGCGGACACCCTCAAGGTCATCTCTTGAGAGAACCCACAGAGCACATGCAGACATACAGAGTATCATGCACAGCCTACCACCACACATATACATATACACACTCCAGACATTCACAGCCAGGGCTCCAGACTAACATTTGAGAGCAGAAGCACCGGTGCCACTAAGTTCTACAGATTCTGACACTGGGGGATTTTTAATAAAGGGTAATTTCATAAAATTCATAAAATTACTTTTGTTTTGCATTAATAAGTGAGGTTACTAATAATATTACGTTTATTTATTGAACATTTGACAGTAAAGCACTGAGCATGAATTGAGATCCAGATAAAATTTGATCTTTATTAACAGTAATATGCAAAAATCTAATTTTTATAGGGAAATTAAACATTCTACTCATTAAAATGCACCATACTGAACTGACCGACAGCTTCAGTGATAATAAAAAATGAACACTCTTTACTACTTTAAATCAGTAACAATTTGAAGAAAAGTTTTTTTTTTCTCATGAGATTTAGTGACTTTCCATAAAGGAGTGGAAATGGCTTAGGCAATTAAGTGCTCCTCTGTCACCATCTACTGGTTATAGTGGTAATTTCATGTATATGTATATGTATATAAAAAAAGTGTTTTTTTGCCACAAAGTGTTTTCCTTGATCTTTAAACTTTTGGTTTTACAAATCAACACATTAAAACTGTATAATATTTAGAGCTTTGAAGTGCTGGAAAAAGTGTGAAGCACTTTAAAGCATGGACCCTGAAATAAATAAATGTAAAAACATTCAAACCATTTCTGCAACAATACCATAGATACAGTTAGCATTACCTCCGAAAATCTATGGTGAATGTTGGTGATTTGTGGACTGGCGAGCATTCTATAACTTGTTCGTTAATTGCACAGTGTTTCTTTGGTTTCCATGTTAGCGCTGTTTGATCTGATATCTATGGCTTATGACAGAGAATTGTTTGCAAAATTAAAATGCTTCCCACTAGATCTTGCAGCGATGTTATAAATTCTGCAGAGAACTCAAATGCTTTCTCACTGGATCTCCCAGGGTTGTCGTTTATTCAATATACACTCACCTAAAGGATTATTAGGAACACCTGTTCAATTTCTCATTAATGCAATTATCTAATCAACCAATCACATGGCAGTTGCTTCAATGCATTTAGGGGTGTGGTCCTGGTCAAGACAATCTCCTGAACTCCAAACTGAATGTCAGAATGGGAAAGAAAGGTGATTTAAGCAATTTTGAGCGTGGCATGGTTGTTGGTGCCAGACGGGCCGGTCTGAGTATTTCACAATCTGCTCAGTTACTGGGATTTTCACGCACAACCATTTCTAGAGTTTGCAAAGAATGGTGTGAAAAGGGAAAAACATCCAGTATGCGGCAATCCTGTGGGTGAAAATGCCTTGTTGATGCTAGAGGTCAGAGGAGAATGGGCCGACTGATTCAAGCTGATAGAAGAGCAACTTTGACTGAAATAACCACTCGTTACAACCGAGGTATGCAGCAAAGCATTTGTGAAGCCACAACACGCACAACCTTGAGGCGGATGGGCTACAACAGCAGAAGACCCCACTGGGTACCACTCATCTCCACTACAAATAGGAAAAAGAGGCTACAATTTGCACGAGCTCACCAAAATTGGACAGTTAAAGACTGGAAAAATGTTGCCTGGTCTGATGAGTCTCGATTTCTGTTGAGACATTCAGATGGTAGAGTCAGAATTTGGCGTAAACAGAATGAGAACATGGATCCATCATGCCTTGTTACCACTGTGCAGGCTGGTGGTGGTGGTGTAATGGTGTGGGGGATGTTTTCTTGGCACACTTTAGGCCCCTTAGTGCCAATTGGGCATCGTTTAAATGCCACGGCCTACCTGAGCATTGTTTCTGACCATGTCCATCCCTTTATGACCACCATGTACCCATCCTCTGATGGCTACTTCCAGCAGGATAATGCACCATGTCACAAAGCTCGAATCATTTCAAATTGGTTTCTTGAACATGACAATGAGTTCACTGTACTAAAATGGTCACCAGTCACCAGATCTCAACCCAATAGAGCATCTTTGGGATGTGGTGGAACGGGAGCTTCGTGCCCTGGATGTGCATCCCGCAAATCTCCATCAACTACAAGATGCTATCCTATCAATATGGGCCAACATTTCTAAAGAATGCTTTCAGCACCTTGTTGAATCAATGCCACGTAGAATTAAGGCAGTTCTGAAGGCGAAAGGGGGTCAAACACAGTATTAGTATGGCGTTCCTAATAATCCTTTAGGTGAGTGTAGGTTCCGCGAGTACCTGTTCTGAGTTCGAGCTACGCTGTCTATTATTGCTCCGAGCTAATAAACAGTCCGCGCTGCACAGCTCAAACGAGAAGCGTGGTTTTGTTCTGCTTTCATTTAATTTGCCTTTTGATGTTGTTTCACATATGCAACAGAAATGAGTAACGTGGTGGTCCCACCAGTGGTAGGAAAAACCTGAGCCCTGACAGCAGCCACATCCAAGAGAACCGAACTGCTTGGTGCTACGGAATAAGCCTAGACATTATACATGCATTATATTTTGAAGCCAAAGGATTTTATGCCAAGAAAAAAAAAGTGGCCCGTGAGTGCACATGCAAAAGTTGCCATTGTGATGCTACGGTGTTGTAGGTGGTTGCCGGGTGTTGCTAAGCAGTTGCTAGGGCATTCTGGGTGGAAATGAAGCCAGCGATAGGTGAACCCAAATCCAATAGACCACCAACAATCTCTATTTCTGGTCCCTAGATATGGCATGGGTCACTTCTTCAATGCAAGCCTATAAGACTTTTAGCAATTGTACCATTTTGTCCATCAAGCAAAACTTATACAGAATGTCTGATCGTTTAGAAAAGTAACAGCACAACTTTCCTCAAGCCACGTTTCATAAATGTGTGGAACAAGAAAACATTTTGAAACTTTGTCCACCCAAAGAAAGTCAACGGGGTCCAAAACATTGAACCTCAATGACTCATTGTACAGACTGGCTTCATTCCCAAGTGCATACTGCATCAATTGGGAAACAAATTCCGTTATAAATTCATCAAACTTCAGAAGCATAATCTCTTTATATGATAAACAGATTTAACTCAGGCTTTTATTCATATATAAACAATCAATCTACATACATAGAGCTCATCAAATATTGCAAACAGAATTTCAAACGTGCTTGCTTGACACGCAAGAACAAGGGAAAGGAAAATATGTATATAAATATAATTAAATATCAGTTGATATGCACGAAGCAGCAACCATTTTCCATAGGTGCTGCTTCTGCAGGATGGGACTGCATGTGGTATTCAGCAGGACCTGCTGTTTGTTGACAGTGGAGGTTGTTTTTCTCCAGGATGATACGAAGCTTCGCAATCTCTTGCAAGTAAATCCATTAAAGTCCTTATGAGCTCTGACATGCTGCATCAATTATTAATGACGGTACCATTAAAAACAAACTCTCTCCGTCTCTGTGGACATCATGACAGCGCTTTCAGGTGGAGGCTTTGTCTGGGTTTCCAAACAATTGGTGAACAATATACAGTACTAGCATGTACGTATGTGCTTTGGGTTTGTATCAGCTATATGAACAGCATATAGAATGAGCTACTGTGGAGAATCATCTCAGGTAGAGTGAGACAGTATGTGCTTCGCGGTCTCCCATCATCTGATGACCTTATACATCAACGTCTGTCCAGATGTGAACATTCATGGCAGGACCAGCTCCTCACAGTTGGACATACTATGCTGAGCTGGATGCGGTTGTGGTTGTCAGTGTGGCATGTTAGAGTCACTGCCTTATGCAAGAAATCGTAGGATGTGTTCAGAATGACATATACTAAATACTACTTTTTTTGTAGAGAGAGAAAAAAAAAAAAAAAAAATTATTTACATACCCTTGGTTAATAATGCATTAATTACAGTGCACCGCCTTCGAGCATTATTTTTGCACCTTTTGTAATAGTTGAGTGTTTCAACAATAGCTGTAAAATGGAACTCAACATCACATTACCATCAAGTGTAAAATGTGTCTGTTCAGACGGTTAAAAATGGCAGATGGCTGGATGAAACTGCCAATTCACACTCTGACAGTAGGTGGCGCTTACAGAAAATCAGAAAAACCCTGGTTAAGGTTAGTGTTGTGCAACTTTCTGTTTTTGACACCCACTTGTCACAGAAAAGAAAGGCAGTCAAAATGGTATTTGCATGTTTTCATACAGTTGTTTGGATTTTTGTATTTGCTATGTATAATCAAACAATACCAAATACAAGAGTTAAGACCTATTTACACCAAGAACGTTTTATATACTAGGGTCCATCCACTGTTATAGTTGTGGCTTTCCCAAGAGAGCTGGTTTCGGATTCTTCCTCTGCTATCCACTATCTCTAAGCAAAAACACCACCAATTCGTAGTTTTATACAACAGCAGCTGCTCTAGGCATGTGACCAAAAGCAAAGATTTTACTGGTTGGAGAGTTTTCTTCGCAGTGTAATGAAGATAACAATTAAACAATTAAAATGCATTGTTAACATGCAAATCATTGTGTTGGTCTAAACAGACATTACCAGCAGTTAATTCAAATTAAAATCTTTAAAATCGCACCAAATATTAATCTTGGTGTAAACTAGGGTTGTGCGGTATACCGGTACTGGGAAAATATCTGTATATATTTTATTTAAAAAGGCACGGTATCATGATTTTGCTCATTTCAGTACTGGATACGCTGATGTTCGGAAGTTCATCGTGACCATCCTGACATATACAAGGTGTTAAGAGATCAACAGGTGAGTGCATCATTCTAACAAAATCTAATTTAAACCTTTATTTACTTTTAACACTGATCACATAGTTTAAAATGACATAACCAATTATGTTTAGATCTCACAATATTTGCACTTAGGTTTAGGTAGGTCTAACAGTAGCATTCAGGTACAGAAATACTACAGAAATTGAATAAAAGTAATCAATGTAAAATAACACTGGATAGTCTTAACTGTATAAATTAAACAAAACCTTACAATTAAACTTACAAAACGTTATTTAGTTTAGTGCCAGACAAAAGCAGGTATATTAGGCTGCTGTCACAGATCCGATACTGTTACACGTGTTTTCTTTCTCAACCGTTTACGTTCACTTAAGACAAAATTTACTGCGTTTGTGAATACTCACGAAGACGGATATTTTGACATAATTTTGACCATTTAAATGCAATAAGCTGTGAAAAAGAACTCACTCTGGAATGCGCAAGCTCTTCGAGAGGTGGCTTCATGTGTGCGCATTATGGGAAGAAGTGCAAAGAAAACAGTCTCTCAAAAAGCGCGCAAGTACTGAATGATATAAAAATCGCTTGCGTATTTAAATTGACAAGACTTAAAAAGATGTGGGCAATTGAGGTTTCTGTACAGCTGTCCCAAAACGCAAGTGATAGTGTTGTATCGCAGCACGCACTTTGCTTATAGTGCAGACGTGACGTCATTTAAAAGTTCCATGGCATCAAAATTTCACTTTATGAAGTTTTTTAACATTAATAGGAGTTCCCCTAGCCTGTCTATGGTCCCCCAGTGGCTAGAAATGGCGATAGGTGTAAACCGAGTTCTTGGTATCCTGCTCTGTCTTTGAGAAAATGAAAGCTCAAATGGGCCATTCTGGAATATTTACCTCCAGGTTACCTCCCCTTTCTCTGCTTTGCCCGCCCAGCCCCAGAAAATTTGGAAAAAATGGATTCCATTTATTTTTTACATTTAATTCAGTCACAATGTCAGCACAGGCTTTACAAACAGTCTTTTACGATATGGATTCGACAGCAACGCCACAAACAGTAAGTAACAGTGTTCATTAATGCCTGATCTGTGATGAGTGATTTCTGATGTGTAGCTAATTATTCAAGTTCACACAGACTTTCTTTCTAAATCGTTTAATACCGTTTATGCATCAGTGAATCAAGCCAGTGACTAAACGATCAACTTCACATTGTTTCTCTTAGTAGCATGAAACAAATATGTTATTATATAGTATATCTGCACACTTGCCCAAACTCCCGTTATAATGAATGACGCTGTTATGCTGCACAAGGAAGCTCTTACTGTATTATATATATTGATATTGTGTTTGCTGTTAGTTGTGGTGAAAGCATTTTGTGAGAAAAATAGCATTGCAATGATGAGATCACTGCATTCACGCGATAAACAGACCGTCTGTCTGCTGAATGGTCATCACTGCAGCCTTTCATGTGATGGGAATCTAAAATTAATGCTATAAAATCAACACTTTAAAGATTCATTCATCTTGACAGCTGTAATAGTAAAAAAAGGTAGTAAAAGTATTCGAGAGGGGTTCCACATGTAAATGCAAAGATGTCAGCCAATCACAACAGTGGGCGTTTACACTGAAGTCTCACAGCAGACACGCCCCTTCAAACAGAGCATTCAAGCCAGAGGGCTAAAATCAGGATAGAAAAATGCCTTTTATTTCTAAATTATGAATTTTTTTTATGATGTAAAAATCATACTAACAATATAAGTACACTTTAGGAAACATTAAAAAATATTTATTTTTTTTAAAATCCACATCATGGGACCTTTAAAGCCAGAAGAAATTTGCTCATTTTGAGATATAGAGGGGGGAGACGCAGTACTGCTGATTCTCTCACACTGTGTGTGAAATTACTTCTCACAAAAAGTTTTCAAATTACTGATTTGATGTAATAATCTGTGCGGATTAATTTACTAAAAAATGTTTGCGATAATTTCCCGCATTATAAATGCAAAACCTGCGGGAATGAGAAAATGAGTAAAATTATGTGCAATACCCATGCCGAAATTCAGACCCTGTATGGTATCGATTTAATATATCGATACTATGCTATTAGATTGTGGTACCGTACCAAAGCCAAAATTGTGTATCGAGCCAACCCTAGAGTAAACAGGACTTCATGCACCATCACAAATTATTCAAAGAATCAGAGATTACATGGATTACAACGGATAACTTGGAATTCACACAAAAATCAAAGTTACTTCAGTTGTCTTGTGGAATATATGTAAACATCAGTCCTAAATTTTATGATTCCAGATTCTGCAAGAGGGTGCAAACTTCTGCAGTTAACTGTAACGTGTGCGCCTATAGGACTCGCAAGGTGGGCTAGGCATGAGTGATAGAATGGGTAAAGCTAGCCATCCTGTGGAGGTGGTCCTGTTACAAATGCAGTTTCATGTTTAACTGTGGGCAAGTGTGTGGTTATTGCCAGTGATTACAACCTACGACTATATTTACTGCTTTATTTGAGAGCAGAATTACACCAGTCAAGGCCTGTAAGCATTTAAATGTCAAATAGTTACAAGTCTTTTACGGAATAAACTGCGTAGTTTATGTACAGGAGCAATCCGGAAAGAGCACCGTTAATTCTAGATGAAATACAATGCCGCCTCTAGCCCAATCTCTATCTGACACGCCTCCTGCTGTAACGGTATTATGTTTTCTTTATGAGATATGCTGCAGAACTGTAAAGCTGTTGAATAGTGTATTAACCCATTTGTCAGTGCCTGAGCTTGCAGTTATGTCACATCTTAAAAGTGCACACACAAAAGCACAACCCCCAACACATTCTACCTATTTTCCTTACGAACAATTCGATCAATCTTTTCCAGTCCGTAAAAAAAAAAATGGAAGTTCCTAAAATAACCCCTACTCAGGCACAGGAGCATTCTGCTTATTCAAATTTCAGCTGGCATTCAACCTAGACTGTCTGAGCGCTCTCTCTCTTCCAGATTACTTATTGATTTGAGCAGCTTCTGAGGAGCACAAACATAAATGGAGGCCACTCTCATCAAAGCACCTGCTTGTTTGCCTATGTGAATGCCTGTTCGGTGCGATTTTCCTGTTACAAAACCACATGAACAAGCAAAATATCTTTTTTTTCATCTATAAATTGAATTGTGCATGCTAATTGAACTGTACATGTTTGAATTCTGAACATAAATGCAGAAAGAACAGTAATAAGTGCTGTTCTCTCTCAAGAATGCCATGTCGTTCCTGAGCTAAAGAGATTGATGTGATGTTCTCATCACTTAAAATTATAATCAACTCACTTCACATCAACTGATGCGTTTAGTAAAAAAGGGAAACTTAAGCTTATTGATGACAACCTACCCTATAGTCTTAGCTTTAGAAGGTGTCCATGGACAGCTAAGGGACTATATTGCATGCAGAAATGGCAGGATCTGGCCTGCTCCAATTGGATTGGCTGATTGCTATGCAACTTCCGTAAATCAGTGTGCAATTGATTTTAATCAACTGCTAGGAAGGAGTGTTTACCAAGTACTAAAGAAGCAAACAAACACTGTATTTGCCAAAGTATGCAAGGTGCATGGCATAACTCCTTAAGATATTTGAGAGGCACTTAGTATTGAGTAAACATGATATTCTCTATAGTTAGGACTGTTTACAGAAATGTCTGTGAAATAATTGCTACTCATTACTTTTAGATGGATGAAAATTCTGACCACAAAGTTGCAAGACATTAAACAAATTGCTTAAGTGTAGTCGGTGCAAGCTTTCACAGAAATTGCTGTATCAGTACTTGAATGCATCAATAACATGCAATGCATCATCGATTTCACATTTACCTGCTTCTAAATGTCGCAAGGCTAGAAAATCTGGCTGGTTATGTTGACTTTTCTTCTGTGAGTAGGTTATTATTTGCTAGAACAATATTGT
Organism: Rhinogobio ventralis; assembly: GCA_039654625.1. Taxonomy (NCBI): domain Eukaryota; kingdom Metazoa; phylum Chordata; class Actinopteri; order Cypriniformes; family Gobionidae; genus Rhinogobio; species Rhinogobio ventralis. The sequence continues at coordinate 24,143,477 of CM077202.1, read as the reverse complement.
GGTAAACTGTCAAATGTTTTACACAGCGAGAGTATAATTTACTGATGATTTTTTGTGAAACACCTTGATTGAATGGCAATATGAGGGCAGACACTAAACCTCTTAAGGTAAACTGCATAAATGAATAATAATTATTCAATTATAGCAATATGTATGCGTGGGCACTGTGTTGATGTCTACAGCAAGGGATAAACAATGGCTTAAGGAAAATATAAAATGTTGCTGGACTGCTGCTCTGATGCATTTGGAAACAGTCCATGATAGATCTAGGCTAGAGCTTAAATGAAACTATGAGCAGTACAGAAATATCAGCATTTTTACCACAGGGAGAACACTAAATGTTGACTGGATATTCTCCATTTCAAAAGGTTTGATTTTAAAGGAATGGCATTCAGAAAATACCTTTAAATCACCATGACAGATATTAACTGAATTCGTTGTGCTAAAGTATCACACCTGCATCTGTGAAAGCCACCCAAAAAGTTTGAATATTGTTGTGGATGATGGGGAGACTTGGAGTCAAAAAGGTTGAGAACCAACGTCCTAACCCATCAGAAGTCTCTGAGGTGTTTTCTGCCTGTCAATCATTGTGTAGGCCATCCTATAGACAGACGGAAGCTGAGAATGTAGTAGCTGAATCAGTTAAGCTGTATATTCAGCTTCATAAGCAGTTGCCTGTTAGCTTGTCGTGCAAGGCGCTATTTTGCTAATGTTGCTTTTGATAAATTTGACAAGATGATTTGCTGCTCTCCTGCTGCATCTCTGATTACAACTGTCTCAAGGGGATCTTTGTAGGAGAAAGTGTATCTTTTTAAGCAGCTACGTCTGGGGGAATTTCACAACGGTTAATAATGCTAACTGCTTCAAATGAACAACCTAGTCAGCATTACATTACAACAATAAGAAATAAGTGCTCATCGGAAACGCTCACACGCAGCGGGACATAATTGCAGGAGCAAATGCGTCACAATTGTGACAGCCGACGTGACCTCCACCTGGCGTTCAGCTCGGAGGGTTGCTGACAGAGATGGACATATCTCATCTTTCTTCTTCCTTCTCACTCATGTAGCTGGCAAAGACCTCAGATCACAGCTCACTCACATTCTGGCTGGCAGCAAGGCTAAGATCCACAATGTCAGCATTTGACAACGGTGCATGGCGTACCGCTGAGCAAATGTGCCTGAAAGCTGTGCTGTTCCACACTCCCTAAGACTTTGAAACATTCATTATGGGCAGAGAGCAAATTGAAAGGGCAGATTCCATCAGCTTGAGATGACAAACTTACTCAGCTCACTACTCTAATAGAGACACAACCCCTGAAACGTTCCAGAATCTTGCGTCGCAGTGCACGCAGGGTCACACACACACATATCGAACTGTGGCATTCGGCAAATAAGAGCCGCTTAATGAGAGAGCCCTGGGGCACTGAGATGCCATGACTCCCAAGACATATCCGAAAATCTCATCTTTCCTAGTATCTCCTATGGTCACAGCAATGTCGAGGGGACAAACATCTAAAAATAGCCTTCCTGCTTCCATTTATAGAACGCACAAAGCAAAGCCACAGATCCATTTCTCTCATAATCACAAATCTTCCCTTACAGTTGTTTTGTCTTTCTACAAAGCTGCCCCAAGCGATAAAGATTTCCAGTCAGGGCAGCTTAATTTAGTGCTGGTACAATTCATTTCAATAAGTTGGCAGGACCGGGCTCCATTCCATTGATGTTCTCATGCATATATTACATTTCGTTGAAGATTTATGTCTTTATCAGCATTGTCTTGTCAATACCCAAATTGAGGGTAAAGGGACACACACAATAAATCAAAGACATTGACATTTCATTATTTGGAATACATTTATTTAGTAACACTGTGTCCTAACCAGACATGATGTGACGGGATATTAGGCATGTGACAGTATAACATTTTCATGTTGCAATTAATTGCTGAAGCTCTTAAATCACGGTATACGGTATTATCACATTATTGAAACAAGTTGCAAAAAAGTGTTGTCATACTATAACAGGTTTAGTTTTCTTATGACAAAAAGAACTGAACATTTAAATACAATAAAGCAATACACAAAAATGAATAAATGTTTCAAACAGATTAAAGTGCAAAAGAATTAAACAATAAGGTCTCACTACTTAACGTTAGTTAATGCATTAACTAACATTAACAAAGAGCAAATAGCTACATTTGTTACAAAGTTATTATTCTTTGATAACGTCAGTTAAAAAAATACAACTGTTAATGTTAGCTCAGGTCCATTAAATAATACACAAAAAAAAAACAAGCTTTTGAACTAACTTAATTAACCCCTTGCCTGTCACCCCCCATTTTGGCAAGTGGGGCATTTAGACATACCCCAAATAAAAGGGTTGCATACCCCAAATTACTCAGACTGTTATTAATATGGAGATATATAGGCTCAAACATTAAAACAAAAATTAAAAAAATATTAATAGTCCTAATTTTTATACATTTAAAAATATATTGTCAAAATTAACGCGTTAATAACGCATTAACGCAAATTTATTTTAACGGCACTAATTTTATTAAATCGACGTAAAGGATGCAGCAGCAAACAGAAATAGGGAAAGAAAAGGGCTAACATTAACATTATTCTGAAACAAGTGACGTTATATAGCCTACATAAGCTACCATTTTTTCTGTTTAACTTTTATTAGACTCCAGATCGAAATAAAAGAAAAGGGCGTTTTTACACTGAGCACGTTTGCTGCAGTCCATGTCCGAGTGCGATAGTTCTCGGTTTCCCCCGCAGCGCTGGTCAACTTGATTCTATTGAACCCTGGTGCATTTGCGTGCATCTTACATAATTACAAACATGCACAGCGCATGATAGAAAACAGAACGCGGGTCAATATATTGTTTTTTTTTTATAATTATTTTGAATTTAGTGTTATTATGCGCAGCTGAGTAAATGACATTTGGGTTTACTGTAGGCTGTGTCGGATGAAGGGGGCTTTCTGTTGCATGCTTGCAAAGGGACTCTAAGGAGATGCGCAATGCGCGAATACACAGAAAGCTCGCTCTCGCTCGTATCTAAACCTCCGAGGTAAATCATTAACACCATCACCACTTACACATGTTTTGTTGAACTAAATGCATTACAATTTCACTAATAATAAATCATGCATATTTGTCCATACCCATGCCGATTAGAGTATTAAAAACGTGAAACATATTCATTTAAGGTACATTTTGAACTGATAAAAATGTGCGATTAAGTTGCGATTAAACGCGAGTTAACGCATGACAATCATGCGATTAAATATTATAATATTATGTCAATATTAATCGATTGACAGCCTTAATAAAAATATTATGTGAATGTAGTATAACAACTTATAGCCACAACTAAAGTGAAGCCACAAGTGTGGTCATGCTTCATTTCAAATCTGAGGATGAAATCTCTAAAATTATGCATTTTATGAAGCATATTGTATGGCATGTCATGTGAGTTTTTAGCGAATGCTAAGATAAGATGCCATCTATGTTATTGGCCTGTAAAACACATACTTGCAGTCTACGAACTAGTCTTTCAACTGCTTAATTCATACTCTATTGTTTTCACTAAATGAACTTTTCACACGTCTGTCATGAATGACTTGATCCTCATTATTCTTTTATAGTAATTCTTTTGTTTGTATTATATCCATTATAGCCTATTCAGGCATTCTGAATTGGCCATCAACCCCACTTTACATTAAAACCTACTATCTGAAGTCTTTCTAGCAAACAGACAAACAAAAAAAGCATGCTTTTGGTACCTTTTGTGAAATAAAATATAGCTCCTGGCATGACAGGTGCATTAGAGCTACAGTTAGCATCGAGCTACAGAACACAAAATAAAAGATTAATATTACACTTTAACTCCAAACTCCCTTAAATAGCCAGCGAGTGTCTGTATTTACTTCCGATCGCAATATAATGTGGGTTTCAGTGATGTTCAATGATGTTAAAATTTTATATTTGGCATTTTATATGGAGCTAATCGCTACACCTGCTTAGCATGTAACTGGAAACATTCTTTATTCATATGAAAATACACCAAATCGCATGCAAAACACACAAACCATATGCCATCGTAATCGTGCGTTTATTAGCTTCGTTTTCACGTGTTGGCAATGTTTACAACAGAGAGAGATGAGAATGAGGAAGTGCACTGAACAGCGTGACCAGATGGGGCAGGATTGTTGTCACGTTGAGTCATGTAAGATGATTGACAACTGTGCAGCAAATGAGAGAGCTCTGAGATCATAAGTGACGTGCAGCAGGAAGCAACAGACACAGAGATCGCTTCAGATCAGCATAATTCAGTGAGAAATGAATAGAGATATTATTCTGTATGACGAAATATTTTGCAAACATGTGATAAATCTATATTTGTCCAAATATGCGCACATTTGGACTAAGAGCCCGAACGGCTGCATGTGACCACAAATAAACCGGAGTGACTGGCTTTTGATATTGTTCATTACAGATAGATTATTTTGCACTCCTGACATAAATTAAGAAATTAAATGTCATTGCAACCTCATTTTACCATAAACAGTAGTCAAATAACGAAGCAGTGAATGTTGAACAACAGTAATCTGGGGCCGTCGGCGATACTTGACTGCTAAGAAGTTAAATTAAGGAAAACTTTTCCACGAAATTGAATTACGTTTTTCCAACAAAATCTAATTGGTTTGAAATGATTTGTTGTAATCTTGTTGTATTAACTTGAATTCATTTAGTCAAGACTACTAAAAAAAATCATGTCAAAAAACAGTGTCAAACTAATTTATTTTCTTTATTTCTATAAAAACTAATAGTCAACAACACTTTTTCACATGCTAAGTGTAACATTTGTAGCATGCAAGTAATGATCAAGTAAAATATTTCTCATCACTGGCATTAGCACAGTTACAGCTCATTGAGAACACCATAGCCTAACCACAAGGTCTACACGTCACGATAATGGTAACCTCGTAAAAATCGTTACAATATAACAACTTTTAAATGTCAAATATAACATCAAACTTTAACAGGTCTTTCCCCTTTAATAAAAAGCACATTAAAAGGATAGTTCACCCATAAAAATGAAAATTTGATGTTTATCTGCTTACCCCCAGGGCATCCAAGATGTAGGTGTCTTTGTTTCTTCAGTAGAACACAAATGAAGATTTTTAACTCCAACCGTTGCGGTCTGCCAGTCGTATAATGCATGTCAATGGCAACATTTTAGAGTATGAGAGCTATGGGAGTAAAAAAAACATACAAATCCATATTAAACCCTACGGCTCGTGATGACACATTGATGTCTTAAGACACGAAATGATCGGTTTGTGCGAGAAACCGAACCGTATTTATATAATTTTTTTTACCTCGGATGCGATCCATGTACAACATCACTTCCGGTGGGTGAGGTCAAATGTACACAATATGGCTCATCTCAATCGGATACATATGGCGGAAGTGATCTCGCGCACGTATCTCTACGCCATAGTGTATTTTGACCTCATCTACCGGAAGTGATGGCGCACTGAAAACTGATGTACGTAGTGTTGTATGAGAGGTAAAAAAAATTATATAAATACAACACCGATCGTTTCGTGTCTTAAGACATCAATGTGTCATCACGAGCCGTAGGGTTTAATATGGATTTGTATATGTATGTTTTTTTTACTGTCATAGCTCTCATACTCTGAAATGTTGCCATTGACATGCATTATAGGACTGGCAGACCGCAACGGTTGGAGTTAAAAATCTTCATTTGTGTTCTACTGAAGAAACAAAGACACCTACATCTTGGATGCCCTGGGGGTAAGCAGATAAACATAAAATTTTCATTTTTGGGTGAACTATCCCTTTAAACAGCACTTAATTTCAACATTTACTCTCCTGATCCATCCCTATGCAAAGCATGCTGGGAACTAGAAATACACCGCCAAGTTTTAGTCAGCACAACATAAATGATTCATGTAGTCCCAACACAAATGGTTTAGGTTAACTTAACATTTTACAAATTTTATTTCATTTAACGTAGTAAAATGGCAATTAAGTAAAAAACTAAAGATTTAAATAAACTGAGCAAACAGCTAGAATAATTTTTTTTGAGTGTATAGTAATACAACTTTTGATTTTAATGTGTTATTAAATTTTGAAATTTACATTTAACGAAGATTAATATATGCTTTAGAAGCATTTTTTATTTTCAGTTTAACTAATGAATTAACTAAATGTTAAATGAAGCCTTATTGTAAAGTGTGTGACTGAACAATAAAGAATCATAACATAATATCTAGGGCATGTAGTCCAGATTAAAATATAAAACGTTTAAGTTTGAAAATAAATAGCCTTTAAGTCTTTAAGTATTAAATATTTGGTGATGTGATGAGCACCGTAGCGAATACAGAAAACTGAATGGCTGTTTGAAACATTTAAATACTGTTTAGTAGCGTGAGTCTGCTTTGTAAGAGGTTTGCGGTGAAACGGCTGCATTTCTGCTGTTCCATCAGCACCATCTGCTGTCAGAGAGCGAATGAGTCTCCTTCACTCATTCCGCCATGTGCTGCTCATACGTGTTGGGTTTGTTTACATCAGTGTGCATGCCTCTGATGCAGCATACAGCGGTGATGTTAATTTTAAACGGTAGATGGGTAAAAGTATTTTATAAAATGCATTCTAAAAATCGGAATAATTCGTAATAAATAATTATTCACAGTATTTTGAAGTGACCACGATAACAATATCGTGCATGTTCATTATCGTGATATATCGTATTACCGTATACCAGCACATGTCTACACAATATAAGGCATCTTTTACGTTAATCAGAGTTTCTTCCTAACCAGCCGCAACGGTAATACGCAATGAGCGACAGGAGATTCCATTTTAAAAACAACTCTATTTCTGCAACATTGTGGTTTAAAACATACAAACATGACAATAATAATCTCAGGTACTGATTATGTACTTTAATGTTAAAAGAATTTAAAGGTGCACACTGTGTACATTAGCAGCATCTAGTGTTGAGGTTGCAAATTGCAACCGTCCACTGCTCACCCCTCTCTTTCAATGCACAGAGAAGCTACAGTGGCCAACACAGGACAAAGATGTCGTCGTCTGAGACAGTAGAGAGTAGCTAGCGCTCTGTAGAGCAGTTTGTCCGTTTAGGGCTACTGTAGAAAAATGGCGGCGTAAAATGGCGGCTTCACTGTAAGGGGACCCGCGGTGTATGTAGATAGAAATGGCTCAATCAAAGGTAATACAAACATAACGGTTCATTATGCAAGGTCTTTATGCACCACTGAAAACATAGTTCTGTATATTATATTGGATTTCTGTCAATATATCCTCCTAAATATTACACAGTGCAACTTTAATGCGACTTTGAATATTTAGTATGAACTTTATAGCCATACTGAAAGTGACAATGGATAATTCACCTCAGATCTTGAAAAATTTAAGGAAACAAGAACACTTGAACTGTAAACTCAAGTGTATTTTATGACAGATTATATTATGTTAAAATGGTGTAATATTTATGAATTTGATACTTGCGAGTGCAGTGCGCTTGCAGAGAGCCCGCCCACAGACACAGACATGCCTGATTTTTGATTGATTTTTTGGTATCACTTTAGAATACTGTTCCTTCATTAATGAATAACTACACAGGAACAAATGAGTAACACAATATTAACATTCTAGTAACTACTATTAACTAACAAGAAACTCTGATTACCAAATTAGTAAGTAATAGCGCTCAGTTGAATGAGGTAGTTCACTATTAGTTAATCAATAACTACTATTTTTTCCCAGAGGACTACTAAGAACTACTATATACAGGTTCATAATTAACATGAATAATGCATAATATATAATTAATTCTAAAGTGAAGGTAATTGTAACCCACTAGTAATGACTCATAAGTTACTACATCCTTCTAAAAGAATTACTAATTATTTGGAACAGTATTCTAAAGTGAAAAACATAACTCTGCAGTAATTAATTACAAATAAAGACCAGGAAATGACATAGCCAGCAACTGAACATAGTACAGCATAGCATGAAATCAAGGATTTAATCAGCAGATCTGAAAAATTGTGAAATGCTACATATTAACCCTAGGAGAAATTCCTCCAACCTCATCTGTTACTATTCTAGGTATTTCCAAACCCAATTTTTTTTTTACGTTTGGTAAGTCCTGCAATGACAATGTCTTTTTTCATTATGAATTAAGAAAATCACTCAAATAGGGAACACCATTTTGGTATTATATAATACCAGTATTTCCCCATTCATTCACTTCAATTGCCCACGGACCCCCCTAGAGGGACCAAGGTCCACCCACCACAGTCTCACCAAAATCCTGTGGGAAACACTGCATACTATTAAGTGATATATGCATTACCTGGTTTCGTGCAGTTCTTCTCCTCAGTCTCATTGTCTCCCGCTATGGCCATAAGCCTTCGGCCCAAGTGATCTCTAGGAGCAGCTAACCCCTCCTGTAGCACCAGCCCATGACCTGTGTATGAAGATGCATATCATTACATAAAATAAAATATTCTGAATTAGCTGTAGATATAGAAACATAGGCTTTAACATATTGTATAAAATATAAGTGATAAAATAAATGTTAGTATTTTATTATTCTAATATATTTATGTTAAAGTGTTCACTTAAACAATATTTCTTTGAAGTGATAGTTAAACCATATTTGACTGTTTAAGTTGAGTATGTCACCTTGCATTACTTTTCATATCAACTACTCAAATCATCAAGGAGCCAACTTAGAGCCAATTAGCTTAATTACTTGCCAGTTAGGCTTGGGGTTAGTGTGTGATAATGTGGCCTTGATCTGCATGGCTTTCTGTTTTAATCAATGTTCCTACAGGATGTGCATTATATCATGGGTAACAGCAGCAGGGGGGTATTTATTTTGGGAAAATCAGGAAGAAAAAAAAAAATGGTGTGAAGATTCAGCCATGCATACTGTCCTAACAGCCAGAGCTTGAATTAGGATTTCATGTCTATGCTTCAGCAGTTGATTTCAGCACATCATTTTTTCATGAGGACATGCAGTGAGGTCCAAAAAACAGGATAATCACATTTATCTGGTTATGAAACTATGCACAGCACACATTTAGTGGGACATATTTATCGGACAGTTGGTGTTACAGCTGTTAAAATCACTGAACACGTTGTTTTTATTCATATTGAAAGAAACAGCTCACCCAAAAATGAATTTTCTGACAAATATTTAAAAAAATTATGGTTACATTTTCTGTATAACATGAAAGAAAATTATCCAGCAGAATGACTAGGCAGCTGTAGTGATAATTAGAGTTGGCAAGCTGTTCTATTTTTGAGGATTTTCATGACATTCAATTGCATAGACACTTCTTGAACACCTGGATTCTCTCACATATGTGGTCTGATAACTTGTAGTGTTTAACTTTATATGATAAACAGATTGAATTTAGGCTTTTATTTACATATAAACATTGATCAGCGAACATAAACAGAAGCTCAACCATGCTTGCTTGACGTGTAAGAAACTTTGTTGGTTCTTGCAGAAGCTCAAACATGAAACAACCTCATTGGGTGAGCATCCGTTTACTACATCAGATGTGTGGTTGATGTTTTATGTTAATAAAAGCCTAAATTAAATATGTTAAAGGGATAGTTCACCCAAAAATAAAAATTAGCCCATGATTTACTCACCGTCAAGCCATCCTAGGTGTATATGACATTTCGTTTTTGAAATCCATAAAAGTGCATCTATCCTTCATATAACTGCTCCACACGGCTCCGAGGGGTTAATAAAGCCCTTCTGAAATGAAGTGATGCGTTTGTGTAAGAAAAATATCCATATTTAAAACTTTATAAAGTAAAATATCTAGCTTCCACCAGATTGCCTTCCAACCTCAACTTATGGAAAAAAGTGTAGTGCCTCTCGCAGTTCAAAATGCTTACGCAACGTCTGACGACATTGCACACCAGTTACCCTTTTCCCCCCGATCTGGCGGAAGCTAGATATTTTACTTTATAAAGTTTTAAATATGGATATTTTTCTTACACAAACGCATCACTTCGTTTCAGAAGGGCTTTATTAACCCCCCGGAGCTGTGTGAAGCCCTTGCATGATGGATACATGCACTTTTATGGAAAATGGCACATCCTTATTTACAGCAGACTCTCACGTCGAAAAAAAGAGACCAAAGTCACCATAATCTGTCACTCAGATCAAAAGTTATTCCTCATGGAGTTATAACACATTATAAACTGACAGGATCACATAAGCTAAATAAACAGTAGCTTTAAAGTGGCGTTTACGCTTGTTACTTGAAACATGAAACATGCTCCGATCGTTGAAAAATCGCACATTAGTACTTGCAGTTGATGCTCCCGATTGAAATGAGTCCAAAATCAACATAATCCATTGCGTCTATCACAAGATATTCCTCACGGATTTTGTGTTGATCAATGCAGTTTTGAAAAATATGTATATGTATATATGTATGTATATGTATATATATATACACACACACACACACATATACATATATACACACACACACACACACACTCACCTAAAGGATTATTAGGAACACCTGTTCAATTTCTCATTAATGCAATTATCTAATCAACCAATCACATGGCAGTTGCTTCAATGCATTTAGGGGTGTGGTCCTGGTCAAGACAATCTCCTGAACTCCAAACTGAATGTCAGAATGGGAAAGAAAGGTGATTTAAGCAATTTTGAGCGTGGCATGGTTGTTGTTGCCAGACGGGCCGGTCTGAGTATTTCACAATCTGCTCAGTTACTGGGATTTTCACGCACAACCATTTCTAGAGTTTACAAAGAATGGTGTGAAAAGGGAAAAACATCCAGTAAGCGGCAGTCCTGTGGGCGAAAATGCCTTGTTGATGCTAGAGGTCAGAGGAGAATGGGCCGACTGATTCAAGCTGATAGAAGAGCAACTTTGACTGAAATAACCACTCGTTACAACCGAGGTATGCAGCAAAGCATTTGTGAAGCCACAACACGCACAACCTTGAGGCGGATGGGCTACAACAACAGAAGACCCCACCGGGTACCACTCATCTCTACTACAAATAGGAAAAAGAGGCTACAATTTGCACGAGCTCACCAAAATTGGACAGTTGAAGACTGGAAAAAGGTTGCCTGGTCTGATGAGTCTCGATTTCTGTTGAGACATTCAGATGGTAGAGTCAGAATTTGGCGTAAACAGAATGAGAACATGGATCCATCATGCCTTGTTACCACTGTGCAGGCTGGTGGTGGTGGTGTAATGGTGTGGGGGATGTTTTCTTGGCACACTTTAGGCCCCTTAGTGCCAATTGGGCATCGTTTAAATGCCACGGCCTACCGGAGCATTGTTTCTGACCATGTCCATCCCTTTATGACCACCATGTACCCATCCTCTGATGGCTACTTCCAGCAGGATAATGCACCATGTCACAAAGCTCGAATCATTTCAAATTGGTTTCTTGAACATGACAATGAGTTCACTGTGCTAAAATGGCTCCCACAGTCACCAGATCTCAACCCAATAGAGCATCTTTGGGATGTGGTGGAACGGGAGCTTCGTGCCCTGGATGTGCATCCCACAAATCTCCATCAACTGCAAGATGCTATCCTATCAATATGGGCCAACATTTCTAAAGAATGCTTTCAGCACCTTGTTGAATCAATGCCACGTAGAATTAAGGCAGTTCTGAAGGCGAAAGGGGGTCAAACACAGTATTAGTACGGTGTTCCTAATAATCCTTTAGGTGAGATATATATATAGATATATAAATATAAAAAGCAGTTTCTCAGCATTAGATCTCATGTTAATCTCGAGTACCTACAGTAGTATTGCATCCTTCATATCTCAAAAAAAGTCATGTTTTATTAGATTTATAACAAAACCGACTCTTTCCGAAAAAAGCAGAGCTTCGGAAGGCAGTGTGAAGGAAGTGTGTGGAGATAAATCATCGCATCATATACTCTATTCGTTCCGGTTAAATCACAAAATAAAATGTACACAAACCTGTCCCTGCTCTTGATACAGAATCACTGATGAACACCTTTGGTTTTCATGAGAGAAGAAAAAAAAAACCTATATGGATTCGAACCCAGAACCGAACCTCAAACACACTCGGCGGACACAAGCTCTACCACTGTACTACACAAGCATTTCATGCCAATCTATGTGAAGAAACTTGGGACTTTATTATGCTATAGGAGATGTAATGTCAAGGATGAATGAAACCATCACGTTAAACATCACCCCACTCACCCACTTTTTTAAAAAAGTTACGCCACTGTGTTGCATTATATTTATAATAATAGGATTTTTTTGGGATTAAATATACCTTCATGTTGTTTACATTGTATGCACTTGCACGCCAATTGCCAACAAAACACAGACGTTTGATGCATTTTACTCACCGCCTGCAACGATCTGCAAATCCAATGGGCCTTGCTTATAATACATTTGTCACCGAAAATGCCAGGAACACACTTGAAAAACAACGCTGGGTTCTTTGGTAAGCTGAACAAGGTTATCTTTCCCTCACAACCAAACACACTTCTTTGGTGACATTGTTAAAAAAAATCCTTCTTGACTTGAGTTACCCGAACAATGGGCGTGCTCTCGCTCCTGCTCTGGTTGGTGTATGTGTGCGCTTTTCCAGGAGAAGTGTCCATACAAGGGTTTACGGCCCTTTATGACTTCATACAGGGCCATACTCGAAAAAAAACTTTCCGAAACTTGTGAGAAACCAGTATTTTTGGCACTGTGCCACGATTCACTTGACTGTGAAAGTAACACGGACTCGGGTGCACAAGAAAAGTAACCTGCGCATGCGTTTTATCAGATGACGATGTATTTAGTTCAATAAAACACATGTAAGGGATGATAGTGTTGATTTACCTTGGATACGAGCGAGAGAGCGCCTGCAGTGTATTCTCGCATAGCACCGGCGGGAACAAATCACACTCTGACGCTGACCACAACAAACGTGCCCTGTGTAAAAACGCCCTGAGACTAAAGCTCCAACAGGGGCATTTTTGCCTCATATCTTGAATTTTAGGGACATTCTAACTGCATTCTATAGGCTTAATTACACAGTGAGTTGTTGCCCTGCATCATATTCTTCATCAATCAACTGTATGAAATGTAAGATGACCTAAGTAGGTCTGGGGCGGGGCATGTGCATTAAATGCGTTAATTTTAACGCATTATTTTTTACCGTAACTAATTAATATGTTAAATCGACAGCCCTATTTGCAACACATGAAGGTGAGTAAATGAGATAATTTTTATTTTAGGGTGAACTGCCCCATTAATAAATCAGTTCAAAAATTACTCAAACTATCAGTTTCAGTAAGTCTAATTACAAACAGTTGAAGTGGTTCATCACTCTTTGCTTTTGTCATGCCTCTCTCAAAGTGAAAACTCTTACTGTGTTGTGAAAGGTGAAATGTGTTCTTTTTTAAAAAATGTTAAATTATTTTCTATCTTCGTTTAATATAAATCAACAATATAACAATACTTTTATATCAATTACCTTGAAGTGCAAATAAAACGTACTGAACGATTTAAAAAATAAATATATAGTATTTTTTATTTGGGTGATGACAATTTTCATTTTCGGGTGACCTATTCCTTTAAATGCACAGATTATCTTTTAAAGCAATGCGTATGAGGAGAGATGAGTCAACAACGGTGTTCAAAGGTAAAATAACTTGCCTCTCTCAATTAATAAACTTTAACATAACAGCCAGTAACGCACAAATGAGATATGCACAAATAAGATTGTTATGTAGTTTAAACTTGGCACTACAAATAGAGACAAACTCACAGAGTCACGTAATCTGTCATGTCCAAATAAAGACATAATTTTACATGAATTAAATAAAACAGCCATGAATGAGTGCATGTTGGAAATAAAAGCGCTGGCCACTATTGATTCTATGAAAACCATTACCATAAACTAGGAGTAGCCAGACTGAGACAATTTTTTTTTAAAAATCCACATGCTGAAATCTACTGCAGCAAAACCTGTCAAAATATTTCAACTGCTCCTAAATCAAAAACAGAATGACCCACTTACAGCTTATGAGAAGCAGAAAAAAAGTGCCAGTAAAGTTGTGTAACAAACTGTCACAGGAGGACAGGATAATGAGCTCAACAGCCATAAAGTTCATTAAGCAGCATTTTCAGCCTGCACTAACTTCACTAGTTATTGATGGAGGTAAATGAGAAGGTGCAAAAGAACAGGAATGGGATTCAGGAAGAAGTAATCACAGCAGGAGTGCACAGCAGATGGACTCCTGAAAGGCTTATCAGATATGCCAGTATCCGTAGAGCCATTAAGCAGAAAGCACATATTCAGCATCCTCATCATTACAATATCATGTGCAGGTAATCCCTTAAGCTGCTCGTAATTTTGGTGTAATTAAACTCAACCACACCCACTAGTATTGCTCAGCCAAGCGGGAAATGCTGTACACTTTGTAGACAATGAGTGCAAGTGGAAAAGCATGATGCCCTGTAATGAGAAATCATTTGCGTCCGTGATGTTCTTGTACCACAGGGGTTTGATCTGTGCTCCATTTATAACAACCTAAATCACATTCCATGACTCGATCTGTAATCACTAAATGTGGCTGATCTTTTGCAATTTTGATGACGTAAAAAGTCCCTGCCTATACGTGCATGTAAACAGTATACAGATGAGGCTTTCGCGCCACGTTCTGCTTTGCAAAACATTAGTAAACCATAGTATATCGCACAATAATTTTCTCTTATTTGTCTCGATTCATCATGATGCGTAGATCTTGAGAAAATCCTCACGGGGTGAGGATTTACATGTTGTTTGGCTAAAGCTATAGGGCTTCCGGGATCTGATCACTCGCAATCATGATGCAGTATTTTCCAACGTTATTTGAAAGTTCAACAAATGGAAGTGGATCTTGGGTATGGTGGGTAGGGGGAGAGACCAATTGGACACAGTTTTACAACTGGAGCGCACTTGGATCGGATTGGTCGCTCTGACAGGTCTTGATTTACAATGCGCCGTAGAATAGGAGCACACCGCTGAAACAGCACTGGAAGATCATCACTCATCAACTGGGATCTTATTACTTCATTAATTCAGTAACTTCACTATTAATTCAGAATTTACATCGAATTATGTTTTGAATAGCTTTATACCATGGTTTGAAGCAACTGCATGCCATATTTTTTATATAAAAATAAAAAAAAGCTGAAAACACTGTCTGGAAAACATTTATTGCTTTTCTGTAGTATTAATCCTCAAATGTCAACTATACATTAATTTAGTTTCTTCTTTAAATAATAATAAAAAAAATGCATTCAATAATAGGGGCTTTGCATTTTTATCTCACGTTTGCTTTTGTTAATACTACTGGTGATGTTTGAGGTAGGGTTTAGTGCAGGTGGTGCTATATTTTCAAAAGCAATAGAGCATTAACTTATTGCACCACTTACACAATACATTTACTTCCAAACTGCCGTGATATGTTTAGCAACCAGCTTAATAAAATGTTCACGTTTATTCAACAATGCACTTTTTGAACGTCACAAGAAGCAACTTTTTTGCAGAAATGTTGCTTTTGCAAAAATTACATTTTTGTTTTTTCAAAAAGCCTGAGTTGGGTTATAATGGTATATCATAGTTTGGATACTGTGCTGTCTAAGTGTCTATGTTAATCTTTGTCTGGCTCTGATGCCATTTCCTGTGTCCTTTAGGGCACTTTTCATCTCAATACTTAAATTTACGCATGAGATTGTCATACCCTCCATATTCATCTTACAGTTGTGAGAACAAACAACAAAACAGACTCTTTCGATATCAGACTGTCTGATAAGCATATTAAAAACACCACATAGACATATAAACAACATTAAAAACTTGATTTTTACCACAGGAGGTCTTTAAAATAACTCTATATATCTCTATATATCTCGGTAACTAATGAAGTGATGCTAACACAGGCATGTTAACTCCTTTTTTGTTCCTGTCAGAAAACGAGCTGCAGCATTCTGTACCAGTTGCAGACGCGAGAGTGAGGATTGGCTAATTCCAGCGCATGGTCATTAAAAGTAAGAATTTTTTTAAGCTCGCAAAGCCCCTTAAGTTGCAAAAAGCTGGCTCTAACTACAGAATTTATGTGTCAAATTTTAATTCAGGATTGAAAATAACTCCTAGGTTTTTAACTTCGTCACAAATGTTTTCTTGAAGGGGACCCAGGGTAGGACTTAAATTATCTAAACGGCATGAAGGACCAAACAAAGTAACTGGTTAATGCTTGGGACACACTAGACTATTTTCAAATCTTAAAGGGCATATCGCAGGTTACAGTTTCAAAATAAATATATAACCTTGTATGAAAATACCATATGAAAAGTTAATGCAGGATTTAAAATGTTTTAAGACATGAGGGCACAAATTTAGTACATAAGGTGACCGTTTCATTGATTGTTTGTAAAATCTGTTTTTGTTATTTTTTATATCGCTTCATTTCACGTCACGAGAGGGAGTTGTTTGCCGGGCTCTGCGTTGGCTCAATGCAGAGTAGGTTGGTATTCAGTAGGAGAATGT
Organism: Rhinogobio ventralis; assembly: GCA_039654625.1. Taxonomy (NCBI): domain Eukaryota; kingdom Metazoa; phylum Chordata; class Actinopteri; order Cypriniformes; family Gobionidae; genus Rhinogobio; species Rhinogobio ventralis. Next base: position 24,126,824 of record CM077202.1, on the reverse strand, counting down.
TTTCGGTAGTTTTTGTATTTCAATTTATCATTGTCATGGTAAACTATTGTGTTTGTTGTGGTTGCACAAACTCCAGCCTGTCAGGACATCAAGTCCACAGCAGGTTTCCTAACAAGAAAAAGGACAGGGATATCTTCCGTTCCTGGGTGGCGTTTTGTGCAGGTGAAGAGATGGGACAGTCTCACTTTTCAAAACAGCTTTTAATTATGTGCTGGTAATGTAAATACTCCAATTTTATTCATGCCATGTATGTACATTAAAAAGTTTACTCAAATACATACTCATGACATCATATACATCCTCACACTATCGGTGAATCGGCACAAAATAAACTCATAACACAGAAAGGATAATATGAAACGCACAATAACACTATACTGTCTTCAGCCGCAGACGGGAGACGTGATGGTCACGGATCCGTCAGAGATGCAGATCGAAGAAAACGTGAACTGTGCACCGCAAGTCTTGTTTTTTAAACTTTTGCTAATTACTAAATCAGTTGTGATGAGAACCACTAACATTATATCACGTAATGTTATTGTGGATGGATATTAACAAGTGTGACATACGCCTGATCAAAGCTTATTCGTTTCTGTTATTGGTAAGTATCAATACTCCTAGATGAACAATACTAGCTTTGCTATTGCCTGATACATGATAACAATCTGTACAGTATTGTGATCTGAGCACAGTTACACATCTATAAGCTAACACTGGTCTCTCACCAAAACACCTGCCCTGTTCTCCACTGGTTCTCCTTACAACAAAACTCAATTTGTCTCCTCTGACCGTTGTTCTGTCTAATCCTTGTTCTGTCCCTGCTCTCTTGGCCACATAGCAGGCTCATAATTGTATGGCTGTGGTCCATTATACGAGTATGAATAAATATTCTCAATTTCCTCAGAGTCCGAACTGTCATTGCGGCCCATTGTTTTCCTATTGTTGAAATTGACTGCACTCCCTCCCATTATGTCATTTCCGTTTTGGCATTTTCAGATGCAGAAGTAAAATTCTCACAAAAACGGCTCCAGACTGACGTCATCAGCTGGTTCTCCTGACAGGAGTTTTGTTTTACAGGAAGAAAAACAAAGGACAAAAAAAAAAAAAATTATGTGTGATCTTTCTCAATACTCCACTTTCGTGGCATGTTTGTGGCCGGCAAGTTTCAGCTATAGGTGCACGCAACATTTGGTTTGTTGGCTCGCTCTCATTGGCTATCACATCAGAGGCAGCCAATCAAGAGTCAACAAACATGTTTGATATTTACGATTTAAGATTGCGCAGGCTCCGGTGCGATCTGGAGCAGTAAATAATCGTAATGACACCACACAATTGAGGATTTTTCGGACAAAAAGCTTGTGCTTTCTGTTTTTTGCACAATAATAAATTGTTTTAATTAATTAACTCCATAATCATCAGGTATACAGTACCAGCAAGAGAGCGACTCTTAACAACACTTATGGAAATAATTGTTTTTGTTGTTTGCTTGGTAATGTATTTTCAGTCTGTGCATTTCTCTTCATGAGACATAAATCAGCACCCATGAATGATAGATAAAATCAAGCCCCACCCTAGATTTTTTTTTGATATCCCATTATTCCCATCCCATGTACATCACAATATGGAAGGAAAGATCTGTTGCGACTTCTGTTTCGTAACGACTTTAAGAAGTAGCTAAAGGTACCAAGAAAGTTGTTCCCTGGTTAAATACTTGTTTAGCAACATCTGAGTAAATTATTTTCATGGTTGTTGTTAGAACATAAGGGCCATGCAAATGCCAACATGGCTATGTGGTACGTTCTGGAATATATTCTTAAAGTCGTCATGAAATAGATAGACTTTTCTTCCTTATTGTGAAGTACCGTATATCCAAGTGAAACGGATTCTTAAACAAGAAAAAGCATAGGACAGTTAGTTGGATCGTTGTGGTTTGCTACTAGTGCAATCTCATGTGAGTGACAGATTGTTCCCGCCCTCACGCCAGTAAACAGGTCATCAGAGAGATGTTGCTGCAAGAGGGAGGGGAAGGTGTTTTAATTAAAGATTACAAGGGCACATGAATTTTAAAGAGAGCTCTTTGTCTATTACAGTACATTCGATGAAATGTAACATTCGTGAAAGTACACCAATCATTTAATTCCATTTATTCATGAAATCCAAGTAATACATTCATAAAAGTAAGCAATTTCAGTCTCAGATCTGACTGTGAGGTTGACTCCGCCCTTCAGGATAACACACGCCCATCTAAACGCTTGACTCTCGATTCAAACTCCGACAGCTTGAAATGGCAGCTAGTCGTCGATTGGAATGAAACGGTATATTTTTTTTATCATACCGTTACAGACGAACTACTTAGAAACTAAGACTATATGTGCAAATGACATTGTTTTGAAAAAGAAACAGCTTGAAATCATCGTTGTCTCATTGCAACACTGGTTAGACTTATACGCACAAATGAGAATATACTGTACGTGTAACTATGCCAACCGACATGTATACACAAAATAGCCCACAGTATAACGGACGATGCTTTCAACCGTCTTTGTGTAATTATTTGAATTCTGAGAGAAGAAATGCTCGCCTCTCTATTCGCACCACTGTGAATAATTCAACGTCTGACATCTCAAAAAAGGATTTACTGCTGCCTTGTATCGGCGAATTAATAATACATTATACGACCCTCACAAGTAGCGATGTATAGCATCACCAAAACATATATGGACAATCCCTTACCTGTTTTTGTGAGTAACGCCGACATACACCACGCCAAGAACAGGACGCTGCAGATGAAACACACCTGCACGAACAGCATTTCTCTCCTTTTGCGAACTTTAAAAATTTTGGTGATCATGTTCTTTTTTGATATGCTGCAGCTCTGCTCCAGCTCCGTGGTCGCCTGTGGCGGTGTCATTTTGTAAGCGTAATTTCACCTCCGAATTGAAGCCACACAGATGGCCGGGACCGCAGGAAATCAGGCTCGGGATGAGGTCCTCCTCATGTCCAGCGCGCGGATCCCGTGTGCAGTGTGGCAGTAGAGCGCGCTGCGTGCATGTGAGATTCTGTCACAAGTGCCTCCACGCGCTCGTTCTGATGTTGTATTATTAAACCAGCCTGCGTGAGAATTGTGTCCTGTTGCGAGAAAAATGCTAATTATAATCAGCTGAAATCAATCACTGGACAGTTTGGACGGTATGCAACCGGGCTTCACAGTTGTCTGGTGATAATAAGACTAAAACCACATTTTCATTGGCAAAAGAACCATACAGGGCGAGCTAGGTGTACCGTTATTTCATGAAATATATAATAGTCGTGTCTGTAAACGTCTTTAGGATCCGTACTGGCGTACTCTCAAGTTGAGGTTTCATCTCCCTCTCATGCAGCTGCTGTGACTTCTACATGTTCTCCAATATTAGACGGTTACGCGCGTTCACGTGATGCTGATGACGTATGCATTGCACAGCGAGCCTACACTCACTAGACTAATATAATCCTTGGAAAAGGCATGGCTTCTACCATACAAATTGTGTAGGCTATTCTAATAAAGCCACTGAAGGTCATTTTAAAATCGTACGTAAAATAGCCTACGGTATATCACTAATGAATTATATATATATAATTCTAAATTCATCATTTTATTTTGTGAATCTTGTGTCAATGGAACATTTTTCTTTAAATGTCCTCTTGTAATATAATGATTTTCAGCACTAAGTTTACCTTATTATATAATGCAATGTGTTATTTTGTGATTTTCATCAGTCCTACCATTCAAACGAGGTCAGAAGATTTTTTTGTATACTTTTATTCAGCAAGGATGCATTAAATTGACATTGACATTAAAGACATTAAATTTCAAATAAATAGTATATATCCTCTGTGGAAGGCATAGGACCATAAAATGTTCGTCCAATCACTGCATTCAATCCGAATGCAATGGTACGATGTCCTACCTGCCTATTAACGTATATGTATTTCCATACCTCAGAGCACCTGCTCGTGCAGACATCATGGGTCATCAGTGCCTTCCGTAAGGCTATGCAGAGTTAGACAGATGTCAGTCACCGAGCACCACAACCGAAACAGAAGCCATAGTTCCTCCTGAACCACAACATGAGCTTATGCTGCATTCACGCCATAACTACTGCAATTTGGAAGGGATGGAAACCCGTGATGTTATACTTGGAGCCGTTCGTGACTCAAATGTATGCATTTCAATGGCAACGCCATCAATGCAGATAGTGGTACAGGTATGGCAAGCCGTTTTGACTTTTATTCATTCACAGGATTTGAATTCTTGATCAACAATTGATTTTTCACTAGTTAAAATGCTAATTCTTGATATAAACAATTGAATTTCAACTAGTAAAAACTTGATATCAGTAATTGTATTTTCACTAGTGAAATGTCACCATAGGCTGCCATAGTAATTCAAATTCAATTGTTGATATCAACAATTGAATTGCTACTAGTAAAAATTTTCATTTTTGATATCAACAATTCAATTGCTAATGTTAATTTCTGATATCATGAATGTGATTGTTACTAGTAAGAAAACCATTTTAGATATCTGAAATTATATTGATATCAGGAATTGAATTCTTGATATCAACAATTAAATTCTTGATATCAGAAATGCTAATTGTTGATATCTGGAATTGAATTGTTGATATCAAGAATTCAATTCCTGATATCAACAAATGAATTTGAATGGCAGCCTATGGTGACATTTCACTAGTAAAAATATAATTACTGATATCAAGAATTAGAGTTTTTACTAGTTGAAATTCAATTGTTGATATCAAGAATTAGCATTTTAACTAGTGAAAATTGAATTGTTGATATCAAGAATTCATATCCTGTGAATGAATAAAAGTCAAAACGGCTTGCCATAGATAGGTCAGTGTTCTCTATTTTGTAATGTTATGTTCTTTGAGATATGAGGTAATTTAATGCCGTCTCTCGTCTTGTGACGCGTTGCAAACTCTGCTGTGTGTGTTGACATGTTTTGAAGGAGGCATGGCTTTGGAGAACGCTGTGAAGGGAGGGTAAGATCTCATGCTTTTAAAGCTAACTTGCTATTGCTAGCCGCTCTGAAAATTGCCTAATAGTGAACCATTTAAAGAAACAAAAAATGTATTTAAAAATGTCTAGTGTTTTTCTCAATTACCAATATTTAATATTAGTACTGGTATTTAATATTTAAATACATGTATATTACAGTATTTATATTGCAATATTGTGTAAAACAGTAAATACACAAACAATAAATAGTTCCTTAAAATTGCCCTCTTAAAATGATGGGCTGTCATAAATTAATCCTTGGTGAGCCACTTTGACAGAGGTAGAAAGCAGCTTACATGGTGACGAATGGCTAAGCAACATTTTTTCCAGGCTTTTTCATGGGTTCTTATTGTGTGAGGCCCTACAATGACAAATTACAACAAAAAAGGTTCATGAACTTAATGCAGTGACCACAGGATGCAATGGTTGTACTCTCTATAAAGGAAAACTTGCCATTTTTCCTGTTGGAATGATGTAGTTTTAGAAAATGTCAAAATCAAAAAAGGGAAAACTAATTTCAAGAAAACAGTATGTATGTTAAATAAGCATGCCTACACTGTAAATGATTTCTGTTGTTTTCACAGTATTATTACATATTCTTAACAGTTTCACAACCAACTTGAAGTACACTTCAAACATCCTTTTCCATTTTTAATGCAATCTGGGCTTTGACCTAACAACCTTCCTCAAGGTCATTCGCATTTACAAAGAAATCAGATTTTTGTCAAAGAGAACCTCTGGTAGATTATAGTCAGTTTCCACCAACATATAATGTTGTCACACCTGTTCTGTGTCTGACGCTCTGTGGGACTTTTATGTTGAAGTTTATTTATGCCTAGGTTCTGTGTTCTTTTCTGTGTCCTGTTCCTGTGGAGTTTTGTAGTTTTTCATGTTGATTAGTCTCCCCAGGTGTTTCCCATTCACCACACCCCTTGTTATCTCGTAGTCTTCCCTGTGTGTGTATACACTCACCTAAAGGATTATTAGGAACACCTGTTCAATTTCTCATTAATGCAATTATCTAATCAACCAATCACATGGCAGTTGCTTCAATGCATTTAGGGGTGTGGTCCTGGTCAAGACAATCTCCTGAACTCCAAACTGAATGTCAGAATGGGAAAGAAAGGTGATTTAAGCAATTTTGAGCGTGGCATGGTTGTTGTTGCCAGACGGGCCGGTCTGAGTATTTCACAATCTGCTCAGTTACTGGGATTTTCACGCACAACCATTTCTAGAGTTTACAAAGAATGGTGTGAAATGGGAAAAACATCCAGTATGCGGCAGTCCTGTGGGCGAAAATGCCTTGTTGATGCTAGAGGTCAGAGGAGAATGGGCCGACTGATTCAAGCTGATAGAAGAGCAACTTTGACTGAAATATCCACTCGTTACAACCGAGGTATGCAGCAAAGCATTTGTGAAGCCACAACACGCACAACCTTGAGGCGGATGGGCTACAACAGCAGAAGACCCCACCGGGTACCACTCATCTCCACTACAAATGGGAAAAAGAGGCTACAATTTGCACAAGCTCACCAAAATTGGACAGTTGAAGACTGGAAAAATGTTGCCTGGTCTGATGAGTCTCGATTTCTGTTGAGACATTCAGATGGTAGAGTCAGAATTTGGCGTAAACAGAATAAGAACATAGATCCATCATGCCTTGTTACCACTGTGCAGGCTGGTGGTGGTGGTGTAATGGTGTGGGGGATGTTTTCTTGGCACACTTTAGGCCCCTTAGTGCCAACTGGGCATCGTTTAAATGCCACGGCCTACCTGAGCATTGTTTCTGACCATGTCCATCCCTTTATGACCACCATGTACCCGTCCTCTGATGGCTACTTCCAGCAGGATAATGCACCATGTCACAAAGCTCGAATCATTTCAATTGGTTTCTTGAACATGACAATGAGTTCACTGTACTAAAATGGCCCCCACAGTCACCAGATCTCAACCCAATAGAGCATCTTTGGGATGTGGTGGAACGGGAGCTTCTTGGTGGAAGCGGGAGCTTTAGGTGAGTGTATATATACACTCACCTAAAGGATTATTAGGAACACCATACTAATACTGTGTTTGACCCGCTTTCGCCTTCAGAACTGCCTTAATTCTACGTGGCATTGATTCAACAAGGTGCTGAAAGCATTCTTTAGAAATGTTGGCCTATATTGATAGGATAGCATCTTGCAGTTGATGGAGATTTGTGGGATGCACATCCAGGGCACGAAGCTCCCGTTCCACCACATCCCAAAGATGCTCTATTGGGTTGAGATCTGGTGACTGTGGGGCCATTTTAGTACAGTGAACTCATTGTCATGTTCAAGAAACCAATTTGAACTTAGCACTTCCCGCTTGCTACAAAAGTAATCTGAATGAATCCTAAAATGGATTCTAGTATCTATTTAGGCTAACAATACTTTGGGGAGTAACACCGTGGATAGATCAACCAAGACTCACAATTCACATATTCAGTATATGCACACAGAGATCTCCTACATCATCTTGAAAAATGATTGTAAAAGTTATTATTGTACCTTGCCTGTATCGAAGTCAGATTATCCAAGGTTTTTCTTTTCATTCAAGAAATGCCTTAAAAATGAAAGAGAAATGAGAGATTAAATTAGCATGAAATCAAAACTGATCCTATTAATTTTCCTAATACATTATCAATTCATCCTTGTCAGTAACTGATATATTTAGTATTTAGATCCATACCTTTGTTAAAGGAACACGCCGACTTTTTGCGACTTTAGCTTATTCACCGTATCCCCCAGAATTAGATAAGTCCATACATACCATTTTTATTAGGGATGCACCGATATGAAAATTTTGGCCGATACCGATAATTCTTTATATTTGAAAGCCAATAACCGATATATTGGCCGATAAATCTAAATACAACTTTTAATAAATAGAGCCTGATTACAAAAACAAAAGGGTCAAATTAATTTTACACTCCTATGGCCAACTTACTTTATTAAAAAAAAATGGTAACACTTTATAATAAGGTTTAATTTTTGTTAGCATTAGTTAACCAACAATGAATGAACAATACATCTACAGGATTTATTAATTTTCATGTTAATCTCAACATTTTCAGATCCAAAGTTGTGTGTGTTAACATAAGGTAATGCACTGTAAATGGACTGTTAATAAACAAACATTTTATTACTAACATTAACAAAGGTTATTGCTCTCTGTTTGTTCGTGTTAGTTAATGCATTAACAAATGAGACCTTATTTGTACAATGTTACCAACAATTCTATTGCCTAACAAAAAATAAAAATAAAATACCTAAATAATGCAAACATGTCATTGGACAGCATTACTTAGGCTGCATATAAAGAATCAAAATGCATGCGCCTTGCATGAAATAGCCTCAGCACGGAAAATAAGGAAATGGTTTTAATCAAATCATATTGTTGATGAAAATAATATGAGAACAATAAAAGTGCTAGTTATTAATAATAACGCTTCTGTGTTTTTGAAAAAAAAAAAAAAAGCTTTACAGTAATAGTAAACGTATTTAATATTAGTCTATTAGTTTATCAAATAACGTTGCTGTTTGAGCCGCGCGCTGAAGCTGAAGAGAATGAACAACCGTAAACTGAAAGTTAAAGGTTAATTAACAACTAAACGCATCATATATGAGAACAATCAGATATTTATACAACATAAATATAATATTACAACTTATATTTGCACAAAATCACGCACAGGGAATATGATATGTTGCAGATATATCGTGCATCCCTGATTTTTATCTCCATGCATGCCATAACTCTGTCTGATGCACCCACCGCTAGCCTAGTTTAGCACAAAGACTGGAGGTAAATGGCTCCATCTAGCCTACTGCTCAATAAGTGACAAAGTAACGCCAACATTTTCCTATTTACATGTTGTGATGTGTATAGTTACATCGTGTACTAAGACCGACGGAAAATGAAAAGTTGCAATTTTCTAGACCGATATGGCTAGGGACTATACTCTCATTCCTGCGTAATAATCCAGGAACAAAGATAAAAAAGCATGTTGATGCTTGTTTTGTTCGAATTTCATCTTCAAGGTCTTACGGGTTTGGAACGACATGAGGGTTAGTAATTAATGACAGAATTTTCATTTCTGGGTGAACTAACTCTTTAAGATGTATGCTGTGGTGAACCGTTAAGTGCGCATTTGACGAAAAAAGACTGAAAACATACATTACTGAACAACAGTAAATATTCTACAACAAATAATAAGCATCAAAATGCTTTTTTATCTTTGTGGTGTTGTATGCTTGTGTGTTTGCGTGTAATGTACAGTTGACTATGTAATGTTTGTAGTGTTGTATGCTTGTGTGTGTTTGTGTGATTGAGTATGTAATGTGGGGTGTTTGTATGTGTATTGACTTTCATGTGTGAGTTGTGCTGAGCTCTATGATATGCTTGTGTAGTAATTTTAGGGTTGTAAAATTTGATGTTAGTATGTTCATAATGTGCAATGGTTTGTGTGTGTTGTGTTAAGGTATATGCTTTGTTGAACCACTGCACACTACTTCAAACATACAAACACAAAATTTTAAAACAAATCACACAGACATTGCTATTAAAGCTGTAAATTGTGCAGAACAAACTGCAGAATTGTGTAAAAAAGCTGAAAATGTTTTAAGAAAAGTTAAGTTGCATTTGTCTAATAAAGAAGTAATTTAATACTCACCAGTACTCATCTGTTGTTTCTTCCACTCATTGTAATGTATAGATAATTGTAAATTAACTGATTAGTGCCTTGGTACTTTAAAGTTCAAGAATTAAAAATTATCAATCTAAATGAGCTTAAATTTATAATTGGGTAAACAAAACTTTTATGGTAGAAATAACTTAAATTTGAACTAATATTGTGTTACACCAACCAATAAATTAGAGCAAAACCATTTGCTGGGATACTCAAACATTTAAGCATTGCTAACTAAAGATTTTTAGCTAATATTGATATTCAATTAATATACAAATATTCAATTTAAAAATTGCTTTAAAAGAGGTATGCAAAAATGATGCACTATATTCTTAAGTAAATCTAGCATATTATTTTTTTCAGTGTATGCTACTAGTCAAAAATATGGTTATGGTTAGACTACTTTCTGTCTTAATATGTAGGGCAAAGTTATGCCCAGTTGCCTTTTGGATTACCGACGGATACACTTTTATTGACTGAGACAGTCAGTAAGATTGATGGTTGGGACTGAAAATCATTAGGCTACTCTGTTTGCCATGGAGGGTCACCCAGGACCCATCACGGGGTGAGATTTGACATAGAGGATATTTAGAATATCAATTTTATTTACTCTCAATATCTGTCTCTGTCTCTCTTTCTTCATTGTATCACTCTCCTTTCCTCTGGAGTAAATCCTGTGCTCAGCTAAAGGAATTAGCTTCCATGAGACTCCAGCACTGTAGCAAAGACAGCAACTGACTGACCAATAAAAAGTGGTTTTTGTTTTACACAAAATTTTAAGGGAAAACTACATTTAGGCCATACGTATTTATTGGTTATTTTGGCTATACATGACACTGTGTTTTAAAGCTAATACATTTATCTGCTGTGTGGCTCATCAGTTTGTGCGTTAAAGCTCAGCAACAAGGAATCAGCCTCAGGGTGGACTGTTAATGCAGCTTTTTTTTGCTGGGCCATCGTTCAATTGCCAGAACTAAATGCATCTGCAGACAAAAGATGAAGCAAGAAGATTTTGCATGCTGGCAAATCTGTTTTTACCAGCTACAGCCAACACTGACTGATGTCAGTGCTTTTTAGTGTCAGTTTTTTTTGCTAACCATTCTTCAGGCTAAAGGAACAGAACTGTGTGACTAGATGTTGATTCTAGCGTTGTGCCCACTGCAGTGCACGGCGTGTAAGTTTGAAAAAAAAAGACAGTGTTGAATAGTTCAGCAGTCATGCCAACTTCCTGCTTGTAATCATGTGAATGGTCTAAATTCTCCAGTGGTGTGTGAGTATGAGTGTGTATGTGTGTTGGCTCTGGATTTTAAAGGTCAGCTGACAAAAGGTAGCAGGTGAGAAGTCAGGCAGTATGTGTATGTTTAAGACATGTTTTTTTTTAAGCTGTACACTGTAAAAAATGTATTTTTTACAGTTGTAAATAATTATAAAAGTTGTAAACGATTATTGGAGTATATACTGTACACTTTAAATACCATTTACGTTTTTTCTACTTTAAATTTCACATTTAATTCAATGTGTTACTTGTTTGTGTTGTACTTGTAATTTATTGTAACAAAAAATGTATCAGAAATTTATGAGGGAAATTTTTTTCTAGCCAAATTTTCTTCTTTTACTAGAACCTTTCACTAGAACCTTTCACCTGCATTTATTTAGTTAAAACAAATACAGTCACAGTAATATTGTGAAATATTGTTAAAATTTCAAATAACTTTTCTTTTTTAATATATTTTAATTTTCAGCATCATTACTCTAGTCATCAGTGTCACAGATATTCAGCAATAATTCTAATATGCTGATGTAATGCACAAATTTCTTATTATTATCAATGTTGAAAACAGCTGTGCTGCTTAATATTTATATACAGTACAGTATACATATATACACCGATCAGGCATAACATTATGAAGTGAATAACTGATTATCTCTTCATCACGGTACTTGTTAGTGGGTGGGATATATTAGGCAGCAAGTGAACATTTTGTCCTTAAAGTTGATGTGTTGATGTGCAGGAAAAATGGGCAAGCATAAGGATTAGAGCGAGTTTGACAAGGGCCAAATTGTGATGGCTAGACGACTGGGTCAGAGCATCTCCAAAACTGCAGCTCTTGTGGGGTGTTCCCGGTCTGAAGTGGTCAGTATCTATCAAAAGTGGTCCAAGGAAGGAACAGAGGCCAAGGCTCATTGATGCACGTGGGGAGCGAAGGCTGGCCCGTGTGGTCAGATCAAACAGACGAGCTACTGTAGCTCAAATTGCTCAAGAAGTTAATGCTGGTTCTGATAGAGTTTGCATCACAGTTTGTTGCATATGGGGCTGCATAGCCGCAGACCAGTCAGGGTGCGCATGCTGACCCCTGTCCACCACAGAAACCGCCAACAGTGGGCACGTGAGCATCAGAACTGGACTACGGAGCAATGGAAGAATGTGGCCTGGTCTGATGAATCACGTTTTCTTTTACATCACGTGGATGGCCAGGTGCGTGTGCGTTGCTTACCTAGGGAACACATGGCACCAGGATGCACTATGGGAAGAAGGCAAGCTAGCGGAGGCAGTGTGATGCTTTGGGCAATGTTCTGCTGCATCCATGCGTATGTTACTTTGACACGTACCACCAACCTAAGCATTGTTGCAGACCATGTACACCCTTTCATTGAAACGGTATTCTCTGGTGGCTGTGGCCTCTTTCAGCAGGATAATGCGTCCTGCCTTAAAGCAAAAATGGTTCAGGAATGGTTTGAGAAGCACAACAACAAATTTTAAGTTGTTGAATTGGCCTCAAGCATCTTAAGCATCTGTGGGATGTGCTGAACAAACAAGTCTGATCCATGGAGGCCCCACCTCGCAACTTACAGGAATGAAAGGATCTGCTGCAAACATCTTGGTGCCAGATACCACAGCACACCTTCAGGGGTCTAGTGGAGTCAATGCCTCAACGGGTCAGGGCTGTTTTGGCAGCAAAAGGAAGACCAACACAATATTATGTTATGCCTGATCAATACCTGTATTGTAATAGCTTTGGAGTAAACTTTTGAATACAATAAAAAATACTAGAATACTGAGACGCATTGAGACAAGGTTAAACTATATTATTAAATTAGTGTTTAAAAAATGAATTTTTTCATAAATGTAAGGTTGAGGCATGTTTCTGTGCTGTAATTTTATACATATTCATTAATTAATTTTATTTTGCCACAACCTAACAGGAAGGATAACAGTTAATGTAACAAACTTTTAAATTTTAGAGTCTAAAAACATATGCTTCAACATAAATGACTTCCAAAATAAAAATAAAAAATCCCAGCCTGAGAGATATTCAATGTAAAATGTATAACAACTAGCCTTTGTCGTCTTCTAAGTACTAAGTATTTTGGCATAATTTTCATTTTCAGTAAATATGCAGTTGAAATGTTCAATTATAAAACAGAGTGACTTTTGAGTGAATTGATAATTTAATGACATATTCTAAAGAAAAGGTTCTGGTCTTCTCTGTAAGGTATGTGGGAGAACAGCCCCAGGTAACACCACAACAGAATTTTCAGATATACAGTAACATTATTAAAGGTGCCCATGAGAATTATGCCCTGCAGCAGGAGAATGTAATTTATTATTTATCGTAGTTAATCACAGAACATTTATTCCATTTCCCAGCAGGGTTTTTCTACAGGTTTTTCAGGAACCAATTGGTACTTAAAGAAGGATTCATGCTGTTAACCTCTCTCAATCGCTCATTCCTTGAATCATATGTTTAGCTCAGATGACTTGCTTCCCTTGACAATAATGACGAAAGACTTGAGCCTTTTTCCATGTTAAAAGGAAGGAAATTGTATTAAAGCACTGAGAAAGACTGAGAATGTTTTAATTAACCAACACTAACAGGTTGTTGCAGTCACAGTTATTGCTTTTGATCCTCCATATAGCTAATATTGTTCCTGCAGAACAGACATGTAACGGCCATGCCATTACGTTTTTTTGCCATGTAACGTGTGCTAAACACATTAGTACATGCATTTTAGGGCAGAATGATGTGGTATCAGCCATGTTGTTGGACTATATGTCAACTATTAATTTGGGACTGTCTTCAATTGCTCAAACTAGGTGGAAGGCAAAGGGTTTTCAGCTTTCAAATAAACCTTTGTTGTAGACTAGCAATGTCATTCTGACTATAGCCAACTTGGACTGAAATAATGTGTGCTTTTCTTTACCGCTCTGCTGGCTCAGGGATCATAATGATGACTCCTTAGGTAGGGATGATCAAGCAAGATTTAATGCTGTCACTCAAAATCTTCACAGCCGCTTACATCAGCTGTAACTGGATCAAGATGTAAATGAAAGAGGAGTATAGCCAAACCTCATTGTGGAACTTGACATCCAGAATCAAGACTTCTTTTAAGGTAAATTCAGAGACTTCTCTATCAAGTCAATCTGTTGACCTGACTCCCGTATTTGACTGAGCAGTGGATGGTTGACACTAAAAACAAATAAACAAACACAATTCTTGAACATTTTGTCACAATTTTTTTTGCCTTCACATGCTATCGGAAGAAATACACGGCCTCTCAAGTCATATTTACAACTGGGAAACTGATCATTTGGATACCGAGTTGGGAGGGCCATAAACTTTAAACATGGCTGAAGAGAGAACTATTGCTGTAGTGACTGTTAAGTGTTATTCATTTTCCCCACAATATCTACATTGTTTTCTCTTGCCGTTGCAGTCATGTAATTACGTATATATAAATAACCAATTGATGCATATTGTAAATAGCATTTTCAACAAGCTATCTAGATCAAGTCCTACTCCTCCCGGAGGGCCAATGTCCTGAGTTCAGCGCCAACCCCAATTAAACACACCTGAGCCAGCTAATCAAGGTCTTACTAGGCATACTAGGAACTTCTAGGCAGGTGTGTTGAGGTGAGTTAGATGTAAACTCTGCAGGACAGTGGCCCTCCAGGACAGAATTTGTACACCCCTTATCTAGATGGTGAGTGTATGCAATCGCGAGGTATACATATTTATGTTTATATGGTTGTCAACAAATGAGACACTACATTTTATTCAAATTCATTTGGATATTGACTAAATATCTTCAATACATTTTGGCTTTAATAAGATTTCCAGATTTCCAAGACAAGAATGAACCTTGTGTCCTCCATGATTCCTATTCTTTCTGACAACAAAACAAAACACAACAAACTCGTAATTACGATTTCAGAAGAAGGAAGTAGTTCCAATTGCATATGAAGGCAGCATTAATAGAGTGGTGCAGTTATGACATCACTTTGTAGGCCAAAATGTGGAAGCGAGTTAGCATTTTAGCACTTCTGGTTTCAATGTCCCGCCCCAGTCAATGGGTTTTTGAATGGGATTTTGTTTAAATGGCTGAAACAAGGTCTGTGGTAAACACAAGATCAAGGCACTTTCACGTTTTGTTCTACAACAAAATACATCAGTATTACCCCACTCGTGATTTTTTTTATGCTGTTACATGTTTTGAAAAAGGCGGTTGCTAACAAGTGGCTAAATGGTATTACAGAGACTGTCGGGGAGATTAAACGTTATCACGCTGAACAGGTAAACTCAGTCCGCTTTTACAGCCTCATTATGCTCATAATTGTGCTCTTATAAACTAGTCTAACTCAAACGTTTTGGGAAAATGTTTTGAGATAAAAACTGAATGAGTTGTGGGAAGTTTAGTGATGGTGATGTTGAAGTCGAGCAACCGTGGTGTAGTCCGTTTATAGCTTACCTTTAGCTTTTTACTTCTGGCGACTGCATTTAAGCTTCAGAATTCATAAAAGTTGTGTTCATCTGTGATAATTATCTTGATGGACAAAACGTGTAAGTATCATAAACTTTAGTTGATCACAGAGCTTTTTTTGCGATAATCCAAAAGCCTATGGGAAAATTCTATTGGGTTTTTATCGAGGGAAGCAGTGCGATGCTACCTGCTGGTTGGCTTACAAAGTGACGTCATACCTGCACCACTCTATTACTGTTACAAGCACGCCAGGCTCCATCCTCTCCCAATCACAGCGCACTCCATCTCCGGAATACTGATCACACGCACCTGCATCTCATCATCACTGCATTCACTGCCTGCACTTAAGCCTCACGCTCACATTCAGTCACTGTCCGGTCTCGTTTGCACATAGCCACGCTACTGCTTACCTCAAGGTCTCCCTCTCGATACTTACCTGTCTCCAAAGTGTTCCTGAAGGCTCCATCATGTCTCCTCGTCTCGTCTCCAGCGTCTCCCACGATCCTCTCGCCAGTCTCCAATGTCATCTGCGATCAAGCAAAGTATAGTATCAAACAGTGATATGCATATTCTCCGTTCTCTCTCTGCATTCACTCACCTGATCCGCTCACATTCTGGTTCTGCAAATAAACTCTCTCATTTACCATCACCTGTTCTCCGTGTTTGTCTGTTTATAACACCGCACAGCACCAGGATGAGCACCCCAAATCCTTTCCACGAGCTCGTTGACGCTCTCCACCGAACTCTCACCACCAACCCGCCTGCACCTTCACCAGTGAGCACTTCCGGTAACAACACCACCGCTTCTTCGCCACCGGAGTACGCCAGTCCCATGGCCAAACTGGCGTCCTTCTTTGGTTTGGCGGAGGATTGCAACGGATTTCTCCTACAATGCTCGCTGGTCCTGGAGATGCAACCGCACCTGTACCCGAATGACCGCGCTAAAGTAGCGTTCATC
This sequence comes from Rhinogobio ventralis, assembly GCA_039654625.1. NCBI lineage: Eukaryota > Metazoa > Chordata > Actinopteri > Cypriniformes > Gobionidae > Rhinogobio > Rhinogobio ventralis. The sequence continues at coordinate 24,110,337 of CM077202.1, read as the reverse complement.
ATCTCTCAGTTATCCGGTAAAGCACTTCGCTGGGCAGAAACACTCTGGTCCCAAAACAATCCGATCACCCAGTCTCTCTCCAGTTTTACCAACCACTTCAAGGAAGTTTTCGGAAAGCCCCCATGGGATTCAGCGATAGGTGAGCAGCTTTATCATTTGAAACAAGGATCACTGTCTGTTAATGAGTATGCCCTCCAGTTTAGAACTCTCGCTGCTGCCAGTGGTTGGAACGAGCAGTCCCTACTAACGACCTACCGACAGGGTCTGGATCCTCGGGTGTGGTTGCATCTCGCTGCATACGAGGATACTGTGAGGCTAAAAAGCAGATTTGTGTCTAAGTTTGCCGCACTGTCAAAGAAAATAAATCTACTGACGGAGTAGCGGAGAGTGACGAAGAGCGGCGGAAAATGCAGAGTGAAGGCGGAAGAAAGTGAAGCTCACATGGCAGATGCAGTGAGTAACACAAGATGGGAAACGCATCAGAAATCGGTCATCTCAGGGACACTGATGGTATGACAATATCTCTCTTTAATTATATGAAGGACTGATTGCCACTTAAATCTGTGCTAATGCACAATGCTGTGCTAATGCACAATGCTGTGTTTATTTAAGTGCATGATGCATAACTGAAATAGTGACATATACCACTGGTTTGCTTAAATAGTTCATGTAAAATGGTAATGCTACGCTTTAATAAGAAAAGAAAGTAAGCTCAAACATGTAAATGAACAAATTTAGAGACAATTGTATGTGGAAAAGTCTTTATTTACATTGTATTTGTTCACATTTAAGAATATCATCTTAAGTAATTATGTATTCTTTTTTTTATTTTTTTTATTTTAAGGTTATCAACCTTATTGAATCAGTTTGAGCCAAACTGTAAAATTGACCTGACAGAAATACAAGAGCTGAAAAATGATTTGGAGTTGTTCCCTGTGTCCCCTGTGGTTGGCTGATGCTTTTTATCGAGTTAGAAGCAAGTACTGATGTGCAAAATTCCTAGATAACTCGACAGATACCATCGGGTTTTGAATGCTTCATCCAACTCTCCATCCGCATCGCCACTCGTATGCAGTCGTGTATCGAAGAACACCAGGGCCAGCCGTTGTTTTTACCATCCCTCCGCCGACCAGAGTCTGTCAGCCCTCCAGAACCAGCCCACGAACCCATGCAACTAGAAAACTCCCATTTGTCGATGGCTGAGCGGCAGAGGCAGCTGACCCAGAACCTATGCTTATATTGTGGATCTCCTGGGCATTTCATCACTGAATGCCCTGTTCCTCCTTCTCGTCCCATGGTGAGTGCGATCATCCCTTCTCTTAGTAAAATGCAACCACTCACCACGACTGTAAACCTTACTGCTGCCGAAAAGTATCTCTTCCAGTTGTCGCTCTCCTTGACTCTGGGTCAGCCGGCAATATCATCTCGGGCACCCTCTGCCGCCAGCTCAAGCTCCGGACATCTGCCACCCCATCAGTCTACCAAATCCAATCGATAACGGGAAAACCTCTCAGTCGACGACAGGTATGCTCCTCCATGGGTCCGATTCGTCTTTAAGTGGGTCTTCTCCATGTGGAACACCAACATCTGCTGGTTCTGGAGGAATCCACCGCTGACATCATCTTAGGGCGCCCGTGGTTGGAGCTGCACAACCCTGTTATCTCGTGGAAGACTGGAGAGGTCCTGAAAAGTGGGGTGACAGCTGTTTCCCGAAATGTTTCTCTGCTCTTCCAGCTCGTCCACCTCCGAGTTCCCAAGATCTGCATGTCTGCACCACGTCCATCGAGAGTCCAGTGGAGAAACGTTCGGTGGACATTCCTTCCTGTTACGCCCCCTTCAGCGACGTTTTCTGCCCCAAACGAGCTTCCAAGCTGCCTCCACACCAGCCATGGGACTGCGCCATTGATCTGCTGCTGGGTGAGCCAGTGCCCCGAGGAAAGATCTACCCTCTGTCACTTCCGGAGGGCCATGGAGGAGTACATCAAGGAGGCACTGGAGCAAGGCTACATCCATCCGTCTACTTCCCCTGTTGCCTCGAGCTTCTTCTTCGTGGCGAAAAAGGACGGAGGCTTGAGGCCCTGCATTGATTACCGTGCCCTCAACAACATCACTGTCAAGTTCCGTTATCCCCTCTCGTCCCAGCTGCCCTGGAACATCTCCGTGGTGCCACTGTGTTCACCAAGTTGGACCTCCGCAGCGCGTACAACCTCATCCGAATACGTGAGGGGGACGAGTGGAAGACCGCCTTTGTGACCCCTACAGGCCACTACGAGTACCTTGTGATGCCTTATGGATTGGCCAATCGTGAAGTGAAACCTGGTGAAGCTCCTCAGGCATTGGAGGACCTCCGCAACGTGGTGCCAATGTTCGGCCATGCTCCGGGAGTAAATCAGGATGTCATCGATGTAGACCAGCACAAAACTATGGAGAAACTCCCGGAGCACCTCATGGATGAAATCCTGGAATACGGAGGGGGCCTTCACCACGTTGCGGAGGTCCTCCAATGCCTGAGGAGCTTCCACCTGTTCCTAAAAGCCGAAAAGTGCTCGTTCCACCAGCCCTCAGTGCAGTTCCTGGGATACTACATCGACCGCAGTGGCATCCGGATGGACGAGGGGATGGTGGAAGCCATCCGGTCCTGGCCCATTCCCACCACTATTAAAGAACTGCAAAGATTCCTTGGCTTCACCAACTTCTACCGTCGCTTTATCCGAGGTTACAGCTCCATCTCCAGTCCACTCACCAACCTCCTCCGTAGTAAGCCCAAGTCTCTGTCTCCATCCACCACAGTAGCCTTCGAGACCCTCAAAACTGCCTTCACCACCGCTCCCCTCCTCGTCCATCCCCTTTGTCGTGGAGGTGGACGCATCAACCACTGGAGTGGGAGCGGTCTTGTCGCAGCAGCAGGGGAACCCCAGTAGACTCCACCCATGTGCCTTCTTCCCCCGCAAGCTCAACCTGGCGGAGGTAAATTACGACATTGGCAACAGGGAACTCCTCGCCATCAAGCTGGCTCTGGAAGAGTGGAGGCACTGGTTAGAGGGCACTCAACATCCCTTCCTAGTCTTAACTGACCTCAAGAACCTTGGCTATCTCCGCGAAGCCAAACGACTGAACCCCCGCCAGGCATGATGGCCGTTGTTCTTCACCAGGTTTCACTTCACGATTTCCTATCGGCCTGGATCCAAGAATGTCAAGGCGGACACCCTTTCCCGCATCCACAGTCCAGAGGAAAGACCCGAAGATTCCGAGCCCATCCTGCCTGGTCAGTTATTTATCAACCCCATCATATGGTCGGAAGAGACCCTACCCTCTGCCAATGCCACCACCAACGCTCCGCCGGGTTGCCCACCAGGCTTGCAATATGTCACTCGCACACGGCGCACTCCCCTCATTCACTCCTCCCACACGTCACTGGCCACCCCGGGGTCAATGAAACCCTCTCGCTGCTAAAACAGCGCTTCTGGTGGCCATGCATGGCATTCGACATCAGAAGGTACGTGCAGGGATGTAAGGAATGCGCCATGTCCAAGACCCCCCCCATCTTCCCACTGGTAAGCTCCATCCTCTGCCCGTTCCTAACCGACCCTGGTCACACCTAGGAGTGGACTTCATCACTGACCTCCCTGTCTCCGATAACTGTTCCTGCATCCTCGTTGTGATAGACAGATTCTCCAAGTCTTGCCGTCTTTTCTCCTTACGTGAATTACCCACTACCATGGAAACTGCTGAGTTAATGTTCAATCACATCTTCCGCTACTATGGTATCCTCGAAGACATCATGTCGGACAGAGGGCCCCAGTTCATCTCCAGGCGATGGAGAGCCTTCTTCTCCCTCCTAGGTGTGACCGTCAGCCTCTCCTCGGGATACCACCCCCAGTCGTACGGACAGACGGAACGCAAGATCCAGGAGATCGGCTGCTTCCTCCGTACCTTCTGTCACGGCCACCAGGACTCCTGGAACCAGTTCCTCGGTTGGGCCGAGTACGCACAAGGTCTGGCTGTCGGGCAGAAGGTCTGGCTGTCAACCCGGGACATCAGACTGCATCTGCCGTGCAGGAAGTTGAGTCCCAGATTCATTGGCCCCTTCCCTATCATCCAGCAGATCAACCCAGTCACCTACAAGCTCCAACTACCACCACAGTATTATATTCACCCCACTTTCCATGTGTCTCTACTCAAGCCTCACCACCCTTCTGTTTCTGTTTCCCCAGAGCCTGGCACTACCTCTGAACCCCCCCCTCCTCTCATCCTGGAGGACGGCGCGGCCTACCAAGTCCAAGAAATCCTGGACTCCCGGCGTCATGGTGGTCTCTTGGAATACTTGGTGGACTGGGAGGGCTACGGTCCAGAGGAACACTCATGGGTACCCAGAAATTACATACTCGATCCTAACCTGCTTGACACCTTCCATGCCTCTCACCCTGACAGACCGGCGGCGCGAGGCAGAGGCCGACCACCACGGCTTTGGGGTCCTTGGCCCTCAGGAGCGGGCCGTGGAGGGGGGGTAATGTTACAAGCACGTCAGGCTCCACCCTCTCCCAATCACAGCGCACTCCATCTCCGGAATACTGATCACACGCACCTGCATCTCATCATCACCGCATTAACTGCCTGCACTTAAGCCTCACGCTCACATTCAGTCACTGTCCGGTCTCGTTTGCACAAAGCCACGCTACTGCTTACCTCAAGGACTCCCTCTCGATACTTTCCTGTCTCCAAAGTGTTCCTGAAGTCTCCATCGTCTCGTCTCGTCTCCTGTCTCCAGCGTCTCCCACGATCCTCTCGCCAGTCTCCAACGTCATCTGCGATCAAGCAAAGTATAGTATCAACCAGTGATCTGCATATTCTCCGTTCTCTGCACCTGATCCGCTCACATCCTGGTTCTGCAAATAAACTGTCTCATTTACCATCACCTGTTCTCCGTGTCTGTCTGTTTGTAACAATTACGTTCAATCCACTTCAATTTGTAAAATGCAAGTAAAATTTTGAAAATGTGAATCCTTTTTGTTAAATGCAAATCCAAATTCTTTTTTGTTGGGACTACATGAATCCTTTTTGTTGACAGGACTACAGTAACTTGACAGTGGATTTCCAGCATGCTTTGCATGGGACTGCATTAGGAGAGAAAATGTTGAAATTAGGTGTTATTTGATGTTTTTGTGTAAAGGAAAAGGGAAATAATATTAAGCATGCTAAAATGTGCTATTTCTAAATAGTTGTTATCTTACACAATAACTATTTTTTTTTTTTAAAGTTTGTTCAACAAAAAAAACATTATTTGTTTAAAGGTTACATAACACACACAGTTTCTGCCAATCTCATGTTAATCTTGAGTACCTATAGAGTAGTATTGCATCCTCCATATCATTCATATCTCCGAAGGGTCTTTAGTTTTATCAGATTTATAAAAGACAGATACGCTGTACCGATTCTTTCCGAAAACAGCTAAAGAGTCACAAGCACACACACACACACATGGTGCACCTATCATTATGAGGACATTACATAGACGTAATGTTTTTTATACTGTACAAACTGTACATTCTATCCCCCTACACTACCCCTACCCCTAAACCTACCCATCACAGAAAACATTCTGCATTTTTACATTTTTAATAAAACATTGTTTAGTATGTTTTTAAAGCTATTTTTATTATGAGGACACAGAAAATATCCTCATAAACCATGTTTACGTTGTAATACCAGTGTAATACCCATGTCATTATACAAATTTGTGTCCTCATAAATCACATAAACATGCACAAAAACACACACAAACACACACACACACACACACACACACACACACACACAAATACATCATGGCATTATCCCATTATAACTTTCGATTCACTATACGTTCGTGTTGTTTACATTATATGTAATATAATATATGCCAATATGCACTTATGATTGCCAACAAAACACAGACATTTGATGCAGTTTCACACACTGTCTGCGGTTTCAACTCATGACCAGGAACAAACAAACACACTTGCAGAACTCTGTTGCTGCTCGGAAACAGCATTAGACCCAACCCCCCCAGACTTGTTCTAGCCTTCTTATACAAACCTAAAATGTGTTTAAATGTTTGTTGACTGAAATTGATCTGGGAGAACAGCTCCAAGAACTGGACCAAAAAAAACTTTTTGACTCTGAAGAAGATCTACATTTCTGCATGGCATCCAAACCCCACAAACCCCATCATGCTGAAGTCAATTGGTTTTGTGGTTAAATACTTGAAATAAAGTCAGTGGTTTATTCAAGCACAAGATATAGACACGTTTTATTCTAATACATTAGTAATACCCCTTGTTTTTTTCTTCTCTGGTTGCTAGCAAGTGACTAAAGGGAATTTCAGAAGTTGTTGGGGACATTCTACTCTATCTCTTCATTAGTCTGCTTTTACAGTCTTATTATGTTTATAATTGTGATCTTACAAACTATTCTGACTCAAACTCTCCCCCCACTCCCCCAACAGCAACAGCTCTCTAGCAATCAGAAATGTGTAATTTCAAAGAAAGCTCACCCCAGGTAACCCTCCTTACCCCAGAGGAAAACCCCCTCCACAGCCAACCTTCCTGTTTCCACAGATAAATTATTTCTCCACTGCTTTCATCTTACCTTCCACTCCGAGGTAAACACCACTTTAAATGATGTATCTGTGCCTCACGCCTTCCTCTACATATGTTTATATGCTGCAGTGTCCTCATTAAACAGCCGCAAATGTCACACAGCAAGATGTCAGACAACTTGTTTTAATGTGCAAATATTTGTTTTGTAGAATTTATAGTCTGAACTGTTTTGGCTTACACTACCCTCTTTTATCCTTACTATCACATCAGTAAAGTCAATATGCACATTGTCCATAGTCTAGTTCTCAATTTCTGCTCATGTACAGTATAGGCCTCTAACTTTTGTATCAATTGTATTAATTTTTTTATTATTGTTATTATTCTCCTTTACTTCGTCTGTATTACTCTCCTTTTGCATTGTCAGAATTTATTGTAGTTTGTGGAGTGGCTTTTGTCCAAGATTTATGCATTTTAATTTAAAATAATCCTTATGAATAAAGATTGTTTAATTAATCAATTAAAATAGGTAAGGATTATTAAATTCAATTTGATGGAATTTTACTATTAATTGAATTGCTTAAATCGTAACAAAACATTTTTTTGAATGTAGTTTTATTCACTTTTTAATTTTAGTTTGTTTTTTAAGTTTAGTGCTTAAAATTCTATTTATTTTATTTCAGTTAGATGCCAATTTAAGTTTGTCATCTAATATTTATATTTGATTTAATTTAATCTTTATTTCAATTAACAAAAAAAAAAAAGAAAAGTCAGTAGGCTACCTTCCAGGCTGTAATCATGTGTGTGTGTGTGTTTGTGTGTGTGTGTGTTGGGGGGGGGCTTAAGTCCCAGGCTCAGGCTTCAAGGACTGGTCAGCTGATCAGCTGATGAGAATTTGGGGTTTGAGGCACCAGACAGGACAGTCAGCTGAGTCAAACGCTGAGGGGAAGTATGTTTATAATTCTGAGGATCAGTGATGTTTGTCTGCGCGGAAAAGCTGGAACACACACACACACACACACACTTCAGGATCTAGATTTTATATTGGACATCATGTTCCAACAATGTACGAGAATTGTTAATTGTAGAAATATACACACAAATGTCCTCAAATGAACCAAATCAATAAACAATGCCCCACAGCAAAATAAATCATATTATCTCAGCTGTGAATGTGAATTTGCTGGCATATTGAATGAGATGTAATTTAAAGACAGAGGTAGGCAAAATAAAGACAAAAAAATGTCTTTCCATTAAGTTGTCCCTGCGGGACTTCAGTGTACTGTAGTCTGAACAATTGACTCTCTTATAAGCAGTTGTTTTAGTGAATCAAAAACATACAGCGCGACCAGCGTTGTCTAAATCCCGAACGAATAACAGCTTTTTCAGTGAATCAAAAAAAGAAAATAAAACTCTTAAGACTCTTCTTGACTCTTAAGACGATTCTTTACCAGTTTGATAAATCCTTCACTGAACTACTGTAAATTTGTTCGTGGCCATGATTGTAGAAAAGCGAGATTAACTAATCAATATTAGCTACTATGAAGCTGTGTTCTGAAAGGACATTTTTCAGGAATATTTTTTTTTTATAACAGTTAGCAAATCAAGCTTACTTACTGAACTGTAAGTTATTATTTTCAGTATTTTTTTAGAAGCTGAAAATACAGAATTATTTTAGACGAATATGCTTGCACTCTGTCACTGACTAGATATATTTAAAACTAGGCCACTTTTTACTGGTAACATCTGGAATTATCAGGACCCACAAATATTCCCCCATTGCATTATTATACATTATATTCAACATTACATTCAACATTACATATAGTAGTTTAATGTAGTACTGACACCAAAACTCTGTAAACTTACATTTTTTCTCACACATGAATTTTAATTTTGGGTGAACTATACACAATACACGATATACTATTCACAATACATATTGTTGCATTTTTTGTATTGCGATATATTGTGACACGATATACACTCACCTAAAGGATTATTAGGAACACCATACTAATACTGTGTTTGACCCTCTTTCGCCTTCAGAACTGCCTTAATTCTACGTGGCATTGATTCAACAAGGTGCTGAAAGCATTCTTTAGAAATGTTGGCCCATATTGATAGGATAGCATCTTGCAGTTGATGGAGATTTGTGGGATGCACATCCAGGGCACGAAGCTCCCGTTCCACCACATCCCAAAGATGCTCTATTGGGTTGAGATCTGGTGACTGTGGGGGCCATTTTAGTACAGTGAACTCATTGTCATGTTCAAGAAACCAATTTGAAATGATTCGAGCTTTGTGACATGGTGCATTATCCTGCTGGAAGTAGCCATCAGAGGATGGGTACATGGTGGTCATAAAGGGATGGACATGGTCAGAAACAATGCTCAGGTAGGCCGTGGCATTTAAACGATGCCCAATTGGCACTAAGGGGCCTAAAGTGTGCCAAGAAAACATCCCCCACACCATTACACCACCACCACCAGCCTGCACAGTGGTAACAAGGCATGATGGATCCATGTTCTCATTCTGTTTACGCCAAATTCTGACTCTACCATCTGAATGTCTCAACAGAAATCGAGACTCATCAGACCAGGCAACATTTTTCCAGTCTTCAACTGTCCAATTTTGGTGAGCTCGTGCAAATTGTAGCCTCTTTTTCCTATTTGTAGTGGAGATGAGTGGAACCCGGTGGGATCTTCTGCTGTTGTAGCCCATCCGCCTCAAGGTTGTGCGTGTTGTGGCTTCACAAATGCTTTGCTGCATACCTCGGTTGTAACGAGTGGTTATTTCAGTCAAAGTTGCTCTTCTATCAGCTTGAATCAGTCGGCCCATTCTCCTCTGACCTCTAGCATCAACAAGGCATTTTCGCCCACAGGACTGCCGCATACTGGATGTTTTTCCCTTTTCACACCATTCTTTGTAAACTCTAGAAATGGTTGTGCATGAAAATCCCAGTAACTGAGCAGATTGTGAAAGACTCAGACCGGCCCGTCTGGCACCAAGAACCATGCCACGCTCAAAATTGCTTAAATCACCTTTCTTTCCCATTCTGACATTCAGTTTGGAGTTCAGGAGATTGTCTTGACCAGGACCACACCCCTAAATGCATTGAAGCAACTGCCATGTGATTGGTTGATTAGATAATTGCATTAATGAGAAATTGAACAGGTGTTCCTAATAATCCTTTAGGTGAGTGTATGGTTACACCCCTACAAATAAAGCTGTCAGAACTGATGTAATGCATATTTTTGAGTCATGAACAATGTCTAAATTCATTTTTTGACTGTTTTTATATCAGGTGGTACAACCAAATAGTTGTATGTTTATACTGTAGTTGTACCACCTGGCCATGAAACATGTACCAACCTAGCCATACTTGAAATTAGCAGTATTTGAGAGAGATCTACAAACCTTTTCACTCATGGCCAATTGTTTACACGTTTACTGTTATTATCTTATCAATTCATAATAAAAGAGCCATGTTTGCAGTTGTACCACCCTGACATTTGAGAATATACAAATTGCTGGACAAAAGTTTTTCAATTATCTCAACAGTTTTAAAACTACTGATATTTATAAAATGTGTTTACATGAAAGGTTTAAACCCTAATATGATGACATTGTATTTAGTTTTTAATTTTTTATTATTAAGGCACCATTTTAAATAGTTTTCTTCTTTTAGTCTGTTTATTTGTTCAGACAGTTGCACCACCTGACATTTTGGGGGATTAAGATAACAAAACATAAAATAATATGTATTATTTAAATGTATTGAAAATGAAATCAAACTAGGTGAAATCAAACTATTCTATTAAATAGGTTTAATAGAATAGAGTGATATATGTCATGATTTTATCAAATTGTTTTAAAAGGAAATAATGCATTTGGACCCAATTACAGAAAATTATTTACAGATGTAATTATATGCAGGTATTTTTTAAATATAAAAACAATGTAAAAACATGTATGTACATAAAATGTTATTACATAGTATATAAAAGACACCTAATATAAAGTGGAGCCAAATGTTCTTCACACTAAGAAAAAATGGTTCTTTTGAAAGGTTCTTTGGGCAACCAAATTTATTTTTAAGAGTGTATATATACAGTAATTATTATAATGAATTGTTGCCATGTACACTTTAGTTGCTATGTGCATTTCAAACTGTTTCCCTCCAGCATTAACTCTAATAATCAGGAATAAATCCATAATCATAATTATTAATAATAGAAGATTACAATGAATACTTAAATTAATACTAATTTGAATGGGGCTTAATAGGGGGAAAGGCACTTGCCGCATGCTGTTTGCCAGCGGGGACCGTCAGGACTTGGCCATTCTCCACTTTGTTGGTTTGTAGCAGCTTGTTCCATTAACATGGTGCTGCTCTGACAGAGCTGGCATTAGAGTCACAGTAAGAGGATTAGCTGATTGACATTTCTGCCATGCCTGGTCAATTATGAAAATGAAAAATGGACAAAAGGTCAGAGTTGACATACACTACACTCCATATCGCAAAACTATTCACCCCGCTACACAAATGCCCATACAAACAAAGAGGGTTTTTGTAGGTCACCACATGGGAAAAAAAGGAATAAGCGTGATATGCTAAACTGCAGATGAACTGTTTCAGGAGGGTCTTATCTTGTAGTTTTTCTTGGCTTCTGCTTTCTTGTTCTTCGGCATGCTTGCACCGTGTTCTCATTCTGAATAAATGAAGCTCGCTGTTGTGTCTTGTATTCATACCTCAGCACCATAAATTTGCAGGAAGTGGAGCATGAAATAAAGTCTAACAACCTGAAAATCAACATTACTGCAGAACTGTTATGCATTTATGTAGTCAAGCTTCATTTTGTAACACAGCTCTTCCTGTTATCAACATGCACCTCGATTATAAAACCATACAACTCTCTATGGATCTGTACAATGGTAAATGCCATCTGATGTCCTCTGAAATCAATCAAGTCTTCCATATAGCATGCATAAATGTTAAAGATTAACATCATGTGTCAGTGTTGCCTCCTAGAACAGTACAGATCATTCTCTTGACATTCAGCAAAAATGTAACAAACACTGACTGTAATGGCAAATGTTGCAAGCATGTTATAATAAGTTTAATAAGCTGTAATTGTTGCATACAGTAGGTACATCACACAGATATTTTACAGTGTCTTCTAAAGGGAAATGTTAAAATTCTATTGTCATACACCCTCAATAAGAGTTCAAAGTGTTATTTATTATTATTGTTATTAAAGTAAATAAGTTTAAGTAATAAGTTTCAAATATATCTGTGTAATAGAAAATGTTGCCAGCAAGTTAAAATAAGCTTAAATGTTGCAGGTACTTCAGAAAAATATTTTACAGTAGTAAAGCAATAATGATACAACATTCAATAAAAAAGACAAAATAATAATAATAATAATAATAATAATAATGTATTTCAAATTACATATTAAAATTATACCATCGTTTATTCACCATTATTATTGTTATGATTATTACCATCATCAACGTGTCCTTAAATTAATAGCAAAAGGCTTAATACAAATATAAAAATCTTCAAAACCTATCCTTCTGTGTTCCTCATAAAAACAACAGCTTATGGGTGAGTACATCCCTTAGTAACCATGGTTTAACAATGTTTTATGTAGTAAAACCATTGTAACTACAAATTTAACCACGGTTTTACTACAGTAACCATGGTTAACTATTATTGTATTGTCACTGTTCTGATAAATGAATAAATAAATTACAGAATTTTCATTTTAGAGTGACCTGTCCCTTTAAATGATACTGTACAAGCAGAAGTGGAGTTGAACTGCTTTGTAGTAAGTCATCATCCCTGATGATTCCCTGCTTGTGGACAATCATGTGATATAGTGTGGAAAACATGAGAGCCACTACCTGGGTGTGCTGACTTCATATCCTGTCACTGCCTTCACATCCCAACTTCACAACTTCATACACTATCATTACTACTTCATTTTGTTTTACTCCCTTTAGTGCCATTCATGTGACTGTTCAGAACAAAACATGCAGTTGACACCCCAGAATTAGCATCTTTTACTTCGGAGCAGAACTGAAATTATTTAGCAGCTCTTTGACGCCACTCTGTGGCCTGACTGCCTAACTACATTCATTATAGACCGACAGCATCTTCTCTGTAGGTGTTTGGTGATTTATCACTACTACTGATGGCAAAAAGGTACAATACCATATAATGACAACGTGAAAGAAGTTTGTTGGAAATCTTTGCAAATTTATATATATACAGGTACTGGTCATATAATTAGAATATCATCAAAAAGTTGATTTATTTCACTAATTCCGTTCAAAAAGTGAAACTTGTATATTATATTCATTCATTACACACAGACTGATATATTCCAAATGTTTATTTCTTTTCATTTTGATGATTATAACTGACAACTAAGGAAAATCCCAAATTCAGTATCTCAGAAAATTAGAATATTGTGGAAAGGTTCAATATTGAAGACACCTGGTGCCACACTCTAATCAGCTAATTAACTCAAAACACCTGTAAAGGCCTTTAAATGGTCTCTCAGTCTAGTTCTGTAGGCTACACAATCATGGGGAAGACTGCTGACTTGACAGTTGTCCAAAAGATGACCATTGACACCTTGCACAAGGAGGGCAAGACACAAAAGGTCATTGCAAAAGAGGCTGGCTGTTCACAGAGCTCTGTGTCCGAGCACACTAATAGAGAGGCGAAGGGAAGGAAAAGATGTGGTAGAAAAAAGTGTACAAGCAAAAGGAATAATCGCACCCTGGAGAGGATTGTGAAACAAAGCCCATTCAAAAATGTGGGGGAGATTCACAAAGAGTGGACTGCAGCTGGAGTCAGTGCTTCAAGAACCACTACGCACAGACGTATGCAAGACATGGGTTTCAGCTGTCACATTCCTTGTGTCAAGCCACTCTTGAACAACAGACAGCGTCAGAAGCGTCTCGCCTGGGCTAAAGACAAAAAGGACTGGACTGCTGCTGAGTGATCCAAAGTTATGTTCTCTGATGAAAGTAAATTTTGCATTTCCTTTGGAAATCAGGGTCCCAGAGTCTGGAGGGAGAGAGGAGACGCACACAATCCACGTTGCTTGAGGTCCAGTGTAAAGTTTCCACAGTCAGTGATGGTTTGGGGTGCCATGTCATCTGCTGGTGTTGGTCCACTGTGTTTTCTGAGGTCCAAGGTCAACGCAGCCGTATACCAGGAAGTTTTAGAGCACTTCGTGCTTCCTGCTGCTGACCAGCTTTATGGAGATGCAGATTTCATTTTCCAACAGGACTTGGCACCTGCACACAGTGCCAAAGCAACCAGTACCTGGTTTAAGGACCATGGTATCCCTGTTCTTAATTGGCCAGCAAACTCGCCTGACCTTAACCCTATAGAAAATCTATGGGGTATTGTGAAGAGGAAGATGCGATATGCCAGACCCAACAATGCAGAAGAGCTGAAGGCCACTATCAGAGCAACCTGGGCTCTCATAACACGTGAGCAGTGCCACAGACTGATCGACTTCATGCCACGCTGCATTGCTGCAGTAATTCAGGCAAAAGGAGCCCCAACTAAGTATTGAGTGCTGTACATGCTCATACTTTTCATGTTCATACTTTTCAGTTGGCCAAGATTTCTAAAAATCCTTTCTTTGTATTGGTCTTAAGTAATATTCTAATTTTCTGAGATACTGAATTTGGGATTTTCCTTAGTTGTCAGTTATAATCATCAAAATTAAAAGAAATATACATTTGTAATATATCAGTCTGTGAGTAATGAATGAATATAATATACAAGTTTCACTTTTTGAATAGAATTAGTGAAATAAATCAACTTTTTGATGATATTCTAATTATATGACCAGCACATGTGTGTGTGTGTATATATATATATATATATATATACAAATCACATGTACATAAGTATTCACTGCCTTTGCTCAATACTTTGTTGAAGCACCTTCGGCACCAATTACAGCCTCAAATCGTTTTGAGTATGATGCTACATGCTTGGCACACCTATTTTTGGGCAGTTTTACCCATTCTTCTTTGCAGGACCTCTCAAGCTTCATCAGGTTGGATGGGGAGTGTCGTTGCACAGCCAAAATGTCCTTAAATTAATAGCAAAAAGCTTAATACAAATATAAAAATCTTCGAAACCTATCCTTCTGTGTTCCTCATAAAATAACAGTTTATGGGTGAGTACATCCCTTAGTAACCATTGTTTAACTATGTTTTATGCAGTAAAACCATTGTAACTACAAATGTAACCATGGTTTTACTACAGTAACCATGGTTAACTATTATTGTATTGTCACTGTTCTGATATTTAACAAATAAATGACAGAATTTAGAGTGACCTGTCCCTTTAAATTATACTGTACAAACTGACGTGCAGTTGAACTGCTTTGTAGTAAGTCAAAGCAGTAGGCTGCGTCAGAAAACCTAGGCAGCTGACTCGTTGCCTCGCTGCCTTATCAGACAATGGTTGAATCCGAAATCGCCCCCTAAACCCTCATTCACTATTCCCTACGTTAGTCCACTAATACAGTTCACTTGAAGGAGTGAATGAAATCGAGTGTGTACATCGGCTGTACACTCGTTATTGCAGTGCATTGTGGGATATAATTAGTGCACTCAATAACGTCCACTATGGTTTCGGACACCACTTAAAATGGCTGTCCCTAGGCAGGGTATAGGGGGCGATTTCGGATTCAGCCAATGACTTGTAAGGCAGCGTTTGTGCATGGAAGGCACCTCACAAAACTAATTTCGGACAGACTTCTTGTCAGGGGACTGGGAAATCACAGACAGCACGCAGAGATGAGGATCCAAATGCATGGAGACTTTAATAAAAAAAACTATCAAAACAAGAATCAGGAACAAAATAACAAAACACAGGGAACAGTAAAGAGCATACACCTGCATGACATCAAACAACGACCGACAGAGAACCAGAGAAAACATGGGCTATATATACACACACACAGGGAAGACTAGAGCTGCGTCCCAATTCGCATACTATCCGTACTAAATAGTATTTGAAAACAGAATTAGTATGTCCCAAATCATAGTATGTTGAAAAGAGTATTCCAAAGATACCCGGATGGTCTACTATTTCCGGTCAGAATTCGAAGTGCAGATCGACCATAGACAGTAAAAGAAATGGACACAGCGACCCCATAGACTTCAACGGAGAAATATGAATTCAATTAGAAGCACTCACTTCCTGATGGCTGAGCGTACTGCGCAGCCTCAGACTGAGCTTGACGACGTAGATGTGACGTGAGCAACCTGTCTGACAGTTGTAAGTCTTCTAGTAGTTGTGCAAAGTGAAATCTGAATCACCGAATCTTGCAGAGACGGAGAGCGTGAGCAGGAGCAACTTTTGGTAAGTATTCTGATTAATTATTTTGTCATTTTGCATAGTATTTATTTATTTTAAAATTTAGCATGAAGGCACCTCACGAAACAAATTTCGGACAGACTTCTAAGGCAGCATAACAGTTTAATGATCTACAGCTAAATAGAGAGAGCTTTAGAGATAACTAAACACATATGTAATTACTACATTAGTAATTTCTCGCTAGAAATGACATCAGAAGTGGAAAATGTTGGTAAAAAATCGTACATTTACACAAACTGACCAGCAAATGCAACTTTTAGACAGCATCTTTTTTTCCAGCTCAACTGTCACAGAATGGAACGCACAGGATTGTGGGATATCAAAGGCAGCGAAGGATACATGTATGCTGCCTTCAAAACTCGATCAGATGAAGGTCTCTCAGGAGACCGGCTGATATTGCCCACAACCCATTGCGAGTTGGACGAGGATTCGATTAGAACTACAAACGCGGATAAAATGTGTTAAAAAAACTACAAACATTACGGATGTGCGAGTCCGACGGTTACATAGAGAGGTTTAGATAAAGGGGTTTGAGCGATCAATTATCAGTATTTAACCTGACGAAAATATATTTATTCAATGTTATCCACATTATATTTCACCAGCAGCATTGTGAACTTTTGTAATGATACGTTTGACCATTAACTTTTAAATGCATCATTATATTCAAACTACAAACACATGAGGGAAGTCTCTGCATTAAAGACCCACAAATGGCAGATCAACGTGCTACTACATTTCTGTCCGATAAGGTAGGAATTTAAACTGAATGTGGAGGATTTTAACTGTGACGATGATTGACAGGGCAGTTAAACGGTGACGGGATGCACGTAACTAAGCGACAGAGTCCGTTAAAGATGATGAAGTAGTATGTCCCAAAGCTTGCATACTCTTCTGCTACACACTCAAAAGTATGTACTTTTTCTTTACAAAAAGAGTACATACTTTTAGGTCGTAGAACAAGTAGGCTTCCAGACGCTCCAGAACCAGTCACGGAGGGAGGTGAAGCAGCGGCGGAACAGGGGGAGGGATGGAGGGTCAGGAACGCAGAGTGAAAGCAGGATGGGGACTGGGGCGGATTGGGTTGCCAGGGCAGAACAGGCTGGTCAGGTGGCTTGGGTGGCACAGACTGGTCAGGTGTCCAGTCTGACACAGATGGGTCAGGTGGCCTGGGTGGAACAGGCTGGTCAGGTGGCTTGGGTGGCACAGGCTGGTCATGGGTCTATGCAGACAACAGGCCACTGGGCTGGAACACAGACTGGTAGTTGGCTTGTGCTGACAGCAGGCAACTGGGCTGGGATACAGACTGGTAGCTGGCTTGTGCTAACTGCAGAGCGCTGGGTTGGGATACAGTCTGGTCCGGAGCCCTCTCTGGACTCTGTGCAGGGGACGGAGCCCTCTCTGGGCTCTTGACAGGGGACGGAGCCCTCTCTGGACACTTGACAGGGGACGGAGCCCTCTCTGGACTCTTGACAGGGGACGGAGCCCTCTCTGGACTCTTGACAGGGGACGGAGACCTCTCTGGACTCTTGACAGGGGACGGAGACCTCTCTGGACTCTTGACAGGGGACGGAGACCTCTCTGGACTCTTGACAGGGGACGGAGACCTCTCTGGACTCTTGACAGGGGACGGAGACCTCTCTGGACTCTGGTCACGGGCTGGAGCCCTCTCTGGACTCTGGTCACGGGCTGGAGCCCTCTCTGGACGCTAGTCAGTGGCTGGAGCCATCTCTGGACGCTGGTCAGTGGCTGGAGCCATCTCTGGATGCTGGTCAGTGGCTGGGGACGTCTCTGGCCTCTGGACGGAGACAGGGGATGTCACTGGCCTCTGGACGGAGACAGGGGATGTCACGGGGCTCTGGACGGAGACAGGGGACGTCCCTGGGCTCTGGGCATGGGTTGAAGGCCCAGATGTGGTGGCCATCCCGGCCGAAATCCTCACCACTAAGACGCCAGCGGCTCGCGCAGAGCAAAGCACTGTGTCCTCCAGCCTCGATGCCAGTCTCCCGTACCTCTGGGTAGCCTTAAAGTCCTCCTCCGCGAAGACTCTGGCCACCGGGATCTCCGACCTGGTGACCCCCGCCACCAATGGTGAGCCGCATAGCTGCAGTGCACGAGCAGCGTAGCATTCCAACTACCCGTCAGGGTCCCATAGCGGCATGCATGACCGGAGGGGATTGTCAGGGCGTGAGCAAAGAGCATCATAAGGCATGCCTCGCTCATCTGAGTCAGGCGAGGCAACCTGAGAAACTCTAGCACATAGTCCTCTATGCTGAGCTCTCCCTGGTGGAAACATGTTAATCTCCCCGCTGGATCCATAATTGGTAGGTCGTTCTGTCAGGGGACTGAGAAATCACAGACGGCAGGCAGAGATGTGGATCCAAATGCAGGGAGACTTTAATAAACAAACAATCAAAACAAGAATCAGGAACAAAATAACAAAACACAGGGAACAGTGAAGAGCATACACCTGCATGACATCAAACAACGACCAACAGAGAACCAGAGAAAACATGGGCTATATATATACACGGGGAAGACTAAATGAGATAACAAGGGGTGTGGTGAATGGGAAACACCTGGGAAGACAAATCAACATGAAAAACTACAAGAACTACAAAAACTCCACAGGAAACAGGACACAGAAAATAACACAGAGACAAAGCACAGATAAACTTCAACATAAAGGTCCCACAGAGTGCCAGACACAGAACAGATGTGACACTTCTTAGGCAGTGTAACAGTTTAATGATCTACAGCAAAATAGAGAGAGCTTTGGTGAGAACTAAACAAATATTTAAATACTACATTAGTAATTTCTCTCTAGAAATGACATCAGAAGTGGAAAATGTTGGTAAAAAAACTTACATTTACACACAAACTGACCAGCAAACGCAACTTTCGGACACAATCTTTTTTTTCCCAGCTCAACTGTCACAGAATGGAGCGCACAGGATTGTGGGATATCAAAGGCAGCGAAGGATACATAAATGCTGCCTTCAAAAATCGATCAGATGAAGGTATCTCAGGAGACAGGAAGGGAAGCTAACATTAGATTCGGACATGCCTTGATGCCTTCCTACCTTGAAATGTTTCCTCCAAAGGCAGCATTTTCCAGGTTTCGGACGCAGCCATCATCCCTGATGATTCCCTGCTTGTGGACAATCATGTGATATAGTGTGGAAAACATGAGAGCCACTAACTGGGTGTGCTGACTTTATATCCTGTCACTGCCTTCACATCCCAACTTCACAACTTCATACTCTATCATTACTCATTATCATTACTATATCATGCTCATTAAGACCTTCAATGCTGCAGAAATTTTTCTGTACCCTTCCCCAGATCTGTGCTTCGATACAATCCTGTCTCGGAGGTCTACAGACAATTGCTTGGACTTCATGGATTGGTTTGTGCTCTGACATGCACTGTTAACTGTGGGACCTTATATAGACAGGTGTGTGCCTTTCCAAATCATGTCCAATCAAGTTGTAGTAACATCTCAAGGATGATCAGTGGAAATAGGATGCACCTGAGCTCGATTTTGAGTGTCATGGCTTATGTACATGTGATTTTTTCGTTTTTAATTTTAATAAATTTGCAAAGATTTCCAACAAAATTCTTTCACGTTGTCATTTATGGGGTATTGTTTGTAGAATTTCGAGGAAACTAATGAATAAGACTGTAACATAACAAAATGTGGAAAAAGTGAAGCACTGTGAATACTTTCTGGATGCACTGTATGTGTGTGTGTGTGTATATATATATATATATATATATATATAACAACAGCTATCTAGTATTAGCATATATTATACACTAATATTGCTAATGCTAGATAGTTGTTGCACAGATCATAAAACACAACTGCGTCTTGTGGTGTCGGGCAGAACTAATTCTAAATCTGTGTGCTGTTTCTTACTTTTACCATGTATGGAAAACTACTGAGAAGGATTGTTTACACATTGGGGGGTATAAGAGATTGTGGCTTCTGTTATGTCTTCAGTTAGCACTCTACAGACATTCAGGATGGCTGTATGACTGTGACTCTTTTCTTGCAAGAAAATAAATCTTTATAAAGACAATTGGCTAAGGTTTGTCTCTTATTCAGTGGTGCAACTGAGAGTTAATTTTTTGCCATGACAATTTGGTGTCAGAAGTTGGGATTCCTTGGATGTGCCTTCTGGACCCCGAGAGCGGACGGTGACTGATCATCCTGGACGTTAGAGTCACAGCCCTACCCCGACAGATTGAGGGAGAGGGGCCGACCGCTCAGGGGGTCCGGGAGTCCAACCACTGGAATTAGAGAAAACGAACCCGAGGTGGCAACGGGACGCTTCTGGTAAGAGACAAACTTAAAATTCGGGGAAGAATTTTGGTTGAATTAAAATTGGAAGTTAAGGGAATAAACCATGGGGGGGGGGGGTCTGATTCTGTGGCAAATGCAGCGTGGTTGGCCTTTAAAAATAAATATAAGAAAAATATATATAAAATAAAAGAATAAAAATAAAAAATAAAAAGAGGCTGCAATCACGTGGGCTGGGCAGCGTGAAGTGCATACTGTGTAGAAAAAGTAGTCACGCGGGCCATCAAAAATTGGGACGCTATTGCGAGTGTCCAACCTTCTGGTCTTGGGTGAAGAAATCAGATCTGAACGGAGACGTCCAACAGATTATAGCGCGCGTGTGCGCGCGAAAAAGCCACAGAGACAGACTGCCAAAATGGGGAAATCTCAAAGCAAGTTAGCTGAATATGATACACCGGTATTTTGTCAAATGAGAAAATTATATGGCCAAAAAACAATTTGACTGGCTACAAAGAAGAGACTTATACTCTGTCTAAGAAACTAATGAGATAATAATAAGGTCAATAAACTGAAGTCTTTAATTCTTTTTGAAGGAAAGATCTATGATAAAGTTAATATAAATTATGAGGTTAAAATTGAAGACAATGGTGATAAAAATGTGAGTGGTAAAGATATACAAATAGTTATGTAGAGGGTTTTAAATGACAAATTTATGAGAAAATTCCTCTAACTCTGAAAATTCATTGTATGAATTGGTGTTAAAATGTTGAAAACCGTAGAAGATGATGTTTTGGTTTCAAAAGATAAGCTCAGGCTTAGCTAAAATAAAACAATTCATTATCTGAATCCGGCCCCACCATGTGGCCTAACTTGCTGTGTAACAGAGACTCAATCTGAGTGGAAATGTATAGTTTCTAAATTCATTGTATGGGCAAAAGACAAATATAAAATTATGGTTATTTGAAAACGCCATTTCTGGCTAAGAGTAGAGTTAAAAGGATAATGTTTATTTGAAAACGAATGTTTATGAAAATGCAGTACAGGTCCTGAATGCCTCTCTCTCATTCAAAATCAGCTCAAAGCTGTTATCTGAGCCTGTGTCATAGGTGATAAGATATTTATAGTAAAGCACAGGGCATCAGTGAAAATAATAGACAGTGATTTGTTAAAAGAATTGCCATTAAGAGGGCAAGATAAATATTTCAGGTAAAACGAAATGTGATGTCTTTAAATACAGACTTTAAATGAACTGACATTTTTGACTAATTTATTCTATGACCAGTAACATCTTTGTCTGATCTTAGCCTCTACCATGTATAGAACCGATGGCTTGGGTTATAGAGATAGCCAAACATTAAATTGAATGGACAGCTGTTATGGTTAAATTCACTGAGTATAATCTACGAACTGGTTGCGGCCTTAAAGAGGTATGATGCATTTTAGTGATTAAGTTATGTAATTAACCTGTCTCCATGTTTTACCAATAGTAAGCACACCAAATGGCTTTGGTGACTCTTGAATGCACTTTCCCCAAAGCTCCAGAAAACATCTGATCCTGTTAAAGGAAATGGTCAAAGATCTTGAGCGGTTACCAGTGGCATGAGGTGATTTCTCAAAGACGGGTAAGACTTTCTTTGGCCAGATAGAGGGCAACCTAAGACAGAGGGTCATCGCCGCCACTGGGCACCTCCAAAAGGGGGGTGTTTTCATGTGAGGTGTGTATGTGTGTGAAGCAGATGTCTGTGAGGCCAGCAGCATCATCAGGGGGGAGCTGTGACAGATACAGCAGTCTGCCCCAGAAATGTTCCTCCATACCACTCACCCAGGAACTGCATTTAGTGAATAGAATGTCAGGGAACACCCTGAGGAAAAGAGTGGGAAAGGGCTTTCAAGAGCCAGCTGAGACCATGTGGTGATTGTCATTAACTTTTGTGGAGACCAGAACAAAATTTAGTAATTGGTATCAGTAAAACTGTGTGATCAGGAACTAATGTTATTATGAGTTTTTACTCCTGCAGGTCATTAGATATGACATGAGACATGGTGGCGCCTAAAGATGAGGACAGCTTTTGAAGTTTAAAGAGAAGGTCTGGATAACAAAAGTATTTAAACTAAAGCTCTAATTTGAAAAGTTAAAAATGTTAATTTTCTAAACGTTGTCAAGGAATTTAATATTATAGTTTGTCTGAGTAAAGTCTTAGGAGGCTGTGAAAAGATTATTTGGTTTAGAGAGAGAGTGAGAGAGAGACTGCATGAGTGGAAGCAGGGATTGTACTGTGTCTGCTATCGCCCTGTTAAAGCTGAAACAAAACAAAGAACCAAACAAACCAGATGACTTGTGTGAAGACAAATTAATAATGAACAGACATGATTTGAAATTGGTTAAGAGACCATGTAAAAGCTAGGCTTGAATAATTTTTAGAGTTTAAACTAAAAGGAAAATTTGGTGACTGAACTTTATGTTTTGTATGTGTTGATTAGTGAAACCGTTCTGTCCTGATTGAGTGTATGGGGTCATTCACCTCTGGAATGAGTGTTTATCATTACAGATGGGTTAAGTGAAATGACAAACTTTAAAGAAGCTTATACTTCTGAAGGAATCTGGTGAAAAGATGATCCAGAACATGGGACGAGCTTTAAGTGGACTGGGTATCCAGCTCTGTCTGTCACTGGTAATTATGACTACTTTTGTCATTTATGATATGATTTGAATTACTCTCTGGAGCAGTAGAGATAAGACTGCCGTCCATCATGGGGTTAACACCCTTGTCTAAATTCAACAGAGAGTCTGAGGTAAATGTTATAGACTGGACGGCAAAGACAAAGTGACAAATTAACTAATGTCACTACCCAAAATATCCAGAGACTCCCTAATATTTATGAAAGGCCAGAGGGCGAGCAAAGAGATAACTTCTAAAAATAAAAGTTTTATTTTATTTTGTTTCCTCCATTAAAGGGAGGCAGGACATTTGATTTATATGGAGAACTACAATTAATGTTGAAGAAGCAAGTGGCTATAAGGCTTTCTGTGTGACTGGGATTGAGAAATAATATTTTGGTGTCTGCAAAGCAGTAGAGATAAGACTGAAACAATAATGATTATATGGTGCATCTGCAGACTGACTATTTGATAGAGGAATAATGTGACAAGTAAGTTAAATGAGAGAAATAGCCCCAAAGATTAATGTGGTGAAAATAAAACTTCTGACAGAATTTATAAACACATGAAACAAATTAAGTTAATATACACTCACCTAAAGGATTATTAGGAACACCTGTTCAATTTCTCATTAATGCAATTATCTAATCAACCAATCACATGGCAGTTGCTTCAATGCATTTAGGGGTGTGGTCCTGGTCAAGACAATCTCCTGAACTCCAAACTGAATGTCAGAATGGGAAAGAAAGGTGATTTAAGCAATTTTGAGCGTGGCATGGTTGTTGGTGCCAGACGGGCCGGTCTGAGTATTTCACAATCTGCTCAGTTACTGGGATTTTCATGCACAACCATTTCTAGAGTTTACAAAGAATGGTGTGAAAAGGGAAAAACATCCAGTATGCGGCAGTCCTGTGGGCGAAAATGCCTTGTTGATGCTAGAGGTCAGAGGAGAATGGGCCGACTGATTCAAGCTGATAGAAGAGCAACTTTGACTGAAATAACCACTCGTTACAACCGAGGTATGCAGCAAAGCATTTGTGAAGCCACAACACGCACAACCTTGAGGCTGATGGGCTACAACAGCAGAAGACCCCACCGGGTACCACTCATCTCCACTACAAATAGGAAAAAGAGGCTACAATTTGCACGAGCTCACCAAAATTGGACAGTTGAAGACTGGAAAAATGTTGCCTGGTCTGATGAGTCTCGATTTCTGTTGAGACATTCAGATGGTCAGAATTTGCCGTAACCAGAATGAGAACATGGATCCATCATGCCTTGTTACCACTGTGCAGGCTGGTGGTGGTGGTGTAATGGTGTGGGGGATGTTTTCTTGGCACACTTTAGGCCCCTTAGTGCCAATTGGGCATTGTTTAAATGCCACGGCCTACCTGAGCATTGTTTCTGACCATGTCCATCCCTTTATGACCACCATGTACCCATCCTCTGATGGCTACTTCCAGCAGGATAATGTACCATGTCACAAAGCTCAAATCATTTCAAATTGGTTTCTTGAACGTGACAATGAGTTCACTGTACTAAAATGGCCCCCACAGTCACCAGATCTCAACCCAATAGAGCATCTTTGGGATGTGGTGGAACGGGAGCTTCGTGCCCTGGATGTGCATCCCACAAATCTCCATCAACTGCAAGATGCTATCCTATCAATTTGGGTCAACATTTCTAAAGAATGCTTTCAGCACCTTGTTGAATCAATGCCACGTAGAATTAAGGCAGTTCTGAAGGCGAAAGGGGGTCAAACACAGTATTAGTATGGTGTTCCTAATAATTCTTTAGGTGAGTGTATATTGAACTATGAATGCTTTTAAAAATACAGATTGGGTTAAAACAGCTTTAAAAGAAACTGATGATGCCTCATAGTACAAATTTAAAGTGATAGGGGAGAAAATTTTTAAGTTCTTTGTAATATTATAACAATTTTGGTGTGGCAAGGTAAGGCTAGTCAGGATTTGATGATAAGTATCACTGCCAAATGACATGAATTAAGAGGTTCACAAGACATTGAAAGAAAAACGTACTTCAAAGGAAATCCTAATTAATCGATTAAGCATAATGTCACGAGATAAAGATGAGTGAACGAGCTGATTGAAGTTAATATGATGTGGGCTATGAGGATTGTTTTAGTGGAAATGATGGATGATATGAATGTATGTTTTCTAAAGTGTGTATTTGGTCTCTGAGGAGTGACTGAGGGTCTGGCCTAGGGATGTGTGATGTGTCGCTAAACACTTGATAGCGACAAGTTGTCAGGTGTTTTGGATTTTGGAGGTATCACACACCCCTAATATGACAGGAGTGCAGTGACAGTGCTTGCTCACTTAGCCTGGCTTCCAGATATGAAATATGGATTTGTCTTTCATTTTATAGGATATTTTCAGTATGTTTTGTGAAACTTTCTGGTTAGGACTAGAGCTTGTAGCCCCGACAGAAGCATGCAAGCTGATGGAGGGTAAAAGTGTAACGATTTACACAGACTCGCGATATGTGTTCGGGGTTGCACATGATTTTGGGGCGCTGTGGAAACACAGAACATTTTTTAAATCTAATGGACGTCCAATTGTGAATGCTTCTCTTGTGTCTAATCTGCTAGACGCAATTCTCTTGCCTGGCCAGGTTGCTATCTGTAAATGCTCAGCGTATACTAACAACAAAGATTTCATTTTAACAGTAAACGTGAGAGCAGATGCTGCTGCGAAGGCTGCGGCAGCGCAGGAGACAAAAGAACCAGAATGTCTTTTAGTATCTGAAATAAACAAGAATGCTTTGTCTTCTTTACAGATTATGCAGTCTTTCGCCACAGGGCCAGAGAAACAACGATGGGAACAGTGTGGCAAGCCTTGGTTACCCCGACAATTTTTTCGTTAATTATGCTAAATGGCTGCATGGGCGATCATGCAGCCAAAGGGGGAATGGTAAATGAAAGATTCGTTTACATGAGAACGAGAAGAGGCCTAGTCCTAATCTGAGCCCGTTTGAGATTGTTTTTTTTGGAAGAACACCATTCATGGGAATGGAAAGGAGTAACCAACAGCTTCCATCCACAGAATGTTGAACTACTGCAAAGAAATGTCTTCTCTGTTATCTAAGGTCAGTGTGTAGGTAAAGGCAGGGGAAACCAGCTGAGTCTCCTTTATACGACATCAAGCCAAGCGATTTCGTGGTGATACAGGACCACAGAAGGAAGAGCTGGAAGGCAGAAAGGTGGCTAGGATTTTTTTTCTGTTGCAGGCGACTCATATGGCCGTGAAGGTAGCTGAGAGGGCGATGTGGGTTCATGCGAGCCACGACAAGAGAGTCTCACCAGCGATCGAAGAGGAGGATGAACAGAGAGGAAAGGAGCCAGTATGCCGAAATACTTTTTAAACAACTGATGCAGTTATCAGTTCACACAAGGTCACCAACCCTTCAGAGTGGTGAGATCACAGGCAGCAGTCACTGTGAAAAGACGAGAATGAAACCACAGAGAACTGTACAGTGGCAATCAGCGGGATGACAACGAACTTTATGAGAAAGGCCGTAAGAGAACCTGAGAAAGCTGACGAATAATGGTTTGGGTGGTTAACAAATCCAAAAGGATGAGGATATTAGTTATGTTTCACTGTGTTGCCAATCCTTGAAATAGTAGTACTGATATTGATGTGTCTGCAATGTATTTTCCAGTGTATGTCCAGCTCAGTACAGAGACTGGTGAAATCCAGCATGTCACACCAGATGGTTAAAATGTCTGTTTACAATGATGGTGATGAATCTCCAGGTGCATTTGATGCAATACAACCAGCGGTGATAGTGAAATGCATTAAGACTTTCCTACTTTTAAATTTGGGAATGAGAAGTCTCCAAGAGATTGAAAAACTTTGTTTTGTTTTTTCTTGCTAAGTTTAAGGGACTTTACCCACAAAAACAGCCTAAGCGTTTTCTTTCTTCTTTCACAAATTTAAGAGAGTGATCATTTATACGAAAATCAGAAATGAAGGGTATAAGTGTGATGAGTGACTTAAATTTGCTTATTTTATTATTATTACTTCTATTTTTTACTATTTATTATTTTTATTACTTGTATTCTTTTAATTACTCATTATTACTTCAATTTTTTTTTTTTACTATTATTATTATTACTATTATTTATGTATACAAATTTTTAACATTTTTCTTGTAAGATTATCAAATGAATGATAAAAGGGGGAATTGTGGTGGAAAAATTTTATCATAGAGGAAGATTAATTAAGACATATGTTTGAGATCATACAGGAGCTAACGTGTTTCTGCCATGCGGGACACCTTATTTGAGGGCTCTCCTGTACCAAAGGTGTCGGGCAGAACTAATTCTAAATCTGTGTGCTGTTTCTTACTTTTACCATGTATGGAAAACTACTGAGAAGGATTGTTTACACATTGGGGGGTATACGAGATTGTGGCTTCTGTTATGTCTTCAGTTAGCAGTCTACAGACATTCAGGATGGCTGTATGACTGTGACTCTTTTCTTGCAAGAACATAAATCTTTATAAAGACAATTGGCTAAGGTTTGTCTCTTATTCAGTGGTGCAACTGAGAGTTAATTTTTTACAGTCTTCATAAAAACATGACAAGACTCAATTGTTTAAAAAGTATTTATTGTGCTGCAAAGAAACAAAATAATACAAGAAACTGGAAAAAAATCTGCTGTGCTACAGGAATTCTGAGTCAACTTTTCATCTACCCTTTTTATAAATCTGCAGTTTCATGACCCATGTTGGCAGTTTTTTTTTTTTTTTTTTTTTTTTTTTTTTACATGAACATTAAACACCAGTAGTATACAAACTCCAGAAGGGTTGATATTTCATGTAGAAAGAAAGAATGAGAGGGTGGAGAGGGGACACAGGGACACATTTCTAGAAGCTTCCTGGGCTTCAATTTCTTGGAACAAATAAACTTGCTTAGCATCCTTTTAAAAAATTAACAATTGTGTACTCTCTGAAGAGCCCACAAAAGAAAAAAAGAAAAAAAAAGAACAAACGGACACTCTATGAACTTTGAAACGTTCTTTGAGAGATCGGCACAACGCAAACATTTGTGATTTGAGCTGCGTCTTCCGCTAAGTTCATGCTCAACAATAAATTATTAAGGTCATAGACAATATATTACATCTCTAATTCTTACTCTCTCAAAACCTTTTTTGTATTTTTTTTATTCAATTTTTTTTTGTACGTTTTGGCGAGTGACACTCAAGTATTTACAACAATACTTAGAGAATGCACAAAAAAATAAAAATAAAGACTCCACCCTGTAAGACCCAAATAAATGTGCAGGTCTGCCACAAATCAAATCTAGTCATTGGTGTTCGTCAGTTTTCATCCATGAACTCAAGCACAGAGTGTTCAGAGGCAATGAGGAGGAAATGTTGTTTAGTGTGTGGAAATTGCATTTCAACTTGAAAGTGGGCTATGCACAGATTTCACATTGCTCATTAAATATGGATGACATCTTGCTGAAATGCTGTTGAGTTTATTTTTGTAAAGGTGGTTGGGTCCTCCAGAGCAATGCTCTCTCCAGCGATCCATTAATAATTCTTATTTACCGTCTCTCTGATGCTTTTTGATTGGCCGTGACTGAAAGACACAACTACTAATCAATTGTTTCACTTCCACAAAACAGAAACGTGGTAAAGAATAAACAGGAGTGAAGGTCCAGATCTCTGTATTTAGCCTTAAACCATCAAGAGCAAGTGCTTTTTTTGCAAGTTAAAACTCATAAAGTGAATGATATTGTGAACACATGGCTAAATATTGATTACAGGATTGAATGTTAAAGTTCTGAAACAAACGTATCATTGGGAGACCTATCTGGGTCATATTTTAGCCCAACATCAAAAGAAAAAAAGAAAAAGAAAATAAAACCACAAACTACATTTTTGCATTGGGACATTATTTTCATGACAATTAAAGGGATAGTTCACACAAAAAAGAAAATTCTGTCATTAATTACTCACCCTCATGTCATTTCAAACCTGTAACAATTTCGTTCATCTTCGGAACACAAATGAAGATCTTTTTAATGAAATCTGAGAGCTTTCTGTCCCTCCATTGACAGCCTATGCAACTACCACTTTCAAACCCCAGAAAAGTAAAGACATCATAAAAGTAATCCATGTGAACCAAGTGGTATAACCTTTACAAAATATTAATCTGCAATGCGCTTCACAAGAGCACCATGACGCATGCATGTTGTGTTGATGCGAGAGCAGACATTGTTGCGTGAATGTGCGCCATATTTTGTAAATAAAGTGGTAAATTATGGTAGTTTTTTTTTTTGCTTAAAACTCTTCATAAAATTGAAGTTAAATCACTGGAGTCACATGGTTTACTTTTATGATGCCTTTACTACCTTTCTGGGGCTTGAAAGTGTCAGTTGTGTATCTGTCAATGGAGGGACAGAAAGCTTTCAGATTTCATCAAAAATATCTTCCTTTGTGTTCCGAAGATGAACAAATGTCTTATTTGTTTGGAACGACATTAGGCTGAAAAATTAATGACATATTTTTCATTTTTGGGTGAACTAACCCTTTAAACACATTTTCAGAACTTTCATTTCCTATTCCTGTAATGACAAAATATTGATGAAATATATTTCTACATCAGTATTTGCTTCACTGCATTGAATCTATTCTGATAAAAAAAAAAAAGTCATAAAATAATGCCACAATGCAAAACTATAAATTGTCCTAAAAACAGGCTTAATTTTCTTTATTCAAATTGCATTTGATTTAAGGGTGAAATGTGACTCACGACTGAGATTCACGATTATCACTGCACAGGGTCCCACAAGGGCTTAGGAAAAGTAAAAAAGAAGGGCAACTCTATTCTATTAAAAATTAGTTAGAAAACAAACCAAAACAAGAAAGAAACACATAGGTTACTTTTCTCTCTCTATTATAAAAGTGCCAAGTTGTATAGCTCTACAAACAATATCACATATAGATAAAGATACAACCAAGACAAACTATCACAAATCAACAGTCCCGCCCATTCTCCCTCCCACTGCCCCTCCCCTCGCCCCCGCCCCCTCACTTCAACAGCTTATGTCCATCAAACATTCCAGTAGTTCTGACACCTGAAGGGACTCATGACAGGAAACAATGAAACTAGAGCTTCGTCGTTCAGCTGTTAGATCACAATGACGCTGCTTCACTTACAGAAACAAAGGTTTTGTTCACACTGCACACAAATTCTTTTTTCTTTTTCAAATCTGATCTATAAAATTGGCTGTCCACATTGTGTGAAAATTAGATTTATTTTCTTCTTGTGGTTTTATATTTCACACTATCGTCACTAGTGTTTTATATTTCACACCCTTGAGTTGAATAACCCAAATAATCAGATTTTTGACCTGTCAAAGCCAAAGTGACTCTCATGGGCCCCAAAACGTTCAACTGAGCAAAGCTCTATGAGAAAACGAGAGGGGAAAAAATAAGGATAGAATGAGATGTTTGTCTTTCTTTCTGTATCATCGTCATCTGTGCTTTTTTACCGCCAAACAAGAAAGGCAATGGAATGCCTGTCATCATCAGTTTGCCATTATATAAATCTCTCGTTTTTGCTCAATCATAAATACATTCATTAGGAAAATGAACTAAGAACCTTACAGATGAGGAGAAGTCATGTGTGCGTACATGTGCGTTTGTGTGCGCACACTCATACGTACATGCGCGAACACATATACATACACACATACATATATACCCACATAATATTTCAGGTCTTTTCATTCTAGCATTAATATGTACATAAATGTTCCTATAATAGCTTTGGATTTATTAAGCCAAATTTGTTCTCAGCTAGAAAACCAGAACACAAAGGTGCCTCAGTAACGTTTCAAAGCTTCCAGAAAAGGAGGCCGTTTCGTGAACAGTACAAATAAAGAAAATGGAAAACATTTATCCAAAAACAGTATACGTTTGTCTCAAAACCCCTACCAAAAATTATTCGATCAGATTGGACCTCATTCATAAAACACTGGCAATTTTTTTTTCAAATTTTTGTTTCGCATAAATCATTCGTAGAACCATTCTCTCATAAATTGCAACTTTTTGTGTAAATTCTTCTTAGTACTACTAGTATTGTATTGAGCAATCATTTGTAAGATCATTCATACATAGTTTTCAGACAATTTAGTAGCTCCGCCATCAGAATAGAGATACGCTGCTTTGTGAATCTTTGAAACATTTGCGAATAACTTTGAACCTGTGATTCGGAGCGTTTATCAATTTTTGTAAAAACATTCCTTCATACATTTTTGGTAACTTAAAATTGTGTAAATAGTTTGCAGAAATACTAGTATTTAGCAATCATTCATATGTCCATTAGTATGTAAACTGCCGACAATTCAGAATCTTTTGTGAAATCGTTCGTTAAACCATTTGTATGTCAAACATCGACGAATTACAACTTTTTTGTGTAAAATATTCACAGAACTAACAGTATTTACGTGATTCTTAGGTAAATTGCTATCAAATTTGTATTTGTAAAATGGTGTAAAAGGGGTTTTGTTGAACAATTTACACGAACATTACTACATTTTTTAAACTTACTCAATAATGTTTAGTAATGCTTTAGAATACAGCCTGCAAAGTCCTGCGCAAGTAAATGAATGTACACCGTACCTTTTGTAATTATAGTGTACCTATAAAGTACGTATGTGTAGGTTTAAGGGAACAACATGTAAAGTTTGGGGAATAACACCCAGGAAAATTAACAAATTATTCATCCTGGACGTATTTTAGAACTAAGTGGTACTTACTATTATGATAGCCAGCAATCTTATGTTTGTGAACAATTTAGCAAGAAAATACACTGCATACCTTTTTGTAATAAAAGTGTACTAATACATAATTAACACAGAATCAACTATGCGCTGCTGTCCGTGACCGCATCAAGGATCAGCCAAGTTTCCACGTGCATCATCAAAAGCGGTTGTTAAGAAAAGTGCAAAAATGAACAAAGATGAATTTTTATGTCATCTAGTGGTCTAAAAGAGAATTAAGTCAAATGCGCCTTTTACCCTGTTGTACCCTATAAATATTTTGTTCATTTTCCCTTTATTCTCCAAACTTTACATATTGATCGCTAATACCTACACGTACATACTTTATAGGTACACTATAATTACTGAAAGGTACGCTGTAAATTCATTTTACTTACGCAGTACTTTGCAGACTGTATTCTGAAGCGTTACCGTTAATGATTTTACAGATGATTTACAGAAAAAAATCAGTTCTGCTCGCATTTTCAGGAATAAGGCCATTTGATTCTATGTTTTCTTGGTAAATGTTTCTTAAAAGACGCAAACGATCCTCACAACTGGTTTTCATTCCTACAAAATGAGGTTTACAGAATCAAAGCAAAAAAAGCGGCACTAGTAAAGCATAGCCTCAAATCCAAAACCACTATCGCTATGTTCTTGCATCTTGTGACACAACCCTCAGATTCGTTTTAAGGAAAATATATATTTTCTAGGAGTGTCATTTTGCTCTAAGTTGTGGGAGAAAGAGCAAATGGTGTTTGTATGATTAAATGGGAAAATGCTCGTACATGTAGGCAGAAATACAACATAGAGACCCCACACATCCATTAACAGGAAGAACTCATGTCCACAGAGCAGCTTACTCTGTTTTCCTCCCTTTGTCTTTAAAAGAGAAAAAAAACAATGGCCAAACTCACCCACAGCACTGGGGAATCTCCTACAAAAAAGCATCTGTTGCAACAACAACAGATATTTTTTTCTTTTGCCTGATTTTCCCTCTTTTTTTCCCTCTACCCATCTCTTTGCTGTGCTCCATAGAAAGTCCAGCGTCTCCTCTGTCTCTGAGAAGTGAACGTCCCTCCTCGGCCTCTCACCGCATATAGGCGCATCAGGTACCGCAGACAGAGAAGCTTTGGTTCAGCGAGTGTTCACACAAGCACTTGTGTCAAAAAATTATCACTCCTAAAATAATTTCTCTCTTTTTCAACAAAAAAGTAGGAATGCAGGAAAAATATTGTTGAAAACAAAAACAAAAACACCCCAGTTGTCCTAATCCCAAAGATGTACATTTGACTTCACGATTACCTTCAATTTGTGCCTGAACATCCACGAAATCTCACGCTCACACAAAAAGATGCTCACCAATCATACCTCTGATTCACAAAAATATTCTGGAAGAGTCCTCTCCGATTTAACACTCACTCTCCGTAATGGGTCGGTTACATAGGTGCAGCTTCCATTTCCTGGTGAGACTTTTGTGTGTCGACGTGTGATATATTTTTTCGATTTGCTTGGAGTGATTTATGTGACTATTATAATTGTTATTCTGCATCAGGGTCTCTTCTCTGCCCACTTTGTTTGGTGGCTTTGTCCATCTTTACAATTTTATAGTAGGTGTCCATGTGCCGCAAAGGTTTGGCAGCTGAACACAGGCTCAGTCTCTCTCTTTCTCGTTCACTCACTCACTCACTCTGTCTCTCTCTCTCTCTCTCTCTCTCTCTCTCTCCTGTTTCTCACGCGGTCTGGTAGAAGTTATCAGCTTGCAGGTTGTTGTGTTTCTGCATGCTGTAGTAACCGCTGTATCTTGAGTCAGGATCCGCAATGCGGAGCATGCGTTGGGAGCTGTCCACCTGGACCTTCGTCCCCTTCTGGCAGTCCACATACACCAGCTGGTTATTGAGACACGTGGGCTATACAGCAGATATGACAGGACAAAGAACAAAGTGAGTCTTGGACCATGGAGACAATTTTCTCAGACATATGGAACTAAAGGTTGGAATACACTATAGGACTTTTGCCCAGATTTGCAGTCTCAAGCATTTGATGCTAGATGACAGATTTCATAGAAAATTGCTTAGTGTATGATGGGCGCAGATTCAAATTTTTATGATTCCATCCAGTTGGAGGATATCAAACATGCCGATTTTAGAACACATTATTTTCATTTGTCATGCGTCTCCTATAGCAATGAGGCGCATGTTTCTGTGTGAGTTTGTTGTTTTATGAACGACTTGAAAGTCTGGTAGTGTGTGATCCTCAGTCGTGTAGTGTATGTGATTTATTCAGATTTCCAAACACTGAAAATCTGAAAGTCATGTAGTGTATTCCAGCCTTAAGTACCATTTCAGGAATGGAAATAAAGTTGGGAAGAAAAAACAAATAAATAAAATAAATATTTTTTATAATAATAATTAAATATATATATATATATATATATATTACACACACACACACACACACACACATAAAACTAAATAGAAGTATTAAAAAAGTAAAATGACAAAAGCACAAAATTACTAAAACTCTTGAAAATTTAAATTTCAATAAAATCTTAAAATATAAATATAAAAGCTCATTCAAAAATATTAAAATATACTATAATAGTACATAAATAATACTAAACTAACACTAAAAAATTAAGGATCTATCTACCATTCTCTCACTCCATAAGGCCTATATAAACCTTTAAACTTTTTTCAAAATCCTGTTTAGTACACTAAGTCAAACTGTGATTGTATCCATGTAGTGAACTGTGATGAATAGCCAATGCACCTTATTGGGTGTGCGGTAGCAAGGCATAGGAATCCACTGCTTTCGCTGGTTGACCAACAGCAGGGCGGCGATAGTGAGCATCATCATTAGGATGGGCAGTGCCATCCAGGCCCAGTGCAGACCAGCATCCTCGCTGCGCATTGGCGTCTTTCCATCTAGGTAGGGCATCTGCAGACTTCCGAAGTCACCTGAAACAACCCACAATGCACCTGTTAGCATATTTGGCACCTGTCAGCAGTGACTCATTAAGCATCTACTCACTGGGGTGATGTAGAACAATTCAGAATTCAATCATGCCATATGAAATCTAAATATGGCTTGATTGTAAAAGCAGGTAATGCCAGACATCCATATCAGCAATTAACAAAGTCTTGACAGACAGACTCCCACTCACATCAGCCTTAACTAAAGAAACACACAGAAAATCAAAAAGAAATTACAGATTGCTATCAGAGAAAATCAAAAGAAACAAACAGCCAGCTTTGTGAAACTCTTGACAGTGACGTTAGATTGAAATTACTTCAAAAGTCACAGAATTCTTGCTAATTCCATAGCACAAGTACATGAAATTGTTCGAAATAATTAAACCAGGAGATATCAGTTAGTTAATTACTCTGTAAACGTAACTCTTTCCCCGCATTTTTTTTTGTTGTTGAAAAAAGTGGCCCAGCCAGCACCAGCATTTTTGATCATTTTCACAAAAAACTTTAATTGAGCCCAGAATATTTTGTTGTATGAATATCTGAACATACAATATATCAAAAGAAAGAACTGCCTTTAAATAAAAAATAACCATTTTATTCTAGCTTCATGCATTTTTTTTTATCAACAACTGAATGTGGGTAAGTTTCATAATTTGAACAAAAAGCTGTTTTTGTCAAGGCTTTGTCTGGGTCGGATTCTGTAAGGATCAGTTTTACTGCTAAGACAAAAGCTGAGATCCAACCCCCTGCAATAGAACAATAAAACTCACTAATCTGGAGAGATCTCACAGAAAGACTGTGGGACATCACCCTGCCCAAACCTCCCCCTCTCCCTCTCCCGACTCCTTTCCCCCTGATTCAAGTCACAGAAAGCAAATATACCACAGATGATGTATCTTGTAAATCTATTGTTTTTCCCTTTCCTGTTTCTTAGGGCTATCTTTTAAAGGTCTCAGTGCAATTGGTAAAATGGTCTCAACTTCACTGCAGTCACTGGTAGTATGAGAAAGATTGAAACATATGAGAATTCTGTTCTCCTTTTTGAGTGGTCCCTTCAAGATATCTGAACCTCTCCCCCAAAACCAGGTGTTTGTGTTACAAATATTTACAACCCTTTTGTTCTGTTCTGGGTATTTAAGGAAGGGTAGCAGAGCTGCCATTTGGGAAAAACTCTGTAGCCAGAAACCCCCATGCAGTGCTGTGTCAGTGTCTTAGAGGCACTCACACACACTGTGTGTACTGTGCCAGATATGACTCTTTGAAACTATTTTCATATTACTTTGTAATTGTGTTTTATATTTTTATGCTGAAAGTTGTGCACCATGGATTCTTGTTTAATTATTTTTTATTTAAGTTCTGTCTGGCCACAATAAATGTTACTCTTGATTTATCTTGTATTATTTTGAAATCATTATTCGGTAACACTTTACAATAATGGTCTGTCATTCATAGGTAACTATGCAGGAAGTAATGCAGGACTAATGATTAATACTACATTAACACTTCAGCTACTACTATTAACTAATATAGATACAAGCTTAACTAATCAGTAAGAAATATAGAATTTAGGACTAAGATAGTTCCTTATTAGGTAATCAATATTTACTGAAGGAGATTGGCATCACTAAGAACTAATAGGTAACTGGCAAATTATAAAGAATTACTAATTAATTACTAATCACAACATTAACGTGTCTGAGATGTGAGCAGTTGTCTTTTTTTACTCTTAACGTGGTCATAAATGCATCACTAATTACTCAAGTGTTACCTAGTTGCTATGCAGTAACTACTAGTGACCTGGACCATTATTTTAAAGTGAAAAATATGTTTTTCACTTTAAAATAATGGTCCAGATCACTAGTAGTTCTTGAAGATTGTCATTCTTTACTCTGAATAGTCATAAAATGCATCGCTAATTACTCAAGTGTTACCTAGTCACTCTTCAATGACTATTAGTGATCTGGATCTATTTTAAAGTGAATTTTTTTTTTTGACTTTAAAATAATGGTCCAGATCACTAGTAGTTCCTGCATGATGACCATGTAACACTTGAGTAATTAGTGATGCATTAGTGATGACTATATTCAGAGTAAAAAAGCTGACTGACTATGTCTCAGACACACAGTAATGTTTTTCATAATTTGTCAGTTAGTTAATAGTTATTAATGAGGCTAATCTCAACAAGGAACTATCTCCTAAATTTTATATTACTTAATGATTAGTTAAGCTTGTTTCTATATTAGTTAATAGTAGTAGCTGAAGTGTTAATGTAGTACTACTCATTAGTCCTGCATTACTTCCTGCATAGTTACTTATTAATGACGGACCATTATTCTAAAGTGTTACCCATTATTCTAGTATAGATCGATGTGGAGTCCTTTATTTCCGCAAATCTCTGTCAGGACAGATCAAACCGAGGACCCAATGACTGGAGCATGGAGCACAGCATTAGGGAATTCGATTTCTGACTGTCACTGTCAGAAACATTAGCAAGTTGCAGCTTTCATGAATATTGCTAAAATTACACTTTTTGTTATGAGTAAGCATGTGTGACCACTTAAAGGTAAAATATTTACTCTGCAGTCCTCTGATTAAAATCATAACTGGCTAGTTTGTGTCCATGAATGCGCGAATCGCGACGCAATGTGTATCTGTGCAATATCGGGTCCCTTGATGAACGAATATTTGAAAATAAGAGATACTAAGAAAAATCAATGATCTAAATTAAATCACAACAAATTTTAAGATCAGCTGTTAAATTACAAACGTAACAAATTGAACGAAGTCACATAAAATTGGAGTCAGATCAAATTATTAATGGAGCCAGATTTAAAATTAGATATCAATAAATTAAGTGAATTTAACAGAAATGCTGAAAAGGCTTACACGCAGAATTCCTTCAACCAAGCCGTTGGATTCCGTTTTTGGGCTAACTGATGGACCTTACAATTCAGAACGATAATCAAAACATAGATGGAGTATATTGAGTCCATTAACACCCCAAAGCTTGGACAGTCCTATACTTCTTCCTGGTCAACATTTCATTTGGTAATGTTTTGATTTATATGCTGTTTAATGTTTGATGATTGTGTTATTTTACATGTGCATAAGCAATGCTTCTATTGCTTGTTTCTGCTTCTTCTTCAGCTGTGTTGGAGATTCTGTACTCTTTCAGAAGATCTGTAATAGCGCCCCCTATTGTACAACAGTGAGAACATGGATTGATGACAAATTCTGTCAATGGCGGGGAAGTGTTGTGTCATAAATGACGGAAAATTCCATCAATGGTGGGAAAAGAGTTAAACTTAAGTCTGTAACTGAGTATCTTAAGTAAAACAGCTTAACTACTATATAGCTAAGTAACTTTTTTACCATGATTCTCTTTAAAACTACAACCAGATTGAACCAGAATACTGACCATAGAAGAAGACAGTTTACACTAAAGCTAGCAATAGCACCCCTTGTGACAATGCTGAGATACGCATCGCATTATGAACTGGATTTTTTGGATATTTTATTACACAACATGCCCATTAAGACTGTCTGATAAATCACATCATTTTGAACAATTCACAAAAATAATTGGCTCATTGGCTCATTGAATCAGACTACACTGGTTGTGCTGTGTGTATTTTTTTGAGTATCGAACTAAGACAAAGATTTGCTGTCTATATATAATTGTGCTCTCTCATACGAACCTCTGAATTGTGGCATTATATCGTTTTCGCTATGAGTCGGCCAGGCTGGTTGATGTCTTTGCTTGTCTCCTCGTTGGTCCGTCTTCTCGATGGGCACATTTGTGGGAGCGTAACTCTCTGTAATTAGAACATCAGAGACATGAGCACACAAAGAAAGAAACAAAGAGAGAAGAGTGTGTTACAGAGAAACACACACACACACAATACAAATCGTAACTACATTAAGAGGAGTTGAGAAGTGCCCACTCAGGACAAACAAGATTGGGGTCAGTGTGAAATTGGGGGCCGTGGGCTAATTAAAAGCTCATCTTCAGAGCTGTCTCTTTGAGTGGGAAAGCACCAAAGGGTGAGTGATTACCCAGAGTGCACACGACACACTCTCAACCCCCTCACTGATCCAGAGCCAAGTGACACAGCAATAAAGAGGGCTGTGATCAATGACATTATCTCCCAAATGCAAAGAGAGCTAATTTAGCCTCTGTCCAACTTCGACTTAATCAATTCTTTTAAATGATTCATCTCAACAAGTCCGTATTTAGATGAAAGACCCATTCAATTAGAGAGAAGGTTCTAAGTAAACACTGCTTTATGAGAGCCAAAGAGAGGGAGAGATTCAGTGAGATTAAGAGAGAGCATAAAAAAGAGAGGGAAACGTGTGACAGAACTACAGAGAGCAAAACTGCAGGGTACTTGGATCAGAGATACTGCCATTTATTCTAGTCACTGTGAAGTAGCTTCTATCTAATTTATGCGGGTAAAAACGTGCAAACAATTTGTGAATAAATGAATTTACATCCAGTAATATGATGTATTGTAGAATGAAAAATAATATTCAGTGGGAAATAATGTAGGACAGGGCTTGATTTTATCCATCAGGATTTGATTGAATAGTAAAAAGTGATTTAATTGGTTAAACTTATTTGCCCCGACCCTGTGAGATTGAACTTGATCCGGTAAATGGTTCTTTCAGGCACAATATTCTTTGCAGCAATTTCTTTCTTTTGCTAATTCAAGAACACAAAGATAGGAAGCACTTCTTCCCTCCTTTAATAGCAATCAGTCTGCTCTTATAATCCCCTCAGAATGATAGAACAGAGTGATTTTACCTCAACAGTACTTGTTCACACTTTCTCATGTGCTGATAATATGATTCATGAAATTATGTTAGCCTGGGTTTTTGTGATTAAGTTCAGTTTTTGGCCAATTTAGCTTTTTGAAAATATTTAAATGCATCTGATTGAGAAACAATGTGAATCAACACCACAACAACTGAAGCAGCAAACTTTGCCAAACACAAAACTGATGTCACTGGCAATACTTTTGGCCACGGCTGTATAGTAGATCTGTGATGTGTTTACCATGCAGATTCACTTTCCCTCAGTCTGTTCTACAGTGATCATCTGAACTAATCTCTATCTGAACACATAGTGCATAAATCCTGACCTGGACACATGGGGCAGCAGCTGCCCTCCACAGTGACCGGGTGATGGCAGGGTAAGGCGGGACAGCTGACAGTCGAGCAGAGGGTCTGGCCTTGCAGGCAGTAGCAGTGAGTGCAGCTGTCAATGTCCCATCGCTCCTCATCCATGTACGTCTTCCCGTTGAAATGACACACGGCCCTCGGCGTGGCATCTGGTGAAGAGGAGGGAGAAATGCTCATTCATAACCGTGTCATAAACACCCACATATGATCAAAAGGCAGCTAAACTAGGTGGTCTGATCTTGGGCAATATGATCTTCAGCTGTGCATACCTAGACAGTATGGGCAACACTGGCCCTTTCTGAGCACAGGCCGGGCACAGTTGACCGGTGGGCACGACTCTGAGAAGCAGCTGATGGCTCCGTCTAGACACACACAGCTAGAGCAGACGTTAGGCTTCCAGGACTCAGCGGCCAAGAAGATATCACCATCCTCATTCCTGCAGTAGCTGGGCATGCTGTCATTACTGGGCGTTTGAGGGGTGACTGGATCATCTGAAGAGAGACATATAAAAGGATTTATTTAGGTAGCACTTTATTTGTTTTCTATTTAAATATATATTAAAATATAGTTTATTCTGTAACACTTTATAATACTGTTCCGTCATTAATGAATAACTACACAGGAACAAATGAGTAATGCATTATTAACACTCTAAAAACTACCATTAACTAACAAAAAACTTTAATTAACGAATTAGTAAGTAATAGTGCTCAGTTAAATGAGGTAGTTCACTATTAGTTAATCAATAACTACTATTTTTTCATAACTCCCAGAGGACTACTAAGAACTACTGTATACAGATTAATAATT
The DNA here is from genome assembly GCA_039654625.1 of Rhinogobio ventralis. Lineage (NCBI taxonomy): Eukaryota > Metazoa > Chordata > Actinopteri > Cypriniformes > Gobionidae > Rhinogobio > Rhinogobio ventralis. The sequence goes on along the minus strand of CM077202.1, from coordinate 24,069,607 downwards.
AACATGAATAATGCATAATATATAATTAATTCTAAAGTGAAGGTCATAGTAACCCACTATTAATTACTCAAGTATTACCAAATCCTTTAGAAGTAATTACTAATTATTTGGATCAGTATTCTAAAGTTAACATAAGAGTTTATTAATACTGAAAACTGTTGTGCTCCTTAATATTTTCAAGGAAACCATAAAACATTTACTCTTTGATAAATAGAAAGTTTAAAGGAACAGCATTTATTTTTGAAATAGAAATCTTTTGTAATACAAATGTCTTTACTGTCACTTTTTGTCAATTTAACGCATCCTTGCTGAATACAAGTATATATATATATATATATATATATATATATATATATATATATATATATACTTTTACACACACTTTTATATCTGTTCTTTTGAAACAGGCCTCTAAATTGCAAATGCCTTGACTTCAGTGACATCCAGTTTAAAAACTTAAATTAATTTGTCAGTCAACAAATTGTTGTGACATTAAACCATTGAATTTAGAATTTTATTTATAAGTTAAGCATATTTATATGGGGCTGTATTTGCTCCACATTAAAGTAAGAGTGAAAATGTTATAACATGGTTTCTCTTCTAAATAAAGCAAGAAATGTTACCATACACTGACTAAAACATAAAAACTTGAACACATATTCATAGCAATTCAAACAACACAAGCTCGAAACAAATCTTCATTTTCCCCTTTCATTTAGAAAGCTGAAAATGATATCAGCGGCGCTGAGGAGCTAAAGGAAGTCTGATATGAGTTGCTGAAACATTCTCTGAAATGTGCATCCATTACATTTTTCTGTCATCCCTTCAGCTCATTGTGTTGACCATGTATTATTCATAATTTCAACCAATCGCATTGCATTATGCACATTCAAATTTTGTTAACGTTCCTCCCGTCAAAGGTGTGTCATGCCTCTAAAAGTCCTCACAATGGTGAAACTTTTAAAAAAACATTATGCCCTTAATTCTACTTATACAAGATCCAATTAACACAGCTACTTTGACTTCTCATGTGACCTTGTTTTTGGTAAGTTAGAGCAGGTCTGACAATCTTCTTCAAATGTAAAGGTTTTTGTTGACAGCATACCTGGACAGTGAGGGCAGCAGGAATCCTGCGTTCTGATTGGACTGTGGCAGAGCAGGGGCGGGCACACCTCCGTCTCACAGAGCACACGGCCGCTGTGGCAGGTGCACTGAGTACAGGAGTCAATGTTCCACGTCTCTCCCTCCACAAAGTACTCTCCACCCGGGGCCAAACACACGGATGCCTCACTTAGCTCTGGCTTATGGGAACTGGACTCTTCTGAGAGAGATAATCAATATTTTAACATGTAAAAAGCATCTTTGAGTATCTACGGAGATTGTACATATGTTTTGCATTGTTGACTTACCTGGGCAGGTGGGGCAACAGTGGCCGGGTCGGATGGTGGGGTTATCACATGGGGGCACTGGGCAAGAAATAAGGGCACACATTTCTCTCCCAGCATGGCAGTAACAGTCCCTGCATCCGTCATGCCAACTCTGCCCGTTCTCGTGCCTGCGGCCGTCCATAGACAGGCAGGATCCCAATTTCACTGCTGGAGCCACAGACGACGAACTCTGATCTGCACAAGTGAATGAACAATAAACACATCAGCTGACTTTCTGCCTTCATAGAGCTTACAAAAATACTGTTGCAGTACCACGATGGTCAGGTGGTGCTTTGAATGAACCAGTACATACTGAATGATTCAGTTTTTCATATAATGTGTAATATAGCTGTTTGTGAATGTAAATGTCTACAAAGTTACAAAGATCAAAGTGAACAATTAATGGAGTTATTGTCTCCCAAAAGAGAGAACTGATTCTAAACTGTAATTTCAGTCTTACTGCACAAATCTATGTAGGTTTGTAACAAATTTGCTTAATGCCAGCTGGTCTTCAGTGGCTGCCTGTGACCAACGTCTACACTTTGACCCACCCTCAAACACTGTAGTTTAGTTAGTGTTGTCGACATAATATTTTACATATTGTTAGGCCTACGCAATTCATAGTAATTTTTAACTCTTTGATTTTAAGGACATTTTTGTTTACTTTTGTGCAGCATGTAAACAAAACTGGTACTGTGTTGGGTTGCCACTTGATGCCCAATGTAAAATCTGGCTTGAGAACATCTACTTTGCAGTGAAAGCAGATCATAATTAAAACGCATTTGGAGGAGGTTGTATTTAGAGTCAGGTCCTGATGTATTCTTTAGCATAGTGAAACGGGAAAGCCAGAGGATTCCCTGAATAATTTTTACATTTATATTCCAGACATTTAACCTCTTCAGTGAAACATTTTTACTGGCTGCTCCACAAACAGCGTGAAATAAAAAAAATTTGCAAGTGATGCATCGCACGCCCCAAATCCCACAGCACAAAACATTCTCAAATCTCATTCTATCTGCCAAGAGCGTCACCTCTCACTGCCTCTCTATAACAGCGGCACAGCTCCAGCCAGGCCCCAGTCAATATCACAGAACCATTTCACATTGATTAAAATCCTGTCTGGGTGATATGTGGAGGATGCACGCTTTCAAAAATTCAACATGAGTGAGATTAAAAAAGGGTCTTTTTCCTCACTCTCTCGTCTCATTAAACGGACAGAGCTTGTGAATATTTCACGTGCCAGCTTCATTATTGAAGATGAATCAAACGAAAACACAAGAGCCGTATGAATAATGGAGGGGTGTGAGTAATGTGGGCCTGGCTTTTGTATATACAACAGGTGGCCCTCAAAATAAATGGAAAATATGGGGAAGGGGAATGAGTCATGCTGGAGACCCTGGTCCCTGTGTATACGAGGCACAGCAGTGCTCTGTGTGCACATGGCTCACACTTAAAAATTACAGGAATAACACCTCAGCAGATCGATTCAGCTGTATGGGGCAAATGCACTGTAGCACTAGATCACCTCTGGCCATGGAAAAAAGAACTTACATTTTTAAATATAAATGACTGTTAAAATTTTTTATTTGCATTTTAAACTTTTTAAATGGAAAAAAGATTCTTATCCATGTTAGTTGTCTAAATCAAGGGCATTAAAACAGATTTCGCTTATGCATTAAAGCAATGAGACATCAAATACAGTGATTTGACCAAGAATGAGGGGTGTTCATGTGTCTAAAAACAATTTAAAAAATTGCATTGCCTCGTGTGGCTTATTGTGTACGACAAAAGTCACTCTGTAATACATGATTATAATTATTAATGATATTAAACAATTTCACAGACAAGTAATTAATCAATTAACTACAACTATATAAAAAAATGTAAATAAAGCTGAAAAATATATAAAAGCTAAATAGAAATATGAAACCCCCCTAAAATATTAAAAATGAAAAAGCTATACTATAATAGTATATAAATAATACTAAAATAATACTGGTTCATTTGCTAATTAGCGAGTGAGTGCAAGCAACGTAACAACTTGGTGCATTAATATAGAATTCAAATGATGTGCATTTTACAGGTGTGCATTTATCCTAAAATGATTTTAAATGTGGCTCATCCAATCAGATTTAAAGGGTTAGTTCACCCAAAAATTATCCCATAATTTGCCTACCCTCAAGCCATCCTAGGTGTATATGACTTTCTTCGCATCCATCCAATGCATCCATCCATCATAATAGTAATCCTTACAGCTCCAGGGGGTTAATAAAGGATTTCTGAAGCGAAGCGATGCATTTTTGTAAGAAAAATATGCATATTTATAACTTTATAAACTATAATCACTGGCTTCTGGTAACGTCTGAACGCAAGTCTAGATCCGGAGGAAGAGTGACATTTATTAACCCCCTAGAGCCATATGGATTACTTTTATGATGGATGGATGGATGGATGCACTTTTTTTTAAATATAACTCCAATTGGCGGAAAGAAGAACGTCATATACACCTAGCTTGAGGGTGAGTAAATTATGGGATAATTTTAAATTTTGGGTAAACTAACCCTTTAAGGTTTGGAACAATCATTCATGCTGTAGTTTAAACAAATAACACAAAATAATACTTTTGCTTACCTCTACACTGACAAATCAGACAGCCCAACTCATCATGCTGGAAGCCCATTGGACAGGTCTTGTCACATGGCAGCTCAGGGCATTTCTTACAACGGCAGGTGTCACAACCATGTTTGTTCTTACTGATAAGAGAACACGAAAACAAGAAAGCTTAAGAGAAAAAGTAATAAAATAATACATAGTATAGTATACAATAGTTTATAGTATAACAGTATAACAATAATACTTTAGAAAATCATTTTTATAAATGATGTATGTGCAAATGATGTAGAAAATGTAGAAAAGGGGTCTTTCACAAAGAATGTGTTTTTTTGCATTCCACTCTCTTACTTTTCCATCGTTTTTCTATGTAAACATGCACCAAATGGACATACAGTATTTGAACGTTGCGCTTGCGTCTTTTGTAGCTTCTCACACATTCTTATTTATGGATTGCTGGATCCACACCACTAGGTGTCAGTATTGGTTCAAAATGGCTGTCATATTGGCCAGCGCAATATACACAAATATGACTGAGCACACCTTTAAAATAACTCTTCAAGACATATGGACTTCGTAAAGAGTCAGCACACACTCTCAGCACACTTTGTCATTGGCACATCAAAGCTTGGCATTATACACCAGGTGCCAAAGACACGGTCCAATGTCACCCGCTTAACACCGGAACAGAGAGGGAGAAGGAGAGAGAGGAAAGAAAGAGAGAGTCTTTGTTGACCTTACTTGAAGTCCTGTCAGCAGATGGCACATTAAAGACGACTAACCAAAACGACCAATCAAAATGCTTCCAAGGCACCTTCCTTGGAGAACAAACTCTTCCAAGCGTACTGGCCTGAGCCACAACTGCCCATCTCTCACACACACACACACACACACACACATGCTTGTCCCCATCTTTCATCCCCCTATCTGCTCTTATCGGATGAATAATAGGGCTGAGAAGCAGCCATGTGCAGTGCGTATTTGGTTTGGTGATAAGGAGCTATCAGGTATGATGTCAGCAATGGGGAATATCAATATTCTTTGTGCAAGAGGAGGAAGACTGCGCTAAGCTGCATGCATTATTCAGGCCGCAAGCTTGATCCTCAGCCATAACTTTGAGGGGGCATAAATAGATATCTAAAATTAGAATCTGAGATGCAAGCATTTGCACTTGTGTGCTCATTCATGACTGCAGAATTGAGGGGGAGAATAGACAAAGATGGGCCAAGGGCCGAACTTTGATAAATAAAGACACCTGAGGGAATGAATCTCAGATAGGAGACTATAGAGGTGCTGCTGCCTTATTCTCTGCACTTGTCATAATGGTCTTAATTATATTTTAAAGGAATATTACACCTAATAACAAAAATGATTCCTTTAACATTTGTTGTAACTTTTTTTTAATTATAAACACAATAGAGAGGAGGAAATCACAAGGGAGACTCAAGGTGATGATACATGGGGCAACTTTTTGAGCAATGTTGCTGGGCAATGTTGCCGTCAATGGGCAACCAGGTGAGACACAGGGCCCACGACCAATCTAAAGTACCCAGATAGAAATTTGTTGCCCATTCTCAATGGGAAAGTGCCCAAGCAACATCGCTCAGCAACAGTTGCTCTGTGTATCTTCACCATAAAGGGGGATGGGATTGGCTCATGATGCAGGCCAAATTCAAACCTGCAATTCCCATATAATCCCCAGAGTGCAACATGTCAGGAGCATGTGTGCTAACCACTACATCACAGCTCCAACCTGAGGCGGGATTGGTTGTGCTCAACATCAACTGTGTTGTGATAAAGAACAGGTAATAAAAATAAATAGATAGCTCTGCTCACAGTGAAATCTCATTGATCCCAAACTTCACTCCATATAGATGTATATTAAACATTAAATATGTTGTGGAACATTTAGCTTTCAAATTCTTCTTGGTCAAAACTTGTTGCGTTGGACCTGGCCTGGGGTGTATTTCCTGTACAACGGCTTAACTTGCTGCTTAACCACCATAGTATGATGCATCATTGGAGAAATTAACAAATTAACAATCACAGCTGTTTTCCGAAACTAGTAACTCAAGTGCCATTCGTCGTCATTGGTTCAACAATGTAGAACGGTTGTTTTTGATGTCCAGTGTTTTTGCTGTAAATAACGAACATGGCGTTATTGCTATCTTTGCTTTCTGTTGTTTTGCTTTAGTTACAGAAATTTTATTCTATTGCAGGTTCCCACTTACATCATACTAAGGGTTCTGCACATTCTCACATGCACACTTTTTAAAAATGCCACTAATTCTCTTGACAAACTAAAAGACTGAAATTTGTATGTTAATGGAATGAAAGATATAGACTGTACTACATGTTAGCTTGCTTATTTTGCTCAAGAGAGTAATCTATTTAAGTTTGCATGCCATACTAACAAGAAGCTATGCTTCTATCCACAGGTCAAAAGCTGTAGCTTCAAACACAGCTTTGTAAAACTGTTTGTGAATGTTTGTTGGAACTATGGTTTCAGGAAACACTGTATTGTTGAACTATAGTATGTTGCTATCAATGGAACTTGTGAACATTGCCGATGCTATTGGGAAACATGGTATTATGTGGTTGTGTGTATGTTTTTTTACAACATCCTCAAACATTATATACTAAAAAACTTAGGTTTACCAAAAGATGACGGTCATTGGAGTCACCTATCTTTTTGCACACATGCTCCGACACATCATTGAGTGGTGGTGCTCATACGGGTTTTTGGAATTTATATGCGGCTCGGAACAGTTCCCAATCCTTTTCCCTGTCTTTCTCTTCACTATCATATGAATAGAGAGCACGGAAAAAACAACCCCCTGACAATCAGACATCAGTCACTGAAAGAAGTCGCACATACTTTCTTGCACTTTTCTCTTCTTTCTCATCTCCATTCGTCACAATGTGTCTCTTTAACCTGCCGACTGCACAGCTCCACAAAAGTTTTTACAAATTGGCTCAGCGATCTGCCTGCGTAATTGGAGCAGTTTTTTTGCAGACGTGGAAACAGCAGTGTTTATTCGCAGTGGTGTCAAGACATGGTGTTGTGTAGATTAGGTGTTCAGCTTCGCTATCGCAGCTCATCCTTTACGCGCCGCAATCAGAGACGCTGATCTGAGCCGGCCCTAATTAGCTGTCAGCTCTAAACTTGCAGTCGGGCACAAACAAGCAAAGCATAGCGTAGGGGATCATTTTGTCATTCACAATTTCTCCAGACCGTTTTAGGAACAGTGTGGGATTCGCTTCAGTTTGTGACAACTAATGACTGCTGCCTGTCCTTGACAGTTTAAAATGAAAGATAACAATGTCTGGAATTTATTATCTCCACTTCATTAAGGTAATAATATAGTTCATATTATTACCTCAGTGAAGTGTAGACATAGGAAGAAGTAGTCGTATACTAGTTCTTAAATCTAAAAAACCCTAACATGTCATGTAGTTGTAGTCGAAATTGCCTTAAAGTAAAAAAAAAAACAGGGCAGTCCCCCAAAACCAGTCTGGCTCAAGTTCTTATGGTCAAAACAGGAAGAGCTTTATGGTTTTTCATTAAGTTAGCAGACATTTGACCACTTGCTGTACAACTAACAATGAATGTTTAACATAAATTGCATTTCTTGTTGTTACCCCTGTGCATCAGATAATTGTTTTCTTACATGTAGCCGAATGGGCATTCCTTGGCACAGGCCACAGCCTTGCACTTCTTGTGACGTGGGCGACACTGGCAAACATCACAGCCGTGAATGTCAGTCTGGAAGCCAAAAGGGCATTTTAGAGTGCAACTGGCAATTAGACCACTGCACAACTCTTCTCCTGAAGGTTAGAAGAAAACACAGCAGAGACCAATTAATTACAGCTTTAGACATTAATTACACTTCAGTATACATGCTTTAAGATTGACACATACATGAGAAAGACAACGTACATTAATACAAAAAAAAAAAAATTCAAATGCCCTGTGTGCACTAAAACACATTACAACATTAAAATTTTATATAATATAATATAATTTTTCCTTTATTATCTTTAATTCTTCCATTATTTTATTATTTTATTTTATGCTTTGAGAAGCAACCAACTATTATATTGTATTGTATTATATTATATTATATCTTGACTTTGTATATAATAATTATATATAAAATATATATATATATATATATATATATCTTATAATAGAATATTTGTAATCCATAACAAGGCTTGTGGTCTTACCCTAAATCGTTAAAATCAGCATTATTATCTTTTTCCTCTGACAATTGTCAGACTTAGATTCATCCAGTCTATCTTAGCATAAAAACAATCCTTTAATCCATCTGCCCTTCAGTGTATATCCTCATAAACATCTCTGCTAAAGCCAGTCAGTGTCTGGAGAGAAAACTGCTAAAGACCGCCTGACAGCATCTGAATGGGGTGAGGAAGATGAAGCACTTCTCCAGTGACGTCACAGCTCACTTACGTGTCTTGCAGCTGCATGTCCTGCAGCCGCTGGAGTCCAGTCGGAAGCCGTACAGGCAGCTCTTGTCCACCAGCGTGCAGTTGTCCAGTGAGCCACAGGCAGGGGGCGCCATCGTGATGTAGGTGGGTTCTGGAAAGCAAAAAAATTCCCCCAGAGGATAGGAGTCACTCTTGACTAAGCCAGATAGTTAAACAGACATAGACACAGAGAAAAAAAATGGGGATCGTAGGGGCTCAAACAGGACTATGCATATGAGTCATGGGAGTCAAACACGATTTTCCACAGACTTTCTTTTAGTTTCAGTTAAAAGGACAGTTCACACATAAACAAAAATTCTGCCATCATTTGTAATCCTGCCTCATCCTCATGTTGGTTTGTGGAACACATAAAGATAATTTTTGAAGAATATCATGACAACTTTTTTTTTTTATATAATAAAACCAGTTATTTTAGTACTATTTATATACTATTATAGTATGTTAAATCAACTTTTATATTTTTATTTTAATTTTTCATTTTAATTTCAGTAATTTTGTCTTTGTTATTATTTCTTTTTTACATTTTAAACTTATTTTATTTCAGTTAGTTGCCAAGGCTTTTTTAAGTTTAAGTTTTTCACCTAATATTTGCTATTAGCTTATATTTCAGATTTATTTCAATTATAAAAATTGTTTTTAATTAGTTTTCATTAAAGATACACTACATTTAAATAATGAGTCGATGAATCATCATTCCTTCTTCCACAACATGTTTTTGTCTTACCCTGATTCACTATGGTAGGCCTATCATATTATGTTTTCGATATTATATTTTTAGACCTGACGGGATGGTTTTCACGTCACTCGCTGTGTGTGTCTCGTCATATCTGTAAATAGAGAAAAGTTGCTCTGGCTACTTTTATGCGTGTATGGTGTGTGAGAGTGGAATAGGTAAGGTTGTCACAAAGAGCGAAAAAGTTTGACATGAAGCAGCTAAATCTCCAACTTTCAGGGAATCGATCCATTTAAAAAAAAAAAGCTGAACAGAGGAGAGTCTGCTGGCAAAAAAAGAAAAAAAGAAAGAACGCGACAGAGCTCGTAATAAAACAAGAATCAACATTGGCTTGGCTTTTCAGAGATGGTGAGAATTGAGGGATTTATTAATGACAAACATTTTTTCCATTTAGTTATGGCACCTCTGACAAGTTTCTATTTGATATCAATCCTTCCAATCGAAAGTTTTATCACATTCTGAAAAAGATGGGAAACAATCCAGTCAGATGGACAGATGTAAAGAAAGAGAGATGATAGATAAAGTTGTTAAGGTCTAAAATGGATAAAAGCCTTCATGACTACAAATACAGTTGATGGCAGCAGTCCAAAAACGAGTTATCATCACTGGAAATTGACTTTTTTAGAGTGCAACGAGAATCTATAATTCGCCACTCCTGCAAAACCTGAATGCTTGTAGTACATGCTGAAATTACTGACTGAATTGATTGGTTTGTGCCTCTCAAATAGATCATCCAATCAGCTTCTCTCTTGGTTATTTTCTGATCTTTGTTCTGATCTTTGAATGCAGTGCTGTTCTGCTACAAGAAAACAATTTAATGTTGAAGTATATAAGCAAACATGAGTACGCTTTTCAGATTTATTCAACAAACAACAGATGTTCCATCTTAAAGGGACATTTCACACAAAGATTTTGCAGTGTGTGCTTTCAGGCGGCTCTTTGGAAACTGAAATATATGGAGACGGTTTGGCCGTGTATTATGCTAATCAGTAACTGCAGGCACATGCTTCCTCGTAAAGAATAATCGGGAATCATTAGCATTAGAACGAGGATGAGAACGAATGTTTAAGCGTGTGCTACTTGTACGCAATTATTAGTGAAGCAGACCCACTGTGTTTTGTTTATGCTCATTAAGCTGCTCTTTTAAACAGCATGATGTCTCTGGTGAGCTGACCCTACACCGCACGGCTGGTGGGAGACACTGTGGTGGTGAAAGACAGACTTGTGTCTGAATTTGCAAATGAGTCAAGACACGGACATCTTTTGATTTGCTTGAACCACACATGGAGAAGAGACACGTGAGCTGACAGTGGCCAAAAGAGAGTGCCATCATTACATTAATAATTAGTTGCTCAGTTCAGTACCGTTCTCACACTGAATGTAGATACAGTTGTCATGGCCTGAATTTTGGGAGTCAATTCTGTATTCGACAGTGTCATTTTTATTGCATGGAAAAGGCTTTATTTTTAAATGGACCCCCCCCCCCCCCCCCAACAAACATTCTATTGACTAAAAGTAACTTTGCAACTACAAGTCAACTTATTCTACTAACCCGAACCCTGACACCTAACCCTAACCAGTCTACTAATACTCTGAGAGTTAGTTGACATGTAATTGCAAAGTTACTAAGTAGAATGTCTAAAGGACCATCAATATAAAGTGTAACCCAAGAAACTTCTGTTTTTGTGTTCTTTGTGAAAAGAGGAAAATCAGATGGGTTTAAAATCAAATAAGGGTAAACGACAGAATTTTCATTTCATGGAACTATCCCTTTAATACATTCAAAACAGCATTTTTGTGGTCATAACAGTGTTTCCTGCACTGTTACTGAATCTACAGCGCCAAGGCAAAAGAAATGAGTATGCTAAGAGTTACCAGAGTTGTGAGTTGTGGTCTGAATTGAATGTGAAGGAATAAAAAGACTGCACTGCAAAATAAAGCCACAACACATCTTTTTACTGAGTACATTCACTAGATACAACCAAAAACAAACATTCAGCATGACTAGTCTAATCTGATTTACCAACAAATGACTCGCAGTCTCGCACAAAAAGACTCACAAACAAACAAGACAAATCCTTCATGGAATAAACTCACTGAATTCATCAAGTCATTACATTCAGGCATGTTTGAATAAAACAGCATGTTTGTGAAACGTAAACCAGTATCATTACTGGCTGACTGTTCATATAATACTGTGTAGTTGAAGATAAACAGCTGGAGCTTTTTTTTGTGTAAAACATTTCATTAAACATTAAATTACATATATATCAATAAATGTACACCATACCGTTCAAAAGTTTTTTTTTAAATAGTTTTATTCAGCAAGGATACATTAATTTGATCAAAAAAATCTGGTAGCACTTTATTTTCATGGTCACTTTAGACATTCCACTATAAGTAACTTTGCAACTACATGTCAACTTGTCTACTAACAAACCCTAACCCTAACCTTACAGCCCACTACAGTCTACTAATACTCTAATGAGAGTAAGTTGACATGTAGTTGCAAAGTTACTTATTTTAGTTAGTAGAATGCAGTGGCGAGCAGTGACTTCTTTAACCAGGTATGCTGGGTGGTGCGTCATGTCAAAAAAGCGCCTGATGCAGATACGTTAGATGGGCTTATTATAAGCAAGATGCTCACATTCGCTCTAAACAGAGTGTTAGTTACTCAGCTGCTTACTCTCATGACAAATAATATTCCTAATATGTTGGATCTTTTATTGAAGATAAATCATTCACATGTTGAAACATGCCTTCACAAGCACCCGTAAGAGCTGTGATTGTGATGTTTTGAGTGGTGGGAGGCGCAAAGCGCTTTCATTTGCAAAATATACTGTATTTTTTGTCATTCTACTAGGTGCCACTAGTGTTGCAGAAACTACATACTTCACCTTTAAATGGCACATCGGCTTAGGACACACAGAAGACTCAGATCTAAATCAGAGACAACAAATAAGAAACACCATGGCAGGTGTCAATTCAAATGTATGCCGGAAGCATTTTAAATTAAGAATTTAAAAAGTATAATAAATATTATTAGCCTATTATAAATAAAATATAAGGAAAATATAATTATAATAAATATAAGTATAAGTATAAGTATAATAAATACAAATATAAGTATTCTTTAAAAAACAAGTTTACCTATGGATAAAATTAAATACTAAGAAAATATTCCTTTTTCCTATTCATTAAATCACACCATTTCATTAACACTACAGTAACATTTTAAGCCATGTCGGAATTAGTGCCTCGTTTTGTTTTTTCTGGCCCCGCAACAAACAGATCATGCTCATATTCAAAGACTGCTAGAAATAAACAAGTGAATTGTAATGAAGGCACATATTTGAACATATTTAATATGGAATAATACCAGTGCAAAATGCTACTGGCTGTGGGTTTTTCTTCAAAACATGATGTGCGATCTTTGGGGGTTGAACCCAACCTGACAGCTTTCATTTGCTTAATTACACATGCTGCGTCTGGTACAATAACTGGCTTCTGACAGGGAGAGGGTGTCACCTTGAGGAAATGAGGTCTTCTAACAAATAATAATTAGGAAATAAAAATGCACAGAGTGCAGGGCAGCTGGCAAATGAGCTAAATTAAGCTGTCCTGGGACCAGGAGGATAGAGTCAGGGCTGTGTCCAACAGGGCCCAGAGGACAGTGCTAGGACTGAGGCGGGACACGGACACACACCAGCAGCAGTGGGATGGTTTCAGTGCCAAAAGACACCACTGGAGTGGGTACATCTGCTCACAAAAGCAGACACCAGTGCTTGTGCATCAGATATGAGATGTGTGTCATCTGAAGGTTTTAAATACAATATGGTAACACTTTAGTTTAGAGTCCAATTCTCACTATTAACTAGTTGGTGTTTATTAACATGCAAATTACTAGGATACTGGCTGTTTATTAGTACTTAATAAAGCACATATTAATGCCTTATTCTGTATGACCATATTCTACATCCCTTAATCCTACCAAATACCTAAACTTAACAACTACTAACTATTAACAAGCAGTAATTATGAGTTTATTGAGGCACAATTCGTAGTTAATGGCTAGTTAATAGTGAGAATTGGGCCCTAATCTAAAGTGTGACCGATATTACTTAACTATCGCTATGTTTATTGGTAAGAGAATACGAGATTCACTCCTGTTGCACGTTCATACAGTTAGTATTCGAGACGCTACTGTAAGTTACTGTTTGAATGGGACATTTTGAGACTCACACCTGTAAGTAAATGCAGGGTTACACTTCATTTCAATAGTCCACTTTAGGCATTATACTAACTAAAGTAACTTTGCAAGTAGATCTACTTGAACTGGCAGTCATTAGAGTATTAGTAGACTGTCTGCTTAATATCTGCTAACACTTTATTTTAATGGTCCCCCAACAGGTGTTCTATTGACTAAAAGTAACTTTCCAACTACATGTCAATTTATTCTACTAACCCTAACACCTAACCCTAACCTAACAGTCTACTAATACTCTAATACTAATACTGAGAGTTAGTTGACATGTAGTTGCAATAGTTACTAGAATATCTAAGGACCACTGAAATAAAGTGTAACCAAATGTGGTTTTCAATCCCAAAAACTGACAGTGTGAACGTAGCCGTATTGCAATGATTTTATTAATGCCCTTTTCATTTTAAGTTTTCAAAGTCAGTGCCAGTAGAATAAATAATCACTAAAAAAATACGTTTTCTGTCCCAGTTTTCTGAAAGAAAAGGACAAACTGAAAATGAATTTTCAGCTGCCAGTACTCCAGTCTTAAGTGTCACATGATCCTTCAGATATGCAAATTTGGTTCTCAAGAAACATTCCTGCATCAAGATATACATATATATACTTATATAATTATATATACAGTATATATAGAATATAAAAAGGCTGGCCCTTCAGTACTATTGTAACATACAAGCAAAGCATAGATTGATGGGTAATAGCTCTGGAATGTGTTCATCATATTCCCAAACAGCTGCATGTAACATGCCACATGCAAATGCGAGAGCAGAGTTCTCTAGACCTTGCCAACAGGTATGGCTATTTAGGACCTCTATCGAGGGGGATATCAGGCATCATTACAGCTGCCTTTTATTTCCCCATTTCCCATCTTTTAATAGGGTCACATATGGCTCTGCTGAATGCATACGGCCATTCCTCTGCTTTACCCGACAAGATAAAAAAAAATAGAATGGAGTAACACTCCTATCTTTATTTTTGATTGCAGTACTGCTATCACAAGGCTGCCGACACTTCGGCTCCGACAGCAGGAGACAACAGGCTTTGTTATAGATGGAACCACCAAGGTAACAAAAACAGAACAGTGTGTGTGTTCTGCATTGCATAGGAACCTTTTCATACACAAAGCATTGAATATATTTAGTGACTACTGTATCTGTGACAGAAGGAATTCATTCAGAATTCATTTACAAGTTCAGAGTTAAAAATTAGTTGCATTCTATAGACATAATCTGTGACAGAAAACTTCTTAGTTTGTAAAAAACTATAAAAATTATATGATCAATAAGATGACAACATATGTTTTTACATTGCTTAACTCATCAAAATAAGTTAAGCAATTTTTTAAGTCAGTTAATGCAATTTAAGTTGCAATGACTTAAACATCCAAGTTGATTGTACTTAAAAATTTAAGGCAGCAAATGTTTGCATTTTTTTGGCTTAATTTTTTAAAATATGGGCATAATACATAAACCTTACACATTAACATAAGACTACTGTCAAAAATCATTTATTAACCTTGTTTATAGCTAATTCAAAAAGTTATAACCAATCTTTCAACTCCTTCAATGGCTAAGTAAACACGATAAACCCTGTAAGTTTAGCATGATAAAGCTGAAAGGGATCATTTATATAGACAAAAATCCATAGCTATAGCATTGGTAATAGACATCCATTCACATTAAACTGCACTCCCACCATTCAAAGAACGATTTAGGTCAAATAACTCACATTTTTGTACTGAAGATTTTGTACTGTGCTTCAACAAAAGCTGCATATTTCTGCTTTTAACTTTCCATTCATAGCAAGTTTGTTTTATCAAACTGAGTCTAAATAGTTTTCTTTAGTTATTGAAAACTGCATTGAAAACAGCACTGCTGCTGTTGAAAGAGCTTAACTTGTATTGAATCTGGAATATCTATTTGAAGAGCTTACATTACACCATAGCCGTGGAGAATAGATGCCCAAATATCAACCCTTTAGTACTACTACAACTTAGGGCCTTGCTCAAGGGCTCAATGCTAACAGTTAATGATTGGCTCCTTGCTGGATTCAAACCTGCAACTTTCTGGATACCATTCCAGATACAGGAAACACAACAAAAGTTAAATAAATGAGATATTATCTCAAACAATATATTCCAAGTCTTCTGAAGCCACATGATAGGTTTCTGTGAGTAAAGGCTGTGACATTGACATATATCACTCTGGGGTGCGTTTCCCGTACAACAACGTAACTCACTGCTGAACTACCATAGTACGATGCATCGTTGAAGAAATCAACTAGCTAGTCACGACTGTTTCCCGAAACCGTATTGTCGCAAATCTGTCGTTCAACCACGTTGGTTAATGATGTCACGTAGGTGGTGGAGTAATAACGTCTCGGTTACGTATGTAACCCTCGTTCCCTGAGGAGGGAACGGAGACGTAACGTCAGTGACTGATGAAATGGGGGTTTCGCCTAGAAGCCTATCATCTTCGAGATCTTAGAAAATGCCCAATGGCAGGCCAATGCCATGGGCATGCGATATTTGCATAGCGTAGCTCTGCCCCACAGCGTGGGTATATAAGGAAGTACGCTGGCAACATTGCATTATGTTTACCTGCTGAGGAGCCAAGACTGAACTCCCGGCCGTTTCAACGGTACAGCGGATGTGGCAGAGGGACGTTACGTCTCCGTTCCATCCTCAGGGAACTAGGGTTACATACGTAACCGAGACGTTCCCTTTCGTTCAGTCACTCCGAGTAACGTCAGTGACTGACGAAATGGGGGTCCCAATTCAATCACGCCACTCGGCTGTCGTCCAGTGCCCTGCGTAAGTGTGAGCTCCCTGTCGTAAGCTAGTACGGACGAAGGACTCCAACTTAGCACAGGAATACCAAGGTACACTGGGAAGCATATTCCAGGTGGAAGTATGCGCCAAAGTGCCTACCCGTAGGGAGGACTTAAGGAGACACATATGACCCGTGAGGGGCTGCATATGGAGGAACTCTGGGGTAACCAGCCGAAGGTGGAAATTTTACCCCCAGGGGAGGCAAGGGCTTGCCGAGGGAAATACACATGCTCGGAGAGGCTTACAGTGGAATACACATGTGGGGGTCGCCCATAGGGGGAACCACGCACACGGTGGCACCTAGCCTGACACGAGGGCCTGAGCGAGTGGGCAGACGCACTGGTGTCGGCATCGACAGTGCTGGAGGAACTCAGGGTTTCGGGGAAACTACCTGAGGAAAATATCGCACGTATCCCGTCCGTGGAGAGGAATGGCGAGCAAGCGAAGACACCTGAGCCTAGCCCATTACCGGCCACCTGTAGAGGCGAGTACATGAGAGGACACTGGCTCCACTCGGAGATTATAGAATCTGGCGAATGTGTTGGGTGTCGCCCAGCCTGCAGCTCTGCAGATGTCTGTCAGCGAGGCGCCATGCGCTAGAGCCCAAGAGGAGGCCACACTCCTGGTGGAGTGTGCCCTGACCCCAAGGGGGCATGGGCGCCCCTGCGTCTGGTAAGCCAAGACAATGGCGTCCACTATCCAGTGAGACAACCTTTGCTTGGAGAGAGCCTTTCCCTTCAGCTTCCCACCATGACAGACAAAGAGCTGGTCTGAGGTCCTGAAACAATGCGTTCTGTCTACGTAAGCACGGAGGGCGCGTACTGGACAGAGCAGTGCCAAGGCTGGGTCTGCCTCCTCCAAAGGCAGCGCTTGCAGGTTCACCCCTGGGGGAACCTTGGGCACATATCCAGGCCGGGGTCTCAGGATCACGTGAGAGTCGGCCGGCCCGAATTCTAGGCATGCTTCGTCAACCGAAAATGCCTGCAGGTCCCCTACCCTCTTGATGGAGGCCAAGGCGATCAGGAGCGCTGTCTTCATAGACAGGAACTTAAGCTCGACTGATCGCAAAGGCTCGAAGGGAGCCCTCTGCAGAGCATCTAAAACTACTGAGAGGTCCCAAGAGGGTACGAGGGGAGAGCGAGGAGGATTCAGTCTCCTCGCTCCCCTCAGGAACTTGATGATCAGGTCGTGCTGACTTACCTGTTTCGTCTCCACAAGGTCGTGGTAGGCGGATATTGCGGCCACATATACCTTGAGGGTGGAAGGAGACAGCCTTCGTTCCAACCCTTCCTGGAGGAATGAGAGCACAGACCCGATCTGGCATTTCCAGGGGTCTTCTTGTCGAGAAGAACACCAGGTGACGAAGAGGTTCCACTTCAACGCATAGGCGTGTCTGGTAGACAAGGCCCTAGCGGAAGTGATGGTAGCCACCACTTGAGGTGGTAGGGTACTCAAACCTACCGTGTCCCGTCCAGGAGCCACACGTGGAGGTTCCAAAGATCGGGACGCGGGTGCCAGAGGGTGCCCCGTCTCTGAGAAAGGAGGTCCTTCCTCAGAGGTATGGACCAGGGAGGGGCTGTCGCAAGGAGTAAGAGTTCGGAGAACTAGGTCCGGCCGGGCCAATATGGGGCGACCAAAAGGACCTGCTCCTTGTCCTCCCTGATCTTGCACAGAACCTGTGCGAGAAGGCTCACTGGGGGGAACGCATATTTGCGGAGGCCCCGCGGCCAGCTGTGCGCCAGAGCATCCGCGCCGAGGGGGCCCTCGGTCAGGGAATAAAACAGGCGGCAATGGGAAGAGTCGTGGGAGGCAAACAGATCTACCTGTGCGTCGCCGAACTGTTCCCTAATCAGATGGAGTCTCCATTCTCCCGGAAGTGGCTGAAGCCGTGAGAGCTCGTCGGCTGCACGGTTCAGGGTTCCTGGGATATGGACAGCACGAAGGGACCTCAGATGCTTCTGACTCCATAAAACGAAATGGCGGGCGAGTTGAGACATACGGCGGGAATGTAGACCACCTTCGGTTGATGTACGCTACTGTGGCCGTGTTGTCTGACCGGACTAGTACGTGTTGACCCCTGAGCAACGCTAGGAAGCGGTGCAGGGCGAACCGTACTGCCAGCAACTCGAGGCAATTGACATGCAGGAGGCGTTGGGGTCCTGTCCAGGAGCCCGCGGCAGCATGTCCATTGCACATGGCACCCCAGCCCGTGGTGGAGGCATCTGTTGATACAACATGAGGTTCGACCACGGGGTGAGGGTCTGCAGGCAGGCCCGAGTCACTGGGACCCGGAGCGTGCCCAACTGCCATGCCCATCTCGGGAGTCGATCGCGAAGCCAGTGCTGAAGCGGTCTCATATGAAGCAATCCGAGCAGCGTTACCGTGGCTGCAGATGCCATATACCCCAGGAGCCTCTGAATAACTTCAGTGGAACCACACTCTTGCTCTCGATTTGACGGAGGCAAGTCAGCAGTGACTACGCGCGCTCGCTCGTAAGCTGCGCGCACACGGCGACCGAGTCGATATCCATACTGAGAAAAGAGATCCTCTGCACGGTGCAGAGTTTGCTCTTCTCCCAGTTGACCCGAAGGCCCAGACGGGCTAAGTGCTGGAGCACTAGGTCTCTGTGTTCGCACACCTGCTCTCGAGAGTGACTCAGTATGAGCCAGTCATCGAGGTAGTTCAGGATGCGAACCCCGTGTTGCCTGAGTGGCACAAGGGCTGCCTCGACAATCTTTCGTAAAGACGCGAGGGGACAGAGCTAGCCCGAATGGGAGGACCGCGTACTGATATGGGAGTAGGCGTCCTTCAGGTCGATCGCTGCAACCCAATCTGCTGGACAAACGCATTCGAAAAGGCGTTCAACTGTCAACATCCTGAACGGAAGCCTGTGAAGGGATCGGTTCAGGACGCGTAGGTCCAGGATCGGTCGTAACCCACCGGTTTTCTTGGGTACAATGAAGTAGGGGCTGTAGAAGCCGGACTTCATTTCGGCTGGAGGGACAGGCTCGATCGCACCCTTCGCAAGCAGGGTAGCAACCTCCGCACGCATGACTGGGGCATTGGGCCTCACCATAGTGTAGCGGACTCCCCGGAAGCGGGGAGGAGCCTGAGCGAACTGAATCGCTCCTGATCGCCGAACCTGATGGTCTTCGCGACCCAGCGAGACAGCCCCGGGAGCTCTAGCCAGGCTCCCAAGAACCGCACCAGCGGGGACATGCGAACCACAGGCGTACCCCGGGTGGGGCAGCGAGACGGCGTGACCAGCCCAGACGTGGGAGGCGTAGCGTCCCGGTGTGGGGGCACGGTCATCAGCCGCGTCCTGACAGAGGATTGCTACCATCTCCTTGAAAGAACTGCCCATTCCTGAGCTGTCCGCGTCAGGAGCGCCGCTTAGCCTGGCGTAAGGCGGGCTGCGGGGCTGGGGAGCGGACAGGGGTGCCTTCCTGCGACCACCTCCACAGTGCGGCCCGGAAAACTGGCTGCTGCTGGGGCCGGGCGGGAGGGGTGGAGCCGCAGGAGGGCGCCCTCGGCGGCAAGCAGACTGAGGCGACTGAGCCGGCGGCTGAGTGAGGCAGCAGCTGGCCCCCAGGGCAGTACATATCGACCAGGTTGAGCCACGTCTCTCCTGGACCACGGCTGTGGACATCACCTGGCCCAGGGAGCGTGCGGTCACCTTCGTCGCCCGGAGTGCGAGGTCGGTGGCGGCACGCAGCTCATTTCTGAGCCCTGGGTCAGCTCTACCCTCGTGCATGTCACATAGCATCCGGGCCTGGTAGGCCTGAAGGATGGCCATGGCATGCAGAGAGGCGGCGGCCTGCCCCGCAGCTCTGCCGTACCTCGCCACAGAAGTAGACGAGAATCTACAGGCCTTTGGAGGGGTGCTTAGGATCACCGTGCCATATTGAAGCACTCTGTGCAAGAGGGGGGGTGTGGCCCGAGGAATAGTCGTCGGGGTTTATGCCACACCGCAGCCCTCAGGTCACCCTGGCCACCAGCCAAACATCCCATCACGTGGAGAGGATAATGGCAGAGGGGACTCTACCTCCATACGGGGGTCATTGAGTCTCGACCGTGATTGCAACTGAGCGTCAACAGGGGGGACCCCAGTGTACCCTTGACCGCGGCCCCATCGAGGGCAGAGAAGGCGAAGGAGGCCCGCGAACGGTCACGGGAAGACAACGGGGACTTCCAGGACCGCGTGACCTCCTCATGCACCCCGGGAGAGAAAAGTAATTGGGGGCGGGGCCCGACAGCTGTCAGGACACGCCACACCCAAAGACCAATCATCCCCCGAGATGACATGGCTGTCAACTCCGGGTCGGACTCGGGCAATGCTGACACGCCCGAAGGCGGCAGCATAGCTGAATCTTCATCCCCAGAGGACTCCAGCCCACCTTGAGATGCGGCGATCGACATCTCGTCGTCATCTGGAGCACCGAACGAAACACGCGGGGTGTCCACAGACGGTCCCGCTGCTTCAATCCGACTACTCGCGGGTAGCGTTGTGCGAGAGGGGGGTGTGGCCTGAGGAATGATCGTCGGGGTTTATGCCACACCCTAACCCTCAGGTCACCCTGGCCACCAGCCAAAGTACCATCTCCTCGGAGACGGTAGATTGGGGTGTGGCAGAGGGGACTCTCTTCCCTTTACAGGGGTCATTGAGTCTCGACCGCAACATCGCGATGGTCATGTTCCCGCAGTGAGAACATGACTCATCCACAAACGCTGTTTGAGTGTGCTGAAGCCCAAACACGTCAAGCAGTGATTGCGCCCATCAGATAGCAACAGACATTGACCGCACCCAGAAGTGCACGGGCGAACCGTCTTTAAAAAGACGTGCCACGCGCAAGCTCTTTTTGTGAGAGAAAGCTCTGTAGAGTGCCGAAGCGCCCAGGGAAACACACATACAGCTGTTGCAGATCACTGCACAGATCAGCAGGCAGGCAATGTGAGATCGCTGGAATGCGCCGTAACACCAACACCGACTGGAGAGCTGCTCGTCTCGAAGAAGCTGACGATAACTCAGAAGTCTTGAGGAGTGAAGAGAGAGATACTCTTGGCTCCGAAGCAGAAACATAATGCGATGTTGCCAGCGTACTTCCTTATATACCCACGCTGTGGGGCGGAGCTACGCTATGCAAATTCCGCATGCCCATGGCATTGGCCTGCCATTGGGCGTTTTCTAAGATCTCGAAGATGATAGGCTTCTAGGCGAAACCCCCATTTCGTCAGTCACTGACGTTACTCGGAGTGACTGAACTAAAGGGAACTGCTTTTAATGAATTTTTTTTTAGATCGAATTCATGCTAGATTTTTTGCTATAAATTATGGACATGGCACCTGAGGCCTTATTCTTATTTTTCTCAGTTATTTTGCTTTATTTTCAGATTCAATCATAGGCTCGTTCTTATGTACTAGAGCACGTCCGCACATGTGCACGCATCAAAAAAAGGTGCTTTAAATCTCTTGACAAACTAAAAGACATAAATTACATTTGTATGTATTCGAAATAAAAGATATAGATTGCACTAAATGTCAGCTTGCTTATTTTGCTCAAGATAAGGATTTATTAAGTCCACATGTCATGCAAACAAGAAACTATGCTTTTAACCACAGGTCGAGATCTGCCGTTCCAACCACACAAGTTTGCGATGCTGTTTGCGAATGTTCGTTGGAACGATGGTTTCGGGAAACACCGACTGGTTTAACTATGCTAATAACGACGGAACTTGCGACCATAGTTGGCTAACGATGCTTTTGGGAAACGCACCCCTGATTGGCTGTTCAGCTTAGTGAACCAGTGCACAAGAAGAAGAATGGAGGTTACAAAAGCAAGCAAAGAGCGAAGCAACTTATCAGACATATTCAAAGAACCTACATTACAAACCTGTCTGTGGTAATCGAAATTGGTGTGAATATGTTAAGCAAGCATGGCTTTGTTTACAGTTTGTATATCCGCAGTCCTAGCTCTTCTGGTTTCCCTTTTTGAATGAGGAATACATACTACTGCCACCTGCTGGTATGGAGAGTTATTTTTTTTCTCACACAGATGCAGAACATACATGCAAGTTGGTCATTGGCTGTAGTCTTTGCAGTTTGTTCAACGTGAGGCGACGCAACGTGAGGCGACACCACAGTCAACCTTTGTTGCCGCTTGTTCTTTGATGTTGCTTTGGTGTGTCATGGCCTTTAAAGATTTTAAATGAGTTTCAGTTATTTAAATGTTAGTCTGTTTGTCACACAAAGGTATTTTATGACTTCAGAAGACTTCAGAAATATGGCGCACAAGATATATAAGGCCACTTTTATGGTGTTCTTTTGGTCATTTTTGGAGCTTGACAGCTTTAAACTTACTTCCACTGTATGGGAAATCTCAGAGATTGTGGAAAATATTTTTTTTTTGTGCAGTGCTAGAAAGAGTAAAAATGGCTATGGACAGCTTTTATGTTTTGAGACAATCTGTTAAACGTCTCTTTTTGTGCTCCATGTAAGTAAGAATACCATATCCATTTTAATGGCATGAGTGTGAGAGCAAAATACGGAGTGATGAATTCATATGAAGCACTAAGCGGTTAGTCACCTTGCCTTCACAGTGGGAGGATTTCGAAACCGTTTGAATATTTTCACATTCATGTAGTCTGTCTGTGCTTAACCTTTTACTGCAGTCCGCAATGATGAGCAGGCACACACGCTGCCTTTGATCTACCTCTGCACCGCCCAGAGAAAGAGCGAGAGAATTCAAATAAAGAGAGAGCTCTGTATTTAAGATGTGGTTAGAAATACATCGGCAGTATTGTGTGTATAGAACTTTGTATGGAAAGCCATAGTGCACTACCCCCTCACTTCACCTCAGTACCGAAGTGAGTGCTCTCCACGGTCAGGCAGACCCATCTAAACCTCTAATTGCTTCACAGGCCGAAAGGTGTATGAAAGATTAATTGAAAAGGGGTGAATGTGAGCATGCTGCTCTGTGGAGGTCTGCAGACATGCTGCTGTCACTCTCTGTCTATCCACTGCTTTCTCCCTCTCTACCTCGACCAGCTCAAACAACCTCAAGTCTTACGGGCCACTAATCAGACACTTTGCATACCAAATCATATTTATTTATTTCTAATGATGTGAATGGTGCAAAACGTATGCCACAATACGCCACAATGTTAGGGAATTGTTCGCTATGCAGTTGCTGAATGAGTAAATAATAATATAATAATACAATTTTATATATATATATATACATATAATGTATATATGATAATGTGATAATGTTATTTTGCTTGAATATATTTTATAGAAAATATATTATTATTATTATTATTATTATTATTATTATTTTATTATTATATTTGAGATTATTCAAAGATTATTCATAACAACTGTAAGATAAACCTGGAATCAGAATAGTAAAACTAACATAATAAAGTGTCTATTCTGGAGAAAAATTAAATGTTAAACACATTATGATCGTACGTTGAGGGTTTAAACATGTTAAAGCTAACGGCAACACATTTTTTTTTTTTAAATGACAAATGTTTTTGTGTAGTAAATTTTTTTTTTTTTTATGTCCCAGCTTGAAATCAATGCAAAGTGTAAAGTCTTTGGGATTTTTCAAAAGATTTATCATACAGCATGTGAAAAAAGCTTAGAAACTGCTTCTCAACAAGCCACACAATTTGAGGCATCACTCATGTCTGTAACACATTTGTTGACATTCATAACCCCGAGTGTGAGCCATAGTATGGCTTGCCTTCACTATTAGCAAGCACCACTATGAGACGAAACACTCCAGGCGTTGTTTTCTCTCAGTATACTGAGCCGGAGCCAGAGAAGGATGCTTCATTTGCTTGGATCTTTAATTAGAAGGAGGTTGAAGGTGCAGAGGGTAGATGAGACAGACAAGAATCCTATTACCCCCAGTGTGACTCAATTCCACTGGAACGGCATTGATCATAATCAACACGACAGTTGGTGGAGTCTCGCCCCCACAGCCACAAAAAAAAAAAAAAAAAAAGGAAAAAAAAGATGGTTGTTTAGTATGGTTTTTCATAACCTCCTCCACACATATTGTCAGTCTGGCATTTAGGATGGCTTGATAAGATTGTTAATCGCTCTGAACAAGCTTTCCTTTCCCGGTCCCAAGTCTGTAAGTAACAAGGGGAGAAAAGAACATCATGTAGCTTTGTGATTTGAAAATCTAGACGGCAAACAGAGACGTGAGAAAATCTATATTCTCCAGCTTTATTCAAAAGGATGATGTCATCGGTCGACATACAGCCAATCCTGGGAGAAATTCATTATCCAACATACCTGCCACTCATCTATCACTAGCTTGCTTCTTCCCATGTGTGAAATAACCTTTATAAACCCTCTCTACAAGAATGTAGTCTACGCACCGGCAAACCGACCTGCATTTCTGCATACCGAAGTGCGCGTCCATACCTCGCGGTGCTTAATCAAAGCTTATGATGAGATACAAAACGATGCAAAGCTCTTACTCGCAACAAACACTGAGCGAAAAACCCAGCCAGCTGCAGAGGGAGTGGAAGTCCCAGGGGTAGCCGCTACAGATTTGTGAGCAGTATGAAAAATACACTGGCAGGCGGGATATGATAGTCCACTACTGGTGAGGGTAGGGAGCAAGGTCTAATGGAGGGAAATCCACAGGAAGGGTTTTGGTGACAGTAAAGGAGATACAACACGTATAGACCTGAGGTATGAGTTGATCGGATGTTTAGGTTGTGCTGGAAGTGGGTTGCTAGGGGATCCAGGTATGCACCTGCCTGCCCTGCTCTCAGTAGATTATTCACACATACAGTATGTGACTGGAATGGAAACTCACATTCAGAGTACTAGAGAACATTGAAAGGAAATGGAGAAAGTGCTCGCTTAAACACACACAGACACAGAAGTCCAATTCAGATTAGCGACTGTCATTTCAGTGAAGCAGTTAAAAAAACTATCGTCACTCACTGTGATTTCCTCATCGTTTTGTAGACAAGTAAATATATATTGAGATAGCAGTTAGGATAGGAGATAGCAGATAGCAAAGGCAGTCTTGAAGTCCAATATTTTCATGGTCTTGGTCTTGACCATCTTCAAGTCTCTGTCCTTTACCTGGATTCAACTTACTCAGACTCAAATGAGTTATAACAGTGAATTAATGTTCATATTTAGTGTTAGAGGTTCGTTCTATGATTGTTGCCTGGCTCATTAGAGAGCACTTGATTTGGGCTGATAAGGAACATTACAACAATCTAGTGAGGACCTACAGTACAACACTAGCAAATATCCATAAATTGCATAGTAAGGTATTTACAGCCACCTTGGCAACTGCCTAGCATAGAAGAGTTTTGCAAGCATTGTGTTAGTAGTATAGTGAGGACAAGCAAAACTCACATTTTATTTAGAAAATGTAACACTAGAACACATGGGTCCTGGAAGGCCACTGTCCTGCAGAGTGTAGCTCCAACCAGCTCTAAAACACCTGCCTGAAATTTTCTAGTAATCCTGAAGACCTTGATTAGCTGGTTCAGGTGTTGGAGCTAAACTCTGAAGGACAGTGGCCCTCCAGGAACTGAGTTTGACACCCCTGCACTAGACTAAGGCCCTGTCCACAAGAACACGGGTATTTTCTATGCGGTTTGGCCGTTCGTCCACACGCAAACGCAGTATCTGGACACTGAAACAAATTTTTTTTGAAAACTCCTGCCAGGGTGAACATTTTTAGAAACTCCGGTTGCAGTGGTGTCGTGTGACGACAGTGAAACCGGAGATTTTGGCTTGTTGCATCAGAACCGGAACCGGCAATAACCTTTTTTCAAAGCTTCTGATTGGACGATACACGAAACACAACTCCAACCCACATCCATAAAGTGCATGTGTTCTTACCCTCACACACGGGGCAGCACTCTCCGGGAACGGTGACAGGATTGAGGCAGCTGTGGCCGCAGGCAGCCGCCACACAGCGGGCGTCTCCACTCACACACTGGCAGAAGGTGCAGTCGTCCTCACGCCAATGGTCTCCGTGAGCCAAGATCTGCCCATTTACAAAGCAGCCGGCTAAATTAAGTACTGGGTAGATGGGATCTATACAGAAGAATTTAAGAGAACAGAAAGACATTAAATAATATCTGCCACACATCAGTACTGACATCCTGTATAGTGCACCCTTGAGCTGTTTCAGAACATGGCAGATGTAGAACATAGCAGATGGTTCCTGACCACCTTAAGTTTGGTTGGCTTGTTGCTGGTTCAAGATGGTCAACAAGCTTGCACCAACTAATAACCAGCTTGGACCAGCAAATTACTAATTTAGATCATCTAATGACTAACTTGGACCATCTAATGACCAGCTTGGACTAATCTGGATCAACTAATGACTAGCCTGGACTAGCTAATACCCAGCATAGACTAGCTAATGACTAGCTTTCTAATGTGACCGCAGCTTAAGACAGTGGTTTTCAACTAGGGGGGCTCAGCAAACTTCCAAGGGGGCCCCAAAATGACTTAAAATTATTTAAAATAAAGCGAAACAAGCATTAAAATAAGCTAAAACAACTAAAAAACATTTATTTTAAATTCGCTCTCTCAAAAACGGTTGTTTCTTTGCCTAATTGTAAAACTGTGATTTCTAGAGCTAAAAAAGTCATTTAAGTCAAATTGATAAAAACTCCATGGCAATTTTATAGTTATGCCAAAGTCTAAAATATTTTATCAGGCAGAAATTGTGAGTACAAAATATTTTTAAAAAATCCTCATGAAAAACTAGAAATGTCATGAAGCCTGTGAATTTTGTTGTGGACAATGGGGACCCTTGAAGTCAAAAAGGTTGATCATTAAGTTGTTGATTCAAATTATTTGTCTCCTTCATTAGCCAAGGCTGCCTATGAGTTATCATATGGATTCATACAGGCTTATATTTACTGTGAGCCATCTAACTTTTGTTGGCCGATTTCATTTGTTTAACTGATTTCATACAGTAAAACTCTCAGGAGGAAAGCTACAGGGGACTGGGGAGTTTCGCTTTAATTAACTACATAACAGCAAAATCATTTGCAAACTAATTTCAACATGACCACAATCTGATAAATATAACATGAGCAGAAAATGTAGCAAGGTAATTCCAAGCTGTAATGTATTGGACAACAGAACCTACCCACAAGAGAAGCATAGCAATCGAAATTACATGCTCCCTGGCAGCCTATTACAGGTTGTCTACAAAATAAAACAATGAACAGTTTCCCTGAACTAATTAGCTCTGGATGCTCATTGAATTGGTAGAATACAAGCACACAAAGAATTTATCCCGCAAATTTAACGTCCAATCGACAGAATCTTCCCCATCGCGTAATGTAAAAATGCACAATATCCTCGGAGAAGTTGAAAAACTAGTCATGTCATAATTGCTTGGACCTGGATGACATAGTTCATTAAAATTCACAAAAATCACCTCAATTATAGTCAGAGCATCAACAGCAAATGCAAAACTGGCCCTAAGGCACAAGGCAAATGCTAAAGACAGCTTGTATCATTTGGAGAAAAGTGCACATATATGCCTGCTTACACTCTTATCAAACAGTGTATGAATAATATATTTTCTTGTATATGAGGTTTCCTGAGCTAATGAAGGGTCATCTAACCTTCACAGACCGGACAACACTCTCCGTCAGGGACGTAGTAGCGCTCGCAATGGAGGACACCACACTGGGCCGTAAAACAGACAGAAACTCCTCCCTGACAGCGGCAGAAGTGACAGGCATCCATCCTGAACATGTCCCCATCATGGTACTCCACTCCGTTGAAAGTGCAGGCCGGCTTTGTCTCTGCAAAACACAGTAATCAGGGCACAGTGCATTAGAGGTTGTCGCATATATGACTGACAGAACAACAAAACAAACAGGGTCTTGATGACAGGGCTAAGAAGAATAGTTAGTTATGGGTTACGCAGGGACCTAAACGTTGTGCATTTGTGACCGAGAGAGCTTTTAGCAGCCATGGCAACCTCGAGATACCAAATTCCCCTTTCAGCTCATGCATTACAATACCTACACTTGTGTACATGGGAACGGTCCTTTTTTTGTTCCAAAATTAAGCCTCTTTACATATTCACACTTTGATGACTTAAGTTTATGTGGTATTTTAATATATATGGCAAAACAACTATGGTGGTTGTGAAAGAGTACTCCAAACAAAGAATTATCACTTATAAAAAAGAACACTGAACTGCTAAAATTCCTGTTCTTAATCAGTATCTTTGTCTTTGTATTGTCAAAAAATTATAATTATTAAATTGTGACTAATATCTCGTAGTTAACACCAATTAACACTGTGGCAAACAATGCGGGGCCGAGAGCAGTGGGAACGGAGAATACAACAAATGCAAACACAAAACTCAATGCAAATCTATAATAAACTGTGTTGGGGTAATGCATTACAACTAATCAGTGATCAGATTACTTTTTTTAAGTAACTAGTAAAGTAATCCATTACTTTTAAATTTACAACAAAATATCTGAGTTACTTTTTTAAATAAGCAACACAAGTTACAGTAAGTGCAGAGGTGTTGTGTGCACTGTGTGAACATGATGGTTATTGTAGTTCTAGACTACATGTGAACGTTCATTTACTCATTTCACTTGCACAAAAATAGATTCAGTATTCCTCAAAATGAGTAAAAACAGCAAACGATTTTGTTACGTATGCAACCCTCGTTCCCTGGAGGAGGGAACAAAGACGTTATATCGATGACTGACGTAATGAGATCCTATTACGTCAGTCATCTACATAATGTTAAAAATTTAATAAAGAAAAAATGAATAATTGAATTATAAATATTATGTTATATTGTATGTTGTTTAATTAAAAAAAAATGAAGTGTTCTTTCTACTGCTGCCAGGTTAGACTTGTATTGTAATGATTTATGACTGCTGTGTGCCTAATTATGATGATATAATACTTTTTAATGAATGATGGTAAAAAAAAAAAATACATATAATTTTAATGAATTAAATAACTACAATCAAGTTTTAGTGTAATCTTAAATGTAGTTTTATGAGCCTTGCAGTGACTAGTAATTTGCAGCTAATAGAGATATTCACGCTACATTCCATAAACAATGCAGTCCTACTGTACGTTTACTAGTGATATAACACCAAATAATACGGAACCTTTATTCACAAGACCAACATACTAATCCACAAGAAACTGATTAACTGTAACTGACTGTCATAAAACTTTGAACGGCAGGCACTGACGTCACTGCCATTACATGTGCTTCATGTGATCTAATTTAGCTGTTACGCTTTTTCCAATGGTAAGAGATACAGACCCTCTTATCTCCCTATAATAAGACAATCTCTGGTTGAACTTTCTTCCTCTGCATCCTATTCTTCTGTGATCCAGAATGGCAGCACAGCTGAAAGGTTTGTTTGAGCTGCGCCCTCTACTGTCCAAGCGTGAAATTAATTAAATTTTTGCTGTGAAAGGGCTTTAAACTTGCCAAGAAGTACATTTTTAAGGGAGTAACGCAATATTGTAATCTATTACTTTTAAATTTACTCTGTACTACTGTATACCCAAAGCACTTTGCAATCATATCAGGGGGATACCCATCAACCACCACCAGTGTGCACATCCTGTGCACATTATTAGTAAGGAAAAGTAACTTTCCCCAGCACTGGTAATAAATAATAACCTTTTGTAATAATCTGATATTTTGTTTGTTGAGCTTTGATGATGATTAAATTGTATCATAGAAATACTGGAAATTACATTACTTTTGCTAAACATCCCATGCGAGTTTGCTATTCAAATTTTTGAATAGATCTTTTTTGTGAATAAATTTTTAGTCTTTAAATTAGATAAACATCTTGTTTTGAGCAATATTGGAAAGTGTTGTTTAGTAAGTACTATTTTATTAATTTAATAACTAATCTTAATGTTTTTTAAACAGTGACATAGTTATTCTTAGGTTATAACACCAAAATATGTTTGATTCAGGAAATGTGTGCCACTTCCTCTACTTGTGCTTATGTTTAATAGTGCATCCCGTCCTTGAAGACATGTCTGATCACAACATATTTGACGGACCTCAGATATCTAAAGGATCCCTCGGCCTATGACAAACCATTAAGGGTGGAATTCTTAGAAACCATGGAGCCAACAAAAAACACCCAAAGCCAAGTGGGAACTGATCTCTGCATGCTTAACTGTTGAAAGATCAGCCAAATGTGGTGCACAGGGTTTTTAATTCCAGTGAATAATTTTGTCAGTCAGTAGAGGCTCAATGAATTGTGCCTGGGTCTCTCGCTCTCCTCTGGGTGACTGCTATCACTGCTGAGAGTGGCAACTAATTGGAAGGAACTGCTTAAAAATCAATGTGTAAAAGAAAAAAAAAAAACTTTTTAAAAGTAATAAAAGAAATAACCCCCTGCCATTAGACAGCAGTAAAGGAATCGAATGCTAAAAGGAGTTGTACAGATGTCTGTTAAAGGACAGTTCTCTATGAGTGTACTATGTCAAGTGTCTTGTGTTAACAGGTGTCATCTGTGTTGTATGATCGTAATGATACAGTATGCCAGAAGGGTAAGAAGAAAGATTCAGAGCTGAAATAGTGGATGTTACAGGTTTAAATGTGTATCACACACTTTTCAGAAACATAAGGCAATGGATGTGTGCTGTCTGTGCAATTAGCTGAGGAATAGTAGGTTATCAAGAGGTCATTAGCTTTTAGTGTGAAATACAAGATGGGAGATTACAACAGATTTGCAAAGATTTCTTTTCAAACTGTTTATGTAAATGAACCTCTTACAAAAATAATTAACTTGAGTCTTTGCAAATGATGAATCAATAAAAAAAAAAACAATGTTGTTTTGAGTCCTTCTGTAAGGTGCCTATGTTAAAAAAAGATTCAGCAATTATTTTGAGTCCTTGTGAGTGGTGAATCGGATCAAAAAATGATGAACTGATTCTTTTGAATTTTTCTGAACAGTTAACTTGTTCTTTTGCAAATGGTGAATTGGTTCAAAAATGATTCACTGATTATTTCAAATCCATGTGAACAGTGATTCGTTTAAAAATTCAACTCATCAATTATTTTAATTGCTTTCAAATTTAGTGGACATTTATTTGTTCAAATTCAATACTAATTGGGGGTTCTCATTAATTTGTGGCAAATAAATACTTGCAGAATTAAATATTCAAAAAGATATTGCTTCATTAAATAGCTTTGGTACAGTTAGCTACTTTGTAGTGTAGGCTACTTTCTTAAGGGTATAGCAGCGTACTGTAATTTAAAAGGATAGTTCACCCCAAAATGACAATTCTGTCAAAAAAGAAAACCCAAAACAGGTTTGGAACAACATGAGGGTGAGTAATGATGACAAAATTAAAAGAATAAAAGAATGAAAGGATTTTTGGGTAAACTACCCCTTTAAGTACTTTAAATAAGTAGCTTGTAGATCTGGAAGCTATACAGTTTAAAAGTAGTCCCCTTTACTATCAATTCCCTAACCAGTTCTCTACACTAACCCATTCTACCCATATCCTGCAAATTCCCTTTCCCTCAACCCATATCCTACCAAAATTTTTCTTAACATTATTCATAACTCAATTATCCATCCTATCCTGTCCATTCCCTACCCAATTTTCCCTATCCTACCTATTCCCTACCTAATTAACAACTATTTACAAACAGTAACATTAACAAAATCTGAATGCTGAAGTTCACATTAATATAATCTATGTGAGCAATAAAGGTAAACAGGATTGGCTTGATCTCCGCAACGAAGGGGCTCACGCTTGAGACTCAACTCAAGCTCTAAATCACCCCTCTGGACCTAATTATGGAAATAAATATGTGTTGGGGTGGTGAAAAGAGTGAAACTGCTGCATATATATACTTTGCTTTGCATTGTGATTTCAAGGGAATACGAACACGCTTCCACTCATTTTGTGAGAAGTTCCATTTGTAACTCCATTCTGGAATGTAGCATCTTGTGCTTTATGCTACTAACTGTAATAAACATTTATCATTTATCTTAATGACTAATGACCAAATGCTTCTAATGTGCTTCATCCCACTGGCGCAGCGGTGTGGCCACAGCCAGGTGATGCTGTGGCTGAGGTAAATAATTAGTGAAAGTGTGAGTAATCGCTACGTCAGCATCTTGACCTTCCCAGATGTTCAGTGCAATTGCCTCACCCAGTGGACCTAATTCTTAAAAAAATGACACAAGTGGCCACATCTCAGATTCAGTGTCTTTTAGAGGTGACTCGGACATGATAAGTGCAAAGTATATCCTGTTTCTCTGTTTTGTCTCATTGAATGTCAGTGTTTATACAAAACCACTGCTTTCAACTCCTGCTGCATCTCATTAGTTTTCCAGATAAAACCTGACTTAAGCCTTCTGGATGTAACAAAAGATTTGTAGGAGAACAGGTAGCGTGCTCTCCCACATTTGTTTTGCTGGCTGTTATGACCTTACCAAAGAATAAAAAAACCTGCAGAGAAATGGTAAAAGGGAGAATGTGGCTTTCCTGACGCATTTCCGTTTTTGAAGGACAAGCCATAAGTGCTGGTTTGAGGTACCATAACAGCTGGCTGAGGCTCATGGAGAGCTGCTGTCTGCTCTAGGGCTTATCCCTCTCTCACCAAAGTAGGACAAGCTGGTTGTTGAACAAATATGCAAAGTTTGTCAGGCTTGAGCTGGTGGCTCCATTTCTCAGCCCACTGGCTGCCTTGATTTGGTACTTTACCCATCACAAAGGATTATACAACTGCAGCAAATTCCTTCATAGTTTTATGGAAAAGTCTTTGATTTGAACTAATTCTGGAATCCTCTGGCATTAGGGATTGGGTCTTGTGTAGGGAGAACGAACTTGAAATGAATTCTGTTTAATATTTGGAATTTCATCCCAGAGTTGTAATCCTCTAAAGGCTCTGTCAGGCAAGAAAATGCTGAATCAAAGTCTGGGTAAACTTTTTGAAAAAACTTTAGAGATTCTAGCATGGAGTGTCCCTCAATTCTGTATGTTCTTCACTGCCGAACAGCTAAACTGTTAGTTGGAGAGATGTTCAGACAGAGCAGAAGGATGCAGGAGGTGTATTAGCCCAAGAAAAGCTGGATACTAATACAAGTCTTTGTCAACCCCTTTAGAAACACAAAGATGAATGTTACAGGAGTCCAATACCACTCTAGCAATGTTGATCGCTGACTGCAACAGATATTAAATTTGACAGAAAAAACCTTAAGAAACACCTTTAAAATTGACCATAAAATTGCAGCCGTCTCTAGTGAAAGTATTTTGGTCATAGAGTGTCAAAGGTGTGTCAATATTTCTCTCTCTGCAATCTGCTTGGTAAGTTAGATGATAGGAACTATGAAAAAAAAAAAAAAAAAAACTTGATTTGACCGTTTCTTGTATTCTAGCCTTAGAACATTTTACACTAGCCTATTTCACTTCTAGCCTTGAAGGAATCTTTGTATGGTGTGAGCACTAAATTACACAGACATTTCTATTCATTTCCATTTCCAATTGTTCAAAAAATATAGTAAAAATTTAATTTGCATGCTCAACATTGGCGTAACTTTGTTTTAAAAACAGGAGACAGGAGTGTGTGTGTGCACAAAAAATAACATTACAAATAACCTTATTATTTGTCCAGAAAAGGATGTTTCAATAGTACATTGAGTTTAATTTATCGACATAGAACTCATGTTTAATGGGATAGTTTTATACTTACATCTACATAATACAATATGTTGTTAGTCCCGAGACAATATGTTGTTAGTCTCCGAGATTCTTCATGTTGCTAGGCAGTTGGTAGCTGTCACAGATGGTTACTATGGAGTTTTTATAGAGTTCTTAGCATGTTCTTAGCCTGATTTAGCACTTAGCTAATCACTATTAGCATGTAGCTATTCACTGCTAGTATGTGAAGCATGTTGGAAGTCCTGTTTGCTAGCAAAAGACCGAACCCCCATGTTTCTATGGTGTTCTGATGCAGAGATATAGGTCTTGCTAAACAGTTGCTAGGGTACTCTGTTTGGTTGCTATGGAGGGGCTTGACAGCTGCCAATGATGATATTCCAAAGGCTGCTTGCCAGTATGAACGATATAAACCAACCCCCATGCCTCTATGACATTCAGATTAAAATATATGCTTTTTTGGATTTGGGTTGCTTGGGTGCTTGATAATGGTTGCTAGGGCATGGCTAGGAAGTGTTGAAGGTGATTTGTGATTGAGCCCACCCTCATGTTTCTATGACACTTCTATCCAAAGATATCCCTTTGATCCCTTTGAATGGAAGTCTATGAAACTTGTTGCTAGGGTGCTCTAAATGGTTGCTAGGGCGTGGCTTGATAGCTTCACGATGATCCTGAGATTCTGATTGGTTGCCTGAGTAAATTGAAGCCACCCCTATGCCCGTCTCTATGACACTGTGATCCAGAGTTATGTTCAATACAAAATCCCTATGCAAGTTACCATAGTAGGAAAAACACATGCGTTTCATGGGCCGCCCCTTCACCATAGTATGTCTATGGGGCAACTTTGGGCGGCTCTTGCGCACCTGGGGTAAAACGTACACCCCATTGTGAGATATGTTCTTACAGGCCCTGCCAGCCTCTTCAAATGTGGTAACCCACGAGTTTCTACGAAATCCTCACTCAGAGCTATGACTCATCAAAGTTTGCCCCAATGCAAAGCGCATGGGATTTTTTCACCCGCTGTGCGAACAACGTACACCTAAAAGTCATAGCACACAATTTGACACATCATTCATGGGTGTACGACAAACGGTGCGGGAAAACTTAATAAGAATAATATACTATTTAAATAAATAAATAATAAGCCCACAGAATAGTAATAGTGATGCTTCGCCTTTATAGACAAGCACCACTAATTACCGAGTAGTTCTGCATAATCTATTTCTTAATAAATAAATTAAGCAACAGAAGCAGTATAACAAATATTAAGAAATATATATTAAAATATTTGATTTATTTTCTGCCAAGTCATGTGGTACAACCAACATGCACATATTCAGGGAAAAAATCAATGAAATCAGACCCTCACGACTGTGTCAAGGTCAGTAAACTTTAAAAATATCAGATAATTTGACCTTTTTGACACTGCAAGGTTCAAGGAGTCAACCATCCCAGAAAACTAAAAATAATTTAACAACTAATTAATAATTCATAAGGTGCAAGGAAAATCATTGAATTACCACTACCCCAAATGCTTACCATGTTTACATTTTTTATTTATTTTTACAAAATTCATTAGATGTTCCACCAGAAATCAGTGCCAACATGCAAATAAAGTCTGTGGATTCCTTATAGCTCATATCTTAATAATGTAAAGCATTGTATACAAGCATCATCTAATATAAAATCTTCTGGAGAGGAGATTCTTGCTCTCGTCTTGAAACACCACACCTCAGTGTAAATTAGTTGAAGAGATCAGTAACCATGGAAACACTGCCCTGAGACGCCAAAGCCTAGTTTTCTCTGCCTCAAGGCCGATTCAACAGGTCCCTTTCCCTCCGAGGCCTTGAGGCCAGCAGCTGTTAACTGGCCCCATCTGAATTGTTAGAGTGCATGACGGCACTAGCAGGGTCTGGACGAAATGAGGTAAGTGACAGAAGTCAACTATGTAATCTATATGACTGCCCAACCCTTCACACATCTGTATGGATACAAATTAAGAATGGCTACTACCTGTGTCCTCATATGACTTTCTGAAAATAGAGATATAGAATCTCCCTCTCTCTCTCTCTCTCTCTCTCTCTCACACACACACACACACACACACAGTCTTTCTTATTACACAAAGGCCATCTGAAACAGGAGGAAAAAGAACCCATTTATATTTAACTCTAAGAGTTTGACAGGATTGTGAAGAGGCAGTAGGGCCTAATGAAATTCTCCATCTGGAGATTAAAACACCTCCATATTTCACAGTTCGCAAACACAGCTTCGAAGTGCAACCTAAAATAACAACGCCTAATGCTGTTCAAAAGCTGCTAAACTTAACGTGGTGAATTTACATAATCTCTTACCTCCAGTCGCAAACTTATACTAGATTCCTCCAGCTTGAGGTCATGGTTAAACACGGACCGGTGTGCACTAAATGTAACGTAGCAGAAGAATCACAGCCGGTCTTTCAGCACTGAGGCGCCACACACTGAGTCTCGTCAGGTCTTTAAAGGAACTGTAGTGTATACTTGAGCAGCATTTTATATTTCCCCCTGAAGTCCACTTATATTTTTAGTTAAGGTTTCATGCACCAAAAACAGCTATAATTTAGTTTTATATGGCCATTTTCCTCTAGATTTAAAAGTGCTTTGGAATTCTACACTTAAATTGTCCCTAATACATGATAGATATTGAAATGGGTGTCTTGAGCAACTGTGCCCGTCTCGGCAAACATCAAAACAAGGGACAAGAGGGCGGACTAAGCTTTTTGGCCAGAAAACTAGCCAATCAGACACTGTCTGTGATTTATTTTATGTTTTGGGATTGCTGACATCTTTGGATGCTGAAATCTTTTGGTAGGACATGGCGGGTGTCTGTGGCGGGTTTTGGGTAAAGGGTGTGTGGTTGGATGGTGAAAGCTAACAAAACAGCTGTACTTTTAAACAAGTTGTTTTTGCAACTGTACATTTAATATGTCTTTATGCAAATTATCTCTGTTATTAATAGTTAACCACCAATAGTAATGAGACCTAGTTTGCAATGTGACACATTCAGAGGCCAAATTACTGAATACTGAATAAGGGTAGCATGTGAATATGTAAATATGCTAATGCTTCTGGCGTCACCACCATTGCCGATTTCTAAATGATCCACTGTCAATCTTTAGTTTAAACTGATAGAATTGTTTGTTTTACTCTGGTTTTTCGCAATTTCCCCTATTAAATCCAGTCAGGCTGCAGGCTCTTTTGCCACTCAGTCCGGCTGAGAGGACGTGTCCCGGCAGGAAAGTGACGTCAATGCGTACCCTCTATACTATAAATTTGGACATACTAATTTTCACATACAGTTTTTTACATTCTAGGTAAATAAGAATATTCGGATGCAAGGCTAGTCTCACACTAAGAAAGGGGAAGAAAACTGTCTTAACCTTGAAGAAGAAATAGAATTTGAAGGCTGAGGAGATTGCAGTTATCATCCTCTCAGATGCTTGAGATGTTTTTATTCTGTGTTAGGCAGGAGAACGCCTCTCTAGAAGGACTCAATCCAGCATTTCTTTTTTCTTCCTGTCCTACAGTTCAACAGGAGCTGCCTCCCGGTGTTTTTCAGCCCTCCCTCATGCTGCAGGCTAGCTTGTTTTGGCTGCAGCTGCTGAGAGGCAGACTAAATAATGTGATAACGTGCCGTTCCACAGTTGCGCCTTGCGCTGCCAAGACCCGCCACTGCTCTGGACATGCAAATCACTACAACTGCAAATCAAGGCTAAGTTGTCAAGAAACAAAACAAAACAAAAAAGACAGCGCTTTTGTGTGCATGTTTTCCCATTTTTTATCTGTGGAATATAGCGACCGCTGTGTTGTAGCAGACATAAATAAGAGGCGAGTATAAAAGGGAGAGAATAGTGCCTATGGGGCCTGTCAATCATCACAGGCTTCATAGCGCACACGTTATGTGAATGGCCCCTCTGTGACTCCTATTCTACCCCTACCTTAAAATCACTTTCCTCTTCCGATGACGCTTTCTCTGAAAAGAGAAAAAGTGATGGCAGTGTTCTTTTATCCTTATCAATGTTATGTTTATACTAGCAGTTAAACTAAATGTTATGTCACACATACTGACTGAGCCTATTATAATCTCTCGAAAGAATGAGTAGCTGTTTAAGAATTTTACTTCAGATTGACATATCCTTGTCCTAATCCTTGCTTGTCCTATGAAAGAGTGTGCATTGTTCTTCCATACGTCATTTGAGGCAAAACAACATGCTATGTGTACAGAGCTAATCCTAATGTTAACCGCTTAAGCATCGACAGCACAATCAAGCTTCTCCAGAACACTTTTTCATTGACAAGAAGAGGATTTAAATCAGCGCTCATAACCTTTCTTACATCGCCCTTCTAACCCTAGGTTGAACAGCTAGTGCAAACTGCCAATCATGCCCTTCTCCATGACAACCGCTCCCTGGGTAAACATTAGCGTAATGATGGGGCTCGTAGCAGTGGGGCTGTGTGAATGGGGACTGACAGGTGTGCCAGTTCATGCGTAGAGATGCACAAAGCTAATTATGGGACTAAAAATATCACTAATGACAAACCAAATCTACCATGCGTTGCAGTCCAATAACATGTTTGCAAATTCACTTGTTGATCAACACATTCTAATTTTATGGAGAAAACTATGGGGCTGTTGCTATTGACAATCAATGCGAAAAAAGCTGCAAATTTAATGAGTAAACAAACAGTGCCAAACACCTTCATTTAAATGTGCAAGTCATGGAGTAGCACAACAACAAAAAAAACTATCTTATCCTTGAAATTCCTTGGTGTGGTCAAACTTAGTTCATGCTTTAAAACCTTCGGAAAGGAATTGCGATTAGCTCAGGGTGGGAACATTCTAGATTAGATGCACACATACACTCACTAATCAGACCTTCTTCTTATCTACTCTCCAAAAGGGTGACATCACTGTCTGAGAGAGAAATGTGGTGCACAAACACTGTCTGAGAATGCTCACTCCCTTGCCATCCCAAACACTAGCCTTTGGAAGTGTGTGCGGGCACCCTGGAGAGTGAGTGAGAGACTGGCAGAGAAAGATGGCATTCTGTCTGTCTGACATCTGCTGTTGTTAGAATCATCAAGCCATGAATTTGTTCAGAAGTGGCTTGGATGATCAACTCAAATATTCATCGGAATCTTCAAAACTACTTTTTGTAGATAACATTTCCTGCATTTGCACTATCCTGCTGGAAAAAAAAAACAGATTAAAGGTAGGTTAGACAATTTCGGAGAGGCTAGCAATAGCAAGCCAGCTTTGAAAGTATGAGCTCCCAACCCTCCCTTCAGAGCGCCCTCCAAAGCCATGCCTCCGGCAAAACACAATAAGCACAGTCAGAGCAGAGTCTGCAAAGCGTCACAAGTGACGGTGTTAAATTACCTCGTCTCAAAGGGCATAATATTACAATAACAATGAATGTAAACAACTTAAAGAGCGCTGACTGCTGCAGATTAATTTTGGCGTTGATAGTGCTGCCACAGACATCCAAGTCTGAGGACGTGAACTGCTCCGAGTAGAATATTTTGGGTTGCCATCTCTTAATTATGATAGTTTTAGCATAAACGCAGCATAAGCTCATTGTTTTGGTTCAGGTGGAACTGTAAAAGATGACTGCTGTTTGTTTACGGCGCCCGGTAGACAGTCACCGGGCACCGTAAAAAAACAGCAATCATCTTTTACAGTTCCTGATGACGTGTGGTGTAATTTTCTAATATTTAGACCACTTCTATTATTGATTGCTATCAGCATGTGAAGAGAGTTTCAACTAGTATAACAAAACATGAAAAATATTGCCTACACTAGCTTTAAGGTGGTCAAGATGGTTTTAGGAATAATTATAAAGGAAAGAAAAAAACTTAAAAGTAGTTTGACAATTTACATTTTAGGCCTATTAAACGTTAAAATTGTGGCTTTAAATTGCTTTAATTATTCATTTTTTTTAATATTTTTTTAATAGTTACAGGTACTGTATCTCTGCCAGTTCTGGCCTCAGTATCATACTCGGTAAAGAGATTTCATTGAAATATGTTTTAAAAATATTTAGATTTTATGTGTATATGTGACATATTTTAGGATAATTTCATTTACAAATTTTACACATATAATTTGAAATGATGTTTAATTTTGATTAATCACAAAAACTGTATTAATTTGATTAATTAGTAAAATTAATAAAATGTTTTAATTAATTAACAGCCCTAATTAAAAAAAACAACAACAACAACCCTAAGACTTGATCTGATGTGCTTTTTCATGTTGGCTTATTATTGTGGTTTTTCAATTTACATGTCAGTCATATGGTCTCTTTCTGTCTAAAAAGGTGGTTCTTGGTCCGAATAAGCTGCAATGTGGTCAAGAGTTTATGCTGACAGTCAAAAGTTTGGCTACACAAGACTAATCTAAATCATCTTGGACCAGCTAATGGCCAGTTTGGAACAGCAGAGTTTCCAGCAGGGTAAAGTCTGTGAGGTGCCAATGTGACAAAACCTATAGGGACAAACTTCAAATAAACACAATATAAGCTGAATTTAATAAGACTCGAATCCTCATTAAGGAATGCCGCATTGAATAAATCTTATCACACATTACAGAGAATAGAAGTGAAAGACGCCGGCTCCTTTTTCCAATTAAAGATTCATAGAGACAGTTTCCAGCAGCCCAGCTCTATGTAAATCAAATGAAAGGAATAGTTCACAAAATGAGAAGTTTTGAAAAATATACCGGCCACTCATTATCTTTCAGTATAATGAAAGTAAATGAGGGCTGTCATGCTTTAAAATATGACTTTTATATTGGAAGTCTTCTAAAGTCATATGATAGCTTTGAGGGAAGAAAAAGGCTAGAAAAATATAATTATTCATTAAATAAATCTCTTTGGCACGTTCATCCTTGGTGATCATGAGAACAGTATTCATTTGCAAGATTTGTTAATGAATCAGACTCATTTCCCTGATTCAGTGAACTGTCACTTAATAATCAAGATTATCAGTGAATTACAGTGAAAGACTTCAGAATAAGGGTGTCGCGATATACCAGTATTGACGATAATCGTGATATTTAAAAAATTAAATATCATTATCGTGTTAATTAGGGTACTAGTCCTGAAACAGGAAATGTTACATTAACCTGTTAACTGCTGCCGCCTTTCTGTGTTTTATTGTATTTACATCTCTCAGGGTTTTAAGTCCAAAAGTGTGCTCATTTGGATAAAAACTTATGGATTATTGTATATGTACTTCAAATATCTTTAGAGAGCAGTATTTTTTTCTATTATGGAACACTAAACTCTCACATGTAATTTATGTTTCATTTATATGTTCCATTTTTCATTTAATGATCTGAGCACATGGTCTGAAGCGCATGGTGCAGGTGCACTTAGGCGGTGTCCGAATCCACTTTTGCTAGTTTAATGACGGTTGCCGCGACAGACGTTTCCGGTCATTTTCAGTTGCTTCAAAATAGCAACGCGCCAACAATGCTCCTGAACACGCCTCGTTTTCAGACCAGCACGGCCATAGGCGAACAGATGGGCGCGAGTGGATGTGAAAATGATAACTGCGTTGGGGCGAAACTAGCAAAAAACATTTGCATTGCGCCGGGTGTATGATAGGTTCCAGGAAATCCCTAATATGGACAAAGACACCCAGCTATCACTGTAGCTGAATAAAATGCAGATAGAGACATTCTGACTGATTAAACATGAAGAGAATTAACACACCATTGCAACAGTATATGGCTTATCTGTGTTCTTCAAGCCATCTCGGTTATTTTCATAAAGATAATGTATATTTAGTATAATGTAATGCCAATTGACATAGCATTTATCGCTATATAGAATTTTATAAAATTCAATACTATAAAATAATTTCTGCCTCATTCTGTGTTAAGAAGCCACATTAGTTCACAAAAGGAAGTTATTTCAAACTGAATGCCAATAAGTGTAACTGTTCCTTTGTATGCAATGGTGTGATTCTTCAAAAAAGAAAGAAAGAAAGAAAAAAAAAACAAGAAATGAACAAAGTGAAGATAAATTTAAATGATTTTTTTTTGTAACGTTTTCTAAAAATATCGCAGTGCATCGTTATCGTGAATTTTCTTGGCCACGATAATTGTGTAGTGAAAACCCTAATTTGAAATATGATATGCGATTCTTATGGGAATTCTTTGTGTTTCACAGATGAAACGAGAAATTTCAGCATTAGCTAATGTGACCACTTGTGGTTTTCTCTTACCCGTCTGCAGTGTATTCATCTGATGTGTCAATTTGTTCATGTCATGACAGTCTTGAGAAGGTCACTCATCTAATGACGTCTGTGTGATATCTTTTGAATATTAATCAGTTTCTGTCCATCCAAGGGGATGAGTTCATTTTCTCTTTCTGTCGCTCCTTCGCGTTCTCCCCCACCCCTCTCATCTGTGGAATATTAGATCAGCCTTTACACTGTACACAGCCACCGGTGGCCAGATGTTCAATTAGCCTGTTTTTCTGTTCAGAGCTTTGATGCTCCCCGCGCTGCTCTTCGGCCTCAGCGCTTTGTTCTCAAATCAGCCTAGGGCTAATTTCACCACCCGCTGTGAAGACGACACACAACCTGGCACCTCACACCACACCGCTATTTTGTGCTTGCTTGTTTATATACATTCATGCATGGAAGGAAGGTGACTCTCTAAATGACGAATATGGAAAAGCAAGTCTTTGGGTCACACTCTCTTTCCCTTTGTTGCTTCGTCTTTCATGTATTGTGTGCCCTAGGCCTGGTTATAAGGTGAAGCAGGAAAGAAATAAACAACTAGAGGGAAAGTGGGATTGTTTTCATGGGTCCCTTTATTCAAAGAGCCACTCTTGAGCTTTTGTGTTTGGATGGAGCCTTGATTCTGTTGTCTTCCTCTTGGCGGTTGTCTACCCGCGAATATGGAAAAGGCCCAATGTGCGACATACGGCCTGGTGCACGCTGATGTTTTCAGCTTTGATTTGGTGCTGATTTCCTGTGGCTGCCATCCACCTGTCCCCTGCAGTCTCTTCATCTGAGAGAGTTCTCCACCACCTGCACACAGCTCTGCCCACAGCGACTGTGGGGTTAAGCTCTCTCTTTCTGTCCCAACTCTCAGTGCAGGTTTTATTAGTCAGTGAGCACTGTGTAGTGTGTGTGTGT
The DNA here is from genome assembly GCA_039654625.1 of Rhinogobio ventralis. Lineage (NCBI taxonomy): Eukaryota > Metazoa > Chordata > Actinopteri > Cypriniformes > Gobionidae > Rhinogobio > Rhinogobio ventralis. The sequence continues at coordinate 24,026,334 of CM077202.1, read as the reverse complement.
GTTTATGTTTTTGTATGGGTGTGCACAAGCGGTACTAGCTAGTGCTTTCCAAAAGTGGGGAATCGCAAATGTCACTTATGAATGGCAATTTTTTTTTAGTTTAACGCGTTAAAAATATTTAATGCAATTAACACAGCATCTGTTTTTTTCTGTCATCCTTTGGCTAGCGTAACATTATATGATCATGCTCTTATTCAAGCAAATGCTTTTAAACCATTCAAGTGAGACAAGTCAAAAGAGAACACACTATATGACACAGACAGGATGCACAAAAAGACACGCCAGTATCGTACGCACAGACTGCGATTATTAGTTAATTTTTTTAATCGACTGACAGCACTAATAAATATATATGTAAATTATATATATAATGTTATAACATCCACTCATGTGTCTCTCTAATTGAGACTCCTCTCTCATTTTCCTTTCACACACCTTCCACACACAAACATACACTTAAATTGTTAAATTGTATGCCTTACACACACAGAACGTAATTTGGGGGAAAATAATAAGCTATGCCTTACTTGGGTTTATTAAATCCATTAAATGTGAAATTAATTAACCCCCCCCCCCCCCAATTAAAAGTAAAAAGTTGTGTGTGTTTTGTGGGTAATTTTCTGCTGAGGCCGGTCACTATGGCAGCAGCGACAGGGTTCTGCCCACTGACTAGACGACCTTCCCAATGCACCAACACATAAACACTAATTAAGACACACAGAAAACAGAACCTACCGTTGATGCACTCAAGCACATCGCAGCACCTCCCAGGTGTTCCGTCACCACGGGACACAACCTGAGGTGAAGTCCCTGCTGAGCACTGTGGGAAGGTGCAGAGGCCAGGCAAACACTCACATCTGAGTAGAAGAGAGAGAGAGAGAGAGAGAGAGAGAGATGCTAGTGGGGGGCCTGTCATACCTAATACGTAACAACAAAACACTCTCTCCTGACACTCTGATGTTATTAACTTTCAGTGATGAAATAATCAAATCTTAATACGTTGCGACTTGAGAAAAAGTGGTAAAATAGGGAAAAATGTATGTCTAATCTAGACTGACATGTTTAACAGTCTAACCTGGATTGTGAGTGAGAGAAAGGTGTGCCTAACCTGGGCTGTATGAGTGAGATAGATGTAACTGTGCAACCAGGTCTGTATATGTCAAGACAGGTCTAACATTGTAACCTGAATTATAATTGATTGATTTAGGGTGATTTCAGGGTGAATGGGACACATTTTGCCATTGAGATGACTTGGAAAAAGTGTCCCAATCACCCTGAATTCACCCTATTAGACAAGATAAAAAAAAATTTGTACAAGGATTGTTCATACAACATTTCAAAACTGTTGATGATAATATACACAAGAAAGCCAAAGGCTTATTTTCATTGTGGTCCTCTATGTTCACAAAATGGAAGAACAGATCATGAATGGAGAGAAATTACCATCAAGTTCAACATCTCACAATACATCACCTTTAAATGAATGATTGAAAGATTTTTTTTTTTTACTTCCTTTCTAAAAACACTTTCAACTTTAATCTGCTTTATACAACAAGGTAAAACGTTCCAGGCTATAGCACTAGTATATAAAAAAGAATGCATCCCCATTAAACTCTTAAATCTACAAGGATAAATATCAGTGCTACTTCCCCTTGTAGAATGACTATACACATTTCTCAGTAGACAATACTCTGTCAGGTACCTTGGGACACTTTTATCTATTATTTTAAACGGCAAAAATTACCCTTCGAACATGAAACGTAACATTTCACCTGGATTGTGAGGATTATATTATTATTGTGAGCAAGACACATGTGTAACGCCTTAACTTAGATTGAGAGAATACGTTTTACAGTCTAACTTGGACTATAAGCATGAGATGTGTAACATCTAATCAGGATTGTGAACATGAGACAGGTGTAACAGTCTAACTGGGACTGTGATAGTGAGACAGGTGTAACACATTGCCTGGATTGTGCATGTCAAACAGTCTAACTGGGATTGTGAGTGTGAGACAGGTGTAATGTCTAACATGGATTGTAAGTGTAAGAGTTGGTGTTACAGTCTAACTTAGATTGTAAGCATAAGACAGGTGTAACGTCTTTTCTGGATTGTGAGCACTAGACAGGTGTAACTTCTAACTTGAATTGTCAGTGTGAGACTAAGCCACATTGTAAACACCAGACAGATGTAACAGTCTAACCTGGATTGTGAGTGGAAGATGTAACAAAAACCTTACCTAAAAGGGCAAACCTGAATTGAGTATGAGACATGCCTCGACTGTGTGTGTGAGATAGGTGTAACATCTTACCTGGTAGGAAGGGTGCAGCAGCCATCTGCTGTCAGTCTGACCTGAGTCTCATAGCTGTCTGCCGGACATTGGACAGGCTTCACTGGTGGACATTCTACTGTGCTGCAGTCTACACTAAACACTGAACACAAAACAAGAGATAAAACATTTATCACTCCTCATCAAAGGCTCTAATGAACACACCTCATCAAACTCTCACCATAGACTTCAACACATACTGTTTACAGTGCAGTAAACAGTGCAGAGCAGTTATCATATAATGTAGGTTTAATAATACATATACACTCACCTAAAGGATTATTAGGAACACCACACTAATACTGTGTTTGACCCCCTTTCGCCTTCAGAACTGCCTTAATTCTACGTGGCATTGATTCAACAAGGTGCTGAAAGCATTCTTTAGAAATGTTGGCCCATATTGATAGGATAGCATCTTGCAGTTGATGGAGATTTGTGGGATGCACATCCAGGGCACGAAGCTCCCGTTCCACCACATCCCAAAGATGCTCTATTGGGTTGAGATCTGGTGACTGTGGGGGCCATTTTAGTACAGTGAACTCATTGTCATGTTTAAGAAACCAATTTGAAATGATTCGAGCTTTGTGACATGGTGCATTATCCTGCTGGAAGTAGTCATCAGAGGATGGGTACATGGTGGTCATAAAGGGATGGACATGGTCAGAAACAATGCTCAGGTAGGCCGTGGCATTTAAACGATGCCCAATTGGCACTAAGGGGCCTAAAGTGTGCCAAGAAAACATCCCCCACACCATTACACCACCACCACCAGCCTGCACAGTGGTAACAAGGCATGATGGATCCATGTTCTCATTCTGTTTACGCCAAATTCTGACTCTACCATCTGAATGTCTCAACAGAAATCGAGACTCATCAGACCAGGCAACATTTTTCCAGTCTTCAACTGTCCAATTTTGGTGAGCTCGTGCAAATTGTAGCCACTTTTTCCTATTTGTAGTGGAGATGAGTGGTACCCGGTGGAGTCTTCTGCTGTTGTAGCCCATCCGCCTCAAGGTTGTGCGTGTTGTGGCTTCACAAATGCTTTGCTGCATACCTCGGTTGTAACGAGTGGTTATTTCAGTCAAAGTTGCTCTTCTATCAGCTTGAATCAGTCGGCCCATTCTCCTCTGACCTCTAGCATCAACAAGGCATTTTCGCCCACAGGACTGCCACATACTGGATGTTTTTCCCTTTTCACACCATTCTTTGTAAACTCTAGAAATGGTTGTGCGTGAAAATCCCAGTAACTGAGCAGATTGTGAAATACTCAGACCGGCCCGTCTGGCACCAACAACCATGCCACGCTCAAAATTGCTTAAATCACCTTTCTTTCCCATTCTGACATTCAGTTTGGAGTTCAGGAGATTGTCTTGACCAGGATCACACCCCTAAATGCACTGAAGCAACTGCCATGTGATTGGTTGATTAGATAATTGCATTAATGGGAAATTGAACAGGTGTTCCTAATAATCCTTTAGGTGAGTGTATAGGCAATATATAGAGAAAAAACTAACATAAAAAGCACTTGCTGGAGGTTAACATCATCTAATGACAGTGTCATGTTTACAGGTTATTATTACATTTTGATGACATATTAAAAAAATAACATGCACTGATGAATTGTGCCCAATAAGACCCCCAAAGACATGTGTCCTATCTACTAAACTGCCTCTTGAACAGAAACACTTAGATATTTTCAACAGCCCATGTCTGTAGCATGTCTCAAATGCTTTGGCAAACTTCCAATCACTTTAAAATCACTCTCTATAGTGTATTGGGAAATTAATTTCAGTTATTTTTTATGTTGTGTATTGAGACCAGTTGGCTATCTCTGCTCAAGGCTGCCATATTGCAGCAAAATATAGCATGACAGAAGAAGATATATTAAAATTAAGGTACTATGACAGCATCTTGAGATAACCTGCAAAGAATTCAAATCTATCACGATCAGGTTCCTGCTGTGGATCCCCAAGACTCCACAAAAATCCATCTATTACTCTAGCAGTACATTTTGATGTTGCAAGAAAAGTTGACACGGCATGTTTTTTAAAAATATATATATAAATAAGAAAGACCATTGTAGAGGGATAGTCTCCCACAAATGAAAATTCTGTCATCATATCCTCACCCTCATGCAATTCCAAATATGCATGTTGTTTGTTTTTCTCTTAGAAGAATCTTTACACAGTTCCTGCCATACAATGATAGTGATCAGGGATGTCAAAAATGGACATGAGGGATACATTTTTTTTTTTTTTTGGCTAAGATATTCCTTTATACTGTGCTGGTGGAAGGAAGTCTTAACACTTAACTAAATATTGGATTTCTTTACCTGGTTTGCATTCATAGAGATCACAGCACTCTCCAGGTTTGCCGGAGCTCTTAGATACCAGGATGTTGAGGTGCCCGGGCTGGCAAACTTTCCTAAGACATCCGGCTGGGCTACACACACAGCGGCTGGGCAGGGGGCAACATTCACCTGGTGGAGCGTAGCCCTCGATTAATATGGAGTCCTCAGGGCAGCGTGGAGAAAACTGCACCTCACACCTCGCCTTAGAGCAGTCTGGTCTTTCCTCTACAGAGAAAAAGAACACGTTTTGTCATTTATGATGTTCAGCTATGCTTAATAGTTATTCTTTTAATGTGAATAAAAACGGGAAAGTAAATGAAAACAAATCAAAAGTAACCTTATTAGATACTGCAACATGGTTTAAATTGAATTGTAAGAGTGGTTGTTAGATTCTCACTGATGTAACTTGACTTGTACAATTCAAATCAAAAACCAAAACCAAAGCTATTACATCTGTCACACCACATATTTTAACTCAAAACTCCATGTGGCGATACATATGTGGAGTATTCCTCGCATTAAGCCTCCAAAACGAAAACACAAGGTATTTATCTTCATGTTTTTTTTTTGTGACAGGTACCGTTTCACCAAGAGACAGACTACTTCGTCATTTATATGGGCTGTGACACATTGACATGCTGTTTGTCACAAATACATACAAGGGAATATCATCTAAATAACCACATTGTCATGGGGAGGAAAAAAACTTTAACTTGCAAAAGTTTAATTGCCATATGTATTTAGTTAGAGGTTGGTAAAAATCTTTTAATGTGTTTGAAAAAGTCTCTTTTGCTTAACTAAGCTGCATTTATTTTATCAAAAATACAGTAAAAACAGTCATATTGTGAACAATTGTGTACAAAATAAAATATCTCTTTTCTATTTTAATATTTTTTAGAAAGTAATTTATTCCTGTGATGGCAAAACTGAATTTTCAGCATCATTACTCCAGTCTTCAGTGTCACATGATCTGTCAGAAATTATTCAAATATGCTGATTTGCTTCTCAAGAAACATTTCTTATTATTATCAATGTTAAAAACAGTTGTGCTGCTTAATATTTTTTGTAGAAACTGTGATAAATGTTTTATAATTCTTTGATGAATAAAAGTTCAAAAGAACAGCATTTATTTGAAACAGTCTTTACAGTCACTTTTGGTTAATTTATTGGATCATTGCTGAATAAAAAATAAATAAATAATGATTATAGGCTATTATATTTTTGGCCAAATAATTCTCAATTTACCTGGCAATAGCATGTGTAAATATTCTTCCTAGTAAAAGACATTATAAAAGTGGGGCTGACTGACATTTCTCTACCTTGAGCAGGCAGAACGATGAGCAGCAGCTTCACTCCCTTATTCTGAACCAAATATTGAACATGCATGCCAAAGTCTGGCGTTTTATGAACACACTCAATTTGACCTTCCTTCATTCAAGGCATGATTGCTTTTATTCATTCTTTACAAGGGAACAACAAGCTAACAAAGGAGAAAGGCAGAAAAAATTGAAAAGGTGCATGGGAGAGACATAAAAAGAACCACAGAAAAGAAAACTCATGCTGATGTGAATGTGAATGAATGGCAAATGTCAGCAGGAGAAAAATGGCTGGCATGCTGTAATGCTCCTGTTGCTTGTCTGTCTGATGATAACACTTGGCAGAGGGGTGTGTAGCAACACTAGACGCAGCACTGTTAAAACACAGGCGGCAGTATTAATACAGCCACGGCATCTGACTGTAAATTGAGTAGACTGATCTGGGTCATATTGTGGCTTTTCAATCATTATACTGTATAAAGGCGAAAGTATACTTCGTTTTTTTACACATACGCAGTCTTGCAAAGTATACTTTTCCTTTGACTCGTACACGTACACAGGCATTCGAGGCATGCGCAGTTTTGAGCAATCTCTCACCACGAGTTACAACCCATGTAAATACTGCAAAAAAATGAAATGCTCATGTGCACACGGTTACAAAAATGGTCCGCGCATTCAGTCCGCGCATACTCTTCTGATGACGAAATTCGTGTCACGCGCACTATACGCTGACCCTCGTGTACGCGTAAAAATTGAAGTATACTTTGGCCTTAAACATGATGGTTATTAATGGCTAAATGTGAGCGGGCATCTCACTTGAATGAAACAATGAAAATATTACGCAAACCTGCAATAATTAACATGTTAGATAATACAAATATACTTATATTTAATCTCACTTTAATAACTAATATCTTTGCTGCTGACATTCGATGATCCAATTCAAGCATACCAATAAGCAAAAATGACTTTAGATAAACATCACATTTGTGTTTCATTTTTTTACATTTACATTTAATCATTTAGCAGATGCTTTTATCCAAAGCGACTTACAAATGAGGAGAGCAATAGAAGCAGTTAAACAAACAAGGGGCAACAGTGTGCAAGTGCAATAACAAGTCTCAGATAATCTAGTGGAGTACACATAGTACAGTATAATTTTTTTTAATTATTTTTATTTTTTTAAACAAACAAACAAACAAAAAAATTAATAGAATAGTTCAGTGCTAGTCTTTATTGGTCAGGTGCTGCTGGAAAAGATGTGTCTTAAGATGTTTTTTGAAAATGGCTACAGACTCGGCTGCTCGAATTGAGATAGGCAGGTCGTTCCACCAGGTGGGAACGGTCCAGGAAAAGGTCAGAGAGAGTGATTTCATGCCTCTTTGGGATGGCACCACTAGGCGTCGCTCACTTGCAGAACGCAAGCTTCTGGAGGGTGTGTAAGTGTGAGTTTAGGTATATAGGTGCAGAGCCGGTGGTTGCTTTGTAGGCGAGCACCAGTGCCTTGAATTTGATGCGAGCGGCTATTGGCAGCCAGTGCAAACTGATGAAGAGAGGTGTGAAGTGCGCGCTCTTCGGCTCGTTGAAGACCACCCTCGCCGCTACATTCTGGATCAGTTGAAAGGGTTTGATAGTGCATGCCGGAAGGCCCGCTAGAAGAGCGTTACAGTAGTCCAGTCTGGAGAGAACAAGGGCTTGGACCAGGAGTTGTGTGGACTGCTCTCCTTTTTGTTTTTATTGCTAAAGGAGGAGTGTTGAATTCTCAGCGCATGGCGCAGGTGCACTTAGGGCGTGTCTGAATCTACTTTTGCTAGTTTAACGACGGAAAAACGGCAGGCGCATGGTCCAAAAGGGTTGTACCCAGTCTCTTAATGAGTCGTAGGTGTATTTTGGGCCTAACGTGCATTAAACCAATCAGAGTCTCATCTCCCATTCCCTCTAAAAACGAGTTGCGCTTTCACCATGGCGGATTCACTATTTACATGGCGGAATTTGCAAGCGGAAAGACTGAATGCTTTTATTTTTAATATTTTTTTTGTGTGCTGCTGCATGTCCCTGTGTGTGTAATAAGCAGAGTATATGCGCGTTGTGCACCCGCCTATAGGTGCATTTTACTAACGTGCCCTTTAAATAACACAAAAAATACTGCGCTATTGACTTTAGACCAGGTTTTTGTTGTTTGTTTAACTTTATTGTCTGTTCAGTTTTCCTGGACAGAAATTGATCGTTGACGCTGGCAATACTATACAGTACATCCACAATATCACATAATAAAACACATAAAACACATTTGTTCCCATAAAAAACATAAACACATAGGCCAAGTAAATACCAGACCATTACAATATACACTCACCTAAAGGATTATTAGGAACACCTGTTCAATTTCTCATTAATGCAATTATCTAATCAACCAATCACATGGCAGTTGCTTCAGTGCATTTAGGGGTGTGGTCCTGGTCAAGACAATCTCCTGAACTCCAAACTGAATGTCAGAATGGGAAAGAAAGGTGATTTAAGCAATTTTGAGCGTGGCATGGTTGTTGGTGCCAGACGGGCCGGTCTGAGTATTTCACAATCTGCTCAGTTACTGGGATTTTCATGCACAACCATTTCTAGAGTTTACAAAGAATGGTGTGAAAAGGGAAAAACATCCAGTATGCGGCAGTCCTGTGGGCGAAAATGCCTTGTTGATGCTAGAGGTCAGAGGAGAATGGGCCGACTGATTCAAGCTGATAGAAGAGCAACTTTGACTGAAATAACCACTCGTTACAACCGAGGTATGCAGCAAAGCATTTGTGAAGCCACAACACGCACAACCTTGAGGCAGATGGGCTACAACAGCAGAAGACCCCACCAGGTACCACTCATCTCCACTACAAACAGGAAAAAGAGGCTACAATTTGCGCGAGCTCACCAAAATTGGACAGTTGAAGACTGGAAAAATGTTGCCTGGTCTGATGAGTCTCGATTTCTGTTGAGACATTCAGATGGTGTCAGAATTTGGAATAAACAGAATGAGAACATGGATCCATCATGCCTTGTTACCACTGTGCAGGCTGGTGGTGGTGGTGTAATGGTGTGGGGGATGTTTTCTTGGCACACTTTAGGCCCCTTAGTGCCCATTGGGCATCGTTTAAATGCCACGGCCTACCTGAGCATTGTTTCTGACCATGTCCATCCTTTTATGGCCACCATGTACCCATCCTCTGATGGCTACTTCCAGCAGGATAATGCACCATGTCACAAAGCTCGAATCATTTCAAATTGGTTTCTTGAACATGACAATGAGTTCACTGTGCTAAAATGGCTCCCACAGTCACCAGATCTCAACCCAATAGAGCATCTTTGGGATGTGGTGGAACGGGAGCTTCGTGCCCTGGATGTGCATCCCACAAATCTCCATCAACTGCAAGATGCTATCCTATCAATATGGGCCAACATTTCTAAAGAATGCTTTCAGCACCTTGTTGAATCAATGCCACGTAGAATTAAGGCAGTTCTGAAGGCGAAAGGGGGTCAAACACAGTATTAGTATGGTGTTCCTAATAATCCTTTAGGTGAGTGTATATGTATACGCAAATAACACATGCATTCTCTCATATGCGAACAAGCACCTACCCGTATAAATATACCTCAATATCTTAATTAAGAATTTGGTTTAACACAGTCACCGCCAAAGGAACAAATGCTCTTTTGTATATATTATTTTTAGCCAGCGGTACGTGCAGCCTGCGCCCCGAAGTGAGGGCCCCAAAGCAGAAACAGAGCAGATGAGTTTGGTCAGAATAATGCTGTTCAATGGCGCAGTCGATTTTAGTTACCTCAAAATAGCAATGCGCCAACAATGCGTCACGTTGTATTGTATGATCGGGTCGTATCAGCGGGTGTATGATAGGGCCTTTTATCCACTTTGTGGTTTTTATAGGCAGAAAAAGTGAACTCACAAACGTGCACATCATGTAGCCATGCAGAAAAGACCAAAGGCCAAGGTCAAGAATTTTGCTAAATAATACACAAAATTCGTACACTCCAGAACACATTCTGTGATTCTGTGAGTGTCAACCTCAAGAAAAACATCCATTTTGAAGCTTGAATGTTCAAGTCTGCATAGAATAGAAAAGAAAAAAGAGCAACCTTCACAGTCTTCAAAATGTCTCTTTCTATGTTCCATGGAAGAAAGAAAGTCACACATATTTGGAACAAAAGGATACATAAATGATGATGATTTTAATTTTCAGGTGAACTGTCCCTTTAAAAGATGTCAAGAGCCCTTCCCTCAGAAATGCAAGTATATAATGATCAAGCAATTGAACTGATGAATAGCAAGGAAAAAAAATGCACCGCAGGGCACAACCAAAGGCTTTTGTTGACTAAGGTTACATATGTAAGCATTACTCTGACAATGATTAATTAACTAGCTAAACTTATTAAAGGCGATGTACTCCAGCCATTAAGCACACTGTTACCGCTTTGTTTGATCTTGTATGAAAATCATATGTGATGTATGAAATGCATGTCTTACAAAGAGGCTAGGGCCTATTATTGCCTTTTGATGTGTTAGGAGAGTCCTCCATAGAGGTACTCCTCTTTTGAGAGAGAGAGAGGGTGTAATTACCTCAAATGATAGACAGAGAGTGAACATAATGCTTGTAAATTCACAATAAGAGCAGTGAAGATAGATACCTCTTTAAAAAGCTCCTCATATTTAAGCACTGTGTTTATGTGTCATTATACAAGCGCCCAGGCCTGTTGTTCTCGCTAAGGATTTAAGGACAATTATGGCGGCATTATTTTTAGTTTGCTGGCAAATGGCACTTGAATGTGAAATGATTTAATACATGAAGATGTGATGGGTGAAAATGAGACAAGTGAATACAGTGACATGGTGAAGTGTCAAATGAAGCCACATGTAACAGATTATCACAACACGTTACAATGATGGAAGGTGACTTACAATACATTCAAAGTATTTTTATTAGTGCAGTACATGTGCTGCCTAGGAATCGAACCCATGACCTCAGCGTGACCTTAACGTTTCTAGTGCAATGCTCTACCAGTTGAGCTATAGAATTTAGCATTTTCCAAGTGGATATGATTTCATAGGGGATACAATTGTAAGAGTTCATTTAAAGTTCATATTTTTATATGGGTCTCAAGTTGCCGTTTAAACATTTTCCGAGAAACAACCACAAATGAAAGCTCCTCCATCCCCTTTCATCATTTGTACATCCTCTCTGCTAAAACCAACCTAGCATTCTCAAATTATTCAACAATTCCCAACACATCAACAAATCTGTCCTACAGCTTTAGCTATATGTGTTCTTTCTCTCTCAAGAGTGCGCTGCTTTAGATAAACAGACTTTAATTTGGTCTTATACTCAGAGCACAGACCAGCCTTGTAGTGTACTATACATACATCTAATATGGGAATATTTTTTACCCCAAAAGGATTGTGGGGGGAAAAAAAAGGATTCATATGCCCCAATTGACTTCCTCTTAACTGTGTGCTGAAAGCATTTAAGAACTCAACATAACTACAAAACACACTGTTATCAAGACTCACATATACTGACTATGGTTAATATGCCAAAATAACTAGTCGTGGGTTTCCTTAACTAGTAATTGGTCTTAAAGGGTTAGTTCACCCAAAAATGAAAATTCTGTCATTAATTACTTACCCTCATGTCGTTCGACACCCGTAAGACCTTTGTTCATCTTCGGAACACAAATTAAGATATTTTTGTTGAAATCCGATGGCTCAGAAAGGCCTCCATTGGCAACAAAAACATTTCCTCTCTCAAGACCCATAAAAGGTACTAAAGACATCGTTAAAAAGTCCATCTCACTACAGTGGTTCTACAATAATTTTATGAAGCGACGAGAATAGTTTTTGTGCGCAAAAAAAACTAAATAACGACTTATATAGTGATGGCCGATTTCACAACACTGCTTCCTGAAGCTTCGGAGCGTTATGAATCAGTTTATCGATTCATGATTCAGATCGCGTGTCAAACCGCCAAACTGCTGAAATCACGTGACTTTGGCGCTCCGAACCGCTGATTCGATACGCTGATTCATAACGCTCCGAAGCTTCAGGAAGCAGTGTTGTGAAATCGGCCATCACTATATAAGTCGTTATTTAGGTTTTTTTTGCACACAAAAACTATTCTCGTCGCTTCATAAAATTATTGTAGAACCACTGTAGTGAGATGGACTTTTTAACGACATCTTTAGTACCTTTTATGGGTCTTGAGAGAGGAAATGTCATTGCTGCCAATGGAGGCCTTTCTGAGCCATCGGACTTCAACAAAAATATCTTAATTTGTGTTCCGAAGATGAACAAAGGTCTTACAGGTGTCGAACGACATGAGGGTAAGTAATTAATGACAGAATTTTCATTTTTGGGTGAACTAACCCTTTAAGAAAGCCCTGTATAATTAAACTGGTTTTGTTTCCCTTTTTTACCGACCGGATATGTTTCTTTGTCAGTCAAACATCTGTCTGAATGTGTAGGCTGTAGAGCTGGTGCTAAAAAAGGGATGAATTTAACAACACCACACACCAATATTATAAAAAAATATATGATTTTTTTCATTTTTAAAAATAGTTATGATGTTATATGTAATAATATGTAATATATAATAACCAATAAATTATGGAGGACTAAGAAATGTCATAAATAAATATTTCATCAAAAGCATCAAAAATGAACATAAATAAATAAATAACATGAATTACATTTTACATTGGCCGTTGATAAATAAAAAAAATAAAAACAAATCTTCATTTATTGACACTAACTTAAAGATTTATTTCTAATATGGCACTCACAATCCTCCATAATAATTATAATAATAATAATACAATAAAATAGTTAAACTATAAAAAATTGTTAAAAAACATCATAATGTACAGTATGAATATAGATATTCATTTTGAGGTTCTCTCAATATTACATTTAACAGCAGCCAATATATATCCAAATGAAAAATGGATATTCTTTTTGAGGTTTGCTAAATATTACATTAAACAGTAGCCAATATACACTGTCGTTGTTTGGATATAAATAGGCAAATGCTAAATAGTCTACGACTAAATCATTATTGCAATGATTACTACGTTTTTAGCATGTTATATGTTTGGCAACAGTTCTTCCTAATTTATTCTTTAACAACCATGTAGGAAGACACATCATGGCTATATTCCAGGATGACAATGTCAAGATTCATCAGGCTCAAATTGTGAAAGAATGGTTTGGAGGGAGCATGAAGAATCATTTTCACACATGAATTGGCACCTCTGAGTCCAGACCTTAAGTTCATTATAAGTCTTTGGGATTTGCTGAAGTAGACTTTACAGGGTGTTTGGCTCTTGCATTGTCAACACAAATATTGATGCACCTCTTGATGGAAATAAATGTTGAGGTGCATCAATTTTTGGTCAAGATCTTGTATTGAGATCTACTACTAAGGTCTAGTGTACAGTATACACAATAACAACGATATGGATACATTAAAAGTCTAAAATTGACTAATAACCAACAGAGTACCAATATATTTTGTAATAAAAAACAAAACTGCAGCTAAAAACACCAAACTTAAGAAAAAATCTTAGAACAAATCTAGATAAACTAGTCAACTTAACTGACTACTAGGTTGTTGGACCCTGACTAATTGACCATCACAACCCATCCACTGGCAGTACTGTACTGCTGGGCCAAAATGGTTCTTATTAATTGTATCCTGATGAAAAAAAGGCGAGAAAAACACTTCTTCACAATGCGTCCCCTCCTCCACTATGACGAGAGGTACTGCTCAGTTCCTTTTTCATGTTTTTTTTTCACAGCCTTTGCTGTGATTTCTCGTTTGACAATGACAGCTGTTCACCACTGATCGCATGGACGTGGTTGCCAGGCATCTGCTGCAGAGATGGAAACAGATTGTTACATATAAATTCAATCTGGGAGCAGCCTCGACCCCTGGGCTTATCATACTTCCACCTCCTGAGATGCAACAGAACACACCTCTCATCTTCAGCCTCTCACCATAATGGTGTCCAGAAACACCTGGTACAGTGCGAGCGCACAAAAAGATGGTAATGTCCATTTAGATACCAGCAGGTAATCTACAGTTCACATCCATGACTGAAACATCAGGAAATGAAATTTAAACATTGATTATTGTGCGATAATGAGCTTGTTTAAACGGAGCCCAGAATTTCGACCGATAAAAAGACCCACCGTGCATAATTATTGCCTATAGAAAAGCTGTTCTTCAATGCACATCATCAAATCAGCCGTCATTGATGGAGACAGGACTCTGGCTGAGAGCAGCAGGTTGGCTTGGCACTGTAAAATCATTACTTGTTATTCCACAGAATATGTCCTACGGACCCAGGGAGACAAGGGAGAAAGTGGCAGAGAAAAAGTCCATGGAGATTTAGAAAACCCAACAAACAAGCAGACAGCTCCTACTAAGTAACTGTCTTCAAAATGGATCAGGTGTAGAAGAGCTTCAATGGGTGCAGGAGGTGCCAAACATATATAAAATTATATGTAAAAACAACACATTTTAAAAATGACCTAGCACTTTAAAAACACTGCTCTGGATACCACACTAGACCCATCTTTAATGACTACATATTTACTTTTACAACACCATTTCTGTGCTGATGCGAGAGCATGACGATACGGTTTGACAGCCCTCACAGAATGTTAAATGTCATGTTTTTCTCTGGTTTGGAGAATGAATCTCAATTTGTGATGACTTCAGTCCTGTTGTAAACCTCTATTATTCTCCGCCTACATCACAAATGAGTCAGCTAATCAAAACCCACAAGAACGTTACGTTACAGGCTTACATGAAATTAAAAACAAATATTTTAAATCCATCTGTCATGACATCAGAAAAAAAATATATAACATTGATGCTGCTGGATTTATTGTGTTCATGATCACTAGTTGCAGTTCAATGCTTTGTTAAATTATGAATTTTATATAATCTACAATATAAATGATGCAGTATACATATAAAATATCCAACATTTAGTACAAACCAAATGATGTAAAAATATGTTATAAGGGACTGTTTGAATTTTTATACGCTACTATTCCAAAGTTGACAGAAAAGACATTTAAAATGTTACAGAGGATTTCAATTAAATTCAGTTTTTTTTTAACTTCCTAATGTAGTTGAAATGTATCACAGTTTCCACAGAAATATTAAGCAGCACAACTGTTTTCAGCTGTGATAATAATATATAATGTTTCTGAAGCACAAAATTAGCATATTAGAATAATTTCTGAAGTGACATTGAAGACTGGAGTAATGATGCCGAAAATTCAGCTTTGCTATCACAGAAATAAATTACATATTTTCACAATATATCAAAATAGTAGTGATTTTAGCCTTGGTGAAACAATAAAACTTAAAACAGAAGTGTATTTATATTTATGTAATTTATTTTAGCATGCCTGAAATGCTGTATTGGCCTTCATGTTCTTCCAGAAATGTATCTATCCATTTTGTAAAGTATTATGTATGTGAGCTCTCAGGAAATTAGCTAAATAAGCATATAATGAAAATTAATATATAAAATATAATATAATATGCACATATAGTACATTTCGAAAGGAAAAGTTCCATCTCTGAATCATCGAGCTAAAAACCCCAAAAAGCGTTTCATTTTATATCATGTATAAATTAATTAAGAACATCAGTCAAACTCTGATTTACCTTCCCACATGTCAGTGATCCATTTAAATGCAAAACGACAGAGAGAGGTTTGATGAAATGTAAATAAGGAAGGTGAAAGATCAGCCTTCCCAGCCTAAGGCAAACAAGAATAAGGAAAGATTTGAGACGGTTCGTGTTTTTCTTCACTGATGGAAGCTGCTCTGAAAGAACCGAGGCACATCTGTACACAGCGTGCAGTTAAAGCACATTAACACCGGAGTGAGTTTAGCTCTGTTCCAGAACCCAGTGAGCTGAATACATAGGCATTTTAAGGCACTGGTTCTCGACTATTTATAAGCCCTTCTGGAAGTTTGCTGAGACCCTCTAGTGGGTCCCGGCATGCTGACTGAGAACGACTGTTTTAAGGTACACTGTGTTCGAAATCACCCCCATACCCTTAAATAGTGCACTATTTGAGGCGACAGCTATTTGTAGTGTTGTCTGAAACCATAGTGGACGTTATCGAGTGCACTCATTCAATCTCATAATGCACCGAAATAATGAGTGTACAACCAATGTACACTCAACAGCTAGAAAATACCCATAGTGCTCTGTGAGGGTTGTGCCGAATGAATTTGCGCGTCTCGCCAGAAAATGGCATCGAATCATTCATCTATCCATTTTCCAAACCGCTGGTCCAATGTGGGTACAGCGTAATATCATACAGGTATGAATTCCTTTTTAATTATTATATAGTTTATACATGCTACTTTCCATGACAGAGTTCAAGATCTTTTCATTACTTCTGGAGCTGACAGTTTGCAAAGTTTCAAATGATTATTAAACAGCAAGCACAAACTGTGCAAAAGCGTCAGCCCTTCCAGCGCAATCAGTGTCTGAATTCGCTCACTTGTTTTCATTCACTCCTTCTAGTGAACTATATTAGTGGACTAATGTAGAGAATAGTGAATGAGGGTATATGGAACGATTTCAAAAACAGCCCTAGTTTTGGCCAAATTCCTGCAAAATCCCCCTTTTTGGACCTTTATTTTTAGGAGTGTAGACACTCAAATGCACTTTCATATTTTCACACCGGATCCAGACTACACCAGTGGAGAGACACATGAAGAGAAATGAATCAAAATGAGAGTGCATAGATACGGCCCTCCGATGACTCATTACCGGCGCTGGTTAATTGAGACAGTCAGACAGTGCTCTCTACAGTCCAACAACCAACCACTCCACAATACCCTGCCCCTGGAGAACATCACTAACACACTTCAACCAACCCATTACACACATCTGTCTTTGGAGAGCCTATTGGTCCACATCTGTAGAGTATGCATGCCCAGCCAGCAGCGAGGGTGATTGAAAAGCACGTATGCACCAGCGCACACATGCATTATACCACGGTCCACATTTGCTGCAATACCACTCCATGCTCAGAGGAGCTGTTAGCACATCATCATCATCGAGCATCCATATGGACATGGCAAAACGTTGTCCCTGTGTCTTGTTTCTTTGGCAACCGTTTACAAGTGTGTTTGGTGAGCCCTCGCACACTGAGGAACATCTTAACACGTTTTCAAGATGACCACCTAAAACATTAGGTGGGGGAAAAAAGGTTGCTGTATGAGGGAGAGATATTTCTCTTTCTAAAGATGGTAAGAGTCCACTGTGATTCAGTATTCATGAATTTCTTCATAAGGAACTCATTTTTTTTCTATCATTCTAAATTATTTAAAATGATATTTTGCTTTCACTCATGTAATTTCAAAATAACTTCACCTACCTCTTGCAGCAGTGTCTTCTTTTTTCTGATGATGTTTTTACTGGCGTAAGGGCGGCACAACCTGCCACTCACATGAGATCACATGAGCATTGGCAAACCACAACCATCCAATCAGTTCCCCAAGGACAAAGTTAAGTCCAGCCCTAGATATTTTCTTGTTCGAGAAACCATTTCACTTAGATATACGCCACAAGAGACTATCGCAATTCCCTTTTCAAGTTGACTTTAAGTGTTTGCATCAAAATTGAAGTATACTTTGGGCCTTAAAAACAGGCTCTACATTTAACGTTCAGCTAAGTATAAAAATTTGGTGAGTGAGTTAAATCATTTCTATCCAGTTTACCAGACTCATGTGATGGTTTACATGGCAAATGTAAGTTAAATAGTCACCTAACACCCTGGTTCAGTCGTGGCCTAATGGTTAGAGAGGTTTGATTCTCAATGTGTGTGCACTAACTTGGATGGGTTAAATGCAGAAGACAAATTCTGAGTATGGGTTACCATATTTGGCCTTCGCACTTCGTCACTTTCACATGTCACGTTCACCTTGTTGTCAGCAAGTTAACCTAAAAAACCCTCCGAATAATGACACATTTCTGGGAATAGAAGAGAATATTTTAGCAACAAACTTGATGGGATGTTTTCATGACAGATGGCATCCTGTCACTTACACACTTCAAAAATTTGGCATCTACATTTAGATGCGGCATGAATTTTTGTGTACAGACACTCCTGATGGTTGAAATAGCGCTAACTATATATAACATTTTGGCACCTTACGACTGTAAACAAGAAAAATGAATGACAACAGTTTAACAGTTGCGCCCGCAGACATATTATAGCTGGCAATTGCAAGTAAACCGATGGCGATGGTGGCATGTTGTGTTTGTGCGCACTACTTTTAAAATGTTGCTTTTGAAAAACAAAACATTCATACCAGAATAATGCTAAATACAGTTTTGTAAGAAATGTTTATGTCCAGCAAATTCTCAATTTACCCTGCATTAACAAGTGTGGTGTAAAAGTTAATTTTCTACAAGGCTATAGTTCAGTTCCTCTGGGGCTGGTTGAAAGATGGTTTGGTTGAGCAGACGATGAGAAAACAAGGCGAGAGCGAGAGTGAGAGAGAAAATTGAGGGGAGTTCAGGGACCGGTTTTACAGCCAGATAACTCGCCTTCGCTGTGTAAGCCACACACCCCAGTGAGCAGTTTACTCTCCATTAAATGGCACAAACACTGACCCAGTGTCTGGTTTTCTTTCACAATACAGGTTTCTTTACCAGACAATAAGCTCAACATTACAGTTCACTGATGGGGAATCAGTCAGCTAAGTGCCATTGAAAGGATTATTGCAGTTCTCTCGTAAGTACCTGCTCTTTGGGGTACGTATCTTCAAATAAGACACACAAAAAAGATAGCAAAATATGGAGGACTGTCTGGTGCAAAAAGCTGTTTTAAACATGTAAAAGATTATCCTGAAAGCAGATCCTGTTTCGGAACAGACTGTGCGGAGGAATAAAGTTGTGAGAACACAGGAGGACAGGGAGGGAGTGTCGCCAGGTGTGGCTTTGCGACTTCACATAAGCTCTATTCTGTGACAATCTGGCCACCGCTGAGGAATAACGCCCAGCACAGGGAGTGTCTGAAACAACAGCATGTCTATCTGTCAATGCTGTGCTCCCATTAGCCCTATCAGCAGATTTTTTGTGGAGTGTTAGATTACAAGTCCCTTGGAGAGCATGGTTTCTTTGTTTATCACTGGGTCTTTAGAGCTGACTGCACTACGCTGTGTTGTCAAGAGCCCTGCAAACTAGAATAAAGACAGATCTTGACCAAATGAGGTGCTAAATTTGGGAGCATTTGGTGTCACCAATGGCCGCTTATCGTCCTACTTGATTTTGTTGTGACACTAGACCAAATTAGTATACCTCTAAGACAAACCTACAGATTTATTCTAGTAGCAGGATCCACTTAGGCCTGAAATGTACTCTAATTTCCGCAATTTATATGACAAAACGTTTCCATTGATGGAATTTTCCGGATTTCTGTGTTTTCACTGTTATACGGTAGGGGGCGCTATGGCACATCTTCTGAAAGAGTACAGAATCTCTGGATGAAAACACGGGGATAAAAGAAGCAGAAACAAGCGATAGCATATAAGCAACCAGATGCATATGTAAAATAATGCGATTATCAACATTAAACAGCATATAAATCAAAACTGCCTAAAGTAACCGAATGAAATGTTAACCCAGGGCGAGCTATAGGATTGTACAAGCTTTGGGGGTGTTAATGGACATGATCTACTCCATCTATGTTTTGATGATCATTCTGAATACAATCTGGATGTAGCCATTGACAAAAACAAGCTTTTTGCTCAAAATGAAGCTTTTTTTTTTTTATAAAACTTACCCACATTCAAGTGTTGATGAAAAAATAATGCATTAAGCTAGAATAAAACAGGTTTGTTTTTAAAATCAGAGTCTCTACTCTTTCTTTTGATATATTGCATGTTCAGATATTCATACAACAAAATATTCTGGGGGCCATGAAAGTTTTGTGAAAACGATCATAAATGCTGACAGAGGCTGGCAACTTTAAAAAAAAAAAAACACTGCAGGGGAAAGAGTAAAGGTGCTACAGTAAAAATCCGTTCAATTGTTAACGGTAAGTTCCTTCACTATATACAGTAAAAAACGTCTCGGTTACGTATGGTAACCCTCGTTCCCTGAAGGAGGGAACGGAGACGTACGTCGGACGTCACCGACGAATTGGGATCACTTCTGGGAGCCCCTATCAACTTCGAGATATAGAGAACGGGCCAATGGCCATTGGCGTGCGAGATTTGCATCTCGCGCTCCGCCCCGCGCTGCGGGTATAAACAGGAGGCGAATGCAGCGCACTATTGTTTTTCACTGAGGAGCCGAACTAGTGACTCGGCCATGCAGTGATGGTACAGCAACTGTGGCGACGGGACGTACGTCTCCGTTCCCTCCTTCAGGGAACGAGGGTTACCATACGTAACCGAGACGTTCCCTTTCAGTCGGTCACGTTCGACGTACGTCGGACGTCACCGACGAATTGGGATCCCTTTGGAAAACGCCACAGTTACTACCACTTCCAGCGCCCAGTGAGAGCCCCTCAGACCCCGTCTGTTCCGGGCGGGGAAATCACGCAGGGAAGTCACACTGCTGTTCCGCAAGACCCACTTCAGCAGACTATTGGATAACGCTGGGAAAGCATGCCCAGAGGGACGCTGCGGAAGCCACATCATGCCCGAAGGGAGTTACCATGTGGAAAATACACGTATGGACTGGCCGTGGGCAGTGCAACATACGGAAGTCCCAGGGGTGGCCACGGCCAAACAGGCGGGGGAACAACACCTAACTGAGACGGCAGAGAGCTCTGCCAAGGGAAAGACACGGGCTCGCCGTAGGGAGCTGTACCGTGGAAGAATACACATATGGGACCGCCGTGGGGGTCACAACATATGGAACCCAGCCTAACACAAGTTCCACCAATGCATACGAGTGTTAGACCTGGCGTCGGACGCTCCGCCACATCCGACTGCCGCGGGTTGCGGAGGACTCAACAGGGTTCGCCGTTCTGGGGAACTCGACTGGAGCATATAAGCGCACGTATCCGTTCCAAAGGGAAGGGAGTGGCGCAGCAAGCCGACACTTAGAACGGGCACTTCGGTGTTACTGACTATGGGAAGCGAGCACACAGGAAGATACCGGCTCTACACGGAGGCTATAAAATCTAGCGAACGTGTTAGGTGTCGCCCAGCCCGCAGCTCTACAATATCTGTCAGCGAGGCGCCACGAGCCAACGCCCAGGAAGAAGCTACACCCCTAGTGGAGTGGGCTCTTAACCCGAGCGGGCAGGGCACATCTTGGGTTAGGTACGCCAAGACGATGGCATCCACTATCCAGTGGGCCATCCTCTGCTTGGAGACAGCCTTTCCCTTCTGCTGGCCTCCATAACAGACGAAGAGCTGTTCTGAGGTCCTGAAGCTTTGCATTCTGTCCACGTAAGTCCGCAGAGCGTGGACTAGACAAAGAAAAGCTAGGGCTGGGTCTGCCTCCTCCGAAGGCAGCGCTTGCAGGCTCACTACCTGGTCCCAGAAGGGAGTGGTGGGAACCTTGGGCATATATCCAACGTACGTACGTACGTCGAACGTGACCGACTGAAAGGGAACTGAAATCTAATGGGACATTTCATGTAATTTGTTACAGTAAGATACTTTTAAATGTAGAGTTTTTTGAATGAAAAGAAAAAGTCATCTTATAATTTAAAGTGTAAACTGTAAATTCAGTATGTTGGTATATTACTATTATGTCAGTTAATGATGACAAAAATTATGTCACATGGACTGTCCTCGAACTGGACAAGGAAGTATATTTTTAGCTTTAGAATTACAGCAAAATGGTGCTATAGTCGGAATAAGCTATTTTTTTATAGTATGTTTTTCATTATGTCCATCTCCTGTCAAGGTGCAGCAGTAATTTGAAGAGAATCTTGCTAAGAAAATTTGTCACCATCCATGAACCATTAATAGAATGTTTTATGCTTTTTCAAAACGGCAAGCTTCAATCTGATTGGTTTTTACAAAAATTACAGTCAGGCTGCAAGAAAAGGATATGTTTACAAGTTCACAGACTGCTACAATGGGCACATCCAAGGAAGAAATGACAACCAGATTTGACAGTTTGTGAGGTTCGTTTTAAGCAAAAATTCAGTGCAGATTAAAAAAAAACAGATTTCATTGAGAACACCTGTATATTTTATATTGTACTTTGTCAACAAAAGGTCAACTTTTTGGTCACTTTACATGCTAGTCAGATGACGTTTGACTGAAACAAAACTCTTTAAAGATTCAATTAAATTCTTCCTGCAGCCTGACTGTTAGGAATCACATAAAGGCAGCCAACTGGATCACAGCTTGCCAGATCGAGAAACTTCTCTCCATTTTTGAGTGGACTGTTGACAATCTGTGGGCTAAGGCTAGGAAGCATTTAACTTCAGTGGCTGAGAGTCTCCTCACTAGAGCACCAAACAGATCAACAACATAGTTTGCAGAGAAAAAGTGCTGACTGAAGAGAGATTTGGCAATCTCCTCCAGTGACAGACTGATAGCCACTGCTGTGAGGAGATACTTACAGCCGATAAGGTGGATTAAAAATGTTATAAATGTTAACAATTTTATACAGTGGTGACCGGATGCCTGAGACCACACTGAAAATATGGGAGATTTTTATCTAATCACTCAAACCAGCAGAACGTGATTTCAGCAAGTACAACATGTTCCTGGATGAACATCTTTGTTGATCCTGGAACAACATTCCAATCAACCAATCAGATTTGAGGGACATACAGTTTATTTCAAGTTTAGGCTTACAACCAGGGTTGGGTGCTTCTACATCAGAGTTATTCACCTATCATTTCCTTTTGGTTTTTAGAGAGAAGTTATGGGTAGGGTTAGGTTTAGGGGTAGGGATAAGGGTATGATTAAATTTTCAGACAGGAATGTTGTCCCAGGATCAACAAAATATGCACTCTAAAAAATCTTGGGTTATTTTTTCTACCCAAATCATGGGTTGAACCTTTTGGGTCATTTTTTGGGGTGTTTTTCAGTGTATGTGTTTTGAGTTTTTGTGTTACTCAGCTCCTGGGTCAGATGTAAAAACCCAGTGTTTGGGTAGTTTTTGTGTTACCCAGATCCTGGGTCAGACATAACAGTTATTTATTGCAGATTTTTTGTAACCTCTTCAGGAGAAAGCAGTTCTCAGCTCTGTCAAATTGGTGCATGTCTTCAGTAAAATACAGGTTTGTGTACATTTTATTATATCTATAAATGAATTGTTGTTAATTGTTATTGTTCTGTATATCATTTAATTTTATGCAAAGCAACATACAGGCGAGCGATGTGAGTCACCTAAACGAGTGTTGATACAGAATACAGAATATAAATACTTACGATGTTAAAATATGTCCTCAGAGCTGTTCACTGTTTGTTTATGGACAGGTTATGAAGCCAGTCACAGTATATTTCAGCTACGAGTGAAAGGCAGGGCGGGAATTATCATATATAAAGGAATTATAATGCAAACCAGTGGTTGTGTAGGGTATTTTAAATTAGTTTAGAGGATTTAAGTTAATCTGTAAACATTAATTCATGTATGAAGTTAAAAAAAGCTAGAATTAGTAAAAAAAATATTATGAACCCATTATGCTGGGTTACTTAAACAACCTAATATGCTGGGTAAAATTAACCCAACATGTGTTCTGTCCTATATTTACCCAACCCTTGGGCTGGGTAAATATAGTGTTTTTAGAGTGTGTTGACCCAGGAACACGTCTAACTCTGCAAAATCAGGACATGCCTCAAACCACAAGAGGTGGTCTGAGGCACAATCCAGATAAAACTGGACAAGTGTAAATGCATCTGGTTGTTGAAACCACATATGTAAATTTTACTGTCAACATGTTAAAAAATAAATGTATGAGAGCGTGTTACAGGCTATATGACATATTATAGCCAGATATGACAGCGCTATTGCAACATGCATCGTCACAGATGAGTAGCTGAGTATCTCTTCAGCAAGCCGACACGCAAACTGCCGCAAATAAAAATTGAAAGTATGTAAGTCGCAGACGCTCAACACACAATCATCTTCATTAAAAGTAGTTAGACTAAATTGATCTTAAAATTAGATGATGATAAATAAAATTCATATCTGTTGCTTTTGTTGACGTGAACTTATATAGCGGGAATCGGATTTATATGCAGAGACACATTTATGTGGTCAAGTGTAAATGGAAACATTTTAACAAAATGTATAGCTATCCTATCAGTAAAAAAGCATGAAGTGACCAGGTGTAAACAGGCCCTAATTTTTTACTGGTGTTCTCCAACATTTGAATCTCACTATATTTGCTATGGAGCAGAATCTAAACAAAAGAATGGAAAAAGAATACCACTTTTACCTTAAAAGTCATCTTCACCTGAAAACAGGTTTTAAATACACTTGACTGCTCTGTAACTAAATGGCTCTTTAGAGATGCATGTGCCTCGCAGGTCTTGTCGTGTGGGCATGTGGCACACTTTGCATTGCAGGTAAATTCTGAGCAACGCTCCTCACGCAAACACTATCCTCTCTCTGACAGTCGGACCGCTGTCTGTTAGACGTTTGACACCATAGCTGTTCAAAAGGAAGAGAGAGAGAGCAAGATGTGGACAGACAAAAAAGGGAAAAGACTCAGACACAGTGGGAGGCAGAAGATACGAAAACCACAAGAAAACAGAGGCAGAGGATAGAGCGTGATAGATGTACAACAGTACAAAGATAGCAAGAAAAAGAGAGGGGAAAAAACAGATGAAGTGAGGTGACAGAAAAGAAAGAGAAACCAGACAGACAGGCAGAAAGAGATCTGCAGCTCTCTGGCCCATAGCCAGACAGGGTGAGGATCAATCTGTCTCTGACTACGCCAGAAGTCTCCATGAATAATGCAGCCTCATTCCCAGGCGTAGTCCTGCCTGTAATCTGCATAGCGGGAATGACTTTACCCCCAGGTTGCTGTTCCGCACAATCACAGCCGGCCTTTGTATATTTATTTATTTACTTTAGTTCATCAGGACGCGCAGACCCGTTAGATCACACTCATTTCCTGACGGCTGAGCTCCCAGTGCCACACAGACATGAGACACCCATGAATTACAAGGAGCGCTGAACTCTCCTTATTTCTGCGTTTATTCCTTGTGTGTGTGTGTCTGTGTGTGCATAAAAAGAGAAAATCAGCATTAATTTAATGAAGAAATGTCCTGGATTTTACTCCAAACTCAAATGAGTACAATATGAAAT
The DNA here is from genome assembly GCA_039654625.1 of Rhinogobio ventralis. Classification (NCBI taxonomy): domain Eukaryota; kingdom Metazoa; phylum Chordata; class Actinopteri; order Cypriniformes; family Gobionidae; genus Rhinogobio; species Rhinogobio ventralis. The sequence continues at coordinate 24,001,005 of CM077202.1, read as the reverse complement.
TATATTCAGCATAAAAACTGAAGCCTATTTTTTTAGGACAATTTAGATTATTTTGCATCTTATCGCACTTGAATAGTTTAAAAGCAGTTGAATGAATGAATGATCTTTTTACATTTTTTTAATTCTGTGGCGGAAACAAGCTTTCATAAAAACAGATACTGTGTTAACTGAAAAAAAATAAACGTAAAATTAACATGTTAATTGTGACAGCACTAATATGTACACATCACATTAAAGTAGCTACTAAGAATGCTTAAGTGGATACACACTACAAACACACACACACACACACACATTTCTCACCCAAACAAACTATTTCAGGTACAGTAGCTGTCCTTGAACTATGCTTCCATGCAGAATACAAACAAAGCTATTTAAAGTGATAGCACAGCTTAGCTGGTTTAGGAGAAAGTTTGTCATATTTTAAATATTCTTAAAAGATTAAGTTTTAAAGCCGGAGAGCTGAGGTGTAGTAAACAGTACACATGCTCCACTCATCTGCCTTCTACTCTGTGAAACGAGCTAAGGAGTGAGAACAACACCTGAAAAACACGGGTCCTGTCTCAAATTTCCCGCCAGGTTTGCTGTGTGTCTGCGTGACCTTACTTTATGTGTCAGTAAATGAGTATGTCTGTTTGTATTTGAGGGGTGGAGATCTTCAGGAGCCAGACGGATTAGTGTGCTTCTATCTAATTAAAAAACCTTCAAAATTGAAATGCACAGCCGCTGGATTTGGTCTGGAATGCAAAACGAGTGATTTCATCATCGCCTAAAACTATGTTTTAAACATCCCCTTCCTCAGACAAAAAGTGAACCTTTGTTTCATAGCAAAAAACTCCCCCCATGGCATACTTTTTGTTATGTTTTTCAGGTTGAGACGACAGATAAGAGTAAAATGCCAGAAGTTCAATAAAAAGGAAAGAACAGACCTTTCGAATACCTTCATCCCCTGTGATACTAAGCTACTTTCATTGAGCTACATAGCTAACACTATTATTTCTTACAGATGTAAAATGAGATTTCACAACTGCCCCCCCCCCCCAAAAAAAAAGTGAAACAAGACTTGATTATTATTTTTTTGAAAAGTTGCAGCTAGTCATTGTTTTTTTTTAACTTATTTATTTATTTATTTTGCTTTGCCTGTTCTGACTGCATACAGAGTGTCTTAATAAACACCATTGATTTTCTATGGCTTTCTCGCCCGTAAAGTCTACCTATGCATTAATCACAACAGTCGGGTCATGGCACCAGATCTAGAGAAGCTTGGCAGGCAACTATCTAATACAGCAAACACCTGTACACTGATAGAAATATCTTGATTACTGATGAACTTCATAGGATGTAGGTCTTACAATAGGAATGAGAGATGGATTAACCCAAAACTTGAAGCTGAAAACAGCAGTTTATATTCTACAGGGTATTTCCCTGCAAGAAAATCCAACTGGTTCTTATCGTAGCTTGCTTTAAATGGCTTGTAGCTGTAAATAAAAGGGAACTTTTTTGTTTAAAACAAATGCACTCTGTGTGTTCATGTTGGTTTAAAAAAAAGTACACATCTTATTGATTTTTTACAAATTATTAATTCATAAACATACAGTTTTAAGGGAGTTGCACCACACAACATTTGACTTTATGTTCGACCAAAAAATATCTAATTCAGAAATTAAAAACATGCTTAGAACAGGTGTTTTTAAGTCAGTGTATTAATGAATTGCATTTTTAATGTACTTGTTATGACTGAATAAATGAATACACAGAACACAAAATGTGCATCATGTCATATATGGTTGACAGGGTTCCCATCTGACAAAAACCAATGGAAATAAGCTTGATCGTTCACCTGGACTACCAGGGTAGAACTAAAGTCAACCTAATAGACCATCTTGGTCGAGCAGATCAAGGCTGGCAGATGCAAGTCAAGATGCAAGGGGGAAATCTCAACATTAGAATTATCACATTGGTCCATTATAAACCATATGCAAAGGGGAGGGCATAACAGGGGAGGGGAGGAAAGTAGGAATGCTTTCATTGACTTTTTCCCTCAGTGCTACACTCCACCTGGAGAGAAAGCATTTTGACCATTTATGTCATTCTAACACCCAGCTCTTTCCACAGACAGCCCTGCTCTAGTCCCTGGGTCTGGTGAACCAGTCTTCATCAAAAGTAAGACAGTGAATGAGTCGTCTTGGGTTGAAAGGAGTGCTGGAGTGCGATGAGCGGTTCAGATGGAATAGCAGATGAAATAGCTCAGCCGAGAGTGTGATTTAAAAAGGTCCTGTTCAGAATGAAATCGGCAACCAGTGTGAGGAAATGACTTGAGAGACTGCATAGTGTTGTGTTTAAAATAAAAAGAGACTGGCTGCACTGGCTTCATTTCTATGATCGGGGCGCTTGAGTCCCAGATTTCCCAAATCATTCAACTTGATTATGAATAACTACTTCTTAGTGTCTTTTTAACTGTAACACAAGCATCACTATTACAATTGCTCATCCTCAAAGTTTAAGATTTGAACAAACCCAGAAAGTTAAGTATTAAACTTTGGTGCGTAACTCGTCTCACACCATTTATGCTACAAACATGAATAACTTAAATCGAGTGGCTTATTGAGAAGAGGTGTGCTATACTTTTCTAAGTGTGCAGACTTACACTTGATGGATAAAATGTTGAGAAAAAAATCTCATATATCAATATTGAAGGTGGGACCCAAGCCACATCTAGTGATCAAGTTGTATCACTGCGAGTCACACAACAACATTTTACAAACTGAACTAATCTTGCATTGTCATAAAGAAGTCATGAGGGTCTTTAGGGGTCCTAACTATGATATAATATTCTTGTTTTATCTTAGGGTCCGTTTACACGACACCGTTTTCAACTTAAAAGATCAAACTTTTTGCGTTTAGTCGTTCATTTACACAACAACAGTGTTTTGGGGGCCTGAAAGTGCAAACTTTTGAAAACAGGATTCAAAGTGCAAGTTTTTTAAATCAATACCGATTTTGTCAATGTGAATTTGTGAAAGCGGTGACATCATGCGCATGCGTATTACGTGTTCAGTCTATAAGCCGTTAGTGTTTCTGTTGAACTACTGTCCTGGCATGAATAATACAGCGTTTTCAGTAATTTTTAAGGATCCGTGTGAATGAGACTGTTTTGACAACGCTGTCGTCTGTATGTGTAAAACACAAAGGAAAAATGTTTCCATTTAGGTACATCGTTGACATGTAAACGTACCCTTAATTTTCTTATATTTTTCTAGTCAAGTCAAGTCAACTTTATTTATATAGCGCTTTTTACAATGCAGATTGTTTCAAAGCAGCTTCACATTGTTAAACAGGAAAATAATGAACAGAATTTGATTCGGCTGTACAGCCGCTCTGAAGAAAACGGTGATGTCATCAGCTCATTTCAATTATCATATATATTCAAGTAATGTAGTTGACATAATTTAGTTTAGTAATTAAATTTATTTGGATATTTATTTGAAAATTTTGTGTCCCCAACTGAGCAAGCCAGAGGCGACAGTGGCAAGGAAACAAAACTCCATCAGGTGTCCTAATGGAGAAAAATAAACCTTGGGAGAAACCAGGCTCAGTCGGGGTGCCAGTTCTCCTCTGGCCAATTAACAAACAGTGTATGTTTATTATTTTGGCAGCCTTATAGGTCAGAAGTAATATTAGATCGGATTATTCGAAAGATCGGAGGCATCACACCGGGCATCACACCGGGTTCTACAATAAAAATGCCAAACTACTAAACATTCTTTTTTCAGTTGCATCAATCAATCAACCAACCAACCAACAAACCAATCAATCAATCAATCAATCAACCAACCAACCAATCAATCAATCAATCAAACAATCAAATTTGAAAAATAAACTGCACATAAAATACTCATCAGAAAAATATTTTATACATTAAGAAATCTGGACAAATGTCATCTCACCCCTAAAACTGAAATGCATTCTTTATAATAACTATACATATATTCTATTCTAAAAATTAACAAGCTTGCATACTTTTAAAAGACATTTTTAAAGGGTATCTTTTCTTTTTTAACTAACTAACTGTTAAATTGGCAGAGCATGTGATTATCAAACTAATCAGTCGTTAGCCAACTTCAGATTTTTATCATCACTCTCACACCCAGTGGATTTTGACAGCCAGTCCATGCTTCGAAAACTAATCCACAGTATAAAGCGGCTGATGAAAGGAAGGAAACAAAACAATTCTGTGAGCTGGGAGAAAAATATGTGATGCGAAGTATGATTCATTACCAAAGTGACAAAAGAAACACTGCAAGCTGTAGACATCTCATCTCCACATTATTACAGGCTGATAAGAGGCGCTTTTAATGCAGGAACCAATTATGAGGAGTGACTCGGTCTGATAAGCCATCTGCTCAAACATCTAAACACTCCAACAGTGGTATTACATGATGAATCAAACATATTCGTAATGCCAGCACAATCTTTTCTGTCCCCTCCACAATAACCTCAAATGTTACAAAGACAAAAAACACACTTTTAACAGCTTTGTCACAATGCGTCAGCATAGAAAGTTGATTCTGACATCTACTTTGTCCTTCATTTCTTCTCTCTTTCACTCTATCCTGACACTCGCTGGCCCCCTCAATCTCTGCGTTTTTCAAATTGTCCTTGATGCGCGTCATGCCGCTACCTGCTGCTGCGCCACACTTCCTGCATTCCAGCACATGGGCAGTCATGCAGAACGCAGCGCCACTAGGACTCAAAGTCACCAATGATTTCCCAACATGTGTTCTGCTGGGTAAACGCAGTGGCACGGAGCAAGGAATGGCACTAAAAGGGCTTACACGGCCAGGAAACCAACAGTGCCCAAACAGAAGAGCATCTGTGTATGTGAATTGTGAGAGGCTGGATTGCATAACCCATTGCAGAAGGTGATCTTTTCGCCCCCCTATGAGCGGTACGGGAAATGAGCAGGAAATGGGGTTACTGAAGATTAGGGGACGTGCCCCTGGAAGAATATCACACCATATGGTATTGTGCTTTGTGATCACACAACAACAACAACAACATGGATCTACTTACCATTCTGGTCTCTGAAAACGAGAAACACAGCTAGTTGTGGCCGTCTGAGGTTGAGGGTTGTGTTAGGGCCATTAGCACATGTTACATTTAAGGTTGGGGTCAGGTCATTTTATAAAGAGTGACACACAGCCACTTTCCTCGTTCGTCCTTATACAGCTTCCCTTGGGAAACCTACAATAGTATCCACATGACATTGCCAAGAAGAATGAATTTGATATATCAATATTAACAAGTATTAGGGTTTTTAAATTATCAGCATTAGTACAAACTTAATAGCAAATAACCATTATCCCTAAGTTATCCATATATATTTCTGTGAATTTTAAAGTTTTGATGTCTGATTTTGTTTGCAATTGTGAATTTATTCACTTGAATGCAAGCATCTGTGTTTTTTCATCACTACATGAATACTATGGGAATCAAACACCATTGGGTTTGAAAGCATCATGTTCTACCAGTTACGGAAACAAACTTTACTTGAAGCATGCATCAATATATAAACTTAATTATTTTATTTTTGGCACTTTTTATTTAGAGTTAAGTATAGTAATATGGTATAGTATTAGTATAGTATACTACAATACGGCGGTATAAAAGTTATAGTATAGTAAAAGAAGAAAAAATTGAAGAGAAAAAGGAAAAAGGGGGAATGGGATTGAGATACATATTCAATAGCAGTGTTATTTTTAGTATTATTTCTGTCATGACCATTTTTGGAGTGTTTGGTATGTTAATATGTCAGGTCTTGGCAGAATAGATCTGCTGCTGCTGCTGTTGGTTATTGCTGCTGCTGTAAAGCAAGTACGGGACTTGCTACTGCCAAAACATATACAACACGCTGCTGTGAACAAGTAAGACATGCTGCTGCTGTACAATGCAGCATATATGAATTACCCATAGCAGATCTATACAGGTGGAGCTGGGGAAGGTGGAGGGTTTCTGAAAGTGCGCTGCAACTGCTACAGCAAATGCTGACCAAGTATTTGAAGGTTGAGCAGCGAGCTGACTGGCTACTGATACAGCAGGAACCAATCAGCTGTGCCCTATAGAGAATGATGTGATTGCAAGCAGATTGAGTTAAGGACCATGACAGAACTTTTTCAGAGGAGAACTGGCACCCCTGACTGTGCCTGGTTTCTCCCAAGGTTTTTTTCTCCATTCTGTCACCTGATGGAGTTTTGGTTCCTTGCCACCGTCTCCTCTGTCGCCTTTGGCTTGCTTAGTTGGGGACACTAAATATTCAACTATATTACTGATCTGCCTGCATTGACACTATATGAGAACTGAAGTGAGCTGGATGACATCACTGTTTTCTCCAGAGCGGTTGTACAGCTGAATCAAATTCTGTTGCATTATTTTCCTGTTACCACTGTGAAGCTGCTTTGAAACGATCACCATTGTAAAAAGTGCTATATAAATAAAGGTTTATTTATATACAGAGTTATTTATATACTTATTTATATACAGAGTATTTGTTAATATTTTGAATAAGCTTTTATTTTTATATTTTCAGTTTTTACTGAGGCTGCCCTCGACTAAAGATTTTCCTAGTCGACTGTTAGGACATAAATATAAATTTTAAACAAACAAATAAATAAATATGCAATAAATAAATATGCAGACGGACAACTAGCCTTAACATCGAATGAAAACTCAGTTTTTCAAAGGTCATATACATTAGACCTATATAAAAACAAATTAATAAACTAGGGCTGCCCCCTAATAGTCGACTAAATGTTAGTTGATGAGAGGAGGCTTGGTCGGTTAAAATTTAATTAGTCGGTTAGTTGCCACAAAAAAAAAAAACAGGAATTGGTGAAGTCATGCAGCGACAGATAGGTAACATGGCTGGCCCATGCGGTAATAAGAGTGGAAACATTTCGAGAGGGTAAAGAATGACATGGAGCTCATACCCCCCCGGCAATGTGGAGAAACTCGTGTTCTTTTCTTATAATATGAGAAGACTGAGATCGGAGGAAAAAGAAAACGTGACAAGAGTCAGGTAAAGCCTAATGGTCCATATTGTTTTAGTGTTTCATTTTAATACTTATTGTAATTTAGTTTTTATTGTTAACTAAAACTAAAATTAAAACTACAACACTGTTCAAATTGTCTGCACAATGTGCCAACTCATGTGAAAAAGCTAGACCATGTTTTTTTTACTTTGTTTTTTAAATAAATGCAGGCAAACATATTGGATATATCTAATTTATAATATTAAATCAGTAGAAATATGAAAAGTGGAATGCCCATTATTCTCCTTCAAGTCTACACATGCCCCAACTGTTATTGTTTATTAAACAGTTTAGCTGATTTTATAATTTAAGTGAAATCCACAAATGTATGCACATTTCCCCCTACAACTAGAGCAGAAAATGGAAAACAAGTCTGCAGATTCAGTCTGGGCTTGACCTTAACAAAAATAATTAACAGCGAACGTAATGGCTAAAATTCCTACAAATTATTCCTTTCAGGGACAGCAAAACAGATGCTGCATTCCTTCAGAGTAGACAACATAAAAACCACCAAACTGTCAAATAAATAGCTAGCCTTAATAAAAAAAATTGTCAGTAAGTACAGCCTTAAATACCCCTGCGTTCATCTATTCATCAAATCTTTTTCATCCCTGACTTATATGAGAGTGAAACACAGCATGCAGAGTCGCATGAAAAGAAATCCCTCTCAAATCATTTTTCAGAAACCCAGCACGTGCTCCCTCGCACACACACACAGACAGACGCAGCGCTGTTACCGCACAAATGCTGCGACTGAAAAAACAAAACAACATACTGAGTGAATTAATCATTTCAATAAGAAGCCAGTGGCTCAGTGGAGAAAGATCAGCTGATTGTCACTGTCTGAGTGCTACAGTCCCGGCTTTCTGTTCTCTTTGCCACTTTCCTCTCGCTTTTTGGCAAGGCGCCCCTTCGTAATCTTTCTCCCTCAGTGGCTCTCTAATTGAATCTGTTTAATAAAACATTCGTCTAATTGCCATGTCAGATCTGAATCACTGTATGACCAACACAGGCGTAAGCACAGATACCTGCTCTGGATCACCCTGTGTGAACCAATATGGCCTCACATAATTCAGATAACCAGTGAACTTAACCCGTTCAGTGCTACGTTTCCTCACACACTGGATGATGGATGATAAGCTGAACAGTTTTAAGGTAACAGGCTCTCCATCACTGACAACCTCACATGCGATGCTATCACCCAATTAGCATGCTATCCATTCTAATTATAATGTAAGATTAAGATTAGTGTGTCCCAAATCAGAGTACGCTAAAAATAGTAAGCCAAAGGTTCCGGATGCTGTACTAATTCTGTTGGATTGTCGAAGAGTGCAGCTGTTTACGCTTATGATCTAATATCCCACACAATCCCATGCACAACAGAAGAATATCTTGACTGTTCAGAATAGGATTCTAGATTAGAATTTAGCATTTTTAATACAATAACAATCTGAACTAATAATGAGTGAAATAAATTGTATCTGTAATTACTTCCAGTTTCTCGATCCCTCTCTTAAGATGGACTTCTTTCTTTAGCAGAAAACAAAAAGATATTTTGAAGAATGTTTCAAATGTTTTTGTTCAGTAGGGTACAAGACAACATTAGACTGGCATCATGGCATCTTTCAAATATATGCATATATTTTGAATGAAATCTCTCAGGTTTCATTAAACATATCTTCATTAGGTTTATTACATACCTAATGCAAGTGATTTTCATTTTGGGGTGAACAATCCCTTCATGGCTGTCGGTATCACACAATAAATGTATTTTATTCTCTTAAAAGTCCCAAACATGAACTCCACAAGAGACCTTTCAAAAATGTTATATCTGCTTATGCACGGATTTAAGGGGGGAAAGTCACAAGAAACAGGCTGGGTTAAAAATAGTTCAACTGTCAAGCAAAAACTAAAGAAATGTCGAGAGAAAATGAGCTGTGAAAGTTACACCCCTGAAGCCACAAACAAATCGTCAACAGCATGGGAAAGAGAGAGCAAGAGAGTAAAAAGTAAAAGTAAAACCAGCATCCATTTATTTCCCCAAAGTCTGCCACATACACTGACATAATATTACAGCTGTTATATAATAGTTCCAAAAGATTCATCTTGTGTCAGTCACACATCCTCTCTCTTTTTTTGCATCACATTATCTCATGTAAATGCACAGCTGTATGATGTCCAGCAGTAGGAGAAAAAGCTTCTCCATCACTACCTGTCACAGAGATATGTCAGTTAGAGAGGTGGAGTAATGCTGGGATTATTGTCTCAGAAGTGAAGTAAGAAAGTGCATGTATGTCCTTGAACCATGATTGACAGGATTAGATGAACTTGATCTTCGTTTGGAACTCCATTTAGCTGAATCAGGCAGTTTATTAAAAACATCTCACGTTGTGCTGTAAATCATATGTGGCACCAAAAACACATTCTGACAAACCATTAATCTAACCTGCTTGTGCATGTTATTCACTTCTCTTTACTCAATCACTATTTATAATATCAAAGAATACTGAACGCACAGCTTCCATTCACCCTGTGTGTACAACTATAAGAACATCATGAATACATGCTACTGTAAGAATATGAAAGAGCATACTGGCTACAGAAAATAGGTAAGAGGTCTCCATCTCTCTTCCTTCATTAGTGGATTCATTTCACTTTTGTCCCTTGGTTACACATAACATCTCTCACAATGACTGAACCTTTTTGACTACGTGCAGCTCATTTCTTGTGAGTGGTGCTTGTGTAACAGAGGCCAGTTAGTAAGTGGTGCGAGTAGAACTGGAGGGATTAAATTGGTGCCGTGACCCGGATGGGAGTGAGGTTTAAGGGGGTGAGTGTAACGGAGGCCAGCTAGTAAGAGTTTTGCAAGTAAACCTCACTCCCCTGGCCTCAAGATGCGTGCTAATGGCTGCGGTCTTTAGCGTCCTTGTTAGCGTATCCGCCTCCCATGCCGGAAACGCTGGTTTGAATCCCGCTTGGAACGGTGCAAGTAGAACTGAAGGAGTTACACTTGCCAGTGCAAAGGCATTGCTATGTGGTGTTATAAGTATTGTAATGTGTTGCTATGCAGTTGCTAGGGTTTTATGGGGTGGTTGAGTCAAAAGAGCCCAACCCAAAGTCTCTATATTGCGTACACACTGCAAGGCTTAGGAGTGACAACCAATTTTATTAATATATTAAATTGCCACAAGTGTGAATGGAATACACAAATAAAAGTGGAGTCAATACCAAAATGACTGTGCCAACTATAGGAATGTTTCGTGTTTTGTGGCCAAAAGTTGAACCCCTTTTGCTTTTAGCTGGACTTCATCATAATTCAGTTGTTACAACCTAAATTTACCAGGAGTGAATTAGGTTTTACAAAAGTATTCTCAGTCACTCAAAAACTTACTTCCAAACTTAAATCCAAACTTAAAACTTACACTGATATAAAAACTAATGAAAACTATATTTGGGTTATTTGACTATTTGGGGAAAAAAATATATTAAAAATATAATATATTAAATTCAAATCAATTTGATTCACATTTATTTTTATAGTGCTTTTCACAATACATATTGTTTCAAAGCAGCGTTACAGAAAATGCATGCATCTACCATACAATTTATCTATCGTTTACAATAGATCTGTTATCCGATAATATATAATAAAAATAAAAAAGTACATAAAATTACAAAACATTAAAATAAAAATAAAATGAAAACTGAAAATATAAAACTAATAACTAAGCCAATCCAAATATTAATAAAACTCTAATAGTATATGAATAATACTATAATTACACAGGTCCCTCCATGAATGTAAATCTATTTTTCTTTTTTCTTTTCCAAAATCCTAAGTCGGAATGCTTAGGAATGAAACCAAGCCCCCAAAATGGAATCATTCAAGCTGTATCACAAACAGTGTGCTAAAGTTTATTACTTATGGTTAAGAATTAGTTCATATGCATAACCCCAAGTATGAGCAATGGTAATAATAATGCCTGTCTTAGCAACCACTGCATATTACATCGACCCTCCATAAATGATAGCCTTACTACTGACCAAATTGCTACACACTACATACAAGGCTGTTCTACTCTTGACAAACTCTCTCAATAATTATGGAGAAGATTGAAGCTGCTCCTTAACCGGCGCACACCTGGGCAATGAGCAAATGATGCAATATCAGGCTATTGATTTTGTGGTAATGAAAAAAATTTGGATCACCAATGGAAGATGTTTGAATATTAAGCAAATCATCTGCTGAGATAAACTCCATTGTCTGTTCAGTAGGTTTCAGTCACTCATTCCTATGGGACCTCATGGAAGCAGTTGAATTATTATGTAAATGTAGTGATCAAACCTATATTTCTTGTTTATCTGTCACACAAACACACAAAATGTCCAGAGAGGAGCCCAGGAGAATGATGCTGTGGAGCAGCATCTCTTTTGCTATGATCTCACCTATTGAATTTACCATTACAATCTGCTGCGACTCTCAGTTGTCACAAACCTTCCTGTCAAGAGCAAACCGGTCACATGTGACGACAGCACAGCACTATGGGAATTCATTGCGCTTCTGGCTAGGGCTACCCTCTGCTTTAATGTCCTATATTTCTTCAATGCTCTGCTTGTTCAATGAAATCCATTCCCAAATTGAACACTACCTCAAATAAAGACAGATAGACACCAACATAAATAAAACAAGTCCTTCATGAGGAGGCTCCGAGGAGGAGCAGTTTCACACTTTGATTTAAACCAACTTTAACTCCAATTCAGCAAATTGAAGGTAGCACTGGTGTAATATTTACTGGTTTGGAGGAATAGTTTACTCAAAAGAGAAAATTCTGTCATGCAAACATGAAATTATCAGTGTGTTTGGCAGATTGTAGTGTTGTGCTGAAAGGGTGATTACAGAGAGGGCAGGTGGAACGTTGTAATGATCATGTTGAATTAATGATTATTAACAGTCATTATCAGTCTCTCAGCGGAGTCAGCGCTCTGCCTGAAGAAACTGTGCTGATATGTTCCTCATGGCACTTGAGGTGATGGTTCAGAATGTGATTGCCCACTTAAACCAGCTGGACAGCTCAGCTGTAAAATCCTAATCATGTCAGAGGAGAGGCACATCTTTCCCACTAGTAGATACAGCAGAACAAAAAAGTTTTACATTCTTAACTTTGAAGGCATACCTATGGACTGAGCACAAAGGCAATAGTTGGCACAATCAAACAACTCAGATGCACAGGTTTTTATTTGTTAGTCAAGTCCTCATTGAAATCACAGTTTGGGGGGTGGGGTTTGGGTCCCCCTCAGTTGCCCAGATGCTACAGTGAGCAGTACAATGAGAAGGATGTTGGCGCTAGATTTGAAGTTCATACACAACAATTTTTTTCCCCCCGTAATTTATTTTTTTGTCAGTTTTGTCTGTGAAAGTGATAGCCATTTTGGGCAAACAAAACAAAACCGCAAATTTTATACACATTTTATGAACATTCATTTATAATACAAAAGCAGAGCGATTTCTGTGTAAATTGTTTGTAGAAAGCTAAATTTGTCTCTCTCTCACACACATACACTCACCTAAAGGATTATTAGGAACACCTGTTCAATTTCTCATTAATGCAATTATCTAATCAACCAATCACATGGCAGTTGCTTCAATGCATTTAGGGGTGTGGTCCTGGTCAAGACAATCTCCTGAACTCCAAACTGAATGTCAGAATGGGAAAGAAAGGTGATTTAAGCAATTTTGAGCGTGGCATGGTTGTTGGTGCCAGACGGGCCGGTCTGAGTATTTCACAATCTGCTCAGTTACTGGGATTTTCACGCACAACCATTTCTAGAGTTTACAAAGAATGGTGTGAAAAGGGAAAAACATCCAGTATGCGGCAGTCCTGTGGGCGAAAATGCCTTGTTGATGCTAGAGGTCAGAGGAGAATGGGCCGACTGATTCAAGCTGATAGAAGAGCAACTTTGACTGAAATAACCACTCGTTACAACCGAGGTATGCAGCAAAGCATTTGTGAAGCCACAACACGCACAACCTTGAGGCGGATGGGCTACAACAGCAGAAGACCCCACCGGGTACCACTCATCTCCACTACAAATAGGAAAAAGTGGCTACAATTTGCACAAGCTCACCAAAATTGGACAGTTGAAGACTGGAAAAATGTTGCCTGGTCTGATGAGTCTCGATTTCTGTTGAGACATTCAGATGGTAGAGTCAGAATTTGGCGTAAACAGAATGAGAACATGGATCCATCATACCTTGTTACCACTGTGCAGGCTGGTGGTGGTGGTGTAATGGTGTGGGGGATGTTTTCTTGGCACACTTTAGGCCCCTTAGTGCCAATTGGGCATCATTTAAATGCCACGGCCTACCTGAGCATTGTTTCTGACCATGTCCATCCGTTTATGACCACTATGTACCCATCCTCTGATGGCTACTTCCAGCAGGATAATGCACCATGTCACAAAGCTCAAATCATTTCAAATTGGTTTCTTGAACATGACAATAAGTTCACTGTACTAAAATGGCCCCCACAGTCACCAGATCTCAACCCAATAGAGCATCTTTGGGATGTGGTGGAACGAGAGCTTCGTGCCCTGGATGTGCATCCCACAAATCTCCATCAACTGCAAGATGCTATCCTATCAATATGGGCCAACATTTCTAAAGAATGCTTTCAGCACCTTGTTGAATCAATGCCACGTAGAATTAAGGCAGTTCTGAAGGCGAAAGGGGGTCAAACACAGTATTAGTATGGTGTTCCTAATAATCCTTTAGGTGAGTGTTTATATATATATATATATATATATATATATATATATATATATTTAGATATTCATACAACTAAACATTTTCGGGGCCATGACATTTTTGTGAAAATAATTAAAAAGGCTGGTGCTGGCTGCCATTTAAAAAAAAAAAAAAAAAGCTGGAATGTTACAAATGTATTGTAGAAATTAACATTAACAAATTGCTGAATGTCAGTTAATGATACCTGATGCAATGCATTAAGTCACAGTAACGAATTGAACATTGCTCTAAGTCAGGGTTCCTCAAACTCGGTCCTAGAGGGCCACTGTCCTGCAGAGTTTAGCTCCAACCCTGATCAAACACACCTACCTGTGATTTTCTAGTGATCCTGAATACCTTGATAAGCTTGCTCAGGTGTGTTTGATCAGGGTTGGAGCTAAACTCTGCAGGACAGTGGCCCTCCAGGACTGAGTCTGAGGAACCCTGCTCTAAGTTTTAACCTGTAAAACTTCATACTAAGATTGATTGCTATTATTGTGAAATGAACTCCCACTTTGTTGCTCATCAGACTAGTATTTTGGTGACACTGATTTCAGATTTACCCTCTCCTAAACATAATCTCAAAAAGAAACAAAGAAGCAAACAAATATATTGTTCAATTTACAGATGGTTGGTCAGATGGCCAAGTGTGCAGTTCTTGGACAAAATAGGCTACAGAGTGGACCAGATTTTAGGCCAATACTCAAAAGTCTGGCTCTGTTAGACTAGACACTTCCAAATTTTAGTACTGGGCTTTCATCCATTGTCTCATCTGAAGCCTACCCCTTCTTGTGACGGTGCCTGTGGAGTTCTGATCTGGAGGTACAGGGTACGATTGGCCACGTGCCCTTTCAACCTGTGCCTCCGTGCATTACAACTTCAGCTGTTAGCCTTGACAGGCCTCGACAGGCCTTGACGTCCCTCATTAATCCACCCACTTCCTGTCACATATGCGTTATAAATGAAGGACACCGGTGGCAGAACGTAGGGAAGAATTCGTTTTTCCATTTGTGTTCTTTCTGCTGGCAGGGCAGATTGAAGGGTGATGGATGTGTCCATGTGAGGTCTGGGATGGTAAGAAGCGAATGCAAGAGCATGCAGAGCCAGCGTGTACCACCCCATGTCGTCAAAAACCCGCCAGCCGCACAGCATGCATACATCAACGGGAACCGACATGGCGGAAAGAAGGAGTGAGCTGACAAGCAGATAAGCATGGCACTGACAGGTCTATCAATCACATGTCTTTATTCGTCATGTTAAGGTTTGTTTTTTAAAACAACTGGACATCTGTGCATTCATATTTTTTTCTCTGAAGCTTTTCTCTTCATTTGAGAGCTGAATACAAAAACATTCACAATTCAACAGTTCATAATACAATTCTGTTAAACTTGATGTATAAAAATGCATCAATCCAGGTTTGATGTCATGCCAAACGTCACTGATTCTCACGCGCCTCACCATCAAACACACCATGACAAATTGCAATATATGCATATGCTAATAGATTTTAAAGGACAAGATGTTCAGTGAAAAATGACTTTATGTAATCTGTTCCTCAATCAAAGTTACTGTACGAATATATACTTGGAATATAAGTCATATTAATAAATACAAATATCTGGACTTTTGGAGCTCGACAACCACTAATGAATGGAAAAGTGCAGCAACAACATTTAAAAAAATCCATTTGTGTTCTACAGGAGAAAGACAGGCAAGTAGTTTATAATGACCACATATTTATTTCTTAAAATCTGGCATATGGAGACATAATGAGCAAATTCTAGATTTGGAGTAGATAAATCAATAAACAGACACCTTAACTGTCATAGTAGTGGTTACATTCAAATACATAACATCCAGTTGTTTAACATAGAGCCTTTTGACATTTTCTCTTTGTGACAAAAGAGATATAATGAAACAGAGAATTACATCTGACATTTCAATTCAAAGTATCTGATGTGCTTCTTTTGTGCCTTGATCTGGTGCAAAGGAATGGTAGCCATTTTGCATTTCCCTTGGAGACCAGTGGTTAAGTGGAAGGATAAGAATCACAAAAAAGGCCCCTTACAATTCAGAATAACATCTCTAGGATAAATGAGACTCTTAGAGCGCTCGTATTTCACCTGTTACAAGGAGTATTTGAGATGGATACTATGCCAGTTGAAAAAAAAAGACTCTCAGCAGTCGATCTCATTAATGTACAAGCTTTGCACAGACAGATAAATCTGCAGTTAGCTATGTGGCATTTCTAGCATTCGTGCCTGTCTTGCAGTGAATCAATATTGTTGACCTTTACTGATGGCAGTCATATTGAAAGCCGAGCCATCACAAGTATTGAAATATTGAAAGAGACAAGGAGACTATTTTCCCTTAGGGTTTATGTACAGTAGTTTGGAACATTACTAGAGCGGCTATTTTCCGAATTTTAGAAGGGTCTTAAATTCAATACAGTTGTCAATTACTGGCTGCTTCCATTGTATGGGCTAGGGGTAGGTAATATACCAGTTTGACATGATAAACCAGTAGACATTTGTTAAGCGTTCTACATTTTTGAGTATGATCGTGTTTATGCAAAATACTGCTTAAACCTGATTTGCAGGGACCAGCAATTAAATTTGCAAAATGGATGCAAAAATGCTTTTTGGATGCAAACATTTTTTTTTGTACTTGTTTTGAAAAAAAAAAAAAAAAAAAAAAAAAACTGAGCAACAATATAATGGATCCGTGTGTCAGGTCTTAAAGTGACAGCAGCTTAATATACCTGCTGCCAAATTATGAGATAATATTAAAATGATCTATATGGCAGTTTTTCTCCATGGTATCGATGTCAAAATTGTAGCCAGTGAAAATGCTAACTTAAAAGTAACTTTGGAAAACCACTAGCCACAGGTGAGGAAATGTCAAGCCCTGTATATATATATTATTTTATTGAACATTACTGAACAGATATCACACAGAGCGCTACTGAAGACAGAAGCTAGCGTGGCTTTGTTTGGGCTGGCTTTATAGCTTCCTGGTTCGTGACGTCACCGGCTCTGACGTCCCTTCACGCCATTGGACTGATTTTACATGTGCTTCAAGACGTCATCACGCATTGCGTTCCCATAGCATTCCCATAGGGAACTAACACAAACAGACGGGGCAACCTAACGCAGACAAGTTAGCTTACCGTTTTTAGGTGATATGACATGTTTGTCATCGAGCTGTGATATGCAAACTGTTGCTTGCAAAATTTGCATTCAACTTTTTTCCCCCATTTTCTATTTTTAAAAAATGCTGCCACACTGCCGATGTCTTTGTTGACATGGTAGAAGAGGACTGACTAGGAAAACGCTCTCACAATTAAATAAATAATATACAGCAAAGTAGCCTACTTTAATCTATCTCTCTTCTCCAGTGGGTTGGGCTAATCCAAAAGAAGTGAAAACAAGGGGGGTGTTCTGAAGACAGACTGTTACCTGTGAAACAGGGGTGCTCTGTAAACACCCCCATTAGCAATTAGTGCTTTCCACCTGATGAAATGAACGCGGCAAAACTGATGAAATGAACGCTGCAAAATTGATTAAATGAACGCGGCAAAACTGATGAAATGAACGCGGCAAAAAATCGACTAATCAGAATTTTGGTCGAGCCAGAACGTATCGACTAATAATCGACTAATTGACTGGGAGATTACAGCCCTAGTAACACTAAACAAGACTTAGCAAAGAATGACAGGGTGAACAGGCTAGATATAGGCAGAGGTAATGAGGTAAATGTGAGACAGGTGTAAACACTGAGTGCTGATGAGTCCGGGCAAAGGATTATGGGTGATGTAGTCTATGATGGAATGACAGTCCAGGTTGGAGTGCCCTCTGGTGGTGATCAGGGGCACTCACACTGGTGAATCGTTACACCTACTGGCTATGAATATTGTATCCCCAGAATATCAGAAAACAAAAATATTAAAAATATCAGGGACAAAAATAAATAGCCTAAATAAAACGCACATCGGCAAATCTGACCTTACCTGAATAGGCTACTGTACAATTTTAGCATTGTAATAAAAAACAAAATTTCAACATGCTGCTATTTAGCTACAAATTAATGCCTATTGCACTTCATTTTTTTGCAAAAAGAAAGAAAACTTGCATAAAATAAAAAGTAATTCACATAGGCTAATTAACTCTATACGTCATGTCAGGGTGACGACTAGGACGAGACGGAAGAAATGAAAGCGTTAATTTTGACTGCATGGGAAGAGAGTGCGTCTTTTTCAGGCAGACAGTGCAATTCATTTTATACCAGCAGGCCTAACAATCATACAATAAACATGGGCAAAGTTTTCCAACTATTTTTCTTACAACCTTTTTTTTTGTTGCTGTGGATGTTATTGAGCTTGTAGAAGTTTAGCTCTTGCGTTCTTCTGAACATCTTGCGCTGCCATTGCCTGATGTCATGCCTGATGTCATTTCTGATATCACTCCATAATCTGTCTCTCTTTTAAATGCCTATTTCAAAGTGTGCTCGTTTTTTCGGATGTAGGTAACAATATTTAACAATGTATATATTGTTTTCATTTGATTGGTTCAACCGCCATCCGCCCGAATTTAATTAAAATATAATTTTCCGTCACGTCCGCCCGATCCGCGGTTAATCCGCGGAGTCCACGGCTGTAACCACCAACCGCTCATCTCTACTGCCTGCACACTTCCGTGACAGAAGATTGGACCAAACAAGTGAACGCGTTTGTACAATATTTGGCCCCACTTTATATTAGATGGCCTTAACTACAATGTACTTATTGTGTTCATATTGGATTGCAAAACACATTGCTTATATTGAGGTGGGATATGGGTAAAGTTAGGGACAGGTGTGGTGATATGGGTAAGTTTAAGGGTAGGGTCAGGTGTAAGGGAAGTGTCAACAGTGTAATTATAAATTGAACTACAGAAATTAATTACAGATGTAATTACATGCAGCTAATTTTACAAATGTTAATACAATGTAAAAAAATGTTATGTACACAATAAGTGCAATGTATCAAATGATTAATTAAAATGTTAGTACATAGTAGTTAAGGCCACCTAATATAAAGTGGGTCCCAATATTTTCTTTTCCAGTTTTCGTGTTCAGTGTTTTTGTTCCGTTTTCACCCCTGCTTGCACCATGGACTTTCTGGCAGTTAAACACATGTGCCTTGAGCAGGGAGAAGGCTCTCGAGGGACATTTAGGAACATTTCTGGATCTTGCCCATCAGACCACCTTCCCGGATTACTGCCTGTGCATGTTCCTGGATGTCGGACTCACCGCCACACGTGCACAGTTATCCAGGAGGGTCCTCAAGGGAGCTTCGCGTCATATGTGGAGTGGGTGCTGGCGTCCTGCGGATCTGCATTCACCGTTGAGGATGCTGCCAGCCCCACTCCCCATTCAGTGCCCAGCCAGAACCACCAGGAAGGCGAGGATCGACCACCGCGATATGTGAGCCCACGCCCACAAGAGCGACTGAGGACCACATCGCCATGGAGCCTGAGCAGCGCGTGCCTGATCAGGTGTGTGAGCCGGCCGAGCCATCCATCGCCGAGGGAGTGCTGGTGGACATTGGGGGTTCGGAAGAGAGCCTCTTTGTAGCGTGGTACCACCTCGGGCCTGTCTGGAGCCATCTTCTCCTGGGCATGAGAAGCCAGAGGCTCCGCCTGCAGCCTTGACCTCTCGCCCTGGCTCCCGCACCTGCACTCCTTCCACCCTCGACCTCGTCGTGGACCATTGGCCATTTGGTTTCGCCGGGCTCCCTCTGCACATCGGCTCCACTGAGGTCAGACATTGCTTCACCTCCGCTGCGGACTTGCGGACCGTCCGATGCTCTCTGGTCCTCCACCCCTTCTGCTACGGCTTGCTCCGCCCTGCCTCAGGCACCAGCTCCGCCCTCAGTTGCTCCAACTCGCCCTCAGACCTAAGATTAAATCACGTTTGGCATTGTATCTGCCTGTCTTCGTCTTCCTGCCTGCACACTCCCGTGACAATATCACCCACCCCTACTGTGGCCAATAGATTTGATTAAGGACCCAGCCTTGCGTGATAATGGGATGGAGCTTATTATGGAGTGAAGGTCTCACTTCCCTATTCCTAATACCGACACCAATCCTCCCAACAGCAGGGCATTCTCTCATACGCCTACAGTGACATTCCTTCATCAGACTGTTCAGGCTTTCCAGACTCAAGAGTAGCCTCAAGTCCAATACTAATATACTGCGAGGGGTGTGTGTCTGTGTGTAAAGAGGCAATGAGGCAAGAGAGTACAGAGAGTGAGAGATGAATTCAGGCACTGAGAGAGAGAAGATGATAAAAAAGAAGCTCAATTAAAGAAGCTGTGGCATGTTACACATTCCAAACGATAAGTTGTAACATGCTCTTCGGGATAAATCCACAACAAATATTCGGTTACAAAGCCAACATAACCATTAGACTGCTAATGTCGTATTCTTACAGGAACATCATGAATTTTTACAAAATAATTAGGAAAACCACCTTCTCAAGAGTAGTTTCTTTTTATGGAAGAAAAAAAAAAAAAAAAAAAAAAAAAAAAAAAATATATATATATATATATATATCATCATTTATTTTCCTTCCCCATAATGTCGTTCCAAACATGTATGACTTTCTTTCTTCTGTGGAACACAAAGGAGGAAATTTGAAGAATACTTACTGCTTTTAACTATGTCATGAAAAGTCTGTAAAATATCCTCATTTGTGCTTCAAATGTTTTTCCAAAATGTATGTGGCAATGAGATCTTTGCTTGTTTTTCTACTGAATGTGTATCTTGTGCAATGCAATAGTTTTTATCTCTATGACAAGATGGAAACACTAATGCAGGTAAATTACTGCAAGAATTAACTGAGCTTTCAATTCCTGTCTCTTGCTATATCTGAATCAAATGTAGCCTGAAGTGAACTATGTCAAGTTCCTCTCTGCGTCTGAATCAGGGGCCCAATTGCTTCCTTCTTCTAGTATGAGCTCACTGAGACGAAGATATACATAATGTTTCCTCTTTTTTCTTCTTCTCTGCAATGAAATTTTGTTGCAATGACACAACAACCTCTCTTTCTCAGCCAGACTGCCAGTCAAAACGACACATGACCCACTGGGCCTTTCCGCAATCGGAAAACAATAAGCCCTTGTTTATGCACATTTCATGTTTTCCCCCCTCGCAGTTACTTGGTTATAAATTATGCGCTCTGAGGAAAAGAAAGGTTAATTTTCTTCTTGTAACCCACACACACACAGGCTCACAGTTTTCTGTGTACACTGTAAATGGGCAGCACTGACCTCTCCGGAGCTAAAATGGGTTGGCGGAGGGCTCTCTCTAACAACAAAGCTCTTTTTCGATCTAACAGTCACCTTTGCTGAAGACCACAAAAAGGCATCAGTTTTTGAACAGCTGAGAGCGGTAAGCATGAGTGATAAATATATAAAATGTAAAAAAAGTCCTGAACAAATGAGATCAGCCTCGTAATTCAGAGAGAGTGAGACCTGAACTGGTACTTTGAGTCCCGCCGGCCTGTTCAGTAACTTGATCATAAAATATCGTTTATTGGTATTTTTCATCCTCAATTACTTCACAGCAAGAGTGGAAACATAGTAAACACAGATTTAAACCCCATTAGCTTACAATAGTTGGCAAAAATTCAACAGCTTTAACACATCTTATTAATTCTGACAGTTGTTAATATACAAAGCTAGCAAAAATGAAAAATACCATGAACAATTTGCATATTACAATTTCTATGAAAGGACATCAAACAAGAAAGCACCCAAGTGTTCAATCATAACCCACTGGCAAACAAATAAAACAAAACACAATACAAAACAAAACTGTTAACAAGCAAATTAATAATTATGAATAATTCCACTAATGTATTTACATTTAAGTGGATGTCTGTAAAATGAGGACATTTTTTTCCATCAATTGTATGTTGGTAAGAGACTCCTTTAAAACCAGGTGTGCCAAATTCTAATGGAAATCCAAAATATTAATAAAATATCTATGAAAGAACATCAAACAAAAAGCATGGAGATGTTCAATTATAACCCATTGACAAATAAAACAATCAAAACCAAAAGTCTGGTTTATTTCAATGGATTTGATGATGCAAACATCCAGAGCACATGACTTAGATGAGATCGTTGTAACTTCCGACACTCACAATTTAGCAAAAAAGTATGGTGATCTCAACTCACCTGTATTAGTACATGCAATGGCAGGCATTCTATTTAAACAAATTGTAATTCAAACTAATGAATTCTGTTGGAATAGCTAAATATTCAAAACCATCAAAAGTTGGCAGCAATGATAAATTATTTACTATATTCTAGTTATCCTTAAAAATATAACAGAAGCTGAGGAAAGACTGTAACTAGTGTAGAATATTTTTCAGTACTTCGACAATTTGAAAAAGTACAGCTTCTGTATTTTCCCCCAATTGATCATTTGACGAACTGTCAGAATAATTGATAAAGCACTCAAAATGAATTGTTAGTTGAAGCCTTAAGTGTCTCATCTGTTATCTCAATTCAGATTCAAGACATCAGAAAGTGTATGATTCCTCTTTCCTGCCAATTTGACAGTGCAACCTCTTCCCCAAAGCAACAATCAGAGTGTCTGTAAAATGGCAGATACAGAAATCTTTCTGTTATACTGACATGTTTGCTCTGTCCCACATATACGTTTTCCTCACACCATCTGTGCAAATGCTCAAAATACACAGAGCGAGCAAAAAGCACTCAAGGACCACGCTGTGAGTGACTGCGAGAGAGAGAAAAAAAGTTCCTTAAAGGTTCTGTGTTATCTTTACCAATTTAAAGGACAAAGGAGTGACACGCTTCGACAGGCCGCGGTGTGATTCATCTTTATCAGCGAACCACACCAAACCCTCAGACCAAGCATCTACTGCCAGACACCACAGGGACACCAGAATGTCAACAATTGACTTACAAACAAAACGCCTCACTTCCCTTTAAAATATCATCACATCTGCCATTTCAAGTTTATAGCCATTGCATCCCACCTCAGCACTGAGTAATTGTTGGCCTAAGGCTGAAATCACGAGGAAATAAGCTTATCACAAACGCAGCAGTTTTAAAGCTCTTACAGGAAATGAAAGAAACTGACAAAAGTAAATGTATTATCTGTAAAGGAGGCAATGATTTTAGGCAAGTGTCAGTCTAAATGTCAGACTTTTAAAAGTGAAGTTTGAGGTGTTATAATTTATAATATATATATAGGTGCATAATTTATCCTTTTCTGTCAAGGAAAGTTTAAAATTTTTCACCTTAGATGCTGTGTGGCATTAAAGCGATGAGATACACAAGGCCGTATGTGCTTACTCCCACTATACTTAAAAAAACTTTCACATTATCAGCAAAGTTCAATACAGTTACAAGAGAAAAGTATGATTTACCTGGATTTCTGCATAAATATCTGTGGCCCTGTTTACATGTGGAATTAAAGATGCATTTTGGTTGATCGGATCACAAGAGGACAACGCTAAATACAGGTGTAAATGGGGTCTTAGGGTGTACTCACACTAGGCACGGTTGCCTTGTACCGTGCCCAAGTGCGATTGTCCCCCCTCCTCACCCCCACCCCCCCCCCCACCCCCGATGGCCTGCACTCACATTGCACTTAACGTACCGGGCTGGAGCACGCTTACGTCATTCACAATGCAACTTTTTGTTTTGAAGACGACAAGAAGAAAAGTGCTTTCTCTAATAGACTGCCTAATAGATTTATAATTTATGCCACGCAGCGATTTTCACTTGATTGCACTGCAAATATCAGAAGATTATTACTGTTATTACAGCTGACTTTGATGGAGGAATTTGCAGCTTTACTCACAAACTACAATTCATTTTCATCAATAAGGTGAGAACTAAGCCCGTTATAAACCTAAATATACTTGAATTAATTGAAAAGTGTATCCAAGTAGTAGTAGTTTGGTGTTTGCTGTCGTAATGATGACAGTAGCGCACAGCTGTTCCGTGCTCCCGCGCGGCCCATTAGATTGAAAGATCTGCAAAAAGCCCATACATTTACCCGCCCATAGATCCTCCCCTCAATGAAATCAGAACAGAAGTGGTTGAAAGTGGACAAAAGAGACGGATTTAAACACTAGGTGTAAACGGGAATGTGTCTACCTCATCTACTTGTGATCCGATCGACCAAAATGCATCTTAATACCAGATGTAAACAGGGCCTGTAAGTCTTATCTATGACTGTAGTTGAGGCCCATTTTCAAAAATATTTCTTGTAAACTTTTGATTCCACTTAGGCCTCTTGTGGAACCCCTTAAACACAGTGAAGGGCCTTGAGGCCCCTGGGGTCATATGTCCAAGTCAAGTCAAGTCACCTTTATTTATATAGCGCTTTTTACAATGCTGATTGTTTCAAAGCAGCTTCACAGTGTTAATAGAAAAATAATGCAACAGAATTTGATTCGGCTGTACAGCCGCTCTGAAGAAAACGGTGATGTCATCCAGCTAATTTCAATTATCATATAGTGTCAATGCGGGCAGATCAGTAATGAGGATGGACTCTTTTTACTTGTGGCATGTATGTAGCTCCAACATGACGCCAGAACAATTTCTTCATAAAAATGTATATAGTTATATTTTTATTGTAATAATGGTAACACTTTAGTTTAAGGTCCAATTCTCACTATTAACTAGTTGCTTATTAGCATGCATATTACTAGGATATTGACTGTTTCTTAGCACTTATAAAGCACATATTAATGCCTTATTCTGTATGACCTTATACTACATCCTTAATCCTACCCAATACCTAAATTTAACAACTACCTTATTAACTATTAATAAGCAGTAATTAGGAGTTTATTGAGGCAAAAGTCATAGTTAATAGTAAGAATTGGACCCTAATCTGAAGTGTGATCGCAATAATTATTAAAATAATATAGTTTGTTAGCCTAACTGTAGACCATTTAAGGTGTGGTCAGATTAGCAAAATATTGGTGAAATTTCACGGGCAAAAAAAGCTCCATTGTGTCAACGTTGCAAATGTTGTATGTGTAATCTGTATGGAGAAATCTTTTACAAGAAATTCCTGACCACTTGGTATTAAATTGACTTGGTTTTGTCCACAAAAATACATCGCTAAACAACGGTAAGTAACCACAAATTGGTGCACTAATAGAATGAGCAGACCTGAGGTTTGCATTTTTCTGCATTTACAATGACTGTTGTTCATCCAAACAGAAATTAAAGTTGGAGATCTGTTTTACAAATGTGGCTTTTTCTACAGTTAGGTCTGAATTAAACAGCTTTAACTCCCCGTGTTCTCCGCACATTATATTAAGAAATTAAATTTGAAATTAATTTGATAGGCTTTCATACCGAACGGGTTTACGCTTCTAACAAGTGCCACTTTTGTTAAGCTCTAGCTGTGCACACTGCCCCATGAAATCCATCATTGGGAAGTAGCAGCACTCTCAATCAGCTGAGATGAACCAGGCTGGTGGACCCATGTCAACATCCGACCTGTCCTACATGTGTCAGAGGCTTGAAATCTTCCACACCAGCAGAGCTGTCAATACAATGAAAGTAGAGAGCAGAGTAATAACCGCTGGGGACTGACTGTGTAAATGGTAACAGATTAATTATTGGAATATGGCCACTGTGCTAATGGTCATTTCAGATAATGCAATTTGATTGTCATTGTTCCCACCACAAAGGGCACACTGGCCCTTTTTTTGTAGTGTTGGATCATAAAGGAATGTAGTTCACTGGGCTTCACCAAAGCTCTGGCTGGGTCATAGCACTGCTGGGGGTGGCCTCCATGTTCCAACTACACACAGATAACAATAACACACAGATAACACACAGATATTGCTCTTTCTTAGCTCAGGAGGTCTCTGCATCATATTGAAATCTAAAGAATAAAAACAAAAAAAGTAAGAGTATAAAGCTATAAAATGACTGTGGAAAGCAGAATTCAAACAATTTGGTTTTGGGAGAATCTGATGAGAATTTTTTGAGTTCACATCAAAATTTCTTTCTTTTGAAATCTGAACACAGTTTGAGACAATGGGCCTTGTCATACACCCGGCGCAATGCCACGGCAGGTGCGATGCAAGGGTTTTTTGCTAGTTTCAACCCGACAGTTATCATTTTCACATCCAATAGCAAATGCACACGTGCCCATCTGTTTGCCCATGGGCGTGCTGGTCTGAAAAAGAGGTGTGTTTAGGCGCATTGTTGGCGCGTTGCTATTTTGAGGCAACTGAAAACGACTGCGCCATTGAGTTTATTTGTAGTATTTTTTGTGTTATTTAAAGGGCATGTTATAATATGCGGCTATTGGCGGGTGCACAACGCAGTACACTCTGCTTATTACACACACAGGGACACACAGCAGCACGCAAACATTTTTAAATATTAAAAATAAAAGGATTCCTCTCTGGAGAAGCATTCAGTCTTTCCGCTCGCAAATTCCGCCATGTAAATAGCAATCCGCCATGGTGCAAGCGCAACTGGCTTTTAAAGGGAATGGGAGATGAGACTCTGATTGGTTTATTGCACGTTATGCCCAAAACACACCCATGACTCATTAAGAGACTAGGTACAACACTTTTGGACCATGCGCCTGGCGCGCCGACCGTTTTTTCCGTCGTTATAAACTGGCAAAAGTGGATTCGGACACGCCCTAAGTGCACCTGCACCATGCGCTTCAGACAATGCGCTCAGATCGTTAAAATAGGGCCCAATATGTCGAACATGTAAAAGGGTGCCCACAATAAATAAAGGGGACAATCAGTAAGGTCTTTGTTGGTTTCATATAGTTCATATATTTTTTAATTGTTCACGATTCAGTTTGATTCATTCAGACAGATCACTCTGAATCATTTGCAGCAATTTTCTCACACCAAAATAGTAACGGGATATTTTATAAAACAGAAAGCGTACTTGATGAGATGATATTTACCTTAATCCATTGATTTCATTCAGTAAACGAAACTTGCAAACATATTTTATCGTTTGTAAGCAATGGAGCAGCTTAACCATATCCTCTGCCCCAATACTGATGAAAGGCTAGAAACGATGCCAAATGACTGTAAAAATGTCATTTGGTGTAACAATCAAGTAAAATGCAATAAAATATTTTAGAATACATGTGAAACATAAAAAAAAATTAAATTCAAGATCAATTATTTATTTATTTATATTTAGTTTTATTTTTTATGAGTTATTCATACATAAATATTACATTTGTGGGGAGTCACACCACATTTTACAAGCTGTCATAAAAAGGTATTTAATATACTTTTTTTAAATTAATTCTTCAATACTTTAAGACACTGGTGACTTACAATTACCTCTTCTTGGGAGAAAAATCTGCGGGGGGAAAAAGAGAAATTTAAGCAAAATTCACCTTGCCCATGAAAAGTCAGTAAATGGTGACAGTGCTGAAAAATACCTTGCAATCAATTAATCAATTGTAAGTCGAAGTGTAAATCCTTCAAAGCTCCTTAAACTGCTCACGGGAGACAAGATGTCACGGTCACCGAGGCCAGCTAACATACCACTAAACTCCCAAACAAGATTTATTTACAAGGTAAATGAAAAAGATTTGATTTTAAAGGCGATAAGCTCCAAAGGAAGTTCTACTGACAGGTCTCTACCAGAAAACTGCATATGGCAAAGGTGACGGAATCAATGATATTAACACCTCTAATTTTCCGCCTCAGGAGAAGGAAGGGAAACTACTCATGTCGTGTAGTAGAGCTGACCCTGTAGATGTGACAGGGCCACATCCAATTAACACCTGTTTGCGATGTGGTGGCACTCTGGTTCTCACAACGTCTAGCGTGTCCAGACGCCTGGACAGATTGATGTGAGCGAGTTTCGAAAGCCGCATCGGCTCTAAATCTTGGCTCCTGTGAAGAGGAAGAACACATTCGTGCTGAACAGACAGTTGTCCTCAAACATTTACCACTGCCAAAGTCAGAGGAGGATAAAATAACACGTAGCAAGAATGCTGTGGATGTTTTTGCAGACCTTTGAAAAACCACAGAGATTAATTACCCTCTGCCCCCGTCTGCCCTACAGATTAATTAATGCCTACAGAAAAAACATGATATATAGTATTTTATATATATATATATATATGGAGTATGTAAATTTTAAGTTTAAGGAATTAAGCTGTGTATTAATTAGTGTGCTGACAGCTTGCTGTGCTTTTAGACAGCTGGCATGAGCAAATCCCAAAGTTTTTTTCAATTAAAAATTTTATTCAACCCTCATACACATTCAGACAGACATGTTTTGCCACAAGCTGCACTTTTAAAATGCCGTGCCAAGATCAAAACAGTGTTTTTCAATCTAAAAATAAGCATGAGAAACCCATGCTTTCGATTTTATTCCATTGTGTTCCGTCCGGTTGCTTTTGAAGATCGCGTCTGACAGAATTGATGACAGGTGAACCTGAAACCAGCCAAATTATATAGTGTTCAATATATATAATAAAATACTAATATTTTAAGTGCATTAAAATAAAAATAAAAACTATATATATATATATATATATATATATATATATATATATTATTCACAGAAGTCCTAAGTACAAAGTAAATATTGTATGTTTTGATAATTTTTTCATTCTTCCTTATAAAAAAAGGCTTTGATTTTTTTTTTTTACTTGACTTAAATAAGTAAATGCATCAATACTTTGACATATTTTGAATATGGTCAAAAACAGAAAAATATTTTCATATTTTTTTTGCCATATTACCCCCCCCCCCCCAACTAGTAGCAGTTTGTTCATGGTGCACACACCCTCACACATGGAGCTCTGCCCATGTTCCACATCAAACGGCTGAATGCCTTTGCGTTTGCCTCTACGGGACAACAGGGAAAGTCAAAGTACAGTACTTTCAGGCATTCCGTTCTTGGGTTCGGCCGACCCCCCACGCTCTCTTTGAAAACAGGACATTGTTAAAACAGAAACATGTTGCTTTTGGCATAAGAGGCTGCTCTCTCCCTGCATACAACGGGGCCTGCAATTAGCATGGCCGGCTCCCCAGAACAAATATTCTCCACTGTAATCCTGCCAGGGCAGCAGAGACACAGCTCGACTGCAAGAATGCTTGGCATTTCCTTTAATGTGCTTTGGCTGAGCTGGGTCAGAGAAAACCAACAGTAAAAGCAGAACATAGACCCACACAACAAAACTTCCTGTTCACACTCACTTTCTCTCTTGAACATGCATGCTTTTTCCATAAAAAGAAAAACATATTTCCATCCCCTCATTCTTTTTACCTGCTACGTTTACAGGTTTTCTTTTATACACGCGCACACACACACGCACACACACACACACGCGCGCGCACACACACACAGACAAAATAAGCTTTCTATTTCCATATCTGGCAAAATTTCAAGTTATATCTTTTCAAGCTACAGTTTCTAAAAGTAGTGCATTCATCCACTTACCATATTACTGCAACCTCTAGGTCAGAGGTCTAAACTGGATTAGTGGAAGACTACCATTCACCTCCATGTTAATTTCAAACACAGGCTCTCTCTAAAAGAGCATTTTTGATGGCCTAAACATGCTCGAAAACTGAAATGAAACTTTGCACACACGTCAAAAGTGGTGAAAATTTACGTCTGATATGGGTTTCAGAATTAGGCGTGGCAAAATGGCTTGATAGCGCCACCTACAACATTTCAACGAAGTGCCCCTCCCGTTATGTTTAACGTACAGGTATGAAATTCGGTAGACACATGTAACAGCCCAATACCTACAAAAAGTCTCCTGGTACGAAATCTGAAAACCAACAGGAAGTGAGATATTTTGAATTTTCTTTGCAATATTGTTGCAAATTTTGACATTTCCAGACGTTGTAGTTTAACAAACTCCTCCTAGAGATTTAATCAGATCAACATCATATTTGCACAGTCTAATCTAAAGGCCTTTGTGATGTTAAATTGCTAAGATCTTGAGTTTTTCCTGAAGGGCGTGTCCGTGGCGGCCTGACAAATTTCGATGTTTCACCATGAAACAGGAAGTTGTTGTAACTCGGACATACAATTTCCGATCTGCCCCAAACTTTACATGTTTGATAAGAGTCCTGGCCTGAAGACATCTACATGCCAATATTCAGTTATAGTCAAAGCGCCACCTGCTGGCAGGAAGTGTGGCACATTGAAGTGACTTTGCCATATTTCTTCTATATTTACCCGCTTAAATGCATATCGCCCACTATTCGCTGTTTTCCTGAGGCCACCAGGCGGCGGTGGCCCCGCGTGCGAGGGCCCTTTCATCGCTGCTTGCAGCTTTAATTTTTTAATGTATTTGAAATAAGTATCTTATTCTCACCAAGGCAGCATTTATTTGATCTAAAATACAGTAAAAAAAAAAAAACAACTAAAAAAACAATGGCAATATTGTGAAATATTACAATTTAAAATAACTGTTTTTTTATTTAAATTTATTTTAAAACATTTCCACAAACCACAAAAAAAAGTTTCTTGAGCACCAAACCACTAAAGAATAATGGCTGCTGAAAAATGGCTTTGCCATTACAGGAATAAATTAGATTTTAAAACATATTAAAAGTTCTTTTAAATTGTAATAATATTTAACAATATTACTGTTTTTTTTATCAAATGCAACCTTGGTAATAATAAAATACTTATTAAAAAAAAATCTAAATTATTACAAATTACAAATACACATGATTGGCATACTGTCTGCGATTTGATGTCCCTTCAAAATCATTTCACTCTGTGGCCATCTTAACAAAGGTCATACAAGTTCAGCTGCTATCTACAGTAGTTGAATGGGAAAAATCGCTATTTGTCATCCATTTCAATGACATTTTAAATCAGCAAACAAATCTGACATCAACAGTATCCTACATTTTCATTTTTTGGGCCATTCTAGATTAAATAAAAACATAGACGATATCTACCATCAGTTTAACAGATTTGACCAAAATTCTCCCTCAATATGTGCAAAAATATGCCAAGGGCCACAGATTCTGTGTGAACCTACCCCGGTTGGCCAAAAATTGAATTCCTCAATATGTCATATTGTAAGTATTAAGTTCTCAAGCAAATGGACTTGAGAAGCTAATTAAATCTAAGACGCTTGACCAATGTCTCTGTGCAACAGCCTGTCCCTGTATCTTTTGGTCTTTTAAGGTCATTCTTCTAGTCTCACATAGAGAGATTATTCTGGCTAAGAACCACTTGCTTAGTAAAGAAAAGAGCATCGGACTGACATGTAAAGGTACTATCCATAACTTGTTTCCTTTTTACATGCCGTTTAAGAGGCATACTGGGCTGATGCGAAGACTAACATCTTTCCATCAGGTCTGGTGACGAGAGAAAATCTACTTAGACATCAAAGGTCAACATATTATTACGGTTTTATTGAGGATTGATTTCCCGAGTAGCAACGGTAGCAGAGTCTATAGATGTCGTTAGGGAACCGTGAAGAGGGCACTGCGACGGCATTATCAATCTTCACTGTCCTTTTACTCCTCACAGTTTGGCTAAAGAAATCCAAGAGGTCACCGAACCTTTCAAAATGAGGCTCATTCTGATAATATCAATAGCACTTATCTATTCAACGTTCGCCCTTGTGCCTGCCAGCTTCCCGTAAATACAAAACACTCCCTTGTGAGGAAGGACGTTTTACCATCGGGCTGAATAGGGTGAACGACCTTAAAGGACAAGCCCATATTTCTGGTGATTCCGATTTGGTTGCAGAGTTGGTTAAATATACTCCTGTCCCTTTCCTTCACCAGCAGCGCAAAGACAGCAGCGGAAGTGAAGTACGAGAGAGAATTTTATCATATTACCGTTTGACAGAAGCAATTGTTTAATGTGAAATCAATAAAATCTCACAATGTCTGCTGACTCTACACACAAAAGATGGCCAGGTTGATGAATCACGACAGTAATGTTTTTCTTATGCAAATGATAACTGCTGAGCGCATACCATTACAACACTGCAAAACATGTGCTTTGGCCCACGCTCCTCACGGCACTGAACGCAAACAGATGTATGAGGAGATTGGAAGAAAAACAACTTTACGCAACAGCCAGAAAATGCATCACGTTCTCAAGCAACAAAATGCGTATTATGTACGCCAGATAGGTGGGTAGTGTCTATACACGGTTTATTAAAAACGTGTTGCTTTGGGCTAGCATGAGCAAAACAAACTGTATTAGTAGTGACAAATCTTCAGATTTTAAGTATTAAAACCACCCAAAACTAAAATGTCTTTTCATATTTTCTGAAGGAAATATGAGTGGTGCTTGCCTGTGCAAAACTTCTTGTTCTGAGTTTTGAGCACTTCTGAAACAGACTCATTGGGAAAAAATGTGCCTCTGCCTACATACAAAGCCAATACACAAACACATACTAGAGGCGGTAAAATGATGGTCCACTTTAGACATTCTACTAACTAAAAGGATCTTTGCAACTACATGTCAACTAACTCTCATTAGAGTATTAGTAGACTGTCTGCTTAATATCTACAAACTTTTTATTTTGATGGTCCCTAACAGACATTTTACTGACTATAACTAACTATGCAACTACTTCAACCTATTCTACTAACCCGAACCCTGACACCTAACCCTAACCTAACAGTCAACTAAAAGTCTACTAATACTCTAATGAGAGTTAGTTGACATGTAGTTGCAAAGTTACTTGTAGTTAGTAGAGTGTCTAAAGTAGACCATCGAAAAAAAGTGTAACCCAACCTTTCACACATTATGATTACAGGGCAGATTGATTAATAAAGACTTATTTTGCATGGTTCCTTGAAAAACTCGCCTGGTACAGGATTTCACTTGTGATGGTTTCCCAGAATGAACAGCTGAAAGGTGCCCAAAACCCCTTTAAAATCAGCCAACATACCAGCTTAACCAAGCTAGGAGAACATTAGCAAATCAGCTTAGTGTTTTTTTTTTTTTTTTTTTTTTTTGTACAGGTATTGCTTAGTGTAAGATTTTTTGGCCTGTTTTATTAGCCTGGCACCACTAATAAAGCACTGTAAAAGGACAAAGGCATCAAAATGATAGGCTGATAGCCACTGAAAAAAACAACAACAACGAGATACTCATCAAGAGAATTAAGTATCTATTAGACACAACATCTCTAGCAAATTGACAACTCTACAAATATACAAGCAAAACAACATCCCAGACTAGACACAACATCACAATAAACAAGTGACAACTGCAACACCTCTAAAGCACTAGTCAAAACAACATGACAAGTACCTATTAGTAAACTAAAACAGGGGGTAAACCTTCAAAAATAGCCACAGCCTGCTTCAGGGATGACAAAACGCACACCTGCCGTAATAAAACAACAAGGCCCTGCACCCGTTGCTAGGACTGTTGTGATAACAAGCATGTATTTTTATGTTTAATTGCCAGTGTGCCACCATCTCAGCCTGAATGCACAGGCACGCTCAGAGAATGCGAGCAAGTATCCATCAGGGACTGCATTTTTCAACGCAACATTTGCATTCTGATAGCTCTAAAAGGAGCCTTATCAGCCACTAGTAAATCAGCTTGTTTGTTTGTTTAATCACAGGCTTCTGAAAAAAAGCAAGATGCCACTAAGAAAGGAGGAAAAAATACTCTTTTGCTACCACACCCTTTACAAAAGAAAGGGAATTACAACAAACTATGTTAAAAAAAAAAAAAGGCTTCAGGGATGACAAACACATTGTTATGCAATGGCTTAGTGAAGGCAAAATATGTGTTGCTGTCTCAAAGTAACAAAAATAGTTTTGTGAAACAAGTATTTGTTTAGGGTTCTTATTTAGGGTGAAGTTTAAAATAGAACAAAAAATAGCTTGGCAAAGGACCTACTGCACTTTTTGTACAAAATAAATATTCTTATTTTGTACAAATAATAATAATAATAAAAAATATATAATAATAATGTTCTCATGTTTTTTGTTAATGTGTTCATTTAAATTAGTTCAGAGGTTAAATCATCCCTTCATTGAAAAATTTGTGCTCAGATATATTATTTTTGGATTCTCTCAAAACTAATAAGAAAGCTCATTCAAAATAGCAAACCTAATTACAGATAATTAAGAAGAATGCTTGGAAGAACAATGCATCAAATTCTCAGCATCTTTAATAACATGAATGTTTCATGAAATTTACCCTGCAACAATTGTACATAGACTTATTATAAAGCCGTTAGCCGTTTATGCAAAATCAAGCAACTGAGTGTTCAAACACATATTTTAAAGATGAAACCCATCCAGGATGCATTAAATAGCATGATGACATTATGACTACTGCAGAAAGACATGCGCATGCAGGTACAAGTCTGTTTCACACTGGAAGTAGACAGAGAGAAAGATAATGAGAATAGAGAAATATGAGGTACCTTCAATCTTCTGCTGGGCCGTCTGACAGGCTTCCTGGCTATCGAACTCAAATGGGTTGTTGCATATTCGTACACTGTCACATTCACACTTCCCATCAATGATGTTACAGCCTGTAACCAGGTTTTCATTGCATGGCTCAAAGCCCAAGAGCTGGTCGTCATCCCAGTTTTCATCTGAACGAAAATGAAAGAGACACATATCAGTAAGTATGCCACAGCAACAGAAATTCATAATAATATGTTACCAAACAGAGTATTTTTAAAATTCAGAATCAGGGCAGATATATTTTCACAGTATCATTAAGTTCGCGGGTTCCCCAAAGCCAACTGGTCTGGTGATGCTGAAGTAATAAGGCTACTGAATGCTAGAAAAGAGCACATGGCCAATTACATGTGCATTTGAGGTCTAAGAGGTATCGTAGAACTCAAGAATAGGAGAGAAACGTAGACTTGATATAAAGGATTATGCAGTTTCTATGTTCCTAGCCTCTCTCGACTTACACAATAGATAAATGGTGGCAGAGAGCAGCGCATTTTCAAAATAAAAATGACCCCGGCCCTGAAGACGCTTCTATCTGCCAGCAACATTATGAAGTCTTATTTGCAGTGCAAACACACATTGCTGATACAAGCGCTGGTATTTCAGCCCACTGCATGCTCACCTTATCAATGCGCATGCATGTTTGTGTGCTTAGTACAGATGAATACACACTCAAGATGGGCACATACCAGGGATGGCTGATATATTGAATATTTATTTTAAATTAAATTATTTTACATTTTATTTAATAAAAACTTAAATATTATATATATATATATGTGTGTGTGTGTGTGTGTGTGTATTTCAATAAATGTTATATTATTTTTTTAAAAGCCCCTCTTTCTATGGTATTCTGTTCCCTAGAAAACACACACAAAAAACAGCTGAAACCAGTCTATGATGGTTTGAGCTGGTCTTATCTGGTTTCACAACCTAATCAAGGTGTTTAGGTTCCCAGACTGAACAGCTGAAAAGTGGTCAAAACCTCTATAAAACTACCCAATAGACCAGCTTTACCAGCAAATCAGCTTAGGATGGTTTATTTATTTATTCATTTATTTCAGTATTTCTCAGTGTAGGCGTATAAGACATTTTTGGCTGTTTTAACAGCCTGACACCACTAATATCATATTATTGTATATATATAGAGAGAGAATTAAAGTAACACACTGCCCGGCCAAAAAACAAAAAGGAAAAAAAAGTTGCTGTTTGGATTTAAATAGGCAAATGGTTAAGAGTCTATGATTGGATCATTATTGCAGTGATTTTTGTGTTTCTAGCATGTTATATGTTTGGCAACAGTTCTTTTTACCCTAATTGATGGAGTGTGTAGCTTTTCATTTCTTAAACAACCATGTAGGAAGACACTTCATGGCCATATTCCAGGATGACAATGTCAAGATTCATCAGGCTCAAATTGTGAAAGAATGGTTGGGAGGGAGCATGAAGAATCATTTTCACACATGAATTGGCACCTCCAGACCTTAAATTCATTGAAAGTCTTTGGGATGTACTGAAGTAGACTTTACCAGAGTGCTTGACTTCTGGATTGTCAATACAAGATCTTGACCAAAATTGATGACCTCTTGATGGAAATAAATGTTGTGATGTTATCAGTTAGGGTTAGAAGAACTGTTGCCAAACATATAACATGCTAGAAACATAATAATCACTGCAATAATTATTCAATCATTGACTCTTAAGCAAACAGCCTAACAGCGACTTTTTTTTTTTTGCCCGGGCAGTGTATATTATTATTAAATTATTTTAATACATGTAATTTGGCCATTCACTTTCCATGCCAGATCTTAACATAAATGACAGTTGAGCTGAGTTGAGTTTCAATTAATTGGTCCAAAACACTGATTTATTTGCATATACATCAACCAGCCCCAGTGCATACTAAGTACCAGCGCATGCATGTAGATGCGTCTGCATGCATGTAATTTGTATTTTTCGGTCTCCGAGGAATGCAGCCTGCTTGCCAACAAATAACGGGCCTTGCTCTTCAATGAGCAATTCGGCTGTTGAGTCAGAAACATTTCTGTAGAAACCTGCCTCGTACTGCAGAGAAACCTACAATTAAGATTTAGCAGAAATTAGACTACATGAACTACTAAATTACTTTGTTTTGTATCCATAACTTCTCAACCCCTGGGTGGGTCACTTTAAATACTCAGAGGATAAACAAGTCATGGAAAAACATTCCTTTCACCCGCCCTGTGTCTGTTCACTGTAGTGTCAGTCACAGCTGCACTTGCGGCCCAGTGTTTCGGTCATCTGGATATGATGGGTGTGTTTGCAGCTGTACGGCACAACACCCATACCGTGGGCCGCAAGAACACAAGGTCCCTATCTATAGGGGACTGTGAATATGTGTGAGCTTGTGCTCTTCTAACAATCAAGGACTGGAAGCTGATGTTCCAAAGCCCCTGCGCTTGTTGTTTTCACCAAAGCCACAGGGGTGAAGTCCCCAAATAGCTGCTGTCAACAGCTGATTCTTCAGTAACTAAGCATGGCTCTCCAGACCAGCTTTGGGTCGTTTAGCTGGGCGTGGAGGGTTGAGTCCCCTGCCAAACAAGGGTTGTCAGTAGCCTGGCATAGGGTTCACATGATAAACACATCGTGGTGGTCCAAACCACACTGTGGCATTCAGCTTGGCATGTTCACAGACAGCATTGCCTTGAAGACCTCCTGGGAAGATCCTACTTACGAGTTCAGAAATCATAATTACGACGTGATGTGCATTCAAGTGATTTCAGTCAGATTAAAATAGATGCAATTTCAGATTATATTCTCTCTTTTTTTCACTTCCTGACAAACACAGGATGTGTTTAGTTCTAATGCAACATAATGAAGAGAAAATATGCAAAATACGTGTAACTGATGTGCTAACTAAAACATTTTTTGTATTACATTGTTATTAAAATGGCAAACCAAGTCAGCCCATAATCCAGTTACATGAGCCATATTTACTGGCAAGCTTTAGCATTATTCAATACAAAAATGCATACTAGAGATGTCAATCAATTAAAAATGTTAAGCAAATTAATTACACAATATGCTTATTAATAAGATAAATCAATTTAAAATCACAATATTTACTAAGAAAAGCCCAGAAATTAACATAATTCAAAGACATTATTGTGTCTGACGAGCATATCATTAAAGAGACATTACAAAGCCATTAAATAGACATTACAACAAAAACAGTTTGTTGTATTTTCTGAATGTAAGCATATCACTGGTGTTTTTAGTTAAAAGCATTCAGTTATTTTTATAAAATATAAATTAATATGTTAAGCTGATAACCCTAGTACAATGTAATTGGTACACATTCACAATTACAACTTCTATCATGACCAATTTGCCGGTATCATGATGAGTATTTAATTGATACGCCTCCAAACCCCAAAAAGACAATCAGGGCTCAATAAAATATAATTTCCCACTGGAAATTACAACACTGTGGAGGATTCCATATGCGTTCATTTTGAAAATACGATCATTTGGATGCACTTGACAGCAGGAATACTGTAGTGCTGTCACAAGTCTAAAATGGAACCATCTTAGTTTTTACATTCACTATAACAAGTAAAAAAGTAACAAAAGTAGGGACCGATTTTTTGTTCTGTATTGTGACGTACATCTGAGTGAAGCAGATTATCGAGAAAAAAAAGAAAAAACATGGTGCGGGGACTGTTGATTGGATGGAGGCAGATCTGAATGCGAGCTTTGGGTTGATTATACATTTTGATTGACAATTTTGAGCTTTGTTTTGTTGAAAAATTTGGAATAAGATCAATAAGACACAACATCAATAAGACATAGGATAGGGTGAATTTACACTTCATGCCGACTTTAAAATATTCTTCTTAAATGTTTTCACATTCTCTGTCACATATTAGGAGATGAATTACATAATAAAGGTAATATTCCTCCATTCAGATCCATTTGAATAAATCTTACATACATGATACAGACAAAATTCTTTTTTCCAGTATTTGCTGCAATCGAGTGGAAACAGCCAAAACTGTCTGCAGGGTGCTAGAGCACACAGGGCCTGAGTTATACACTTTCAAAAATGAATTTATAACCAAAAAATCAAAAAGCGCCTTTGGGGGGTTATTACAGTTCAGACAACATATACTTAAATATGGCTAATGAGGCTAATATAGATTGTATGGTAGATGAAGAGGCAACTAAAACAATCTCACAAAAGGCTTGTAGAATCAGAAAAACTTAAGGAATAAATTGAACCCACATTCAACACAGCGGTTCTTCATAAACAAGCACAGTGAAAAGTGTTGTTTTGCTGATATCAAGGCATGATCAAGGCATGATATCAAAACGCTGCTCGTCCTCTGCTAGCTGATACACGGCCTTCCTGCTGTACTCTGCAGTGGCACCTGGTTGTTATCAAGGCAGGAGTCTTTCCTGAAGCAAGAAATGCTTGCTAATTTGCAACCAAACCAATTAATTACTCTGTCAGGAAAAGGCAGCATTTTCAACACCTACTCGTTAACTGCTACTCTGCAACAAATGAAAGACAGTGAAGATAGGAAGACAAATGCTCGTTATAAATAAGAAAGGCTATTAATACCCCAAATCTGGAAATAAATTCAACAATTACATCATAATTGAGCATATACTTAATGCATATTCCTGCTGTTAGAGTGGACGAATCATCAGTGCAATTAATGTCAATGAAATGTATTATTGGTAACACTTCACAGGGTCTCATTTGTTAACATTAGTTAATATATTAACTAACATGAACTAACAATGAGCAATACATTACTGTTTTAACTAATCTTTGTTAATGTTAGTTAATAAAAATACAGCTGCTCATTGTTTGTTCATGTTGGTTCACAGTGCATTAACTAACGTTAACAAATAAAACTTTTTTAATGTATTATTAAATGTTGAAATTAACATTAACTAAGATTAATAAATGTTGTAGGAGTATAGTCCATACTAAAGTAGTTAACTAATGTTAACTAATGAAACCTTTATTGTAAAGGGTTACCATATTATTATTTAAATAAGGGTTACTTTAATTATTATCAAATTTAAAATTAATGTATAATTAATAAAAGTAATATGTAGGCAACCCAGCCTAATGGATAATGTTAACCAATAACTAAATAGCCAACACAATCTCTCTTTTACATTTTGGCGAACTGGTGACTAATATGCATGAATTCGGTCTCATTCATACATTTAGGTACAATCTGCTTACTGCTGGTTGGGTTTAGGGGTGGGGTTATGGGTTTCCGTACAAATCACATTGTATGATTTCATAAGAAATCACCATCTTGTAAAATAGTTACTTTTTTACAAAATCAGGTTGAAGTTTAGGCCTCAGGTTTGACTCCATTCGGGTATGTAATGCCTATCTTCACAATCCAATCATTTCCCGCCTTTTTTTCCCCTTATTGAATATACCGTTTCACTCTGAATTGTCACATTACAGAAGTAAATGGGCTGCAAAGCCAATTTAAAATTGAGGGGTAGAAGTCTTTTTTGCAACAGCGTCTATGGTCTGCATCGTCTGTTCATTGTTCAAATGCAGAGCCCCTTTTGACACCAACTTTCCAGCCTCTGAATTATAACCACAAAAAGTCCCGCCGGCCCCTACGCAGAACCCCCTGAGGACACTTAGTACTCTGAGGAGCAAAAGAGAGACTTCAGGGAAGTGCGTGACAGGGAGGCTGCCGAGAGGGGGTACACATTTCCGCTTGTCTTCACTGACTACACCAGACAACCGGTTCTCTCTCAACAAATTTCAGCCTGCCTGTGCTGTCCCTTTTTGTGAAAAAGAAGAAAAACATAGACGCAGACATGCACTTTGGCTGGCAGCAATACTCTGCTTTAAAGAAATAGTTTGCTCAATAATTCTGTCACCCTCTACTCAGCCTCACCATGTTACTCCAAACCTGTATTACTGATCCCGTCTTTTTTTTTTAATGCCATTACAAAGAATGGAGTTTCAAAATAGTCACATGATTCAGGTCTCGACTGACTCATTGTTCCGTCAATTAATAGCTCACTTGAGGGGAAGAACGTCAATAAATAATGACTTCAATTTCTTCAAACAACATCAGGTTTCCAGAAGACTTGGAATATAGCACACATCTCTTATTTACAGTGCTTTTGCATTCTTTTTTAATCTTGAAAGCTCCAATCATTTTAACAGAGTGTCTATTTTCACCAAGTGCAAATAGCCCGCCTTGTTGGGAAATGCCGTTTACACTAACTCTGCCCACCATTGTCTGATTGATCCAGACAAAATTACAAAAGAAACCTGGCTAATAATAGGATCAGTGGCGTAAGAGAGTAAGGCGAGTATTGTTAGC
Organism: Rhinogobio ventralis; assembly: GCA_039654625.1. Classification (NCBI taxonomy): domain Eukaryota; kingdom Metazoa; phylum Chordata; class Actinopteri; order Cypriniformes; family Gobionidae; genus Rhinogobio; species Rhinogobio ventralis. The sequence continues at coordinate 23,960,302 of CM077202.1, read as the reverse complement.
TTTTGACGAGACCGACCCGAGTTTGAATCCGCATTCGTCTCCCTTTTCCCATTGCATATCATCTTGGAGAAGTATTTATTTTAAACAAAAATTAAGAAAATATTCAAACAGTGGAAATAAAGTGCCAAACAGGTATTTAATAGCAGAAATAAAGTGTTTATCAGGTAGGGTTAGGGGTAGGTTAGGGGTAGGGGTGGGCTTTAGGGACAAGGACAAGCAATGTCCCAATAAGGCATCATCCATTTACGATTTTAATAAATATAATAATTTTCACCGAACATGTTGTAATTATTGCATACTGTTTTATAATGTACTACAATACACTGTGGAGCAAATTAGGGCTGCACGATTCATCGAAATTAAACCGAAATCACGACATGGCTTAGTGCGATCATGAAATAGAATACTGCGCTTTTTCATATTAAAAAGCTCTGAGAGTTTGAGTCACTTATGATGTGCACTGGAAAAGCAAAACGCGCCAAACATTACGGTTTTACTCCAAATTCACTTCATAACGTCAGTCAAGTGTTTGAAATAACTTCCATTTGGGATCTGAAGTGGATTCTTATCACAAAATGAGGCAGACAGTATATTATTTTGTAGTATTCTATACTTTAATTAATGCTATGTAGATTAGCATTGCATTATAAATACACTTTATTCTTATGTAAATACCCGAGATGGCTTGAAGAACAGATAAACCATATATTGTCGCAGTCGTGTCTTTATTATCTTCATGTTTAATAAGTCAAAGTGTATCTTCTTTTTATTCAGCTACAGCAATAGCTGGATGCCTTTGTCCATAAGGATTTCCTGCAACAACATTAGTTTTATTACTTCTTTGAGGCATATTTGGTCTTTCAGTAAATTAAAAAGAAAAAAAAAACATGCAGATTCCGAATGCACCTGCTAGTGAGGAAAAATGACACTAGACATTAAAATGAGTGGAACTGCTCTTATATCGCTACAACTTGGAGAACCTTCTTAGTTTACTTCTATCACAAATTGCATTAAGTTTCCCAATCACCGCATAACCTTTATTTAGATGGGTCACTTAGTGTTTTTGGCAAAGGAATGCCTTAGACAAAAAGAACTCCGTCTGACAGTGATTAAGGCCAATGTGGAGCTGCTTTGTTAGCAGACAGAGTCCAGGGTTTGTGTGGATGATGTTAAAAAGGGCAGGCGTGCTTCATTCTCCAGGTGTTCTCTGCAAACAGATTGTGTATAATCACGTTCCATTCTTCCCAGTCTGAATCCATTTAAATTATAAAGACCACTGCTTTTCTCCTAGTCAGGAAGATTATAATTTGAGCCTGGTGCTGTATGAACAGTAATGTGGTGCAGTCAGTTGTGGATATGAACTGTCAAGCTCAGGGCTCCAATTCCAGATGGGTGGACAAGGTGAAGCTTCAGTAAATATACTGCTGCATAAATGGTCATTGCGAGTATGTCAAAAATTTCAACCATGCATGTTGTCAAGGAGAAGGATGTCAGCTACACAAAAAAATTACAGCACAACAGGAGAGCAGGACAAGTACAACAATGTTTGTTGAGTAATTATGTGCATATGCTGTTTTAACACATTAAGGCACTAATTTTACATTTACATTTAGTTATGCAGAAATTCAACTAATAAATTCAACACACATTACATAGTGTGTGAAAGACTTCAAAATAAATGATTTTGCTCTTATGGTCTAAAATAATTTACTGTGCATTTCAAAGTAGTTAATAAAGTCTGTTGGACTTTTTGCACAAATGCACACAGAAACTCACAAAGTCATTCTTTAACACCAAGGACGTTAACTAAAAAGGTAATGATAAAGTATATAGTTCTAAAAATCATTCTAAATATAAAAGAATAGCAGAGTCCACACCACAACTATAACAATAACGGCACAGAGAAACGATATCCTTGGAATCATTTTTAGAACTATTTTTTTCCAGCTGATGAACGATAAAAACCGTGGTCCGTGAGTGAAAACATAAACACACTGGAGAGCTGCTTTATAGTAAAAAATGAAGTTGTACTTTTTGATGAAACGAGACACTGACACTGTTTTTTCATGTTTAATATGGTAAAGCTGCTTGATTTTAAGCAATCTATTGTATAAAGTGCTATATACGTGACTTTACAGGAGTGCCGAATTGAAGAGCTCTTTCAAACATACCCACGCTGCTATGATCAGATGCTTTTCTTATGCTTTATGAAAAAAATGCCTGCTGTTTTCTCAAGTTTGTTGTGTGTTTATTTTGTTATTAAGAGGAAAGCATGCAGCACATATCTACATATTCATATAAACTTCACTCTCATCAGTGTGGGCAGCATCAGATGTTGGCTAACAGTATATCGCTGCTCACGTATTTCGAACTTCGTTTTACCCCTAAGCGAAGAATGAAAAAAAACTTTGCCGTGAGTATATCGGGCCTTTACTTCACCCTCATGTCTGCATGACATTCTTTCTTCTGCTGAACACAAAATAAAGCATTTTTAATAACAACTGGCGCAAGGGTGGGACAACCTGTCACTCAAATGAGATCACAGCAATAGCAAACCACATCGATCCAATCAATTCCCAATGGACAAGTCTCGCCCTACATTTTTCTCTTGTTTGAGAAGCCGGTTCATTTGGATTTACATCACAAAGGGGAAAAAAGACTATCGCAACTTCCGTTTCATGTCAACTATAGGAATATTATTTCCATTTTCCACTATCCTTTTAACTTAGTGCTAGAGGATGATATATGTAATAATCTTAATCATATATCCAATATCAGCGGGTACCAAAATCATCTGATAGCCAAATTCTCAGAAGACTGAAGTTCAATTTATATGTTCATTCCTGGCTCCATACTAGGTCTTCCACTTCCTGGCTTCATAAAAATAGAGCAATCTGTGATTTACAAGGCACATTTTTCTGACACTGATAAAATCTTGTATAATCATCGGGCAACATATGAATGTCAACAAACAAATAAAGCCGTTCTAAAAGAAAAACACATAAGCAAAAATAATCAAAGTGTTTCATAGATTTGAAACATTTGCAGTTGTATTTTCGAATATCTCTTGAAAAATGCTATGATATTGAGTGTAACAATTCACTTGCAGATGTAAAACACTAGGACTGCACCTGAACCCTTTCAAAATTGATGCAGTGACCAGTATGAGCTGTGTGTAAAGGTCTTTTCTTTTTGAGATAAAGCCTAAAGTAACTCTAAAGTCACAGGGCTGCCAAGTATAGCTGGCTTCACACAGGGACCCCTGACTGCTTTCTCTGAATAGAGAAGCGGCACATCATACATCACTTCCCAGGGAAAGCTCACCTGGAGGGTCCTGACACTAAACCCCCTGGGTGTTCCATGTGATGTGCTTGGTAAGCCCATCTCCAGAGAAACCCGCGGGGCATTTCAGGACCATCATCTCGAATATATGTGTTCACAAACAGCCTGTCAAAGTAATCTCATGCTTTGGAATGCACTGGAATTTATGGACTTCGACGTGAACCTTATGGTCAATTCGAACAGAAAATGGCTTCTGTTGGTTTCTCCTCCACCCTGTGGATTGGGATGCTCTATTTAAAGGAACAGTTTGCCTAAAAATGAAAAATTCTGTCATTATTTACCATTATTTATTTATTTGTGTCATACCAAACCTGAATATATTTATTTCTTCCATTAAACAAAAGTTTGAACGTTTAAATCTGAGTGTGTTTGGCTTCAGAAAACTATAAATTAAGTCATATGGGCTATTTTGCTTTTGTGTTTTGTGTCCTTTTTGAGGCTTTGTTGTCAGTTTTATTTTATTTAAAACACAACCAGGAGTTTCTTTTTGTATTCCACAGGAGACAGAAAGAAAGCCAAACAGGTCTTGAATGACAATAGAGTGAAAAAAAAGATGACAGAATTTTCATCTTTTGGGTAAACCTTTCCTTTAAAAAAGTGATGTCCCACAACACACAGGACTTTGAGATATTAGTTATTCATGGTGACTCATGGCAGGCATGGCAGTTGTACTTTCTAATTCACTGTTTAGACCCTCTGAGGTCTCAGTTTGTTAGGAGGTGAGGGTGGAGGTTAGCAGGACGTGGCCTATAGTGGCATTCGCTGCGCTCTCTCATCTGACTCATTTATCTGACAGCCGTAGCTGTGGCACTCAGTGCCGCAGTGTTTTCTTGGCTGAATTACAGCAGATGTCACCTCGGCAGTTACATGTCAAACGGTCGAGATGCCTTAAATTTTCATTGCCAGCCACACTGAAACCTGACCCGTGACATTGCAATGCATGTCCTCTGACCAAGTCGGCGTTACAACTTGGACTATAGGCCTAACAAGCGACAGGACTCTACAGAGTATACCGATACAGATTGTGAGAAATCTGTCTAAAAATCAGTCTTGATAATTGCAGTGCCAGTGATTTTCTTCTGATGACAACACATTCTGGCAATTGCTTCATTAGTGTACATGGTCTGCAAAGATTCAGTAAAGATTCATGGCTTTGATTCCTTCTTCAACAGCAGAAACACGAAATAAAAGGATACTCTACCCAAACATAAAAATTCTCTCATCAATTAATCACCCTCATGCTGTCCCAGATGCATATGACTTTCTTTCTTCTGTGGAACACAAACAGAGATTTTTATAATCCATCTCTATGAGTCCTCGTAAGGACCCTTAAAGTTTATGCTTGAATAACTATGCAAAACAAACACAACAGTAACCCCAGTTGATGTAACCCCAATGTCTTCTCAAGAGAAACAATAGGTGTATGTGAGAAGCGCGCCACAAACGTTTTGTGTAACTTGCTCGGGAAGGATGGTCACTTGATGACGTTACATCAGGCGTGAAATCATGAACCAGCATTTAAAAGTTGTATGGAAACGATGATTTGTAGTTTATGAGGTTTAAAATGTTAGTATTTTTCTCACACACACCTATCGTTTCGCTTTAGAAGACATTGATTCATCAACTTTGAGGGACCCATTCAATTACATTATATGGACTTATTTTTCTAAAAATCTGTTCAAAATCTGTTCAAAATCTGTTCATCTGAAGTAAAGAAAGTCATATAGCCTACATATGGCATGAGAGTGCACAAATGATTATTAGGTCTCCATGATTCTAATTTTCATTTTTGGGTGGAGTATCCCTTTAAGTCATTTAAAAAAAAAATGGTGGCAGGCCTATAAATCGGCAGATATTTGACATTGACAGCACTGTGAATGAATTTCTGTTTTCAAAAATGTTGCATTTTGAGGAACTATAATGCATATAATAAGTGTGCATTTTATTTTAATAAATTACATATGTAAACAGTGGGTTTACGTTCTCATTTGAATTTTTATGAGCTCAATAACATTGATAGGACAAATACAGTTTAAAACGGGATGTTCATCTGTAAAATATCAGTCAGTTCTGGATAAAACAACATATCTTGAACCATTTGATTATTTTCTATTTATTTATTTTGCTTCAGTTTACGCGTTTTTTCAATTTCATTAATCTCAGACGCAGAAACTAAACAGCATGTTAAAGTTCAAAGCTCATTATTATGTAATCATATACACTGACGCTAAACAACACGCGTCCAGTGCCCAATATCGTTACACTTGAGTGGGGCTTCATAACACAGGATTTAAAAACACTTCAAAAACAACAAATAGCCTATGAAATATACTAAACCAGGATTAAAAAGAATGAAAATCCCTACAGAGAAGACCCTGAGCTAATACATGCTTGCCAGCACAATTAACTGAATCAAGGTGAGGTGAGAAAAATGCATCCTGAGAAGCAACCTCATGACTGAAAGTATAAGCGTACGTCCCCCGACAGTCCGATGTCAAATATACTGGCTGAGGCGCAAGTTAAGTTGCATAGCAGACATTCCTATGAAAAACCAACAAGCCTCGGCGGAAAGAGCGAGGCTGGCACCACGTCCAAAAACAGCACGGAATCCGTTAGCCATACCCCAAAGAAACGGAAAACCGACATGCTGCAAACACATTAACCAGCTCGCCTCTCTTTCACTCTACTGCACACGACAGTTATGAAGGCAGGGGAAATGTGTTATTGTGTAGGCTACTAGACAGGACCGACGCTTAGCCTACATTCTGATTCATGCTGTTACTATCCTCTCCATAATGGCTTTACAATCACATCACGATATCTAATGAGCCCTGATAATGGTTCATTTCTACTCTAATTAGCTGTAATAATGATTCATAATGTTCAGGAGTTTGTTTTTCTTTTTTTCTCTCGAAACTAATAGGCTACACTACTGTAGTCTGAACCAGGTTATCCTCTAACATCTTAATAAACAGCACAGTGTATCGCAGATTTACTATAGCAACACTTTACACATTTTCTTTTCCTTTCTATATAGACGGATACTGTGGCAAGCCATTTTAACATCCATTCTTTAAATCTGTTACTAGTAGATTTTTTAATTACGAGTAAATACTAAAAATATTTTTTTTTTCAGTTTCTCTAGTATGAAATATAGGAAAGTAACAAATTCATTGTTACCGGATTTTTTTTCTATTTAATTATATAGGGATCTGTGGATCAGATATGGACTATTCACTTATAACTATAGGCTATATGTAGGCTATTCCAATGTTGCGGTTTATAAACCTATATTAGTATCTATTCATTGGATGGTAGGCTAGAACTTCCATTCTAACTTGGAATTCCAACGGCGTATTTCAATTGTTACCAACATTTTAATCTTGCTAGTAAGAATTGTAGTGGGATATTTGTTAGAATGTATACTTGTAACTAATGGGATAGATACTACTACTACTACTAAACAAACAAGTATTAGTACCACTTGGAATAGAAGTGAATAGTTCATATCTGAACCAAAGATCCTCAGAATTCAGAGATAAATCCGTGCAATTTTAGCAGTAACAATGGAACCGTTGCTTGTTACTGTTGGGATGTAACCAACTAGTATGAAATAATAACTAGGTCTACAAATGAACAGTAACATACAATGATAGGCCTATTAGTTAGTTTCATTACAGTGTTAAAAGAGCTTGCCAGAAAACATCCGCTTTGGTTTAGTTTCACCAATAAATACAGACGGAGGCAGAAGTGATGTGATTTATTTAATTCCTTTCACCATCATAGATTCGATTAAAGCAATTAACATAGATGTCAACTTTTCAGAGAGTGAATGAAATGTGTATACAGACCTTCACAAACTCCAACCTCGTATTGCGTAATGGAGCCGCGTTTTAACGGGGGTCTGATCACGCACCGGAGTCCGCGGTCGCAGGTCCCGTACAGACCGTAAACGCCGCCGCAGCTCTCGTTCTTCTGCTTGGCACAAACCGAGCAGCAGTCGCAGATCCCCAACACCACCGAACCCGTGCAGTGCTTGGGCTCCTCGCATTTGGATTTATCACAGGGCAAACAAATGAGCGCCCGACTGTTTTTCGCGATCAGCACCACAAGTTGGAAAATCAGCATGCATTTCATAAGAAGATACATCCTGGAGGAGGCCATGAAGGAAAAGTGGAAAAAAATATATATATATCCAACCCAACCCCTGTCCCCCAAACTACACGATGAGGAACAGATCGTCCAGCCAAACCAACAAATAACAGAAGAAAACGGCGACTCTGGACGAGCGCGAGAAATGTGCCGTTCAGAAAGACGCGTTTTCTTGTCGAACAGAATAATACTGCGTTCCTGGCGTTAAACTTTTGTTGACGAAAGCCACCAAAAAGGCATCCCCCTTCAGATGAACGACACCAGAAGAACTATCCCACGCTGTACAACCAGTGCATGGCTTATGCGTCACGATTTCTCCACTGTTCCGTCCAGTTTGTTTTTGCGGAGGAAAACTTTCCTCACGCGCCTCTTCCTTGGAGTCTTTCGTATAGGCTACACGCCTGTCCTGCGCCTATAAAGCCAAAGCGCGATGTTTATCAGTAGTTCCCTGTCGAAGGTAACACGGTCCTGTTGTTTTATTTTTGTTGCCAGCAGAGATTCATTCAGCTGTGTGAATAAATGTTTCCAGCTATCGCGTCCGTCTCATGTCTACCGCTTGCGCTCGCTGCTGAGCATTCAGCTCAGTCCCTCACCGTGACCTCATAACGGAACCACTCCCATCTCGCATTACTTTGCTCCATTGGAGAGTTCGTTCGTTCCAGATATGAGACACAGGAAATGCTGGTAACACGACACGCTCAAGCGCAGGAGTCTGTGATATAGTTCCCGCTGGTGAAGGTGCATGTGTGGAATGTGGGGCCCGCATAACTTTGAAAGAATCTCGACTTTGTGTGGCTGCACACCTTCAGTACGATTTTGTAGAAGGAATTGTTATGTCTTGTTTTGGCTATATATTGTTTCCTAACATCCAAACAATGTTTTCTTTATTTAGCCTAGGAGTATTTAGCCTATAGGCTACACACGATATCAGAGAGACAGCATGTTAAAACACATATTCATTGCGAAGTTAAGTGTATGTTAACATAGCTTAAACATAAATAGGTTTTGTAAAACAATATCTTTTTACATGTGTAGGTTTCAAAAATCTTTATGGTCTTATTGTGAGTCTTGGACAAACCCATTGCAACAATTTCTCTTACATTGTACATTGTGGCCTGTGTGAACTCGCTGATCATTGACTTTGAATAATGGACAGCTAAAGAAAACATCACGTTTATACCAGAAACAAGCATTTCTGTTTCTTATTTTCATACATGTATAGTAAGTAAACTAAAGTTAATGTGAAAACAAAACAACCATATGTTCCTGGTCACATTGTGAATGATTCATTAGTGCACATTATTCCTATAAGAAGAAGAAAAATAGGTAACCCTTTACAATAATGGTCCATCATTAATAAGTAACTATGCAGGAAGTAATGCAGGACTAATGAGTATTACTACATTAACACCTCAGCTACTACTATTAACTAATATAGAAACAAGCTTAACTAATCAGTAAGTAATATCAAATTTATGAGACATTTCCTTAATTAATCAATAATTACTGAATGAGATTAGCCTCATTAATAACTATTAACTAGCTGACAAATTATAAAGAACATTATTGTGTCTGAGACATAATCAGCCATCTTTTTTACTCTGAATAAAAAAAGACAATTGCTCAAATCTCAGACACGCTAATGTTGTGATTAGTAATTAATTAGTAATTCTTTATAATTTGTCATAGTTACTTATTAGTTCTTAGTGATACCAATCTCATTCAGTAAGTAACTATCTTAGTCCTAAATGTGATATTACTTACTGATTGGTTAAGCTTGTTTCTATATTAGTTAATAGTAGTAGCTGAAGCGTTAATGTAGTACTACTCATTAGTCCTGCATTACTTCCTGCATAGTTACTTATTAATGATGGACCATTATTCTAAAGTGTTACAGAAAAATCTTTGTCTTCATAATCTTTTCAGCAAAATATAACAACTTGCTCTTTACATTTACATGTATTCATTTAGCAGACACTTTTATCCAAAGAGACTTACAACGCTCTTCCTCTGAAACAACTTTACTTTTTGGTTGATCTTACCAAATACTTTTATTTTTCAACCCCTCACCCCAACCACCTGTGAGACCCTTTCACAATTCAGTTAAGCCCCTTTTTTTTCTTGTTCAGCATCAGTTATCAGATTTGAAATTAATTTAACCTTAATAAATAAATTATGAATAAATAATTTACATAATAATTTAGAAAATAAATTGAACCTTATGCTAGAGGTGAAATGGCTTCCAGAAATAGAAAAAGTAGGTAGGTGACTTGATTTCATCCATTGAGATTTTACATGATGTTTTATTAACAAAGTTCAGGAGGAGCACATATATATATATAGGCCTATATATACAGCAGACTTGCCCTTGTTCCATGACAGTTTTTCAGCATCTCTCCACCACCCCATCTCCTTAACTCTAAAAATTCCTATCCCAAACTGGGATTGGGGAGTACTCTGGATTCGGGTCAAATTCCGAGCTCGGAGCTCTCCCCTCGGACAGTGCGCCAAATACGCATAAACTTTGCTCTATTAATTTATATGTAAGTGTGAACTTGTAAATGGATCATTGTCATTTTCTGATTGCTGTGATCTTATTTGAGTGACAGGTTGCTGGAGGGGATGGATTGTCGCCCAGACCTTGCATCGATGCAGACGAAATCAGAGATGTTTTTTTTTTATGGGTAAATGGCTGTTAATGTTTTTGCACGTTATTAATTATGTGCACAGATAAACCATTTATAATAAACACAGAAATATTCCATAAAAAGACAAGAATGGTTCATTTTGATTTCATGGTGACTTTAAATGACAATTGTGCAACTGAGCAGTCATTTGCAGCATGCTTTATCTTACATTCAGTGCTCCCTACTGAAGCTTTTCTCTACAGATATCAGTGCTATCAGATGTCATAATCCTGTAGATGATGAGTGATACATGTGGTAAGAGCCAAGAACAGGGCCTCTCTTCTTGCCTTGAGAAACCATTTGTACATCAATCTCTGAAGAAATCAGATATCTTTGAATTATATTTGCTGTTCTTTCATCTCCACTCTTTTTACTGCAACGGTGTCCTGGCTTTGGGCTCTAGCCAATTAGCAATAGCCTTTATACAAGCTATGAATATCATTGCCATGCACAAGATCAGAGGCTGGAGTTGGCATATACTGTAGGTTTAGGCTGTTTAGTTGCTGCTAAATTGATATGATAGCAGACACATTGCTTCTGTTAATTCTGTTCTCTATGCAGGACATGTCGATCCCAAGAGGGGCTCGAGCGCAAGACACGGAAGCCTTTTTGATGCTGGATGTTGTTTTTATCGATCAATAAACCAGTCTTGGCTACCATCAAATTCTATATATTTTCCTTCCTATTTTCACATCATTTGTCTATACTCAATGGTGTCAGATATTTCAGAGAGTATTTAAATTTGTATTTTTGGGGGGGGTTACTGCCCAAAGAAAAAACACAGTTTGTTTTCATGTGGGCCTACGCTTTGATGCTATTTCCCAAAGGCAGTAAAACTGGTATAAGTTCTTGGAGCCAATGGACATACTGTAGGACTGTGAGAGTGTCTATAATGTGAGAAATCCTATAAAACATTCCCTTTAAACCAGTCCACTTAAACTGAACAAATAGATTTTTTATATAGAGCTTCAAAATAATTCCTTTTTATAGCTACCTATGGTATTGTTATCACTAAAGGTTGTATTATGTTATGTCAAAGAGACACATTCAGGCTCCTTAGAGAGGATGTTGGCTATTTTATTTTATCTTATCTTATCTTAGACTTAGACAAATCTCAGCACAGTTTAAGACATAGATACCCCTCCGGAGAAGACATGTGAGATTAAATAAAAAGAGAGAAGCAGGGGATTTCAACAAAAATCTCCTTTTTTTTTTGTCTAAATTTAGTCTAATTTCCATCTAGAAAACAAACTGTTACTTTGAACTATTAGTAGATTATTTTTGTACTGGATTTGTCAGTGTTCGACTTTCTTTGGGAAATGACACTGACATTGTGAGGAGGAGATAACTGGCACAATGCTTCGGGTTGTTTTCTTTTGGATGTGTCTAATTGTTTAATGATGTTAGGTGCTGGCTAATTGAACACCCACTGTTCCAGTACCACTGTTTGTTGTTATAGTTCCTGGGGAAACAGCCACCGGTGTTCCTGTACCCCACTGAATTAGCCCTGATGAGCTAGGTCTTATCAGCCATCTCCTTTCAGTCAGAATATGACCCTCAGAAGTCCTTTCTCCAAATCGACAACATTATGTATGCCAAGGACGGTGAGGAATGCTTCCCAACGAAAGGTCCCTTGTGTACTCAGCATAATCTTGGTCATCAGCCCCCACGTTTCATGTTCAAATGAGGGTAGAATCTTTCAAATGTCTTGGGGAAACAGCTTGTATTTAGTCAAACCACCTCAATCCCATTTAACAGGCTTTTAACAGCCGTAACCATCAACAGCTCAAATATGTAGGTGGCATTCCCGCTGAGGAATAAGATTAGATTTTACAATAAAATGACCAAGGCTCTGTCTTTCATAACTCAAGACTCAACTCATTTTCCCACTATGATTTTGCAAAGTACTGACATGTTTACCTGTCTAGGCTGTCACGTTTAAACCGAACTCTGAACGACCAGAGAGCGTCTACCCGCGGCGATACAGACGTCTGTCAATGTCTAATGCAATTAACACCGCCTCCCTCAAAACATCACTAGCTCATTGGCTCAGTCCTCTTTCAATAATCATTAAGATTTTTTGCCTCTCAGCCTCATTGTGGTTTCCAGGTACTGAATGATGGTTGGCTATTGTACGCCAGGCAATGTCCTAGACAGCGTTTTTTTGTAACTCGTCTGTGGTTGTATTGTGTTGTATGTAAATTATAATCTCTGGCATCTCTTTTGTTGAAGCTGCTGTATTTAACGCAGATGATTTGATATAGTCTCCTAGCGGCGGCACTTGTGAGCCTGTATCAAATTCATGGAGGTCAGCGGGGGAAGAGAGATGGAGTGTTGGATAAAGCAGTGAAGCGTCTGATGTTTTATGGAGATTTGCAGCCGTGTGTGTGTAATCGGTGGCTGATCCTACTATTACCATCAGGTCCGTTTCCAAATATTTAGCCGCCTTGTTCATTCTCCCACAGCTGCCTTCCATATCATTTGCGCAAAAGTGTGTTTGGCATGCACAAACAGTGTTTGTGTTGATTAGATGCATACTACATTAATAGTTGTTATTCTCGTTGTCCCTCCCCTGGCCTTTCTGCACAGCAAGTGTTTACTTTGGCATTTACTTCTTCACTTTTTCTCCTTGTACACCACAACAATGGCTTAGATTAATGGCATATCTTAAATTAAATAACAAAAGCCAAATGCAATCTGCTCAGGATAGGGCAAAAAAGAAAAACAACTTACAAGAAAACAAATAATTAATGTCGCACATGGAGTGACGGCTCAAATTCATGAAGCAATTTTAATCCCTGGCCGCTGAGACACGCAGAAGCTGTAAACGTTGGGCCAGGGAGCAGCATGAGGGTGCAGAGGAGCGCTGATGACAGCCAGTAGACTCATTGTGACTGGAGCATTGGCTCTGCAGCCAATGGGCTAACTGCTCCATTAATCATCCACACAGGCCTGCACATGCCCCCCCCCCCCCCCCCCCCAATGCACAGCAGCAAAAAGCCAAGCATTTATCCCAAAGTGCTCAAACAAGGGAATAAGTATTGGACCCTGCTTACCACACTCTTTGTTAGTTCATCAATGAAATATATCTGCTTCACTGGAAAAGATAACATGTAATGCCAATTATTCAATGTGAACTCATGATTGTGTGGACAATAAATAATCTGTAGATAGATCTGTCTGTCTGTCTGTCTGTCTGTGTGTCTGTTAGTCTGTATGTCTGTGGGTCGGTCGGTGGGTATAGGTCTGTCTGTCTGTCTGCTGTTGGTCAGTCGGTCTGTCTGTCTGCTGTTGGTCAGTCGGTCTGTCTGTCTGCTGTTGTTGATTGGTCGGTCAGTTGGTCTGTCTGTCTGTCTATCTATCTATTTGTCTGTCAGTCTGTCTGTCAGTCGATCTGTCTGTCTGTCTGTCTGTAGGTCGGTCGATCTATCTGTCTGTCTGCTGTTGGTCGGTGGGTAGGTCTGTCTGTCTTTCTGTTGTTGGTCAGCTGGTCTGTCTATTTGTCTTCTGTCTGTCTGTTAGTATGTCCGTCCTTCTGTCTGTCTGTCAGTCTGTCTGCTGTCGATATAATGCAGTCTATATAATGCAAGTGAATGGGACCCTCAAACCACACAAAATAAATACAGTAACCCATACGACTCCAGTGGATAAAGAGATATGATATACTGGAAATGTTAAACTATATAAACCATTACTTCTGGACAACTGTCATACGCAGGTTTATGAGAGCATCATGAAGTGCTACGATAGCACGTTGTGAAGCAGGACGTAAGCATGAGTTTCACAACGCGCATATCACTCATCACAGCGTTCTGATGTTAACGTCAAATGTGAACTCATGAACCCGCGCATGACAGTTGGCCAGATAAGATGGATTATCGATAAAAAACATTACAAATATTAGTATTTCTCTCTCTCTCTCTCTCTCTCTCTCTCTCTCTCTCTCTCTCTCTCTCTCTCTCTCTCTTTCTCTCTCTCTCACACACACACACACACATGCGTAACTGGTTTTTGAAACGTCAACTTTGAGGGTCCCATCCACTTGAATTTTATGGACTCACAGAGATGTATTATTGTTCTAAAACACAAATCTTCATTTGTGTTCAACTGAAGAAAGAAAGTCAAATACATCTGGGATGGCATGAGTGTGAGTGAATGAGATAATCTCTTTAACATCTAAACTTAAGACAATCCAAATATGGAAGATATTATATGTAAACTTGTGCCCATATCTAGACTTTCACAAGTATGTGAACCATGAGGCAGTACACTAAGAATAACCTCTACAGGAACTGTCTCATCTTGAAAGCATCTACACTGAATAAATGTTTTGTGATGACAGAACAATTACTTCATAATTGAATTTAAGGCTCATTGTCCGCTAGGCACAGAAAGCTTGGGCTAATGGCTTTCATTCAGCTGACAGGCAGCATTCATCTGCACTCATCAGAGCATTCCAAACATCTCAACCATTCCGCAACGGTCCAATGTTTATACACTGGAATGCAAGTAATATGGGCCTGATAATTATCAGCATAACTTTGGGTCTGATGATTTTAGACTGTACAGTTGAACTTATTGTTCTCTGTTAACAGCCCATAACAGGATACAAATGCATATGTATGAAAGAAAATAAAGATGTATTATAGAAATTCCCAGACTCAGGAACAATCAACATATTTATTTCAAGGTCGCTTAAAAAACATGGCCATCTCCTCTATTATATTTAGAATGTGCTCCTCTTTATACACACCAGCCAGTTGCAAACACTCTGACACACTGTAACAGCAAGGGTTAACCCTAACTGTACTTTTCCTTGTCTCTCATTTTTTCTCCCCCTCGTCTTTTTGTGAGCACATGATAAAAGAATGCATGGAATGCCAGTGAGCGCGGCGCCAGCAGTGTTTCCAGTAGCACTGGCCGGTGAGAACTGGGAGGGTGGAGGTGGGGTCGAGCCTGGAGACTGGGCTTTCTTTACTGTGTTTGGGGAAATTACTGCTTTTTTCCATATAAAGTAGTGCATTCCACAGCCTGACTGGCAAACTAAACCTCCTCTCCCTTCATAAAGGGACCGAATTAGAGCATAAGGAAAGAGACAAAATAACTTAAGTGGGGAAACACATTCCTAACTAGAGGACATATACAGCACTTGAAAGTATACAATTACAGGAAAAGACTTTGAATCAGACTCATAAAAGATGACATCACAGTACATACAGAGGTCACAATATGAAACAAATCATGGAGTGTATGCATTGCGAATGATTATATATATATATATATATAGAGAGAGAGAGAGAGAGAGAGAGAGCATAATAGGATACAAATATATATAAAGCTTGGAAGGGCCAGGATTTTTTTTAAATATAACTCAGATTATGATTGGCTGAAAGAAGAAAGTCATATACACCTAGGAAAATTATGGGGTAGCACTTTATAATAACTGCATGCTATGAATCATTAGTTAAGCATTAGTAAATAGTTAATTCATCATTTATAAAGCATTATTAGACATTAATAAGCAGTTTATAAATACAGATATAAATGCTTTATTCTTGATTTATAAGCAAATCTATGTGCTTAATAATTGTATTTTCATACTTTAGTAATGCTCAATTTATCATTTCTAAATTAAGTACTTGTAAATTAATTATTTACAAACCAGTTATTTAGGAGTTGTCAGTGGTTCATAAGATCATTTAGAAAGTGTAGGTAAATGATTAATAAACTATTTAAATGTACATTTATACAGCTTATTATTTAGACATATTAATAGTTAATCAGTGTGTTAATAAATGCTTTATTAACATGTATTCCTACTGTAATTCATGATTAATTCAGGTAGTTATAAAACATTTAGTAGTTGTCAGTTAACTATTTTGTGAGCTCATCTAAAGTGGCTATTTATGCCTCGTAAAGCTTTTACAAAGGAGAATTAAAGGCTCAGTTATCTTTTAAACAGAAAAAGGAAACAAACACAACACAGAGTGATACAGAACATATACGGATTTATTTCAAGATGCAAAAAATAAAACCGTACATCTGGTAACTTATATAAAATGAAAAATAAACCTCTTCAATGTCATAGAAAATAAAAATTCCTTTACACCTCCAGAAAACCAGTAAAATGAAACTAAGCCTCTGCAATCTGATATAAAAATAAATATATTAAGAACAGCAGTGCAGAAGATAACTGAGCCTTTAAATTTCCTTTGTAATTATTTATGAGGCATAAATAGTCCTCACTTTAGATGAGCTCACAAAAATAGTTAACTGACAACTACTAAATGTTTTATAACTATCTGAATTAATCATGAATTACAGTAGGAATACTGTATGAACACACTGAGTAACTATTACTATGTCTAAAAAATAAGCAGTATAAATGTACATTTAAATAGTTCATTAATCATTTACTTACACTTTCTAAATGATCTTATGAACCACTGACAACTGCTAAATAACTGGGTTGTAAATAATGTAATACTAGAAATGATAAAATGATCATTTATAAAGTGTGAAAATACAATTATTAGACACATTATATATATGCTTATAAATCAAGAATAAAGCATTTAGCTGTATTTATAAACTGATTATTAATTTCTGTTAATGCTTTATAAATGATGAATTAATTTACCAATGCTTAACTAATGATTCATAGCATACCGTTATTAGAAAAGTGTTACCTGAAATTTTCATTTTTGGGTGAACTGTCCCTTTAATGAATCAGTTTTATGTTGAATAGACATTGCTAGACATAAACTAAGGTTAATAGCTGGCCTCTAAGATGACATTAATCAGCACCTACTTAAACTAGGTCTTATAATGTGAGCTTTTTAACCAACAACTTGACTTCATCTATCTATTAGTTAGAGATCTATTAAAACCAAAGAGAAAGATGCTGCAAGATGAAAATGAGCCTGAGATCAAATGGAAGAACATATACAAAGGCGCCCATTTCAGGAGGACAGCCATTATCCTATGTGAAATTCAAGGTGATAATTCCCCTCTGGTAATGCATGGCACTCAGTCTAGACCGTAGATGGCAGTTTATTCAGATTCTCTAAAAGAAGATTAAATTGAATTACACGTTCTGTGCAGATAAAATTCAAATCGCATTTTGCCATTATTTGATCTTTTCAAATTCACAGGTGGAAAATGTGTTTTCTTGCAAAAGGTAATTTTACACCGTTGCCTCCATGGTCGTATGGTTCAATCTAGTGCAGCATTACAGTCTTTTTTTTAAAAAGTAAATGATATACTTCCCACACCTGCTTTAGCTCACACAGGCTTGCATAGAAAACAGCTCATTTTTATAAGCTCTTTGCCTGAATATATACTGAATATGTTGATACCCTGATGCATTATGTATATCAAATTTATTTAAAAAGAAAAAATATATTTTTCTTTATTTTTTTATTAACATTTTTTAGGAGACTACAATGGGAGAAAAACAAAAAAAGCTTGTAGCTTGCAAAAAATATTAAATAATATAAGACCTTCAGCAAACACTGAAATAAATTCCAAATGAACGTCTTTAACTTGAAACATTGTTTTATTTATGTTTCCACCAAATAATATATTGTACTTACACTAACTCGCCAAACCAGGCAGAAAACAATAATTTCCACTTTCAGGCCTCTTCAAATTTTTAATGTATAATAAAACTCTGTACCTTTTTTAAAATCAGATTTTAAAAAATGATGTTGAGCTACTGCCCATTCTTTTAGTTTCTCTAGTCCTGCTCAGAACCTCTCAGCACAGCAACAAATCCTAAACGAGAGTGAAAAAGAGATACAGGCACAGCACTCAGCACTTCCTTCTTTATTACAGTGGAGTGCTGCTCCACCTTTACTCAAAGCATGAGGTCTGATTCTTTCTGAAACAACACTGAGAGCCGAAGGAATCAAAAAAAGTGCTCATTCCATTGGAGTTTTTGAGATGCCATTAGAAAAGTCACTCGGGTTCATTCCTCTCTTGACACTTAATGAACAACAGTAGCCAGACACAAACCCATAATCTGCTAATGTGTTGGGCCCTCATAGCAAGCTTCACTGGGCAGCTATGCCGTAATGGCGCTTTTGCCCTCTCTTTTCCGTGTGCATGGAGACGTGAAGCTTTACAACATCAAAACAATATGGACATAGATGATGTTTGTTTCTGGCCTGGTAAAGTCAAAGAGAAGAACATTTCTTCTCATCATGTCTGATTCAACCATCCCTCTAAAATACATTCAAATGTGCCTTCAGCAAAACATTGGTTTTCAATTTTCGCTTCACAGAGACTGCAGAAATTATGATAAATATAGTATAACACCCATTATGAAAATAGAACTATAATAAAAGCTATTTGTACTTCAAACATTTTTGTTTCTATGTTACTCCCTAATGCACTTATTATCGATATTCTCAGGTCTTTTAACGCAGTCCATAACTTCATAAACATGCTGAAATGTTGTGGCTATAACATCCACAGTGCATTTTGGTTCAGCTTGTATACTGATTTAATATGCATCCTTTGCTATTTATAGCGACATGTTGCTTGTCACATTTTAGAACTGACATAATCCCCTGTTTAGTGGATGGCGTATTGTCAAAGTGATATGATTAAATGTGTTCTTTTTAACAAACCGCCAGAGGCAGCTCTGTACCCCTCCATTTCTTGTCCCTGTTCAGTTCATGCATCTTTCTAAACAGGGTTTAGATTTCAACCTTATTTGTGTTTCTTAGAATTCTCTGTTGCTGTTTAAAAGCCAGATTTGCTTGAGTCTTTATTCATCATATTTGGGCTCCTTCTACTACTATCAAAGCTTGTGAAGTTGCAGGTCTTAAACGCTATAAAACCTAGTGTATCATATCTAATACATACATTTATAAGGGCTCTAAATTATCAACATGATCAAAACTAGCTGAAAAACCTGTTGCACACAATCTACTACATGCCTCTTGCCCATTGATTGATGGTTTGTACTTTTTTAGTAAATAAAAACCTTAAATTCTAAAAGTTTAAGTATAAGACCAATATAATTCTAAAAATGTCCACTTCAGGTTGTGGTACATGTGTGTGTTTTCTCCTGTGAAATCTTTAATGATCTTTACAATAAAACAATAAATGTTATATTTTTAGTAATATTTAGTAATTACTGAACTGAAACAAATTATGTTTACTTGATTATCCATACATTTATGTATTTACAATTTATTCATACACCAAACATAGGCTAACCTTTTGAATAAAAGGTTAAATTAAATAAAGGTTGAATAAAAGACTAAATTAAAATGGTTCATCATATAAAGCTATTGAGTGTCTTCTGAAAATTTTGACTAAATTTTGACTTTATGAGTTTTACTATCTCTTTATGAACTTTTTGAAGTGTCAAAGTTGTAGTTGTGTAGCTGTCAATGGAGGGAAAGAAAGCTCTCAGATTTCATCAAAAAGATCTTCATTTGTGTTACAAAGATGAACAAAAGTCCTACGGGTTTGGAATGACATGAGGGTGAGTAATTAATGAGAGCCGAAGGCATTCTATGCCTTTAAGTGTCTGTAACTACTGTGCACTAACATTTTAATTAATCATTGATAAAATGTACTGATTGTGTACATACCTGCATGCAATTACAGCTGTAATTAATTTCTTTAATTATATCAGTGCTTAAAGTGGGAAAAAATGCCGGTACTCCTGGGGGGACGGGGTTAAGTACCAGCAACATGTGAGAAGTGCCGGTATGCAAGAAAAAGTGAGGGTACGCTACTGATTAAAATATAGAAATGCGTAACGGCCCACTTCAAGCACTGATTACATCCATAATTACCCTGTTGATCCTACACTTACACCTTAACCCACCATTAAACCTCCATACCACCAAACCTATCCCTAACCTTAAAGGTGCGGTATGTAGGACTGACAGCTAGTGGTCGAAATAGGTACTGCAGTCCAAATTCTAAATATTGGAGATCGTTGTTTCCCCCGCCCCTCCTCCTCGGACTCCATGCTCACGCGGGTTGCCAGCTTGAGGACACGCAACAGGAGCAAACACAGTTGAAAATGAAAGCCAAACTGTAAGGTGACGAGTTGATTTATCTGCGTTTTAATATACTCTCGTTCATAGAGATTTTTAGATGGATACAGAGGTTTTTTAGGTCAGGTAGAATCTGCGATCTCTGACCCAGTTTGTTTGCTGGCTTCCATGGCTGCAATACGCTGTGTTTTTTGCCAACTGGCAACCTGGGGTGTCTAAATATTATTGGGTAAACTGGCAATGTGCGGTTTCGCACAGACCAAAACAAAAACAGACATTCCAACACAGAACGCACATTTCAAAGTGGAAAAACTGGCTGTAGCATTGTTTTTCTGAGAAACAAGTAGGTGAATTTAGCATGTTTCCTAAATATCTGCAAACATATTATGGTATTTTTATGCTTTAGTAAAGTGAAAAACTTACATACAGCACCTTTAACCATATCCCACCTCAATGGCAGCAAAAGTGTTTTGCAATACAACATGAACACAATAAGTACATTGTAACTAACAATACTTTTTTATTTTATTTTATATAAGTACATAGTTAAGACACCTAATATAAAGTGTGACTTCATTTGCTTTATAACTAAGAATTCAGTCATCATCTACCCACCCTCAAAGACTTTTTATTCTGTGGCCTCAAATAAAATAGGTGCATGACACTGGTGCTGTCTATGTTTTCTGTGTGTAGCACGTTTGGTAAAGCAAGAGGACGTCATGCTGCTGACTGTGGCTCCCAGAAGAACAGGTCATCCGACCTTCATGTGTGCGCAGCAGGGTTCGCCATGGCTCGCCGCATGCCGCAAAAAGGTCTCTTGACACACAAACTAATTAATGTTTAAGAGCAACCTTGGACTGTGTGTCCATATAATAATTTTCTCTTGCCTTTATATTAGTTCATTCACAGTGCAAATCATACACATTTAGTCCATACAATTCACAGGATGTAATTTAAGCCTCAATTTTCAGTGCAATTTTTTGCACATTTTCTCTCTCTCCCACGCAGGAAGGTCCCTAATATGTTTTGATATCTTTTTAGTATGATGTCATGAGAATCATAGGTGTGTGTGTTGAGCGGGATTCGGACCCTGTCAGGACGTGATGCACATGTAATAAGAGCTGCTACGGCGAGCTGTTCGCTGCGTGTCTGACCTTGCAGTGCATTTGGGCTGAGCTCATGCATAAATGCAGCCTCTTACAGTCCTTTTGGACATCATTATCAAACGATACACCTACTAGACTAGATATTATTTGTTGGATGTTACACATCAACACCATCGGTGTGGCTCCGAATAAACTAGAGCACATTAAGCAGATCTGGTTCATATCCTTTGTTGTTTTCATCATAGCGCTCATTTGCAGTATTATTCTTCATTTGAACAACATTAAGCTCAATCAAATGCATCCAAATGTTACTGAGAATGCACGCCTCATAAAAACACATCCCACAATTCCTTCACACTACTGCGTTGTGATTGAATATAAGTACACCAGATTTTATCTTTATTTGAACTGAACACAATGTGTGCATGCACTGCTATGGTCTTTAGGTATTCCAAGACTGTGAAAATGTCTTGCGTGTCAAGAAAGTGATATAAATTGAGAATGTGTTTGCAGTGAAAACAATTGCTGGTAGCAGGAAATCTACCAAAATTCATCTGTTGAAATAATTACAGTTGGTGGAAGCTAATGGCAGTAATAAAAATGTTAAAAGCCTTTGAAGACGAAGCCAAACCATAAGACATCAATTTGATGGTATTAAGGCACATTTCTACTTAGTTTAACACTAAGCACTTGGAAATGAGGGTAATAAAAACAAGACTAAGCGCAAAGTCTTCTTGATTTAAAATGCATCTACTGAATGCATTCACAGCTATAAACAGTTTATTTGTTTGAAAAAGAGCTGCTTTAGAGGTCATATAAACTCATGTAACTTTAAAATGTTAGAGACGATACATTAATGGATGGATAACTATATAGATGCATATTTAGATAGATAGATAGATAGATAGATAGATAGATATCCTTTGCTAGCCTTCGCTCCTCACGTGCATCAATGAGCCTTGGCCGCCCAATCGCCGGTTCACAACTGTTCCTTCCTTGGACCACATGATAGATACTGACCACTGCAGACTGGGAACACCCCACAAGAGCTGCAGTTTTGGAGATACTCTGACCAAGTCGTTTAGCCATCACAAATTGGCCCTTGTCAAACTCGCTCAAATCCTTACGCTTGCCCATTTTTCATTTCAGCAACTTTGAGGACAAAATGTTCCCTTGCTGCCTAATATATCCCACCCACTAACAGGTGTCGTGATGAAGAGATAATCAGTGTTATTCATGTCACCTGTCAGTGGTCAATGTTATGCCTGATTGGTGTATGTAAGGCATAAATGTTGCTTGGAAAAATGTATTTCATCAGAAAACACAAGCTGTTTTTTTAATGGTCATCATTAAAGAAAGACTCTTTTTACAGCAGAATGATGTAGTTATGTCATCAACCAGCAGGGTCATAATATGGTTTTTTATGAAATATGACAAAAAAAAATACATACAGAAATCTTTGACTTTTGTTCACAGACTTATGTCTTGGCAAATCTGAGCACAGTTAGAAACAATTCTGAGATTTCTTTCGGCATAAATAATGTTTGATTACATTGGTTTTCAGGACAATCAAAGTCTCTGTTTACGAAAAACAATTCCATAGGGGATCTCATTCGTGATTTTACTTTCCTACGTGAATGAAAATCCAAACTGGCACCTGCGTCTCAAACAATGGGATTTATTTAGTGTTGCATTTCAGACCTAATCAACAGTTTTAAGCTCCATCAGAGACTCATCTCACAGGAGATTCTTCACGGCATAACCAAAAACACACTAACAAATGAGTACATGTACATGCATGAATTCTTGATTTATCAGCCTCAGCTGAATGCAGTTAGGTGAGAGACCAGGAACTGTTTTATGTAGAGGTGAGGCAGAATCCCAAGAGATAGATCAGAGGGAATTATGATGAGAAAGACCTGGTACAATGCTTACTGCATCAACATTCCTCCTCACCACCCTGTCTGAATTAACACAGCAAAAAGAAATAATATATGGAAGCATCTGAGCTGAAAAGACCAGATCAGAGACATTGACTGATGTTTAAATTGCCATATAATATAATGCAATTACCACATTTAAAGCTGAAGTGTTTTTTAATTTGAAACCACATATAAATTGAAAGCAATACAGTTAGAGTCAAGATCAGGTTTTGCGGCAGAATGGGAAATAGAAAACCATGCGAAACGTGCTGTAGCGTGACAGAAAATCTGCTCTGCCGAGAACACCATTTTCTCAGTGAAAAGAAAAGCGTAATAAAAGGGAGTGAACTAAGACCAGGAGATGACACATGATTCACAGCCCATCCAAAATAAGAATAAAACAAGTGAGAGAGGTTTTAAAACAAAAATCATTTTTTCTCATAAAGGCTGCATATACAGCACTGTTTCTAGTGGTCTGTTTACAGAGAGGGTATTCCTGTTTCTTTCATTTTGTGTGCGGCTCTGATGCACTTAAACCTTTATCTTTAGGACTGGATGCTTGTGAGTGTGTGCCCGGTTCATCGAGCGTAACATCTTTGCGACATTTTCATCAGAAGAGCAACACTGATGTGACCTACTGCTATAGCACTATTACAAACTTTGTGCTAAATACGTCGGCTGTTCAGTGAAGGTCAGACCATTAATCTCATCCTTCAGGAGAGCTACAGTGTACTGCGTTTCGCACGTGAGCACACGGTCCTAATGTATATTGTGGCCGAAGTCCAGTGAAAAAAAAATGTTTCCCTTTACAGAGCTTTTATGCTTACAATTTTATGAGGTAATTTGCAACAATTACAGTTTTCACCAAGTAGAATGCATTCATTATTCATGGCTGTCTCGTCAGGTCCTTGCCATTCTATGCAACAGTGTAGAAATAATTTGAAAAAAAGTGGGGGTGATTATTATCTTCCTTTTTTAAACTAATACGCTGCCTTGTGTCTGCTTCAGAATAAAAATAAATGATAATAAAATAAAAGGTACCATGTGACTTTATTTCTCATATTTGCAACTCCACATCTCACAATTACAACTTTTTTTCTTGTAGTTGTCTAACAACTGCAAATTAATTTCTCACGATTTTTGACTATCTGTGACTTTATTTCTCACATTCGCACATTTATATCCAACAATGCAACTTCATATCTTACAATCGCTTACAATTCCTCAGAATTCTGACTTATAATTGCAACTTTATACTTAATATTTGGTATTTCTCAAGATTGTGCATAAAATTTCTCACAATGTGACTGTCACAGCCACGTTCTGTTTTGTTCATGCCCTTACGAAAAATAACCATGGTTTTATTATAGTAAAAGTGTAGTAACCATGGTTCCCTTTCGTTCAGTCACTCCAAGTAACGTCAGTGACTGACGAATGGGGGTTTCGCCTATCATCTTCGAGATCTTAGAAAACGCCCAATGGCAGGCCAATGCCATGGGCATGCAGAATTTGCATAGCGTAGCTCCGCCCCACAGCATGGGTATATAAGGAAGTACGCTGGCAACATCGCATTATGTTTCTGCTTCGGAGCCAAGAGTATCTCTCTCTTCACTCCTCAAGCCTTCTGAGTATCGTCAGCTTCTTCGAGACGAGCAGCTTTCCAGTCGGTGTTGGTGTTACGGCGCGTTCCAGCGATCGTTTACTGCCTGCCTGCTGATCTGTGCAGTGGTCTGCATTCAGCTGGTATTCGGTCCCTGGGCGCTTCGGCATCACTGCGAAGCTTTCCTCTCACAAAAGAGCTCACATGTGGCACGTCTTTTTAAAGATGTCTTGCCCGTGTGCTTCTGGGTGCGGTCAGTCTCTGCCGCCCTCTGATGGGCATGAACACTGTCTGACGTGTTTGGGCTTACAGCACGCTCAGGCGGCGTTCATGGATGAGTCATATTCCCACTTGGACAATTGGTTTTTGGGGGCGCCGCGTTCTGACACCCGTCAGGCCACGCCCCCAATACCTTTTTTCCCGGAGGTGCATGAGGAGGTCACGCGGTCCTGGAAGGCCCCGTTGTCTTCCCGCGACCGTTCAGCGACCTCCTCCGCCTTCTCTGCCCTCAATGGGGCCGCGGTCAAAGGGTACACTGGGGTTCCCCCGGTTGAACGCTCTGTTGCGATGCAACTGTGTCCTCAGAGTGCTTCAACCTGGCGTGGCGACCCTAAGAACCCCTCCAAAGCCTGTAGATTCACATCAACCTTGGTGTCGAAGACCTACAGAGCTGCGGGGCAGGCTGCCGCCTCTTTGCATGCCATGGCTATCTTGCAGGCCTACCAGGCCCGGATGCTATGCGACATGCACGAGGGTAGGGCTGACCCAGGGCTCAGAAATGAGCTGCGTGCCGCCACCGACCTCGCCCTCCGGGCGGCGAAAGTGACTGCACGCTCCCTGGGCCAGGTGTTGTCCACAGCTGTGGTCCAGGAGAGACACCTATGGCCAAACCTGGCCGATATGCGGGACGCCGAGCGAACCCGGTTCCTTGACGCTCCCATATCCCAGGATGGGCTATTCGGCAGTGTGGTTGAGAGCTTCGCCCAACAGTTCTCAACCGCCCAAAAGCAGACTGAGGCCATTAAACACATACTGCCCCGGTGGCCAGCTGCTGCTTCCACCCAGCCGCTGGCACAGTTGCCTCAGCCTGCTCGCCGCCGAGGGCGCCCTCCCGCCCAGCCCCAGCAGCAGCCTTCACCTGGGCTGCGCCGTGGAGGATGCCGCAGGAAGGCGCCCCAGTCTGCCAGGCTAAGCGCCGCTCCTGACGCGGACAGCTCAGGTTCAGGTTCGCATCCTGAACTACCTCGACGACTGGCTCATACTGAGTCACTCTCGAGAGCAGGTGTGCGAACACAGAGACCTAGTGCTCCAGGACTTAGCCCGTCGGGGCCTTCGGGTCAACTGGGAGAAGAGCAAACTCTGCCCCGTGCAGAGGATCTCTTTTCTCGGTATGGATATCGACTCTGTCGCCATGTGTTTCTCTGTCGCGCAGTCACTGCTGACTTGCCTCTGTCAAATCGAGAGCAAGAGTGCGGTTCCACTGAAGTTATTTCAGAGGCTCCTGGGGCATATGGCATCTGCAGCCGCGGTAAGGCCACTCGGATTGCTTCATATGAGACCGCTTCAGCACTGGCTTCGCGATCGAGTCCCGAGATGGGCATGGCAGTCGGGCACGCTCCGGGTCCCAGTGACCCGGGCCTGAGGGCACCCTCTGGCACCCGCGTCCCGATCTGTGGAACCTCCACGTGTGGCTCCTGGACGGGACCCTACCACCTCAGGTGGTGGCTACCATCACTTCTGCTAGGGCCTTGTCTACCAGACACGCCTATGCGTTGAAGTGGAACCTCTTCGTCACCTGGTGTTCTTCTCGCCAAGAAGACCCCTGGAAATGCCTGATCGGGTCTGTGCTCTCATTCCTCCAAGAAGGGTCTCCTTCCACCCTCAAGGTGTATGTGGCCGCGATATCCGCCTACCACGACCTTGTGGAGACGAAACAGGTAAGTCAGCACGACCTGATCATCAGGTTCTTGAGGGGAGCGAGGAGACTGAATCCTCCTCGCTCTCCCCTCGTACCCTCTTGGGACCTCTCAGTAGTCTTACATGCTCTGCAGAGGGCTCCCTTCGAGCCATTGCGATCAGTCGAGCTTAAGTTCCTGTCAATGAAGACAGCGCTCCTGATCGCTTTGGCCTCCATCAAGAGGGTAGGGGACCTGCAGGCATTTTCGGTTGACGAAGCGTGCCTAGAATTCGGGCCGGCCAACTCTCACGTGATCCTGAGACCCCGGCCTGGATATGTGCCCAAGGTTCCCACCACTCCGTTCAGGGACCAGGTGTTGAACCTGCAAGCGCTGCCTTTGGAGGAGGCAGACCCATCCTTGGCACTGCTCTGTCCAGTACGCGCCCTCCGTGTTTACGTAGACAGAACGCAGTGTTTCAGGACCTCAGACCAGCTCTTTGTCTGTTATGGTGGGAAGCTAAAGGGAAAGGCTCTCTCTAAGCAAAGGTTGTCTCACTGGATAGTGGACGCCATTGTCTTGGCTTACCAGACGCTGGGGCGTCCATGCCCCCTTGGGGTCAGGGCACATTCCACCAGGAGTGTGGCCTCCTCTTGGGCTTTAGCGCATGGTGCCTCGCTGACAGACATCTGCAGAGCTGCAGGCTGGGCGACACCTAACACATTCGCCAGATTTTATAATCTCCGAGTGTAGCCAGTGTCCTCTCATGTACTCGCCTCTACCAGTGGCCGGTAATGGACTAGGCTCAGGTGTCTTCGCTTGCTCGCCATTCCTCTCCACGGACGGGATACGTGCGATATTCTCCTCAGGTAGTTTCCCTGAAACCCTGAGTTCCTCCAGCACTGTCGATGCCGACACCAGTGCGTCTGCCCACTCGCTCAGGCCCTCGTGTCAGGCTAGGTGCCACCATGTGCACGATTCCCCCTATGGGCGACCCCCACATGTGTATTTCCACTGTAAACCTCTCCAAGCATGTGTATTTCCCTCGGCAAGCCCTTGCCTCCCCTGGGGGTAAAATTTTTCCACCTTCGGCTGGTTACCCCAGAGTTCTTCCATATGCAGCCCCTCGCGGGTCATATGTGTCTCCTTAAGTCTTCCCTACGTGTAGGCACTTTGGCGCATACTTCCACCTGGAATATGCTTCCCAGTGTACCTTGGTATTCCTGTGCTAAGTTGGAGTCCTTCGTCCGTACCAGCTTACAACAGGGAGCTCACACTTAAGCAGGGCACTGGACGACAGCCGAGTGGCGTGATTAGATTGGGACCCCCATTCGTCAGTCACTGACATTACTCGGAGTGACTGAACGAAAGGGAACGTCTCAGTTACGTATGTAACCCTCGTTCCCTGAGGAGGGAACGGAGACGCAACGTCCCTCTGCCACTTCCGCTGTACCGCTGAAACGGCCGGGAGTTCAGTCTTGGCTCCTCAGCAGGTAAACATAATGCGATGTTGCCAGCGTACTTCCTTATATACTCACGCTGTGGGGCAGAGCTACGCTATGCAAATTCTGCATGCCCATGGCATTGGCCTGCCATTGGGTGTTTTCTAAGATTTCTAGGCGAAACCCCTTTTCGTCAGTCACTGACTTTACGTCTCCGTTCCCTCCTCAGGGAACGAGGGTTACATACGTAACCGAGACGTTTTTTGGATAATTGATTACCATTTATATAACCACAGTTTTACCACAAAACTATGGTTAAACTATGCCCTTGAGACCTGCCCTTGCCCTTGCCTCTGGCCAAGATGGCCGCCACCATTTCAGTGCCCCAGCCTGAGCCAGCGTTGGACATTTGGCTAATCGACTTATGGATGGAACCAGCTTTTTCATTAAACTTTGTTTGTGTATTATATTTACCTGTCCTTGCCTTCCTGCCTGCACACACTGTGACAGTGACTTCATATCTCACAATTTCAAAGTTATTTCTCAATTTTGACTCAATGCAACTTCACACTTTATTTCTCACTATTGTGCATTTAAATCTCACAACTGTGACATTATTTCACACAATTTTGACTCATATTTACAACTTCATACTTTATTTCCTGTAATTGTGACTTTATTTCTCAAGATTGTGCATTTATATTTCATAATGTGACTTCATATCTCACAATTGCAAAGTTGTTTCTCATAATTTTGACTCATAATTGCAACTTCACACTTTATTTCTTGTAATTGTGACTATTTATCGCAATTACGCATTTTAATCTCTCAGTTGTTACTATTTCTCACAATTTTGATCTGATTATTGTGATGTCATACTTTATTTCATGTAATTGTGACTTTATTTCTCAAGATTGTGTTTATATTTCGTAATGTGACTTCATATCTCACAATTTTGACTTCATATCTGATAATTGTGATTTAATTTCTCTTAATTGCAAATTGCATATATATTTCTTGTGACTTTGTTTCTCACGATCGTGTGTTTAAATCTCACAATATGACTTTATACCTTACAACTGTGACATTATTTCTCACAGTTTTGGCTCATAATTGCAACTTCACACTTTATTTCTTGCAGTTACGACTATTCATCACAATTACACATTTATATCTCACAATTTTGACTTCATATTTGATAATTGTGATTTAATTTCACACTTTAGCAACCCAATAGAAACTGATTCAGATCCTATGGTTAATAATATATGGGATATGTGGAACAGAGGTGATGTACATACCTGAGTGTATATGTAAACATGTGCATATGCACAGTTTATGTACACAACATGACACAGCACACTCACATTTGACAAGTATTGAGTTTTTCATGCTGAACAATGTTTAACAATAAACATTATTAAACATGTGAGCGGGGATAGAGGCAATATTGAAGACAGATCTATGAGAGTGCCTTATGATAGACCCGTCCATTGCGCAGACACAAATAAGACTCCTCAGCCAGCGTGCCTGTGTAAATATTTGAACTCTACCCAGCAGATATCAGGGCCTCTAGAGAGAAAGACACTAGTTCAGGTGAGAAAGGGTTAATTCCCAGATTGCATGCCTGCTACCTCTGATCTCTCCCGTGGCTCATGTATTCACGCACTGTATACGGGTATGTACATAAAAAGAATGAAATTATCTGGGGTGCTGTGCAAAATGTCTGTTATTGAATCACAGAGATGACTACTGAAAATAAAGGGTCTTTTCTGAGGGGTAAATTCGTTTTTACCAAATTACATTTTTAATTAGTCTATTGGTGTGTGTGTGTGTGTGTGTGTGTGTGTGTTAAGACTGTTATAAATGTTTTGTTTTAATTAAGATGAGATCTCTCTACACTGCAAAACATATGATAAGTAAAATAATACATTTTAGTGAGTTTTGTGCTTTAACAATCAGCCAATGGAACAAAACAAACATTTATATACAAGATAGGGGTTCTAGGGTTAATTTATTTAGTTTTAAAGAATGTTTACCTAATTGGAAAAAAAGGAAAGATGATCATTAGGGCTCATCTGATATATTAGTGGTTGACACTTATTTAAAATTAGGATGACAAATGGGCGATATAATTCAGATATATACTGTATATAATACAGCAAGGTGAATGCAATTTAATGGACACTACAACACAAGGTAGAGCTAACACTTCTGTTAATTTGTCACTTATTGCATAACATGATACTGTACTTTAAGGAATGTGTTTCTAATGAGCTTGCTGACTGTTGTTGTTTAGATGTTGCATAACATGATAAACTGTAAAGAATGGGCTTTTTGTCAGTTCTGTGTAGTAACTTTCCCTACATGGCAGAAGGGGAGGGGCTTATTGTGTTAAACCTAGAAACACATTAAGTTTGTTTGAAACTTCACTTCCTTTAAATAGAAACCAGCAAAAGTTTTTAAAAAAATATTGGTTTCTCGGCTGCATGGATAAAGCAAACCAGTAATAACTCCATGTATTGATGCGCAAACATGTGGTCCTGTTCGGTATCACAACTTAACTTGTCTAAAATGTAAACAAGCTTGTTGCAATGTACACATACTATACACTGTGAATTCTTTGATGGCATACGTCACAGTCACGTGGCGCCGGCGCTGTCTCAAATCGGACAACATTTCTAACCGGCATGCATTGCTTCAAGTCAGCCACTGATTGGTCTGTGCATCGAACAAGCCTAAAATGGACCCCTGTGGCTCATGTGACCACTTTTTTGGACTTTCATTGATTAATATTTAAGTTATTCTCCCATGAGATAGGTTTGACCAATAAATTGGTGTTTCATTTTATTAAAAATAAACTAAACTAGACTATGTTCCCTGGAAGCAACACCGTACCATAGTTAACAATTTATCATGCAAAGACAAAAAAGTAAAAAATGAAGGCTAGAAAAATACAAATAAAAAAGTTTCAAATAACTGAAGCTGAGATAAAATAAAGATAAATGTGTCTATACAGTGCATATAAACAAGTTCATATAAAACCATCCAAATACGATTTTAAAAATAAATAAAATCAAAATGTTTATTTTAAGGCCCTTTGTGTGAATCCTGAAGCTGTAAACTGTGATTGGACGAGGGGAAAAATGGGGCTAGATTTCATTCCTTTTGGGCAGGTTTTGAAACAGCTTTGGGCTGGAAATTATTCTGGAACCTGGCAACCCTGGCTTAGCGAGGAAGGTCTTCGAATATTATCTTGGACAAAGATAGTCAAAAAGGATGAGAACCGCTGGACTAAATGTTTTAATGTTATTGGTTCATACTATACTACACTCTTTTCATACTATTCTACACTCTAAAATTATAAAAAGAAACATTTGACAGGTTGTAACTGAAGTACTGAAAATGATATTTGGTTCTATAACAGGAAATGGTAGCGCCATTAATTTAGCAAGTTTAACATTCTGAAAACGCATACTGCAGAAAGAAGAACAGGATTCTCTCAACTCTTTGTTTTTGCTGGGGAAGCATGAATCTGTGGGGGATGTGTTTATAGGGCAAATAAAGGCCAACCACTTTTACAACCACAAAGTAGAACAATTCCTGATAAGAGAATGTCGAGAGAGACAATTTCCTCATGTTCCAGCTGACATGCATGTGACTAACCTTACAGTGTGTTTTAACAAGAAAACACTTCTCTTGTCCACTATTCCCTTTGGACAGTATGACCGATTAACATGGGTTTACTCTACCTAACACAGCTTTAATATTAAGAGACGTTTCCTTCTTCCTTCCTCGTCCCTATATCTGTCACTGCAAAGCTGAATATGTCGGCATGGAAAGAGAAGCTAAGGAAAGTTGTTACAGTGGAGCCAGTGATTTTCCTCTACATGACTAGCACTTTCATTGTAACACCTGCATATCAACAGATGATTATCACAAAGGTAAGAGAGCTACTACTTTGATTTAAAGCAAGCAAAGTAAAGGGAGAGAGTGAAAGGGAGAGGCATTAATCAAGCTGGTCCGGCGAGTCAGTGTTTTGTTCTTTGAACTGAAAAACAGGTCAGCAGGGTCCAGTTCTAGTACACAAAACGGAAATGCCCGAAGCAGTACCACAGAGAGCTTGGAGAATAGCAGTGGAGCTCGAGATGTACTCAAAACCCAAAACTACAACAGGCATTAATCAAACCGAACCGGCCATGACAGTCCCAGAGCAAAACAACAGGCACTGCGATCACTCATGCACCAGATTAAACAATCGCTGACAGTCATTAGTCTGTATTCTGTTGCTGAACTTAAACATTGGCTATGCTTTAGAAACTTCAGTATCTTGATTTTAACCTTGTGCAATGTAGGAAACGGACATGACATTTTACTTTTTTGTAAGTTGACATGTCCAGCGATGTGACACACAACATCTGAATCTTCTTT
Organism: Rhinogobio ventralis; assembly: GCA_039654625.1. Lineage (NCBI taxonomy): Eukaryota > Metazoa > Chordata > Actinopteri > Cypriniformes > Gobionidae > Rhinogobio > Rhinogobio ventralis. The sequence continues at coordinate 23,927,703 of CM077202.1, read as the reverse complement.
TAAACAGCTTTTGCTATTTGTGAGACTAATCCAGGGTATTTGAAAAATGTATTTTCAAATTTATTTGTCACGCATTAGAAATGAACAAGCGAAGGCAAAAAGATGATTAAAACATATCCAGCCACATGTCCATTCTGCATTTAATAATAAAAAAAATATTTTACAGTAAAAGTGCATGTATTACCTGGCTAAAAATAGACTTTCATGGTAGTAAATTTAAATTTAATAAATGTAAGGTAATTTATACTTTTTGCTTCCAAACACACACACACACAATATATATATATATATATATATATATATATATATATATATATATATATATATATTATTTTACATTCAGATTAATTATATTTTACCATTCCAATACATTTATATCCTAATGAATAATTAACAGAGAGAATTTGTGCTTTAAAATATTTATTAAATATTTGTAACAAGTGTTCAAATGGGGTGAGGAAGAAGACAAAAGGGGTCGGTGTTCTGGGACTCGTGAGTGCGTTTTATTCTCTTCAAAATCAACAAACAAACTGTGTGCACATTGCACAAAACATAAATTATATAAACACTCTCTTTGAATCAGTCAACGGTTTGGGCAGGTCCTCTCTCTCCGAGTCCCAGGGTAGTGTTTCTCTCTCCCTTGGTCCTCGTTTCCTGCAGCTTAATCCTGTCTCTCCACGCCAATTACTGCAACAAGACACAGGTGTTTATCATTTGCATTTGACCCACTTACGTGCCGCTCGTCTCCCAACTATCTCTCCTGTCACAGACCTCGCTAGGCCACGCCCCCCTCGCCACATACCCCCACCGCCCGACTCAGGCCGGGGAACCATCCGGCCTGCGACCTCCCCCCGCCATTTCTGGAAAGGAAGTCGGTCACAGTCGGCGCTGTCTCAAGTCGGACAAAATTTCTAACCGGCATGCATTGCTTCAAGTCAGCCACCGATTGGTCTGTGAATCGAACAAGCCTAAAATGGACCCCTGTGGCTCATGTGACCACTTTTTTGGACTTTCATTGATTAATATTTAAGTTATTCTCCCATGAGATAGGTTTGACCAATAAATTGGTGTTTCCAATTGGTTTGACCAATAAATTGGTGTTTCATTTTATTAAAAATAAACTAGACTATGTTCCCTGGAGGCAACACCGTACCATAGTTAACAATCTATCTCTCCAGTCACAGACCTCGCTAGGCCACGCCCCCCTCGCCACATACCCCCACCGCCCGACTCAGGCCGGGGAACCATCCGGCCTGCGACCTTTAGGGTTAGTACTGCGCCCAGCCCTCGGTTCGACGCGTCAGTCTGTAACATAAAGGGGAGAGAAAAATCAGGTGACTGTAAGAGCGGCTCGCCACATAGGGCAGCCTTTACCTGGGTAAAAGCCTGCTGGCACAGCTCTGACCACTGGATCGGATCTGGTGCTTCCTTTTTAGTGAGGTCAGTCAGAGGGCTGGTGAGGTCCGAAAAATTAGGATTAAATCTCCTATAATATCCCGCCAGCCCGAGGAACTGCCTCACCTCCTTTTTAGTCTTGGGTCTCAGACAGGTTGCAACTGCTGCAGTCTTGTCAATTTGAGGACGCACCTGCCCATGACCCAAGTGGAAGCCCAGATACCTAACCTCCACGCGCCCAATCGCACACTTCTTCGAGTTGGCCGTTAACCTGGCCACTCTCAGCGACCTCAGGACGGCACGCACATGCTCCATATGACACTGCCAGTCGTTACTATAAATGATGATATCATCCAAGTAAGCAGCGGCATATGCAGCATGCGGCCGAAGAATTTTATCCATGAGGTGCTGAAAGGTGGCTGGTGCCCCGAACAACCCGAACGGAAGCGTGACAAATTGGTGTAATCCAAACGGTGTCGTAAAGGCTGTTTTTTCTTTAGATAGAGGCGTTAAGGGGATCTGCCAATATCCCTTTGTTAAATCCAGCGTCGAATAAAAGAGAGCTGCACCTAGCCGATCAAGCAACTCGTCAACCCTTGGCATTGGATATGCATCGAATTTCGACACAGCATTCACGTTGCGATAATCCACACAGTATCGGACCGAGCCGTCCGTTTTAGGGACTAAAACTATCGGGCTGGCCCAATCACTGTAGGATTCTTCTATTACTCCCATATCTAGCATTGCCTCTAATTCTTCCTGAACCACTTTTTTTTTGTGTTCCGGTAATCTATACGGCCGGCTGCGGACTATCACACCGGGCTCTGTCTCAATATGGTGCTGAATGAGGTTTGTTCGACCGGGTAGGGGCGAGAACACATCAGAAAAAAATTCTTGCAACTGGGCTATGTCAGTGAGCTGCAAGGGCGAGAGATGATCTCCTCCCGGGGCCAGAGCGAGGAATGTGCTTTTTGTGTTCACCTCTGGCCCGAGATCCTCTTCTCCGCTCACTGCCGTTGCCAGCATCACTGGCTCCGCCTCGCTCCATTTTTTAAGGAGGCTGAGATGGTATATTTGATGTGCCCCGTTCCTATCCGAGCGAATCACCTCATAATCGAGATCTCCTATTCGTCGTGTGACCACAAAGGGACCTTGCTACTTGGCGAGTAATTTTGAACTAGAAGTTGGGAGCAATATCAGTACTTTATCTCCCCGTGTAAATTCTCGCAGTTTAGTTCCCCTGTTGTATAGCCGGCTTTGTTTGTCCTGAGCCTGTAACAAATTCTCCATGGAGAGCCGCCCCAATGTGTGGAGTTTTGTTCTCAGGTCCATTACATACTGAATTTCTTTTTGCCCTGCGAAGGTCCGTCCTCCCAAGCCTCTCGAAGAACGTCCAACGCCCCAAGGGGCTGACGCCCATAGAGAAGCTCGAACGGGGAAAACCCGGTGGAGGCTTGTGGGACCTCACGTACAGCAAACAAGAGGGGTTCTAACCATTTATCCCAATTTTTGGCGTCTTCTTGTACAAACTTTCGAATCATTGTTTTTAACGTGCGATTAAATCGTTCCACCAAGCCATCTGTTTGTGGGTGATAGACGCTGGTGCAAATCGATTTAATGCCCAACAACTCATAAAGTTCACGTAAAGTATGTGACATAAACGCCGTGCCCTGATAAGTGAGGATTTCCTTCTGGATCCCCACTCGGGAGATTAAACGAAACAATGCGTCCGTAACACTCTTTGCCGAAATGCTGCGGAGAGCAATTGCTTCGGGCTACAATATTATTTTTAAAAAATAATTTTTTTGTGCATTTATATTAATTATATATATATATACATACTATATTGCCAAATGTATTGGGACACCCCTCCAAATCATTGAATTCAGGTGTTCCAATCACTTCCATGGCCACAGATGTATAAAATCAAGCACCTAGGCATGCAGACTGCTTTTACAAACATTTGTGAAAGAATGGGTCACTCTCAGGAGCTCAGTGAATTCAAGCATGGTACCGTGATAGGTTGCCACCTGTGCAATAAGTCCATTCGTGAAATTTCCTCACTACTAAATATTCCACGGGGTCAGCGCATGATTTGGGTTTGGCCCCTTAGTTCCAGTGAAAGGAACTCTTAATACTTAAGCATACCAAGACATTTTGGACAATTTCATGCTCCCAACTTTGTGGGAACAGTTTGGGGATGGCCCCTTATGTTATTATTATTATAATATTATTAATAACTTATGTCCAATAATAAATGAATAGCATCAAAGTATACATGTAAGGAGAAAATGCAGAAAAAAATAATATGTGAACTGTTATGACATTTCTATGAATATAAATAATGCAGTGAATATATGCATTTGCTTAAGGGTGATGCTTTCCAAAACATGCAGCTGTTTTTAGTTCCTGCTCTTGTCACTTTGCATTTTTTTTTCTGAGCGAGTGTCCTTCCTTTCCTCTCTCCTTTATATTCTCTTACCCTTCCAATGAACTCTGCAGCTCCACATATAACAGCTCTCAGAAAAATGTGGATGAATATATCATATGAATGGGCACAACTCCATGCAGTGAAAATTGTTAAAAGATTAAAGAGGGTCCAATCATTTATTGCAAAGTGCTCATTTACGCCACTCTTAATGGCCTCGATTCTTGCCATTTGCTCCTTGATATCATCATATTTGTGAGGTTGCGGTCCGTGAGATTCCCCGAGGCTTGTTCTTACAATAACTGTGGGCGTCCCCCGACGCGATGAGTTACTGCCCGGGTTGTGCATCATTCCCATAATGCCTTAGAGCATCATTACTGACAATGAATAAAAACTTAGAGAAGTAGAAAATCCTTAAAGCTGACCTAAGAAGCAATACCCGACTTTCCATTTTAAAACATTTGATCAAGCTAAAAAAAAGGACTGTTAAAGCTCTTGAGATGGCTAGTTTTGTACAAAATGCTAAGGCCCACCTTAAAAATAATACTGACATAACTTTAGCAACTGTTTTCAGTTTTTACTGTTATCTCATCTAAACATGTTATGAACACTTTCACTTACACTCTGTTATCTACAATATCATACAAGCAAGAGTACTATTGAGCATTGTGGTAGATTTTCCCCTAAGAACCTGACTTAAGTTTACCTGGGACATCTCCTGATCGACGCTTACAAATGTATCCTCTAGCGCGTCGGTCAACGTCCTGACCCTTATGAACACTATCACTTGGGATTAAGATATCTAGTGTTCTAGTATCCTGCTGTGCAGCAGTAACCAAACAGACTCCAGACAGTGCCTTTGAATATGCTTTAATCATGCCCGGGAGGATTTCAGAGAGAATCCCACCAGCACCCAACAGTTTTTTATAGAATAGGCATGATTCATTACATCATTTTCCTACAAAATGATTGGTTCTTCATGTGTATAATTCAGAAAACCCTTTTGTTACTAGGTAAAAAACATCTGGATTTCTGGATTTCTTGAATACTTCACTTTGTTACTCAAAGTCATGAGTTTATATATTTAGATATCTGTCTAGTTTCATTTCCCCTTTTGTTATATTCAGATATGATTTAGACACACACTGACTTTGGCCAAAGGTTTGGGGACATTTAGGTTTCAAAAGCATATAAATGTTAATCCTGCAAGAAAAAATAAATGTTAGTTATGATTAATTAAAAATTCCATCACAGCATGGACCCTTTTTAAATTTCCAGGACTCTCAGAAGCAGATGTCATCTTAGTTGGGTTAACTTCTATAGTGAAACTACAACAAATATACCTTCACATTTCCTCGAATTGCAAAAGAAAAATCCATGTTAGCAATTCTATGATTTGATAGATTTGACAGATTATGTTGGTCAGAAGAGAGAAAGATTTATTTTTTATTAGAAACACTCACACAGCAGTGTTTTCTGTCATTTAATGCCAAGGTAATATAAAACAAAGTATGATGTAGTTTATAAGTATATATAATGTTGTAAATGTACATCATTTTTTATGAAATAGTTTTTTTACGAAAATAATAATAATAATAAAAACTGCAAGATTTATGATGTTAATAACTTCATCACAGTCTGTGAAAAGGGTCCATTAGGATTAAGCTTGGAAAAAGTTAGTACGTTTCAGTTCAATAAATAAACAATATTGAGTGATATAGAATTAATATTGAGAGATTACATCTTAGACACAATATTGCTAGTTAATGTGTTTTTGCTCCTCCAATGAAAATAGTTCCAAACGAAGCTAAAGCAGCAGCATCACCGAGTGACGTTTCACATAATTCAAATCAGCATTTTTGAATAAATCAGTTGAGTGAATGATGCAATGATTCACTTATTAGACATCTGTTCCTGAACAAATCTGGGCTTTTTTAACTAATCGGTTTAGTGAATAAAAGAATGATTCACTCAAAATCACTTAATGGCATAATGATTAACCTGTAGAAAACCAACACAATCTGGCAACCAACACAAAAAATGGCAATTTGTAACTATTTAACATTTTTGGTGATATTGGTGGTTAAATCATACAATCTCATTCGTACATTTTCGTACAACCTGCTTATGCCCCAGTGATGTTATGTTTAGGCATAGAGTTACTTTTTTCGAAAAATTTTACGTTTTCATATGATTCACATAACCACCTCATAAAACCTAAATTTTCCTCTGCGAACCGGTTCCAGAAAACAAAATACATTCTAGTCTCCCAGCACTTGCTATCCCAATGTTTAAAATATAAATGTTAGCATTAGCAGTGCACAAACAGGGAAACAAATAAATCTTTTAAAGAATCTTTTAATGAATCGTTCAAAACAAGTTACAAACTCAAGAGTGGGGTTTGAACCAGTCTGATGAAACAATCCACCGCTATCTTTTACGTATTTTACGAGGTGGCTAATTCATACAAATCTGTATGACCTCACTCAATTTGTCTAAACCCTAGTGATGGGTAGGTTTAGGGGCGGGGTTAGGGGTAGGTCATTCGTACGAATTCATACGAATTGGGCAACTTGCAAAATACGTATGATTTAGCAAAAATTGTACAAATTCATACGAGTCAGGTCATACAAATTTGTACGAATTAGCCACCTCGTAAAATACGTACAAATTGCCGTGAGATCAGGTTGAACAATCACTGAACTAACAGTCTAACCACTAAATGAACTGCAGCTTATACATATTACATGCAGATTAAATTCATGTAGTCCTGAAATAATTTTTTTTAAAGATTCGTATCATTACTGACACATTTGCAACAGCTTTTTTTCTACTAATAAATAATATTTCATTACAATGCATTCATTGCTGAAAAACCTTAATTTCTATGAATTTAAGAAGCAAAACAAATGGGGCGTGCATTTAGCAAGCTAGCACATTGGCTAGCTATATATGAAGTGAAGTTTTGTTAATATTAAATTGTACATTTCACCCAAGTAAGTAGATATTAATATAATAACTTAGTCTCTACTGACCTGCTCGAAAATCTGTGATTTAGAATTTTTTATTTTTTTTTTGCAATAGACCTTAGTCAGGCAGCGCCCTGGCTAGATGTTAGTTAATTTTTCAATGAGGTTGTGAGCAACAGAAGTACACTGCATTCAATGAATCGTATTGTTGTTTAACAACACACTGACAGATGAAAATATTTTTTTTAAATAAAACTTTCAGTTAACAAAAAGCTCAGGGATGTTTAGATTTTGTTGCTGTGTTTAATAGACAATGCTGTGGTGCTTTAAATATTGTGATAGTTCAATGTAGTGATAGCTTTAATATATTTTGAATGATTTTGAATTACTTTTGTCTTTTGTAGGTATGTCAAGAATTGCTCAAGAATGATACTATTTGCAGTAAACCTGAGCACCACAAAGGGGGTGAGGAGATTCAGACTAGAGCCTCCTACATCCTGCTTCTGTTCAACGCCACCCTCAGCCTGGTCTCCATTCCCCCCGCTATAATGCTGGGCTCGTGGTCTGATCGCGTTGGCCGTCGGTCGGTAATGGCGCTCCCTTCACTGTTGTCCCTGCTGAGTGGGGGATTGCTCTTGGCTGTAGCCCTGTTGGATAACATCAGTGTTTACTGGACCCTGATGGCTGCCGCCCTAACAGGTCTGACAGGTGGCCATGTCTCCATTTTCCTCAGCTCCTTCAGCTACCTGGCCGACTTGACCATGGGCTCCAGCTCCAGTCGCACTTTACGCATGGCAGTGGCCGAGTCCATGATCTTCGTTGGAGGAACAGTGGGCTTCCTGCTAGGTGGATTTTTGGAGCAAGAATGTGGGCTCGAAGCAGCGTTCGGGGCCTACATTGGCTGCCATGTCCTGGCATTACTTTATATTGTGCTTTGGCTGAGAGACCCTTCGACGGGAAAAAATACATGTATATCTGCCTATAAAGAGGATACAGATGAGCAATGTTCTCCGGGTGACCATTCTCGGCTGTTTATCCTAAAGTACGCCAAGCTGTCTTTCAAAGCAGTGTTCAAGAGGAGGTCAGGGCAGGAGAGACTGAAATTGCACTTTCTCATTCTCTGCACCTTCATAAATAACCTGGTGGCTGTTGGTCAGTGAAAACTTGCACATACACAAACACACACACGTATTTATATAGCATATATATTCAGTGTCACAGCAGTATGCAGGTTAATCTCAAGAAACCTGTCATCGATATGTCAAGATCACATTTAACCCCAAAATCAAAAGAAAAAAACAAATATATATTAAAAAAATTATTTGCATTTTTTTCCATGACAATTAACCACATTGTCCCCCAAATGTTCATGTAGTTTAAAATAATTACTAATAGTAATAATAACTATTATTATAATTAAATATTTAAATACAATGAAAAAATATATATTTATTCATTTTGATTGAATAATATTTGTTTATTTTAAAGTGGTATACATTATATTATAAATTATATTAATCAATTAAATGATTACAAAAAATACTGCCATGATCTATACTTTCCAATTTATATTACATTTACATATTTGTATTTGTTCCACTGACTGACTTACTCAAAAATCTGTTGGTAATTTGATTTATTATTTATTTATAATTAATTGTCACACACACACACACACACACACACACACACACACACACACACACACACGCACGCGCACACACACACACACACACACGCAAGCACACACACTTTTTTTTCTTGATTACATACAGTACATTCACCAATACAGACCTTTAAGAACAAATTAACTTATAATAAACAAGGTTTGACATGAAATATGAGATAATTAAATAATACAGCATAAACATTAATTTTATTTTTTTTTAAAGTTGGTAACGTGTTCCAACTTTGAGATGGCTGTAATGGATTATCAGTGCAACTAATATGTGCCCCGTGGTCGAGTCGGCTGTTTATGATGATAATACTGCTGAGCCACTGCAGGGTGGTTTTAAACCACTCAATCTGAGTACTGTCACTCCTGAGGCAAATGAGTGAGTGAGTGAGTGAGAGAGAGAGAGAGAGAGAGAGAGAGAGAGAGAGAGAGAGAGAGACATGGTGATTTTTGTAGATGTCTCTACCAAGTTCCATAAATTCTTAAAATGAGCTATTAGTGGTCTTAAATATTAATATCTTTAATTTTGTCTCATTTAATTATTTTTTATAGGTTCATAATTAATGATCAATCATTTCATTTGAAATAAACACTGTATTGCTTTTAAAAACTTTGATCTTTGAAAGTCATGCCAATAAAGATTTGGAGAGAGGGTGGACATAAATAATAATGTGCTTTTATGTGCATTTGTCTCTGCAGGGGATCAGTCGATCTTGCTGTTGTATTTGATGTACGAGCCCAGAGAGTTCACAACTGCCATGTTTGGGGTATTTAACTCTGTGAGGATGCTCTTGTTGGTAAGTGGTCTTGTTTAAAGCAGTAATGCTTTCTCTGATGACTCATGTCTCTCACCTAACTCAGAGTGGAGATCATTGGATGCCCTTAAAATGCCACTAAATCTTTCGATTTGAGGCTCAAACACCAGTGGCCCTGCAGAACGGCCATTGACTGGACACAGCTGTGTATATTTGCTTTCTCATTTGATTCTCTTCTCTGCTAGCACACACAGCTGAGCACTATGCCCTTGCGCACACACCCCTTTGATAACCAAACGTGCACATTTCTTTAATATTATTTATGAGATTTAGTCAGAAAGGAAACAATGGGGTGAACACAACCCACAACAGACAACACATGTCAAATATCAGCATCAGTCCATTCAGCTCCATTCCGTGACACGGCAGAACTCCGTAAGAACTTCAGTAATATGGGACAAAGGTCTTTATGACTGTGACTATAAAGATGTGCCATCTGACATCATACTTAAGGTCATAAAATGGAAATGAAGCAGTCACTCAAGTTTTCATTATTTAGTAAACTGATTTCCACTTTTACAATATATATATATATATATATATATATATATATATATATATATATATATATATATATACACTCACCTAAAGGATTATTAGGAACACCTGTTCAGTTTCTCATTAATGCAATTATCTAATCAACCAATCACATGGCAGTTGCTTCAATGCATTTAGGGGTGTGGTCCTGGTTAAGACAATCTCCTGAACTCCAAACTGAATGTCAGAATGGGAAAGAAAGGTGATTTAAGCAATTTTGAGCGTGGCATGGTTGTTGGTGCCAGACGGGCCGGTCTGAGTATTTCACAATCTGCTCAGTTACTGGGATTTTCACGCACAACCATTTCTAGAGTTTACAAAGAATGGTGTGAAAAGGGAAAAACATCCAGTATGCGGCAGTCCTGTGGGCGAAAATGCCTTGTTGATGCTAGAGGTCAGAGGAGAATGGGCCTACTGATTCAAGCTGATAGAAGAGCAACTTTGACTGAAATAACCACTCGTTACAACCGAGGTATGCAGCAAAGCATTTGTGAAGCCACAACACGCACAACCTTGAGGCGGATGGGCTACAACAGCAGAAGACCCCACCGGGTACCACTCATCTCCACTACAAATAGGAAAAAGAGGCTACAATTTGCACGAGCTCACCAAAAATGTTGCCTGGTCTGATGAGTCTCGATTTCTGTTGAGACATTCAGATGGTAGAGTCAGAATTTGGCGTAAACAGAATGAGAACATGGATCCATCATGCCTTGTTACCACTGTGCAGGCTGGTGGTGGTGGTGGTGTAATGGTGTGGGGGATGTTTTCTTGGCACACTTTAGGCCCCTTAGTGCCAATTGGGCATCGTTTAAATGCCACGGCCTACCTGAGCATTGTTTCTGACCATGTCCATCCCTTTATGACCACCATGTACCCATCCTCTGATGGCTACTTCCAGCAGGATAATGCACCATGTCACAAAGCTCGAAATCATTTCAAATTGGTTTCTTGAACATGACAATGAGTTCACTGTACTAAAATTGCCCCCACAGTCACCAGATCTCAACCCAATAGAGCATCTTTGGGATGTGGTGGAACGGGAGCTTCGTGCCCTGGATGTGCATCCCACAAATCTCCATCAACTGCAAGATGCTATCCTATCAATATGGGCCAACATTTCTAAAGAATGCTTTCAGCACCTTGTTGAATCAATGCCACGTAGAATTAAGGCAGTTCTGAAGGCGAAAGGGGGTCAAACACAGTATTAGTATGGTGTTCCTAATAATCCTTTAGGTGAGTGTATATATATATATATATATATAACATGATTAATATAACCATTTTAAAGAAAAAAAAAAGTTTTGTTATAGCTTTTAGAACATCTTGCAATAACACAGCGTGTGATGTCACAGTGTTCGTTTGCTCCAAGTGTGCCACACGAGTCCTGAAAAGAGAAGCCAAAGTGTTTCGATCACCCCAGGTGGCTGGATGCAGTATAGTGATGGCAATTTCAAAACACTGCTTCATGAAACTTCGAAGCTTTATAAATCTTCTGTTTCGAATCAATTTGTTTGGTATCAAACAGGTATCAAACTGCCAAAGTCATGTGAATTCCGTAAACAAGGCTTATCTCTGTGAACCCATGAATCATGAGCAGTCACTGAGAACCATTGAACAAGTGTCTGTGGGTTTTACCTGATCTCTGATCAGTTTTATACATTTGTAGATGTTTTAATTAGACATTAGTATAATTAAAAGGAATTATATTCTCTTATTGGCCTGTTTAGCGGAGCCATCCATGGAACAAACAAAACAAGCCCTGACAATTGATAAAAGAACATATAGACACTTAATATTTCATTTTATTAGATGATTAGTTAATTGCATTTGAAATATTTTACTTTCAATAAAACATTTGCAATAGATTTGTAAAAGGTGTTTTTGGCATTGGTTTTTGTTGCACTTACACTGTTCTGACCAGCAGGGGTCGCTGTGAAGACAGGTGTCGAGTTGTTTCGAAGCTTCGACACAATACGGCACATTTGCTTCAACTGTTTCAGTGTTTCACGAAGCCTCGGTCTGCCCATCACTAATGCAGAATAGGTCATAAACCCCGCACTCTCCATGAAATGAAATGGGACATAGACAAACTAAACAATCAAATTACACATTAAATCAATTTTTTCCAAAGATGGTTTCTGTCATTTTAGGCAGTTTTTAGCATGCTGAGGTTAGTTCCTAAAGTGTTTGTTCTTTAAATAAGTTAAGTTTTAGTTAGTTACTTATTTGATGCTATAAAAACGGGGTGTGACATTATGACTGACAGCTGAGATTGACAGCTTCTCTAAGCGAAGTAGTCACTGCGGCACCAACGGACATTTTTCGGGAACTTCGGGAGGAGATTGGAGCTTTAACTTTAATTTCTACATTTCCCTAATGTTTATTTCACAAAATGTTGTTGATTAGGCGGGAGTGTGGGTGGGACCTTGATATCGCAGCTCCACTTCGCGCTCACTACTGAGCAGACTCGGGCTCCAAGTTGCTACTGCGCAGACTCAGGACCTAAGATGTCAGCACCATATTTGGACACTGGCGGATTCACTTACTACAATGAAAGAGAATGAAGGCGCATCGTCCATCTTTTTTTACAGTCTATGGTTTGCTCAGTTGGCCAGTGAAGTAATATAAGCATTTCTTTACTTTTTTTAACACACCGACACGGCATCCTCATAAACCCGTCTCCGGCGTGATGACTCCGATCTTTCGAATATTCCAATCTAATATGACTTCTGACCTGTAAGGTTGCCAAAATAATAATCATACACTGTTTGTTAATTGGCCAGAGGAGAACTGGCACCCCGACCGAGTCTGGTTTCTCCCAAGGTTTATTTTTCTCCATTATGCCACCTGATGCTCGCCTTTGGCTTGCTCAGTTGGGGACACTAAATTTTCAACTAAATATCCAAATAAATTTAATTACTAAATTACTGGTCTGCCCATATTGTCACTATATGATAATTGAAATGAGCTGGATGACATCACTGTTTTCACCAGAGCGGCTGTACAGCCAAATCAAATTCTGTTGCATTATTTTCCTGTTAACACTGTGAAGCTGCTTTGAAACATTGTAAAAAGCGCTATATAAATCAAGTTGACTTGACTTAATGCAAATATGTCTTAAAGGTCTGACATAACAATAAGATGCCACATGAACGATATTGTATGAAGTGTTGTTTGTTTACATCATGCTGCGCCTTACATTATGAAAACAAGGTTTGTGATACCACGATCAAAACTTTGTGCTGTAGACAGTTTGATGTTGGATATTCATCCAAATTATAACAGGACGCTCCAGTGTTTCCGTTCGGACATCTTTAAGAGAAAGCACCATGTTAAATGTACGCACCATGGTGAAGTGACCACGCAATACATGGTCCAGATCAGCCTCCTGACAGCAGATGGACTCTGACACGGTGGGCATCGGTGTACACCATCCACACTTACACCATGTTTCCGGCACGCTCTTCACCCCAAACCAGCGGGTTCGCGACTTCTTCCACCCGTAACGGTAGTACTGCTCAGTCCCCTCGCCGTATCGGCTCAAATGCATAAGCTATTTGACTTATTATGGGCTCAACAGTCCTTTCAAGTTCGTATTCCTCAATTTCAAAACAAATAAACGTATACTATTTCACTGGCCAACGGAGCAAACCAACACCGTGACGTCACATGGAACAAAACATAATTTTTTCTTTAAAATGATCACATAAATCATGTTTGTTATATATATTTTTTATTAAAGTGGAAATCAGTTTACTAAATAATATAAACATGACTGACTGCTTAATTTCCACTTTAAATAAGCAAATGATTGTCACATGATATGCTAATAAATAATGCTGAAAAAATAACCAAAGATTCTTAATTATTGTTGTTTGTTTGGTTTATTATTTATTCATTATATAATTCTTATGAATAGGCCTATACACTGCTTCAATGTAATTGGGACTGCATATTTCACAATCTCTCATAATTGTATAATCATAATCTCACATTGTGACTATATTTCTTGTTTTAATCTTTATCTCGCAGTTACTTTAAAGGATCCAGTAGCAAAATGTTATCCTTGATGTGGCCCAATTCACCTACTTATACTACGCCCTAAAAGTATGTACTTTTTTTGTGAAGAAAAAGTACATATACTTTTGAGTGTGTAGCAGAAGAGTAAACAAGCTTTGGGACATACTACTTTGTCATCTTTAACGGACAGCTCTGTTGCTTAGTTACGTGCATCCTGTCACCGTAAACTGCCCTGCCAATCATCTTGTCACAGTTAAAATCCTCCACATTCAGTCTAATTTTATTTCCTACCGTTTCGGAAAGAAATGTTGTAGCACGTTGATCTGCCAGTCATCTTTCATGTGGAGACTCTCCTGGCCAAACGTATCATTACAAAAGTTCACAATGCTGCTGCCGGTGAAATATGTGGATAACATTGAATAAATATATTTTCGTCAGGTTAGATACTGATAATTAATCACTCAAACCCCTTTATCTAAACCTGGACTCGCACATCCTCCATGTCTGTAGTTTCTACAACTTTTTACTCGTGTTTGCAGTTCTAATTGTGGGCAATATCAGCCATTCAAGTGTGCATCGATCTGCACTTCGGATATAGTAGACCATCCGGGTATCTTTGGAATACTAATTTCAACATACTACGATTTCGGACGTACTAATTCTATTTTCAAGTACAATTTGAGAAGGATAGTATGCAAATTGGGATACAACACAAGTGTTAAACTTTCTATTCATTAAAGAATCCTGAACATATCTGTGTCACAGTCGCTGGTTGCAGCACAAAGGAAAGTTGACAGGATCTAGATGCAGCAGCTACTTTTATTAAACTAAAACACTCAACTCTTGACAAACCACTGAAGCAACTCAGGAACAAAACCAACATATTACAGATGAGGATAGTGAATTGAAAGAAATGCCAGGCTTAAATACAAGAGCAAACCATTCAAAGATACGTGAAACACCTGTGACAAATTAAGCAAACCATTAGTAACCTAGACAACCAATAGGGAACAGGAGCATGGGAAATTGGATCTACATAACTAGAAACTGAACTAATTAACAAACTGAAAAACTAACATGAAAACATGAACAGAACAGAGAAAGATATCAAAAAACAAACTCAAAACGTGACAGCTTGTTTCGCCATTGAATAAAAATTTTTTTAAAAGTAATTTTTATTCTCACAACTTTTTATCTCACAATTCTGACTTTTTTTCTCAGAATTGTGTGATATAAACTTGAAATTCTGACTTTTCCCCTCACAGAATTGCGTGACATTAACTTGAAATTGTGAATTATAAAGTCAGAATTGCGAGAAATAAAGTCAGAATTGTGAATTCAGAACTAGCACTTCTGACTTTTTTCTCAGAATTGCGAGTTTATACTTGCATTTATATCTAGCAACTCTGACTTGCAATTGCGAGTTATAAAGTCAGAATTCTGAGATATAAACTCGCAATTGTAAGAAAAATGTCAGAAATGCAAGAAAATGTCAAAATTACGAAAAAAAAGTTGCATATAATATCCCATTGTGGGATATAAACTCGCAACTGCAAGAATTAAAGTCAGAATTGTGAGTTTATATCCCGCAATTCTAACTTATTATGGGCTCAACAGTCCTTTCAAGTTCGTATTCCTCAATTTCAAAACAAATAAACGTATACTATTTCACTGGCCAACGGAGCAAACCAACACCGTGACGTCACATGGAACAAAACATAATTTTTTCTTTAAAATGATCACATAAATCATGTTTGTTATATATTTTTTAATTAAAGTGGAAATCAGTTTACTAAATAATATAAACATGACTGACTGCTTAATTTCCACTTTAAATAAGCAAATGATTGTCACATGATATGCTAATAAATAATGCTGAAAAAATAACCAAACTCGCAATTGTAAGAAAAATGTCAGAAATGCAAGAAAATGTCAAAATTACGAAAAAAAAGTTGCATATAATATCCCATTGTTGGATATAAACTCGCAACTGCAAGAATTAAAGTCAGAATTGTGAGTTTATATCCCGCAATTCTAACTTCAATACTCGCAATTGTGAGATAAAAAGTCGCAATTATCTTTTAATTTTTTTTTTATATCATGCTTTCTATAAAAATATTAAGCAGCACAACTATTTTCTACATTGATAATACAAAATGATTCTTCAGCACCAAATCAGCATATTAGAATGACTTCTGAAGACAGGAGTAATGGCTGCTGAAAATTCAACTTTCCATTTACTGGAATAAATCAAATTTAAAAAATATATTCAAATAGAAAACACGTATTTTAAATGGTATTAATACTTCACAGCATTGCTGTTTTAACTGTTTTTTTTTATCAAATGAATGCAGTCTTGCTGAGCATAAGAGACATCTTTCAAAAGCATTAAAAGTCTTAGACCTCAACATTTTGAACTGTAGTGTGCATTTTTTACAGACAGCATGAAATGAAGCATATTGAACAAACAACAAGACAATACTGCAGTATGTACTGTTTTTTGGGAAGAAAGTAAGACTATGTGAATTATGAGTTTCACTATTGATTAGCTTTCCAAAAAAAATCATTGTGCTGTTCCTTCACCGTGGCATTGGCTGAATAGCTCTGCAGTTTGAGACTGTCTGTACAGCAGTAGTGATGGGAAACAGGTTGAAGGCCGCTTTGTTTTTGTCGCCTGTCATGGGGAACTCTTCTTCTGAGCAGGTCGATGCTGTGTCTTAGAGTGACACTTAAACAAAGCCTGCCAGTTAAGGAGCACCCTTCCTGATTGGAGAGGTGATGGCTCTCCATTTATACCAGGATGCACCACTGGGGTTCCAATCGCTTTGCTGCCTTTTGTGTGAAAGCTAAAGGCATCGATCCTGATAGAACCTATTATACACTCTGTCTGTAGGGGATGTCAGCTAGCGAGCTTCCACCCAATACGTAAAGCAAAAAGTTTAATGAAGCGCAATTAAAAGAGTCAATTGAGGAAAAAAAGCAGAGAAAGGACAGACAAAGAAACTTCTTTTTTAATACAAAGGGATCACAGAGCTGATCTTGTGCTTCTAAAGATCTGAGGCATCAAAATCTTGGCAGGTCTGGCTGCGGTGAGCACATGGCTGCACGCTCACGGTTTTTAAAAATGGCTGCAGGGCTGGAATTGACTTGTAATTAGTGTGGAGTGGAGTTGGTGAGGAATTATTAAACACTCCAGGCTCTAATGAGTTGATGAAAGTAAAAACACGGAGCGTTGACCTTTTCCGTGGAATGTTTATGCATTCCCATTATGTTTTCTGCTGCAAATCAGAGGCGGTGGCAAAGTCTGTTGACACCGGGCCTTCGTCGGGCAGGCGGGGTAATTAAATCAGAACTGTTTGCATGAGCAGGCAGGGCAAATGAGTCACGCTGCGTCTCGTGCGCACATCTCACGCGTGTTTGCACGCAAATGTGGATGCAGGTGAGTTCGATTTCAAGTGCTTTCAGGCGTTCTGAGTGAAACAGCCTGACTGTTTTTGACTGTTTTCATCAGACACAAACCCTGAAGGTTAATTAATGCAGTGGTTATGTTTAGACGCATCTGAGAGAATCTAAATATTTATGGGCTTTGTTTATATACAAGCTGAACCCCAGAAATGTCTAGTGCTTATGTATTCTAGCACCATGCTTATGTATTTCAGATATTATGCAGCTGTTATATTACATTATTCAATATCAGCATCATTTTAACCATTTTGAATTACAGTGCATCCGGATAGTATTCACAGCGCTTCACTTTTTCCACATTTTGTTATGTTACAGCCTTATTCCAAAATGTATTAAATTAATAATTTTTTTCCTCAATTCTACAAACAATACCCCATAATGACAACGTGAAAGAAGTTTGTTTGAAATCTTTGTAAATTTATTAAAAATAATTCCAGATGCACTGTATTAATAGATCATAGTACCACCTAAATGGTTGGTGATAAAATACAAGTGAAAAATTCCATCGACAAATTTCTCTTGACAACCTAGCGAATATTGAGAATACTCTATAGCAACCACCTAGAAATGTGCTACAAATCACTCATAACACTATGCATAGTAACATTATGGCAAATACATATAATACCCTAACTTCGTAACGTCTCGGTTACGTATGTAACCCTCGTTCCCTGAAGGAGGGAATGGAGACGTACGTCGGAACTGACCAACGAATTGGGGGATAATTTTCAGAGACCAATCTACTTCCAGTGTATAAAAACGAGCCAATACACATTAACATGCGGTCCACGCACCGCCCCGCAGGGCAGGTATAGATACGGAAGTGGAATACCGCATCCTCGCTTTTCCAATTGAGGAGCCAAAAAAGTGACTCGCCCCTTCAGCGGAAGCACAGCACCTGGCGACGGGACGTACGTCTCCGTTCCCTCCTTCAGGGAACGAGGGTTACATACGCAACCGAGATGTTCCCTTTCAGTCTGTCACGTTCAACGTACGTCGGAACTGACCGACGAATTGGGGATCCCTACCAAGATGCCAGGGAGGCTGGCCCTTCCAGCGCCCTGCTTGGGCTTGCTGGAGTGCTCCTAGGTTGGAGCAGGAGTCAGGGCTCCAAGCAGGGAAGGTCCGTCACAGCTGTTTCTGCAAGACCCACTCAGCGAGACTATTGGATAACGCTGGGTAAGTGTGCCCTTCTCAGGAAGATGGGACGCTGTGGAGCCACGTCCTCCAAGGGAGGAGATGTGGAAATACTCATAAGGACTAACCTATCAGGGTAGTACTACCTATGGCAGTCTCTGGGGTGGATCCAACCTGGTCCCAGGGGGGAAAGAACACCTCCAGAGACGACAGAGCAAGCTCTGTCAAGGGAAAGACACGGGGCAAGCCGAACAGGGTAGCTGGTACCGTGGAAGAATACACATATGGGGTTGCCGTTAGGGAACCGCTACATATGGAACCCAGCCTACACACACGTTCCACAAGCATACGGTGCAGGTCTAGCATCAGATGGCCGCAACGTCTGACACCGAAGGGGTGACGGAGGAGCTCACACGGTTAGCCATTTCTGGGGAACACAACTGGAGACAATAGACGCACGTATCCGGCCCGGCGGGCAGGAGTGGCGTTGCAAGCCGACACAAGAACGGGTACTTCGCGCCTACCGGCCACTGGGGGCGAGTACACAGGAAGAAACCGGCTTTCCCAATGCACATCTGGGAAAAAATGCACTGGGCAGGCAAGGCGATTTACGCGTTGCACTACCCTTCAGCCACCCGGGAAAGCATGGCTGCCAAGTCTGAATCTGATTCAGCATAAGCACACACTATTATAGTGGGAAACTCAGCCTCATCTTCGTTTTCAGCACATAACAGCCCTCTCTCCGATGCAGCAATTGACATCTGTCCTCTGCCAGAGCCCCAAATGAAACGCTAGGTCCCCCTCCTTTTTTTTTTTTTTAAAGGACCAGCAATTCCATCTGTAAGCTACCAGCAGGCATGTGAGACAGTGAGCATGGCCGCCAGACTCGACGGCACACGACGCGCTGAACGCTCAAGCCTCTATGAAAAAGGCAAGACGAACAACGCGCCGACGTGGTCATGTTCTCATGAGAGAACATGAACCACAAACACACAGAGTTTCAACATGCTTGCGATAAGCTAGAGGAGTGAGGGCCCACGGAGATGTACCCGGCGGGGAAGACCCACTGTAATCCTCAGGTCACCAAGGCTTATTAGCCAAAGTAGCCCTTTTCTGGTGCACCAGAAAAGGAACTAGATCGGGGAATAAGCAAAGGGACTCAACCCCGTTTGAGGTTTCACAGTCTCGACCGCGCATCCAGAGCGCAGAGTGACGCGCTGGGTTGCCGTGACAACCCGCCGTCAGCCGGCCACTCAACGGCACACTCCTGAGAGAGTATGAATCCCCCACGAACGCAATCTCACATGTTTATATGCGAGAGAGATCGTGGCCGTCAAATGAGGACAGGAAACAACCGCATCCACACGGTTTGAATGACATCTTGAAAAAGACGCAGGGTCAAACCGTGTTGCTCTTTTAGAAGTGCTGAAGCACTCAGGAAGATGGCCGCGGCTCACAGCAGTCCGATTGCAAGCCTGTATGTGAGCACTCAAAAAAACGGAAACGCCCAGCCAACCAACACAGGAACAAGTGTATGTTGCAGCGGCTGACTCGCGCCGTCACACCAGCACCCAGGTAAGAGAGCGATCCTCCTCCAGATTCGTCTAAACACTCTTTGTAGAAACAGCTTGATACGGCAAACCGTTCGGCTCCGAAGTTGAAAGCGAGGATGCGGTATTCCACTTCCGTATTTATACCTACGCTGCGGGGTGGTGCGTGGACCGCATGCCAATGTGTATTGGCTCGTTTTTATACACTCGAAGTAGATTGGTCTCTGAAAATGATCCCCAATTCGTCGGTCAGTTCCCGACGTACGTCGAACGTAACCGACTGAAAGGGAACAGCGAGTTTCGCACTACTCATATGTTAAAATGGAACAATTATCGCTTTAAAAATCCGAACTCACAAATGGTCTATTGCTTATGCTGTATACCTGGACATTTTTCTGAGAGGGGATGGTCCACTGGTATAAAAAATCATAACACTCTATGGGCCAGATTTACTAACAGCTTGCTCCAGCGCAAACCCTCTTTTGGCATTAAAAAACTACTGTCAGGATTTACTAAAGACATGCAGTAAAAAATTAGCGCTGAAAAGGTGTGGACAGGGTCATTTTTGCGGCTGACCTTATTGCATATGCATTTGTAGCAGTTTCCCTTTCAGACGCAAAATTTAAGGGAGGAGAGCATTTAAATTAATCATGCAAGGTGATTTACTAAGGCTTGTGCTAGTCAATGTACTGGTATTTGCTCCATTATTTATCGCCCCAAAAAAGCATGTCCTAAACCAGACGCTAATTTGTGCTGCTCTTGGTAGATTGCGTTGGCCATTATGGAAATGATCCGGCTGTGTCTGTGTTCTTTAATTTGTTGTCAGTAGAACACACGCAGAACTTTCCACTCCCAACGCTTTTTTGGTTTTGCGCTCTCATGCTAATTTGCCTTGTTTAGTAAATCTGGCCGATGACTCTAGTCGCACCTTACAGCTGTCACACATGGTCTGTGTCGTCTTAGTTTCACTTTCACAGACTTTTAGTTTGCATTAATCAGTTCCTATTTTCCTTTGTTCAGTTTTCCCGCTACTCCTTTGTCGTCATGGTCACTAATATGATTTGCCATCACGTTCAGCTGTGTCACACAGCTGTGAATCACAAGTTCCAGTGTTTTCAGTGTTCTTTGTCCGGTCTCGTTAACGTTACGTGGTGTTTGTCTGCCTGCCTGCCTTCTGTTAGATAAACCTGTGGAGTTTATTAAAGACTTGTGTGTACCTGAATCCTCATCTTTGTGTGTATTCCTGCTGCGTATTGTGACAACAGATAATAAAATATTTGATGGATTAATGAAAGTCCGTCCTTATAGTTATAAGAGCCAGTTACATTTTTATAAAGAAATGAAAATCCTGCATTAATGTGCGAATGTGCGCGAATTTTGCCTATATATATATATATATATATATATATATATATATATATATATATTTATTTATTTATTTATTTATTTATTTATTTATTTATATATTTGTTTTTAGAGTGATTGAGCTTAAGATGTGCAATTTTTTTATAAGGGACTCTGGATTACGTTTATGGTTTATGCTGCTAAGGTTTTGATGTATGTTACGTATTTTAGATATTATTCAACAATGTTTTAGCATTATTTAAAAAAAAATAAAAAAATAATTATACATAGATTTTAAAGTGAAATGAATTTGGGTAAGCTAACAATGAACCCGTAGCTGATTAGATAATATTTAGCTTTTGTTTCATTTACATTCTTTGCTCATTTTCAAGGCATTTACAGGGACCTTCAGTTATAACTGACTGAGCTTCAACCAAATGATGCCAGATCTAACCTGCTGTGATGCTCTCTGGCAGGGCTTTGGTCTGCTGGGTCTATTTCCTGTGCTGATGAGGTGTATTAAGGAGATGACTTTAGCAAAACTCAGTGCTGTGTTCAGAATCGCCTCTTACGTCCTACTCGCCCTCTCAAACAACACATGGATGGTCTTCCTTGGTAAGTTTCCATCACTCATATGACTAATTTAAATGATGTATTGACACAATGATGCTCCTTGCTAAGTTATTGTGCATGAAGAATGATCCATAAAATCATTGTCAAGTTAATTTTGCAGTAGGGTCAATGACGTGACGCTCATTTATTTTGTCCAGGCCTGTTAATTATTATTACTCAGTACTATATAATTACACTGTAACAATGACTCCTAAAATAAAGTGTAACAAAATTGTATTTAGTAAGGATGCATTAAACTGATCAAAAGTCATAGTGAAGACATATATGTTACAAAATATTTCTATTTAAAATAAATGCTGTTTCTTTTGAACTTTCTATTTATTAGATATTCCTAAAAAATGAAAGTATCACACTTTCCACAACAATATTAAGTGACTGTGTTCAACTTTGATAATAATAATAAGAAATGTTTCTTGAGCAGCAAATAAGCTTAGAATGATTTCTGAAGGATCATGTGACACTGAAGACTAATGTAATGATGCTGAAAATTCAGCTTTGCCATTACAGGAATAAATAATATTTTAAACTATATTAAAATAGACAACATTTATTATAAATTGTAATAATTTTTCACAATATTACTGTTTTTACTGTATTTATGATCAAATAAATGCAGCCTCTGTGAGCATAAGAGACTGCTTTCAGAAAGATGTAAAAATCTTACTGACCCCAAAGTTTTTAACAGTAGTGTATATTATAAATATGTGAATAAACTTTGACCACCAAAACAAACTATTTTAAAATATGTATAATATTTTTGTAATTGATTTGGTAATGATGTTATGGTACTGATACTGTATGTGATTTTTCATGATATGTGATATATTTTTTACACGGTATTTACTCTCAGAAATTTCAAGATGGTTATAAACAGCACAACTGACCCTATTTCAAATCTGTCAACGAGCATCAAAGTACATTTCTCTTCCCTAAAACAATGTCGATTTCTTTTGTCAGTATGTGATATGCACAAAGCAAACATTTTTCACTCAAGGCCTGACAGTCTTCACTTGCGCTGACTGTTTTAACAAGACAGTCAAATGGGTATATGCTCTGAAGAAAAAAAAAGAAAAAAAAAAGTCTACCTGACCAGACTTTTTATGATTCACATCCTCACTGCTATCTGAACTCCATGCCTTGTTCCAGGGGGGCTACACCTCCAAAGAAGAGTTCTCAGAGTGGTAAGTAATGATAACATTGTGGTAGATGGCCACTCTCAGGGAGAGACAGCCGGATAGGTGTTAATACTGTTAATTAAATAAATGGTTGTGGAAATTGTTATTCTAATCGATGTGGCGGACAAAAGCCTTTTAAAGGGAGATGAGTGGCGGCTCTGATGAATAATCAGCGCCAGGGAGGGTGGAATTTGCATGCTGGTCTTTTCTGTTGGCTGTGATAATGAGGGGCACAGCAGCGGCACACGGGAGTCATAACCTCTATTCTGCTAGTACAGTGTATGTGTGGTGTGTGCAGAACCTGTACACACAGACGTGTGCACAGATACACCCCACCACGTATGCATCAACACAAATGCAGAAAATCTTTTGTTTTCTTGAGGATCTGCTTTTCTTGAGCATGCATGATCAGGCTGCCGAGACAAGAGAGTGACTTTACATTCTGAGCTATTAGGAAAAGCCCATGCTCTGTAATCACAATTACCTCTCAGAATTCCATGCATATAGATTAAGCTCATGAATGATTGAATATTCCATTTAGATTCACTTACATTTCAGAACTGGTTAGCATTCCTCTAGTCTCACCAAATTAGTTAATTGTGGTTTTATGTGTAATTTAAGTAATGTTTCATTGTGTAAGCTATGTTTTATATGCAGGTCTATGTATTTACTATTATTAGCCTATGCATTGTTTACTATTTATCTTAACAGTTTTCTAAAGTGGTATTTGTCCTGTGGTTTTTGCAGTTGCTGTAATCGGTGCTCCAGCTGGTATCAGCCAAGCAGTGATTCGTTCTTTGTCTTCTGCCATCGTGGGACCTGATGAACAAGGTACTGTGTTAAAAATTTCAGGTTTACACAGAAGTACCATGCTAAGACAGAGAGAAAGCTAAAAGAGGTCAAAGAGAAAGAGAGAGACACTACAAACTAGTATTAAAAGTGGTGGTACAGCCATGTTTTAGTTTGTTTTTTGACATGGTAGGGTGGTAAATTCCTGATTTTTGGATAAGGGAAAAATCATAAGGGAAATCCCATTGTAATTTTTATATTGTGCTATGGTATCATGATCAATAGGGTACAATGATAACACTACATGTTTTTGGACATGGTAGTGTGGTAAAAAAAAAATGTGTGTGTGTGTGATTTCTTGATAGATAATGTACTCGGTTACTTACGTAACCTTCGTTCCCTGAGATAAGGGAACGAGTACTGCGTCTTTAAGACGCAATGGGAAATAATCTATTTCTCGAATTACTGAAGTATTTTTGTAAAATCACGCAGTACTACTGCCCAGTCAAAACAGTGTCGAGACATCTCGCACACTATTGGCTTGCCAGTGGGAACTGCATGAACCAATGGCAAAACAACGTAACTGAGCGAACCAATGGGCACAATGCCCGCGAAATGTTATTGACATTATATATATATATATATAATTGACATTATATATATTATATATATATATATATATATATATATACAGGTGCTGGTCATATAATTAGAATATCATCAAAAAGTTTATTTATTTCACTAATTCCATTCAAAAAGTGAAACTTGTATATTATATTCATTCATTACACACAGACTGATATATTTCAAATGTTTATTTCTTTTAATTTTGATGATTATAACTGACAACTAAGGAAAATCCCAAATTCAGTATCTCAGAAAATTAGAATATTACTTAAGACAAAGAAGGGAATACAAAGAAAGGATTTTTAGAAATCTTGGCCAACTGAAAAGTATGAATATGAAAAGTATGAGCATGTACAGCACTCAATACTTAGTTGGGGCTCCTTTTGCCTGAATACTGCAGCAATGCAGCGTGGCATGGAGTCAATCAGTCTGTGGCACTGCTCAGGTGTTATGAGAGCCCAGGTTGCTCTGATAGTGGCCTTCAGCTCTTCTGCATTGTTGGGTCTGGCATATCGCATCTTCCTCTTCACAATACCCCATAGATTTTCTATAGGGTTAAGGTCAGGCGAGTTTGCTGGCCAATTAAGAACAGGGATACCATGGTCCTTTAACCAGGTACTGGTTGCTTTGGCACTGTGTGCAGGTGCCAAGTCCTGTTGGAAAATGAAATCTGCATCTCCATAAAGTTGGTCAGCAACAGGAAGCATGAAGTGCTCTAAAACTTCCTGGTATACGGCTGCGTTGACCTTGAACCTCAGAAAACACAGTGGACCAACACCAGCAGATGACATGGCACCCCAAACCATCACTGACTGTGGAAACTTTACACTGGACCTCAAGCAACGTGGATTGTGTGCCTCTCCTCTCTTCCTCCAGACTCTGGGACCCTGATTTCCAAAGGAAATGCAAAATTTACTTTCGTCAGAGAACATAACTTTGGACCACTCAGCAGCAGTCCAGTCCTTTTTGTCTTTAGCCCAGGCGAGACGCTTCTGACACTGTCTGTTGTTCAAGAGTGACTTGACACAAGAAATGCGACAGCTGAAACCCATGTCTTGCGTAGCACTGACTCCAGCTGCAGTCCACTCTTTGTGAATCTCCCCCACATTTTTGAATGGGTTTTGTTTCACAATCCTCTCCAGGGTGCGGTTATCCCTATTGCTTGTACATTTTTTTCTACCACATCTTTTCCTTCCCTTCGCCTCTCTATTAATGTGCTTGGACACAGAGCTCTGTGAACAGCCAGCCTCTTTTGCAATGACCTTTTGTGTCTTGCCCTCCTTGTGCAAGGTGTCAATGGTCGTCTTTTGGACAACTGTCAAGCAGTCTTCCCCATGATTGTGTAGCCTACAGAACTAGACTGAGAGACCATTTAAAGGCCTTTGCAGGTGTTTTGAGTTAATTAGCTGATTAGAGTGTGGCACCAGGTGTCTTCAATATTGAACCTTTTCACAATATTCAAATTTTCTGAGATACTGAATTTGGGATTTTCCTTAGTTGTCAGTTATAATCATCAAAATTAAAAGAAATAAACATTTGACATATATCAGTCTATGTGTAATGAATGAATATAATATACAAGTTTCACTTTTTGAATGGAATTAGTGAAATAAATCAACTTTTTGATGATATTCTAATTATATGACCAGCACCTGTATATATATATATATATATATATATATACACTCACCTAAAGGATTATTAGGAACAACATACTAATACTGTGTTTGACCCCCTTTCGCCTTCAGAACTGCCTTAATTCTACGTGGCATTGATTCAACAAGGTGCTGAAAGCATTCTTTAGAAATGTTGGCCCGTATTGATAGGATAGCATCTTGCAGTTGATGGAGATTTGTGGGATGCACATCCAGGGCACGAAGCTCCCGTTCCACCACATCCCAAAGATGCTCTATTGGGTTGAGATCTGGTGACTGTGGGGGCCATTTTAGTACAGTGAACTCATTGTCATGTTCAAGAAACCAATTTGAAATGATTCGAGCTTTGTGACATGGTGCATTATCCTGCTGGAAGTAGCCATCAGAGGATGGGTACATGGTGGTCATAAAGGGATGGACATGGTCAGAAACAATGCTCAGGTAGGCCGTGGCATTTAAACGATGCCCAATTGGCACTAAGGGGCCTAAAGTGTGCCAAGAAAACATCCCCCACACCATTACACCACCACCACCAGCCTGCACAGTGGTAACAAGGCATGATGGATCCATGTTCTCATTCTGTTTACGCCAAATTCTGACTCTACCATCTGAATGTCTCAACAGAAATCGAGACTCATCAGACCAGGCAACATTTTTCCAGTCTTTAACTGTCCAATTTTGGTGAGCTCGTGCAAATTGTAACCTCTTTTTCCTATTTGTAGTGGAGATGAGTGGTACCCGGTGGGGTCTTCTGCTGTTGTAGCCCATCCGCCTCAAGGTTGTGCGTGTTGTGGCTTCACAAATGCTTTGCTGCATACCTCGGTTGTAACGAGTGGTTATTTCAGTCAAAGTTGCTCTTCTATCAGCTTGAATCAGTCGGCCCATTCTGCTCTGACCTCTAGCATCAACAAGGCATTTTCGCCCACAGGACTGCCGCATACTGGATGTTTTTCCCTTTTCACACCATTCTTTGTAAACTCTAGAAATGGTTGTGCGTGAAAATCCCAGTAACTGAGCAGATTGTGAAATACTCAGACCGGCCCATCTGGCACCAACAACCATGCCACGCTCAAAATTGCTTAAATCACCTTTCTTTCCCATTCTGACATTCAGTTTGGAGTTCAGGAGATTGTCTTGACCAGGACCACACCCCTAAATGCATTGAAGCAACTGCCATGTGATTGGTTGATTAGATAATTGCATTAATGAGAAATTGAACAGGTGTTCCTAATAATCCTTTAGGTGAGTGTATACACACGTATATATACTAATATATGCATTTCTATGCGTACTGGGCTGGAGAAGGCCAGTAACTACAAGGAAAAACTTTTGTAAGCATTGAAGCATATGAAAGCCCCAGATGCCAACTTATCAATAGGACGGGCTTACAGAGGCCGTCTCAGTATACTTATACAGCGAGGACTTACGCCTGCAGTGCAGGGACTTCCAGGCTGTAGAATCTGGTAAAAGTAGACAGTGAGGACCAGCCTGCCGATCTACAGATGTCACCAATAGAAACTCCACTAGACCACGCCCAGGAAGAGGCCATGCCTCTGGTGGAGTGAGCTTTGATACCTATGGGGCATTGGAGGCCCATAGTGTCATAAGCTAATGCTATTGCGTCCACTAGCCATCTGGCCAGGCTTTGTTTGGTGACCGGAAGTCCTTTAGTGCAGCCACCAAAACTCACAAAGAGCTGCTCCGACTGTCTAAAGTGGGAGGACCGCTCAGTATATGCTCTAAGAGCCCTAACTGGGCAGAGCAGGTGTAACTGTCTCTCATTCTCAGAGGGTGAGAGCAGAGAGAGTGATTACCTGTGCTTTGAACGGTGTTGAAAGCACCTTGTGTACATAGCCATGTCTCGGTTTGAGGATGACTTTAGAATCAGCTGGGCCAAATTCTAGACATGACGCGTTCACAGAGAGCGCTTGAATGTCACCAACACGCTTAACTGATGCCAGTGCTAATAGCAGGGCAGTTTTCAGCGAAAGCGGTTTTAATTTGGCCGTCTGCAACGGTTCGAAGGGAGGTTCTTTTAGTGCTTGCAGGACCAGTGAAAGGTCCCAAGCTGGCAGTGTAGGAGGGCGAGGAGGGTTATGCCTCCTGGCTCCTTTTAAGAATTTCACAACCATGTCATGTCTGCCTACTGATTGGCCAGCTATCGGTGCATGAGAAGCGGCGATAGCTGCAGTGTAGACTTTGAGTGTGGATGGAGTGCGTCCTGCATCCAACATCTCTTGTAGAAAAACGAGTATCTTTGATATCTCGCATAACACTGGGTTATGGTTTCCGACTGAGCACCAGTCAGAGAACATTGACCATTTAAGAGCATAGAAATGTCTAGTAGACGGAGCTCTAGCTTCACTGATAGTGCTAAGAACACTCACTGGGAGGTACTCGAGCTCCCTTTAAGTGGCCAGACATGTAGTGTCCCGTTCGCCTGAGAAAGGAGATTTTTTCTCAGTGGAACTGGCCATGGGGCTGCTGATAGTAGCTGAATTAACTCGGGAAACCAGTGGTGGGTTCGCCAAAGTGGAGCCACTAGCAGGACTGTATGCCCGCATTCCCTGATTCTTTTTAAGACATGAGGGAGAAGCGGGATTGGATGAAAAGTATAAAGCAGACCGCTGGGCCATTCGTCGGCCAGCGCATCCTTGCTCTTTGAAAAATAAACTGGGCAGTGACAGTTTTCTTCAGAGGCGAAGAGGTCGACCTCTGCCCTCCCGAAAACATTCCATATCATTTGAACCGTTTGGGGATGGAGGGTCCACTCCCCTGGGGACACGAGTCCCCTGGAGAGCATGTCTGCTCCCTGGTTCAGTCTGAGCCATCTCGACCTGAGCCCACCTTGGCTGTTTATGTAGGAGACCACTGTCGTGTTGTCCATGCGTGACCTGAGAGACGTGGTAAAAAAGTCTCGAGGTCCAGCACTACTGCTAGCATTTCTAGGCAGTTTATGTGCAACCGTGACTCCGTGCTCGACCATGAGCCGAAGGCCGGTTCACCCTCGCACAGAGCGCCCCACGCTTTCTGAGCCGTGGTGAAGCGGTCTGCAAATCCATCGACAGCTGGGCCAAATAGGCCGTTTGGAGCTATCGGAACGTCGAGGAGGGTGGTTTTATTGGCCTCCTTGATCTCTGTGAGGTTCAGCCAAAGATGGCGTTCAAGCAAAACAAGGCTGGCCATGGATCTGCCTATTACCCAGACAGCTCACGCACACATCGTGGCCGTCCTCTTCATGCAGGTGAGTGCTGCATGTTATATATGGTGCGACATTACGTAAGTTGCTATTGTAAAAACAAGGATACACTGTAGTGTTTCACCGGAGAGCGCAGGGGAAAGGCGCGACAGCTCACAGGACCGCTGGCAATTGAGCGCGCTGAAACAGGCCCGCTGACTCGTTGCAGGATGTCCGGGCTGGCTAGCTCGCGATTCCGCTGCAGGCTCGTCTTTTCTCGGCGAAAGGTGGTGTAGCTTCGAGAGTTTATCAGCAAGGGCCGAGATCGTCGCTGAAGGAGATTAATCTGACATTTTAGGGCATTACAGCATACCTTTAAGGCAGATGCCACGGCCATTTTGGCGGGCTTTGTGCCCTGCTTTCGCGGGCATTGTGCCCATTGGTTACGTTGTTCTGCCATTCGTTCACGCAGTTCCCACTGGCCAGCCAATAGCGTGCAAGATGTCTCAACACTGTTTTGACTGGGCAGTAGTACTGCGTGATTTTACAAAAATGCTTCAGTAATTCGAGAAATAGATTATTTCCCATTGCGTCTTAAAGACGCAATACGACTGACCGTTCGAAAGGGAACATGGTATTACAATTTTTGGACACTGAAGGGCGGTAAAATACCATGGTAAACTTATGGTTTTTGTATGGTCCTTATAGAAATAAACTTATGGTGTTTATAGTAAGACTTTTGTTTGTTGTACTACAGTAACTATATTTTAACTATTATATTTTGCAGTCAAAATTTTGTAATAAAAATGACAATAAATCTGCCCAAAAACATGGTTACTACAGTTTTACTATAGTAACATAGTAAAATATGGAGATACCATAGTAGCATTATGATTTGTTTTTTTTTTTGCTATGGTATTTATTTATTTAGTTGATAACATATACCATAATAAAACCATAAAAAAATATTTTAATAAACATGAACTATTAAAAATATTATACCACAGCAAATGGATAGATACCATGGTAATTAATTATTTTGAATCTTAGAGGAAACACCATGAATATAGTAATCATTCAGTACCATGGTGTTATCATCTGATACCATCACTGTGTTTTTGTGAGGGCATGATCCATTGCGTAATGTGTACACGACATCATTGCTTTCTTCTCCCTGTTTGATCTACAAGCCCACAAATGAGCTGAAATACCCTCAGGAAAGTGTTTTGACCTTCACTATGACAAACAGATTTGAGTCATGCTTTTCTTCTAAAGCTTTACTTTCTTTGACATTTGTTTCTGGCTGATAACGTAACTAAAAGCCCAAGATTTAATCTCCATTGTCCTTTCACAAATCGTTAATGAGAGGCATCACAGTATGCATAATTAACTGGGAAACCGAACACCGTTTTTTTCAAAAAATCATACAATTATCTAACTCGGCTAAGTGGAAAACAATGCAAGAGGAACAGAGCAACAACAAACAACATCTTGAATAGACTTTCATATTCATATCCACCCCGGCTCGTTTCCAATCACGTAGCGTGCATCTGAAAGCCAAACCAAAAGGAAATATCCATTTAGTTTCTTCCCATTACTTTTATTTATGTTCCTGTTGATGCAAGAGTGATACAACTGTGAAAGGACATAGTGATGACAGGCCATGGCCATCCATAAATGCACTGTTTTCACTGTGCAAGTTGCCTCTTTCCACTTTGACAGGCATTTCCTCTGCTTGTGTCTTAGATTGCATGTGTCACTGAATCTATTGCAGTTACCAGTCATTCAGGGGCACTCACACGACTTCTAGCTCACGCGAAGATCAATAAGTATCGCATGTTCCAAGCACTTACGGGCTGCCCTGATGCTCCGCGACTCATTCTGCTCCAGTTAGTCAGAGCAGTCACGAAGTTCAGTGTAGCTCAGGGAGATATTTTATCAAAGTGGATCAAACCATTATTCATGCCAACAATCTACTGCACAGACCTCAGTTTCTGCGGCCATTACTCTTTCATTCAGATAAAATCATGGGTTAGGAATTTTAGATGCATCCACGGCATATTAATGCATCAGTAGGCCTGGTTTTATCCACAACGGTTGAGATATCAGTTAATAATTGCGAGTGACTAATTAAAAAAAAAAAAGTTTTCAATGTACACTTTAGAATAATGGTCCATCATTAGTGATAATAAATAAGTAGATTAACACTTCAGCAACTACTATTAACTAATATGGAAACAAGCTTAACTAATCAGTAATATCAATTTGAGGACTAAGATAGTTCCTTATTAGGTAATCAATAATTACTGAATGAGATTAGCCTCATTATTAACTATTAACTCTGACAAATTATAAATAATTACCAATTAATTACTAATCACATTTTTTTTTACTCAGAACATGGTCTGTGGTCCAGATCACTAGTAGTTGTTGAAGAGTGACTGGTAACACTTGAGTTATTAGTGATGAATTTTATGGCCATGTTGAGAGTAAAAAAAGACAATTGCTCACATCTCAGACACGTTAATGTTGTGATCAGTAATTCATTAGTTTTTCTTTATAATTTGTCATAGTTCTTAATGACGCCAATCTCATTCAGTAATTATTGATTTGATTACCTAACAAGTAACTTTCTTAGTCCTAAATTTGATATCACTTACTGATTAGTTATTTTACTTTATTATACACATTAAACATTCAACAAAACATTTCCCACATCATGCATTAAGGCTATTTATTATTTTCTATTTCCCAGGAGGGACCATGTTGATAAAATGTACAACTTGAATGCACTATACTGTAAGTTGATTTGAATAAAAGCTTCTGTCAAATGTATCAATACTAAAAATTGCACAGGTGTTTGGTCTGAATTTTAGTATAAAGAATATGTGTCCCTTAAACTAAATTAATACGTACAAATGGCTACTGTGCACACATGTAAATCTCTTTTTCTATGCTGAACAAAAGTTGGAAAAACAACAACAAAAAAAACCTACTGAAGTCTAATGAATTCCTGTTTTGTATGGAATATTGCAGTATTTGTTATAAATGATTTATCCGTGCACATCTATTATTATTTTAAAAATCATGTGTCCTTGTAATCTTTAATTAAAACAACTTCCCCTCCCTCTTACAGCGATATCAAGAAAAGTAATCACAACTTCCATTTCATGCTGACTTTAAAATGGACATGTTTATCTAAGCTTTTTTGTTTTATGATTTCCCATTTGTGATCCATCTTCTTCTCATATTAGTAACTGATGTTTGAATAAGTTAGAGGGGCTGAAATATTACTGAAGTGCAAGAATTGCCCATGAGATGTTTTACGCTTCTTATTTTTTATTTATTTTATTGAAAAATATTCCAAGTTAATAATGTTAATAATGTAAAATTCAACATGAATTCACTAAAATGTATTTCCCTCTAGCCAACAAAGTCTGGTTCAACTGAATTTCTCTAGATGTATGTTTCATGTCTTCATTGACCTGAATTTTGATGTCCTCAGGTGCCATGTTCTCCTTCTCTGCCTCAGTGGAAGCGACCTGCATCCTTATTGCTGCTATGATCTTTAACGGGCTGTACCCCCTGACCCTGACCGCTTTTCCTGGGATGCCCTTCATCATCATGGCGGTCTTCGTGCTCATCGTACTCATTCTCTTGCAGTAAGCTCATCATTCTTTTATATGTAAACTAAATATAGTGACTCCAAAATGTTATATATTTTGATTATTTATTCTTTACATGATTTATGATTTAAAAAAAGTCTCTTATGATCACAATGGCTGCATTTATTTGATCAAAAATACATTAAAACGGTAATATTGTGACTACTTCTACCTTAATATATTGTTAAATAGAATGTATTCCTTTTATGGAACCAGTCACATTATGACCAGTCACAGGTGAATCTTTAATCATCTCCTAATAAGGCCACATGTTAAGTTCTGGGTAAATGAGATGGTAAGCAGACAATCAGTTCTCATAATCAACATGTTGGATGCAGGAGAAATGGGCAGGAATAAAATGTTTTGACAAGGGCCAAATTGTTATGGGAAGGCAACTGTGTCAGAGGATCTCTGAAATGGCATGTGGGTTTCTCCCAGTCAGCAGTGGTTAGAATTTACCAACAGTGGCCCGAGGAGGAGCAAACCACAAACCGGCAACAGGGTGTTGGGCGCCCAATGTACGAGGGCAACAAAGGCTATCTCGTCTGGTCCGAGCCAACAAAAGGTCTACTGTTGCACAAGTCACACAAAATTGTAATGATGGTTATAGGATGAATGTGTCACAACACATGGGGCTGTGTAGCCACAGACCGGTCAGAGTGCTTATGATGACCCCTAACCACTGTTGAAAGCACCTATGGGCACGCAAGCATTGGAACTGGACCTTGGAGCAGTGGAAGAAGGTCGCCTGATCCGATGAGACCCTGTTTTCTTTTACATTACGTGGATGGCCATGTACATGTTCGCTGTTTACCTGGGGAAGTGATGGCACTAGGATTCACTGTGGGACGATGACAAGCCGGTGAAGGGAGTGTGATGCTCTGGGAAATGTTCTGCTGGGAAACCCTGGGTCCAAGCATTCATAAATCTGACACGGGCCCCCTACCTAAACATTGTTGCAGAGCAGGTACACGCCTTCATGACAATGGTGTTCCCTTGGCCTCTTTCAGCAGCATGATTCATCCAGCCACACTGTACACATTGTTCAGGAATAGTTGGAGGAACATGATAAAGAGTTCAAGGTGTTACCCTGGCCTCCAAATTCCCCAGATCTCATCTGTGGGATATGCTGGACCAACAAGTTCGATCCATGGCAGCTCTACCTCGCAACCTACAGGACTTAAAGGATCTGCTGCTAATGTGTGGGTGCCAGGTAGAGTCCAAGCCTAGGCGGGCAAGTGCTGTTTTGTGTGTGTATGTACAGTGGTGGACAAAATTATTAGAACACCTGACAGATCTGAAGGTGGATCATTTGTGGCTCTTCTGAGCCACAGCCGCAAACTTTGCAGTATAATCAATTTTTTGGGTCCGGTCTTCTGTCACTGGTGTGTGTAGGCAGGAAGACGAAGACAGGCTGATACAATTCTCAAACAAAGTTTATTAATCAAGGACTCTCAGGTGAGTCAATACAGGCAGGTACACAACACACACTATACATAGACGAGACCGGACAAAGACTGAAGAAAACAGGAGAACTAAATGCAAACAGAAACGAGGTAATAAACAGGACACAGCTGGAAGGAACTTAACTAATGAAGGTTACCATGGGGACAGATGAATGGTGGGAAAACTGAACAAAGGAACATGTCACACGGAAACAGGATGACAACACAAACAGACAGCATGTGACAGGTGTATGGTTCCATGAAGAACCTTTTAATATTCAAAGAACCTTTCCATTGCACAAAATGTTCTTTGTAGTGCAGAAAGGTTCTTTAGACTATAAAATGGTTCTTTAAAGAACCTTTCACAAAACGGTTCTTCAGGGAACCAAAAATGGTTCTTCTATGGCATCACTGTGAAAACCCCTTTTTGGTTCTTCCTGGCACCTTTATTTTTAAGGGTGTACATAATATTAATTATAATTATATTATTTACATTGGCTAACTTGTTTTTCAATTAAATGTCATGATCAGTGTTCTCCTATTTTTTGCTTCCACAATTCACAATAGAGCCTCAGGAATACAATGTGATTGTTGGCATGGCAACTCTTATGGTCAAATGGGATCACAATTATGGTCTAATTTTAATCTTAATTGCTTGCTTAGTGTCTGGGATAATTGTATTAAATATTTGTTTTTAAACACATGGAGCCATAGTTCAATTGGAAATACTGAAAACGAATGATTATATTAATAGCTGGTTAATAAGATACCATCCTACTGAATCAGGGCTGTCATCTGGGGGTCAACCAGGAACATTGTCCCAGGCCCATTATGTTCTTCTGTGGTATACAGTAGTATTTCCCAGTGGTTCTTAAAGGGACTCCTTATATATTTTATTTTATGTTCTACAGAACATAAAATAAAATATTCTGAAAAATGTTGGTAACCAAACAGTTTGGGTTTCCACTGAGTAAAAATGCAATGGAAGTCAAAGGGAACTGAAACTGTTTGGTTACCAACATTCTTCAAAATAAGTAATACCAAAATATGCTCTTTGTAAATGATGACAGAATTTTCTTATTTGGGTGGACTAACTTTTTCGCTTTGAGATCCAGATTTTACATTGGAAATCAATTTCCAAATCAACATGGTATCAAAACTGTTTATCATACATAAGAATTTACAGTTTCAAATATGATAAATGTAACTAATGCAATGTTTTAATACAAAGTTCTTGTTAATATGCTACTATACTGTGCAAACAACATATCTAGGCTTAATATGTGTCTTACTTTGAAGTCTGCATCTCCACTGGTTTGATTTTCATTTAGTTGAAGAAGATGAGTATGACATATTGTGTGCTAATAACATAGCATTTGTCATGTGGAGAAATACAGAGGATGGCAAATTAGATATTGATCCATCTCTTGTGTATTCTTCAGCATTTACAATGAGAGAGGGATGAGCTTAATATACTTCCACTTCTACTACCATGATGTGACCACTACAGGTCTAAACTCAATCTAGAGTTTGAGGTCTAGATTTAAATAGTTGCGTAATGTTTTCAAAAGCAAAACAATCTGGAGTTCTTTAATAGTCGGTCATTATCGTTTTGGTGATGTCAGTATTGTAGAAATTACACTTCACTTTTAAGGTAGTTAAGCGTGGCTACACTGGAGTTTGTGCTGGTTTGAGAGTATCAGACTGTAGAATTAAATGCCTTGTTTGTTAACCAAACACTTTCTTCGAACAGAATAGAGCACTGTTTTACAATAATGTGCATTACAATAATGTAGTGGTGATGGCTCTTGATAAATGCTCTTTATATAATGGTCTTTCCATTTGCCATTAAATGGACAGATGGGCTACTTCTATCAAAACACATTAATATCTCTGACCCAACCTGACTACATTATGTTACATTAGAGCATGATGCTACTGGCAACATCAAGGTCATGGGCTCGATTTCCAGGGAAAGCATGAAGTGATATAATGTATAACTTTAAGACAAATATAAGTTACTTTGAATATAAGCATATCAACTATAAATAACTCCTTATAAAGGATTATGTAAAGTTATAGAAAAAAATAACTTAAATGTTCTCGCTAAATACACAAAACGTTTTTTTTGTTTTTTTTGTCCATACAATTAAAGTCAGTGGTATCCAATGTAATTTAGACTTTTTTATTTTAGACAAAATATCTTCTAAAATGTTTTAAAGAAGAACTGCACACAGGTTTGGAATGACAGCTTTGGGGTGAGTAGGATTTTTTTTTTTGTTAATACTTATCAATACTTTTATTCAGCAAATATAATGTATTAAATTGATCAAAAGTAAAAGTAAAGACTTTTATATTGTTACAAAAGATTTCTATTTTGGTTGAGACTTCAATTTATTTCACAGTCCTTTCCCCCATGTACATACTATGTACTTATTATAGTAATTGCAATAACTGGGTAATAACTAGGTACTAACCCTGAACCTACCCCTAAACCTAACGTTAACCCATGTAGTTACCAGTATAGGTAAGTACTTAAGTGTACGTAAGTGCACGTACTGTAAAAGTGCAGCCTCTATTTCATTTGTTTTGAACTTTCTATTCATCAGAAAATATTTTGTTTCCACAAAAGTATAAAGCAGCACAACCATTTTTAACATTGATAATGCACCAAATCAGCATATTAGACTGATTTCTGAAGGATCATGTGACTGGAGTAATAATGCTGAAAATTCAGCTATGCAATCACAGGAAATAATGTTTCTTAAAATATATTAAAATAGAATAGAATTTTAAATTGTAATAATAAGTCACAATATTACTGTTTTTACTGTATTTTTGATTATATAAATTATGACAGAATTTTCATCTTCCTTCTTTTAAACATTTGACAAGAAAAATAAAATACTAATAAATAGTATAATAAATTGTATGAAAGTAACATATTCATCCAGTATCCAAAACCAAAACTATTCCAGTGAAATCCATGAGTTTACAGACTGAATCTGTGCAGTCTGCATTTTCTCTCTAGTATCTTTAGCTCATTGATCAAAAAAGATAACCTGCTACGAACAATCACAGTAATATCCCTTTCAAGGGGTTCCTCGAAAAGCATTGATCTAACAGAGCACTTGTCAGGTTGGCAACAAACAGCTCTACCTCCTCCATTATCAGCCTTCAAATTGTTTCTGACGTTCATTTGATGTTCTTCCTCGGACTATATAATTAAGTGATTGTCTTTCGTAATGAAGGCATTAAGTAATGTACACCTGCAATAAAGCCTGTGTGTGGTGGGTAGTGAAGTGTAGCGTAG
Source organism: Rhinogobio ventralis (assembly GCA_039654625.1). Classification (NCBI taxonomy): domain Eukaryota; kingdom Metazoa; phylum Chordata; class Actinopteri; order Cypriniformes; family Gobionidae; genus Rhinogobio; species Rhinogobio ventralis. The sequence continues at coordinate 23,889,885 of CM077202.1, read as the reverse complement.
TTATCACACCCAGGCTGTAATTACACCACTAATGGGCTGTTCCCGGAGGCAGTGCCCGCTCAGGGTCGCACAGTCTCCTCTGCGTCCCAAGCAGCCCACTATTAAACCTGTGCAATTCAGAGGAAGACATATGGTCCTTAATCCATACTTAATCCAGAAATTATATGTGTCCAATCAGAAATTGCAGGCCGTCTTGTGAAAACTTTTTATTTGTGTTGAGTGAATTTAAGCAAGGCACCCATAAATGCAACATAGGCTCATTGGAAAAACATGCCTCTATTTACATTTTTGCAAAACTCCAAAGACATACTTGTACATATCGCATTACTATTGGTCTACATTACAACATAAATCATTACGAAACCATTATGAAATGCATTTGAATGCATGCATTCACACTTATTTGTATATGTACGTTTCTTGTCATGTCATATTCAGATATGATTTATATGAATTATGTAAATAATTGCATATTTTCAATTCAAAACAGTGAAATTTCATAAAAAATTTTGAGTAGCATGATTGGATATTACTGTCGGTCGCTGAGCATTTCTATTGTAAAACAGTTGTCATATATTAAATGTTTAGCTACTTACATCTATCAACACACTTTTTAACTGCTAAAACTAAAGCGTTGTGTTGGAATTGGCACTAACAGTAAGCCCTGCCTTCTTGATTTGATTGGCCATCTCAATCCTGCCCTTTCTAATTATTAGGGGGGACTTGTCCCCCTCAATGTCTATGGTGGTTACTGCCCTGCACTACTGAACATAATTCCACTGTTATCGACATAAACAAGCTTTTCTGAGAAAACAAATGTGAAATTACTAACCACTAGTTAATTTTTCATCATCATCAGTGCCAAGAGTATCACCACAGTTCCATCTCAGCCTTAAAGGTGCAGCGTGTGATTTTTAGCGGCATCTAGCAGTGAGGTTGTGAATTTCACATGTGTGTGCTTGTCTTGGGATGTCAGTCAAACTGAGGAGGAAATCAGAGTGTCAAACAGAGTGTATGATACCTGACTCAATGGATTATTGATGAGTCTGAGGAGAAATAAAAGCGAATAAAAGAAAAAGTAATGACAGAGTCCGGGTGGGTGAGTAAGCGCAGTCTGCGTCTGTGGAGCCACTGACTCAAATCAGAGTTTACACAGGGACTCTGGAGACTGCAGACTTAAGACCGGTCTTAATCCATCCATCAAAGCCTCTCTCTCATTACGCTCCACAATTACCGGGACTACGAAGGGCTTGTCTGTTAAAATCTAACTTCAAACAGTCTTTTTTGTATTTAAGCGCTTAGGCCCTCTTTCTTTCTCCTTCATCTCTAGCCTCATATTCAGGATTTCGAATGTGATTATATCTGCTCAAACACCGTAACTAGAGCTCTACTGTTTGGAGAGAGTGTTTACACCAGTGGCACATGACTCAACACAGATGCAAAACAAGGTTGGATTTTATAAATGATCAAAACTGCCCCCAGATCCACATTTGGGTGACGTAGTACCACATAGTCCTTCCCCAAATGACACACCATTGTCCAAAACAGTCTAATGTGTTATTTAAGGGACCTGGAGATCCAAAATGGACATTAATTTTTCGAAAGAAAAAAAAAAAAAAAAGAGTTTTAAAGCCTTCCACATGAGGTTTCTGTTTTACCTTTGTTAGGGTACGTTTACATGACAATGATGTACTAAAAAAGGAAAAGTTTCCCCTTTGCGTTTTTTGCGTACAAATGTCAACATTGTCAAAACGATCCCTGTTCACACGGATCTGAAAAAACAACTAAAAACGCTGTTTTCTGCATGCCAGTAAAGAAACACTACGTGCCTATAGACTGAACACATAATACGCATGCACATGATGTCACCGTATTCACAAATTTGCGGGGCTGGGGGAAAAAAAAGAAATTGTTTTCTTTGATAATCGACAGCATGTAACAAAAGCTGTTAATGCAGCTGTATGTACATAGCATTATTTCTAAATGTGTTAGAGCGGGACGATTGTAACTGTGGCACAAAAATGTGCAAAGATGTTTAAGAAGGTTTTCAGTCATCCATAATGTAGAGTGTGAGGTAAAACTCATTAAGAATTCAGAACTTGCTAAAGATGTTTAGCTGCTCATCCAAGCAAAACTGGCAGAAAGCCTTTTTTTCATAAATTTTATTTTAGAGAGGTGCAACAAAGATGGTTTTTCATACTCCATTCACACAAATATGCATATGTATACTGACATACTGTTTAGTTAGATTTTGAAAATAAGTATCTTATGCTCACCAAGGCTGCACTTATTTATTATTAAAAAAAAACTGTAATATTGTAAAGTATTATTTAGAATTTAAACTTTTTAGTTGAATATATTTTTGAGTTGTGTACATTGTCTGCATTGTATTTGTTGAGCCCAGTCTTTCTTTCATGAGATATACATTGTATACTGATAGGCAACGGCATGATATAGAATAGCTTTAGGTAGACATGACTGACATTTGAAACCATACATGGAGTGTTGCTAAACCTCCTGTGATCATTTAAACTGGATTTATTCTGTCTTTCAATGAAAACAAATCCACAAGTTGGACCTTTACTGCAGAGCTTGAAGCTAAAATGTGCATGGCAGTTGGTCAATACATTCCTCTTGTTTTAATTGTTTATTTATTTATCGGTTCTACTGAAGAAATGTGTATTGGCGTTAGCCTAGAGGGAAGTACAGTGTTGAGACCCTTGGAGTAAATTGTGTGTCTGGTTACTATGGCGGCACCATGAAAATGAGTGTTGCTTTGCGCTCTGAATCTATAATGACGGCGAGTTCCAGCCTGGAGATTATAAAAGAGATTTGTGAGTGCTGTGGCCAAAATATACACTGCTTTGACATCTGCACCTCAGGTTTTGTAAAGCAAACATTTTTCATGTCTCAAAAGTCAATTCATATTGCAGAATGTTGTTAAGATTAATGTTTGATGACTTTATTGGACAGACACGGGATGAGTATGCGCAATTCTTAATGCAGAGAGGAGGGCTTTTGCATGGCTGCCTTAAAATATGCAAGACCCCTGAGTCTTTGTTTGTTGTTCTATTTTCATCATGAATAATTATGCTTTTTCTTAGCCAAAACAACAGCGTGGAAGTTTTGCAGGTGTAGGTTATGGTTCATTTGCCTCAAATGTGAATGTGAAGCCACACAGGGTACATTTTAAAACTTGCATACAGTACACAAGAGTATATACAAGCAAGAGTTGGTTGTCAGTTGCCAGCATCACACCAGCACAAGACAAACAATGACACTCAAAACTCTCCAGTTACTGTAGCTAGCATTACAACATCAGCATATCTTGGTTCTGTAAAACCAATGTTACTCACTTATGGAGCAGAAACAACACAACCTCGGCCTTCCAGCTTAGGTCTCTCCAGCGCTGCAGCTTTTCTAATATTAAAGCTCTTTTCTGATCATAACCCATCTTCTTCCAGTGATATTCCTCTGACCTTTACCCTCAGCCATCTCTCTTTCTTCTAATCTCCCTCTTGCTCACTCTCTCACCTCCCCCATCATGAGTGGACACGCCGCCTACTGCTGATTGGCTACAAGTGTGTTGTGGTGCTTGGTCCAGTGTTTCTCAGAAATCGCTTACTGCACCTTTAAACATCAAAGGAACAGTTTCCCTCACTATTTCTCAATACAACTGTAATTTCGAATATGCTGAAATAAAGAGCATTTCTGATACAATTTTGTCCTATTCAGCCTCATTTCTGATACAAACTATTGATACAAACAGCCTCAATGTGGCTCAGACAACAAGGTTCAACAAAACTTTAGGACAATGGCAATGCCAGTGACCACTGTTTAGTGCCTACTCTCTCATTAAGCATGAAAATAAAGGCCTATCTGACTGTCTGCCAAAAGCCAAATGCATTCAGACCGAGCCGTGTGACACACCTGCACTCTGCCTGACAACAACAATTAGATGTCCACACTGCAGCACACTCGATCCCTCGCAGAATCAGCAGTTTAATTAGTGTCATTCAAGCACTGTATTGTTCAAGTCTCTTTTTGAGATTGCATGTGGAGGAAATGGCTTCTGCATATTTATTATTGACCCATCCTAGCATTAAAAACTATTATGCTCATTCTCATATGCTCATGCCCGGAAAAGAAAACCTAGAATATTTATCTCTTTACTAACCTTATTTAACCAGAAAAGAGCATTTAGGGGTATTGCTGGATCTTGAAAACTGTATAGCAGTGTTGTTCATTGCTAGTTCATGTTAACTAATGCTAACAAATCCAGCTATTAATATTAAGATATACATTATGTATTCAGTATATATATTATGCTTTATATAGATGCTGTTCTTTGTTAGTTAATGTTAACTAATTCATTAACTATTGTTAACAAATACAACCTTATTATAAAGTGTTACCAAAATATAAATAAAATAATGTTATTTAAAATAAAACAATCCAGAATAGTAATCCATAAAACAGGGAATATGTCAAAACCAGAGCAAACCATCCAGATAATAACAAAATTCCAAGGCACAGGGAAATCCAGGGAGACAGGCAGAAGATCAAGATCAAGACCCCGAAACAGAACAACACTCAGAAATGCAGTGTAACACCAACAAGACAACACAAAGAGTGAATGAACACCGGGTTTAAATAGGCAAACATAAACGAGATAATGATAAACAGGTGGTAGTAATCAGAACATGAGTACAGGCAATGGGTTAAGGGAAATGCAGTTCATGAAGTGGTGGCAATGGACTAGGGATGAGGGCACTCCAGCTGGTGGATGTGACGGTTACCTAAAAAATTTTTTTTTATAATAATTTCTTAAATGAAACATACAAGACAGTTGCATTTGCAATGTTATTTAACATTATGCTGATGTGATAGTATATTATATTAAATGTTACATGTATTTTTTATGAAGAAATTGCTTTAAAATTGTCATTATTAGTAGTAGTATTTTTATTAAATAATAATTATTATTTACAAAATAATACCCCCCAATACAAAAGCATATAAATATTCCATTTAGTTAATCCGAAAGTATACTTTGTTTGCTTACGCATATGCACACAGTCGACTGCACAGTCTTGCAAAGTATACTTCTTTTGACTTGTACGCGTACACAAGCGTTTGACGCATGCGCAGTTTTGAGCAATCTCTCACCACGAGTTGCAACCCATTTAAATACTGCAAAAAAAAAAAAAAAAAAATGCGCATGTGCAACCGGTTCGAAAAATCCGACCGTGTGCGTTCAGTACGTGCGTATTCTTCTGATGACGAAATTCACGTCACGGGTCACACGCACTGTGCACTGACCCTCGCGTAAAAAGTAATGTATACTTTGGCCTTTACATTACAAATATACAAATATCTAATTAAACTACATTAAAATCTATTAAATGAAAATAAATACTAATTTCTTAAGCCCAAGTAATGCAGTTAGACGTGCAGGAATTAGGGTGCAATACCAGTGGAAAACATACAGCACATCACAGTTGCATTTATGCATGTGGCCAACACTTTTATCCAAAACCACTTATGAATGCAATCAGTATACAGAGGAAATGAAACCTGTGAACACTGAGCTATAAGTAAAGACTTTTGCCACTACTAGTGAAAGCCACAGAGGCAGGAAGGTTTTAGTTTGCCCTTGACAATGCATTAACCTTCTTGTGAATTATGGATGGCCTATTTAAGACACCTGGTGGCCTGGTGCCATTCCTAAGCCAACACTGAATTACAGATACAAGAAGTTATTATTATGGGCCAACCAAGCACTGACAGTGCGAAGGCACTTATTGTATTCGTTAGTATTTTTCTTCTGCTTCCATTCTTGAAGTCAACAGCCCATTTTCAAGCTCCTCCTATACCGTTGGTCCAATTTTCACCAAAATTGGCTAAGATCATCTTCAAACCATGCCGACATCAACTTATTAAAGTCTTTTTGACTGACCAAACCATTCTCGAATAACGCATTGGCAAATTTGATGGTATGGTGCCAAGCTGATTCTGAGGCTGTATCATGCAAGCATTTGGCATATTGACACCAAACTTTGTCATTGTCAAAAGTGATAAGCAATTAAATCATATTAATAGTGATTGTATTCATGATTTTTCGCCTAAAATAATCTAAAAATGTCTTCAAATACCCATTGTTGCAGTTGATCTGATGCTCCTAGCCATGCTTACATAACTCATTGTGCCTTTTTTGTGCTTTTTCTGCTTGCAGCTATATATTATTTAGTGTTTCCTTTTTTATTATGATGCATTTCTTCTTAAATTGTTTCATTGTATATAACATGCTATTGGTTTTTCATCACTAAATATTGGATTCAGTCTTTTGATCAGCTGGTTTTCTTTCAATTAGCAGAGGTTTTGTATTTCTTTTTGGAACTGATTGAGTGTAGGCCTCACTGATCTTATACACCTCAGTTTTTTGAGGTGAATAAGACTTTTTTTTACTCAAAAATTGAGGAGTGTAAACTCAGATCAGTGAGTTTCCAAAATAAATAATTGAAATTGTGCTAAATAAAATTTGATAAAAACAAACAAGTTTTTAAAACTATTTGGTAATAAAATAGCATATAGTGAGAGATTTATAAGCACATTTTTGTAGGCCGGTCCAGGAACACCACACGTGTAACAGACTGGGGGAAATAGTAAAAAAAATATCAAATAAAGTCAGTAGATTTTAGTCCAATTTGAAAACTGCATTTTGCATTTAGCATTTTGGGGGAAAAGAAAATCCTTCACACAACATAAGGGTTAAATCACTGGGAGGATGGTTTTAAAAAAGAACAGAAGGTATATTGCCATGAGAGTGTTGAGTTCTTCTGATTTGTGGCAACTCCTCTTATTGTGACATGTCTCTTTGTTGGATTTTAGGTGGATTAGCGAGATGCCTGCCACTCACCCTCGCCTTGTGATTTCAGACTGAATCTCCTCCTTCAGGGTTTTTCTTCCAGCACAAAGTGGATCCATGATTGGATATTGCACGCTTTTCTGTGACAAACTGATCTTCTCTAAAAGTCCAACTAAATGCTCCTGCATCCAGGAAAAAAAAAATTGGTGCCTATTCCACTACAAGAAAAATTTTAATGTCATTGATTAATTTGTAATATATGTAAGTACTGTATAATAAATATCAAACTACAGAATGATATCATGCAGCAAAGACTTCCTGGGTTCTTTAGGGAGCTGAAATGCAGTGAAGTCTGACTGAGCATTAATAACCTCTTAATAAAATTAGAATGGTGAAAGGTCAAATCCAGAATTGGAAAAAGTAAATGAGAATCGCTGCCTGATAAGCCGTTCACCACAATTAGACTGACACAGGGTAGAATCCTGAAATCGTGCGACAATTAAATATGTTTCAAGCCATCGTGGAAGGTTTGATATAGTTTAAAAGCATTTCCTCCATTAACTGGGCCACAGACGTCTCTTTGTAGTTTTTCATCTCAGAACACAGAGTGGCAGAAAACCATATGGGCTCTGTAGCCAACCGCAAAACTTCAATCAAAGGTGGTCTGTTGGGGAAGGAACTAAATATGGAGAGAAAGATTAAATTGGAAGTTTCTTTATAGACTTTAAAAAAAAAAAGGAATATTTATTTTTCCAAACTTTACATAAGCGTGCCATGAATCAACACAGATGCTGTTCATGGTACATAAGCATTATTGGTGGCCTACATGGACAAGCCTTTTAAAAATCAATATGGAACGGTGTTCACAACTCATTTCATTTCTGAAATCTGATATTTATTAGGACAGGATATTTATTGGGGAAAAAATGTTGAGGGAATTGATTGGATATTGTGAAAAGTGGTCTTTATATCACCATATTTACACTGGTGTTTGTGGTCAGGAGTTTTTGAATACTTTCTTTCAGACAGGATGCATTGGTAACACTTTATTTTAAGGGTCCAGAATAATGCATTAGTTAAGCATTAATTAATGATTAACTTGTTCACAGTTAAGCATTAGTTAAGCACGAACACACTAGTAATTAATGATTAATTTTTAATTTTAAGGGTCCGAAATTATGCATTAGTTAAACTAGTAATTAATGATTTAATGACTCCTGCTTCTTGTCGACATGCCGTGTTTTAGGGTGCGTCTCAGTCAGCTCCCTGGTTCAGTAGTCAGGGCACTAATCAGGGAATAAGTCAATGGGCTGACAACCTGATCAGTGCCCTGACTATTGAACTAGGGAGCTGATTGAGACGCACCCTTAGTGTTTGAATGAGAAACGCGCAACTTCAAAAGTCGAGTGAAGCTTAAATTAAATAACTCAAATTCTGCTCTGTACCTCATACAAAACTATTTCGCCAGAGAGGACTGCGAGTGCAACATCGTCATTCGGACTACCATTGGTACCGCCTTTGACATTTTCACAATAAAGAAATTATTGTGATTACACTTTTGTCAGTTATGTTTTTCTTTATAACCCTACATACTTTTAAGAAATGGTTATGTGTAGGTTTAGAGGTTTGTACATATATTTTACGTTTTCTGCTGTAAAAGCATAATATGTTTGTTTAAATGTTGCCAATACTTTCATGTACCTTTCACCATTTATCCAAATATACAAAAAAGTATGTTTTGTGTCTGTAAAAGCTGCTTATTAACTAACAAATAAGTGCCATAATTGAGGATATAACTTTCACTTTAGAATAGGGGGTCAAATTGCCTTTATTACACTATTTTAGCAATTTATAACTGCAAAACCAGCAGTAAATAAACATAATTATTAGCTTATTGTTCAGTTAACTTAACAGAATGGCACATAAATATAATTACATCACTACACAAAAATAATATATGGCTTATTAAGTTGTAAATAATTGCTAATATGCCCTTACTATAATGTTAAGTTAATCATTAATTACTATTGTGTCCATGCTTAACTAATGCATAATTGTGAACAAGCAAATAATTAATGACTAGTTTAACTAATGCATCATTTCGGATCCTTAAAATGGATAGTTAATCATTATTACTAGTGTGTTCGTGCTTAACTAATGCTTAATTGTGAACAAGTTAACCATTAATTAATGCTTAACTAATGCATTATTCTGAACCCTTAAAACAAAGTGTTACCGATGCATTAAATTTATCAAAAGTAAAACATTTATACTGTTACAAAAAAAAATTATGTTTCAAATAAATGTTGTTCTGTTTACCAAAGAATCCTGAGGGGAAAAAACATGTACCATGATTTACAAAAAAACTAAGCACAACTGTTTTCAACATTGATAATGATAATGTTTCTTGAGCACCAAATCAGCATTTTAGAATGATTTATGAAGGATAATGTGACACTTAAGACTGGGGTAATAATGCTGAAAATTCAGCTTTGCCATCACAGTTATAAATTATATTTTACAATATATTCAAATAGAAAACAGCTATTTTAAATTGTAAACGTTTTACAATATTGCTGTTTTATCTGTATTTGTGATCAAATAAATGCATCCAAGAGTTGTCTTTCAAAAATATTAAAAAACCTTATCCAACCCCATACTTTAGAACAGTGCGTTAGCTATTAGGAAAGTAAATAGGGCCAATTTTGGTGTTATGTTGACTTTAAATCACGCTAATACAATTATCGATCACAGATACACTGTGATGAGTTGTGGTATGGACTGTGATACACTGCACCAATTTGCTCATTAAGCTAGCAATAATAAATATGTTGAGGAACACAATACCATATCTTTAAATAACACCCCCTTGCTGCAGCTCATCCCAATCAAATCTGCAGCGTTACAATGTAAAACAGTATCTTGAGGCTGTTTGATATTGACTGGCTGATTGTGATGGGAATGAGAATAGGAGAGCTCCCTCTACAGCCTTTGGAAGTTTGGACATATGCAAACACATCCAAACAGACATTAACATACACGCACAAACATGAGCGTTGAGGGCCGGCGTCTCCCAAAACTACCATCTCTGAAAAGGCTAAAGAGAATCTCATTACAAGCAACACACACACACACACACACCACAAACGGTTCCCATCAGTTGTAATTATCATTGGTATACCCAGTGCAAGCGCTGGCAAGTTCAATCCAATCACAGCACTGCAGCGTGACTGAAATTGAATTGTATCGTATTTAAATGATCAGACTGATACCAACCGCATCAAGATGGTTTTCGCAAAACTGGAAAATGTAGAGTCAGGTGAAGTAATCCTCACAAAGCTGTTTAGTGTGTGCTGGAATTGTGCCTCAGTTTTGTTCCTCCAGAACAGTGGAGGCAGCACCATGTACACATCATAAAGCTGGGGCAGCTCTGTGTTTGTGTTTCAGGAGACTGTACTGCCCTTGAGCCCCAGGTACAGATGATGCTGACACCCACTATAATGAGAAATAGAAGACGCCATTAATTGCCTGGCATACATCGTGAATCGGTCGAAAAAGCCTCTCAGAGCAATATCTATGCAGAAGTTTAGAAGAGAATCATTATTATTCAATAGTCTTCTCTAATTGCAGCTCTGATCAATACAATTCCACATGGCTGGATGGACCTGCGGAGGATTTTCCATGGCTTTATTGCATCACTGCCTGGATTAGTGCTGACCACAGGGGGTTTCTGTGCCAATATTGTTTGACAAAACATATCATTTGAATTGTATTGAGTGTTGTATTGAGGCTAGTCTAGATGAGAAAAGAGATATGATGCTATCATTCTGCGATTCTGAAGATTTATGTTCAAGATGCTGTTTTAAATGGGTCTTCAAGTCACAGTCTTGGCTTGCAGGCTCAAACGAATCTGCACACTTTTCACATTTCCTGTGCTGATTGTAGGGGGGAAATGCAAAATGGATTTAATTATGGTTGTATGTTTAACAAACTAAAGTCCAAATATATAATAAAGTCAAAATATATAGTAAAGAAATTTGTGGATGACAGACTTTCCAATTCTGTTCAGAATTGCAGAGATTGTGTGTGGGTCTTTATACAAGTATAAACTGATCCTGTCATTATACAAATATTGTGTATATATATATATATATATATATATATATATATATATACATACATATACATATATATATATATATATATATATATATATATATATATATATATATATATATTTTAGTGTTGTCAAGATACCAAAATTATGACTTCAAAAGGGTACCCGTCTAAAATACCTCGATACCGATACTAAATCGATACCATGGCAAAAAAAACTAAAAGAGTATAAGTAATTGAATATGACAGAACTTAAAATTCTTTGTTTTATAAATTAATTTTGACCTGCTTGACCAGAATGTTTCTCCTCTGCTTTTTGACCATTCCCACCCCTTTATTAAAAAAATAAAATAAATAATGTTATGCCACAGTGTGAACGGCCTGACAGAGATGATTGCAACAATCCATTTATCAATCATGTTATCAATCACAATTTCTAACCTTTCACAGTTCTGAACAGGTTGGGATAGAGGTGGGTGATATGACCCTAAACCTTATTTCACGATATGAGTAATTATTTTATTTTTTTAAAATTGTAATTTTATATCATAATATAGTTATTTAATTTTATTTTAAAAGATGCACAATGGACAATAGGACAAATATAATACAAGAACGATACAAATGAAATAAACATTGCTTTAAATTTTGCAGGTAGGCTACCGTAGGTCTATTTAACAAGTGAGAAAGTGAATAATAATTTTTTTAATCAAATGTTGGTGCCAGACAGGCTGGTCTAAGTATTTCAAAAACGCACAACCATCTCTAGGGTTTACAGAAAGTTGTCCGAAGAATATCCAGTGAGTGGCAGTTCTGTGGGTGAAAATGCCTTGTCGATGCCAGAGGTCGGAGGAGAATGGTTAACACTCGTTAACACTCGTTACAATAACCACTCGTTAAAAAACCAAGGTTTGCAGAAGAGCATCTCTGAACGCACAACACATTGAACCTTGAGATGGGCTACAGCAGCAGAAGACACACCGGTGCCACACCTTTCAGCTAAGAACAGGAAATGGAGGCTACAATTTACACAGGCTCACCGAGACTGGACAATTGGAAAAATGTTGTCTGGTCTGATAAGTCTCGATTTCTGCTAGGGCTGTGCAATTCATTGCAATCGCAAAACAATCGTGATTTGAGCACATGCGATTTCTAAACCGCATAACGCTGCGTTTTATTTATTAATTTATTTATATTTTAACCCTTTCAGGCATAGAGGTCACTACAGTGAACAGCTATTCAAAAAGCCTTTTCTTGCATGTGCATGGTTTTGATGGCATTGTTAAACATCAACCTCTAGAGTGGACCCTAGTGCATCATCCTATACATTGCCACCAAGTGGCAAGCCGTTTTATATCCATTTTTTCCCCCTCCAAACCAAGATGGCCAGTGCCCAATCAGAAATGCCAAGTTGCTCCGGAATATCCATCCATTCCTTCTATCCTAGGAAACTCTTGCAGGTAAAATTTTTTTGTAGCATCAAGCAATATCTAATGAGTCATATCACAGTTAAATTTTCCAAGTATTGATTTTAGATTGTGAGAAAATTCTGATTAATCATCTGTCCACTACAGTGGACATCATGCATCAATAGCTATATTTCAGCTACAATTCATACTATTACTGTGACTGTTGTTTTTGAAAATACTTCATCTGCAGTAACTTTTTTGACTGTAAATAAATGTATTTGTGTTATTAGAATGTAATTTGCATTAACGTCAAAAAAAGTTATGTGATTACATAATGTATGTGACTTGTAATGCATTACTTTACTTGTATCATCAAAAAGTAATCTGACTACGTAATACATGTTACTTGTGATGCTTTACTGTACTCCTTACATCAAAAAGTAATCTGATTACGTAATGCATGTTACTTGTGATGCATTACTTATATCATCAAAAAGTAATCTGATTACGTAATGCATGTTACTTGTGATGCATTACTTGTATCATCAAAAAGTAATCTGACTACGTAATACATGTTACTTGTGATGCTTTACTGTACTCCTTACATCAAAAAGTAATCTGATTACGTAATGCATGTTACTTGTGATGCATTACTTATATCATCAAAAAGTAATCTGATTACGTAATGCATGTTACTTGTGATGCTTTACTGTACTCCTTACATCAAAAAGTAATCTGATTACGTAATGCATGTTACTTGTGATGCATTACTTATATCATCAAAAAGTAATCTGATTACGTAATGCATGTTACTTGTGATGCATTACTTATATCATCAAAAAGTTATCTGATTACGTAATGCATGTTACTTGTGATGCATTACTTGTATCATCAAAAAGTAATCTGACTACGTAATACATGTTACTTGTGATGCTTTGCTGTACTCCTTATATCAAAAAGTAATCTGATTTACGTAATGCATGATACTTGTAATGTGTTACCCCTACACTGCTCATTTCAGATGAGACTGAAAACACCTGATCGCTAGGTTTTCTCAGAGGAGAGCTATGACAGAAATGTGTCCATCTTGAACATAATCAGAATTATCAGCTAATAAGGGTAAATCGACATACTCTGGTATGCTGGAGGGAATATCTGAGATGGGTTTCCACAGTTGACAGGTTGTAGAAATCTCTGAATCACATCCTCATGTTATGATATATACATCAAATATATGCAAAGTTCATCTTGTATGAAGTTGCGTTTGCAATATTGCACATCAATATTTTTTGTATATATTTTATAGTTTTCACATGATTTTATAGAATTTTATTAAAAAATAAATAAAACACACAATATTGCCATGTTATTACTGTATTATGTTTCATACAGTATCTCTAGTAATTTGGCACATAGTCTTAGAGCTAAACCTTGACTAACTGGGGCCCAGGTCAGGAAGCAGACGGACGGGCTTAACTGACCACCTGCTAGCTGTCTCACATCACAGAAGTCAGATAAATCCCAGCACATAGAGACTCTTTCACCTAGATATTATCACATAGAGACTGTGTCTGTTCCCCAATTTAGTAAATACAAAAAAACATCAAAACCATTCAACGGTAAAAATTTAATCGATGTCCAAAAAATAAATAACAGATATAATACAGATGAACAAATGATTAAGCTCAGGCTGCTGAATATTCTATCCCTTTCCCCAAAAGCGCTTATTGTTAATGATATGATTACAGATCATAACCTAGATGTGCTGTGTTTGACAGAAACCTGGCTAAAACCTGACGACTACATTACTTTAAATGAGTCCACCCCCCAAGATTATTGTTATAAACATGAGCTGCGTCTGAAAGGTAAAGGGGGAAGTGTTGCTGAAATGTTGGTGCTTTATGTAACATTATGTAGTGTAATTGATAAATCCCGTTTGACATTTGTGCTGGATACTGTAAACAGGCCACCAGGGCACCATACAGACTTTACCAAAGAATTTGCTGATTTTCTATCAGAGTAAGTACTGGCTACAGATAAAGTCATAATTGTTGGTGATTTCAATGTCCATGTAGACCCTTAGACAGGCCCTGAAAACAGCAGCCAGAAAAATGGAGTGCAACAAAACGGAAGTAGTGTAGTGCATTGTAGTGTCACTGAGGAAAAAATCCACTCATTCAGAGGAAGAATTTGCTGAACTCGTTAAATCATCAAAATCAACATGTATGCTCGACCCTATACCGACTAAGCTACTAAAAGAGATGCTTCCAGAGGTCAAAGATCCTCTCCTTAATATCACTAATTCATCTTTGTCATTAGGATATGTACTGAAAACTTTTAAGTTCGCTATTATTAAACCTCTTATTAAAAAAACACAACTTGATCCTACAGAATTAGTCAATTACAGGCCAATCTCAAATCTACCCTTTCTGTCAAAAATACTAGAAAAAGCAGTGTCTTCACAACTATGTTCCTTTTTAGAATTGTTTTTTTATCTGTGAGGATTTCCAGTCAGGATTTAGACCGTATCATAGTACTGAGACTGCTCTCATTAGAGTTACAAATGATTTACTCATATCATCCGATCATGGTTGTATCTCTCTATTAGTGTTACTCGATCTTAGCACTGCATTCGATACTATCGACCACAACATTCTTCTAAATAGACTCGAAAATTTTGTTGGCATTAGTGGAATTGCATGGCATGGTTTAAATCATACTTATCTGACCGCTATCAGTTTGTAGCAGTAAATGAAGAGATGTCACACCGATCACAAGTTCAGTATGGAATACCGCAGGGCTCAGTGCTAGGACCGTTGCTTTTCACCCTGTACATGCTACCACTGGGAGATATCATTAGGAAGCATGACGTTAGTTTTCATTGTTATGCTGACGATACTCAGCTCTGTATTTCCTCACGCCCTGACGAAACTTAGCAATTCACAAGTTTAAAGGAATGCATAACTGATATAAAAAATTGGATGACTATTCATTTCCTGCAACTTAATTCAGAAAAAACTTTTAATTATTGGACAAAAACCCTCTGCACATAGTAACCTGGAATACTGTCTAACACTTGATGGCTGCTCTGTCAAGTCCTTGTCATCAGTTAGGAACCTGGGTGTGCTCTTTGATACCAATCTTTCATTTGAAAGCCACGTTTCTAGCATCTGTAAAACTGCATTCTACCATCTTAAAAATATATCTAAATTACGGCACATGCTTTCAATGCAAAATGCTGAACAGTTAGTTCATGCGTTCATGACCTCAAGGCTAGATTATTGTAATGCTCTACTGGGTGGTTGCCCTGCTCGCTTAATAAATAAACTGCAGCTGGTCCAAAATGCAGCAGCTCAAGTTCTTACTAGAACCAGGAAGTTTGACCATATTAGCCCGGTTCTGTCAACACTGCACTGGCTCCCTATTAAACATCATATACATTTAAAATCTAATTTAAAATCTTGCTAATTACTTACAAAGCACTAAATGGTTTAGCTCCCCAGTACTTGAGCGAGCTCTTAACGCATTATACTCCATCACGTCTATTGCGGTCTCAAAACTCTGGCCAGTTGATAATACCTAGAATATCAAAATCAACTGCAGGCGGTCAATGCTTTACCTATTTAGCACCTAAACTCTGGAACAGTCTTCCTAGCATTGTTCGGGAAGCAGACACACTCTTGTCAGTTTAAATCTAGACTAAAAACACATCTCTTTACTATGGCATACACATAGAACATTATCAATTTCTATTATTCAAATCAGTTAAATGATTGTTTTAGGCTGCATTAACTAGGTCAGCCGGAACCGGGAACACTTCCCATTAACACCTGATGTACTCGTTACATCATAAAAAGAATGGCATCTACACTAATGTTAGTCTCTCTGTTTATCCCGAGGTTTACTGCAATCAGCCGGATCCGGGCCGTATCAGATCAGATGGTGGACCTGCGCCTAGACATGACCAACGCATCCCTGAAATGTCTGCAGAGACCGTGTCAATTAAACTCCACCCTGTGAATGCCGCATCGACACAACATCCTCATTAAACCCGTCTCAGGTGTGATGACTCCAATCTTTCGAATAATCTTACGAATATCTTTCGATGTAATATGACTTCTGACCTGTAATGTTGCCAGAATCATAATCATACACTATTTGTTCGTCGGCCAGAGGAGAACTGGCATCCCGACTGAGCCTGGTTTCTCCCAAGGTTTTTTTCTCCATTCTGGCCACTGAAGGAGTTTTGGTTCCTTGCCACCGTCGCCTTTTGTCTTTTGGCTTGCTCAGTTGGGGACACTAAAATTTCAATTATATTACTGATCTGCCCGCATTGACACTATATGATAACTGAAATGAGCTGGATGACATCACTGTTTTCTCCAGAATCAAATTCTGTTGCATCATTTTCCTGTTAACACTGTGAAGCTGCTTTGAAACAATTGGCATTGTAAAAAGCACTATATAAATAAAGGTGACTTGACTTGACTCTTCAGTTTAAACCATAAACACATGCTGTCCACTCTGAAAATCTCTTTGAAAAATATGTGTTAAAAAATACTTTTTAAATCTTGTTTTTCATGCACTAAGAGCAATAAAAACACATAGGGAAAAAATCCTGACCGAGGTTATCATAATTCATGCATGAAAGGGTTAATTTAGAATATGGCAACGTTCTTGTACGCATGTTTAAGATGTTAACCAATCAGAGCTCACTCAGCGCACTGCGCAAATTACGACGAAGCTGAGCAGGAGAGAAGAGATTAGGCGAACGGGAGGAAAGAACTTAAAATATGGATGCGGGTCAGAATACAAATTATTTGGTGCCAAAGAGAAATTCAACATCAGTAGTTTGGGAGTATTTTGGATTCAGGAGAGAGGATGTGTCACAGAGCAAGGTAATTTGCAAGACATGTGAAATGATTATTGCAACGAAACGGGGTAATACTACAAATCAGTTCCAACACTTAAAACAGGGCCATAAATACTGTATGATCAACGCATGTTGACAAAGTCCATCAAAACATCCCAAAGCCAGCCTGAACCGACTGAACAAGTATCCATCGTTCAAGCATTTGCAAGCGTCACGCCTTATGAGAAAGGATCAAAACGGCACAAAGAAATTACCGACGCAATCACCTATCATATATGCACAGACATGGTGCCTGCATATCATTAGTATGTAACAATAACATTAATCAAACGTTGTCACTGTTAACATTAGTTAATGCACCATGAACTAACATGAATATTCATGTTAGTTCATGGTGCATTAACTAATGTTAACAGTGACAACGTTTGATTTTAATAATGTATTAGTAAATGCTAAAATTACTAACATGAATAAATGCTGTATTAGTATTGCTTATTGTTAGTTCATTTAGCTAATGCAGTAACTAATTAAAGAAATAGCAACAGAAATGGTGGACATGCTGTTTTTTCTTGAATTGAGAAATCTATTTTTCATTCAGCCTTTGATATATAAAAGTTCATTGTGATACAAGAATATCCTGTAAGTTTCGGAGCTGAAAACTTCCAATAAACATGCCGAAGATAGAAAGATATTGCGCTGTGCCTGGTTGTGGAAGAACGCAGTCGCTGCATAAGCTTCCTTCGGATTCTAATATTAGGAACGTGTGGTTGAACTTTATATTTAATGAAGATCCAGCTCACGTGGGTAAGACATTTCGCATTTGTTCCTTCATTTCACCACGGATTCGTTTGTAAACAAGAGACTGGATTTGCAGACAGGATGAAATTACATGAATGAAGGAAGCAACACACTAAAACATGTTTTTTATATGTGATAGTATTGCATTGTTACAGATCGTTTGATATTGATTATGTGTACGTGTCTAACTGAACATAACTTAGCACGCTGTCACAGGCTGGAGAATCCTTTATTTGAGGTGTTGTTTCATTGTGCTGCGATTCAGGATCAGACTAGATGGGCCAGGGCCCGCAAAGTCCAAGGTCCCGGGGCTATGTGTTTTCCAGACAGGCTACCAAAACGTTTAATCTTAAATAGTGAAATAACATTCCTTTCTTGATTGCGTTGTTCACTCTCTTGACTTGATATTTAAAGGAAAAATACAATCGCGGAAGTTTTGATCATGCTGATTTGCAGTGGGGCTAGTGCGTGTGTGTGTGTTAGTGATGCATGGTTTGCGGTTATATCTACAGATCGGGCGGGCCAAGTATTAAAAAATAACATTCCAATTAATTGCGGGTGGATGAGAGATAAATCGTGTTTGTTTAATAAAGACATTTTGCGAGCCCTGTTTTCCCACTTGTTTTCAAAACAATTCCTCACGTGTACTCACGGGGGAGCAGAAGGTCATTGTAATATGCAAAGCTTATCCAATCATAGCCGTGGGCGTTTACTTCCAAGTCTTCAGTGCGGCACGCCCATAAAAACCGAGCGTCCCATGAGAGAGGCTCAAAACCAGGGTACAAAATAGCCTATTACTTATTCATTATTGAATGTAAAAACCACGCAAATGTCATAAGTTGACCTCAGACAACAGTATAAAATTTGACCCCTTTAAGAGAGCAATCTATTTTTTGGTTTTGAATTCTGTTCGTTTTTATTTATTGTTATGATTGGAGTTTAGGTTAGTTAACCTTAATTTATTTTATGATGTCAGTTTTTGTAACGGTTGAGATAGGCAAAGAAGAAGGCAGAGAAAAATATCCATGTGCAGTATGATTTAATAGTAGTAAATAATCCACAAGATACACAAACATAGGGTAGCCAGAACACACCGGGAAACTCAGGACAGTAACAAGTTACAGCGAAGACACAACGACTGAAAAAGACTAGCTTAACAAGATAACACGATACTGATCTTGCAATACAGCACAATATACCCACAATATTTTGAGCAAATTCAAAATAGTTCAAATGGTATAGTTTTTATTACTTTTAACACTGTTCATTAAAGTGCTAAATTTGATATTGCATCAGAGGTAAACTTATGCCGCGTTCCAGGCAACTCGTAACACATGTTTTTCCAACCTTCTAGCCGTGAAAATGCACTGGAACGGCAGTCAAACTCGTGACTTCCCACCCCGTGAACTCGTACTAGATTGATGTACTCCCAGTTACGCGCTCTGACGTCACATAGCCTGCGAAACAACAATGGCAGCCCCTACGGATGCGGTGTTTATGAAAGTCGTACACGGTGAGAAATAGACTTTAGGACAATATAACGTTGGAATCAAATTAATAATAATATAATAATGATACCAAATACATTTCCAAATATACAAAATAATGTAAAATAAAAGGTATAACAGCTTATCTTGCCTTGAGCGCCATTTTTTCTCCTCCGTTTCCCTCAAATAAGCAAGGAGTAAGCACCTTTGGCGATAGAAATGATTGTAAATGAGAATAAGCCCTGTACGGTCCGCAATGCTTTGTTTACATCTAGCTACCACAATTCCTTGCACTCAGGCAGTTTGGCGTGACTTTCCCTCGAAACGCTACAGAGTTGTGAGTCGTGGTTTGAAGTCGTAACTTACGGGCTCAAAAACCTGCCTGGAACGCAGCATAAGGCTGGGCTTGGTCCTTCTTCCCCATGCACAGGGAAATGGTGACAGCAGAAAATAAATATTCATCATTCTGCTTATAATATATAGCCTACTCTGCTATACACTACTCACATTTGAGCTTCCATTTTTATTAAATATTTTTAATAAATTAAAAATAAAATATATTTTAAATTTATTAAAAATATTTAATAAAAATGGAAGCTCAAATGTGTGCCCTTCAGGATTTACCATATTTGATG
Organism: Rhinogobio ventralis; assembly: GCA_039654625.1. Lineage (NCBI taxonomy): Eukaryota > Metazoa > Chordata > Actinopteri > Cypriniformes > Gobionidae > Rhinogobio > Rhinogobio ventralis. The sequence continues at coordinate 23,869,699 of CM077202.1, read as the reverse complement.
TGACATTAAAATATCTCATACAAAACTAAATCTATCTAAACTTTAATCCACAATACCTATTGTTGCATTTTTGTATTGAAATATATTGTAAAACAGTAATATTGTGAAATATTCTATTTAAAATAAATGCTGTTCTTTTGAACTTTCTATTCATCTAAGAATCCTGAAAAAATGTTTTACACAACTGTTTTCAACATTGATAATAATATACATTGTATTGTACTTTTTTATATCCCGGGATTAACGTAGTGTATTGTAGTGTATTACACTACAGTGTATAAATGGTATGGAGGATGGATGCATGGATTTTAATGAGAAAAAAATAGTCCTAGATTAAATGTTTTCAGCCATGTCACTACTGATTTTGCGCTGATCGGTCACAATAATATCTTTAAATTATTATTATTTTTTTTTATATTGAAATAGGGTTGGCATAGTGAAAATCTCAAAAACATTAATAATAGATACAGTAAGACAGAAATACTGCAACCTTTTCACCGCTCATTTTTGTGAAAATGTGTTTCAGGGCTTCTCGGGGGACACTAGGGTAAATTGACCCAAAGTGCCATCTACTGTTTTAGAAGAGGAAGTTGCTCAACTGCATTTCTGAGAAAATCTGTGTTTTCACTCAAACTGACCTTTTGTATTTGCACATCGGCCTGACGGGGGCGCTACAGCGGTCAAAAGTACGAAATGGCTCATAACTCCTAAACCGTTAGGCGTAGGCTCAAGTGTCTTATATCGTTGGAATCCTTGGCTCAATCCTTGGCTCAATCCTTGGCTCGTGTCTTGGATTTGCTAAACATTTTTGGGAACTAGTCCCAGGTTTTTGGCCTGACCGGAACCGAACCAGTGCAGCAAGATTCTCGGGAGTCTGAATGTCAATAGTTATCAAAAAAAAGTGGAAATTTGGGTTCATGGTCCCTAAGGGCTGCCAAAACGTTCAAAGTGGGAGGAGCCACTTTTGCCAAATTGGCTATAATTCGTGAACGGAACGAGATATTTTCACCAAACTCAGCACGCCTATGTATGAGCTCATTCTGTTGTCGTGTGAAAAAGGACATGGTGGTGCTATAATGGTTAAAAAGGTGTCAAAATGATGTATTTCGATGGTAAATCCCATTAAATGGCTGAAAGCAGACTTTTATGGACGTCGGGCCATTGGTGGCGCTTTAACTGTTATAAAGGTGAACTATATTATCTTATGCAAAATTACATTTAAATGACTAAAAATTGTCTGCTCTGCGCAAAACTTCACCAAATTAGCTGAGCACGTGTGCCATATTATTTTAAAGAAGCATGCAAACTTTTATCGGGCCATCAGTAGGGGTATTACAGTTTAAAAGGTAAAAACCCCCCACCACATTTCCATGATAAATGAGCTGAAAATGGGTTGGGTCCGGGTTGGGTCTGAGCGTTCCACCTCGCAGAAATACATTTTCGAATGCATCCGTCCCCGAGATTGGTTTGCAGCGGTAGATCTGAAGGACGCGTACTTCCATGTCTCTATCCTTCCTCGACACAGACCATTCCTACTCTTTGCGTTCGAGGGGAGGGCATATCAATACAAAGTCTTGCCCTTCGGGCTGTTCCTGTCGCCTCACGTCTTCACGAAAGTCGCAGAGGCAGCCATTGTTCCGCGGCGTTCGCATCCTCAACTATCTCGACGACTGGCGCATACTCACCCAGTCTCGGGAGCAGTTCACAGGGACCTGGTGCTCCGTCACCTCAGCTTGTTGGGCCTTCGGGTCAACCGAGAGAAGAGCAAACTCTGTCCCACACAGAGGATCTCTTATCTCAGCATGGAGCTGGATTCGGTCAACCAGACTGCGTGCCTCACAGAGGAGCTAGTCCGGTCAGTGTTGAACTGCTTGAATACGTTCAAAGGCAGGACGGCGGTCCCACTGAAATATTTTCAGAGGCTCCTGGGGCATATGGCATCTGCAGCCGCGGTAACGCCGCTCGGATTGCTTCATATGAGACCGCTTCAGCACTGCCTCCATAACCGGATCCCGAGATGGCCGTGGCAGGGCAGCAAGTACCAGGTCCCAGTTACTTCGTACTGTCGTACTGTTCAGCTTGTGGTCAGACCCTTCGTTTCTACGGGCGGGAGTGCCCTTAGAACAAGTGTCCAGGCATGCTGTGGTCTTCACGGATGCCTCATCCACCGGCTGGGGGGCCATGTACAACGGGCATGCAGTCTCAGGTCTGTGGATGGGGCCCCAGCTGCATTGACACATCAATTGCCTGGAGTTGCTAACAGTACGTCTTGCCCTAAGCCGCCTCAAAAAGCCGCTTCAGAGAAAGCACGTATTGATCTGTACGGATAGCACTGCGGCCGTTGCGTACATCAACCGTCAGGGTGGTCTACGCTCCCGTCGCATGATGCAACTTGCCCGCCATCTCCTCCTGTGGAGTCAGAAGCATCTGAGGTCGCTTCGGGCCATTCACATCCCTGTTGCGCTGAACCAGACAGCCGACAAGCTCTCTCATCAGTCGACACCTCCGGGAGAGTGGCGACTTCACCCCCGGATGGTCCAGCTGATATGGGACCTTTTCGGAGCCGCACAGATAGACCTGTTCGCCTCTCCGGACTCGACCCATTGCCAGTTGTACTATTCCCTGACCGGGGGCACCCTCGGCACGGATGCACTGGGCGCACAGCTGGCCCCGGGACCTACGCAAATATGCGTTTCCCCCTGTGAGCCTTCTCGCACAGACTCTGTGCAAAGTCAGGGAGGACGAGGAGCAGGTCTTGCTAGTTGTGCCCTACTGGCCCAACCGGACCTGGTTCTTAGAACTCACACTCCTCTCGACAGCCCCTCCCTGGGCGATTCCCCTGAGGAAGGACCTGCTTTCTCAGGGACGGGGCACTCTATGGCACCCGCGTCCAGACCTCTGGAAATTCCATGTCTGGTCCCTGGATGGGATGCGGAGGTTCTAGGTGGCCTGCCACAAGCGGTGGCAGACACCATCGCTTCTGTTAGAGCCACCTCTACGAGGCGCCTCTATGCTCTGAAGTGGAACCTATTCGTTGAGTGGTGTTCTTCCCGCTGGGAAGACCTCCGAAAGTGTTCGATTAGTGTTGTGCTTTCTTTCCTGCAAGATGGGCTGGAGCGAAGGCTGTCTCCCTCCACCCTCAAAGTGTATGTCACAGCAATAGCGGCGTATTACGACGCAGTTGAAGGTAAGTCTGTAGGGAAGCACGACCTAATCGTCAGGTTCCTCAGAGGTGCGAGGAGACTAAATCCTCCTCGTCCAAACTCGGTACCCTCTTGGGACTTAGCTCTGGTGCTCAGGGCACTTCAGAGCCCTCCTTTTGAGCCTTTGCAGTCTGTAGAGTTAAAAATCCTGTCCATAAAGACAGTACTCCTGACTGCATCCCTTCGGCAACCCCATATGTGTATTCTCCACGGCACCCGCTACCCTACTCGGCTAGCCCCGTGTCTTTCCCTTGACAGAGCTCGCTCTGTTGTCTCTGGTTGTGTTCTTTCCCCCTGGGACCAGGTTGGATCCACCCCAGAGACTGCCATATGTAGCACTACCCTGCTAGGTTAGTTCTTATGAGTATTTCCACCTCTCCTCCCCTGTAGGATGTGGCTCCGCAGCGTTCCATCTCCCTGAGACAGGCATGCTTTCCCAGCGTTATCCAATAGTCACGCTGAGTGGGTCTTGCAGAAACAGGGAGCCCTGACTCCTGCTCCAACCTTGGAGCACTCCAGCGAGCTCAAGCAGGGCGCTGGAAGGGCCAGCCTCCCTGGCGTGTAGGTAGGGATCCCCAATTCGTTGGTCAGTTCCGACGTACGTCGAACGTGACCGATTGAAAGGGAACGTGTCAGTTACATATGTAACCCTCGTTCCCTGAAGGAGGGAACAGAGACGTACATCCCGTCGCCATTTTTGAAAGGAAGTGCAAAAAAAATCCAATCAATGTAGGCCATGAGTCATTTTTATGCTCTCATAAATATAAGAGTCTATAACTTCAAAACAAAATGAGATATTTACAACAAATTCGACACGTATATGCATGGGCACACTTTGAGGACACCTAAAAAAAGTGATAGAGATCGGGCAAGACGTGGTGCTATAACTGTCAAAAAAACTTTAAAAATCATATTTTTCCTTAGTAAATTGCTTGTATTGGCTGTTAATGGTCTTTTTCATCTATGATCTAAGTTTATTTGTTTATTTGGATCCCCATTAGCCACTACCTAGGCAGTGGCTTTTCTTTCTGGGATCCCAACGGGTGGCTTTAGGAAAACAGAGCACAGTGGGAAGTATGCATTTAAGTATATAAAAATAGGAGTACATCAGTCATTTGTATTTGCCACACTTCCTGCTACCAGCTGGTGGCACTATGACTAACTAAATGTTGGCATGTAGATGTCTTCAGGCTACTACTCTTATCAAACATGTGATGTTTGGGACATTGTATGCCTGAATTACAACAACACCCTGTTTCCAGGCTGCCACAGACATGCCCTTCAGCAAAAACGTAAGATCTTTGCAATTTAACATCGCTAAGGCCTTAAGATCAGACTGACCAAATGTAATGTTGTTCTGGTTAAATATCAATGAGGGATTAATCACAGTGTAAAACATGCCATTTCCTGTTGCCCGCAGATGGCACTATGACTGTAACTGAATATTGGTGTGTAGATGTCTTCAGAACAGGACTCTAATAAAACATGTGAAGTTTGGGGCAGATCAGGCATTGTATGCCCGAGTTACAACAATCTTTGCAATGTAACGTCGCAAAGGCCTTTAGATTAGACTGACTGAATATGATTAAAATCTCTAGGAGGAGTTTGTTAAAGTATGTCTGCAAATGGCAAAAACTCAAAATTCTAAATATGTCACTTCCTTTTGGGTTTTCAGATTTTGCTCCCAGGGACTTTTTTGTAGGTATTGGGCTGTTACATGTGTCTACTGAATTTCATACTTGTACATGAAGCATAGCACGAAATGCGCTTAATGGAAACTACTACTTCTTCGTCGTATCAGTGTGTGCTCGGCAAGACCGTTTTGTGCTTGAGTGCCACCAAGTCGTGTTTTCCTGTAACTTTAGCAGCTCCAGGCACGTGAACAAAAGTGCTGATCTCATTGGTCGGCGTCGCGTCAAAAAAAAAAAAAATGACGCTTTTACGCCTGCCGTTTTGCACGTCGGTGTGCACACTCACATCGGCGCCCTTTGTTTAGTCACGAGGGGTTAAACGTCGATGATAAACGCGCGCGAAAATCTCCCCGGTAAAGGCCTTAAATGCTTGAACCCCAATAAATGCTGCTTGCAGCTTTAATTATATATGTTATTATAAATACTTTTTTAAATAATTACACAAAATTTTAAATTAAAACAATTGCATGTTAAGAATTTTAAATATAAACTAATATAGCTTCAAAACATAAAAGCTAGTAAATAATAAAGAGGAACAAAAAACATATTACAGGCAATGAACAAAGAGTGCTTTCAGTATTTAAGAGTATCTGAACATTTTCCTTTTAAGAGCTGTGAGTGTTTTTTCTCTTTCTCAGCTTAACTGTTGCTTGATTATTAATGATGACATCATAGACAGCGGGAGATGTGCATTCACACTAATGCACAGATCTCTTTAAAATATAAAATGTGGTTTGTGCCGCCTGTTTAATTCCTTGAGACATTACTGACTGTGTTTACATTAATTTTGCATCATAAAAGCATTTTGAGAAGTGCACAGTCACATGAGCAAGCACTCTTCACAAAGCGCTGTGTGAGCATTTTAAACTGAAGGCCTTCTGTCAGTGAGTTTACTATTTTTAATATATAATAACACTGCATTCCAAGTGACATAAATTAAGACTTCGTAGAGTATTTGTAAGGAAAAAACCAGCGGGCGAGAACACGCACTGTAAGCGTAACATCAAGCAAAGTGCACGTTTCTCACAGTGCATATCCTGTGCTGTGAAGCCCACGAATATCACTGTAATTCGCTTCAACCTTTCCGAACGTTATTAAATATTATTTTATGGTTCGAGTGGTGTGTGTGTGAGAGAGGAAATGGAAGCAAGCAGAATACGGGTGTTTCTAAAACACACGTAGCGCCCTCACGCACCTGCATTTAAAATCTAAGCTCAGAATTTTTCCAGAATCATTAAAGAAAGATTCTTTTCTCCCACCCCTATTGTACAGTATGACCAACACAATATTAGATCGATTAAACACAAACTGTTCTTTCCTTTAGGCCAGGCCTGTAGGTGTAACGTGCCAAAATTGATGCTTCTTCTGCAGACTGCTTTACTCTCGCGTGTCACGAGACCAGAGTGTAATCGCAGCATTTGCGGTTAAAAAATCGTGTTTTATCATATCGCGATATTATCACGAATGCAATTAATTGTTCAGCCCTAGGAAGAAGGCAAGCCAGCGGAGGCAGTGTGATGCTTTGGGCAATGTTCTGATGGGAAACCTTGGGTCTTGCCATCCATGTGGATGTTACTTACCACCTTGTACCACCTACCTAAGCATTGTTGCAGACCATGTACACCCTTTCATGGAAACGGTATTCCCTGGTGGCTGTGGCCTCTTTCAGCAGGATAATGGCCCTGCCACAAAGCAAAAATGGTTCAGGAATGGTTTGAGGAGCACAACAATGTGTTTGAGGTGTTGACTTGGCTTCCAAATTCCCCAGATCTCAATCCAATCGAGCATGTGTGGGATGTGCTGAACAAACAAGTCCGATCCATGGAGGCCCCACCTCGCAACTTACAGGACTTAAAGGACCTGCTGCTAACATCTTGGTGCCAGATACCACAGCACACCTTCAATGGTCTAGTGGAGTCCATGACTCGACGGCTCAGGACAGATGTAAGAAATCCAGTGAAATGTTATTAACACATACTGTATTCTGCTCTCCAAGGGAGCCATTTATACAGTTAATATTCTACAACACACTGTCTCCCCAATGCCAAACACATAAAAAAGAGTCCTCAAACTGAGGCCCCTTGGCCCTGAATTAAATCAGATACTTGTGTGAGACATTTACCATCATAACTCTGAATCTGAAGTGGGAGAGAAAAAGACTAAGAGAGAAATGGAAGAGGAAGCTTGTCACCTTGACACCCGCAAACTCATGACAATCACATCTGACACGCAGTTCATCACTTCTCATAGGCGTATTTTGTTAACATGTTTCAGATGGACTTGCGGCACTGAAGACACATGGCTTGTGCATCTGTTTGTAGCAGAAACACAAACAGATAGGTTCCAGTGGATGCACTAGTAATAAGTATACTTAAGCATTTGGGTTATGAAACAACAAAAAAATATGAACAAATATTGAATTACGTATGCATCTTATTACGTCTTATTTTAGTGATAAACACATCAATTGTGTTGTAAAAAGCCTTTATGATTCGCAGAGCATACAGCTAAAAGGTTTTGCGGATCCAGGTTATTTGATTTGCCCGAGTCGGTCCGTGTTTCGGGTGACTGCAAACACAATCAGTCAAGGAATTGCTTTCAAGCACGGCTGAAGGAAACAGCAGTGCAAATGGTGCATTGCTTCAAATCAATCAACTTCAGATAAAGATATGTTTGTAAATGGAATATTTCATGATGTTTATATCTAAAATTCATTTTAATAGCTATAGGTAATTGTAGCTGATGAGTGGAAAATGATAATATGCTAAGAACTGATTTGCATTAAAAACTAACATGACCACATTTGTTTCAAAAGAACACATTCCCATGGCAATTTACAATTTATTGACTTTTTTTTTTTTAGCTTAGATAAGAAACATTATCATCCACAATCTTTGACAGCACAAATATGTTTTGTTTAAAAGGCTATTAAAAAAATACAACAACAAAAATTATAAAAGCAGATGGAATAGTTATGCATCTAATATTAAACATTTCTGTACTATTTTATAATAAACTTTTATTAATAATATAAGATGTTTACTTATAATGTTAATACAGTTGTTTGCACTATATAAATATCTATCCTTTAAGGCTTGTCCTTAAACGGCCACTGTTATGATTGGCTAACGTCATTGCATAGGAAACAGTATCAACGGCCACTCACATAATTGCACTAAAGTGTTTTGAAAACATTAACCATATAAAACCGTCACTTACAGACAAAGCATTATGAAATCATTCACACGGTTTTTAATGCAGCTGCTGTCAGGTCCAATACAGTTGGCTGCTTCATCGTTCAACAAAAGTTTCTTTGCAAACTCTTCATTACATTGTGCCTTGTTTACAAAACAAAATGCTCCGAACAAACATGTAATCCTCTGACACAATCCAGGATGCCATTCAAATAAACCATCCACTTGTTTCAGATGCTGGGATCCTTCTGAAGTCTGTACAGAGATGCAAACAGGCTGTTAAAACTGGACGACTCAAAGCAAACGTTGTCAGCAGACTCAAGTGAGTGGAGAATGTCAGAAACTGAGCATGCATCTGTATACGGTATCCACTGTAGACAGTTTCAGTGATTATAATGGATTGTATTTGCTTTCATCGCGACTCTGCACTCACATCCAGTGTAGGCAAATATCAGCTGTTAAGCAACTTGAATGCCAGTGGGTGGGGCCTATGGTGCGATGATTCGTCGATGTCTTGCTCTGGAGGCAGTCATGTGCAAATGTATTTGCTTGTGTCACGTCACAGATCCTGCAATATCCAAACGAGTCGTTTTTGGAGCATGATTAAATAAACGTTTTGTTTATAATAAGCAGGATGTTTTAAACTATGAAACTTGATGTTTTAATGATACAAAGACCTCTTATTTCTCAAGTCAAATTTGATTTCTTATCAAATTTGAAAAAGAAGTATACTTCAAGTTCATTTTATGAAGTATACTTAAGTAAAGTTCAAGTATAATTTTAAGTATACTTTATGTAGTAAGTATACTAAAATCAATGTACTAGTAGTAAACTTGTAAGTGTACTATTTAAATACTGGTTGGGACTAAATTAGCCCACTTTTAAGTATATAAAAGTATACGTTCAAGTGTACTATAAGTGTAACAGTAGTAAACTTTAAGTGCACAACTAGTTGACAACTACGTTTCTCATTTATACTGCACCTATACTACAAGTGAACTTACTGTATACTAGTAGTTTACCATTTAAATACTTGTAGTACATTTTCTTATTCTTTATGAAAGTACTCTTTGAAGTATAGATACTCTCAGTAAACTACTAGTTTAGTAGTTTCTTTAAGTAAACATAACATATATATATATATATATATATATATATATATATATATATACTTTAATGTACTTTAGTATAGTATAGTATGTATTATAGTACATAGTATAGTATAGTATAGTAAAGTATAGTATAGTATGTTCCTATTTAGGCATTAATTTTTTATAATTGAAATACAGGCTACCTTTAACTCTTTCCATAAAAACATTGTATTCTAGCTTCATGCTTTTTATCAACAATTAAATGTCGGCAAGTTAAACAAAAAGCTGAGAAAATCGCATTTTTGCAAAAGACTACGTCCGGATCCAATTCAGTACAGTGATAAAAACACAGATGGAGTAGATTGCGTCTGTCAACACCCCCAAAGCTTTCACAGAGGTTGTTTTACATTACATCTTCTATCACTTCACTTGTTTCTCTCTTCTTCTTCACCTGTGCTTTGACCCGGAGATTCTGTACTAGAAGATGTGTCATAGTGCCCCCTACCAGTGAAAACACGGATAGCTGGAAAATTCAGTCAATGGTGGGGAAAGAGTAAAGTAGATTTTAAGTAAATTCCTATGTACATTGGACTAGCTTACACAAAAATTCATATACACAGAATTAGGAACATATGTTTTTTTTTAATCAATATTCTAATCAATATTTTCAAACAATGTAAGTTTAATAAGACTATATGTAAAACTATGTAAAGTATATGTAAGTATATTTAATAGGCTACTCAATCAAAAGATTAAACACAATTACAAGCCAAGTATACTTTGAATACTCAATTATACTTTTAAGTATATATCAATCAAAAGATTGAGTACAAGTATAGGCCAAATATACTTAGACCTTTCTGTCAGTATAATTCAAGTATACTTAAGTGCAATTTTAAGTATATTTCTGAGAAGTATATAAAAAGTAGACTGAAAGTATACTTTCTTATTTTTAGTTTAAAAAGAAGTATACTAATAGAACACTTGAATAAACTTATTTTCCATAAGGGTCTGCCACTGAATACTGAACTGTTGCTCATAAATACTTAGCTGTTGATGTGAGTGAGTGGTACAATGTTATTTTTCTTCAGCACAACCACATTTTAATGACAAAACATTTAAAAAAAGGTTTCATATAATCAAAAGTAGCAATGCTGTTTAACATGAAGAAAAAAAGTATTTGAACACTTTCTGGTTGCCAAACATTAATGGCACATGTTTAGTGATGAACTACACCTGTTGACACTCTGTTAGGACACGTGTAAATATGAGGGGAAGTGACTTTATGGATGCTTTTCAAACAGAAGGTTGCATCCTAGTGAGGCTGTGTCCTTCATAGTCCAGTCCTTTGGAGGCTTGTAGGCTAAAGCATTAAACGCTAGAATGAGACAGTCTTCCACCCCTGCAGTCACGATGCAAAAATACTATTAAAATTATAATTTGAATATTACTTTATATTAAAAATATTTATATTAATTGACTTTCTATTAATGTAGTACAGGTAATGACAACAACATGTGGTCTCCCAGTGATTAATTTACAACAAAGCAAAAGAAAACATTATGCCTTCATCACCAAAATCTTATTTTCTTGTCTTGCATTACATAGTGAAATTGGAAAAGCTCAGTGTGATTCATTTTCTGCTTATTTTATGAATTGGAATGTGTGCAATTGTGCAAAGGATTGCGACTGGTGATTGGAGGACACAAAGGACATACTTGATGCATCCTTCAAAACCGGCCGAATGAAAGAGATGAAATGAAGGCTGCCTTCAAATGATCCTTTAAATTTAAAATCCTTTAAATCCTTTGACAGAGCTTGATGACATGGATGCCAGGATATGCAGCCTAGGACACAGCCTTCCGATTGAGAAGCACCCTATAAATCCACAAAAAAAAAATCACATTGACACCAGTTTGTTAAATGTAGTTGGCAAAAAATGTGCATTATTGGTAAATGACGGGGCTTTACAGCACCTTTTACTTACAGCAAGTTTGCATCTGTTTCAATACCAAGCACAGAAACACTTTCAAACTCATTTGTGAGAGCAGGATGCCATCTTGCATATTCAGTCAGAGCAGATGCTCTCTAATTGAATCACATTAGACTTCCTAATGCGACCTTAAATTGTGAATGACGTTTAGATCAGATACTATCATATAAACACTCACTTATTCAGATCTGGATTTTTTAAAGTTAGAGACAGTTCTGCCGTCGATCGCGTAAAGGACACGGCTGATTTTTGATTTAGTTAATATTTTTTCTATACAAAGACAAACATAAATAGTGATGAAAGCCAAAATATTAAATGTCACAGATGTATTTATTTTTTTTGGCCACTGAAAATGTGTACAATTTACCAATTTACTCATGGAACCGTATCTCCATATCTCTGGGATTGAACTATCGAGGGCCTTTAAAATGAAAATACCAAAAGGAAAGTTTGTTAAGAACCAGAATCTAAAAGGATATTAAGATATCTTTAATACTTCTTGAGTTACAGGCATGTTCTAAAAAATCATTCTAAATATAAAAGAATAGCATAGTCCACACCACAACTACAATCATAACGGCACAGAGAAACAGTATCATTGGAATCTAATTGAAATCACTTTCAGAAAGATATTTTCCAACTGATGAAAACAATAACAGCTGATAAAAACAATGACAAATGCCAATCAGAATCCACAAGACTTTAAAGAGCTTGAGCATTTAAAGTGGCAAATGACATGACAGCAGCGTGCACACTGCGCTTAGACTAAACAGGTATAAACAGAATAAACTGGTGTGGACACTGTTGTTAGCTATAGTTATCTTATAGTTATAATTATTGTTATAAATGGGCCTTAAGAGGAAAAGAAATCTAAAAAAAAGAATTCCTTGAGATAAAAAACACAATTTCATGTGATTGACGCCCCCATATACTAGCTGAGCTAGTTATTAAGTAAATTATTCATGTCACTCATGGCTGGTTTGATCATTAGACGCAGAGGGAGTTTTAGCACATATCAGCCTACGAGAACATTAAGATGTCACTGGCACAACAGGTACATCACCTCACGGTGAAAATGCCACGTCTTGTATTTGATGGTTATGTGTGACGTGTCGACACACTACAGCATGCAAATTACATACAAAGCCGACAGAAGCCTTTATGTTGATCAAATAGAATACTAAACAGCTGATTGATGAACTGGACTACAGTGTATAAGACTGCTGCACAGTGAACAAGTCATCTGGATTACCAACAAGATCTCATTAAACCGTACCTCATAGTAGGCCTATTCAATTGTATCAGTATCTTTTATGAACCACTTTAAAAAAAGAAATGTTTACAAATCTGTTGGTTTGTAAAATATTGAATTCATTGGTGTGATTGTATTGTAGTAATGATAAATTATATTTAATACAAAATGCCACTTCACATGTATCATGTTTGACCTTGCTACAATGCTTGCTTGACAATGATTTCTAATGAATGATTTCTAGTCATTGTGTCACAGCAACACACACACACACACACACACACACACACACACTACTGATAAATGAGAGAGTCTCACTATGGGATTGTGGTGAACTCACTTACCAACAGTGCAATTTCTTTTCCAACCCAATAGGATTCTTCAGATGATTCCTAATGATTTGTATATCTCTAAAGTTCTAGTCCTGGAGTACTTTCAAACTGTAGCTCATGACCACCTACCTAATATAAAAGACTATAGATATAGAAAGACGGTTCATTCTTACTACTTATGAATGGGAGAAACCAACACGCAATATGGCGGAATACGTCCCCTCTTCTATGTAAAAGTGCCGATCACTGATTCGTAAAGTCATTGCATCCCTGCAGCTGCCGTTAGCTGTAGTTCCCATAGAAACTCACTCTTAGGACTGCACATGCTCATTAGCTGGTTTAACCTAAAAAAGCTTTTTTAACGCCTGAAAAAAAGCTTTTTTAACGCCTGAAAAAAAACTTTTTTAACGCCTGAAAAAAAGCTTTTTTAATGCTATTTGAGCATAAGAAACATTTATGGGACAGTTCATGTCAGATTTTGTTGCTGTAATTAGGCTAGTAAGTACGCATGGCTATGACATAAATCAAAATTTCTGTTAAACTAATTGTGGATAAGTACTTTATATTACATTTCTTTATATTATCTTATTCTATTAACGCAATACACAGTCCACGAGTGGTTTACATCAGTGTTTCTCAACTCAACCCTGATTCAACTCATCAGCTTCTTTTTGTGTTGAATAGGAAGACATCTAAAACCACTCTGGGAGGTGGGTCCCGAGGACTGGAGCTCCAACTGGTTTACAGTAAGCATAGTTTAGCATTATGTGATTAATTTACAACCAAACAGAAAACATGCCTTCATCTCCAAAATCTTTTTTTTTGTCTTGCATTACATAATGAAACTAGACAAGCTCAGACTCATTTTCTGCTAATTCTTTTTCATGAATAGAGTGGTGCAGGTATGACATCACTTTCTAGGCCAAAACCATTGACTTTAAAAAAGAAATTAAAAAAAACACCTTGAAGTAAGCAAAGCTGCCAAATATGCCGCTTACATCTTGGGTCGCGAGTCTGTGCAGTAGCAAATTGGAGCCCGAGTCTGATTTGAGATGAAGGCTGCTTTTTTCAAGGATTCTTCATATTGAGATGGCCTTTGACGCAGCTTGATGATGTGGCAGCCAAGTTATGCAGGCTTACTAGGACGCAGCCTTCCAATTGAGAAGCACCCATCTTTACGGCAAAAGTTGACGAAGTTGAAGTTAAAGAAGTGACTTATGGAGTCAGTGAGTTATTAGAATCATTTACTAAACCGATTTGTAAATAACACTTGAGTAGTTCACAACCATACCAAGTCTTAATATATTATATTAAAAATTGCGCGTGTAAATTTTGCTGAGACTCCAAAAAGAACGATTAAGCATCATGCAAAAGACAACAATGCAGTTGTGCAGCCTGAGCCTGATTGAGACAGACACGTTATTGCATCTCGCTTGAAAGCTTTAAAGTGCCCCATTATGCTTTTTCAGATATTACCTTTAATATAGTGTGTAATATTGCTGTTTGTGAATGTAAAAGGTCTGTAAATTATTCAAAGATCAAAGTGCATGATAAATGGAGTTTATCCCAAACGAAAGAACCGATTTTGAACTGCCCGAAATGAGTCATCAGTAATTCTTACTTCCTGCATGAACTTATGTAGGTTTGTAACTAATTTGAATAAATGCCAGCCTATGATCTTCATTGGCTCCCTGCGAACAACATCTACTTTGGTAATGGGTATTTTGTTTCCGACATGCACTGTAAGCGGTAGACCAATCACAACAGACTGGGCCATCTGACCAATTAAAGCAGAGTAGGCTCTCAGAAAAGGAGTTTAGAAAGACTTGATCCTTTATTGAACCATTTCAGACACTGCGAGAAAAGACATGATGCTGCAGTGTATATCATGAGATGCATGTAAACCTTTTGTAGGAGACCTCCAAAACAAAATTATGAAGTCCTAGTATTTTAAGGACACTCCAAATTGATTTGAACATTGCATTTACACTTATATCTGATATCTGAGCCACTATTCCCACTCTGTATGCAAACAAAGTTCACATCTTTCAAGATGCTAATCTGAAATGTTCCCTTCTTCACCTCATATGGCAATTAGTGTTTGAATTTTGCAGTTGCTCGAATGCGAATGAATCACCCTATAGCATTATGAATGTGAAACTGGTCACAAAATTCACTAAGGTGCCAATGACATTTAGAAAATTCTCCACCACAGTGAACATTCTAAGATATCAGATAAATCTAAATAGCTATATGCTAATCTTATGCTCTGACACTGAGAGCAAGACTGAATGAACAAAGTTTTGAAAAGTGGTATACAAAGGCCATG
Organism: Rhinogobio ventralis; assembly: GCA_039654625.1. Taxonomy (NCBI): domain Eukaryota; kingdom Metazoa; phylum Chordata; class Actinopteri; order Cypriniformes; family Gobionidae; genus Rhinogobio; species Rhinogobio ventralis. The sequence continues at coordinate 23,854,614 of CM077202.1, read as the reverse complement.
ATTTGTATACAGCTATGTGGCTGCTGACCTTTGCAGTGCATTCAAACTCCTTCACAGCCTCAGACCAAACATTAGATTGTAGTGAAACTAGAAATGGAGGCGTAGCCAATGAGGCGAGATTTCCTCGTTTCTCAACTTAGCTCATCAGGCCTGGAAACTTAATGCGATCACCTCACACTTCTATACAACTTCCATTTCGAGGCTTCGTTTTCACATTAGCGCCACATGGACAGCTAGATTGCACAGACCAGTGCTCTGCACCAATCCAAGCATTCTCTCCATATCAGTGCTGAAGAATTAAGTTACACAGAGCATCTTATAAAGGTTTTATGGATTTCACGAGGATATCGGGATCCATTTTGTTTATACATCATGTGTCTTGGTGCATGAAATTGCTTTTTTCCCCTATGTTTCCTGTTACAATAAAACATTGAGGTATAGACTCCACAAGAATATTTTAGCAGGAGGAAATGCCAAGATTCTTGATTATGACTGCAGCTATGAGTGACAAAGAGTTCACCTCAGGCCACTGATACCATAAATGACCAGATATATACTGCAATTTGTTTTGTATCATATTGGGGATATCAAACATACCTACTCCACTTAAACTGCTTCAAGCATTTCCCTTTTTTTAGTTTAATCATACAAAAAGTGGTAACCTGCCATTATTACCTTAAAGTGCATTTTTTACCCGATTTAACCAATAAAAAAATATTGGTATATATTAAATTCTAGTGTCTAAATGCTATTTCATGCATTCTGACTTATATACACTATTGCTAAACATGGCCAAAGTTAAAAAAAAAAAAAATGAGTTGGACATATGACAGAGTATTTCTGTTCCAAATGCACTCCTTCAGGATTCGTATAAAGTTTTTTTTGAGTAAGGCCCTGTATTACATCATAAAGGACGGAATTCCTTGTATGGGCACATCTTCCGGATGAGCGTGCATCAACCAGAGCGAGAGGTAGCCCATAAAGTGAACGCAAGCGCGCCACACAAGTCCTGAAAAGTGAAGCCAAAGCGTCTTGATCTCCCCCAGGTGGTCGATCCCAGTATAGCACATAAACCCCGCCCTCTCCATGTAATGTAATGGGTCGTGGGACAAACTAAACCATCAAATTGCACTTAAAATATTTTTTTTTCAAATATAGTTTCTGTCATTTTAGGTAGTTTTTAGTGTTCGTTCTTTAAATAAGTTTGGTTATTTGATGCTATAAAAACAGGGGGTGTGGCATCATGATTGACAGCTGAGATTGACAGCTTCTCTGAGCGAAGTTGTCACTGAGGCACCAACTGACTTTTTCCGGGTTTTTCTGGAGGAGATTGGAGCTTCAACTTTAATTTCAAAATTTCCTGTTTATTTCACACCAACATAATGAGTTGTTCTGCAGTAAACTGTACTAACAGATACTGCGGGAGTGTGGTCTGGGTTTTGTTATTGCGGCTCTACTTCCTGCTCTCTACTGCGCAGAATCGGGTCCCACATTTACTACTGCGCAGACTCGGGTCCCAAATCAGTGCAAGATCTCAGCGCCATATTCTGACATTTGCGGCTTCACTTTTCTTCAGTGGAAGATAGTGAAAGCATATTTTTTTACAGTCTATGCTACAACGTGCTTCATTCGGGTTACGGAAGTCGTCGGCAGCACCGTCATTTTGTTTTTAGACCACAAAATCAACAATGTCACCAAAGAAGTGTGTTTTTGGTTGTGAGGGAAAGATAACCTTGTTCAGCTTCCCAAATAAACGAGTGTTAACGAAACAGTGGATTCAGTTTGTTTTTCCGGAGCAGAACCGGAGTTGTGCAAGTGTGTTTGTTTTCCCGGCATTTCGGTGACAAAAGTTTTATAATCAAGGCCCAGTTTGATGCTGGATTTGCAGATGTTCGAAATTGGCTGTGGCTGGATGTAACCGATCGGTGAGAGTTGCAGTCGGGAAGGAGCTGAAAACTGAGATCCTGTAGTGACGCTCATATGGTGTTTGCATACTTTATCACAGCTAAAGTAAAATAAATGCAATATTTGTCAAATAAACAGATGTTTCAGAGATGTTTTCATTCAATACTTTATACTGCATAATACAGCATCTGTTTGTACAAGAATAAAGTTCAACATAAGTCTATACTATCAATGAAGTGGGGTCTACGTTTTTTTATCAGCTGTATTTTGATAAACATGACAGTATAACATTGCGACTACATGAAAAGAGCTTTTACTGTTATAAAAAACTGATTTTTGAGCAGTAGTGGTACTGATGGATTAGAATAAACACGAAACACACACAAAACATCATGTAATGAATCTGGCCAATCGTGGAACAGCTGTGTCGTCATCTGAGCTGGTGCAGCCGCTCTGGAGAAGCTGCGCAGAATGAACCATCTGGCTGCTCTCGAATCGTTCTCGCGGTACTTTGATGGCATGTACTCAGTGCTGTCGCAAGTCGGACAACATTTCTAACCAGCATGCACTGCATCAAGTCAGCTGCCGATCCGTCTGCGCAGAGCTATATGAAGTCGAACAAGCCTAATGCAATGATGTATTGTGTGTGTGTGTGCCAAGCGAGCCGCACACATCCTGAAAAGTGAAGCCAAAGCCCCAGGTGGTTGGTCTTATAAACCCTGCCCCCTCCATGTATTCTAATGGGACGCGAGACAAACTAAACAATCAAATTACACTTCAAATATTTTTTTTTTCAAAGATGGTTTCTGTCATTTTAGGTAGTTTTTATCATGCTGATATAGGTTCAAGTGTTCGTTTTTTAAAATAAGTTTGATTTAAGTTAGTTATTTGATGCTATAAAAATGGGGATGTGATGTTATGATTGACAGCTGTGATTGACAACTTCTCTGAGAAGTTGTCACTGAGGCACCAACTGACTTTTTTCGGTGGGAGATTGGAGCTTTAGCTTTAATTTCTACACTTCCATAACTGTTGATCTGCAGTAAGTTGTACTAACAGATACTGCAGGAGTGTGAGCAGGGTTTTGTTATCACAGCTTTACTTCCTGCTCTCTACTGCGTAGACTCAGGTCCCAAGGTCACTACTACGCAGATGCAGGTCCCAAATCAGCGCAAGATGTTAGCGCCATATTCGTACATTGGCGGCTTCACTTTTGTACAACGGAAGATAGTGAAGGGGCGTCGTCCATCTTTATTTACAGTCTATGGTGTGTGCTTGTGACTCTTTAGCGCCACCCACTGCACGCCTCCAGGAGCTTGGTTGTTTTCTGAAAGAAACGGTACAGCGTTAAAAAGATATTGTGTTGCGAACGTTTTGCATCGCGTTTCTGTATTTGGTTGTGTTGTGAACGTTAGCAGCGCGTTTCTGTATTTGGTTGTGTTGTGAGTATTTGCAGTGTGTTCCTGTATTTGGTTGTGTTGTGAGTATTTGCAGCGTGTTTCTGTATTTGGTTGTGTTGTGAACCTTTGCAGCATGTTTCTGTATTTGGTTGTGTTGTGAACGTTTGTGGCGTGTTTCTGTATTTGATTGTGTTGTGAACGTTTGCGGCGTGTTTCTGTATTTGGTTGTGTTGTGAACGTTTGCAGCGTGTTTCTGTATTTGGTTGTGTTGTGAATGTTTGCGGCGTGTTTCTGTATTTGGTTGTGTTGTGAACGTTTGCAGCGCGTTTCTGTTTTTGGTTGTGTTGTGAACGTTTGCGGTGTGTTTCTGTATTTGGTTGTGTTGTGAACGTTTGCGGCGTGTTTCTGTTTTTGGTTGTGCTGTGAACGTTAGTGGCGTGTTTCTGTATTTGGTTGTGTTGTGAACGTTTGCGGTGTGTTTCTGTATTTGGTTGTGTTGTGAACGTTTGCGGCGTGTTTCTGTATTTGGTTGTGTTGTGAACGTTTGCGGCGTGTTTCTATATTTGGTTGTGTTGTGAACTTTTGCAGAACATGTGTTGTCAAACTGATGAAGATGTTTTATTAATTTGCTGGTGTTTTTTCTATTTGCATGTGTTTTCTACAGTTGCAGCGCATTGAGCTCTCTCGGCCACCGTAATTTTGTCTAGTTGTTTTCCCCCAAAAGAGTGACTATACTGTATGCATTAAAACAGAATACATTAAAGAAAACACTATTTAGAGGCACATTTCACCCATCAAATTAGGGCTGTGCGATATTGAAGAAAAATGCGATATGCAATACCTTGTTAAATTATGCGATATTCGATATGCGATACGATATTGCTTTAAGTGTGTAAAATGTATTTAAATTATATTTAAAAGATTATCTAAAAACTGAGAATGATACCATTTATGTGTTTCACATTCTTTCTGGGAAAAGAAAGCATCGTCTGAAAGTGACCAGCAGTGTTTTAGCAAAAATTTATGTCACAAATCTGACAATATAATTTTAACACCAATGTAAACAAACAAAAAATGTAATGCCAATATTTAAATACCAAAAACTCTTTTCTTGACTTGGTAACAGTTATATCAACCTAAAACTTAACATCAAGAACATCCAGGTAAACAAAGACACCTGAACTAGGGGTGGACGATTATTTATCTTTGTTATTAAAAATAAAAATAGTCTACACATGAATTAAATATACACTGATACACAATAAAGCTACAAAGGTTATTCAGCCAACAGCACTGGGTGATTTTCTCTTTTTCTTTTGTTGTTTAACAGACAGCGGCAGGTTTACTGTATTAGCAGGCTGTCACTTTAGACCTAATGCACGGATCCTATTGACACGCATTCGGTTTCTTTCCCCAACTGATATCGTTCACTTAAAGCATAACCAACTGTGTTTACATGAATACTCGTCAAGACAGCCATTTTGACATAACTGTGTGTGTATTTGACAGTTTGAGTGTGTAACAAGTCAGGAAACAGAACTGAAGGGATCACACGCTTTCAGAGAGGCAGTTTGTGCGCACGTTTCGGTGTGTGTGTCAGACAGCGTGAGACTGCAAGGAGTTGTTTGCGCAAGTTATTGCGTTTAATAACTCTTTTTAACGTCAAGCAAGTCACATAAGTAACAGTTGAAACTTACACTTTTCACAATGTTGAAGTAGCCTATTAAAATCATTCAGATATTGCGTGCCGTTGTGATATGCATATCGCGATATGTACATTTGCGATATTTCGATAATTTCGATATATTGTGCAGCCCTACATCAAATAAATAAATAAATCAAGCATTCTACATTAGTTCAGGCAGGCCAAGTAGTCAAGTTTGCTATCAGCTGACATCCGATTCCTAATTGGCAACTCTCAAACAGGGCGCAGCTTAAGTTCGGTCTGCCTGATTGGCTGCTTTCACTGCATGCTGCTTTGCAACCCACCTCCTCCCCAGCTCCTCCTTAAACTTGTGTTTAACTTAATCAATGTCATTCTGTTGTCATTGATGCATGCTCTGTTCTCAATGGGGCGATTTACGCTGCTCTCCCAGTTTAAAAATGGGAGCTGCTGCTGTTGCATGTCTTTTCATGGAGCTCATGATAAGGACAGGGAATTTAGAACAGAGCCATATCGCCAAATGTAACTTTTGCAAAATATGTAGCATAATTGTGGGTGAGTACTGGCCCACTTCGAGGACTGCTGTCATGGTAACAGTTTGAAGAAAATCTAGCTGTCAAAGTTATAGTTAGCTACTACACATCCAGTTTAATTGCACAGATATAGGTAACTCTATCGCCCCTCGAGTACTGGGATTTCATGCCACCACAACAGCTGGGGTCTGTTCAGCAAAAAAGATCATTTGGAAGGCCCCAGACTGTGCAGGTGAAAGGCAATCAAACATGAGGCCAGAGAGATTAATGAAAGTGCATTTGTGGCTTTGTCACATTTAAACAATAGCAGAAAGGCAACAGTGTTGCTGCCACCTGGTGATGCATTGTTTGACATTAAGGCTAATTACACTATATGTATACGTTTGTAAACATTGCTTTATCCCCCTTTTCAATGTCCCTGCGTAACCACAGCATCATTTTCTCAAACAGACAGACACAAATTGAAATCCAAAGCTCATTTTAGCTCTTGTGGCCCATTATGTTGCATAGCGCATGTTTATGCATGATACCTGGAGAAGCTGCTTTGTACCAGCGGAGCTTGCAAAACATTGCACTCATCTTTGAATTATTTAAAACAGTGCCTCAATGAAGAAAACGTACAGCTCCAATTTATGTTACACGTCCACCTCACCACACATTAGGGAATATCTGCCTTCTGAGACCCCCACAAGCTCTGTGTTACGTTTTTTTTGGATCATATAAAATCCCCTGTTCTGATTGTAGACGTTTTTAAAAAGAAATAGAAAAGTTCAAATGAAATAAAAAAAAAAACAATATCGTTCTTTACTTGGACAATGCTTTTTTAATAAGTTAATGTAATTATTTAAATTTATCAGTTTGTTTTATAATTTATTTAATAATTTAAATTCATTTAATCATGTAATTTAATATAAAACAATTATATAATTAATTAATTATTGAATATACATATTCATTCATTTATTTAAAAAGAAATATAATTTATTAATGTGATGAATACACAAATATTATAAAATATAAAAAGTAAAAATATGTTATAAAATATAAACAGTTATATTTAATAATGTAATACTAATAATATAATTTATTATTTAATGTATTTCATTTAAATATTTATATAATTACATAATTAATTAACCTATTAACTATTTATATATTATTTGACATTTTACATATTTATTACAATATTTTATTGATATAATAAATATTTAAAAAAAAAATTGATACAATATAAAAAGTACAATTATATTTAAAAATATTATTAACAATAATATTTATGTTATTAAAAAGATGATGTTTAAATAAATAATTGTTCATTATTAAACACCAGTCTAAAGACAGACTGAGAATACTGTTCATTCTTGTTCAAAACTGTCCAGTGACCAAATTATGGCAGACATCTTTGAAATATTATTTCTTCTGTAGGAGCTTTAGTTGCGAATGACATCTAGTAATTTGCGTCTGCTTGATTTATTTATGCTTTAGAAGAATTTAAGGCAAGGAGATGAATTTGACTACTTTGAAGTCTTGGAGTGTTCCCTTCCATATTAACAAATTTTTACTTCTAAATGCTCAATCAGTTGAAGACGCACACATACGCCAGGAATATCTGCTTAAATGCGTGCATCCACATGCATTGTGTAAACGATATCAAAGAGAACACGTTCCCTGGGAAATGTTAGATATTATGCCTGGTACTAATTTCCATGGGACAGGATGAGTTACAGAAAGACAATATACAGAGGTGGGCGGGCATAACACATCTTCAGAGGAGGCAGGATTAAAGTGATGTAGATGAACATCAAAACGTGCTGAGGGACTTGTGTTTTGTGTGGGAACATGAAAAAGAACTTCCTGATAGCGAGGCCTCTTGGCCCATTCTCTCTCATAGAATTTTAACGAGCTCTCCAGCAGCAGTAGTTTTTGTCTTAGCGCTCTTAGGGATGACTTTAATGTGCTCCTGAGAAAGGAGACAGCCTCTCTGCTTGAGTTTAACAAACTCGGCTTTACAGAGTCCTCACGTCCATATGCAGTACCATCACTGAGCCTCTTTTTTAAGGTTACAGCGCCTTCGAAGCCATCAAAAACTCTCAGCTGCAAATCCAACTGATATCCGAGAATATTTTGCATCAGTGGCCTACTACTCAACTGATTTGATGCAGGACCAAGATTTTACATTGGACGTCTTGGCACCCCAGCACAGTGACAAAAATGTTTATTGTATAAAAGTAAACAAAAATGTCCTAAGAATCAAACTATGCATAAACTGCATGATCCAAACAATAGGCCAAAAATAAAATGACATAGGAAATGTAACTTTTTTTTTTTTTTTTTTTAGATCATCTTTATGCTCTTAACAGCTAATAATTCACAGGCCAAAACAATAAATAAATAAATAAATATTAACTGGTGTATTGTTGATGCATTTAGAAATGTCTACAGTATATTTACAAAAAATAAAAGTTGGCTAATCATTGTTAGTTATTTTCACATGTATTTGAGGGATACAAAAGCCCCTCATTCTGCAAAACAAGCAAGAAGTTTTCACTTTACAATAAGGTCTTATTTGTTATTAACTACAGTGTGTCTCGTTCCCTGTTCTCAGGGAACATAGGTTACATACGTGCATGCCCACTGGCAGTGACAACTGTCAGAACAAGCAACTGAAATGCCCAAACCACTCCCCCTCAGATCACACTGGGCTGTCAGTGACAGCATTTCCTATGGTCATAGCCCAAGCTATAAGCCTCAAGAGGAAAACTTCAGTCCTACCCAGGCCACTCAAAGGCCTGGAACAAACCCCTTCAACAGAAGGAGTCCCTTTAAGGGAATGTGGCTAGGGAACCGAGGGAGCCCCAGCCAAATCACTACTCGGGGAACATATTCACCCGAATGCCACCAGTGAGGCCTGACCTGGTGTCATTTGTATTAGACACTTCAGTCTGGCCAACCCTGTCTTTTCAGAAACAGAGCCTCTGGACACTTGCCTCTAGGTAAGGCATCCAGACAGAGGGACTGGCAGTACTGGCAGTAACCAACTCAGACCGGATCTCAGAGACGGGTATCCTGGAGAGCAATACTCAGTGCTTTACAACCCTTGCTAGTGAGGGGAGTCTATCTGCTCGATCCAAGGATCTACCTAGCACCTATCTTTCAAAGCGCTAAGGAGGCCGGACAGGCCTATGGACTGATCTAACTGGGAGGCCTTACGAGAGGCCTGCGACCATCTGGTCAGACTCAGGTGGCTGCATGCTCACAAGCGACCCTTAGTGAAGGGAGCACCGAGCCTGACCTGGTAGGTAGACCAAGCTGTAGGCTAATACAAATGGGTTCCCTTCTATAGGGAACCAGTAGCAGAAAAGTGACACTTTTGTCGTGCTAGGGTGTAAACTCGCCTTCAGGTGCTGCCTGCTAAGGCCAGATCAACTGATAGCAAGCATTCACTAGCTGTCAGCGTCATGCTAGCTGTTTAGTGTCCAATCTCGGGAACTCGCCTTCACCCTAGCACGACTTCTCTTTTTAAAATGAAAAAAGGAGACCTACCAGCTCAACCTGCGACGTGCAGACTGACAACTCACCCATTTAGTTTCGTAAACATGAAGTCTGTCACCCTTACAGGCCTGAAAGGGACACTGTCACGGACCAAACCAAGGTGGGCTGTCAGAATATCGTTTCCACTCATCACGAGCCAAGCCCGGCCTGATGTAAGAAGCGCCTGGGGAGAAATAAACAAAGAAGAAAGATGAGGGTTAAGATTTTAATAATATATTAGTAAATGTTGAAGTTAACATTAATGTTGAAGAAGTATTGTTAATTCTTAGTCCATGTTAATTAATTAATTAATATTAGTTCATTAATATTAGGCTTAACTAATGAAACCTTTTTGTAATGTGTTACCCATTGTGTTTATCTTTGTTGCAAGTGAGTTTTTATTTAACATACTATAGTGTGTTTGGCATTTTTAGAGCTGCATAATTAGATTAGCTTCTACAAAGTGTACCAACACAAGTTTGATGTTACAAACACCCTTTAACGTCAACTAAAACGTTTATTTAGCTATTTAGCTTGTTATTTGCATTTAGCATTTTTTTATCCTGTTGTCCACAGCCAAATCTCAACAGTCCTGCACCCAATTTTTTGGTTGTGATCCATCTGAAAACCACTCTTTTATATGACCAAGCCTTTTTGGGAAACATATTCTGGCAGTAAAATAAAATTATGAGATAAATACAAATGAAGTCATTGTCCATTCTCTCTGGCTATGGGGACCAATGTTTGTGTATCTTAAGGTCCCTTTTGGTTACAAAATAGGTTATCAGTCATGTTGCGGAAACGAGCCTTAGAAAATGTTGAATTACACAAGGTTCTTTATCTCTATGTAAATATTATGCTAATAAAGCTGAGCTAGTAATCTTAGATGCTGTGATGCTTTTCATAGTCGACAATAGAATGAAAAGGCAAAATGCGTCGGCTGCCTCTTGCTATATGGAGAATGATAGACTGTGGCGACACATGATTGATGAGGTAATCCATCTATAGGGTTATCAGTCGAGAGCAGTTGTGTTGTGTCTTTTCATACAAGCAAACCCACCTCATAGCTCTTTCTTCCTCTTCCTCTCTTTCATTTTCTGTCTTTTTCAGTTTCCTTGGGCAAATAAACATGGCTGTCCAGATGCCATTGTGTTTATAAAGCATTGGAATGCTGTTATCTAATAAAAGACTCAATTTATTGATTCTACCACCCCATGGGCTGTTCTTGGGTTAGTGCATGGGCGGTTCTTGGGTTTAGCCCAGACATATGTGGTTATGTATGAGGGCATCTTTGGTGGAAATATTGGAATATGATAGACTTTATAAAGACTAGGGCCATTCAATGAAACTGGCTCCTTTTTGGTAGGATGTATATTTGGTGGAAATTGTTTGAAAATATAATATTCTACCTATTCTAATGACTTTAAATCTTCAACTATTCAAATGATTCTGTTTAACCTATTCTAAATCATGGTAAAGGGCTGCCATTTTAAGACTGTATTCTAGAGAATAACGTCTCGGTTACGTATGGTAACCCTCGTTCCCTGAAGGAGGGAACGGAGACGTACGTCGGGCGTCACAGACGAATTGGGATCACTTCTGGGAGCCCCTATCAGCTTCGAGATATAGAGAACGGGCCAATGGCCATTGGCGTGCGAGATTTGCATCTTGCGTTCCGTCCCGCGCTGCAGGTATAAACAGGAGGCAAATGCAGCGCACTATTGTTTTTCACTGAGGAGCCGAACTAGTGAATGGTACAGCAACTGTGGCGACGGGACGTACGTCTCCGTTCCCTCCTTCAGGGAATGAGGGTTACCATACGTAACCGAGACGTTCCCTTTCAGTCGGTCACGTTCGATGTACGTCGGACATCACCGACGAATTGGGATCCCTTTGGAAAACACCACAGTTACTACCACTTCCAGCGCCCAGTGAGAGCCCCTCAAACCCCGTCTGTTCCGGGCGGGGAAATTCACGCAGGGAAGTCACACTGCTGTTCCGCAAGACCCACTTCAGCAGACTATTGGATAACGCTGGGAAAGCGTGCCCAGAGGGACGCTGCGGAAGCCACATCATGCCCGAAGGGAGTTACCATGTGGAGAATACACGTATGGACTGGCCGTGGGCAGTGCAACATACGGAAGTCCCAGGGGTGGCCCCGGCCAAACAGGCGGGGGAACAACACCTAACTGAGACGGCAGAGCACTCTGCCGAGGGAAAGACACGGGCTCGCCGTAGGGAGCCGTACCGTGGAAGAATACACATATGGAACCGCCGTGGGGGTCACAACATATGGAACCCAGCCTAACACAAGTTCCACCAATGTATACGATTGTTAGACCTGGCGTCGGACGCTCCGCCACATCCGACTGCCGCGGGTTGCGGAGGACTCAACAGGGTTCGCCGTTCTGGGGAACTCGACTGGAGCATATAAGCGCACGTATCCATTCCATAGGGAAGGGAGTGGCGCAGCAAGCCGACACTTAGAACGGGCACTTCGGTGTTACTGACTATGGGAAGCGAGCACACAGGAAGATACCGGCTCTACACGGAGGCTATAAAATCTAGCGAACGTGTTAGGTGTCGCCCAGCCCGCAGCTCTACAAATATCTGTCAGCGAGGCGCCACGAGCCAACGCCCAGGAAGAAGCTACACCCCTAGTGGAGTGGGCTCTTAACCCGAGCGGGCAGGGCACGTCTTGGGTTTGATACGCCAAGACGATGGCATCCACTATCCAGTGGGCCATCCTCTGCTTGGAGACAGCCTTTCCCTTCTGCTGGCCTCCATAACAGACGAAGAGCTGTTCTGAGGTTCTGAAGCTTTGCGTTCTGTCCACGTAAGTCCGCAGAGCGCGGACTAGACAGAGAAAAGCTAGGGCTGGGTCTGCCTCCTCCAAAGGCAGCGCTTGCAGGCTCACCACCTGTCCCGGAAGGGAGTGATGGGAACCTTGGGCACATATCCGGGCCGGGGTCTCTGGATTACATGAGTTACCGGGCCCGAATTCCAGGCACGATTCGTCGACCGAAAATGCCTGCAGGTCCCCTACCCACTTGTTAGAGGCCAATGCAGTCAGGAGTACTGTCTTCAGAGACAGGATTTTTAACTCAGCTGACTTCAAAGGCTCAAAGGGCGCCCTCTGCAGTGCGGTTAGCACCAGAGTTAAGTCCCAAGAGGGGATTTAGTCTCCTCGCCCCCCTCAGGAACCTGACGATCAGATCGTGCTTCCCTAGAGACTTACCACCTACCATGTCATGATTAGCGGCGATAGGGGCAACATAGACTTTGAGAGTGGAGGGAGACAGCCTTCGCTCCAACCCATCCTGTAGGAAGGAAAGCACAGAACCGACCGAACATCTCCGGGGGTCTTCTCGGCGAGAAGAACACCAGTCGACGAACAGGTTCCACTTCAACGCATAGAGGCGCCTCGTAGAGGGAGCTAGCGGAAGTGATGGTGTCTACCACAGCCTGTGGTAGGCCACCTAGAACCTCTGCGTCCCGTCCAGGGACCAGACATGGAGTTTCCAGAGGTCCGGACGCGGGTGCCATAGGGTGCCCCGTCCCTGAGTCAGGGGGTCCTTCCTCAGAGGAATGGGCCAGGGAGGTGCTGTCGCGAGAAGCACTAGTTCCGGGAACCAAGTCCAGTTGGGCCAATACAGAGCAACCAACAGGACTTGCTCCTCGTCCTCCCTGACCTTGCACAGAGTTTGTGCAAGAAGGCTCACTGGGGGAAACGTATACTTGCGTAGGCCCCGGGGCCAGCTGTGTGCTAGCGCATCCGAGCCGAGGGTCCCCTCGGTCAGGGAATAAAACAACTGGCAGTGGGTCGTGTCCGGGGCGGCAAACAGGTCTACCTGTGTGGTCCCGAAGCGACTCCAGATCAGCTGGACCACCTGGGGATGGAGTCTCCACTCTCCGGAGAGCACTGGCTGTTGTGAGAGCTCGTCGGCCGCACGATTGAGCAGGCCCGGAATGTGAATGGCACGAAGCGATCTCAGATGCTTCTGACTCCATAGGAGGAGATGGCGGGCGAGTTGAGACATGCGACGGGAGTGTAGACCACCCTGTTTGTTGACAGGCCGCAGTGTTGTCCGTACGGACCAGAACGTGCTTGCCTAGTGGCGGCGTTTTGAAGCGGCCCAGCGCAAGACGAACTGCTAACAACTCGATGCAATTGATATGCCATTGCAGTTGAGGCCCCGTCCACAGACCCGAAACTGCAAGCCCGTTGTACGTGGCACCCCAGCCGGTGGATGAGGCATCCGTGGAGACAACAGCATGCCTGGACACTTGTTCTAGGGGAACTCCTGCCCGTAGAAACGAAGGGTCCGACCACAGGCTGAAGGTTTGGCGGCACCTCTGAGTCACGGGGACACGGAGGGATCCGCTGTGCCACACCCATCTCAGGACTCGGTCGTGTAGCCAGCGTTGAAGCGGTCTTGTATGAAGCAATCCGAGCGGCGTTACAGCGGCTGCGGATGCCACATGCCCCAGGAGCCTCTGAAAATGTTTCAGTGGTACCGCTGTCCTGCATTTGAACGAATTCAAGCAGTTCAACACCGACTGGACACGCTCCTCTGTGAGACGCGCTGTCAGATTGACCAAGTCCAGCTCCATACCGAGAAAAGAGATCCTCTGTACGGGGCAGAGTTTGCTCTTTCCCCAGTTGACCCGAAGTCCCAACAGGCTGAGGTGACTGATCACCGTGTCTCTGTATTCACACAACAGGGACAGTCCTGAAGGGAAGGACCTTCAGGTCGATCGCTGCAAACCAATCTTGGGGACGGATGTACTCGAAAGTGCGCTTCTGCGTCAACATCTGAACGGGCGGTTTGTGAAGGGCCCGGTTCAGGACTCACAGGTCCAAGATTGGTCATAACCCACTGCTTTTCTTGGGCACAATGAAGTAGGAGTTATAGAACCCCAACTTCATGTCGGCTGGAGGGACCAGCTCCAAACGCGTTCTTCGCCAGTAGGACTTCGATCTCTTTCCACAAGATGTGCGTCGCAGCTCCACACAACAGTGAAGTGGACGCCCAGAACTTGGGAGGATGCCGTGCGAACTGAATCGCATAGCCGAGCCTGGTGGTGCAGGTGAGTCAGCGGGACCGTCCCGGAAGTGCTAGCTAGGCTTCCGGAAACCGTAGCATGAACACACCCGCCCCACAGACGTACCCGCAGTAGGGCAGCGAAGTGGAGGGCAGGGACCCGACCCAAGAGGCACAGCGTCCTGAAGTGGGGTCTGAGTGCGCACGCAGCACCTACCTGTCCCCACGGTTGGACAGAGGGTATGAGAGAAGGCATGGTAGCGTTCTCAAGCCATACGCTGCAGTCCGCTGGCGACTGAAGGAGGGGCAGAGAGTGGCAAGGCTTTGTGGCGTCACACACAGCCTACCTCACCTCCTTCCTCAACGGGGAACAAGAGTGGCGAGGCATAGTGGTCGCGCACTGCCATCCTCACACCGCTGAGAAGAGGGGAATGAGAGTGGCGAGGCTCCCCAGCGTCACACACTGCCATTCTCGCCCTCCTGTGGGGAGGGGAATGAGAGCGGCGAGGCTTCATAGCGTCACACGCTGCCATTCCTGAACTCCCGAGACCCAGAGGTATTGGAACTGCTCTTAAGAATTTGGGTACCACTGGCTGTAACACCAGTGGCGGAACAGAATTTAGCAATGATTCTCCACCCGGCCCTCCTCCGGGGAAGAGCAGCTTCAACCAAGTCCAGGTCACCCGTCTCAGCTGACTGGCAGCCAAGACGGGTGGCATCGTGGGATGCCCATGGCGAGCAGACTGAGGGGTTCCATCTGCTTTGCACTGTGGAGGACTGCTGCACAGTCACCGACAGTGTCGCCGAAAAGGGTCACCTTGTGAGATGTGAGCAGAGAAAGCGTACTTTGGCGACGTCTCACACCCCTGCAAGGTAGCCCAAGGGTGTTTCTGGACCAGGGTGGACATCGTCTGGCCAAGGGCCAGCACTGTGACTTTAAATGTAAATCAGTCACTGTGCGCAGCTCAACCGCGGCTCAGAACTACCCTCGTGCACTAAGAGTGCAGGGCGGAGGTGGCCTGCCAGTGGCACTGCCACCTCACCGATGAGGGTAGTGAGAGAGAGGAAAACTTTATCCAGATTATGGCCCTATTGGCACCCCATATTTTGGCACCAAATAGTTCCACACTGCCAAAGCTTTCCAATGCACATCCGGGAAAAAGGCAAGGGGGCGGGCAAGGCGATTTACGATTGAGATCTGTCCTCTGCTAGAGCCCCAGATGAAACGCTAGGTCCCCTTTTTTTTTTTTGCAACCAGCAATCCCACCTGTAAGCTACCAGCAGGCATGTAAGACCGTGAGCGTGGCCGTCAAGACGGCACACGGCGCGCTGAACACTCAAGCCCCTATGAAGAAGGCAAGACGAACAACGCGCCGACGTGGTCATGCTCTCATGAGAGAACGTGAACCACCCACGAACACAGTCTCAGCATGCTTGCGATGCGATAGAGGAGTGAGGGCCCACGGAGATGTACTCGGCAGGGAAGCCCCACTGTAATCCTCAGGTCACCAAGGCTTATTAGCCGAAGTAGCCCCTTTCTGGTGCACCAGAAAAGAAACTAGATCGGGGAATCGGGGAACGAATGCAATCTCAACATGCTTATGCGAGAGGGATCGTGGCCATCAAAGGACAGGAAACAACCGCATCCAGAAACGCACGGGTGGAATGACGTCTTGAAAAAGACGCAGTGTCACACCCGCGCTGCTCTTTTAGAAGAAAGCTCTTTTAAATGTGCTGAAGCACCCAGGAACGACTGCGGCAAAACACAGGAGAGTAGTGCAGCCTGTGTATGCACTCACCGTTGGGAACGCCCTCACCAAACCAACAGTGCTGTAAAAACAGCAGTTTATCACTGTATCAGTGAGCTCGCGGCCGCCACTGATCGTGCCTTCTCTCCCAGCACTCGAAGAAGCGTCTTCTCTCGTTCTCTCTCTTTCTCTCTCTGCTGAAGCAGGAACAGTCTCCTTCGTCAACACCGTGTTCGGCTCCGAAGTGAATGACAATAGTGCGCTGCATTCGCCTCCTGTTTATACCCGCAGCGCGGGGCGGAGCGCGAGATGCAAATCTCGCACGCCAATGGCCATTGGCCCGTTCTCTATCTCGAAGCTGATAGGGGCTCCCAGAAGTGATCCCAATTCGTCTGTGACGTCCGACGTACGTCTCCGTTCCCTCCTTCAGGGAACAAGGGAACGTCAAAAACCAGTCCAAATGAGGCGTGCAGACCAAAACTCCAATCAGGATAAAGATTAAAAAAGGCCTGCACACTCTAACAATGAAGAAAAACTACTTAAATGAAAAAAACGTGCCTAATAATATAAATGAATGGCTGAAACGTTTGTCTCTTTTTCATTAAAGTAGTGGTTTTATCTCGCAATTGACGTTCTTTTATAAAGAATAAAGAGTTTACTTCTTGAAAGATGTCTTTTTCATTTTGATTTATAGAAAAAAAATTTTTTTTTTAAATAATATGGGATTATAAATTAAATTAAATAAAAAATTTAGTTCACCCAAAAATGAAAACTTTTTACAGGCGGCTGCATGCTCAATTAATATTTTCCCATAATAACTTTTTACATTTACTCACCCTAGTGACATTTCAAGACTTTCATTAATTTCCAGAACACAAATGAAGATATTTTGTTTACACTTTATTTTAAGGTGAGGGTGACGTAGTTACTACGTTTTATGGTGACGTAGTTACTACATGTACTTACTATGGTAAAAACAATTATGCATAATTACAAGTAACTAACTCTTAATCAAACCCTAACCGTGACTCTTTTTTTTATCGGAGTATGTAAAGTGTTTCCTTATGTGATATATGCATTGTATAAGTGACAGTTTTTTTGTCTGTTTGAGTGTCTGGTTTGTTTAGAAGGCCTTAAAAACTTCTGAGGAAAAAAATAATTGCTGGATTTGTCAAAATTTGAAATCTTTTCTTATATATATACACTGTAAAATCCAACAGTGATTCTAACTAACACTTTTTTAGTTAACTTTACTTAATGTCTAAAATCTAGTAATCTGTGCTATTGACATATTATTGTGCCATTTTTTGTCAAGCAAAAAAAAAACACTCACCATTATGGTGATCAGTGTTCACTTTGGTTGGGCACTTAGAACATTCATATTATTATAACTCTCTTTCTATTGATGCAGCGATGCAACAAGAAATCACAGTTATTTGGTTTCAAAGGAAGATAAGTAATAAATAGGTTGCTTTTAAAAGTTGACCTAGCTACTGACTGATTAATTGACTATAGTTAATGATTTAGACAGAAATTAAGGTCACCTTTTAAAATTAATATATGTAATATTTCCCTTTATGTCGTATAATGATCGTTTACAAATTTTAGTGCCAACACTTACATCATAAACACCTGTCAAGTCAAGTCAAGTCAACTTTATTTATATAGCGCTTTTTACAATGCAGATTGTTTCAAAGCAGCTTCACAGTGTTAAACAGGAAAATAATGAACAGAATTTGATTCGGCAGTACAGCCGCTCTGGAGAAAACAGTGATGTCATCAGCTCATTTCAATTATCATATATATTCAAGTAATGTAGTTGATATAATTTAGTTTAGTAATTAAATTTATTTGGATATTTATTTGGAAATTTAGTGTCCCCAACTGAGCAAGCCAGAGGCGACAGTGGCAAGGAACCAAAACTCCATCAGGTGTCCTAATGGAGAAAAATAAACCTTGGGAGAAACCAGGCTCAGTCGGGGTGCCAGTTCTCCTCTGGCCAATTAACAAACAGTGTATGTTTATTATTTTGGCAGCCTTATAGGTCAGAAGTAATATTCGATCGGATTATTCGAAAGATCGGAGGCATCACGCCGGGTTTATTGAGGATGGCGTGTCGATTAAACAAATATTAAATAGGAATATTCGAAATATCGGAGTCATCACGCCGGAGATGGATCCACTGAGGATGCCATGTCGATGAGCAATTTCAGAGGGTAGACTAATTGACACGGTCTCTACAGACACTTCAGGGATGCGTTGGTAATGTCTGTGCGCTGGTCCACCATCTGATCTGGATACGGCCCGGATCCGGCTGACTGCAGTAATCCTCGGGATAAACAGAGAGACTAACATTAGCGTAGATGCCATTCCTCTTATGATGTAACAAGTACATCAGGTGTTATGGGAAGTGTTCCTCGGTTCCGGCTGACCTAGTTAATGCAGCCTAACAATTTGAATAAAATATAAATTAAAAATGTTTTATGTGTATGCCATAGTAAAGAGATGTGTTTTTAGTCTAGATTTAAACTGACAGAGTTTAAATCTAGAGTTTAAAGTCTGCTTCCCGAACAATGCTAGGAAGGCTGTTCCAGAGTTTGGGTGCTAAATAGGAAAAGGATCGACCGCCTGCAGTTGATTTTGATATTCTAGGTATTATCAACTGGCCAGAGTTTTGAGACCGCAATAGACGTGATGGAGTATAATGCGTTAAGAGCTCGCTCAAGTACTGGGGAGCTAAACCATTTAGTGCTTTGTAAGTAATTAGCAAGATTTTAAAATATATGCGATGTTTAATAGGGAGCCAGTGCAGTGTTGACAGAACCGGGCTAATATGGTCATACTTCCTGGTTCTAGTAAGAACTCGAGCTGCTGCGTTTTGGACCAGCTGCAGTTTATTTATTAAGCGAGCGGGGCAACCACCCAGTAGAGCATTACAATAATCTAGCCTTGAGGTCATGAATGCATGAACTAACTGTTCAGCATTTTGCATTGAAAGCATATGCCGTAATTTAGATATATTTTTAAGATGGTAGAATGCAGTTTTACAGATGCTAGAAACGTGGCTTTCAAATGAGAGATTGGTATCAAAGAGCACACCCAGGTTCCTAACTGATGACGAGGACTTGACAGAGCAGCCATCAAGTGTTAGACAGTATTCTAGGTTACTACATGTGGAGTTTTTTTGTCCAATAATTAAAAATTCAGTTTTTTCTGAATTAAGTTGCAGGAAATTACTAGTCATCCAATTTTTTATATCAGCTATGCATTCCGTTAATCTAACGTCTAAATCCTGACTGGAAAACCTCACAGATACCATTTTTTTCTAAAAAGGAGCATAATTGTGAGGACACTGCCTTTTCTAGTATTTTTGACAGAAAGGGTAGATTTGAGATTGGCCTGTAATTGACTAATTCTGTAGGGTCTAGTTGCGGTTTTTTAATAAGTGGTTTAATAATAGCCAACTTAAAAGTTTTCGGTACATATCCTAAAGTCAAGGATGAATGAATGATATTAAGAAGAGGATCTATGACCTCTGGAAGCATCTCTTTTAGTAGTTTAGTTGGTATAGGGTCGAGCATACATGTTGTTGATTTAGATGATTTAACGAGTTTAGCCAATTCTTCTTCTCCTATAGCAGTGAATGAATGTAATTTTTCCTCAGTGACACTACAATGCTCTGTCTGATGTGATACAGTAGTAGACGGCTGCATGGTTATAATTTTTTTCCTAATATTATCAATCTTACAAGTAAAGAAGTTCATAAAGTCATTACTGCTGTGCTGTTGGCAGACATCAGAAGTTGAAGCTTTATTTTTGGTTAATTTAGCCACTGTATCGAATAAATACCTAGGTTTGTGTTTGTTTTCTTCTAAGAGAGTCGAGAAATAAGCAGATCTAGCAGTTTTTACGGCCTTTCTGTATGAAATCATGCTCTCTTTCCACAAAATGCGTGTTTTCTTCCAGCTGCGCTCCATTTTTCTGGCTGCTGTTTTAAGGGCCCGGGTGTGCTCGTTGTACCACGGCGTTGGACTATTCTCTTTAATCTTCTTTAAGCGCAGAGGAGCAACTGTGTCTAAAGTGCTGGAAAAGAGAGAGTCAATAGTTTCTGTTGCAACATCAAGTTCCTCTGGGCTATCTGGGATGCTGAGGAGATGAAACTGATGAGGAAGTTTATTTATAAAGAAATCTTTAGTCTCAGCAGTGATAGTCCTGCCATATTTGAAGCGAGGGGACGACTTTGCAGCCTTTGCTAAATTAAGTATACATGATACTAGGTAATGATCTGAGATGTCATCGCTCTGCTGCAGAATTTCAACGGTATCAACATTTATTCCATGTGACAATATTAGGTCTAGAGTATGATTACGGCGATGAGTGGGTCCTTATACGTGTTGCCTAACTCCAATAGAGTTTAGAATGTCTCTAAATGCCAATCCCAATGCGTCTTTTTCATTGTCTACATGGATATTAAAATCACCAACAATTAGGACTTTATCTGTAGCCAGTACTAACTGATAAAAAATCAGCAAATTCTCTGATAAAGTGTGTATTGTGCCCTGGTGGCCTATATACAGTAGCCAACACAAATGTTAAACAGGATTTATCAATTTCACTACATAACGTTACGTAAAGCACCAAAACTTTAAAATAATTATATTTGAAACTAGACTTCTGAGTAATACTGAAGATATTATTATAAATTACAGCAACACCTCCCCCTTTACCTTTCAGACGCGGCTCGTGTTTATAACAATAATCTTGTGGGGTGGACTCATTTAAAGTAATGTAGTCGTCAGGTTTTAGCCAGGTTTCTGTCAAACACAGCACATCTAGATTATTATCTGTAATCACATCATTAACAATAAGCGTTTTAGAGGAAAGGGATCGAATATTTAGCAGCCCGAGCTTTATCATTTGTTCATCTGTATTATATCTGTTGTTTATTTGTTGGACATGAATTAAATTTTTACCGTTGAATAGTTTTGGTGTTTTTTTTGTATTTACTAATTCGTGGAACAAACACAGTCTCTATGTGATAATATCTAGGTGAAAGAGTCTCTATGTGCTGGGATTTATCTGACTTCTGTGACGCGAGACAGCTAGCAGACGGTTGGGTAAGCCAGTCCGTCTGCTTCCTGACCTGGGCCCTAGTTAGTCAAGGTTTAGCTTTAAGACTATGTGCCAAATTACTAGAGAGAAGAGCGGCACCACCCCAGGAGGGATAGATACCATCTCTTTTCAACAGGTCAGGTCTGCCCCAAAAGCTTTTCCAATTGTCTATGAACCCTATGTTATTTTGCGGACACCACTTAGACAACCAGCCATTGAGTGATGATAGTCTGCTAAGTATCTCATCACTCCTTTTAATGGGGAGGGGACCAGAGCAAAAAACCCGATTTGCCATCGTACTTGCGAGTTCACACACCTCTTTAATGTTAATTTTGGTGATCTCCGACTGGCGAAGTCGAACATCATTTGTGCCGACATGAATAATAATCTTAGAGAATTTACGATTAGCATTAGCCAGCACTTTTAAATTTGCTTTGATGTCAGGCGCTCTGGCTCCCGGTAAACATGTGACTATGGTGGCTGGTGTCTCTATTTTTACGTTCCATGTAATAGAATCGCCAATAACTAGGGCACTTTCAACAGGATTCTCAGTGGGTGCATCACTGAGTGGGGAGAACCTGTTTGATGTTCTAATCGGAACGGAAGAGTGTTTTTTTGATCCGCGACTATGCCGTCTCACCATCACCCAGTTGCCCTGCTGCACGGGCTCTACAGCCGGAACCGAACAATGTACAGATTTCACTAAGCTAGTCGCATCCAAAGCAGTGTCTAAAGCTGTTTTGTTCTCACTACTCTCAAATAAAGTCTGGATGCGTGTCTCTAATTCTGAAATCTTCTCCGTCAGTCTGACTATCTCCTTACATTTATCACATGTGAAGCCCTGTTCACCAACGGAGACAGATATACTAAACATGAAACATGTAGTGCAGGTGACAATAAAAGGAGAAGACATGGCTTACCGTATTTGTTGATTAATCCAACTTACCACAGTTGTTTGATGGACTAGTAAAGGCACGAGAGACAAAAACAGGAAACCCGGATGCACAAATGGCAGGCTAACAGGCTAGTGAAATGCTAACGCGTTGTGAAATGCTAACACGTTGTGATAGTGATTTAAATTAAAAGCTAACAATGTCAATTTTAACGTGATAGGCAATATTAAACAATATATGGTGATGAGTAAGTTATATTTAGCAGTATAAACAACAAGAAAATATATCAAATAGATATTCAAAAGCAAAGCTGTACAGAGCTGCAAACACTGCGACCGGCAGACAGGAGGCAGACAGGAGCAATCGATCAGGAGCCTGTGAAACTTTTAATTGGGTTGATATAATCCCTCTATATTTGTAATAATATCTTGTAGTTGACCATACTTGAGTCACACACAGACTTCAACATTCAGCATGCAAAATACAACAATGGTAACAACAATGGTAGCTATACTAAGTCAAGAGTAAATCTAAAGTAAAAGATCAAGTACTCTCTACAGTTCTTTTTTAGTTACTAGAACTCGTGTAAGTGAACTATACTAACTAAGCATTTGTTAGCACAACATACTATTCCTTTTTCACTTTTTTTTAAGGCAATCGGTTTGCATGCTTTTTTTAAGTAAGTCTAACTAATTAGATTTTACAGTGTATGTATTTGAGCTGGTACAGTGGCATGCCATGTGCAGATGCTCCTCTTTCACTCCTACTTTCTCTTCTCACTTTTTGTCTCAAAAATAAAGTAAAAAAAAAAAAATTTGACTAAAAACGTACAGCACAAAAGCCTCAGAAACCCACCCACCCCTAGTGCCGCCCATGCTGCTAATCCAAAGAAACCATAAGAGAGTGGCTCACATCCCTAAATAAATTGCAAACAAACTGGTAGTATTTCAGGCAAAAACACAGAGCAAGAAATTCCAAGCTGTGTCGTTGCCGTCAGGCGAGCATGAGGGTGGATTCAGCGGTTTGGATGCTGGATGCCCTGTGGAGTGTAGTAATGTGTTTTCTTTATTCACGGGCACCTCAGGAAAACCATGACGAGATTATGCTGGTGCAGCGGCTTCCAAAGGATATAAAGTGACCTGGTTATGGTGATGTCACCAAGTAATGGCATGCGTGATGGCGGTTTGATGTTTAAGCTCCTGTTAGCATGGAGCGGGAGGGTGCTATCGCAGCTTCTTAGCAGGTGCCTGAGGCAGCACCACAGGCAAGAATTCACTTAGAAAGGATAGTAAACTACTCTGATGTTGTTTGCAGCAAAATGCACGCTGAAACTCAATAAATGTTGCGCCCTCCTCAGGCTTGTTTGCTTGATAAATAGAAGCGAACACACAATGAGTTCGTTTTGCAGCGGTGTTTGGCACTGAAATTTTTTTTTTTGTGTGATTACTTTTGCAGAATGTCAGAGTAAAAGCCTCCCTGGTGCAATCAGTGCTAGAGGGGGATTACCTGGAAATGTCCTGAATGCTTGAAGCATCTTGGCTAACAATCTCACCACTTCCGGAAAACTGCCTAAAAACTCGGTCAAGTGTAAAAAAAACGGTCAAATATTTCTGTCTGGTGGCATGGGCGCCAGAAAATGGGCGCCAAAAAAATACTGTCAGAAAAAACATAGATAAACTGTATTTAAAAAAAGTTATTTCATATCCTATAATTACTGTTTATTACTGTAATTCTACACAAAATCTCCTTATAATCCCATAAAATCTTAAAACATAAATTAATTGTTAAAATACACCTTTAAAACACACACTGCAAAAAAAACGGCAGCTGTGTTTGCCAGAAATTTACCATAAAAAAAATGGTAGCAACATTTTAGATTTTACAGATTTAACTTAAATTTACAGTAAAAAAAAAAAAACGTATATCATTAACTGATATAACGTTAATTTCTTAATCTGTTTTGTACCTTTGTAATACACTGACAACCACCAAGAACAAATGGTGATGAGAACATCACAATGAATTATACAAACAGCTTTTCCACAAGGTGACAGGTGAAGTAAATACCACTGATTATCTCTTCATCACGGCACCTGTTAGTGGGTGGGATATATTAGGCAGCAAGTGAACATTTTGTCCTCAAAGTTGATGTGTTAGAAGCAGGGAAAATGGGCAAGCATAAGGATTTTAGCGAGTTTGACAAGGGCCAAATTGTGACTTTATAACATATTAACTACAAAAAAAAGAAAAAAAACGTTTATTTCAATGAAAATACAATAAATGTGAAGTATCACGCAGGGAATTCTGGGAATGTCAATTTACGGGTTTTCACTCTAAATTAAACAATGACTTGTTCTTTTTCACTTCCAAAAATGACACTACTTTACTGTAAAATTACATTAAATGTAATATATTACAGTTATTCACTGTGTATAGACCCTTTTAGTGCCGACGTTACAATTACGTCACAAGGTTAGCTGGAGGCAAAACAAAGGGAAAACTGGAGGCGGCCAATACAAACCAGCTAATTTGTCAGCTATTAATATTTATAGTCGGCTACATAAGGAGCTTAAAGTGTCATCTTGAAGTGTTGTTCATTTCCATTTTTCTATTTTTACAGAAAACTAAATATTTACAGAATATTAATCAACATTTTATATAAAATTACACATTATTCTGTAAAAATACAGAAAATGTCCTTTTAAAAAACAGAAATGAATAGTGGAAATTTAAATTACAGCAAATATCTGTAAAACAACAGGTATTTCATTGTATAAGGACAAAACGGGAAAATTCTGTAAAAATATACAGATCACTGTAAAATTACATTTATCATGAGTGTAATTGTAATATTGTAAAAACAATGTAGAATATTATTTTATTATATTATTAGTATAGTATAATATTATAAATTCAATCATATATGTTTGTTTATAACTCTGTTTATACTTTTTTTCATATTTTTTAAATTTTGTGATGCTGGTTGTTACAATTCACTAGTGTGAGTGCCCCTGATCACCACCAGAGGGCACTCCAAGCCGGACTGTCATTCCATCATAGACTACATCACCCATAATCCTTTGCCCCGGACTCATCAGCACTCACTGTTTACACCTGTGTCTCATTTACCTTATTACCTCTGCCTATATCTAGCCTGTTCACCTTGTCATTCTTTGCTAAGTCTTGTTTTGTCTCACACTGTATTTCTGAGCGTTATCCCTGGTTTCATGTCTCTCGGTTTCGTTGGAATTCTTGCCTGTGTCCCGGATTACCCTTTTGCCTCTGTCCCTTGTTTTGTTTGCCTGATTGGACTTCCTACCAGTGTATGACCTTTTGCCTTTTCTCTGACTACGATTGTGGATTACCCTTTAAATAAAGTTGCATTTGGATCCTAACCCTTCAAGCCTCAGAGCAGTATGTAACACTGGTTTTAAACTGATTGATGACTTTTCATAAACATAGAAGGGAAAAAAAAATAGGGCACAATGTACTGTATTAATTTTAAAAATATATTTTTTTTATTTAGAATTTTGAACTTCATTGCGTTCTATGTTGGGTTAACAGAAATGTTTGTAAAATTACTGGATAATGTACAGGTAAGGTGCTTTGTTACATGCTGTTATTGTTAATGATGGATGTAAACCATCATTATATAATTATCATGTAACAAAGCAGGTAAGCTAAAAGTAGTAATAACAATAATAATAAATATTATAACCTGGTATTGGCTTACCTGCTGCAGAATTTTAAAATGCAGCATTTATTTTGGCATCTAAATAAAAAGAACATATATGTTCTGCTTGACTGCTGAACAGATCTCGACTAGCCGATTGCTGGCTTTGAAACAGCTTCTTAATTCATAAAAGAGCAGAGACCTTGTAGAAACCTGTGAATAAACAGATGTCCCATCAGCTAGTATTTGAAGTAGAAGGAGCTAAAATAACTCCAATTTGTTTAAACAGATTTTTATATATATATATATATATATATTATTATTATATATATATATATATATATATATATATTTATTATTATTATATATATATATATATATAACAAAGTTAGCATTAGAGACTAAAACCTAACCTCAACTCATTCAAAAACAAAAACACTATTTAGAATGATAGGACTGGACTGGAATTATAATGTTTTACTTTTTAACGTGTATTAAACATTTTGTCCTTTGAAAACCTCAAACCAACATAATTTTTTTAATACCGCACACACCAACAGCATACATATATCAAAAGACCTTATTGTGAAAAGGCAAAGTTATTATTATGACTATTTAGTAACAAAGTGAGGATTATTGGGTGTCACAATCTAACCATATCAAAAATATCACTATCATGTCAATATAATTATTTAAACATTGTTATAGATTTGCACATCATAAATATATCATAAAACTCAATTTCCCCTTTATTCTCTATGGCAGCACAAGTAGAAGTCATGATAAATTACATAGATAAAGAATCAATTACACACCTAATGCATATCCTTTGCTCTTCATTTTGTTGCATTAGCCTAGTCTTTTATCAGTAAGTGAAAAAGCATTCTTTTTTTCTGACAAAAATCAATCGAACATCTTAATTATGACTTCCAAAGTGAGTAGAAACTTTCAGGCAAGATTTAAAGGCAGCATGACAGTATGAGTTCCCTTTCAGTCAGTCACGTTCATATATATATATATATATATATATATATATATATATATATATATATATATATTCTTTCCCAACTGTTTCAACATAACTGACTGTGTTTACATGAATACTCGCCAAGACCAGCATTTTGACGTTGTTTTGTGTGTATTTGACTTTTTAAGTTTAATAAGGAGCAAAAAAACCAACAACTGAATTTAGTACTGAGAGGCGGCTTTATCTGCGCGCACTTTGGATGTGAGCACAAAATCTGGGGGAATGAGTAAAATAATGCACAATACGTGTAATCCCACGCCGAAAATAAAGCCCTGTAGTAGCAACAATATTCATCTGGAGCAAATGAAGGAGAGGATGGTTTGTGTGTGAACTCGCTGTCGGAGAGCTCATGAGAAGGCGAGAAAGCGAGAAACCGCAGCTGGTATCGTGTATGTGTTCTGTGGAAAATTACTATTGGAAGCGTTTCAGATATTTCAGTAGAACTAACGATATGTATAAAAAAAATCTATATTTTTGAAAACCTTTGAAAAACATTGCACTTAGTGTATTATTTCAGATGCCTTTTTAAAAGACTACAGTTGAAAAATGTATCTATTATATATAAAATTCAACCCGCCAATGTAGCTAGGAGTGACTGCATTACACGTCACTGCTGAAATCCTGGTGTTAATGTCAAGTGTCAAGTATAAATGTGCAGTGTTCATCTTGTTGCACTGTAAGAAAAAAATCTAAGAAAAATGGAAAAAGGTAATTATCTGCCAGAACATTATTTGTTAATTTTGCAGACATTTCCTTAAACCCTAAACCACTACACATTGCAACACATAATTCTAAATACAGGTAAAAGACCTGTGAAAAATCAATACAGAAAATTCCTTCATATTAACACATTGGACCCTTATTTTTTGAGTGTGACTTTTTTATTGGAAGCTTTAAGACAAGTAAGATTATAAAAGCTCAAATCAATATTTTATTTTCCATTATTTTGTCGTGTACATTTAGCTAAATTAGATTTTTTATTTTTTTCATGAATTACAAACCTGAATTTGATGCAAAGCAATTTCATACACATAAACTGCTCTCAAACATACAGTTTTTTAAATCCCATTGGGGTCTGGAAAAAGATTTACAGTAAAAAAAAAAAAAAAAAATCATGATCATCAGCCTGCTTATACAATTTAGACCAGGGCTGGACAGATCAAATTGGATTATCATAGTACAATACTTCAGCTTAATTAATTATTATTTTTTTAATCAATTACAATCCAAAAAAAAGTTGCTGATCTTAATTTTTTTTACTGTAAATCTGCTTCCAGACACTGATGGGACACTGGTGAGATGTTGAGGGCAGTTTATGTTTATAACACTGGGTTGAACTGAATTCAGGTTTGTAATTAATGGTAAAACCCAAATTAAGCTTAAAGTCAGCATGATATCATTTTTTTTTTTTTTACGGAATATTGCAGTATCTTACTCACATGAGATCACAGCAATAGGAAACCACAACAATAGCAAACCTTCCAATTAATTCCATGGACTAAGTCATGTCCCTCCCTACATTTTTTTCTTGTTCGAGAAGCTATAAACGTCACAATAAGGAAGAAAAGTCTATTGCAACTGCCTTTTAATGCCGCCTTTCAGTTTTGTAATATGATAATCCCATTTTATCTGTCCAGCCCTTGTCTAAACTGCATAAGCAGGCTTTTTTACGACCCGAATCGACCCATATCACTTTTTCCTAAACCCAACGTCCATAAATACATTTAAAAAAAGAAAAACTCAACTCATGACCCAATAAAATTAGACCCAAATTAGAGTCCAAAACCCGACATCATTTTTTTTTCTAACCCAACTGGACCTAAATGTAAAAAGCAGCAATGTCAGTCTGCAGCCCTACACACCAATAGAAAGTGGGGACGACACAACACCATGGCAGGTGTGGATTTAAAAGTATGCCCAGCTTCCTACCTTATTTAAAGGCTAGATCAAAGTTGTTCTGTTGCACTATGAATATTAAAATAACTAATAATTAAAGTGTGACATTTGTCAAAAGCTGTGCATGACGTCACTGAGAAGAGACACAATAATCGCAGAGAAAGCACATGCTTCGCAGATCGCAAGTGTCAAAGCAAATTAAAAGTTTGATGATTAATGATATTGAAGCGGATGGTAGCCAATTGTGAACCCTGTAGAATCCGACACGGTTGATTAATTCTGTATTGAAATTCCCCAGATTTGGTGAGTTTATTTTTTAGAGTCTGGAACAAGCTGTGATCCTGAGATGGTGGGTCACCCAGCTAGAGAACCCTAAAAGAGACAAAAGAAGAAGAAATTTTGTGATTTGTCAATCGATCAGTGGCTAATCTACTGTCACAAGTGGAATTTATAGTGGTATTTACCTCAACATCACAAAGAACTGATTGTTGCATTAAAGACATTTGCGCTACACTATACCAAGAGACTTTCTTATTCACTGGATTCGTTGTTTAGATTCAAAGGACTAATTTTATTTTCGTTTGTTTGTTTGTTTTTTGCACACACACACACACACACACACACACACACACACACACACACACACACACACACACACACACACAACACACTTGTTCTATGGACTGAGAACTGTTCATCTAGTGAACTGTTGAGTTTTGTATTTTCAGCTAAATTGTTATAGTTTGAAATTGTATTTTCTTTTGTGGGTTAAAAGTTTCAATTTAAGTCAATTGAAAACACATATCGATATACAAAAGGATGATTTCAATACCAAAGTAAACAAATATATTATGAATAGATATAACTAGATCAAGTAACTACAAAGAAGCTCAAAACATATTTATTCAAGAGAAAGAAAAGAGAATTTCATTGGTATTTATATCATTTTATTATTTTATTATTATTTCAGTTCATATTTACATACATTTTCCTGCAAAGTAAAAGAAAACCATCTTGGTGAAAGTCATTTTCCTGGTCTGTCTGGTTTGTATGTTTTAGCGCATTCTTTATGCTCACTCTCTCTTTTATGCTTTACCTCATTTTTGCCCTCTGGTCCATTACTGTGTATCCTGACATACAGATTGATACACGTGGATTTTCACAAATAGTTTTGTTTGAAGTTTGGCAACCGTAGACCTATATAATTTTCTGCTTGGGCGAGAAGTTGATAAGTAACAGTTAAGTGTTATGTTTCACCTCAAATGACAAGGAAATGTATATTTATGTTAATATTAAGAAGCAAATCCCCACACGAATGGCTCGGGTATTGCAGAGCACAGTTTATGTAAAGCGCGCACTGCTAAACACCAACAAATAGTGGAAAGTTGCCTTATTTTAAAATAATTTGGGTCTTCTCGGTTCCATTCGGCAAAAGCACATTTATCCCACTAATATCAGACCACTAATATCAGACCCTACCCGTGTCCGAGGCACTCGGGTTCAGAGAACCTGTTCTCTGATCCAAGTGGACCCGTGAAGACCATAGTGTGAAGTAAAGGTGGGTATTTGGAAAGCAGGTACTGAAGAATTTCCTGGCAGGCTGAAAAAGACCATGCACTGGAAATGAAATCTGTATTCTGAGAATAAAGAAAATATGGCTCAGTGGCCCGTCGCCGCTCCCTGGTCTGAGATGCGATGCCCGTTTCATAGGCCATTAGCCAGTCATGGGGAGAAAGGCAGGCGGTCTCCTCCCGCTGTGTGCATTCAGAGCGATGTCATTTTCCTCCACACGCCGACGACGGCCCGCACCGCAGTACCGCGACGACACGACCTCCATCATCCATTTTCACATGCAGAGGAGTAGTTTAACTGCCACGGCCTCGCACGGCATGCATTAGAGACGCACCAGCATACTTATGAAGGCAGAACCAGTGGCTCAGATTCACTCGAGCTCAAAAAAAACTTTTAATGATGCCAGTAAGTAAAAGGGTGGAATTCCCGGAGGGAGAGCGCATTACTTTGTGAAAATTTTGTAGGAGAGACAAAGATGCCCGTGGCTAGCAATGTTGCTGTGATGTTGGTGTCGCACATTCGGTGGCATCGAGTGTGTGACAAATACAATTTATTTTGTGGAGAAGCAGCTTAAGGGAAGCTTTCACGCTGAGGTCCAAAATCACAATCTAACCCAGAGCGATGCTGACAAATGCAGTACCTGTGGCAAATAGATGTGTAGAACTCTGGAATCATGTAGTGTTATTAGAACTAGTTAACAGGGAATTACAAATATGAGTAAATATAACAGAAAATAAAGACATAACTTATTTATTTTTTTTATGTTCACCTTTTTTACCTCAGTTTTTTTATTTTTATAAACCGGCACATTTTTTCAAATCCATATTTTGTGTGGTAGTTTGAAATGTTATTAAAAAAGGAACTGTTAAGAAAAGCATTTAAAAAATCAAGACAACATGATGCATTTACATTTTTTGAACTCTACATTGCAAATTCTGTTTTGTTTTGCCAATTTTAACTTGTTTATTCACTAAATGCCAAACGTCTCATTCAGCCAATACATTTTTGCTAATTCATATTCATATATAATTTCATATTCAGGAAAATACTAATTAAAATGATCAATCACTGATATTCTAATGTCACAAGCTCATTCGTACATATAAGTTTCACTATTTTGCAGCCTTGCAAAGCAAAGTTGGAAGCCCATTTTTGTCACATAAGGAAAAATGTTTTTTGGTCAAATTAAGACATAAAAAATCACAATTATCAGGTAAAAAGTGTAAATTTACATACTAAGTTATAATTTTGAAATTAAAAGAAAAGAATTGTGATAAAAAAATCAATTCTGACATAAGTTTAAATGATGACAAAAACAAATATTACAAAGTCAAAACGCTGACATAAAAATTATGATACCAGAGATAAAAATAATTATCAAAAAATTATTACAAAAAAATTATTTTTATGTCATATATACTCATAATTATGAGTATCTCATGATTTTGACTTTTTATGTGATAGTGACAATGACTTACTTTAATGTCATAATTATGATTTAGCAAAGCATGATTTTTTTCCCCCTTATGTGGCGGAAATGAGCTTTATTTCATATACAGTATGCACCTCAAAAAAAAAAAAAGAAAAAAAAGAAAAGAAAAAACACCAGCGAAATTACCTGCAACACTTACTGCATAATTTATTCATGTTACAATGCATGCTGGGAGCTTGCAAATCAGCAATATTGCTTAATATGAAATATTGAATACATTTGCTCAGACAACTCTGTTGGTTACTCGAGACATTTGGGAGAATATTGCTGGTCTAACTTGTGTTTTTATAGTATGGGGTTCCAAAGTAATATATATATTTTAAATATATATCATATACTGAATAAAATGTAATTGCATGTTTTACAGTCTACACTATGAATAATGCATTCGCTTACAATTAAATATTTTAAATACTTAAACACTAAGTTTGCCATTTACTTTTAAATGCATTAATACAATCTTTATTGCTATATCTTGAAATTTGCATAATTGGTAGATGGACTTTATTCTCTAGGCTTAATGATTCATATTAGATTTTTGTATTACTTGTTTTTAACCATCTGAAATCTGACCTTTAAAACATGGTAATAAAAATTCTACAGCTTACTGGAGATTATACTGTTAGTACTGTTAAGACCCACATCAATAACAGCATCTTAAGTAGCAGAAACAGGCGGTTGGAAATGCAATGCAAACATCTTTACATGCGTTTAGAGCACATATCAACAAATCAGAGAAGCTCCAATGTGACACTTTACATGCAATAACTACCTCCATACATCATAATGTTAAAGAATGACTTTCTCAATGTAACATTTTATTATGGATGTATGTACAAGAAGGGGTTTATCAACCTGTTTATGAAATGGAGATAAAAAGCTATACATTTCATCAGCAAACTCTTATCAGGTAATTGTTCCTATAAACATCAATTGATTAAATCTGAAAGACAGTTCACCCTGGACCATCACAAAAGACACAAAAGATGCTATCAGATGTTATGATCGTTGGTCCAATATGAATAGGTCTTTCAGGATGTGCATATGTATTTAAAGGAATAGTTCACCCAGATATGTAAATTCTGTCATCGTTCATGCAATATCATGTCATTTCAAACCTGAAATACTTTTATTTTCACAAACAAAGAAGAGTTCTATTTCTTGTCAGTTTCAATGCATTCCCCATAATCTTAAAAGTAGTCTATATTAAATGTTCACAATATACTGTATTTATAAATCGAATATGAAAAACATTCATTCGTCATTATTCAAAAGATAATCTTCCCCTCCAATGTGCAGTCCCCAAAATTAAAATTCTTTCATCATTTCCTCACCCTATTGTTGTTCCAAACCTGTGTGACTTTCTTTCTTTTTTTGTGAATTTTTTTTGTTCTTTATTGTTCTGGACAATACTGACTTATATGGACAAAAACAGTTGAAACTTTCTTCAAAATATATTCCTTTGTGTTTCGAGGAAGACAGAAAGTCATACTGTTTTGGAATGGCCAGAGGGAGAGTAAATGATGACAGAATGTTCATTTTCGGTGAACTAATCCTTTAAGGGCCACATTGAATGCTTGTCGCAAATGGATGAACAGACTCCAATGATGAGCCAGCAAAAAGTGTCCTGGCATCACAATAGCCTATGCAGCATAATTTACCCCCATCATCCAGCAGCTCATTAAAATGTGCTTATTGCATGAAGCTGAAATGATCCATTAATATGAGGCAAAGACTTCATAGTAAATTGCAGTTTTGTGGCTTTTTGTAACACAGCAAAACCACTGTAGTTCACGTCCTCTCCTGGACAGCAGAACCCTGCATTGCATCCGTTCATCACTATTCTGGCATGTTTGCAGCAGCTTAGGTGACCTTTAATTAACTGTGACTTTCAACATTGTAACAATTATGCCTTGCGCACGCCTGACTGGCTTCCATTTACTACAGAGAAGCTTTGTTATGACTGTTTATAATTGAGAATGTGGAGGCTGTTGAGATATCGTGGTTATCATTAATTGGGAGAGTGCATGTACGAGGAGTATGTAATTGGTGAAGGTTGGCTTGCTCTGTATGGTGTGCTTGAGCATCCATGCTGTTATGATTGTGCCATTTCATGTACTTTTTGACTTGGAACATTTTGTGTGCTATCGCCATACTCAAAGCTCCTCAAGCTGAGTGTGTGAAAGACAAGAGATCATTCTGTGGAGGGATGTGTTTCTGTGTGAGAAAGAGACAAAAGCCCAGATTTACTAAACAGGGCAAATTAGCATGAGAGCGAAATTCCAAAAAAAACGCAGATGGGAGTGGAAAGTTCTGCGCGTGATCTACTGATGACGCGCAAATTAAAGAACACAGACGCAGCCAGATCATTTCCATAATAATTTTTCATTGCGTGTCTTTAATAAATCCTGACAGTATTTTACAGGGTTTACACTGGAGCAAGCTGTTAGTAAATCTGGACCAAAGAGCGAAAGCACTGGTGGGGATACGTGCATTTTGAGGTGCCCTGGGTGCTTTTAGAGCCTTTTTATAACGGGACTTGCTGTCTTTCCACGCGATTCTAAAGACCTCTAAATGAGTTTGTTTCTATTTGCGTTCTAGATTATGAGTTTCTCGCTTAATAGCCTGAGTGATACTGTTGTACCATGGTGCAGTACTTTTCTCCCTTACCTTTTTTAATCTGATGGGTGCAACAGTTTCTAATGTACTAGAGAAAATGATGCCCATACTGCTCCTCAAGTTCATTTGTGTGTTTGGGTACACTGAGCAGCTGAGACAGATTAGGCAGGTTATTTGTGAATCTCTCTGTGTTTGGGATAATTGTTTTACCTGGTTGATAACGTGGCACGATATGGCAAACATCGTTAGTACACAGTATGCACGTTAAAAGATAGTGATCCATGATATCATCAATTTCCGGTAGAATATCTATATCAGTAGGATTGGTTCCATGCATTATAATTAAATCTAGTGTATGATTAAAATGATGAGTGGGTCTAGTGACGTTTTGCTTGACCCCAAAGGAGTTGAATAAATCTGTAAATGCAACCAAGGTGAAAAGGAAATATATTTAAATATATTTGTGCTTTTTTGGACATACTTAATATATTTAAATTATACTATACTAAATGAACATTAAATGTATTATTTTGAAACAACTTTAAGTATATTAAGTGCTTAAGATAAATTTTAAGCTATTTGCAATATATTTTAATATATTAAATTGTGCTAAAATGGAACAACTTTAAGTACATTTAGTGCAATTTAAATGTATTTGTTTAAAATTCATTTAAAATATATTTTTAATTATTAACTTTAATGTGCTTCAAGAACATTTCAATAGCATTTTAGTTCATTAGAAATGCATTAGTATTACACTTCTAGTAAATCAGTTTTTTTTCCAGTATTCAAATAAAAAATGCAAAATCATTAAATATAAATGTTAAGACACGTACACACTCTGAAATATAGAAAACTTTAATGTACTATATAATTATATACATTACTATATAAATTCCTTGAGTAAATTAAAAAAGTACAGTAGCATACTGTAATGTAGTTCGTATGTTCAGGGAAGAAGGAGGCGGGAACCGGCAAACATTTAAACACTTTAATAAAAATAAACAAAATGAAAGTACGACTGCCGCGCACACACATACAAAACGTGAACAAAACACAACGTAAATTCCAGGCCTGGTCCTCTCTCCCTGGTCCTCATTTCCTGCATGGCTTATAACCTGTCTCTCCACGCCAATTACTGCAACAAGAGACAGGTGTTTATCATTTGCACTTGATTCACTTACTCGTCCTCTGACTCTCTCTCTCGTCACAGACCTCGCTAAACCACGCCCCCCTCGCCACACATACATCATCTCTTGACAAATACATCATAATAAATGAAAGATCAGTGAAATGCTATGGCAGAGCTATTTTCATCCACTTGTAGAACATTTAAGTTATACCTGTATTACTGAAAAGCACACTATGAATATGACATCCTTGAATAAAAGTTACTGGAAAACAAAGCCCAGGTGAAAAGGACGTACTATTACAGTTTTTTACAATCGCTATGACAATTTTTTCAATACTTTTAACAACATCTGTTAGCACAACATCTGTCTGTGTAGGCTGTACAATTATTTATTGTTGCTTTGACACAAAATGCATATAGTTAACACAAATTTAAAATGTTTGAACTTCTTTTACACACAAGCTCAACCAAGACCAAAACAATGGATTTTTACTGCTTTAATATATCAGAACAGATAACACCATGCTCTAAACCTAATCTTATAGGCTAAAGTCAAAGTGAACAGCTGTTCATATTGTGAACTGAAACACAAATACATCCCCTGTATTTTTAAACAGCTGATTGAAGTTATGCAAATATATAAATCACAACTGATTCCCATCTAGGAATTGTTCAGGTGTTGATGTTCTTTCAATCACATGGCCATATGGTATACAGTAAAAGAAGGCCTCTTTGGGCTGATCTTCTGTAAAAAAAGGAACAATATAGAGCAACACAAAGAAAGTAAGAAAAATGCCTGCATGAGGGAGAGGAAGATGAGTACCAGGACAAGAGCAAGGAAGAGGGTTGGGACAAGGGCAAGGGAGAGGAATGCCTGGACAAGGACAAGGTAGAGATTGGAGAGTTAGAATGCATGGTGGCGCTCAAAGAAGGGCCAGAATTAGGGTAACTGATGAAATAAGAGCTACTATCATAGACCATGTCATAAACCACAGGCTATCATACAGAGAGGCTGGTGAACCAGTACAGCCAAATCTTAGCCGGGACACAGTGGCATCCATTATCCAGAATTTCCGAGAAACCAACAGGTAGGATATTGTATAAGGGCTTCTCCTGCTGCAAAGTGTAAATACTTTTACCATGTATTACAGTGACTCTGTTCCTCTGGTCTCTAATATGTAACTGTATTCTGTCTAAGGATTCAACACCTCCCTCAGGGGGCAGAGGAAAGCTCCTAAATAAAGAAAAGGAACTTGCTATTGTCAACATGGTGATTGCTGATAATGAAATAAAACTGAAGGGCACTCTATAAAGCTACTCTGAGATGGGTCATTCATTTTTTGTTTTGAATTTCTGCAGCAAAAGAAACAAAATGCATGCATTTACTAAACCCAACAAAACAAAAATGTGGAGAGGCTTCAAAAGACAACAATCTATGATCAATAAAATATACTGTCTATTGTATAAGGGCAGACCATCAAGTGTTAGTGTTTTTATGACATTGTGCTATGATTGACTACATGTTCCTGTTGGAAGAGAACGTGTTAGGGTTTTGGTAGACATAGTGTATTGTGTTAATGTATTATTTTGTTTTGAAAATTAGTGTTGTAGTTTAGTTTACAATGTGTGATTTTGAGCATGAAATTAACCGTTTTGGCAGTTGTGTGTTGTAGGTGTGTTAAGAGTTTAGGATAATTGTTAAAAGTATTAAAAAAATTGTCATAGCATTCATAAAAAACTGTAAATGTATTAAAAATGCACTTGAAATTCAAGTAGTATGTTTATATTGTAATCAAAAATATTGTATAAAATAATGTAATCACCTGGGAGTGCAGAAGTGAATGCATTTTTTTCTTTACAAACAAGCCTGCAAAAGGCTGAACCAAACAAAGAAACAGAAGAGTTTAAATGCCACATCATCTTCAAGTGGACAGTCACTTCTTTGAGTACGACTTGCATTTTCTGCAACTGAGGGCTTGCAATTCAGACACTGTAATGTTTGAAGACTTCTTTAGGAAAAAAGGGAAAAAATATTTATATAAAATGAACCAATGATTAACATCCATGTTTGAATATAATATGTATTATATTATTTGCATAGATATGCATTACAATTCCGTTGACTTCTCAGTTTACCTTTCAAAGCTTTGACTATATCTTAATCAAGCTTGACACGTCCATTTTTATCCTCTTGTCTGTCGTCAGTATACAGCACATACGATTAGAAGAAGACCAACAACACCACTTACAGTGAGCAGAGATTAATCAGTCACTGATAGTGTTATTTGAAGCAATAATGCAACCTGTGTATTTCAGGGTATGTTGTATGTTGATAATAGAGTGGTGCAGGTTGACATCACGTTGTAGGCCAAAAGACGGACACAAGTTAGCATTTTGCACTTCCAGTTTCCTTGTACTGAAGTCAATGGGTTTTTTGAATGGGATTTTGTTTAAATGGCTGAAATAAGGTCTGTGGTGAACACAAGCTCAAGACACTTTCACATTTTATTCTATGACATAAAACACATCAGTATTATACCACTTGTGATATTTTGAAGCTGTTATGTGTCTTGAAAAAGGCAGTTGCTAACAAGTGGCTAAATAAGGGAATACAGAGGCTGTCGAGGAGAATAAATGTCATCACGCTGAACAGGTAAACTCAGTCCACTTTTACTGCCTCATTATGCTCATAATTAAAACTCAAACGTTCTGGGAAAATGTTTTGAGATAAAAACTGAAAGAGTTTTCGGAAGCTTAGTGATGGCGAAGTTGTAATTGCAGGACCGTGGTGTAGTCCGTTTATAGCCTACCTTTAGCTTTATACTTCAGATGACTGCATTTAGGCTTCAGAATTAATAAAAGTTGTTTTCATCTGATAATTATCTTGGACAAAACGTGTAAGTATCATAAACTTATGTTGATCACAGAGCTTGTTTTTTTTTTGTTTTTTTTTGAGACATAGCTAATGTTATAACCGTATACTGCATTTCAATATCAAAATCTGCTTTTTACCCTAAAATGTGCTGATAACCACCATAATAATACAGCTGGTACAATAAAAAGCCACATGATGAATCAAAGTAGCCTGACCATAAAACATACTCATTTATACTCGTGTATATATAGACGTGCACAGAACCATGAGGGTAACACACACAAGTCATGACGTTACAAAATATAGCAATAAACAAGAAATAAACCACAGAAAATGTAACATGAAAGAATCAAAATGTTATGGTTACTAATAACAAAAATAAGAAGAAACACAACTATTTATACAAAATATAATCATATGTGATGTGTCACATAGCTAGGGATTTTTACAGTATTTTACAGTAAAATTACATGTAATGAGATGTTAAATCATTTATCAGTTTTTTATTGTATATGGTCAAATTAATGTTTTTCAACTCAAAAGTACTGCAATAATGCAATCTGTTGCATTTTTTCAGTGTTTTCTTTCTGCAAGAATAATTACAAAAAATTTTGTGTTACAAACTTGTATTTGTGGCCTCTGCTTGAAAAGTTTACTTGTGCAATATTTCTTTAAAAGAAACATCACTTGCTTTAGATCTAATGCAATGGCATTCATGTATTTTTTTCACTGTTGCTCAAATATATAAATACTTTTTTAGGCCCCTGTATATTACATTTTTGTAAAAAATTATGGACATTTATGGGCAGATTCCACTTAAAAAAGAGGTAGAATTGCACATCCTTCCTATTCTTTTTTAATACCAACCTCACATTCCTAACTTTCCCTTCTTTCCCTTTTCATCCATTAAAATCTTTAATCGTCACAATTTTTTTCATCTTCACACATTTTTTATTATCTCCATAATAAAGTCTCTTAAATTCTCAACCAAACCATATCCTCAACTATTCCTATCTTTTCTTCTGTGCTTTATTAGTGTCTTCTATGCTGATATATTCCCGGCCTGTACCAATATTCTAAAATTTAGGATGTTAGAAGTTATTTTTACTCATATGCAAGACAGTACTATCAATATTATATTAATTCCCTTAGAACAACTACTTCCACAAGGAATCATTTTTGGCTGGTTTCCCAGGAAGAAAAAAAAGGTCTCCTACACTTTGTTTTCTCATTCATATACTTATTTACTTTTCCCTGGATAGATTTCCACATTTATAATGTAGTGAACAAAAATGAGTAAACAAATTTTGGAAAGTGCTGTGAATACAGCAGTGCTGTAGAACATTCTGGATATGCTTTTGCAGTCTCTTAATAGTTCAGAGGGGGTGCTAAAAAATATTTCAACAACTGTTATCAACAACTGTACGTGCATTACGTCATGCACATGTGTATTACGTGTTCAGTCTATAGATGCATAGTGTTTCTTTACAATGTGACATTGCCAACTACTGGCCTGGCACAGTGCATTTAGTCATTTTCTGTGATCCTTTTGAACGTGGATTGTTTTGACAACGTTGTTGTCTGTGTGTGGAAAAAGCAAAGGAAAAACCTTCCCCTTTTTAGTACATTGTTGTCGTGTAAACATACCCTTAGCAAAACACACGTTGAAAATGCACTATAAACAGAATGTTTTAAAGTAGGCTTTTATTAAGCAAATAAAGGAATGAAACATTACTCACCCTTTGCTTTATTCCTCTGGGCCCTGAAGGTGTTTGGACATGCCCTGACATTTGTGCTTATTTCTGTTAATGTTCATGCATGGCTGAAGTCTGATTACACTGTATTTAGCACAAATTCTGCTACAATATTATGTGAGCAGCATGTATGTAAAAGTTAAAGAGAAAGAGAAAATTACATTTATGCATGGTTAGTGAAAGAATATGTATTTTAAGTCACTGAAATAAGGCCATAAAACGGACGTCTGTTGTGCTTCATCATGTGAAAACATCTTACACAAATGAGATTGGGGGAGACATTAGTAAGTTTGATTGGATTTACAAAAAATAACCATTCAAAATTAAAATGTCTCTTTCTTTTCCTGAATAAAATACTAAAAAATCTTACTGACTTAAACTTTTGAGTGCTAGTTTTGTAGTATTATAATTTAGTCTTTTAAGTAATTATGAAGATCACCGTTAACTAACAGAAAAGTTACATTTTTGTTGCTGTAGGCATTATAATATAAAAAAAAATTGTCTTTTTAAATTTACTGTAGGTAAACAAATCTATTTTTTAATTACTGGACAAAGTCTGGGTAATGAGCTGCCAGTATATTTTCAGTTATTTTATGAATGTGTTTAACATTTTTATACTATTAAATAACAGAAAGTGTCCTGTATTTTTTTATTATTATTATTATATGTAGGCTATACCATTAAAACACAGAAAATGTCCTGTATTTTTACTTTCTCAAACACTGTCAATTAACACAAAACAACAATTTACCAGAACATTTCTGGGTTTATTTTTAATTACTGGACAAAATCTGGGTAATGAGCTGCCAGTACTTTTTCCGTTATTTTAGGGAATTATTTCCTAGAGTGTAGAGTATAGTGCACAATGCAGGAAATAGGGGTTGATTTCAGGACACAGCTTTCTAAATTAAATTGAGAATTGGGATTTTCACATTGATGTGGGACCAAAAAATGTGTAGGCCTACTTGCGCACTTTGGGCTCTGTCTTTTATTGTGAATATCTCATTTGTACATCCAAATGAGTTCAAAAGTAGGATCCATCTGGTTCAAGCTGTTTCACAGATAGTGTTTCCATCAAAGCAGAAAAAAATATTTTACAATTTTTTGTTTGTCTGCCCAGGGCAGTGTCCCAGCTGAGGGCTTGCCCGATCCTGCAGAGTGTATCTATGCTTGTGCCTCATCTCATCTGTCCTAATGCCGTCCAAACCGTCTGCTTCTCATCAAATCCGGCAGAGCTGCCATCTTCAATTTAAGCTTAGCGCCTCAGCGTGTCTCTCTGGCTCTTGTGGGCTCAAGTCTCCTCTCTGTACTGGCAGAGTATGAAAACACTCACTACAATTCAGGAGGTCTCACTCAATCTTGGCATAGTAGTAACACTTGGTTTGAATGAAGAAAATTTAGACAGTTCAGAGAACTCCCACAGTTTCTACTTGATGAAAACCAATTCCAGTATCATTTGATGCATATGTGATAGTTTATTCAAATATCAAAGCTCTGGTACAATGTAAAAATAGTCAATGTGAATTTAAGTACGCAATTCTTACAAATTAACTCATGGGTTCTGTTTGTGGTCTCAGATTTTTTTACAAAACATTTGTTGCGGTCAAATGTCATTAGAATGCATACCAAAAGATAAGGGCAACTTTAATAATATCTGCTAGTATAGAAAAGACTACAAAGACACTCATATTACTTATGAATGGGAAAAAGTGCAATGGTTAAATAAGTCCCGCCTTCTATGTAAAAAAGCCAATCACTGACTGGTAAAGTCATTGCGTCACTGCAGATGCTGTTAGAAACTCCGGATGCTATGGAAACAGTCAGTGTTCAGAGATGCACGCTTTGGACTGCACACGCACATTAGCTGGTCTAACCTGAAAAATAAGCTTTTTAATGCTATTTAAGCAATAAACAGCATTTATGGGACAGTTCATGTCACATTTTGTTGCTGATTTGAAATATGTTATTTTAATGTGAGTTCGACAAGCAGTTTTTGAAATTTCAGGATTCCCCCATTCAAATAGGTCTTGGATGCCCAATATACTAGCTGCCAGAGGCATTGCAAATATGGCCGCAGAGGTAACAGACTTTCCTTGAAAGGGACTTTGTACAGTTAGGTAAGAAGAATGTACAATGTTAAAAGAATGTGAAAGGATAATAGGTTAATTACGAAATTACTATATTTTTTCAAGTTCATCATCAGGGTCTCTGGGAGTCAATCTCAAAAGAATATGATGGTTAATGGAGTTCATAAACACTTACAGTATGGTAATTTCTCAGTGGTGCTCTCAAATAATAAGTAGATTTAGAAGTGGTAAAACTTAGTATATTTTGTATTAACTAGTCTATTTTTGCTTTCAAACTTTTCCATTGTCACATATCTTCTACAAAGCTGCTAAATGAAACAGTTTGAGATTTAAATATGCAGCCTTTCAATACACC
Organism: Rhinogobio ventralis; assembly: GCA_039654625.1. NCBI lineage: Eukaryota > Metazoa > Chordata > Actinopteri > Cypriniformes > Gobionidae > Rhinogobio > Rhinogobio ventralis. Next base: position 23,812,302 of record CM077202.1, on the reverse strand, counting down.
AATCAGTGAAGACAGAATTTGCATATGCTAATCAAGGATGTTAACAGTATAGGGCCTAATTCAGAGTGTGAGGGCATCACCGAATGATTTAAGAATCGACCTTAAAAATACATACTGTATATATATCGATGGAATTATAATGAGAAAACTAATTATGATTATTAGGAAAGCATAGCTACACCAACCTTATTTCTCTACCAATTAATGTAATTTAAATATCATTTTACATCCCATTTGCACTGCAAGAAAGAGTCACAGGACAACAACACTATAACAATCCTAACAATTATAATCAACAAGGCCACCAACGCTACATTATAATCAACACCATCACCTGCAGTGTAGACGGCTTTGTTTATTTCACAGAATATTATGGGTCAGTGAAACTTTTAAAGGGCTAGATCACTCAGAAAGGAAAATTATGTCATTGTTATGTCATTCTAAGCCTGTATACATTTTTTTTTTTTCAAGTAGTTCCTCACACAAAGCTATTGTATAACTTCATAAAACCTGGACTATAATGTATAGATAACTGTATTATTGGACCAGATAAATAACAATATACTGGTTTGGAACTACATGATAGGATTTTAATTTTGGGGTGAAAGTAAGGGGCCAATAAGAAGAGCTCCATTTTGTGGATGAACGGCTCAGAGTTCCGTGTTCTAGAAGTCCGTGAGTCAGGAGAAATTGGTTGATATTGTTTTTCTTTGGGAATGACAGTAAATTGAGTACTGCACTTGTGGTAGTCTAGTCAGATCTGGGTTGTTAATGTAAACTTTGTGGTTTTGATGTGGTCTACAGGGTCAAAGTCAACCTTTTCACAATTGTACTGTGTAAGGCTTTGTCTTAGAACACTCCTGGGTACTGACCTTATATCTTCAGTGCTTTAAACGAAAAGCATCTACTGAGAGACATATGAACTGTATTACCTAACTACTGAAATTTGTTGAACAAGCCTGACTTTAGTATAAGACAGAAAGGTGTCAAAACACCTTATCAAAGTTTGTTTGTCAACTTGGTATCTTGTAAACCAAAATTTTGTTTTCCAGTGGAATGATAAAACTTCATAAAAACCCAAGCTGTGTAAGAGCCATCAGAGCCAAATTACCACATGACCACATTCCCAGGGCCCCCAGAAGATGATAACCAAACAGCTTGACTTCAATTGTATGGACAGTTTAATGTCAGTTTAAACCGAAACTGTTTGTTACCAACATTCTTCAAAACATGAAAATAAAATCAGGTTTGGAGCGACATGAGGGTGAGAAAATTATGACAGTATTTTCATTTTTGGATGAACTATCCATTTACCTCGAAAAACTTGATTAAACTCAGTTAACATCACAGTTTTATTCTTTGTTAAACAGGTCTTAACTTTGTCAGGTATTAATTGATTTAATAATCCGATTCTTATAATCTCTACCACTCGGCGCATAATCTAACCTGAAGGAGATCTGCCATTACAATTATGAAGCCCAACTGAAATTTTAGTCTCCAAAGCCTCATCCTCATATTTAATCATCCTCTTCACTCTATTCATCTGCTAATGCATTCGTTATCTTGGTGGGTCAGATTTGTAATTATTTTCAAATTAGCTCAAGATAAACAATTAACTGCTGCTGTGGCCTGATATAGTCACTAAACCGCACTGGAGGTTTTATCGTTTTGGTCACGGTTCGAGGAGAGTCTGGCCATGAAGGCCTCCTTTTGTGACTGAGGCCATTTGTCATTCAATATGACTCCATTCTATTCGGAACACAGCAGGCTAGAAATTGGTGTAACAATGAGGCCTGAATTGCCAACCTACAAGAATACCCAGCAGACTCTTGAACCTACAAGTTTGTATTCAAATATTGCAATGCTTTTCTATTACAAATCCCAAATAACCCAGACTACTTGCACATCTAAAATACAATTATTTAAGGACCGACTTTTGTGAGAGGATGACCAGCTCTGTACAATCATGGAGTGGCTTGAAAAATGTATTTATTTATTTAAATTAATGTATATAAATTTATATAAATAAGGACAATAGGGGGACTCACTGAGGTCTGTGGACGTTTAGTTTTTTAATTCACTATAGAAAGACAAAACATGTCTTGGAGTAGAGAGGTGTTGTAAATTATGGTCATGCTTTTGTTTTGGGTCCAATTCTCACTATATTAACTAACTATTAACCTCATTAAACTACTAATTACTGCTTATTAATAGTATTAATTATTATTATTTTCCACAGTAATGAGAATGAGATTTTGTTTTTGGTGAAATATGACCTGGACGACATTCACCCTTGTATAAGATGAAAAGGCTCTAAATCATGTTCAATTCATATTCGTTTCAAGTCATCATGGTAGAAATAACAATGCTGCAAAAAGAAGTGGTGCATCAAAATAGCCTGTAACCAAATGCAAATAATATGCTCTTTCCAGCATGTTTCACCTCTCAAGAGACTAAATAAATCTGAACTCGGATCACCTTACTCCCCTAATAGTCCCTGTTTTATAGTTAACCCTCATTTCCCTCCATTTGTGGCGTTACTTTGCTACCAGCCTCTTGGCTAATTTGGAACAGGTCTTGTTCTTTCCGGCCCACTTAAAACCATGCAGAGAAATGTTGAATGTGTCCTTTTTCAAGTAGAAATCCACCATCCTTATAATTGACTCAACAAATGCATTCATTTGAAGCCAGATGTGTAAATTGCCATTGATACACCACATTAATACGATGTGGGAGAAAATGGCTTGAAAATTCAAAGCTAAATTTTCTGAATTTATTCAGACTTACATTCATTGTAGACAGACACACTTCAGATGAGGCATGCTTTTTAAGCAAGTGACTGTGGACAACTGGAAGTGCCATATTAATAAATAAATCACACACACACACACACACAAACACAGAGAGAGAGAGAGAGAGAAATTTTAAGATTATAATTGTAATGGCACTCACAATCTTTCATATTCCACAACTTGTTAGACATGAATGAAGCCAACAATGACTGTGCATTAAACTATACCCTAATAAATAATAATAAAAAGAAAAGGCTGTATATGGCTTGTTATTTTATGTATTGCTCGATATTAAAGAAGCCTGCTGATACTGGCAGGCAGTAGATGAGAGGCCAGTTATATTTGAATTATCAGTCCATAAGATGTGAGAGTCCCACAGTGACAGTAATCTGAAGTAAAAAGCAGCTTATTTTTCTCACTATTTCCTGCAGCAAATAACTTCAAGTTAAATTGTGATTGCACTGTAAATTGCCCTGTTTTAATTAACATTTTTCTCTACAGAAGACCTCATAGGACCTGCCATTATGCTACCAACAGATGTTCTCCAATGTTGCTGTTAAACACAAGTCGGAGGGATTTAGAGGTTGCATTGCACACTCACAAATGAGCCAATTTAGCATTAGTATGCATCTGAAGAGAATCATCCAACTAGATGCCCACAGCCGTGATCCATACAAATATTGATTCTTTGTTTTATTAGCTGTGTTAGCTCTAAACATAATCTTACCTCTGTGAAGTTGGCACCCCATAAAACAAAATAATCCCCAAAACTATGCCATTCGTTTGTGCTATGTTTGTGCTTATTTGTGCCGCAAAAACAAACGTATGTGCTGGTTTGGTGTTTGAGTTATTGAACATTATTTTTTGGGTTGTGTGACATCACTCTCACTCTCACTGTGCATAAAAGGAGTTTATTTCTAAATAGTGCAAATAAAAAATATTAGTTTTGACGGCACAAACTGACACAAATGAATGACACCGGTTTGGAACAATTTAGACAAATTGGGGTGGAGAGTGATGTAACTTTTTCTAAAGAAAGTTTTTTGTTATATTTAAGACAGTGTCATAGTTACAGGGTTTTTTTTAAAGGCACAAACCAGCACAAATTAATGGCACCGGTTTGGAGCGATTTGGGCGGCATGGGTGGAGAGTGACGTCTCAGCTCCAGAATTGCATTTGTTATTTTGGTTTTATTCTGATGGTCCCTTTTGAATATTTTGTTGACTATAAGTAACTTTGCAACTACATGTCAACTTATTCTAACCCTAAAGACCCATTCACACCAAGAACGATAACTATAAAGATAACTACAGTTGCAAGAAAAAGTATGTGAATCGCTTGCAGAATCTGTGAAATGTGAATAATTTTAACTAAATAAGAGAGATCATACAAAATGCATGTTATTTTTTATTTAGTACTGTCCTGAATAAGTTTTATTATTATAATTTTATTTATTATAAGAATTACATATAGTCCACAAGACAAAAAAAAAAGCTGAATTTATTAAAATTACCCTGTTCAAAAGTTTATGATGCCTCTGCCACGTCTGCACCATGGCATCCAACCCCAGTGGGGCTGGATGTGTGAGGGAGAACCACAGTGGACAGTGGGACATCTCTCTCGGACAGATCCACTTCCACTGGGCCGAACCTATGGACTTCACCTCCTCTGGGTGAAGGCTCCATTCCCCTGCCTCAACAGGATGTCTGTTCCCTGATTCTGGTCCCCGGGGATATACATCACTCTGAGAGACGACAGTTTCCCTTGGGACCACAGGAGGACATGATGCTCCAATCTGCACAGACCTCAGACCCCCCTGATGATTCAGATACGCGACTACTGACATCTTGTCGGATCGCACCAAAACATGGTAACCCCTGAGATCTGTGAGGAAGCTCCTTAGAGCTCTGAACACAGCCAACATCTCCAGGCAATTTATGTGTCATGAATGATGATGGTCCTGCCACAGATCCTGGGTTTACGTTTTTTTCCGGCGACATGACACTCCCAACACTGGCCCTTGGGGCAGAAACCAAGGTTTCTTTCATATTGATAGGGAACGAAGGCATCTGCGTGTAACCCTGATCATACGGAATGGATTTCCCCTCGGGGAAAACCCCTTGGCTTTCAGCCACCACTGCAGGGGTCAAAAGGCCAAAAGGTATTACATACAGCTGCCATGAGCCCCAGCAGTCTTTGAAACTGCTTTACAATAATGTTGCGGCCTAGCTTCATACTGGAGACCATCGCCCGTATGTACTCGATCCGTGCGGGAGTTTTTTTGCCAGCATCGTCGTCAAGTCACATACTACTGCCAGGAACGTGCTCCTCTGGGAAAGTGTCAACATGATCTTTTTCGTGTTGAGTCTCAACCCCAAGCTCTGAATGTGGCCAAGGACGACATCTCAATGCCGAACTGCCATTTCTCGCGACTGGGCCAATATGAGCCAGTCGTCGATGTAGTTCAGTACACAGATGCCCTGGAGTCTTAGTGGAGCCAGAGCTGCATCCTTGCATTTGGTGAATGTGCAAGGGGAAAGAGCTAGGCCGAACGGAAGCACCCGATATTGGAACGCTTCGCCCCCAAAAGCGAACCTCAGGAACTTCCTGTGAGGAGGACTGATGGAAACGTGGAAGTATGCATCCTTTAGATCTATTGTGACAAACCAGACCTCAGACTGGATTTGATTCACGATAATTGGTATTGTGAGCATTTTGAACCTGAACCTCCTCAGAGACCGGTTCAAATGTCTCAGATCTAAAATTGTACGCAACCCTCCGTTCTTTTTGGGAACTATAAAGTACCGGCTGTAGAACCCCGACTCCCTGTCTGGCGGAGGAACACGTTCTATGGCCTCCTTTACGAACAGGGAGTGTACTTCCTGTTCCATTACCTGAGGCCGCTCTGGGACTACCGCAGTCCAGACCACCCCTTTGAATTTCGGTGAGCTGTGGCCGAACTGCAGTCTGTGCCCTTTTTATACAGTCCGCAGGACCTATGGAGACACATTTGACAGGCGTTGCCACGCCTGGAAGAAGTCTACCAAGGGAATCAGCCTCTCGAGACTGACCTCGGGTGTTTTTTGAATACCACTCTTGACCCCCTGAAGCGGCTGACCGGCAGGGATAGGTTGTGAACAATTTTCGGTGTGCGGACGCCACTGCTGCCCGTCTGAGCTGCCCATCTTGGATTTCCAGAGGGCTCCACGGAGAAAACAACCTCGGGGACTGCCCTCAGAGGCCCTACCACGGCCCTACCACCTAGGACCTCTTTCCTGAAGCCTTCCTCGCCTCAGATCGGGTGAGAGAGCCGCCTCTGTTGCCAGGCTCCCTGAGGAGGGGCTCTAGAGGCAACACTCTCCTTCTGTACCTGCCGGTACGAGGAGCTCGTTGATGGCTGGGACTGGTCGCTCTTAGACACAGCCCCTTTAGACTTAGAGCGGGGCGAGGGATGAACTACTGAAACGCCGCAGACTGCCTCTTCACCTCCTGCAACCTGTCGACGACCATACTGACAGCGACGCCGAACAGGCCAGGAGGTGAAAGAGGAGCATCAAGGAGGAAAGCCTTGTCCTTCTCCTTGATGCCCGACAGATTAAGCCACAAATGTCTCTCCGTGGCCACCATAGCTGACACCATAGCCACAGCGCGGGCCGTCTCCTTGGTGACGCGAAGAGATAAATCTGGCGCTCTGCGGAGCTCTGCAATAGTCTTTTAGACGGTCGGCCTGGTATGCCTGCAACAAAGCCATGGTATGCAGACATGCACCAGCCCGACCTGCTGCAATATATGCCCTGCCCACCATAGCAGATGTATCGCGACGTGGGCAGCACCGCACAAGTCACAACCTCCACAAGCTCCTCAAAATCGTGGACATGAGGTGATGAGTGAGCCTCAACATCACCCGCCTCAGTGCTGAGCACATCTACATCATCAGACGCAGATAGCTTGAGCATTGGACCCTCTCCTCGAGCAGAAGAAGCCGCAATGCGGGCTTCTGCACGGGGAGGAATGGCATCAGAGCTGTCTGATGATGACCGGGAAAGTGCCTCAGCAGTCCCAATCTCATCAACCAATTCCCTTTGCGATCCCCACGATCTGAGCCGCCGCGCTGCCTCAGCGGACGCAGGACCCGAACCGCGGGGAACGTGAGCCTGGACGGCCTCATCAAACAAAGCCAAGTGGGAGCGCAGTACTCTGATGGATAGTGCTTCAGAGTGCTCACAGCCAGCTCCCTCGAGAGCTGACAGAGCAGGCTGCGCTCCCAAACAGTTTACACACATAAGATGCGTGTCCTCACCCGCAATGTAGCGAGGGCAGGCGTGCACACATCTTTTAAACTGTTCACTCATCATTTTCTTCATACAGTTACTTTACAAACTAGAAATCAGTCTTCAAACACACAACACACAGGGCACTTGCTGAAGAGCAAAAAGCTGGTGCTGTTGTGATCCGGCGTCCCTTTATACTTTTGGGTATGCCGTCACCAATCAAGATTGGTCTAGTTTCATTCATGCTTCAGACGCGCTACGCTAAGTGTCGTTCTGATACAGTGCGAGTTCCCTCAAAAGGGAACCAAAGAATTTGCACTCAAGAAGGGACTCAAGAACAACCATCACAAAACAAAAAAAAACTGCCGTGGATCATCCAGGGAATGACACACAGTATTGAGAATCAATGGTTCATAAACTTTTGAACGGATCATTTTAATAAATTCAGCAATTTTTCACAGATTCTGCAAGCGGTTCACATAGTTTTTCTTGCAACTGTATATTAGCGTTAACACCAGCAGACGATATTGTTCTGCTTATTCTAAGCGCGTGCTTGTCTGCCGCGTTAAATGCTCAAGCACATTAACGTTATAGCTGTGGTGTGAACTCTGCTATACTTAAATACTGAGAACGATTTTTAAAACTATATGTTTATCATTATGTTTATAGTTATCGTTATTGGTGTGAACGGGCATTAACCCTACCAGTCTACTAATATTCTACTAACACTCTAATGAGAGTTAATAGACATGTAGGTCTGTTACTTATAGTCAACAGAATGTGTTAAAGGGACCATCAAAATAAAGTAAAAACATTATTTCTAAGGAGGGGAAATAGATGTGTTCATTTTAATGGCACAAATCAAGCACAAATGAACAATACTGATTTTGTGCGACTTAGAGAAAATAGGGTGGAGAGAGACGTCACAGCTCCCGAATTATATTTGTTATATCTGATGAATGAAAATAGTTACAGTGTTTGTTTTAACAGCACAAACCAAGCACAAATGAAAGGCACCAGTTTGGAGTGATTTGAACGACATGGGGTGGAGAGTGATGTCACACAGCCAAAAATTGATGTTCAATAACTCAAACACCAAACCAGCACAAACGTAGCACAAATGAATGCCATAGTTTTGGGAATTACTTCGTTTTATTGGATGCCATCTTCATGGAGGTCATAATCTTCGTCATATTTTCAAGCTGATCCATAAGATGTTATTCCCCCCAAAATTCCACAAACTTAATAGAATTGTGTGTCTAAAAAAAAAAAATCTAAAGTGAACAGCTACATACTTTAGTCTGATATAAGTGAAGGATAAGCAGCATTGTTATAAAATCAAAACACATCCTATTGCGTATAGAGTGTTAGCGCTCTGCGAGTAACCTTTAACAAGCTAGTGTAGTGTCTGTATGATTTCAAGAAACGTGTACCTCCTGAGAGCTTAAAGGAGCTGCTTTTTACTTTCTACTGTGAAATGTGTCTTACCACAGTTTGAATGTCATCTTGGAATATTTTTATGTGCTCTAAAGGCCGTATTCCCTTAACAAAGGTCCACACAATGGAGCACAGGTAGACAGAGGTGGGCAACAAGACCGCGGGAAGCTTATAGAAACCTTCTGTCGTTACGCACGGTATAGTTTTCATAATGAACCCTACTGTGCGCAGCCATTCCGCCACATTGATTCATTTCAACCCCGGCTTCATTCAGATGAACCACACAAGCTCAGTTTTGCATAATCTGCTTTTGTGTTTTATTATATTTTTCACGGCAGGAGATTCCTCTCCTTTGATTTCAATTAGTCGCTCATTGTTCTTCTATGATGCCTGCTTCCAGAGCTTCTGGGCTGAGAGAATCACAGTTATTCCACTCGAGCTGTACTTTCTGAGGAAATCTTTGCCCACTGTGCTCAAGTGTGCTCTGGGGAGAGGTACTTCTGGACCTGTAATGTGATGCTAACGGTGCAGGTCTGACTAAAGCCTTTGTCTCCTTCCTTACCGTTGCAATGTGATGGAATGCTGTCGAGCATACAAATGCCCAGCTTTAAGAAAAATTCCCAGATTATGTAGGCCTAAGATAAGGAGTGAAAAGAGCAGGGACCGAAGAAAATGGCAAGCTAGGTTTGAAGAAGACCTTATCGGTGGATTACCCAGTTTGCAAAAAAAGACTGTTCACAGAAATGGCTGTGTCTTTATTTGAATGCATTTTTCTACACTATACTATTATTATGGTATTATTGATTTAGGATTTAACCATAGATGTCATTTACTCGTATTGCAGTGGGGACTAGTCACAAGACTCATTTTCACTAATTAGTTTCGAACAGTTGGGTTCAATGAATCAAAATGAAAATTCTAAGAAAATGTATTTTTGTGTCTTGACTGGAAACGTTTTGAAAAAAAATGCTATTAAAACCAAATCTTGTTTATATGTGATGGATGAGCGATATTGGTGTGGAGGAACTTGACTGGCCTGCACAGAGTCCTGACCTCAACCTGATAGAAAACCTTTGGGATGAATTAGAGTGGTGACTGCGAGCCAGGCCTTCTCGTCCAACATCAGTGCCTGACCTCACAAATGCGCTTCTAGAAGAATGGTCAAAAATTCCCATAAACACACTCCTAAACCTTGTGGAAAGCCTTCCCAGAAGAGTTGAAGCTGTTAAATCTGCAAAGGTTGGTCCAACTCCATATTAAACCCTATGGATTAAGAATGTCATTAAAGTTCATGTGCATGTAAATGCAGACATCCCGAAACTTTGGCAATATAGTGTATATTTTTCCGATGCATATTTAGCTTTGACTTGGTGTGTGCCAAATTTGGTGTTATTATCAGGGATTTTAAGGTATAGTTGCTAGGTGATTTTGTTTTAGAACCTTCAGAACACTTTAACTCGATTTTTCTCAAACAAGTGTAGCGCAGTCATTTTTTGTCTGATTCCAACAAATCATACATTATGAGTATTAGTAGACTGTCTGCCTAATATCTGCTAACTCTTTATTTTAATGGTCCCCCAACAGACATTCCTCTGACTTAAATGGCTTGTTTCCACTGAGCGGTACAGTTTAGTGCAGTACAGAAGTTGTGTATGGTACCCTAAACGAACCGTACCGTACCACTTTTTTTGGCACCCTTCTGTTGGGGTACCTAGCACAGTAGTCCGGTACAAAAAGGTGGAGCTAGACTCACTGCAGAATGTTGATTGGTTGACAGATAATCGTCACTTGCGTGTACTTTTTCGGCTGTGTTTTTTCTTGCAGCCTTTGCTCAAACGTCTTTTGTCTTCTTGTGACAAACAGCCAAGAAGCAAGAACAAGATCTGCTGTATGCCGTCCACTGTTGTTTACTGTTTTGCTTTCTTCTTTATGTGGAGATGACGTTGATCGCTATACCATGCCTATCAAATAAAGGTGCTGTTGGTGGTGGAAACGCAAGCCGGATTAGGGTTTAGTGCCCCGAATCGTACTGAACTGTACTGTACTGAACCGTACCGCTCGGTGGAAACGAGCCATAAGTGACTTTGCAACTACGTCAACTTATTCTACTGACCCGAACCCTAACACCTACTCCCAACCTAACAGTCTACAGTCAACTGACTCTCTAATGAGAGTTAGTTGACATGTAGTTGACAAGTTATTATTGTTGTCATAATCAGTAGAATATAAATTAATAAAACAGCTTTTGCTAACCAGTTGGCATTATGCTAAGCTAGTAGGCTAAGTGAAAATGTTTCACTGGACCATTTTTTTATTCAATAAAATGATATGTGATATATGACTTAAAAGACATTAATTAACATATATTTATAATTAAGACAATATACAAAACGATTTTCTATTATTTCTAATCAGGCACAGATAAAACATTGTCTTAGCCAATCTCTCTGGGGTCCAAGGGGGACAGGATCTAAATCCCAAGCTTTTTTAGTCCCAGTCAATCCCTGCACTGGTCACACGTCTGGTTCTGCAAGGCTATACAGTATGAATACTAGTTGATTGGCATAGCCATGATTACCTTCTGCTGCGTAACCAAAGGCATTAAGTCCCTTCCTTACAGTACAGAAGGAAAGAAAGCGAGAAGGATGTCAGCACATCAGTAGACAGGGCAGTGTTCACACTTTCCTGCAGCCCAGAGCCAATTAATTGCAGCACTGAGTGTGAGTTGACTAGTGTGGGTGTTGTGACCTTCTGACGTCTGTCTGTACTGCGCTCAAACTTCCAAAGACTGAAGCACCATCTGAAGCCTTCATCTTTGACCCAGACCCTCCCTGTTGACACAGACCCCTCGATTAGAGAGAATGAAGGTCATTATTCAGTCTACATATTTACTAGACAAGCTGATAATGACGAGACAAACTGTTGTCATTCATTCATTCAGACAAGGCCTTTGATGTTGTCCAGGATGCATCAGAAAACAACACATTATGCATAAGTTTTTTTTATTTTTTTATTTACGGTTTCACTTTATTTTGATGGTCCCTTTAACACATTCTGTTGACTATAAGTATAATATTGCACCTAAATGTCTACTAGCTTTCATTAGAGTGTTAGTAGAGTATTAGTAGATTGGTAGGGTTAGGGTAAGAATAGGTTGACATGTACTTGCAAAGATACTTATAGTCAGTAGAATGTCTGTTTGGAGGACCATCATAATAAAGAGTTAGCAGATATTAAGCAGACAGTCAATCAATACTCAGTTAGTTAACAGTTGCAAAGTCAACAGAATGTTCAAAAGGGACAATCAAGCTAAAGTGTTACCAATTTTACATAGGCTATGCTTTGGAGCCCAAACAAACCATTTAAAAAAACTGTAACATTAATCATTTGAAGGTTATAACTTTGCGTTTCTTAATGTAAGGAGTTTGTTTTTGATGCAAGGCTACAGGACATATGTTTATCTGAGTAAAATCAGAGTAGGAAGGATCTCATCATGTTTATTATGAAAGCTCACTTCCACCACTTAAAGAAACAAAATATCGCTTTGGTATATCATAATTATGACACACTGTTAAAAGTGGTCACCTGCAATTGTTACGTTAAAGAGCTTTTTCTACCTGATCTTACTCTTAAATGTAGTTTTGTTGGTGTAACCTAATATATTTAGGTTGATTCATTAATGTTTAATAACATTATTTTTTATTTGAATAAAATCTATTAAGCACATTTTATTTTACCATTTTTAGTGCATAAAAATCCAGAATTATATCAGAACAATTTTAAATTATTAGATACTGTCATAATTGTGAAATAATTAGTCACAATTTTCTGATAAAAAATTATTTATGACATACTAAACTGAATTTATTTAAAAAAAAATTACATTTTAGTTCATAGTTGTGACTTTTTATGTCATAAAAAGTTATGACTTTTTATCTTATAATGACTTATGTCATTTTCCAGTTTATTATTTTGAATACTTATGAAGACACACTTATAGTTATTCCACTCTGAGGAGAAAGAGCCTTTTTCTGTACATCAAAATATGGTGGCTTATTTCTATATTATTCATTATAAGTTCATTTGTCACCCTCATGTTATTCCCAATTCCTGTTATTTATTTTGCTGTAGAACACAAAACAAGTTATTTAGCAAAATGTCCAAGCTCTTTTCCAATGGAAGTGAATAAAGAGTTGTATAAGAATTGGGATCATACAGACCAAGGCATAATGTTATTACTGTATAGTTGATCACATTTAAAACAATCTCTCCCTACAGTATATAAAATACTATAATCTATAATCTATAATTTTATATGATCATTTATTTTCCTCTGCTGTCCCTGACTGGCTGAGGCTGTGGCATTTCTGTGCCATTTATCAAATAATTAATAGTCACAAAATGACATCAGCTTTAAGCAGAACGAAAAAGGTTTGAAGGAAGCTGACACTGGCTCAGAAAATATTCTCAGAGTATTAAAAACGCTAAAACTCCTCTTCATCATAATATTTTCCACCACAAGATGCTCCAAACGCTTTGCAACACATCTTTAAACATTTCATAAAATGAATCCCTCTTTAACTGTGCCTGACAAGGTCAAATTGATTCACTGAAACTTGGAAAAAAAACACAGGCCAAAGCATCATTGCTTTACTTCTGGCTAAGTCTAATGCAAAAGATGATAAGGAACACTCGGCTTCAGCGCTCTCTGACAAAGTCATTTGATGAAGACAGATGGTGGAATTGGCTGCCAGCTTGGTTGCTGAAATCGCATTAAAACCTTTTTTTCCCCCAAGGAATGGATTATGATATATGGGAGCCCAGCCTTGAGACATTCACCCACTGGACTGACCTTGAACCTCCACATATGGGCCGGAGCTCATTTTCTCTAGCATCAGATCCTCAGAGATCCGTTGAGAATTACTGTGCTTGTCATCAGTGCTCCACACTATTGTCCTCTCCTTGAGACAAAAATGAGGGATGAATGTTAAAGCAATAGTTCACCCCCACAAAAAGTTACAATAGCAAGATATAAAGTGACATTTGTAAGGGGCTCTGTATCAGGGAAACAGATCTATTTAGCTCAAATGAATGAATGAATTAATTCATAGGGAATTTTGAAAGAGTCTATTTTACGACAGAGCAAATGACTCGTCCAGCGTTCATTTGAACGGGACGTAACTATCAACTCTGCAGCGGATATTAATATCCACACAATAGTGAAACACTATTTAATAACCAGGTAACTTAGATCAGCAGTTTAAGACATTAAATTCGTAAGTACGTAACACAAGAACACTTATCTTTAAATATAAACGAAACTTTATTGATTACTCTAACACGTAAAACTAATATCTAACACAAAAACACACACACATATTCACACGCGTTGCAGAAAGGAAGAAAGTGAGGAAAGAATGAGTTTTAAGAGAGTGAAATGATGAAATCCCAAGTTTCTAGCAATAAATAAATTTATAACACATGTGACCTGAATGAACCACCGAGCATTAATTTAACCCTCCTATCGTTTCTTAGGTGGGGTTACTAAATTTGATATCAATGCACCAGTTCAGTTTAGAATCTGGAGGTTACTTGCGTTTGTGTCTCGTGTGGTCTTTGAATGTGGAATCCCTTTTTCCTTGGTCCTGGCTGCAGGGGTTCCCCCGGTTCTTTGATTCGCTGACGGTCTGGTCATGTCTTTTGATGGACGTCTTGGGAAGTCAATCACGTGGCGTGTTGGCAGACGGATGGAAGTCTCGTGAGCGGTGTTCGAAGTTGAAGTGCGCTCTGCTGTAGATTTGTTGAGAGAAACTTTGCGGCGAAACTTAACTTAGAACACGAGACTCAACGGTAAGAAAATAAACTTAAGTAAAAGAAAGGAAAGTGAGAGGAGAGTTTTAGATGGCTTGAATGAAATTAACCCATTTCTTTAGATCTTGGTCTGCCTCGATTGTCTGATCGTCTATTTCTCCTTTAGACTGACTTGAACATTATTGAACTGATTTTCTTCTTCAACTCATTTGAACTGCAAAAAGAACTTCAACTGATTTCTTTGTTCGTGTTCTGAAATTTTAAAACTCAAATTTGTTTGCTCATCCTCCTGGATGAATTCGGAATCATCTTTGGTTCAAAGGTGACTTTCTCTCCACCCCCCCACCACCATAAATTATGTTATCTGTGGTCTCTTACTTTCCTGCCCTAAGCAGAGAGTAAATTTAGACCTGATTTCTTCTTATAAGAACATGATGCATTCTAAGCAAAATTCAATCAAACCATCTTTTGAAATATAAACAAACAAAAAGATACCAAGAAAGGTACACTTTCATCCACTTGTTCAATAGTTACATGATTACATGAATTGGGAGTGATATATACATAATGGTCACATGTATCGGTTGTAGACACACTAACAAAACTATACTGCCGAAGGCTATTTGAATGCAAGTCCAATGATCAATGATTTGTTGCCGTTTATGTGTAACACGGTTTCTGTGAGTTTTTCTTTCTTTCACCCACTAGTGCTGGGGTCCTGAGGAATTTTTATTGCAGTCACAGACCAGGACATTAGGGATTAGTTTCTAGATGGGTGAAGGGCAGAAACTGCATGTGGACCAATGAGAAGTCCTGTCCTTCCTGGGCTTGGTACCACAGGTGGCCATAAACAGGGCCCTGGAATGTTGAGTTGGGTTTTGTGTGGAATTATGTTTGAACGAATCATCTGGAAGAGTTGCATTGTGAGCTACAAAGTAGTAGTTAGGAGAAAAAAAAAAGTCAACTGTAACAGTCATATTGCAACATATAGGGTCACATTGTAAGTTATAGTTGCAATTATAAGAAAGTTTAAAGTTATACTGCAATAGTCACACAGTGTTCCAAAATTAACAAATGTAAGACACTAAGTTATAAAGTCGCAATTATGTAAAAGTCACAATGGTGCGATTTAAGGATACATTGAGATATGTATTGAGATGTAGTCACACCATGAGACATAAATTCGCAATTGGGTAATACAAAGTTGCAAATTAGGGATGCACCGATATTGGCCGAACACAAGGAATGTAGAACTGAAGACGAGGAAGACGATGAATCAGGCATTGGATGCTCAGGTGAGTAACGGGTAGGGAGTCCAGGTACGTATGACGAGACCAGACACTGCGGTGAAGGGAGTGAGTGTTTATGTAGTGTCAATGATGATGAGGTGCAGGTGCAGGTGATTAGTATTCAGGGGATTGTGAACACGTGGGCGGAGCATGGAGATCTGGTGACGATGCATGTGCATTGGTGGGCGTTGGCTGTGACTTTGTGACACCATTATTTATTATAGGCTTTGTACTTCACTCACGTCCCAATATTGATGGAAAAAATCATCCTCTTCACATGCACAAAAATGTGGAAACACCACAGCGGCGGTGCTCACGCTGAATGGCACGAATTATAGGCCTACTACTGACTATTTAAACTGAGCTGTGTAACTTTTTAGGTTGACTATTTTATTTTGATAATGAACAGGCTGCGATATAAGTTTGCAGTGCTGGAATATGTTGTGTGTGCGCGTGAGGCGTCGTGCGATCGAGCAGAGGAAACGTCTCGGTTACGTATGTAACCCTCGTTCCCTGAAGGAGGGAACGGAGACGTACGTCGGAACTGACCGACGAATTGGGATCTATTTTCAGAGACCAATCTACTTCGAGTATTTAAAAACGAGCCAATGAGGATTGGCATGCGGTAGACGCGTCCCACGCTCCGCCCCGCAGTGCGGGTATAAATACGGAAGTGGAAGTACCGCATATCGCTTTACAACTGAGGAGCCGGCTAAGTGGCTCGGCCTACAGCTGAAGCACAGCACCTGGCGACGGGACGTACGTCTCCATTCCCTCCTTCAGGGAACGAGGGTTACATACGTAACCGAGACGTTCCCTTTCAGTCGGTCACGTTCGACGTACGTCGGAACTGACCGACGAATTGGGATCCCTACTAACACGTCAGAGATGCTGACCGAGCTCGCTGGACCACACCTAGGTTGGTGCGGAAGTCAGGGCTCCAGTCAGGGAGGCCAGTCACTGCTGTTCCTGCAAGACCCACTCAGCGTGACTATTGGATAACGCTGGGAAAGCGTGCCCGTCTCAGGGAGATGGTACGCTGCGGAACCACGTCCTTCAATGGAAGGAGAGGTGGAATACTCGTAAGGACTAACCTAGCAGGGTAGTGCTACCTATGGCAGACTCTGGGGTGGATCCAACCTGGTCCCAGGGGGGAAAGAACACCACCAGAGACGACAGAGCGGGCTCTGTCAAGGGAAAGACACGGGGCTAGCCGAGTAGGGTAGCTGGTACCGTGGAGAATACACATATGGGGTTGCCGTTAGGGAACCGCTACATATGGAACCCAGCCTAACACACACGTTCCACAAGCATACGGGTGTAGGCCTGGTGTCAGACGGCCGCAACGTCTGACACCGAAGGGGTGACGGAGGAGCTCGACAGGGTTAGCCGTTTCCGGGGAACACAACTGGAGACAATAGATGCACGTATCCGGCCCGGAGGCGGGAGTGGCGTATGCAAGCCGACACTAGACCGGGTACTTAGCGCTACTGGCCACTGGGGGCGAGGATGCGGGAAGATACCGGCTCTACACGGAGGCTATAAAATTTAGCGAACGTGTTAGGTGTCGCCCAGCCCGCAGCTCTACATATGTCTGTCAGCGAGGCGCCGTGAGCCAGCGCCCAGGAGGAGGCTACACTCCTAGTGGAGTGAGCTCGCACCCCGAGCGGGCAAGGCACGTCTTGGGACTGGTAGGCCAAGACGATAGCATCCACTATCCAGTGGGCTAACCTCTGCTTGGAGACAGCCTTTCCCTTCTGCTGGCCTCCGTAACAGACGAAGAGCTGTTCTGAGGTTCTAAAGCTTTGAGTTCGGTCCACGTAGGTGCGAAGAGCGCGGACGGGACAGAGCAAAGCTAGGGCTGGGTCTGCCTCCTCCGAAGGCAGCGCTTGCAGGTTTCCTCGCACCTCTGAGGAACCTGACGATTAAGTCGTGCTTACCTAAGGACTTACCTTCGACTACATCGTGATACGCCGCTATTGCGGCGACGTACACTTTGAGGGTGGAGGGAGACAGCCTTCTCTCCAACCCATCTTGTAGGAAAGCAAGCACGACATTAATCGAACACCTTCGGGGGTCTTCCCGGCGGGAAGAGCACCATTCAACGAACAGGTTCCACTTCAGCGCATAGAGGCGCCTCGTAGAGGGGGCGATGGTGTCTGCTACTGCCTGTGGCAGACCACCTAGAACCTCCGCGTCCCGTCCAGGGACCAGACATGGAGTCTCCAGAGGTCTGGACGCGGGTGCCATAGAGTGCCCCGTCCCTGAGAAAGAAGGTCCTTCCTCAGGGGAATCGGCCAGTGTCGGCTGGAGGTGTCGGCTGACGAGAGAGCTCGTCGGCTGTCTGGTTCAGCGCACCTGGGATGTGAATGGCCCGAAGCGACCTCAGACGCTTCTGACTCCACAGGAGGAGATGGCGGGCGAGCCGGAGCATGCAGTGGGAGCGTAGACCACCCTGATGGTTGATGTACGCAACGGCCGCAGTGCTGTCCGTACGGACCAGAACGTGTTTTCCCTGTAGCGGCTTTTTGAAGCGGCCCAGGGCGAGACGTACTGCCAGAAGCTCTAGGCAATTGATATGCCAACGCAGTCGGGGCCCCGTCCACAGACCCGCAACTGAGTGCCCGTTGTACGTGGCCCCCCAACCGTAAAGACCACAGCATGCCTGGACACCTGTTCTAGGGACACTCCGGCCCGTAGAAAGGCAGGGTCCGCCCACGGGTTGAAGGTTTGGCGACAGTAAGGAGTAACTGAGACCCGGTACTTGCCGCGCTGCCACGCCCATCTCGGGACCCGGTCGTGAAGCCAGCGTTGAAGCGGTCTCATATGAAGCAATCCGAGCGGCGTTACCGCGGCTGCAGATGCCATATGCCCCAGGAGCCTCTGAAAGAATTTCAGTGGGACCGCTGTCCTGCCTTTGAACGTATTCAAGCAGTTCAACACTGACCGGACTCGCTCCTCTGTGACCGTCCTTCAGGTCGATCGCTGCGAACCAATCCTGGGGACGGATGCATTCGAAAATGCGTTTCTGCGTTAGCATTCTGAACGGGAGCTTGTGCAGGGCCCGATTCAGGACACGCAGGTCCAGGATTGGTCTTAACCCACCCCCTTTCTTGGGCACAATGAAGTAGGGGCTGTAAAACCCCGCCTTCATATCGGCCGGAGGAACCGGCTCGATCGCGTCCTTCGCCAGCAGGACATCAATCTCGGACCGCAAGACATGGGCATCGCAACTCCGCACTGAGGTGAAGAGGATACCCGTGAACTTGGGAGGCCGGCGGGTGAATTGAATCGCATAGCCGAGTCTGATGGTACGGATGAGCCAGCGAGACGGCCTGGGGAGACCTAACCAGGCCCCCAGAGACCGAACAAGCGGGACCAACGGCACCACAGACGTGCCCGGGGTGAGGCAGCGAGATGGAGTA
Source organism: Rhinogobio ventralis (assembly GCA_039654625.1). Classification (NCBI taxonomy): domain Eukaryota; kingdom Metazoa; phylum Chordata; class Actinopteri; order Cypriniformes; family Gobionidae; genus Rhinogobio; species Rhinogobio ventralis. The sequence continues at coordinate 23,793,277 of CM077202.1, read as the reverse complement.
CCCAGGCCCGACTCGGGAGGCCCGGAGGCGGCCCGGAGTGTTGCTTGAGTACTCCAGGGTGGGGCAGAGTGTGGGTGAGAAGGCCTCGGTGCCCACACTGCTGCCCCCTGGCGAGGGGCAGAGGGGAGGAAAGGAGTGGCAAGGCCCGGGGGCGTCGCACACTGCCAACCTGGGCCTCTTGGGGCCCAGGGAGGGAGGAAACTGCTCTTTTATTGAAAATGTGGGTACCGCTGGAGCCAGCGGCAGGATGTTTTGACCAGCGTTGACATTCTTCCCCCGGGCCCTTGCTGGGCGAAGTTCTCGATTGCGTCGCCGAAGAGGCCGGCCTGACAGACAGGGGCGTTGAGGAACCGAACCTTGTCGGTCTCACGCATATCTGCCAGGTTCAGCCACAGGTGGCGTTCCTGGACCACTAACGTGGACATCGCCCGACCCAGGGAGCGTGCGGTGACTTTCGTCGCCCGGAGGGCGAGGTCCGTCGCGGTACGCAGTTCCTGCATAACGCCTGGGTCGGAACTACCCTCGTGCAATTCCATGAGCGCTTTGGCCTGGTAGACCTGCAGGAGCGCCATGGCATGCAGAGATGACGCGGCTTCTCCACAGGCCGTGTAAGCCTTGCCGGTTAGCCCGGACGAGAACTTACATGCCCGGGAGGGGAGGCGCGGATTTCCCCGGCAGTCGGTAGCGGTCTTAGGACACAGTTGCATCGCAACCGACCGCTCCACTGGGGGGATCTCCACGTAACCCTTCGCCGCGCCACCGTCGAGGGTAGTGAGGACGGAGGAGTCAGTCGATCGGTTTCTAGCGCTATAAGGTGCTGTCCACGACTTCGTGAGCTCCTGATGCACTTCCGGAAAGAAAGGCACTGGGGCGGGGCGCTGAGAACCAGCACGGGCCGTCCCGAGATACCAATCGTCCAGCCACGAGGGTTCGGGACACGGTGAAGGGTTCCACTCGAGCCCGACACTCGCGGCGGCCCAGGAAAGCATAGCCGTGAGCTCTGGATCTGACTCGGACAACGCTACCACACCCGAAGGGGGCAGCGCAGCCGAATCTTCATCTCCAGAGTCCATTAGCTCGTCCCCCGATGCGGCGATCGAAACCATATCCTCAACCGGAGCCCCGAAAGTAACAGCTGGTCCCCCGCGGGAAGAACCAGCGTGCTCGTCCGGAAGCTCAACCGGCGCAGCGGAGTCATCCACGAAAGCCGCCTCAGCGTGCTGAACGCCCAAACACGTGAGACAGCGATCGTGTCCGTCAGCTGGGGACAGGTAACGTCGGCATCCAGAAACACACGGTTTGAATGACATCTTGAAAAAGACGCAGGGTCAAACCGTGTAGCTCTTTTAGAAAGGAGTTTGCTCTTTGACCAGTGCCGAGGCACACAGGGGCAATGACCGCGGCTCGCAGCGGTTCTGGAGTGCAAGCCCGCTGAAAGCACTCAACCCAGCAAGCTGTAAAAACAGCTGTTTTGTTTAAATGCGATCACCGCTGACAGCGCCGTCTCACCAACACTGGCCAGGAGATTCCTCTTAACTCTCGATGAAAAAACACTCTTCGTAGGAACTAAACGTTCGGCTCCGAAGTTGAAAGCGATATGCGGTACTTCCACTTCCATATTTATACCCGCGCTGCGGGGCGGAGCGTGGGATGCGTCTACCGCATGCCAATCCTCATTGGCTCGTTTTTAAACACTCGAAGTAGATTGGTCTCTGAAAATAGATCCCAATTCGTCGGTCAGTTCCGACGTACGTCGAACGTGACCGACTGAAAGGGAACAATAAATATTCTGTCATTTTGGTCATAGAGATAATAAGAGTAGGACATTGTTCAAAGTTCAAAGTGTTTACTTACATTGTGCTATTGTAAAATAAAGAAAACATGCTTTCTGTCGTCTGGGTTTCCTTTCTGTAAACTTGTTTGAGGAGCACTGCTCCTCACAAATATGAACCAAACTCAGCAGCACAGTTTTTTCTTTTTGTTAATCTGTTAAGTCAAATATATTTTGCGTATTTATTCATTTTATATAGGCCTATAGACTGATTTTATGAAAAATAAATTTTGTTATTTTGTTATTTTTTTATTTGAAAAACTCAATTTTCCTTAAATCATCCTGGCGACCCATTTTTTAAGAACCAGGGTTTGAAAACCACTGCCCTACCCTCTTGATGGAAGCCAAAGCAATCAAGAGCGCTGCCTTCATAGAGAGGGATTTAAGCTCAACAGACTGCAGTGGCTCAAAGGGAGCTCTCTGCAGGGCAGATAAAACCACTGCAAGGTGGATTTAACCTCCTCGCTCCCCTAAGGAACCTGATGACCAGGTCATGCTGTCCTACCGTTTTTGAATCCACAAGGTCGTGGTGCGCAGAGATCACAGCCTCCAGGGTGGAAGGAGAAAGCCTTCGTTCCAACTCTTCTTGGAGGAAGGAGAGCACAGACCCGATTTTTTCCCGGCATTTTTTGGGATCTTCTCGTGGTGTCGCAACCAAAAGCACTTGCTCCTCGTCCTCTCTGATCTTGCACAGGATCTGTGCGAGAAGGCTCACTGGGGGAAACGCATACTTGCATAGGCCAGCTGTGCGCTAGTGCATCCGTGCCGAGGGTCCCCTCAGTCAGGGAAAAATACCAGCGGCAATGGGAATTGTCTGGGGAGACAAACAGATCTACCTGTGCGTCGCTGAACTGTTCCCAAATCAGCTGAACCGCTTGGGGATGGAGTCTCCATTCCCCAGGACATGGCCGATGTTGTGAGAGCTCATCAGCTGCACGATTCAGCTTGCCCGGTATGTGAATGGCACGAAGCGACCTCAGATGCTTCTGACTCCATAACAAGAGATGGCAGGCTGGTTGCGACATACGGCGAGAGCGCAGATCACCCTTGATGGTTGATGTACGCTACTGCCACCCACTATGGTATAGCGGACTCCCCAACGGGAGGAGACCGTGCAAACTGAATCGCATAGCTGAGCCTGATCATTCGAGAGAGCCAGCAGGACAGATTGGGAAGCTCTAGCCAGGCTCCCAAAAACTGAACCAGCGGGGTCATGCGATCCACAGGCATACCAATAATGGGGCAGCGAAGTGGAATGACCGGCCCAGACATGGGAGGTGTAACGTCCCGAAATGGGGGCACGGTCATGTTCCACATCCTGACAGAGGAGACCAGGGGGAAGGAGTGGTCCTGCTACCATCTCCTAAAAAGAACGGACGCCTATCTCCGAGTTACTCGTTTCTGGATTGCCGCTTACCCTGGCATTTGGCAGGCTTAGGGGCAGAGATGGGATGCACCACCTTACTGCGACCTCCTCTGCGCTGCGGCCCGGGTAAAGGCTGCTGCTGTGGCTGAGCAGGAGGAGCAGGAGTCGCAGGGGGGCGCACTCTGCGGCTGAGCTGGCGGCGGTGTAGGTGCAACAGTGGACCACCTGGTCAGCATGTGTTTGGACGCCTCAGACTGCTCCTGGGCGGCCGAGAACTGCTGGGCAAAGTCCTCGACAGCACCACCGAAGAGGCCAGCCTGGGAGATTGGGGAGGGGAGGAAAGGGGTTCGCTCAGACTCCCTCATCTCGGCCAGGTTTAGCAGCCATAGGTGGCGCTAGAAAACCAAAGTGGACATCACCTGACCCAGGGACTGCGCAGTGACCTTCGTCGCTCTCAGAGCGAAGTCTGTAGCAGTTTGCACTTCCTGCATAAGCCCTGGGTCAGCACTGCCCTCGAGTTCGCTATGCAAATTCCGCAAACCCATGGCATTGTTTTGCCATTGGCTCGTTTTGTAGAACTCCAAGGTGATAGGCTTCTAAGCGAAATCCCTATTCCGTCAGTCACTGACGTAACTCGGAGTGACTGACTGAAAGGAAACATTCAAATCTGTGTTGGCACTGCTGCTGAGCCAGAGAAAGCAGTTGTCATGTATTAATATGAAACAGCTTTACAAGCAGTATTTTTAACCACACAGTGCCATTTGTGCTTTGTCCATTTTATCACAAAATTCAAACAATAAATGCTGTTTTGACACTCTTAAATGTGACAGATCACTTTAGCTGCCTCAGTTCAAGCAACAGCTCAAATAATTTCTTCCACTTTATTACAAGCGTACATTACAAACATTAATGAACATTACAAACATGAATAAACATCAGAAGGTATGTTGAAAGACACAGTACAATTGTATCCTCTCATGTTATCACCCAACCAGTCAGCTTGTGAATGTCACTTAATGTTACATTTACCTCAGGAAAGTTATCCAGTTTTCACAGTTAGTTAGCTTTAAAAAACACTATGAAAAGATGTATGTATTTATGTATTTACTGTATGTTTGAATTAATCTGTCATTAAGCAAGTTGTTATTAAAACTACCTTATATGCCATTTAAATGTTCGTATACAACTCCGATTTTATTTGAGTTGATTATTATATCTGAAAATAATTAGCAGTTAAATATAATAGTTTGGGCTCTGTTATTAATTTTACCAAAATGAGAAATTGGTAATTTTGTACCAAATGAGAGGGTTACCTGTATAGTTTACAGCACTATTTGGGAGAGATTTTTTTTTATTAAGGAAAAATGTATGTGTAGGCCTACATGCAATATTACCTAATGAATCAATATTTAATTAAATTGTGTAATACCGTGATGTTTTCATAAACAGTTTTTATACTGTCTATAACACAAGCATTCGACAGCATAAGAAAATTCAGACCATACAGCACAAAAGCATGGACATTAACTATCGGCAACGGCCTCTACAGATGTCATCATAATCGGATAAATAATTAGATATCGGTATTGGCGCTGACATTTTGTATCAGTGTATACCTATTGCAAATGTGAAATTTAATGTCGCAATTGCAAGGCTTGAAGTCACACTTTGACAGTCACACTGAGTGATAAAGTCACAGTGAGATTTAAAATAACACTACAACAGAGTTACATTGTGATATATAAAATCCATAAATTATAGCTACTATGAACTTTTTATTAAGTTTCAATACTGGGACAGGTGTAAATATTGGACGATTGGAATACTGCATTTCCTAAAATAAATTATGTAGCAGAGTTTATATATTATGCAAAAGTAGAGTGTAAAGTGCAGGCTGTCATAAATATATGAATGTACAATTATGGACTGCATATATCAGAGCATCTGTGATGATGGTATGTTTTCTATAAAATCCTGCCACAAACATCTCTTATGCGGCACAAGCACAAACCTGCATGCTTCCCCATGTTGTAATGAACGTGCATAATTCAGTACCACCAGTTTCTTGAGTATACAGTGGATACCACATATTGTTTCTACATATTGGAAAAGAACAAAACAATAATTCAGTTTTGGAAAAACATTACAAACAAAAACATTACAGCACATTTTATTGATGGTTGCAGCCACATTGTATTCCAGTCAATATTTGGCTCCTCTATGAATAGCTCCCACACAGAGCTCCCACACATTGGGTTATTATTCATTTACATGTATAATAACAGTGTAATAGGAGGATAGTCTGCCATGTCTGAAGTGATTAGAGAAAAAGCATAAGGAGGGTTTCATTAGGCCCCAATGATTTTTTCATGGTGTGTGTATATATAACCTTCACATTAATATTTCACCTGTTTCACCCTGTGCTGGAGGCATTTCGATGTTCGTTTTTCCAAACCTTTTAATAAAGGGAGGCAGTTCTAGTTCAGGATAATTCATGATACAAAGTAGAAACATCATGGTGCACTGCTGTGCCATGCTAGAAGAATGCATTATTGAAGCTCTTAGAAGATGACTCGCTATTGATGAATTATAGAGCACGACTAAAACTAAAATTTTGCAACTTTTCACATTTATGATATCTGAAGTTTCAAATGAAATGACTCTGTGTATCATCCTGTGTGGCTGCCTCTTCAAAGAAACGACATTCATTAATGACATTTTGAACTGTTTCTCTTGCGTGCAGTGCGTATCGAGTTACGCAACTAAGCCAAGCTCACACTACAAAACAAAGTTTTGTCTTGAAAGGGTTTGCCATCCTTTCATGCTCTAAGTTTGTGACTAATCTGCAAGAAAAAGCTCCAAACTGAACTCAACTCACAACCGGAGCTGCTACAATAAATTTCAAACTAGTTTGAAATCTGACTGAACAGTCTTCAGGTTTACGCACTGTCCTAACTAGCATGAGAGCGGCGCAGGGCAAAAAAAGGTGAATGAGCACAAGTGATTGCATGTACACCTTCATTTTAGTGTGATCAGATAAAGATCTGATCGCACATACCAATTCAAAATAAACTGCATCATGACAGGTTGCATTAAAAGACATTTCAATCATTTCCCAAACTTTAAAAAAATAATGATGGTTAATTCTAATTGCTTTCTACAGAACCCCTAAAGCAGGGGTTGGGAACCTTTTTTGAACAAAGAGCCATTTTTTCATTTTTGATTAATACATTTTTCCAAAAGAGCCACAGTAATTGTGCCATGATGGCGGCGCGAGTACATCGCGAGGCTCGGGCTCTCTCCAGATTCTGCAATGTTGCGGTATATTTCTTGCTCATTTCGGGTCTGTTCATGCAGAACAGTTGTGCCTTTACATCGTACACCCGATGTGAGCTTTTGGATATTGGTTTGCGAATTTCCGACAGTTTTATGGACAACCTTCGACTCCTTCCTGAGATCACCAGAACACCCGATGCTATGCACTCTACCCGTCCAGGCGGAAGTGCTCGCAGGCGGCGTCGAGATCGTAAACAAAGGCGGGGGAAGCGCGGAGGACTAAGAGCTAAGCTAAAGCTAACACCACACCGGCTCTCTTTACCCAGCATTTTCCTTGCCAATGTACGGTCGCTGGTGAACAAAATGGAGGAGATTCGACTCAGTATCACACACAGCAAGAGACTTTTGAACTGTAACGTCTTAATATTCACGGAAACATGGTTAAACAGCGGAATACCGGACAACGCTATTGAGCTAGCGGGACGCCACACACTCCGGGCAGATAGAACATTAGATGGCTCCGGTAAGACCAGAGGTGGTGGATTGTGCATTTACATTAACAAAGCTTGGTGCACAAACTCTGCTATTGTTGGGAGACATTGTTCAGCTAACCTTGAGTTTCTCATGGTTAAATGTAGACCGTTTTATCTACCGCGGGAGTTCACTTCCACCATTATAACTGCAGCCTATATTCCCCCGGATGCTGATGCTAAGCTTGCTATGAAAGAACTTCACACAGCCATCAGTAAACAACAGACTGTTCACCCAGAAGCTGTGTTTATTGTTGCTGGTGATTTTAATCATTCAAACTTAAAGTCAGTGCTACCGAAATTTCACCAGCATGTTTCCTGTCACACCAGAGGAAACAAAACTTTAGACCATGTTTACACAAACATGGCTGGAGCTTACGTTGCGACACCCCTCCCCCACCTGGGACAGTCAGATCACCTTTCTTTGTTCCTCACCCCCAAATATGCACCCCTCATCAACCGTGTGAAGCCATCAGTGAAGACCATCAAGGTGTGGCCTGAGGGGGCAGATCTCATACTCCAGGAAAGGTTTCTACACACAGACTGGAGTATGTTTGCTTCCCAAGCCACCAGTGGCTCTCACACAGACATTGACTGCTACACCTCCTCTGTACTGGATTATATCAACACCACCACTGACAGTGTTACAACCCAGAAGCAGATCACCACATACCCTAATCAGAAGCCATGGATGAACAGGGAAGTACGACTCCTGTTGAAGACACGCAATGCTGCCTTCAGATCAGGAGATGCACAAGCCTACAGCACATCCAGAGCAAACCTGAAGAGGGGCATCAAAGAGGCCAAGCACTGCTACAAGCTAAAGATAGAGGGACACTTTTCCAACTTTGACCCTCGACGCATGTGGCAGGGCATTCAGGCCATCAGTGACTACAAACCCACCCACTCCACCCCCGCAGCCACTGACATCAACTTCCTGAACGAGCTAAATTACTTTTATGCTCGCTTTGAAAGAGACAACAGAGAAACTGCCACCAAGGCCAAACCCTCTGCTGACCACCCGCCAATCACACTCTCCTCCACAGACGTCTGCAATGCACTGGGTCGAATCAGCCCGCACAAGGCTGCTGGACCAGACAACATCCCTGGACGAGTACTCAGGGCATGTGCAGAACAGCTCGCTGGGGTTTTTACAGACATTTTCAACTTGTCTCTTGCCCAAGAAACCATACCAACATGCTTTAAATGCACGTCCATTGTGCCAGTACCAAAACACTCTAGCCCGAGATGCCTTAACGACTACCGCCCTGTAGCACTCACACCCATCGTTATGAAGTACTTTGAGCGGTTGGTCTTGGCACATCTAAAAGACTCTCTACCATCCACATTGGACTCACACCAGTTTGCCTACCGTAGCAATAGGAGCACAGAGGATGCAGTCTCCTTGGCACTGCACTCTGTGCTTACACATCTGGACAATAAGAACACGTATGCACGTATGCTGTTTGTTGACTTCAGCTCAGCATTCAACACTGTCATCCCAACCAAGTTAATAGCCAAACTTGGAGACCTGGGCATCAACACCTCAATGTGCAACTGGATATTGGACTTCCTGACCAACAGACCCCAGAATGTTCGATCAGGCTCCACCTACTCCACCTCCACCACACTCAATACTGGCGTACCACAGGGCTGTGTGCTAAGCCCATTTCTCTACTCCCTCTTCACCTCCGATTGCAAGCCTGTGTATGGATCTAATTCCATCATCAAGTTTGCGGACGACACTACGGTGATTGGACTCATCAGCAACAACGATGAGACCGCCTATAGGGAGGAGATCCAGCACCTGGCCACATGGTGCACTGAAAATAATCTGCTCCTCAACACCACCAAAACAAAAGAACTCATCGTGGACTTCAGGAAAGAGGCAAGAGGCACACACGACACCATCCACATCAATGGTACGGCTGTTGAGCGTGTCTCCAGTTTCAAGTTCCTGGGGATCCACATCTCGGCGGACATGTCCTGGACAACCAATACCTCCAGCCTGGTCAAGAAGGCTCACCAGCGTCTTTTCTTCCTGAGGACACTGAGGAAGAATCAGCTATCCTCGGCTATACTGGTGAACTTCTATCGCTGCGCAATAGAAAGCATCCTGACCAACTGTGTTACAGTATGGTATGGGAGCTGCTCTGCTGCAGAGCGCAAGGCACTACAGCGGGTGGTGAAAACCGCCCAGCGCATCACAGGGACTCCACTACCTGCCATCGACCACATCCAGAGGAAACGCTGTCTGCATCGAGCTCGCAGCATCCTTAAGGACTCCTCTCACCCAGCCCACAAACTGTTTTCTCTCCTGCCCTCTGGTAGGCGTTTCAGGTGCCTCCGGACCAGGACCAGCAGACTTAAGAACAGTTTTTTTCCCAGAACTGTCTCCATATTGAACTCTAACCCTCGTTGATCCCACTCCCCCTATATACTGATAACCCTCCTCTCCCCCTCACATCTGCCTTCACTTGTTATTTGCACTACTGGATGCTCATTTGCACTATCGACTGTTTATTACAGTAACCCTGTACATATATGCATCTTGCACTACTTACCTAACTGGAATATGCTCATTTGCACTATATCGTTCATTGCTATACTGCCTATCTTAGCTAACATATCATTATATACATCTATCTGTAAATTCTGCTTATAGTAATAGCCATCTGTATATATATTCAGTACATATCTACCCTGTAAATTCTGTTTATAGTAATATCCATCTGTATATATATTCAGTACATATCTACCCTGTAAATTCTGTTTATAGTAATATCCATCCGTATATTACATTCAGTATATATCTATCTATCTGTAAATTCTGTTTACAATAATAGCCATCTGTATATATATATTCAGTACATATCTATCTGTAAATTCTGTTCAGTATATATCTATCTGCAAACTGTTTATAGCAACATCCATCTGTATATTATATTCTATACATATCTATCTGTAAATTCTATTTATAGTAATAGCCATCTTTATATTTATTCAGTACATATTCATGTCCTGCACTTGCTGCTATTGCACTTCTGGTTAGACCCAAACTGCATTTCGTTGCCTCGTACCTGTACTTGTGTAATGACAATAAAGTTGAATCTAATCTAATCTAATCTAAAAAATAATATATGTTTTTTTCCCAATAAAATGTTAACAGTAGTAATTATTAGGTCCATAGACAACTAAAAACAAACAAATATGCAGCAAACAATAAATAAGTTGCAATATGGAATTAATTGTGCAGGGCTTTCACTGTGAGGTTGAGTTACCAACTGATGAGCATAAATCCTCTTCTTGTGTGTGTGTGTGATTGAGTGAGTGAGTGAGTAAGAGAGAGAGAGAGCGAGAGATGCTTACATCTACTGTGCTTATGTGAATACTCGACTTGGCATTTTGATATATTTCTATGTTTATTTGGCCGTTTAGGCGCAACCGAAGACAAAGGCTAGCCTACTATGCTTGTCCGTGTTGTGCTCGAAGCGCGCGCACAGCATCCTGACAGTAGAATTCAGTTCCCTTTCGAGGGAACTCGCACTGCGTCGGAACGACACTTTGGGGACGCTCCCTTAGCGTTGTGCGTCTGAAGCATGAATGAAACTAAGACCGATCTTGATTGGTGCTACTTCATGACGTAGTATGTGACGGCATACCCGGAAGTATAAAGGGACGCCGGCTCACAACCGCGCTAGCTTTTTCGCTCTTTAGCAGCGCTCTGTGTGTGTGTGTGAAGTGAGACTGATATTTCTAGTTCAGTAATATAATCTGTGAAAGAGTGTGTTTGGAAAAATGACGAGTGAGCAGTTTAAGAAGTGTGTGCACCCCTGCCCTCGCTACATCACGGGTGGGAACGCGCATTTGTTATGTATAGACTGCTTGGGAGTGCAGCACGCTCGGTCAGCTCTCGAGGGGCCTGGCTGCAAGCACTGTGAAGCACTATCGATCAGAGTGCTGCGCTCCCACCTGGCCGTGTTGGACGAGGCCGGCCAGGCTAGCGTTCCCCGCGGTTCAGGTCCCGCGTCCGTTGAGGCGGCGTGGCGGCTTAGATCGTGGGGATCGCAACGGGAACTAGCTGATGAGATTGAGACTGCCGAGGCACTTTCCCAATCATCATCAGACAGTTCTGATGCCCTTCCTCCCCGTGCAGAAGCCCGCGCTGCGGCTTCTTCTGCGCGAGGAGTGGAGCATCGAGCTCAGCATCGAGGCGGGTGACGTGGAGGTTCACTCGTCCCCTCACGTGCCCGCTTATGAGGAGCTCGTAGAGGTTGTGACTCGTGCGGTGGCCAGACTTAACATCAGCTGGCCATCACAAGTGCAGGAAGCGACAGTATTAAAAAGCAAGCTTGATGAGCGCTTCCTGCAGCACAGGTCTCAACCTCAACGCCGGGGTTTACCATTTTTTCCTGATTTGCACAATGAGTTGTGCAAATCATGGAATAGACCACACTCCTCCCGCCTCTCTAATCCATCAGTGATGGATTATAGTAACATCGTGGGGGCGGGAGAGCATGGCTATGGGAGGATGCCGCGTGTGGAGGAGGCTTTGGCCAGCTACCTCTCTCCTGATGCGCCGTCCTCCCTAAAAACCCCGGTGCTGCCCACCAAGCCATGTAGAGATACATCGGTGATGGTGGGCAGGGCATATATGGCGGCAGGTCACCTTCTAAAAGACTTGGATGAGGGCGAGGGACCCACACCTGAGGATGTGACTGAGCTCCGCAGAGCGACAAATTTGTCTCTCCGTGTCACCAAGGAGACGGCCCGCGCTGTGGGCCGCTCCATGTCAGCTTTGGTGACCACGGAGAGGCATCTGTGGTTAAATCTGTCGGGCATCAGGGAGAAGGATAAATCTGTCCTCCTTGATGCTCCTCTTTCGCCTTCTGGCCTGTTCGGCGACGCTGTCAACTCGGTCGTCGACAGGTTTCAGGAGGCAAAGAGGCAGTCTGCGGCGTTCCAGCAGTTCATCCCTCGCCGCTCCAAGTCTAAAGGGGCTGGTCCTAAGACCGACCAGCCCCAGCCGTCATCGAGCTCCTCGTACCGACAGGTACAGAAAGAGAGCGTCGCCTCTAGGGCCCCTTCTCAGGGAGCTTGGCAACAGAGGCGGCGTTCTTGCCCAAAGCCGGCTCGGCAGAAGGGCGACCTGAGGGCCGTCCTTCAGGCTAAGAAGTGTTTGGGAAAGAGGTCCTAGCTGTGGTAGGATCTCTGAGGGCAGTCCCCTCCGTAGAGAAGCGGCTGAGGCCGTCTTTTTCGCGGAGGGACCTGCTGTCTCAGGCAGGGGGCACAATATTTCACCCCCAGCCAGAGCTGTGGAAGCTTTGGGTCTGGCCCCTGAGGGGGCTCAGTACTTAGAGGCTGGCCTGTCGGCAGGTGTAGTGGAGACCATACTCAGTTCCAGGGCTCCTTCCATGAGAAGGTTGTACGGCTTAAAGTGGAATGTATTTTCCACTTGGTGCGGGGAGCGTGAGGTGGACCCTGTTAACTGCCCAGTGGCTTCAGTGCTGGAGTTCCTCCAAGATCGCTTCACTGCGGGGCTTACCCCGTCCACACTTAAGGTGTACGTGGCTGCCATTACGGCTTTCCACGCTCCTGTAAGTGATGGGCCTCTGGGGAGGCACCCTTTAGTCGTACGTTTCCTCCGTGGTACTTGGAGGATGAGGCCTGCAACTCGCTCCAGAGTTCTAACTTGGGATCTGGCGGTGGTTCTCGAGGGATTGGCTTCGGCCCCCTTCGAACCACTCGAGTCAGTGACAGATCGAGTTCTTTCGCTAAAGGTGACACTGCTCCTTGCTATCACCTCACTTAAGAGGGTGAGGGACCTCCAGGCCTTGGCTATAACGCCGACTTGCCTGGAGTTTGCCCCGGGCGGAGTTAAGGCTATCCTTCTGAGGCCGTCTTTTTCGCGGAGCCCTCTGGAAATCGATGTGGTAATCCCGCCGTCTCTGAGGAGGTTCAGGTTCAAAATGCTCACAATATCTATTATCGTGAATCAAATTCGGTCCGAGGACTGGTTTGTCACGATAGATCTAAAGGACTCATACTTCCATGTTTCCATCAGTCCTTCTCACAGGAAGTTCTTGAGGTTCGCTTTCGGGGACGAAGCCACTGCGAGACACTGCGTCGCCTTGCCACGCCTCTCCATGCCTGGGAGCGACTTGCTTCATCGCGAAAGAGCTAGCACGGTTGTGAGCCGGCGTCCCTTTATACTTCCGGGTATGCCGTCACATACTACGTCATGACGTAGCACCAATCAAGATCGGTCTTAGTTTCATTCATGCTTCAGACGCGCAACGCTAAGGGAGCGTCCCCAAAGTGTCGTTCCGACGCAGTGTCTCGTTCCTTTCTCAGGGAACAAGGGTTATAGTCATAACCCGAGACGTTCTCTTTCATGACTTATCGTACTTTTAATATAAATATTTAATATAAATTTCTTTTCAATATGAAGCACATCCCGCTCTTTTCTTTCTCATTCATTAATTTTGTTATTAATAACTTTATCTGCGTGGATTATCATAAATACTACAAATTTATAGGACAGTCTCTGCGGCAAAAGCAAAAAGTAGCCTACCAGCGGATGAAATGTCTCTTTGCACAGCAAAGCACCAGTTTCAATAAAAGGACATTAAAGTTTAGCCTACTTTTACATTTTCGATGCTGTTCTAAAAATGGTTTTGCATTCCCCCAAGAAACTTAGTGGTCAGTAGCAAAACGTTTGATTTCACTCACAAAACATTTGCGTTCCCCCAAGACATTTTTGGCTCATCAGTGTATATCCATATAGGTACTACTTATGTGTTCTTAAAAACGTTTGCTTTAAATGTGACGTACTTCAGGCTTGGCTTAAATTCTGGTTCGAATTGCCTGTCGAAATGTTTTACAGATAAGAATATGAGCTGAATCTGAATGCTGTATGTTGATATATTGCCATGTTGAATGTAAGGTGCGTTTTGTACTTGGCATTGCAAGTGTTTATGGTACATAGATTTAGTCAGATGTCTTTAAGCCTGGAGCTGTATTTATGAAACATCTCTAAGGATCAGGTTCCTGTTTGAAGCAGTCTCACACTGAATCACAATATCTGTGATGCTCCAGCATCTCATATTCTTCCAGAATATGCCTTATGAGGTTTCCTCTTTAAACAGTTGTGTACAGCTGCTATTTGTTCATGCAGAACAGAGGAAGCAAGAAAAGTGAGGAGAGCTGCTCTCAGTGACATATAGAGTGGAGGGAAAAAAAGATGCCCCCTGTTGTTTTTCTCTGTAATTAAAATGTTTATTTCAATCAGGGACCCTTTTTTCACCAGCCAAACAAACACCTCTGTTCTGCATATGTTTAGAGCTAATAATCTCAAAGCTGAATAATAAATGATGTTTTCTTCCTTGAAATTCTGTGTCAGAAATAACAAAGATAGAATGTTTCTGTGGTTAATTGAGATGGATTGCTGATCTATGGACCAATAAGCGTCACACTTAATTAAATATAATTTATAATTTCTGTTGGAGCATATAGAGCATGCTCTCATTGCACATTAGAGCGGTTGTGCTAATAGGGGTGCAGGTTTGAATCTGGCTCGCTTCATGCTCTCATCCCATCATCACTCTTTTCACATCTGCTGTTCACTGTTCTTTATACACGTTATGCAGTGGCAGGGAAGAGGAGAGGCAAGGATCCAAAAGCAGTTTAAATTTACTGAAAAACACCAACATAGGAAAATCCAGACAGGGAGCAGGAACAAAATCCAAACAAAGAACGTGAACAGGATAATCAGACAGGGAATGAGAACGCAACCGCTTTACAAACATGCAAAGACAACAACTGACAACAGACTTCTGAAAGACAGGGGTATAGATACACAGGATAACAAGGGGCTAACAAGGAACAGGTGAGGGTAATGAATTAATATGGCAACAAACAAGGGAACTAAGGGAGCTAAGGTCTGCGTCCAAAAACTTAAGCAGCTGACTTGTTGCCTCGCTGCCCTATCAGACTGCCCTATCGTGAGGTACCTTCATACACAAAAGCTGCCTGCAAAGTCAGCTTTATACTCGTAAATACATGTATTGTTTAGTAGAATTAACACAAAATTGTTAATT
Organism: Rhinogobio ventralis; assembly: GCA_039654625.1. Taxonomy (NCBI): domain Eukaryota; kingdom Metazoa; phylum Chordata; class Actinopteri; order Cypriniformes; family Gobionidae; genus Rhinogobio; species Rhinogobio ventralis. Next base: position 23,778,175 of record CM077202.1, on the reverse strand, counting down.
TACTTATACCTGATGTAGCTGCCTGATTGAAATGTGTATGCTTTCCCCCTTTCTGTGTCCTCCTCATCCCTTTTGCATTGAAACTGCATTGAAGTGATATTGACTGATATTGACTCCTGATAATCTTAATAAATCTTTATTGTAATTATTGCTTTTATATCCATATCCTCACTCCAACTTATGTGCATAATGTTGTTTTAATTAACTGTGTGATTATTTTTTGTCATTTTACCCTTTTTGAGTTATATTTTTGTCTTTGGCCTAAATGTGTGGAAATGAAGCACATGGTGACAAGTGTACATCATATTTATTTTATAGAGAGAACAGGGGAAATTCACTTACATAGGCTGCAGATATGTTCTTTTATATATCAGGTATGTATTCTCTGTTGTATTTGTATTGTTTAATGTGATTTTTCTTTACTTAATTTAATGTTCCTTTTTGGTCCCTTTTGCATTGAAACTGCATTGAAGAGAGAGAATAAGGGCAATTCATTCATAGAGGCTGCATATATGTTCTTTTATATATCAGGGAGGAGTGGAAGATCAGCGGGACTGCCGCCTGCTGTCCTGTGTCTAACTACACAACACACAAAACACAATGCAGACAACAGACCAGTTACATGAGCAATGTAGCCAATCACAGACTTAGTTGTTGATCTCTTGAACGCGATGGCCAATCAGGGGTGGTTACGTTAGTTTTTATTCAGTGCTGAGTTATGCAGGCTTGCGAAACCTCTTATTAACAAACAAAGTGTAGACACAATGTAAATAAGAGATTTATTTTGCATTGTTGGCAGCTTCATTGATTATAATGGAACTTTGTGAGATTGCGATGAACTGACAAAGCGACAGCGTTTTAGTGATTGTAAAGGGAGCGGTGTTGGCTCTAGTTTGAGGCTTACAGCCTATATAATCTATTCAATAAAACTATTGTTTTTCATGCTACTAAGAGGACCGACCACATTCCATGGCCGAGCAGCTGCGTCCAAGCCTTACATCACCAAGTGCAATGCAAATTCGTCAGATGCAGTGGTGTAAAGCAAACCACCACTGGACTCTAGAGCAGTAGAGACATGTTCTCTGGAGTGACAAATCACGCTTCTCTGTCTGGCAATCTGATGGACGAGTCTGGGTTTGGTGGTTGCCAGGAGAACGGTACTTGCCTGACTGCATTGTGCCAAGTGTAAAGTTTGGTGGAGGGGGGATTATGGTGTGGGGTTGTTTTTCAGGGGTTGGGCTTGGCCCCTTACTTCCAGTGAAAGGAACTCTTAATGCTTCAGCATACCAAGACATTTTTGACAAAAATTCCTAAGAGTTTACATTCAACACACATTTCACAATAAAGAATTTTCAAGGGAATACATTATGATATAAACATTGGAAATGAAAGATTAACACGTTCTCTGACAAATTATAAATTTTAAACCGGTGTGCTATTAACTGACCTGCCTATATATAGGCTAGATTTTATGATATAATCCAAAAGAAAACCGAATTGGCGGGAGGAAGAAGCGCTACTGCTTGCTGAATTAGTCGAACAGTGGAAACATGTTATAAAAGGCAAGTTCAGCCCAACATTAACTAGCGCTGAAAAAGATGATGCCTGCTCTGTCCAAACGATACCGTTTGATTAACTGCTCATCGTCAAACATTTCAAAAACTTTCTCCCTCTCCTGAAAGATTTGCGCACGTCTCTGTCTCCTCAGTGCCATCACAAGCCCCTACTGGCAACTCCTAACCACTTGAGAGACCTCTCGAGCTGTCTTAAATAACTGGGAGAGTAAGAGTGATTCTTAGCTTTAAGAAATTTGATAACTTGCTTTTATACTTAAGTTTGAAAGTAGGAGTAAATTTCATGAATTCTCAGCACTTAAGACTAAAATAGCACTTTGAGAAGCTTGATAAATACGAGCCCTGATCACACATACCAATTCAAAATGCACTGCATCATGAGAGGTTGCATTAAAAATTGCATTTCAATCATTTCCCAAACTTAAAAAAAAAAGATGGTTAATTCAAATGGCTTTCTACAGAACCCCTAAAGGGATATGTGGATGTTTCATGAGATCAATTATATTACAATGCTTTTGCATTTGCTCACAAAACTTTTGCGTGTCCCCGAGAGATGTTGCATTCGCTCACAAAACATTTGCGTTTCCCCCAAACTTTGTGTTCCCTCACAAAACTTTTGCATTCCCCCATGAAACTTAGTGGTCAGTAGCAAAACGTTTTATTTCGCTCACAAAACATTTGCGTTCCCCCAAGACATTTTTGGCTCATCAGTGTATATCCATATAGGTACTACTTATGTGTTCTTACAAACGTTTGCTTTAAATGTGACGTACTTCAGGCTTGGCTTAAATTATGGTTCGAATTGACTTTGCCTGTCGAAATGTTTTACAGATAAGAATATGAGCTGAATCTGAATACTGTATGTTGATATATTGCCATGTTGAATGTAAGGTGCGTTTTGTACTTGGCATTGCAAGTGTTTATGGTACATAGATTTAGTCAGATGTCTTTAAGCCTGGAGCTGTATTTATGAAACATCTCAAAGGATGGGCTTGGCCCCTTACTACCAGTGAACTCTTAATGCTTCAGCATACCAAGACATTTTTGACAATTTCATGCTCCCAACTTTGTGGGAACAGTTTGGGGATGGCCCCTTCCTGTTCCAACATGACTGCGCACCAGTGCACAAAGCAAGGTCCATAAAGACATGGATGAGCGAGTTTGGTGTGGAGGAACTTGAGTCCTGACCTCAACCCGATAGAACACCTTTGGGATGAATTAGACCTTAGACTGCGAGCCAGGCCTTCTCGTCCAACATAAGTGCCTGACGTTTTCAGAACCACCCTCAGTGATTTGGACATGCTTTGATGCCTTGAAATGCATCCTCCAAAGGTAGCATTTTTAAGATTTTGGATGCAGCCAAGGAATCAAGACAAAAAGGAACTAAACAGGAAGTGAAACAGAAGAACAATAGAAACAGAAAATACACTTCAACATTAGAGTCTTTGAACACAAAACAGGGAAAACAGGAATTGTAACAATACAATTGTTACAACTTTTGTGTTTCTTATAGATGTTGGCATCGGTCATATCATATAGCTTTCCAATCCATGATTGAAACATTAGGGGAAAAAGGATTTTAAAAAATCCTTTCTATCAGATTTGTAAAGATTACAGAAGAAGCAATAATGAACTATATTTTAAAAAAATGCGTTATTAGAAATCCTAAATCTTGACGAAGGTGACAGAATATTCTGGGTCCAGTACAAGTAAAGCCCAATCAATGCACTTGTAGCACGATGTTGATAACCACAAAATTAATTTCCACTTGTCCATCCTTTTCTTAAACTGGTTTACAGTGAGGCACTTATAATGGAAGTCATGATTTTAGTGTTTTTCTGTGTATATATCTAATTTTGATGAAACCGCAAAACCATAAACACGAACCCCCTAAAACAAATATATTAAAAAAAAAAAACACAAAAGTATTAATGCACAGTAAGTGCTTTTATAAAAAATTAAGCTTCCCATTTTTGCTTTCAAATCCTCCCAAAATTGGCTCCATTTGCATATATTAATTGAAAGTGCCTCACAGCAACAGAGTCAAAATTATTTTTGTGGTAATCTACATAATGCTGCAAATTAAGCTTTACTTGTTAAACCTGGAATATTCCTTTAAAAGTTAATTCTGATATACAAAGGACAAATTAAAGTAAATTACTGCTGTCTTTGTGGTATTTTACAACATGAGAACAAAGTTGTGACATGTTATTGTAAATTATGGAAGCCTCTTTTCACCTCAAAAACATAAATAATGCAATTGTGAGATTAAGATTAAAGTTCAAATAATAAAGTCGCAGTATTAAATGTAAAAATGCAATTAGGAAAGTCAAGATTAACTGTGAAATTAAAAATCCCAATTGTCAGATATAAATCGCAGTTACAAAAAATAAAGTGGCAATTATTAAAGGTCACAATTCACTTTTTCCCCCTCTGAGGCAGAAACTGTTACGGTACAGAAGGGACGGAGACAAGAAGTATGGGAAGTGGTGTTTATTTTGAGCAGACCAGTATGATGACGGAAGTGCAGGTGAATGGTGATGAGGATCGTGAGAGGTGGATGAAGGAATCTTGGAGAAGTCGCTCGGAATACGTGCTGTTGAGATCGCTGGAGAGAGGTTTGGAATGGAGAAGAGGATGGAGACACACACAGACGAGGGTGGAACACAGGAGACTCTTTGGAGGGAACAATGGAAGAAGGTAAGTAGCATATAAGAAGTCCTTGAAGTAAGCATAGAGGTAAGTACCAATTACAAACGAGACCGGACAGTGACTGAGCGTGTGAGTGTGTCTTTTGTACTGTGGGTGATTGGAGTGATGATGAGCTGCAGGTGCGCGTGATCAGTACTCAGGGGAAGGCGTGCGCTGTGATTGAGTGACGTGGGAGCCTGGCGGGTCTGTGACATTACCCCCCCCCTCCACGGCCCACTCCAGAGGGCCGCGGACCCCGACGTCGTGGTGGTCGGCCTCTGCCTGCGGGTGCAGGTCTGTTGGGGTGAGAAGCATGGAAGGTTTCGAGCAGGTTCGGGTCAAGGATGTCGTTTCTAGGTACCCATGAGCGTTCCTCGGGACCGTAGCCCTCCCAGTCCACTAGATACTCTAGGAGACCACCACGGCGCCGGGAGTCCAAGATGTCGTTCACTTGGTATGCGGTACCATCCTCCACTATGAGTGGGAGGGGGGTTTCTTCGGCTACGCCAGGCTCTGTGGGAATAGAAATGGAGGGAAAGTGAGGTTTTAGTAATGAGACATGGAAAGTGGGATGAATTCTGTATTGTGAAGGGAGTTGGAGTTGATACGTGACTGGGTTGATCTGCTTCACAATAGGAAAGGGGCCAATGAACCTGGGACTGAGCTTCCTGCATTGCAGACGCAACCTGATGTCCCTGGTGGACAGCCAGACCTTCTGACCCGATTGGAAGGAGGGAGTGTTGGAGCGACGAAAGTCGGCTGTCATTTTGCGTCTGCGCAGGGCCCGTTGAAGCTGGTGATGTGCAGAGTCCCAGACCCTCTCGCTCTCCCGGAACCAGTAGTCTATGGCTGGAACATCCGACGGTTCCCCGGACCAAGGGAACAATGGGGGTTGGTAACCGAGCACGCACTGGAATGGAGTTAGACCGGTGGTAGACTGACGTAGGGAGTTTTGTGCGTACTCGGCCCAACCCAGGAACTGGTTCCAGGAGTCCTGGTGGCCGTGACAGAAGGTACGGAGGAAGCGACCGATCTCCCGAATCTTCCTCTCCGTCTGCCCGTTGGTCTGTGGATGATAACCGGAAGAGAGGCTGACAGTCACACCTAGGAGTGAGAAGAACGCTTTCCATACCCGGGAGATGAATTGAGGTCCTCTGTCGGAAACAATGTCCTCTGGGATACCATAGTATCTAAAGATCCTATTAAACATAAGTTCTGCCGTCTCCATGGCAGTAGGCAGTCCTTTCAACGGAATCAGACGACAGGATTTGGAAAATCTATCCACTACCACTAATACACAGGTACAGTCCCCAGACACAGGAAGATCAGTGATAAAGTCTACTCCTAGGTGTGACCATGGACGGTTGGGAACGGGCAGAGGATGGAGTTTGCCGGAGGGAAGATGTCTAGGGCTCTTAGAGATGGCGCATTCCTGGCATCCTCTCACGTACCTTCTGACGTCTGTCGCCATGTTGGGCCACCAGAAGCGCTCCTTCAGCAGCGAGAGGGTTTCATTGACCCCCGGGTGGCCAGTGCCCAAAGACGTGTGGGACGTGTGAATGAGGGGAGTGCGCCATGTCCGTGAGATGTATTGTAACCCTGGTGGGCAACCCGGCGGAGCATTGGTGGAGACATTGGAAGAGGGCAAGGTCTCCTCTGACCAGGTGATGGGACTCCGAACAGTTTCTCAGAAAGAATGGGTTCAGACTTCTTGGAGTCCTCTTCCGGGTTGAAGAGACGGGAAAGGGCGTCTGCCTTCACATTCTTGGGTCCAGGCCGATAGGAGATAGTGAAATTGAATCTAGTGAAGAACAGTGCCCACCGGGCCTGGCGGGGATTGAGTCTCTTGGCGTCCCTGAGGTATTCTAAGTTTTTATGGTCTGTGAGTACCAGGAAAGGCTCTTCCAGAGCCATCTTGATGGCGAGAAGCTCCCGGTTGCCGATGTCATAATTCACCTCCGCCGGGTTGAGCTTGCGGGAGAAGAAGGCACATGGATGGAGTCTACTTGGGGTCCCCTGCTGCTGTGAGAGCACGGCTCCCACTCCTGTGGTAGATGCGTCTACCTCGACTACGAAGGCTTTCGTGGGGTCTGGATGCACTAGGAGGGGAGCCGAATTGAAGGCCTCTTTAAGGTCCTCGAAGGCTTTCGTGGCCGCGGGGTTCCAGGACAGAGACTTGGGCTTACTACGGAGTAGTTGAGTAAGAGGGCAAGAGATAATACTATAGTTGAGAATGAAGCGACGATAGAAGTTGGCAAATCCTAAGAATCTCTGGAGTTCTTTTATGGTTGTGGGAGTGGGCCAGTTCCTGATGGCTTCCACCTTCCCCTCGTCCATCCGGATGCCACTGCTGTCGATGTTGTATCCAAGGAACTGCACTGAGGGTTGATGAAAGGAACATTTCTCGGCCTTGAGATACAATTGGAACTCCCTCAGGCGTTGCAGGACCTCCGCAACGTGGTGGCGATGTTCGGCCAGGCTCCGGGAGTATATCAGGATGTCGTCGATGTAGACCAGTACGAATCTGTGGAGAAACTCCCGGAGCACCTCATGGATGAAGTCCTGGAATACGGAGGGGGCATTGGACAGTCCATAGGGCATGACGAGATATTCGTAGTGGCCAGTAGGGGTCACGAAGGCTGTCTTCCACTCGTCCCCCTCACGTATTCTGATGAGGTTGTAGGCGCTGCGGAGGTCCAACTTGGTGAAGACAGTGGCACCACGGAGGTGTTCCAGCGCCGTTGGGACGAGAGGAAGGGGATAACGGAATTTGATTGTGATCTTGTTGAGTGCTCGGTAGTCGATGCAGGGCCGCAAGCCTCCGTCCTTTTTGGCCACGAAAAAGAAGCTGGAAGCAGCAGGGGAAGTAGACGGGCGGATGTAACCTTGATCGAGTGCCTCCTTGATGTATTACTCCATGGCCTTCTCCTCCGGGAGTGACAGAGGGTAAATTTTCCCACGGGGCACTGACTCACCCGGAAGCAGATCGATGGCACAGTCCCATGGCCGATGTGGAGGCAGCTTTGACGCTCGCTGAGGGCAGAAGACATCACTGAAGGGGGCATAGCATGATGGTATATCAACCAAGCGTTGTTCGACCGGGCTCTCGATGGAGGTGGAACACACAGACATTTTCTTGGAGCATGGAGTAGGGGGAACAGGAAGAGCCTCAAAACAACTCGGGAAGCAGCTAATCGCCCCACTTCAGGATTTCGCCGGTTTTCCAGGAAATGATGGGATTGTGCTGCACTAACCATGGGCGCCCTAGAATCACGTCAGCAGTGGATTCCTCCAGAACCAGCAACTGTTGTTGTTCCGTGTGCAGGATACCCACTTGGAGCTGGATGGGAATGGTGACGGAACGCACTTGACGTCGGCTGAGGGGTTTCCCTGTTACCGAGTGGATCTGGTAGGTTGTAGGTGTAGCAGTGGTCTTGAGGTGAAGCTGATGGCAGAGGGCACCAGAGATGAAGTTGCCGGCTGACCCAGAGTCGAGGAGGGCACATACTGGAAGGGTAACACCGGCCGCAGTTAGGTTCACAATAGTGGTGAGAGGGTGCATATCATGTGGAAATGGGACAATAGCACTCACCATAGGACGAGGAGGACGAATGGGGCATTGGTTAATGTGGTGCCCCGTAGAACCGCAGTATAGACACAGACCCTGGGTCAGCCGCCTCCTACATTCACCTTGAGTGAGGCGTGCTTGCTGTATCTGCATGGGCTCGGGAGCTGGTTCTGGAGGGCTGACGGACTCTGGCTGACGGAGGGAAGAAGGGACTAGTTCCTGGCCCTGGTGCTCTTCGAGGCACGACTGCATACGAGTGGCGAAGCGTATGGATAGCTGGATGAAGCGTTCGAGCCTGATGGTATCCTCGTATGCAGCGAGATGCAACCGCACACGGGGATCCAAACCCTGACGATAGGTGGTGAGTAGAAATTGCTCGTTCCATCCACTGGCGGCGGCTAGGGTCCTGAACTGGAGGGCATACTCATTGATCGGCATTTTATTCTGTTTTAAGTGATACAATTGCTCACCTATGGAGGCATCCCAAGCTGGTTTCCCGAAGACGTCCTTGAAATGAGCTATGAAGCTCGTCAGAGTTCGAACGATAGGATTATCTTGAGTCCACAGGGTCTCAGCCCATTGCAGCGCTTTGCCCCTTAGTTGCGAGATGATGAATGCCACCTTGGATCTATCGTCAGGGTATAATTGCGGCTGCATCTCCAGGACCAGCGAACACTGTAGCAAAAATCCATTGCAGTCCTCCGCCAGGCCAGAGTAGGGCGCTGGTCTGGCCATGGGACTGGCGTAGACTGGCGTAGAGGGAGAAGCGGTGTTGTTTGCGGAAGTGATCGCTGGTGGAATGGGAGGAAGTGCTCGTCGGACAGCGCCCACAAGTTCTTGGAACGGATCCGGAGTGCTCATGCTGGTGCTCATCGGTTGTGGTCCGGTCTTCTGTTACGGTACAGAAGGGACGGAGACAAGAAGTATGGGAAGTGGTGTTTATTTTGAGCAGACCAGTATAATGACAGAAGTGCAGGTGAATGGTGATGAGGATCGTGAGAGGTGGATGAAGGAATCTTGGAGAAGTCGCTCGGAATACTTGCTGTTGAGATCGCTGGAGAGAGGTTTGGAATGGAGAAGAGGATGGAGACACACACACATGAGGGTGAAACACAGGAGACTTTTTGGAGGGAACAATGGAAGAAGGTAAGTAGCATATAAGAAGTCCTTGAAGTAAGCATAGAGGTAAGTACCAATTACAAACGAGACCGGACAGTGACTGAGCGTGTGAGTGTGTCTTTTGTACTGTGGGTGATTAGAGTGATGATGAGCTGCAGGTGCGCGTGATCAGTACTCAGGGGAAGGCGTGCGCTGTGATTGAGTGACGTGGGAGCCTGGCGGGTCTGTGACAGAAACATGCATCCAAGAATAAAATATTAATTTCTAACAACAAACAATAAAATATTAAATTCCAATAAAAACAAATAAACATAAATAAAACATAAAACACTCCAGAACACTCAAGATTGTTCATATTCAGGACTTGAAGAGTTATTATTCACTCACTCTCGTGACATTCCAAACATGTATGATTTACATTCTTCCATGGAACACACAATTTCTTTTTTCAATACAATGACAGCAGCAGTAGTTGTCAAAAACAAACCATTCAATGAAAATTGTACCTTTTGTTATATGGAAAAGAGCACTTTAAGCTTATTTTTTTATGCTACACAATGAGCACATAACCACTCCATGCTGTCATTTGATTGTTTTCTCTTTTTGTTTTCCCCCCAGAATCATGCATACTATGTCTACTTAAAGACTTAACTTCCTTTTTTCACGTGTTTGTGCAGCTGTTTTCCCGATGCTTCACACATTATTTAGAGGCTACTAGCTCTCACGGCAGAAAACTGCCTTGCTTCTAGTTTCTGGTAATCTTCATTGTAGTATAGCATTAGTACAGCTGTCATCTCGCATTCACTCTTCTATCGAGACTAATGACGCATTAGGGAATGTGCTTCAGGGAGCCAGAAACTAAATTCACCATCATCTAAACTAGCAATGAAGTTTTGTAAATTAAATCTCAGCAGAGTAGCAGGCTTTGATGTACGTAATGGAAAGATCTACGAATTGAGTGAGGGTGCAAATCATATTGGCAGAATCAAGCAAGCTTCGTTTTTTTTTTTTTTTATCCTCGAATTAGATTGGCATCCTTAGATGCAATTTACCTCTCGCTGAAAACATTCCTGATGCAATAGTTTCTCAACAGCTGTCGGTGTGGAAATGAACACTATGCTTTGATACGTTGCATCTAATTTGATCTAACCAACCAAATAATCTCAGAATTGAGCAAGGAAATTGTTTTTGGAATTAAATTTTGAGTACTTGATACCTGTCTGTTTAATTGTTTCTTTGAGAAATAATTAAACTATATTTGCTATATTGTGGAGAAAAAAAAGGTAGCACAGAAATCTCAGTGAAGGCCTGCGAATCCATTCCTCTGATTCTTGAAATGATTTTTCAATGGATTGTGGGTAATGTTGGGGATTTTAAGTGCTAATGCTGCTTCCAAATTTGCATACTATCCTTCAAAATTAAAATGAGTGTGTCCCAAAGTGTATTCCAAAGATTCCGGCCTACATTTTCCGGTTAGAATCCAGATGGCAGATCCATGCACACTCTAAACGGTAATATTGCTCACAACCCATTCCGCGTTGGACGAGGATTCAATTAGAACTATGAATAAAAAGTGTTAAAAAAATACAAACATGGTGGATGCATGAGACCATTGGTTAAGTAGAGAGGTTTACGCTGTGTTCACGCCATGTCGTAATTACAGTAGTCTCGAGATGACAACGCGTGATGTTATATTATGATTGGGAATTATGCGTTTCAATAGCGCCACAAAAGCCCAAAAACAACCCAATGCAATTTTCTCCATTGTGCAGCCAAATTCTCCTCTGAATTTGACCCACGACTGGCAGAGCAGTGCTACTACATTTCTCTCCGATACAGGAGGAAATTAAATTTAATTTAATGTGGAGAATTTTAGCTGTGACAAGATGATTGACAGGGCAGTTTAAATGGTAGAATATCCCAAAGCTGTCTCAAAACAGACACACTCAAAAGTATGTACTTTTTCTTCACAAAAACATAGCATAGTATACATAGGCGAATTGGGATACAGCAAGGGGCGATCACACTACACTTTTCATTCCATTGACTTCCATTCATACAGATGCAAATGCGTCAGACCGGAAACGTAAGCTCATGTGACTCTTACCTGCAAATTCACATCATGTGTTACCAGTAGAAGATCGATATGTCATGGCGTGATCTCTTGGCTAAATTAAAAGAACAATATTTTAGCAGTAAAGTCGAGTTGATTGTATATTTTTTTTTTATAAAAAAGACACTCCATGTCACATCCTTTGCAGTGTCCGTAGAAATGTCACATGCTCAAAGTCTAGCGTGACCACAGATTTAGTGTTAGTAAAAAGTTTTCCTTTTTGGTAAAAATTAAGTTTGGCTGCCGATGTGAAGTCAAGCACCTGCGGTAACCTTCCAGACAATGTTGGCTCAGCAAGTTAATCCACATACACTGTCTGTTTGTAACAACATAAAGGTGATAATAACACATTGGAATGATAAAAATGATAAATTTGATAAATTTGAAATAATAAAATTTGAAAAGCGTGAGTCATATTGTGCACTGCTGCCATCAGGAGACAGAATTGGCTGGGATGCTATCTTTTTGATAGTTAATGTTGTGAGAGTGCAGAACATTCCTTCATTAAGAAGAATACAAAGCATGCTTGACATCATAACAATTCCAAGCAATTTTATTGTGTACAAGTCTTATCAAAGTGCAAACATTTGCCATGGAAATGGAAGCCTATGCAAGCAAATGCATGTAAAATTAAATCTTGCCTTGTCACTGAATTACAGTGGCTTTGGCCGACCATAATAATCCAGTCTCCATCTGTACTCGCTGCGATATGCAACATTAATGCAGCAGTAACCTGATCTGAACTGTAAGCAAGCATAATTCAGCCCATCTGGCCATCATTCAGAATGCCACTGATCCCAAAATAGAAAGACAAAGAAAATCACCCTAAGACCTACAGAGATATCGATATGTGCTCTAATCTGGAGAAAAATAAGGCTGGAGGAGCAGTGTTTCTGTTTCACTTTTGCAATTTGATGTATTTCAGAGTAAAACAAGATATTTTAACTAGAATGCTGCTATTAATTAAATAGCTTCGCTATTTAACCTCCACAATATATTTTTCAGCAACGAGGAGGTAACACTGCTGTTTTTGTAGTAATTAAACTCACAACTTAATTTTTAGTATAGAGACGCTGCATAGACGCAGGTAATTCACACACACACACATCTCAATAATTCAAATAAATGCTATAATTAATTCATTTAAATAATTGTAATCGTACGCACTACTATCTCTGTGTCTGATTTAAAGTTGGCAGAATGCTGGCTCTAACAAGCCGATACTGTAGAAAATAACTGTCAGCTTTATCCTTCCGGTCAAATATTGCACTGCAAACATCAATAAAAGCTTTAACTTGTCAATTTTGGCAAATGACCATAGTACAAGTGGAATAATCCACGGCTAGCTGTGCATTAAACTATCTGAATGCTTCACGTCGGGTGGTTCTTAGCCTCCGGGTCGTGTTTAATGCACAGCTAGGTGGTTGGATAATAATGTGCACCAAGAAAATGTATCAATAAAATAAATTTGATTGGTTGACCTACTGCTTATATATGGCTTTTTAGAATGGAATACTAACTGTAACTGCATACTACACAGTATATAGGGGAATTTTTTTTTCTTTTTTTTTCTCTTTTTTTTTTCTCTTGATGGCACAAAATGTCATCTCAAAACATTTAGTGAATTGCTATGCTATCTGAATATCAACATTTTTGAGATTTAGTCAGTCTGAACATTTTTGAGTTTAATTAATCAAATTTTGTGTCAGTAGGGCTCTATGACACTGTTTAATGTTGAAAATTTAAGTTTTTTGTGCGTCTTTGTTAATGAGTGATTTCATTCATGTTTTGAGGTTTGTGGAGTAAAAAAGGTTTCATTTTGAGTTAATTATTATTATTTTATAAAATTAGACCATTAAGGCTGATTTATAATTCTGTATCAGAACTACACAGTAGTCTACGTGTCGGTTTTCATTTATACTTCTGCGTCAACATGCAATTACACATGCAGACCACTAGCAGGCAGTGTCCATGGGCATGTTGAACCAACAGTATCAAGGCAAAAGCCAAAGAAGAAGCAGCTTGTTGGCTGCGTCCGAAAAACCTCACGAAACTAATTTCGGACAGACTTCTAAGGCAGCATAACAGTTTAATGATCTACAGCTAAATAGAGAGAGCTTTGGTGAGAACTAAACACATATTTAATTACTAAATATACTTGCTAGAAATGACATCAGAAATGGAAAATGTTGGTAAAAAACGTACATTTACTGACCAGCAAACGCAACTTTCTGTCTTTTTTTCCAGCTCAACTGTCACAGAATGGAACGCACAGGATTGTGGGATATCAAAGGCAGTGAAGGATACATGAATGCTGCCTTCAAAACTCGATCAGATGAAGGTCTCTCAGGAGACAGGAAAGGAAGCTAACATTAGATTCGGACGTGCCTTGATGCCTTCCTACCTTGAAATGTGTCCTCCGAAGGCAGCATTTTCCAGGTTTCGGATGCAGCCATTGTGTACAAGCCTTCCACACTCGTGTTAAAAACTGAAGCCAAAACGTTTTGATCGCCCCCAGGTGGTTGGTCCCAGTATAGCTCTTAACCCCGCCCCTCCGTGTATTCTAATGAACGTGAGACAAACTAAACAATCAAATTACACTTTATATAATTGTTTCCCAATGTTGGTTTCTGTAATTTAGGCAGTTTTTATGACGCTGATTTAATTTCAAGTGTTCGTTTTTTAAATAAGTTTGGTTTTAGTTAGTTATGTGATGCTATAAAAATGGGGGGTGTGACGTCATGATTGACAGCTGTGATTGACAGCTTCTCTGAGTGAAGTTGTCAGTGAGGCAACAACAAACTTTGTTCAGGATTTTCAGGAGGAGATTGGAGCTTTAGTTTGGAGGACTGTTTATTTCACACGGACATAATGAATTATTCTACATCTGTGAGAGTGTGGGCGGGCTTTTGATATCGCGGCTTTACTTCCTGCTCTCTACTGCGCAGACTCCGGTCCTGAGGTCACTTCTGCGCAGACTTGGTCCCAAATCTGCACAAGATGTCAGCGCCATATTCGGACCTCCGGCGGCTTCACTTTTCTTCAGCGGAAGAGAATGAAGTCGCGTCATCCATATTTTTTTATGGTCTATGGTTGTGTAGATTGTCGGAGAAACAGCAGCAATGATGGCAGCAAATAGACAGCCACTTTTGTTGCAGCTTGAGTTGTTAAATATCAAAAAACTGATATTTATAAGCGGAAATGCTTATGAGGAAATCAGCCTTTAGGGTAAGATGGCCCCGAGTGGCATGTTGTTAGTGTTGTTATTTTTTTATGTAATACTTATTGTAAATCATAGGATTATTATTTAATAATACCATGAGTTAGAAATATATGCTATTCATTAAAACCTAATTGAGTGAAATCATTCCATTTGAATTGTTGCTATTATAGCATATCTTCAGTTAAAATATGGACAATTAAATATTTATATATTCATATACCTGCATATAAGAATATCATAGAATAAATGCATATTTCAGTTGAATTTCTTTAACTGGGATTCTGCCTTGTCTGTCATCAATTATTCAAATACATTTTCAAAACACAAATGTAAATAGAATAGTAGATTTAATATTAATTACACTTTAAAAAATATAAATATTAATAAGAATGATGTCGAAGTAATTTACTAGTAGTAGTACTAGTAAGATGGCCTCTTAGAATAATTTTACATTCTGTGCTATGACAACTAAATTAGCAAATGTTTCTCATTATTTCCCTTAATAACACATTGGCTGATGCATCATGTTGTTCTGATGAGAGGCATCTTACCCTACTTTATACTGCCCAGTGCCCACTATGTTTTGTAGATGTAAAACAGTACGGAAAATACAAAATTACAATAGCAATATGCTACACTGTTGTTAAATGACCGTACCACATTGCATATTTAAAATACGGTTACTTAGTATTATTGGTAGTTTTGTTCAAAAACTTTTGGCATTTCAATCAAATAATGTGCTTATGGTTGATATTCACATTACAAATGAAAGGGGGAATAAATTTAATTCAAATGCATTGCATTTTTGGATAGATTCCCTTAAATTTGATTTAAAAATGCATCTCGTATAATTCCCACATTAGTCGTAGTCTTTGAAGCAGCTTTTAGGAGCAACACTGCACACTGACACAAAAATATATATTAGTATACACTCACCTAAAGGATTATTAGGAACACCATACTAATACTGTGTTTGACCCCCTTTCGCCTTCAGAACTGCCTTAATTCTACGTGGCATTGATTCAACAAGGTGCTGAAAGCATTCTTTAGAAATGTTGGCCCATATTGATAGGATAGCATCTTGCAGTTGATGGAGATTTGTAGGATGCACATCCAGGGCACGAAGCTCCCGTTCCACCACATCCCAAAGATGCTCTATTGGGTTGAGATCTGGTGACTGTGGGGGCCATTTTAGTACAGTGAACTCATTGTCATGTTCAAGAAACCAATTTCAAATGATTCGAGCTTTGTGACATGGTGCATTATCCTGCTGGAAGTAGCCATCAGAGGATGGGTACATGGTGGTCATAAAGGGATGGACATGGTCAGAAACAATGCTCAGGTAGGCCGTGGCATTTAAACGATGCCCAATTGGCACTAAGGGGCCTAAAGTGTGCCAAGAAAACATCCCCCACACCATTACACCACCACCACCAGCCTGCACAGTGGTAACAAGGCATGATGGATCCATGTTCTCATTCTGTTTACGCCAAATTCTGACTCTACCATCTGAATGTCTCAACAGAAATCGAGACTCATCAGACCAGGCAACATTTTTCCAGTCTTCAACTGTCCAATTTTGGTGAGCTCGTGCAAATTGTAGCCTCTTTTTCCTATTTGTAGTGGAGATGAGTGGTACCCGGTGGGGTCTTCTGTTGTTGTAGCCCATCCGCCTCAAGGTTGTGCGTGTTGTGGCTTCACAAATGCTTTGCTGCATACCTCGGTTGTAACGAGTGGTTATTTCAGTCAAAGTTGCTCTTCTATCAGCTTGAATCAGTCGGCCCATTCTCCTCTGACCTCTAGCATCAACAAGTCATTTTCGCCCACAGGACTGCCGCATACTGGATGTTTTTCCCTTTTCACACCATTCTTTGTAAACTCTAGAAATGGTTGTGCGTGAAAATCCCAGTAACTGAGCAGATTGTGAAATACTCAGGCCGGCCCGTCTGGCACCAACAACCATGCCACGCTCAAAATTGCTTAAATCACCTTTCTTTCCCATTCTGACATTCAGTTTGGAGTTCAGGAGATTGTCTTGACAGGGATCACACCCTTAAATGCATTGAAGCAACTGCCATGTGATTGGTTGATTAGATAATTGCATTAATGAGAAATTGAACAGGTGTTCCTAATAATCCTTTAGGTGAGTGTATATAATCAATCATATTTTGCCATTAAAAAGTGACATCTTGGCTTCCTCATGCACTCTTTAAAGCACCAGCAGGCACTGATACACAGTATGAATGCTATATACAGGAATACAGTGGTGTGGAAATATGCCATTCTGAATACTATACGTGTTTTATAGTTACGTTTTTATTAAAGCTGCAAGATCACACAACATGAAGTACATATTTCATTTTTCCAAATTCTCTTAAGCCCTAGGGTGTGATTGTTCTGATGAAGTCTATATATTTTAAAAATAAGAATAAATCAATGCTGTTTTAATGAATTTGAGTGTGAATTATGAACTCAGCCATTGAGTAATAAATACCAAACTTAGCATGACACCAGAAAAGGGGCACCATAAATATTATATAAACATTATTCAATGTTCTTTAATAAATGCAAATGTCTTTAATAAATCTTTAATAAATGCAAATGTGAATCTATGAAAGGAAGTTCTTGCTCGCTGTGTCTCTCTCGCTTCCTTCAGTGAGGGCTGAAATACGTCAGTCAGGAAGAAGTCACTACCACACAGATCTAAACGAGGTCTCCTTATAAGGCCTCTGCAGTTTTTAGTGTCAGAACATGCTGACATTGCATATTGGTGTAAAAGACACACGGTCTGTGACAATACGTCAGAGCAACTGTCAGAGAACAGCTAATTCCCCATCTGTATTCATGCCGCCTGTCCAGGTGAGGCATAACTCTGAACATCCTGCACTGTACTCTATTGAATGCATGTGTTTAACTTCCAGGTAATTTTCTCATATGACAACAACAAACCAGTTGATTAGAATCTACTGCACAAGTCAGTCATTTATTTCCAACAGAAAAAAAAGAATGCGGTATGATTAATCTGAAGCAATGAAACAGTAAAAGTATTAGGGCCAGATTTACTAAAGAGGGCAAATTAGCATGCGAGCGCAACTCCAAAAAAAGCACAGATGGGAGTGGAAAGTTCTGTGTGTGATCTACTGATGCAAATTAAAGTACACAGACGCAGCCAGATTTTTTTCCATAATGACCAACGCAATCTACCAGGAGCAGCGCAAATTAGCGTCTGGTTTAAGATGTGCTTTTTTGGGCAGTCCCGCGCTCCCTGCTCCTCCCCATCATGGCGGATGGCAGCAGGCTTCGGCCCACGGCGAACGCCGATGACTCCTCCGCTCCCTCTCAGACGGCAGCCACCCCACCTCGACCCAGGGGCGTGGCAGCGAGCTCTCCGTCCCACCGGATCTTCACTCGCTCCAGCACCACCGCCTCGGGCAGCCCCTCGCGGTCTTCACTCATCCGCGCTGCCCGACCTCCTCAGCACCGCGATCCCCCTCAGCAGCGAGGGCTCTTCGACAGCATGTCCCTCCTTCCTCCCGGGTTTCGGCACCAATGTAACGCTGTTTGTATGTTCCGGGAAGAAGGAGGTGGGAAACCGGCGAACTTTTAAAACTTTAATCAAATAAATAAACAAAATGAAAGTCACCGCGGCAGCCCCTCACGGACGACTGCCGCGCACACACACAAAACCAAACGTAAACAAAAACACAACATAAATCCAGGCCTGGTCCTCTCTCGTCTTGCACTGTCATCGCTCCTCCTTTTATGCTCCCGTCACTCCTCCGTGAGACGAGACCGGTGTGGCGCGCAGCTGGAGCTCATTATCGCTCGTCACCGGCCCGCTCTCACGGTCCCTCCTCCCATAAATATAGCATCTGTGAAGGAAAATCCTACAAATTCTTATGCAATAATGTGAGCTGCAAAAATAACCCTGTCCACGCCTTTTCAGCTCTAATTTTCCACTGCATGTCTGTAGTAAATCCTGACAGTAGTTTTTTAACACCAAAAGAGGGTTTGCGCTGGAGCAAGCTGTTAGTGAATCTGGCCCTTAATCTCTTACTTATAATACTTAGTTTACTTAGAGCCACTCTTTAGTTCTTTAAAAATGTTGCATGACTGTCTCAAGTAAACCTCTGGCGCATAATGCAAAAATGAGTCTCTGAATCTGCAGTTGTAGGATGTGATCCAGTTCCTGCAGAAGGACCTGATTAACTTGTTGGCCGATGTGAGAGGGTCACATCTCCATTTTGGAATGGTATGCCAGTTCTGCTCTAATGTGGTCGCTCGAGAGCAGCCAGATCTTGGATGGTCATTTTTCCTGTCAGCATCCTGAAACCTGCTGTGCAGTTGAGACACAGTGACATGGCTTACTCCATATGACTGGCACTGCCTACCGCATGTCAATGGCTCGTTCTCTTGCTAAAACACACAGGAGACATACTAAGAGTGTCCTGCACCTACAGTTACTAGTGTGTTTGCTTAATGCCCCAAGTCAAAAGAGCCCAGAAATACTCCTTTAAGGTTAGGGGTTTGAAAACCCATAGCAAGCACCAATGCATATTTACATGGACGTTCTTAACCTGATTATGCTTAATAAGCCGACAATGCATGTGGTCATGTAAAAGTGTTAACCCGTTTTCCTTTATCAAAATAAAGTCGTAAACGGCTTACTCATAAACCAATAGACACAGCTATATTTTTGAATATCTGGTAGCCTACTGTTTTTATTATTGCTTGACAAATTTCACAATTTCAGTTTATAAGCTTGTGACTTGTGACGATTAATTTGGATAAATATCAGATACAGTAGCTACATGTACATTTTTCTCAGGGAAAAAAATCTCTCAAATAATGCTGTAAACATGGGAGCCCTGTCAGCTGGTATTATTATTAAAGGTTAAATTATTAATAGCTATCTTAGACGTTTAAAGAGGTCATGAATTTAGAAATCAACTTTTCCTTGAGCTTTTGATATATAAAAGGTCATCATAATATAAGAATATCCTGTAAGTTTCGGAGCTGAAAACTTTTATTGACAGCTGGCTCATCAAACCAAATCTGCGAATTTGCCTCCCTGTGACATCAGAGAGCAGCGAAACGCCCCCTCAGCAGTAGAAGACCAACGCCTAATTCTGTAGCCCTACCCACCGTTTCGTGCATGACATGTAATAGCTAAATAACATAGGCCTACGTGGCACTAAAACGGATCGATCTACCAAGCAATAAACATGCCGTTGAAGATTACACAATATTGTGCAGTGCCTGGTTGTGGAAGAACACAGTCGCTGCATAGCTTCCTTCAGATTCCAATATTAGGAATGCGTGGTTGAACTTCATTTTTAATGAAGATCCAGCTCATGTGGGTAAGACATAGCACGTTTGTTCGCTTCATTTCACAGCAGATTCTTTTGTAAACAAGACAGGTTGAGACTGGATTTGCCGACAGAATGAGATTAAAAAATAATGCTGTGCCTTCTATATTGGATCTGACAGGAATGGTGCAACACACTTGAGTAAACACACATGTGAGTAAAAAATGTATTTTATATGTGATAGAATTGCATTGTTACAGATTGTTTGATAGGGATGTAACGGTTCACTCAACTCACGATGCGATACGATTCACAAAACTAATTTCACAATACGATTTTCTCACAATTTTTTTCAACAAAATGAGATTTAAGACAAAATTCTGTATATTTCTTTGTAAAATGTACATATATATTTTGTGTCAAATAATAATAATAATAATAATTAATAATTTGTTACATTTATATAGCGCTTTTCTGGGTACTCAAAGCACTTTACATATAGAAGGGGGGAATCTCCTCAACCACCACCAATGTGCAGCATCCACCTGGATGGATAGTTTGATATCTACTGATTATGTGTACATGTCTAACTAAACATAATAAACAATAACTTACCACGCTGTCACAGGCTGGTGTATCCTTTGTATTTGAGGTGTTGTTGGTTCATTGTCCTGCGATTTGGGGTCAGACTCTGGGTCGAACATGTATGGGCAAATCATTCCGGTTGCCATTTTTCCACATTGAAAGTTTTCAAAACAATTCCCCACGTGTACTGACAGGGGAGTTGAAAGTGATTATAATATGCAAAACTGTTATCCAGTCATAGCAGTGGGTGTTTACTTCCTAGTGCGGCACGCCAATAAAAACTGAGCGTTTCAGGAGCTAGGCTCAAAACCAGGGTAGAAAATAGCTTATTACTTATTCATTATGATGTTTTTTTATGTAAAAACCACGCAAACGTCATAAGTTGACCTCAGACAACAGTATAAAAAAATAAAAAAGCCAGTTCATGACCCCTTTAAATTTGCTTTGTGTGCACAAATACTATGTTTCACAATGCTGTGAAACATGAAATTGTGACCTTGCACCATACAGTGACCTTATGTAACCAGTTCTACTTGACCCGCTCCATACGGGACTTGAACCGGGGTCTCCAGCGTGTTAGGTGGGTGCGCTAACAAGGACGCTAAAGATCACAGCCTCTAGTGTCAGTCACTAGAGCACCTCTTGAGGCCAGGGGAGTGAGGTTTACACACACAGCTCTTACTGCCTACAGCCTACATCCATTATTTGCATGGTGTGGGGAAAATGTGATTGATACAGACTGGCCGAATGGCATATGACATCAAAATACCGCCAAATTTTGTGTGAGATTTACTTGGGCAGCGTAAGAGCATGAGACAGAGCCTAAAAGCGTGTGTCTCTCACCAAGAAAAAAATAGTGATCATTTACAAGGTTGAAGTCAGAGTAGTGTTTCAGGATCCAGATATTACCATATTTATGACATAAGAGGTATGCTTAGGTCATAAATGTGTTTTTCTTGTGATCATTTTGAAGTGGGTAATGATCCAGTAAATTCCAGGAAAGGAATTGTTCTGGTAAATGAGAAATTACTCTCAAGACCCTCTCACACTGCACAGATTACAACCGTTTTCATCCTGATCTGAGGACATCTGGGTTTTCTACAACTGCTAATGCTTCATTGCAAACAACATCTGAATTATTATTTTTTTTTCCAGCAATACAAAAAAAATAGCTTTATTAAACCACTTTAATCAGCGCTGTTAAAATCATCCAGGCTTTATAAAATTATTTCAACTTACCGGTTCACAATTGAGTTTTGAGGTTCGGCAAACTGGGTCATGAGGAGCCTTTTTTTATAATACATTACCAAATCTTCTTACATTAAGGCATATTCGTGTACAAACAAGAATATATTTAAAAAGTGATTGTACAAACTACATCAAAATAATGTCTGATATTTTAATGTAATTTGCTGATAAAAGTCTAAAAAAAGTTTGAGTGTCTGCGACAAACTTTTCTGTATATGACCCATATAAAGTGTGGTTGGTTTTCCATCAAAATAAGAAACTAAAAGGTCGTTAGACGTGTCATACAAAATGGATAAAGATATTGAATTACTGTGCAGAAAGCTGCCTCTTTCAATAATGTTCATTGTTATTGAATAAAGTAGATATCTTCAAGAGCTTCAAGGCATTTTAAACCATCATTTGCAACATAAAAAGTGAAATGGATGACAAATGAAATTTGAAAAGGATCATTCACTTCATGAAACAGTAAAAAGACTGAAAGTTTTAGAGCTTATAGCTACTGCTGCTGCTTCAAAAAAAAAGAAATCAATCAGCATTATTGCTTTCTTCCTTTCCCTGTAAGAGACATTGCTTTGAAGAATATTAAAAATATGCCAAAGGATATTAACCAACCACATAAGATTGTATGAAATATTTACATTAATTGGATATCATATGAATGTAACAACCCATACAGGGAAATTAAATGTGTATCAGGGGAAGGCTGCATTGTTAAATATGACAATTTATCTTTATTTCCTCTATATAATTGCCTACAAATTGTTCTGGTGCATTGTGATCTGATTTTGCGTAGCAAAGTTAATTCCTCCTAACTAGCCTCAGACTGGCTGGCTCATATTGCACTTGATGCATTTTGCTTATTGAAAATATATTCACAGGTGGTCACATCAAATTACAGCTGTGTGGAATGCTCTTTAAAATGGTTTTTGATAGAAGCATTTTAATGTTGTAAAGGGAATAAGGAAACAAATCCAACAGGTAGACAGAATACTTAACTCTGTAAGCTACATACAGACTCTTTTGGTGAACACATGACTTTTCCAGATATTTAATCCGGAAAATGATTACCTTTTAAAGCTGATATCCTGAATAAATCAGTCTTCCTGTTGAATCAAGTCTGCCTAGAACCCCAAAGAACTTTTAATCAAAACTCTATTCAATGCTTGTTTGTTTTTGTAATCCATTTTGTTTTCTGAACTATGTTATTATGATAAATTTTTTAAAATGCATCTTATTGTGCATACTTTTAATTATTTATTTCAGCTTATAATGTTTAATCAAAAATGTCATAACTGGACCCTCCAGAGAAATGACAGACTTCTCTCTGATGTATACCAGACGTATCCAGTGCCTTTTTTGAGCTGCATTGGAGACCAACTCGATTACGTCATTTGCGATGCTTAAAGGGAATGGGCAGAGCTAAATAGATCTTTTGGCACGTTTTGCTTGTTTCAACTCTGATTGGTGGAATTTTCTGTACAGCATCGTGGGTAATGTAGTTTTCACCACATATTCCACTGTTGAAATAATGCAGGCTAACGGCTTCAATAAGCAAATCTTTAAAAGTTTATAAGAAAATGAATGGACAGAATGAGTTTTTACTTCCAGAACCCGACTGTTACACTCTATGGTCTGTGTAAAATCTGCCCCTTTATTACAATCGACTGCAAGCTTGCATTCAGATCTGCCTCATCCAATCAACAACTGATGGATAGAAAGACCCGCCCTACATTTTTATTCTTTTTCAGTAGGCCTAATTTATTTCACTCGGATCGTCAGATTGTTACTCATAATCAAAGCTCAAGATTGCCAAACTTAATCTTTCTCGTTAATCTTTTTTCTAGTTAGCTTATGTTTTGCAAACTAACCATTCAGTATGCTAGTTATTGAGTATAGCTAACATAGTATAGCATGCTAGCTTAGCCAACACCCTGAGCAAATCACAACAATCCTTACTGCTTTTGATCAGGTAGGCTAGTACAAACAGATTCAACAAGACGGAGTGAACTGTTCATGACGTTGGCAAAAACACTGTTTTAGCACGATCGTTGAGTGAAATGTAATTAAGGAGTTTTTCAGGATATAGGATATTCACATTTACACTACAAATGCGATTTGGTCACATGTTTTCAGCTGCTTCTGAATGTGGTTGAATGAACACAAACCATTTTTAACCCCATTTTCTAGACCTGTATTTAGCCCTACCGACTTTAGATCTCTGGAAACTGCTGTTAATACATGGTGTAAAGTATTTTTTTAGATGAACAATGGGGCAAGCTATGATTCTTTGTAATGGAAATGTAAGCTGTTCCACAAACAGAACATTAGCCCTATGCTCCTCAACCATTTAACATTGTGTGCCCTTAAAGAGGAAAATTATGTTTCCAAAAGTGTTGTTTTGGGTAATAACTTTCCTATGGCCCATTTCAAAATAATAAAGCTGATTTATTAGAAAAGGGCAAAGCAAAAGCAGAGCAGTTCTCTGTTGCTAGCCTTGTTCGTTTCCCTGAAGGTAGAATCTATTAAACACTTAGTTTTACCTCGCCCTTCATTTCATTAATAGGAGGCACAGATGCCGGGGTCTGCTCCAGTGAGATAGGATGGGTGGCAGGAATAGCAAAACTACATTAGGGATTACTGGCTTTGAGGAGGTCCACACCACTCAATCTCACATTCTCTCCACATGGCAGGAGAGAGTGATCAGTGGCACTTTTTGCAGAGCCAGCACCGGCCCCTGCTTGGGTAAAACTGGTGTCGTTATTTAAGCTGTTGGTGATTAATCACCGTCTCTATTAAAAAAGAGAGAGAGAGATAGAGAATCAAATCTCAGGAAAGAGAACTTAAATTATCTCACTGAAGCAGGTTCTTCCCTCTCAAGTATCAACTGCAGAGAAAATTACAGCTGCCATCATAGTCCGGACTCATTCTCTGTCTCTGCGTATGATATCATAGTCTCTGAGTATGATATTACAGGTTTGTCAGTCTGAAAGACAGCCGATGACAACATAAAATAACAATTGTGTCTCATTTACAACTGGTTCCTTATGGAGAAAATGGTTTGGTAATGTGAAAGCTCAATAAAAAAAGAAAAGAAAAGGAAAACATATTTTTAATATCTGTGCCTTCGAGATGTATTCTCTGTAATCATTGTGGTTTTGAAACCATTAAAAAAAAGAAACTGTGGCGTAACCATCAAGTAATAAAGTTAAAAAGTTAAATAAAATAATATTTTCCTTACATCCTGAATGCATGTATATCATTATCATTACTTTAAAAAAAAAAAAACAAGGTATTTAATATTTTTTTAAATCATTCTTATACCAAGGGGCTGTTAAATGTTTGATTGTGATTGGTTGGTTAAGTTCTATGGGGTGCGATTCTTTTTTGGGGGAATTCGCATGAGGGCTAAACATTTCCCCATGCAGATTTTGCAGCAGTTGATCACGCAGACTGACAAATTGACCAATAGAAAGCTGCTTTGTTTGAAAGCGACTTCTGTGTGTGAGCTGTGCTTTATATATTGCTACATGGACCTTTTGTTGCCCACAAAATTTGAGATGGTCCTAACTGCAGAACACAAGATCCTGGGGGCAGGGTTGGATCCAGATCCAACTCCTCCCACTTTATATACTTTGTTATATGTGACCCTGGACTACAAAACCAGTCATAAGTCACACTGGTATATTTGTGGCAATAGCCAACAATACACTGTATGGGTCAAAATTATTGATTTTTCCTTTATGCCAAAAATCATTAGGATATTAAGTAAAGATAAAAAAAAATTACCCTTTGACTGGTTTTGTGGTCACATATTACTAGGTATATTACTGCAACAATGGAGCCGCAAACGCCTAAGGAGGGAACAGATACGTTACGTCAGTAACTGACGAATGGGGGTTTCACTTAGAAGCCTATCATCTTCGAGATCATAGAAAACGCCCAATGGCGATGCAATGCCATGGGCCTGCGGAATTTGCATAGCGTAACTCCGCCCCACCTCCTGGGTATATAAGGAAGTACACTGGCAATATCGCATTATGTTACCTGCTGAGGAGCCAAGATCTGAACTGTTCCAGTGGTACAGCGGAGTGGCAGGGGGACGTAACCTCCTCAGGGAACGAGGGTTACATACGTAACCGAGACGTTCCCTTTTGTTCAGTCACTCCGAGTTACGTCAGTGACTGACGAATGGGGGTCCAATCTAATCAGGCCACTCGGCTGTCGTCCAGTGCCCTGCATAAGTGTGAGCTCCCTGTCGTAGACTAGTACGGATGAAGGACTCCCACTTAACACAGGAATACCCAGGTACACTGGGAAGCATGCCCGAAAGTGGCAGCACAGCCGAATCATCATCCTCAGAGGACTCTAGCCGACCTTGAGATGCGGCTACAACATCTCGTCGTCCTCTGGAGCGCCGAACGAAACACGCGGGCGGCAGGAGCCGGGGCCACTGTTTCAGTCCGGGCGCTCACGGGAGGCAGTGCGCTAGAGGGGGGCGTGGCCCGAGGAACTAGGAACTAGCATCGGGGCTTTGTTCCACACCGTCACCCTCAGGTCACCCTGGCCACCAGCCAAAGTACCGCCTCTCGTGGAGACCGTAGATTAGGGTGTGGCAGAGGGGACTCTTGCTCCTTGACGAAGTTCATTGAGTCTCGACAGCACCGAGATGGCCATGTCCCCGCAGTGGGAACATGACTCATCCACAAACGCTGCCTGAGCGTGCTGTAAGCCAAAACACGTCAGGCAATGATTGTGCCCATCAGAGGGTGGCAAAGACTGACCGCACCCAGAAGTGCACGGGCGAGACATCTTTAAAAAGACGAGCCGCTTGCGAGCTCTTTTGTGAGAGGAAACTCCGCAGTAGTGCTGAAGCGCCCAGGGAAACACACACCAGCTGTATGCAGACCACTGCACAGATCAGCAGGCAGGCAGTGTGCGATCGCTGGAACGCGCTGTAACACCCACACCGACTGGAGAGTTGTTCGTCTCGAAGAAGTTGACCAAACTCAGTATCAGGCTTGAGGAATGAAGAGATACTCTTGACTCCGAAGCAGAAACATAATGCGATATTGCCAGCGTACTTCCTTATATACCCACGAGGTGGAGGGGAGTTACGCTATGCAAATTCCGCAGGCCCATGGCACTGCATCGCCATTGGGCGTTTTCTAAGATCTCGAAGATGATAGGCTTTTAAGAGAAACCCCCATTCATCAGTCACTGACGTAACTCGGAGTGACTGAACGAAAGGGAACTTAACATACTTTTGAAAATCCAGCGTTTAGTTGATCCTGGTAACCGCTCATTGTCACAGTTGTAAACACGACGGCTTTTTTCTTCCATGAGGGAGTTTGGCGTAACAGCATTTGTTTCCAGGCGGACCATTAAAGAACATGACACACACACATCTCCCGGACATCCTGTAGAATTCAAACAACCAGATGACGACTTCAAAAATCCTGAAGTGTTCGTGGGGAGTCTGAGACTACACCTACCCCAACCCTAAACCTACCCCAACTCCACCCTCTGGATCTCGTGTTTTGCAGTGAGGAGCTACTGCAAAATTTGGTCTGTGACTGTATCTTAAGAATATTTGAGTAGCCTATACAACACATGGGATGCGACTGTGAATAATGAGAATTGGTTTAGCTCATCAATGTGAGACATAGGTTGAAACTGTAGCTGCAGTATGTCTCTGCTGTCAGATATGTGCATGTTTACTTCCTCTGACCTTTTCCTGGAATAGTTTAGCTGACAGGAAGTTTACATGCAACATTTCCACTTCAAAAAGGATTTATAGTGAAATTCAATTTTCTGCCTTCATTTTCACAATATAACATGGTTTTGACACAGCTGACCTTGCCTCTACTTTTCAATTTGAAAACAGTCCATTACAATGTTTCACGCTGGTACTCCATACTCCAAACTACAAATGAGACTGCTATTGTGTTTTACTGTTGATGTAGTTCCCTTTTATTACACAAAATTGCTGTAAATCTTAATAAAATTGAGACAGCATCATAACGTAATAGCTGTTTGAAGCTCATAGCATTATCATAACAGACCATAGCACCATTAAGCATAATTGTCTACATTTCCAGGCCTAGAAATGCTTTCTTTAATTCCTAATGTGATTTCTCATCTCTGTGGGGGATAACGTTTTAAGGAAATGTCTCCTCTTTTATTGACAGGAGAAATATTTTAGTTGGCTTCAAGGAATTAAGTTATTATGTAGAAGAGATTAGGAATGCAATCATTGTGGGCTTTGAGACAATTTTGCAGTGCTATTGTGAAGTAGCCTGTGGCGCATACACCCTCAAAAAGTATTTTGCATACTGACAGAAAAATATACTAAAACCATTGTGTGCATGCTATAAACTAAATTAAAATTTTTATTAAATATTATTACACATAAAATATTATATAAAATGCAAAGAGCATCAACAGCAAATAAGCATTTGCTGCATGTATTAAATTTTTTATATATATATATTTTATAAATATTTTACAGTAACTGTTTTCTATTTTAATATATATTTTAAAATGTACTTTATTCCTGTGTTGGCATTTATGCATAATAATAATAATAATAATAATTTACGTATCTTGTACAAGATACAAGAAAATAACACATACACAGCATCAATGTAGAACATAGATATACATACACACACAAATATATAGTGAGAAAAAAACAAAAAACAAATAAAAAATAAAAAAACAGCAGAACACTAAACAGAGCAGGGTTGGAAATACTGTAAGAAAATATATGTTTTTAGTTGAGATTTGAATGAGGATATAGTAGCAGTGTCACGCAGAGTAAGAGGGAGAGAATTCCAGAGTTTCGGAGCCACAGCACTGAATGATCTGCCACCCATAGTTGAAAGACAGAAACGAGGTACAGTAAGCAGTTTTAAGTCAGATGACCGGAGAGAACGAGGAGGAGAATAATAGTGCAGAAGTTTAGATAAATAATGTGGAGCAAGTCCATGAAGACATTTTTAAAGTTAACAATAGAATTTTATACTGAATGCGGACAGAAACAGGTAGCCAATGTAGATTATAGAACAAAGCGGTAATGTGATCAGATTTCTTGACTTGACTGATGACTCTGGCAGCAAAATGTTGTATATATTGTAGTGATTGTTCTAGTGGGCAGCCCAATAAGAAATGAATTACAGTAGTCAAGACAAGAGGTTATTAAGCATTAATAAGAGTTTCGGTATCTTTAGTGCTGAGAGCAGGTCGCAGTCGGGCAATATTACGAAGGTGGTAGAATGCAGTCTTGGTAATAGAACTTATGTGAGCTTGAAATGTAAGCGAAGAGTCAAATGTTACACTCAGATTTTTAACAGTGTGAGATGGAATTAATGTGGCCACATCAATAGGTAGACTCAATTCAGACTTTTTCAAAAGGGATGATGGACCAAAAACAGTAACCTCAGTTTTATCGTTATTAAATTTAAGGAAGTATCTATGTAACCAGATTTTAATGTCAGCAATACAGGTATTCAAAGAGTCCAGGGGAAGAGCAGAGACTGAGCGGCCTGATATGTAAATTTGCAAGTCATCAGCATAACAATGATAGCTGAGACCATGACTATGGATAATGTGACCAAGAGGTAACAGATAAATATTGAACAAAAGTGGTCCAAGAACAGAGCCTTGAGGAACACCCTGAGAGAGAGAACACGGAGAAGATTATGAATAGGAAGTTATGAATAGTAATAAAAAATTGTCTATCAGTGAGATATGATATAAACCAAGATAAAGCAATACCTGTGATGCCGATAGCTGATAGCCGAGAGGGAAGTATATGATGAGATATAGTGTCAAAGCCAGCTGTTAAGTCAAGCATGATGAGAACAGTAAGACAACCAGAATCAGCAGACATTAGCAGGTCATTAGTAATTTTTACCAAGACTGTTTCAGTGCTGTGGCCTGACCGAAAGCCAGATTGAAAGGGACAATCCATCATTACTCCAGTCTTCGGTGTCACGTGATCCTTTAGAAATCATTCTAATATGCTGATTTGCTGCTCAAGAAACATTTCTTATTATCATCAATGTAGAAAACAGTTGCTTAAAGGGTTAGTTCACCCAAAAATAAAAATTATCCCATAATTTACTCACCCTCAAGCCATCCAAGGTGTATTGAGGGTATGCACTGACGTCACTTTCCCGTCTGAACGCACCCTCAGCCGTGGCAAAAGAGCCTAGTGCATGAATTTGCCTATGAATGTTTTAAATACATAGGTCTAAATCCGGGAGATCACTTATATCAATATATATGTCTTATATGTTTTATCGTCATATCGACTCGTCCAGCCATAAAACTTGTATAGTTTTTTGTCAGTGTTTATTTAAAAACATCCAATTATGCAGAATATAAGATGGTAAATATTTAATTGATGAGTTGTCAATACAGTATATAACAAAACAATATACAGGGTATGATTTTACCCCAAAATTCAGCATATTGATAAAATGATAACTGCAAATCCATTGCTGCCTGGAGTCCAGTTGTTTCTGAATTGCAGCGACCCATTTGCTTCTCTTTTCTGCAGCTTTTCGTCAGTCTGTAAAAATATAGGTTTTTTACTTTTTACTTTTACTTAAGATATAAAAATATATCTTAAGTAAAAGTAAAAAGTAAAAAAAAAAACTAAAAGTAGCTAATTTAGGAGAAACTCTTAAAAATAATGGGCGTCCTAATTCACAAAGCATTTTAGCTCTAAAACTAGCTCCTAAATCTGTGAAATATTAGGAGTAGTCAAGAGGACTCCTAAGTCACTAAGACCAAATCACAAACAATCCTAATGGCTGTTGCGAACATTTCTCCCCTTTCTCTCTTCCACTTCGCTTCCTGTCTACTCACTGTCCTATCATAATAAAAAGGCAAAAATGCCAAAAATAATATTTATTTATTAAATTAGTAAATAAATAAATAAAAAAGGAAATAATGTCTGATTACCTGTAGCAGTTGTTTCATGAGTTTACAATTACAAATGATCGGATAGAGTAAAAGAGTAAAATAAGCCTATTTGACGTGCTGTCCGAGGGGATTGAGGGCTCCGAGCTCGGAATTTAGCCCAAACCCAGAGTTCTCCTCCAAATCCCCGGCTGGGCCGAGAGTGAGGAGTCGGAGTGGCGGAGGGATGCAGAAAGCTGTCGAGGTAACTAGGTGAGTCGGCTGTGTATACTGTATATACTTGAGCTGATTAGATAGTGCTCCTCCCGAACTTTATCTATAAAACATCATTTGTCGCTTGAATTCTGCAATCTCTCGAGATGAAGACATGTAAGAGGCTGACAATTAGCCGAACATATACTTGTTTAATTAGCGACACTTAGCCTACTTTTTAAAATCTTTATTTGATTATGGCAAACATTTTATTTTTAAATATTTATTTGAATATAGCAACATGATACCTCATTCTACAATATTTCTATCATTAAATCACTAACAGAGACCCCTCCCCTATCAGCCAATCACTGTGGTCATAGTTATAAAGCGTGATGACATCATCCATAGCAACGAGGTAAACCCCACACTTACTTTTAGCTCAAGACTTCTCATTATTCCTTAGTAAAAGTTGGTCTCAGCAGCTTTGGGAATAGGTTTTAAGAGAAAACACTTAACTAAGAACTGAAAAAAACCTTTTTGCCACTCAGTGGGCGTAACAGTGCCAACGATGACGTCACACGCATACCCTCTATATGATTTTCTTCTTTGAGCCAAACACAATCTGAGTTATATTAAAAAATATCCTGGCTTCTCCAAGCTTTATAATGGCAGTGAATGGTAACTTTTTTATTTTGGGGATTTTGAAGCCCAAAAAAGCACATCCATCCATCATAAAAAATAATCCATATGGCTCCAGGGGGGTTAACAGAGGCATTCTGAAGCAAATCGATGCATTTTTGTTAGAAAATAAACCTATAATTAAATATAATTATAACTTTAAAAAACTGTAATCACTAGCTGTCACGTGTTCAGTGTATTTTGATTCATGTTTGTATTTCTTTTCTAGTGTTTTACTGTCGGTCTGTTAATTAGTTCAGTTCTCCTCCGTTCTCTCCGTTTGTCACTATGTTTTCTAGTTGTTTGTTAGTTCTGTTTAGGTGTGTCTTGTTAATTAACTCCTCAGTTCTCCATCTATTTAAGCCCTGTGTTTTGTCCTGTACAGTTGTGTGTAGTCACTATATGCTTGCTTGGTTCTGTTTCACATCTAGAGGTTATTACCTGAATGTGTTTCTATGTTCTTGGAAAATAAAGTTAAGCTGCTGCAAGTAGATCCTCTTCCTCCTCGTCTCTGCAACCCACGGTAATGGTATTTTGAAGTGGGATGTACAAGAAATGTACTAGTAAGTAATGAACTGACAAACAAACAGCATTTTTCTTTCTTTTTGAATCAAAGGCCTAACCTGACCCTTGAATAATTAAATCCTTCAGGTTTTATAAATTCTCTGCTCAATTGTATCCTCATGTAAGGAGTCTGACTCTGTTTATTTGCTGTAATAGACTCCAGTAAGATCAAAGGCACCGCAGAATAAGGAGTTGTCAGAGTGCGGCACTTGGAGAAATTATCTCTTCATGGGTGTAGATTATTGGACAAGGCCTTAGGGGACATTAGCTTCATTTGCATCTCCGCCATCTCCAGCTGAGCATGTGCAAGGGAGGGGTTTGAATCTGTCCGGTTGGCAGTGTCATCTTATCAGACTTTAGCTCTGCAGTTGTTCAGAGGCCAAGAGTATGTTCCATATCAAATTCAGCATGGATGAACTGGATGGAATAGCAAAACACAGGAAGTTGTGATATGGGGAGACAGCCCAAGGGAATCCTCATTTATTGATAAGTAACAACTTCTAAGTTTGAAGTCCTGCTGTGAGCATATGTGTGTGGGTCAGTGTGAGGGGAGAAAAGGTTTGTTATACGATAAGTAGGGACCAGAATATCCTACAGACTTGGGACTGGCCTATCTAAACTTGGGCGGATACAGAACAACATTGAGCACCATAGAAACCACCTAGAAATGACAAGCTACCACATAGTGACACAGAAACAACTCAAAATGCTTTCATGTTGCAAAGCAATAGTCTCGTATAATCAGACTAAAGGCATGAGGTCTGGTCCAAATTGCAACTTGTTCTGCCCAATTACTGTAAAGTGACCAACCACAATTGTTTTTACATAATGTTTTAAGGTGGGTTTATCTGAAATAGATTATCCCACGATAATAAAACTAATGAAATAATTTAAATAATATTAGTTGTACAAAATTAAAATTCTGGCTGACTTGTTTAGCTAATAGTTCATTTTGATTTTTTTTAATAAATAAAAAACAACACAT
The DNA here is from genome assembly GCA_039654625.1 of Rhinogobio ventralis. Taxonomy (NCBI): domain Eukaryota; kingdom Metazoa; phylum Chordata; class Actinopteri; order Cypriniformes; family Gobionidae; genus Rhinogobio; species Rhinogobio ventralis. The sequence goes on along the minus strand of CM077202.1, from coordinate 23,745,395 downwards.
ACATATATATACTGTGCTTCAAATAATGGCACAACAGTGGAATTAGCCAAACTGTATACTGTATATACCAACACTGTATACACTCATGGCTGAAAAAGTGCTTTGAATTTAGATAGATAGATAGACAGGCAGACAGACAGACAGACAGACAGATATAGATACATGATTTTGTTTCCACACAAGATAATCTTCAGAAATTGCGTAAATCCAGCCAATCAGATTAGAGGTTGCTAACTTGCTAGCTTGAGAAAGTGATATCCAATTTTATGTGAATTATATGCATAAGATTGCTCAACCACCCACAACACCTTAAAGTTATGTCAGTTCAGTTTGCAGGGCAAGCACTTCTTATATTTCACTCAGAAAATGTACAGATTCATTGCTGTGCCTCAAGTGCTTTTGTTTATCTGAAGTTTTGTTTTCAGTGTTGTCTTTTCTGCCTCTGAGGATTGTTGCATGAGACTCAGACGTTCGGTTCATTTCATATTTACACTGGCATCCTGTACTGCTTGTTTAATCAGCCAATGTCATTTCTTTCCCCTAATCGTATCTTCTGTTCTGCCACTACATGCTCTGATGCTGGCGGCTGCCATCAGCAGCCACATCGCTTCCATCTCCAACTGTACTGACACACAAATAGCAAGGCACTGCTTGTCAGTACTAGCATTCTAATCTGTTTCCCATATTCCCCCTTCTAGTTCAATTCCCATTGGATATGTATCTATAAATCTGAAACGTCCCCCTCCAATTCCATCACCTCCAGGAGATCTATTTTCCCTATTTCCGCCTCAGCATCATCTTATCATGGCTCCTGCTCAGATAAGTCTACAATCCGCAATAATGGTTACAACACAGCTGAACACGCCGAACTTGCTTTGCACTTTTTATCCTTGGAGTGGCAGGCTCATGCAAACCAAGCTAACCTGGTCATGCTAACCGGCAAAAACTCTTGGCTTCCAAGCACTATTCAGAATCCTGCCTATTCCCCATGGATACAATCAAGCCCAGTCTTGTCTATTGTTGTCGTTGAAAACCGTTTCACTCAGAAATACAGATTACAGATGCAAAATGGGTTGCGAACAGTGTTTCATTCGCCAACGGCATACTGGCCTCCAGCAACTAATGAAATTGCAGCTCTGATCCTGCAGGTTTTGAAAAGGTGAGTCGTCCTTGTCAAGGGTTCAGCTCTTGTTTTTCCAGGTGCAACAAAGGTAATCACAGTCTTTTTGCGTCATCGTCTTGCGGGTATTAAAGCTCAGACCCTGGTGCTGACCAGTAACACTCACAGCTGGTTATTTAGTGGTGTTCTTTCATAAAAGCATATTGATTATAAAATAAGTACAAAGCAGTACAAGATTTAGATCAGTTACAGATCAGTGTTCTTTGCTGAGGATAGTTGATGCAGCAAGCAGGTCACCTAACATGGAATAACTCAAATAATTAATAATACTTTTGTTATGGATAATCACAACTACCCTGTTGTCTCAGCACTTTAATAAAGCAATAAGCCACTCACACAATGTGAAGCATAGTAAAATCACTGTAATGCATGGCCTGGAGTGGTTTATTACTTTTATTAAATGGCAACAAATGCACTTTACTACTACTATTAGTGCTAATTATTATATGATTACATATCACGTTGTAATTACTATATTAATGTTATTTAAATTGTATTATAATATTTTATTCTAATATATATATATATTAATGTTCAAGTGTGGAGTCAGTAAGGTTTTTTTAATACATTTATTCAGTAAGGATGGTTACAAACATTTTCTTCATCTTCAGATTTTCATCACTATTCATCAACAAATGATGAAAAAAAAAGTATCATGATTTTCACAAAAACATTAAGCAGCGTCATCGCAACTGTTTTCAACATTGATAATAATAAGAATTGATATTTGATCAGCATATTAGACAGCATATTTGATATCTGAAGGATCATGTGACACTGAAGTCTGAAGTAACAGCTGCTGAAAATTCTGGTTCCCCCTCGGTAGAAATCGCGTTCGTGGGGGCACTGCGGTGCGATCGAAAAGGGCACTTTCACTTTCAAAGGGGCAGGGGCTCAGCTGTCTGGAAACCGTCTTGCAGGGTCATAAAGGCTGTCAGGTGATTGTGCTTGTGGTCTCTGTGTTCTGAGCATTACAGCTGACAGAGTCGCTTTACGTTGGTCGGTGTTCTAATAAACACACGACAACTCTCCATTTCCGCTGCCTGATTGCTCTGCCAAAGCCAATGGAAATGACTGTCCGTCATAACAGAGATCAAAAAGAAAGTCAGCAAGCAAAACTAATGAAATAAATAAATCGTAAGAATTCTTGAAATTATATTGAATCCGTAAACAATAGCATTTGTTCTAATTTAACACAGGAAAAATATCTGTTTACCATTTTTCCAGAGTCACTTTTATTCAGACTAATGTCCGGTGGAGCACAGTTATTTCAGGATAATTATTTTGAATTCCGTCTGCAGTAAACCCTGGAATTGATTGGTACACCAACACTACAGCAAATACCTGTTCAGATGATTCATAATAGTACACAACGCTGGAGCGTGTAATGCTGAGTACAGGAGCACAATTCAAGACTTTTGTACATTTTCTGGCTCCAGAGGAAGGACACATATTTATCTATCAGACGGTGATGCTCATATCCTGTTTTCTCAAAGCAGCAGTGGCCTTCATCTTTCAATGAAGAAGGCAGAACTAAAATTAACAGCTGCTTGTTTTTATATTTCTCTCAGGCAGTAGAGGTAATCTACCGGTCAACGTGAAAGTTAAAGATGACGTCAACCCTAAAAATGTGTGGGAAAAAAAAATAGTTACTGCTCAGCATTACTGTCTGCAAAAGTATGAGTCTATCTGAGGATTTTTTTCGTTATTTCTTTTAAATTTCTGCACCTCCATTATTGGGATGTTATTTGCTGTTCTGCATGTGAAGAAAAACATGCATGATCTGCATGTTGTTAGGGATCTTCTGGTTTTGTTTAAAAACCAAAAGAGTGGGTTTGGCACGTTTTCCTTTTGACTTCTGTTCATAACATTTAGATCCATTTCTCCTCATTTCTACAGCCCAGCCGTGATACGTGTTTTTAAGATCACATTAAATTATCCTGTTGCACAACAAATATTTATTTTTTATTTTTTAAATCAGATCTGATCTGATCTGATCCTTTAGACTGAGATGAATCAACAAAAATCTGATTTAAACATATTTAAGCACTTACCAACAAAATGGTATTTCATGTGTTTTTTCATTCAGACTACAAAAAAGTTAAATAGGATATAGGCAAAAAAAGGTCAGATTTTTGTTGTCTGTGAACAAGTATTTAGGCAATGTGCTATGCAATGATACAGAAAGTTACAATGAAACTGACAAGCCGTAGACGAAAACGTGTTAAAGAACAAGTTAGCAGAAATGCTAAACCATTATCATTAAAGAGTCATAATAAGCTTGTACACAATTATCAACTTCAGAAACATCATAAAAACAATATACATAACTTATGCCTCAAAGAATTTTTATCATTAGAAATGGCAAAACCTCTCGTACTTCACCAAAAGAGACACTATTAGGTGGACTAAATGGAGTCTGGGAGATACAGGGCTGCATATGAAGCTGTGCCTCTCCAGCAGCACAGCAGGTGTAAAGCTGACAGACAACTGATTAATGATGCATAGTTTATTTCTGTCCATTAGCTCAGAGGAGAGCAGAAGGTTCAGCCTCTTAGACACCAGTGCTGGAAAGAAGCACAACTGTGTTAGAAGGTCCTGCATGGCCTTTCACTTGCCTCTGCACCCCTAGGGTATCTTCCTCCACTTCATCAAACACCTTTGGCCCCCCGTGGCTGGCCACTCATCTGTTGTCAAATTGAAGCAAAGAAAGTCTAGCTGACTATAGGTAATTCATTGCCCACCTAGAAGTCCCCTATATATATATATATATATATATATATATATATATATATATAGAAAGAGAGAGAGAGAGAGAGAGAGAGAGAGAGAGAGAGGACTTCTGGGTGGGCAATAATTATATATATATATATACACACAAATCAGGCATAACATTATAATGGAATGGTGAAGTGAAGAACACTGATTATCTCTTCAGCATATATTAAGCAGCAAGTGAACATCAAAGCAGAGCATCTCCAAAACTGCAGCTCTTTTGTAGGGTGTTCCCGGTCTGCAGTAGTCAGTATCTATCAAAAGTGGTCCAAGGAAGGAACAGTGGTGAACCGGCGACAGGGTCATGGGTGGCCAAGGCTCATTGATGCACGTGGGGAGTGAAGGCTGGCCCGTGTGGTCAGATCAAACAGACAAGCTACTGTAGCTCAAATTGTTCAAGAAGTTAATGCTGGTTCTGATAGAAAGGTGTCAGAATATACAGTGTGCAGTTTTTGCGTATGGGGCTGCATAGCCGCAGACCAGTCAGAGTGCCCATGCTGACCCCTGTCCACCGCCGAAAGCACCAACAGTAGGCACGTGAGCATCAGAACTGGACCACAGAGCAATGGAAGAATGTGGCCTGGTCTGATGAATCACATTTTCTTTTACATCACGTGGATGTCCGGGTGCGTGTGTGTCGCTTACCTGGGGAACACGTGGCACCAGGATGCACTATGGGAAGAAGGCAAGCCGGCGGAGGCAGTGTGATGCTTTGGGCAATGTTCTGCTGGCAAACCTTGGGTCCTGCCATCCATGTGGATGTTACTTTGACACGTACCACCTACCTAAGCATTGTTGAAGACTGTGAACAACTTTTCATGGAAACGGTATTCCCTGGTGGCTGTGGCCTCTTTCAGCAGGATAATGCGCCCTGCCACAAAGCAAAAATGGTTCAGGAATGGTTCAATGAGAATGAGTTTAAGGTGGTGACTTGGCATCCAAATTCCCCAGATTTCCATCCAATCAAGCATCTGTGGGATGTGCTGAACAAACAAGTCTGATCCATGGAGGCCCCACCTCGCAACTTACAGGACTTAAAGGATCTGCTGCTAACATCTTGGTGCCAGATACCACAGCACACCTTCAGGGGTCTAGTGGAGTCAATGCCTCAACGGGTCAGGGCTGTTTTGGCTGCAAAAGGGGGGTCAACAAAATATTAGGTCATAATTTTATGCCTGATCGGTATATATATATACATATACATATACATATACACAAACACACAGTATACACTCACCTAAAGGATTATTAGGAACACCTGTTCAATTTCTCATTAATGCAATTATCTAATCAACCAATCACATGGCAGTTGCTTCAATGCATTTAGGGGTGTGGTCCTGGTCAAGACAATCTCCTGAACTCCAAACTGAATGTCAGAATGGGAAAGAAAGGTGATTTAAGCAATTTTGAGCGTGGCATGGTTGTTGGTGCCAGACGGGCCGGTCTGAGTATTTCACAATCTGCTCAGTTACTGGGATTTTCACGCACAACCATTTCTAGAGTTTACAAAGAATGGTGTGAAAAGGGAAAAACATCCAGTATGCGGCAGTCCTGTGGGCGAAAATGCCTTGTTGATGCTAGAGGTCAGAGGAGAATGGGCCGAGGTATGCAGCAAAGCATTTGTAAAGCCACAACACGCACAACCTTGAGGCGGATGGGCTACAACAGCAGAAGACCCCACTGGGTACCACTCATCTCCGCTCAAATAGGAAAAAGAGGCTACAATTTGCACGAGCTCACAAAAAATTGGACAGTTGAAGACTGGAAAAATGTTGCCTGGTCTGATGAGTCTCGATTTCTGTTGAGACATTTAGATGGTAGAGTCAGAATTTGGCGTAAACAGAATGAGAACATGGATCCATCATGCCTTGTTACCACTGTGCAGGCTGGTGGTGGTGGTGTAATGGTGTGGGGGATGTTTTCTTGGCACACTTTAGGCCTCTTAGTGCCAATTGGGCATCGTTTAAATGCCACGGCCTACCTGAGCATTGTTTCTGACCATGTCCATCCCTTTATGACCACCATGTACCCATCCTCTGATGGCTACTTCCAGCAGGATAATGCACCATGTCACAAAGCTCGAATCATTTCAAATTGGTTTCTTGAACATGACAATGAGTTCACTGTACTAAAATGGCCCCCACAGTCACCAGATCTCAACCCAATAGAGCATCTTTGGGATGTGGTGGAACGGGAGCTTCGTGCCCTGGATGTGCATCCCACAAATCTCCATCAACTGCAAGATGCTATCCTATCAATATGGGCCAACATTTCTAAAGAATGCTTTCAGCACCTTGTTGAATCAATGCCACGTAGAATTAAGGCAGTTCTGAAGGCGAAAGGGGGTCAAACACAGTATTAGTATGGTGTTCCTAATAATCCTTTAGGTGAGTGTATATCGTTTGGAACCATTACTATTTTTAATGTTTTTGAAAGAAGACTCTTATGCTCATCAAGCCTGCATTTATTTGATCAAAAATACAGAAAAAACAGTAATATTGTGAAATATTATTACAATTTAAAATAATGGTTTTCTATTTTAATATACTTTAAAGTGTAAATTATTTCTGTGAAGCAAGCTAAATTTGAATCATTGAATCAGTGTCACATAATCATTCTAATATGCTGATTTGATACTCGGTTATTATCAATGTTAGAAACAAGTTGTGCTGTTTAATTTTTTATTTTTGGAACCTGTGATACTTTTTTTTAGGATTCACTGATGAATAAAAAGTTAAATAGAACAGTATTTATTCAAAATAGAAAAAAATTCTTACAATATAAATCTTTACTATCACTTTTTATCAATTTAACACATCCTTGCTGAATAAAATATAAATTTCTTTCAAAAAAAGAAAGAAAAAAAGTTTGTTTCTATTTTAAATAAATGCTGTTCTTTTTTTTACATTTCTTTATCCAAGAATCTTTTAAAAAGTATCATATGTTATAAAAATATATATATATTAAGCAGCACAACTGTTTCCAACACTGATGATAAATCAGCATATTAAAATGATTTCTGAAGGATCATGTGACACTGAAGACTGGAGTAATGGCTGATGAAAATTCAGCTTTGCATTACAGAAATAAATTACATTTTAAAGTATATTAAAATTGAAAACCATTTAAATTTTAATAATATTTCACAATATTACTGTTTTTTCTGTATTTTTGATCAAAGAAAAAATAGGCTTGATGAGCAAGAGACTTCTTTCAAAAACATAAAAAATATTATTGTTTACAAACTTTTGACCGGTACTGTATATTTATACATAAATACATAATCATTTGAATCCACCTTGGTAAGCTGTAGATTTAATTAGATAAACTCTCAAAATATGTCTATACGAAAATACATGTTCATCTAAAGGGAACATCAGTCAGTTTATTATTTCTATGCCTTATATATAAAGAGAGAAAATGTAGCTGCTGGATATTTTTGTTAATAAAAGTGTTCTTTCAAAATTAGATTGTGTATTTCATAATGTTCAATAAGACAGCTTATACGGCTGTCTTTGTTAAAGATAGCCTCAATTATTACATGTTATTGGAACTCAACTGTAAATTTCAAGTTATTGTATTGAGTAGTGTTTCATCTCAAAGAGGGGAAAAAAATAAAATAAGTCATATTGACTTTTGGGGGGATTTTTGTTATTTTTGGGGGTATCTTTTTTGGATCTTGACACTGGTGGTTACCAGCCTCTTTATTTGTATGGAAAACAGCAGCCTTTTCAGGGTTTATAACCCTGTCCCAAAAGCATAAAAGTGAAATTCTGCCTAAGTATTTTAGATCTGACATGAGCGAGTGTGAACTAGTGCTTTAAGTTTGTCTCTCTGGTGTGTCTGATTGAAATGTTTGCAAGAATCATAAGCTATGCAGTGAACAGGACACAAACAGAACAGGGGCATTTTCATGCCACTCATGCTAAATCTGAGAGATTATTACATGGACATTAGTTAGTCCTTCCCCCCTGCCTTCCTTGCAAATAGATTGGTCTTTTACATGTTGTCTAAAGGTCAAGTTATGTGAACGATGATTCGCACCTCCAGGTCCCCACCACACTTGACATCAAATTCATTACATTTACATTTAATCATTTAGCAAATGCTTTTATCCAAAGCGACTTACAAATGAGAAGAACAATAGAAGCAATCAAAACCAACAAGTGCATTGACTAGTCCCAGTTAGGTTTTTTTTAATAGGTATATATACAGGTGCTGGTCATATAATTAGAATATCATCAAAAAGTTGATTTATTTCACTAATTCCATTCAAAAAGTGAAACTTGTATATTATATTCATTCATTACACACAGACTGATATATTTCAAATGTTTATTTCTTTTAATTTTGATGATTATAACTGACAACTAAGGAAAATCCCAAATTCAGTATCTCAGAAAATTTGAATATTGTGAAAAGGTTCAATATTGAAGACACCTGGTGCCACACTCTAATCAGCTAATTAACTCAAAACACCTGCAAAGGCCTTTAAATGGTCTCTCAGTCTAGTTCTGTAGGCTACACAATCATGGGGAAGACTACTGACTTGACAGTTGTCCAAAAGACGACCATTGACACCTTGCACAAGGAGGGCAAGACACAAAAGGTCATTACAAAAGAGGCTGGCTGTTCACAGAGCTCTGTGTCCAAGCACATTAATAGAGAGGCGAAGGGAAGGAAAAGATGTGGTAGAAAAAAGTGTACAAGCAATAGGGATAACCGCACCCTGGAGAGGATTGTGAAACAAAACCCATTCAAAAATGTGGGGGATATTCACAAAGAGTGGACTGCAGCTGGAGTCAGTGCTTCGAGAACCACTACGCACAGACGTATGCAAGACATGGGTTTTATCTGTCGCATTCCTTGTGTCAAGCCACTCTTGAACAACAGACAGCGTCAGAAGCGTCTCGCCTGGGCTAAAGACAAAAAGGACTGGACTGCTGCTGAGTGGTCCAAAGTTATGTTCTCTGATGAAAGTAAATTTTGCATTCCCTTTGGAAATCAGGGTCCCAGAGTCTGGAGGAAGAGAGGAGACGCACACAATCCACGTTGCTTGAGGTCCAGTGTAAAGTTTCCACAGTCAGTTATGGTTTGGGGTGTCATCTGCTGGTGTTGGTCCACTGTGTTTTCTGAGGTCCAAGGTCAACGCAGCCGTATACCAGGAAGTTTTAGAGCACTTCATGCTTCCTGCTGCTGACCAACTTTATGGAGATGCAGATTTCATTTTCCAACAGGACTTGGCACCTGCACACAGTGCCAAAGCAACCAGTACCTGGTTTAAGGACCATGGTATCCCTGTTCTTAATTGGCCAGCAAACTCGCCTGACCTTAACCCCATAACCCCATATGTCTGAAGTAGTGATTTTAGATATAGGGATGCAGAGCCAGTGGTTGTTCTGTAGGCAAACATCAGTGCCTTGAATGTGATGTAAGCGGCAATTGGCAACCAGTGCAAGTTTATGAAGAGAGGTGTGATGTGTGCTCTTTTCGACTTGTTACAGATCACTCTTGCAGTTGCAGATGTTTGACTGCATGCTGGAAGGCCTGCCAAGAGAGCATTACAGTAGTCCAGTCTGGATAGAACAAGAGTTTGGACATGGAGTTGTGTAGCATGCTCCAATAGGAAGGACCTGATCTTCCTAATGTTAGATAAGGAAAATCTGCAGGACATGGCAGTTCTAGCAATGTGGTCTGTGAAGTTTAACTGATCATCGATCACAACTCCAAGGTTCCTGGCTGTCCTGGATGGAGTTATGGTTGACAAACCTAGCTGAATGGAGAAGTTGTAATTAAGTGTTGGGTTGGCCGAGACCACAAGCAATTCTTTCTTCTCAAGGTTGAGTTGAAGGTGGTGGTCCTTCATCCAGAAAGAAATATCTGTCAGGTAGGCTGAGATGCAAGCAGCTACCGTCAGATCATCTGGCTGAAATGAGAAGTAGAGTTGTGTGTCATCAGCATAGCAGTGATAAGAAAAAACATGTTTCTGAATGACGAAGATCCTAGTGATGACATGTTGATGGAGAAGAGAAATGGTCCAAGCACTGAGCCAGTAGCACCCCAGTAGCTAAATGTTGCGACTTAGACACCCGCACTCCTCCACGACGCCCTGAAGAACCTATTCATAAAATCCTTTCCCACTCTTTGGTCAGTTCTGCATAACTGCATCAAACCAACATCTTTAATGGTGTAATGGCCAAGAATTTACACAGATTTCAAACAGTTTTCATTTAAAAATGCACCTAAATGGAACATAATGTTGGGGTCTCAAGACACTGTATTTTTCAGTTTTGAGTTGAACTTTTTTGTATTATAGGGTGATTTTAAATTTAATACAATTTAAAAGGAACTAAACCCGTTGGTTCCATTAAATTAAAGGAAATAAATTTTTCTCTTTTGAGTTAAAATATATTTTTTCTCCAGCTAAGATGGACATCTTTCTCTAGCTAAAATCATAATCAGTTCCCCGTAAAAAAAACAAATAGGTTTGTTAATCATGGTTTGTTAATCATGATATACACTGTCATGCTTGAACATTGCAGCATGTTCTACAGATGTGGTCTGTTCACACTTGCTTTATTAAACCACTTTTCAAGTAAAAACCTGCTTTCACATCAACCAAACGGGCCAAATTTTCTGGCATGCATGAAAAAAACTGCACCATAGTTCAGAAAATGGTTGATGTCAAACGGGTCCATGCCAAAGTCCTAGTGTGAAAACCCCTAAAATAGCACTTTCCAAGTGTGATCAAAAAGATTGGGACTCTGAAGCTGAAACCTAATCTTGTTTCTTTTCGACAGAGAAGTATGTAAATCAGCGGATATCAGTGGCATCTCCACCTACTGCCTGTCTTCATTAAAGTCTACAAAAACCTGTTGGGGTTTTAGATTGAAGCTCGTTATGATTCAGCGAGTTCATTGGTACAAATCTGCGCTCATTTTACTTTTGCTAGCACATCTGTCACACACATCTCCACACCATCCTCAGGCTTGTGAACAGCTGGAAACAACTGTGAATCAAAGCTGAGCAGACTCCAGCGCTTACTCGTCCTTGATTTAGAAAGTGTGGCTCGTCTGTCAGTTTGACTGTAGCTTGAAGCAGGTAACCTGTGGCTTTGAATACAAATGCGGCCATATTTGCCAGTTCTGTTTAAACACCCCCCCCCCCCACCCCCTTCAGATGAATAATGGTACAGATGCATATGATTGCCTGTGTACTGCACTGAGTGCGCTGCTTGCATTTGTAAATTGTAAGACAAGAGCTGTGTTCTGAAACCTAGTGAGCTGCTTACACTGGCATCACAGGCACACTCCAGACATTCTTTTGAAGTCGGCATGAAACAGGAGTCTTTTTCTTTCAATTGTGACGTATCTGAGTAAAGCAGACAAAATGAATGAAACTGACAGTTTTACGCAAAATGTGTGTGTGTATATTTATGCTTATTAATGTATTTGCAACTCTCATGTCACCTGTATTGAAATAAATTGAGTTGAGTTGAGTCTCTTGTGCCGGCTTCATTACTTATCACACATGGACTTAAAATCTTAAACCCAAAAGTATGATAATATAAATAAATAATGAAACAATTATAATTATGTATTGTGCAAACATGGTTTATATATATTTTTAAAGTTTTAATGTCCCCTAATAAATATTTTTTTCTAAAGTTAGATACCTGGTTATCATGGAGACAACCATGACAGTGAAGATATTGAGAAAAGTAGTTTAACAGAAATCAACAAACTGGATATCAAGAGCCTAAATGTATAAAATGCTAAATGCATAAAAAAGACTCTATATATATTAATAAAACACAATATATATATTGAATTGAATGTCATATATTCTTATAAACTCACATAGGCAGCACTATCCCAGCCTTACTTGTGATTTGTGAATATTTTTATTAGGAAATTAATATTTTATTTCCACCACATTGCACAATGCATCATTTGAGATGTGGTAAAAATGACAATGTGGTGGGAAGTTTCATTAAAAAATACAGAACCAACACTGCCCCTTGTGGCAGTTCTGAAACTTTGAACTGAATTGATCTTAAAGACACTGGACCCTATCATACACCCAGCACAATGTGTTTTTGCTAGTTTCAGCCCGACGCAGTTATTTTCACGTCCAGCGCCACGTTGTTTAAATAGCAAATGCACTCGCACTCATCTGTTCACCCATGGGCGTGCTGGTCTGAAAAAGAGGTGTGTTCAGGCGCATTGTTGGGGCGTTGCTATTTTGAGGCAACTGAAAACGCTGCGCCATTGACCAACAAAAACCTGGTCTGAAGTCAATGGCGCAGTATTTAAAAGGCAGGAGCACAATGTGCGTACACTCTGCTTATTACACACACAGGGATGCACAGCAGCATTTTTAAATATTAAAAATAAAAGGATTCCTCTCTGGAGAAGCGTTTTTACATTGATCTGTATTGTATAAAGTACTATGGAAATGACTTCACTTATACTGAAAAGAAAAAAAAACTACAGATTAATTGTGCATTAACTGCCAATCTTGCATTACCTGTAGCAACAAGTGTTTGCATTTGCATTCGAATAATTATAGGCTTCAGCAATGGTGTGTGTTCTCAAGAACGACATGACAGTCTGCGATAAGTTCAGGGAAGTTAATCTTTTGATAGAGATGAATGGGTGGAACGGGCCGTTCTCGGCCGTCGCTGCTCTTATTCACATGGCTCAGGATTCATCCAGGCTCAACATTTGTTCCGTTTAGTTTTGTGCAGCAGGGGAATCGATACCCATGGGCCCGAACAAATCACTCTTGAGCTCATCACCACTGAGGATCATTTAGCACTGTCACATAGGCATACATGGACACACACAGGCACCGTGAAGCGCATCTTCCTGTATAGCTTACACATACCCCTTGCTGAAGAATGTGGGGAGGAAAGCTATCTTGTAGGGACTCTGAAAAGGCTGCGGCTCTTAGCAGGATGAAACATGGGAATAGCCACAAAGTGGTGTTGCGGTAGCAAGCTCGGTCTGAGGTAGAGATTAATAGGAGAGGGAGAGAGGAACATTACGAGCAGTCAGGGATAAATGGCCGAAGCTTGTATGTGCTGTAAACTTTATTAATCTGCCTCACCTGCACAAAAAAAAGCAGCCCTGCAAACAGCCGTTCGTCAGTGGTGAGCCGTATCTCCTCTCGGGGAGCAATCCAGGGAATCAGCTATGCACGCAACAGTGTTCCTCTTTTGGAAGGTCAAGTTATTACTTCCAGAGGGCACGTAATGTGGAGGAGCACTTAACGGTCAATAGGGGGGAAGTACTACCTGCAATGAGAACATGTTCAGGGCAGGCTGAATAAGGCACCTCATGTGTAATCCCCGTAGGAGCACAGAGGCAGTAGGGTATTAAGATGAAGAGCTGGAATTAGAATGAATGCAACACATTAGTGAGACACAAGAGCTCTTAGAGTGGATCTTCAAGGAAGAAAAGTGGGGTAATTCCTCTCAAGAGCATTTAACATTTGAACCACCTCTAGTTCGAGAGAAACGCTTGACTCTCCAATAAAAACAAATGAGGGGACAGGTAGGAAACTTTGAGGTGGTCACAGGTCAATGTGGAAAAACAGAGGGAGATCTTGCTGAGGAAAAACAACTCAGACTAGCCTAAGATTGTTTGGTAGTTTTAAGGCTGTGATACCCCAAACCAATGATCGGCCAATGTCGAGCAGTCGTTGAGCGTCTGTTGACCAAGTTTTTACAGTGGGTTCCGCACCGATGCCATTTGTCGGATCACCAACAGAGGCTTTTTGGTCGACTGAGCATGTTGAATCAGCATCAGAGCCATTGAAGAGAGAGACCAACTCTGATTGGTTGTGCAGCTTAGCGAACTAGTGCTCAAGAAGAAAAACTAAAGTGACGAAAGCAAGCTGATGACAAAGTCAAGTGGCTCCTCTAATTTTACAACTTTATCTCATCTGAGCATTGCAATATGCAAATATTTTCATAATAACATGGCCGTCTGGAATACAGAAAGTGGAGTTCAAATACGGTGATCCTCTTTTGAAGGGTCAAGTTTCTACTTCCAGAGGGCATGTAATGTGGAGGAGCACTTAATGGTCAATAGGGGGGAAGTGTTACCTGTGATTAGAATATGTTCAGGGCAGGCTGGATGAGGCTTTTTCTGTGTAATCCCCCATAGAATTGCAGAGACAGTGGGTTTATTAATAAGATGAAGAGGTAGAATTAGAATGAATGTAGCTCTTAGAGTGGATCTTCAAGGAAGGAAAGTGGGGTAAATCCTCTTAAGAGCATTTAACATTTGAACTAGCTCTAGTTCTGGGAAGAGACGCTTGACCAATAAGAACAACTGAGGTGACAGGTGGGAAAAGTAAATTTTGTAGTGGTCACAGGTCAGTGTGGTAAAATGGAGGGAAATCGTGCTGAGAAAAACAGCTCAGACTAGTCTAAGGAGGTTTGTTGGTGTCCTGTCTGGACAGGTTTGACAGTTTTAAGGACATGACACAACAAGTCACGGCTAGTGTCAGGCCGTTGTTGAGTGTCTGTCAGCCCAGTTTTAACGGTATATTCCGCATCATTGTCAATAATCAGATCACCATCAGTGCAGAGCAGTTTTGGCCAATTATGCATGTTGAATCATTGACAACATCGGTAAAAACAGATCACTCTGGTTGGCTGTTCAGCTAAGCCAGACTACTTTCTTTCCATTTTTATACATTTTTATTTATGTCCCTCAAAAAATATAAATAAAAAATATATATAAATTTTAAAAACATGCTCATGATACAGTAGTCATTATATGAATGAACTGCATCTGAATGTATTTTTGATTTAATACAGTGTTTCTCAACTCCAATCCTCGGGACCCACCTCCCAGAATGTTTCCGATGTCTCCTTTTTTAAAACACTAACAAGCTGATAAGTTGAATAAAGTATATTAATTAGTGAGACATCTATAATACAGAACTAATAGACATAGATTAATAGTCACCAAACCGCAGATTTGATTTCATGGGTTCTTTAATTATTTTGGAATGCTTGTAAAAGAGGGTAGGACCCCAGATTACTGCTTCTGTTCTATATAGCTACAAATGCACTAAATGCAGTTTCATCTATCACTGCTCTGAAATTGAGCTTGCCAGTGTTCCAAATACTTCAGCTAGCTGAACTCAATAATTCGACAATTTAATGATCTTTGTAAAAATGTAAATGTACTTGACCACTTTAATACAGAAATCAGTAGAAGCGCTGCAGAGGATTTTCTTAAGACAACATTAACATTTAGAACAAACAAAGTTAAAGGAAAAGGAAAGCAGCAATCACATTTATATTTTGCACCAGCATGGCTAGCAGCAGGACTTAATTTGTGCCAGAACAATCCAGATCCTGCAGCTACAGAATTGGATCTGGAATATATTTTAGTGGACCCCCTATCATTCGCCTAATACCATGATCTGTACATATACTGTGTTTTTAGTGAATTGCTATACCGTTGCTAAGTAGTTTATGATTAGCTATTTACACTTTAAAGGGTCATGAAACCCTAACCATTTTTTTTTAGATATTAACAGATATTTACAGTTTGCACGTCATTGAAAACAATAATAGGACTCATTATGTTTATGTTTTATTATTAAAGGCAGAGTATAGGTGATTTGATTAAAAAAAAAAGTTTGCTATGCTATCCTGATAAAATGTTCATCCAATCATAGACCTTGTTCCTAGGGCTACGATAGGATGTCCTACCTGCCTTTTAACGTGTTTTTACATACCTCCGCGCACCCTGTTCACGCAGACATCATAAATCATCAGCACGTTTCATGCTATGCATATGCTTTGCGAGCAACGTTTGCATTTTCTCCATTATGGGATCAGAACTGAGTTTGACTACAAACACACAGAAAATATGACTGTAACAATATTTAATTTGTAACAACATGCGGCACGCGCATGAGAGAGGTTTCTGTGCGGAACACCACGATGAGTTTAACAACATCTGGAACGCGGATCACAGTTCATATTCCGGACCGGAGCAAGCGTGTTTCAGCTCTGTGTTTAATTGGTTGTTTTCTCCCCTCTTCCCATCCTCTACAATCCCACTTTTTCACAGCTTTACACCTTTTTTGACCTTTTTCGAAGCTGAGGTGTAAACAATCAGGCTAAAACAGGGGGGGCTGTTTAATTAATGACACTTTAATTACATTATAATTACTCAAATAAGTACTGAGTAATATTAATAACTATGTAATAATAATACTACATGTACTAACTATATAGTTACGGTAAGGGTTAGGGTTTGTTTTAGGGTTAGGGTTAGTTACTTGTAATTATGCATAATTTACTGTTATTACTATAGTAAGTACATGTAGTAACATGTAACTACGTCACCTTAAAATAAAGTGTTGCCGATTAGTGTTAGAATGCACCAATAATAGTAATGTTGCCTAGCAAAATTTTCCCAAAAAAATGAATAAATACATTTAAAAAAAACTTTAACATTTAACATGGCAAAGAGGTCATCAGGGAAAGTCTTCACCACTGTATAGAAATGATGTCAATGCACCTGTTAATGTTTTTTTTGTTGTTTTTTTTTCAAGTGATTTCAGTTAATTCCCCCACCAACATGTCATATCCGTCACTGCTCCTTGTTCTGGGACCCCATAATTTACAAATTAAGCATGGCTAGCTGTCATTCTACACTGAACTCAATTACACCTTAGAGGTGACGAGTCATGTCACTTACTAAAGCTAATACACGGCTGAATGACTCCAAAGAGCTTAACCACTGCTTTTTAAGGGAAATATCAGTGGAAAGTACCGTGTGTTAACAAGAATATTGCATGTTAATTGTGCCTGCAAATTAAGGACCTTACACATATTTTTTCACATTTCTAAGCTGAACTGGAAACTAGTGTGAAAAGAAGTCTTTATATAGTTCACATTAGACCAGGACGTAGACTTAAATAGGTCATTTAATCACAATCTACTATGTGTTGAAGTAATTCCAACTTAAGTTTGGGTGGGACAGTCCCTTATAATATAAAAATTTTTTTTAATAATAAATAATATATCAAATACACTTTTCACAACCATGAACTATGATATGCTAATGGTTATGATTAAGAAATTGAATATTATTGTATTTTATGATACAGCTGTTGCTGTTTTATTAAACAAAAATTGGTAGCACTTTATTTTACAGTCCTGTTCCGCATGTACATATGCTTATTATAGCAATTACAATAACTGAGTTATAACTAGGTACTAACCCTGAACCTACCCCTAAACATAACCTTAACCCATGTAAGTAAGTTAGGGTGGTCCACAATGTAATGTAAAAAATTAAATGATTAAAACTTTGCATGGTACCCCTTAGTTCTTTTACCCTTCTTATATCAATGACTCCTGCCAAGTTTTATTGAATTTGAATGGAGTTCAGAGGTTGCTCAAGATGAAAATGTTTTTTTTTTTTAATAATAATAAAGTTATAATATTAACTTTACAATTACATAATCATATTTCTACTCCAATTCATTTTTTGAAATATAAACATTTAAATGGTGGCTGTCATAAAACTTGCCAGATTAATTCAAACATGCATTAAATATTGAAGAACATTAAAAATTGTAATGAATATGTAATATGGTGCATATATTTAGCAAAATGCTCCTCTCTAGAGTTAATTTTTCTAGCTGACTAACGAGTTTATGGACACCGGATATGGTTTTTCTGAGGTAAATGTGACGTTACGTGACGTTGTTTACAAGCTGTTTTACTGATGTCTTTCCACGGTTCAAACACTGATTGAGCGATTACATGAGACATGATACGTATTTCGGTAAGTTGCACTCTATCTTTTAACACTTTCAGATGCTCATTCATGTTTATTTCACGCTGTAACTGGTATTAAAGCGGAGGAGATTATCAGTTCATGTGCCGCTTCTCTTGAGCTGAGCCAGAGCAATCTCACGCCACAGCGCCAAAACGGTATTTATTATAATTTCGTAATAAAATGGAGGTAAAAAAAAATCTGAGACTTTGTTTCATATCAATAGTAACAAAGCACAAAGATTATAGTGATTTATTGTATGGTAGGCACGCTACAATGTTCCTTTCATTCATCAACTGAAAACAGGATGACTAATCGGGAATTAAAATCGGCAAATCAATATTTTTTTACCCAGCCCTACTGGTTAGTGTGGTAATTCCCGAAAACTTGCTTTTATTATCTAATCAAGTAAATTATTCAATTATTAAATGAGTATCAATTTCATATATTTTTATTTCATATGCAAGCAATCCCAAGAATTGCAACCGATAAATGGCTTATAGGTCTAGTTTCGGAATCACTGATTGGCATGAAACTGCCAACATCCTGCCAAGTACTGTCTGTGTTCTTCCACCAGCATAAAGTTCTAACATAAAGACTGTTAGAGAGAGTGCAAGGTTTGCAGTCAGAGAGGTTTTGGAGGTATGGAACAAGGTGCGTATTCCAACTACAATTGAACGAAATGCGATTGAGAAGCTGAAGAAGTTGTTTGATTCATGGGGAAAGCTGAAGAAAAATTCCAAAAGAGACACTGTAGTGCAGACAACAAATAAAACAGTTTTTCAGGCTGAGATCGACAAGCTGTTTGACATTGTGCACGCTGATGCCATGACTCTGATTAAAATTGCAGTAGATCAATTATTTTTGACTGATCAATGCACAACCAGGAAGGGCTACATGACTGGTGTGGACAATGAGCTGGCTGAAAAAGAAGAATGCAGTAACAAACGCAGGATCATGGAACAAGAACTACACCGTTGAGAGGATGAATGTAAGAAACATAACATGTCATATAGTATCATCAGCTTCACTCCACTTGTCTGATGCTGAAATGTCAGCTGATGAGTTAGGAGAATTTTCTCCACCATCCTCTGTGAATAAAGAGAAATCTGTGAAGAAAGAGAAACGACCTGTAAACATAATTTCACCACAACTAGCATCTGCACTTGATCGAACCAATGTTAGTGATCGCGATGCTACTTACCTCATTGCAGCCACAGCTCAGAGTCTTGGTCACAACATTGCAAATTTCAATATTAGTCATGCCTCAATTCACAGAGCCAGAATTGCTAACTGCACAACGGCCGTTGATAGACTAAAGGACCAATTCAGTTCACATGATGTCCCACTGACCGTGCATTGGGATGGCAAGCTTCTTCCTGACATAAGTGGGCATGCGACTGTCAACAGATTGCCTGTCCTTGTGTCAGGACATGGAATTGAGCAACTCCTTGGTGTTCCGAAGCTAAACCATGGCACTGGTGAAGAAACCAGCAATGCTGTAATCTATCAACTGAAGGAATGGGGAATGGTGGACAGGGACAGCCATGTGTTTTGATACAACGGCATTGAATACTGGCTGTCGTGCAGGTGCTTGCTCTCTAATTGAGAACAAACTCGATAAAGACCTGTTGTCACTTGCCTGTCGCCACCATGTACATGAAATCATTCATGATCCAGCGCTGCAAGAAATTCTGACAGCTCACAGTGACTGGAGACTAGAAGCACTGACATTTACAAAAGCTGCACTACTATCCTGCAGCCAAACACGTGACTACTATTGGGAATTACTTGAACTGACCGTCATCTTTCTGGGTGATACTCCACCTTGTGGCATACGAATGATGACACCAGGTGCCATCCATCAGGCTAGATGGATGACAAATACATTGTACACTATGAAAGTATGGATGTTCCGGTACCAGTACCGACTAACAGCACGGGAGGAGAAGGCACTGCGGGATGTCAGCTTATTCGCCACTCTGGTGTATACTAAGGCCTGGACAATTTGTCAAAGTGCTACTGCAGCTCCATCCAACGATCTATGTCTTCTCAAGTCTCTTGTAAAGTATAAGTTAATCAATGAAGGTATCTCCACATCAGCATCCAATGCTCTCTCCAGGCACCTGTGGTACATCAGCGAAGAACTCATAGCATTGGCCTTCTTCGACAGTAACACCGATAATGCAACAAAAAGAAAGATGGTCGATTTGCTCCAAGATCCTGGGCCGAATGAACCACCAAAATGAATACAAGTGGAGCTGAAGTAAGTTGACTGAAAACAGCTGGAGGATTTCGTGTCTGTCAACACGATGAACTTCTTCGAAATACTTACCATGTTTGCCTACCACGTTTCTCACACAAGTTGATGAGTGATCAGTGGGAACATGATGAAGGATTCCAGAAAGCAAAGCAGTGTGCTGAGAGCCTCAGAGTAGTGAATGATGTTGCAGAGAGAGGTGTAGCGGGTAGATATTCTTTGAAAATAATTTCAAATAAAAAACCCTTTCGGCATTCAGGGTGCACTGCGAGAGGGGAAGAAGCAGAGTGCGGTGAAAGTGTTTTCCATTTTGAGGTACCACTGGGTTTGATTATTGTACAAGTGAAAAGTTTATAACTTTTACATTGAAGGGGTTCGTGTCCAAGTGAGTTTGAAAGAACACTCAAAGACTATTTTCTTTTTTTTTTTTTGTAATTATTTAAACTGAAGTAACACTTCCTTACAAGGAAGAAAAATATACACAGAAAGTAAATACTGTTTCATTTTTGTACTTACCTTCAGTGTACCCTTTTTGGTTGACAGTTGTCAGGGAGTAGGGGCGTCCTTACCTACTTTATTAGACCAGGGGAGGGAGGAGTATATTCGACTGGGTCTCACATATATTTTTACTTCAGGAAGCCATCTTGTGACATTACTTTAACTGAAGCCTACCCTTGTCGGTCTGTAGAGTGCATATCAATAAAGTAGGACACAACATATACATTAGTATATAACAAGACTAAAAGCACTGAAAGCAGGGACTAAGATCCTCTCGTTATTCAGTCTTCCAGGGCAGCGCTAACAAATTTTCCCTACAAGATGGGCTAAATACCCCGTTACAGAGGCGTCAAACTTATCCAAGATTTTAACCTGTCAATCACCAGAAACAAAGGGCAGAAGCAGTACCTACTTCAAGTTTTTTCTCAGCACAGATCACAGTTTCCGGAGGTTAAGAAGTCTCTGCTGCTGAGTGGACAGAACTCAGACGATACACAGTAAACAATAAACAAATTAAACAACTATAGAATATATATTTAAAAACACTAGTACTGCTACGTCTAGTGTTAATCTAGTATACCATAGATTAGACAGTCAAACGGAGACACATGGCGCTTGCGATGATTTGAAACTTTTTTAATTGAATTAAAAATGTTCTTGCTCCATCTTCATTCTCCAGCAGTTAATTACTTTAAAGTGTTGTTTTCTAATACATATTGCATTTTCTGACTACTTTTCTGATGTGTTTAACTTTCTTCTTTACCTTCCAAGAACTGGAACAACGGAAATAAACAAAACTCGAGAGCACTGAGCAACCTCTAAATGTTAATCAATTAAACCAATATTTTGCAGCATAATTCCAATAGGGCTAAGTAACAAACTGAGAGGGTACCATGGTTGAAATTACAACTTTCATTTTTGTGGACCAAGTACACATACTGTAAAATAAAGTGTAACCTAAAATTAGTCGCTTGTGGATGTGCATTACAGTGATTTTACCACAGTTGAAGGCACAGATGGCTTATTGATTTAATAAAATTGGTATAGAGAGCAACCAGACACATTTAATACACTGAAGCAGATCAAATCCAGTCAGCCTACCATGAAAAATTTCCACAAGCCTTTCACAAAACTCGATTTCAAGGTATGATAAAGGTTACAGGAATACAACTTCACTATCATGTACAAGAAAAAAAGGCACACAAATGAAAATGTCTTAAAACAGCCCAGTGATAATCCAAGTGACTATGAGGTCATGGGACAGCCATTGATCCAATACATTGCAGACTAAAAACTGGGCATTCAGTCAAAAATATCAGTGTGTTAAGTGAGATCTTTAGCGACAAACCCACAGTGGATGAAGACATTCTGATTAAAGAAGAAAAGCAGTCACCCATGAACATATCTTCTCTACACAGTGGCCTCTCAGACACTGGCAAAAAGTAGTTTTCTAGTGCTCGAATTACTCTTATGCTCTCTGTACCAACTGAAATCAAACTGAACTGGATGAATAGCCAACAATATCTAGTACTAGTACACTACCCATGATTTGAATCAAATCTGCTTTTGCATGGTCACTACAACCACTACCGTTACCATGAACCTTGACCAGGCAATTCCCAATCCATCCACACAGTCATATCAGACAAGCGTGGTACACTGCTGATAAGCCACACCATTTATGCTTCAAGGACTTTTGTTGCACCATGGGATTTCATTTACCTTACCAGTAGCTCCACAACCAATGGGCTTGCTTAAAAAAAGTCAGCAAAGCAAAACAACCCAAGAAGCAGAAATGGGAAAATACTTCAAAATATTCCAAGCGAGAAAACGCTTGACTGATTATTTAAGTTGTAAAATGTCATGATGTACGAATACTGAAAAAATAGGTTTTTTAATTTTTATGACTATTTATGAACTAATAATTAGTGCAGAAAATACTTTTTAACCTCAAAAATAATGATAAAGATGTTTACCCTCTCACACACGCATATATTCAAGATGCAAGGAAAATGCATTAATTTTACTTGAAGATGCAGTCACATTAGCAAAATTTATGCTCATTGTCAAATAGTGATGTGAAGCACAGATCACACAGAAGTCATTTTCAAATGAAGCTTTCTGACAATCAATGTAGCAAATTCACAAAGGGAAAAGTTTCGCCCTCTAGCACAATTCCCTATCATGTAGATTCCTATTAAAATTGCTCGATTTTGACCACAAAAAATCTGCAGAACAACAGTACATGTGACCGCACATTTAGACATTAAAGGGATAGTTCACCCAAAATTAAAATTCTGTCATTAATTACCCACTCTTATGTCATTCCAAACCTGTAAGTCTTTCATTCATCTTCCGAACACAAATCTCTTTATTAACTTTTTGAAGCGTCAAAGTGGTATCTTCATTTGTGTCCCGAAAATGAACAAAAAGTTTTTCATTTTGGGGTGAGCTATCCCTTTAAATTTCATCAAATTTGAACTTTTCTTGAAAATGCTATAAAAAATATTCAAAACCACATGATAAGAAACTGTCACAAACTGCTCTGAAAATCCATAATCGTAATCCATATGACAGGCAAGGGTGAAAACCACAGGGAAGGCAATCCAAAACAGGGTAAAAACCACGGGTAAACAGGGGAAATCAGGAAATCGGGCATAAGGTCAGAACCAAAGCACAGGAATCAAGAGAGAGACCACTCAGAAATGCACTGTTACACATACAAGACTTTGCAATGAGTTACTGAATAAACAGGGCTTATGTAGGCAGAGTTAGCAAGGGTAAAACATAGAAGTGATCAAAAATAAAAAAATAATGAGTCCAGGCAACTGGTTATGGGAAGTGTTTTTCATGATGGGAAAGCCAAGGAGAGGAGAGAAATGAGTCCAGGCAATGTGTTATGGGAAGTGTAGTTCATGATGGGAATGTCAAGCATTGCCCTCTTGTGGAAATCAAGGACATTCCAGCTGGTGGATGTAACACTAACATAAATAAGAAAAAGAGGCTTGCCTGAATATTTGGTTCATCACAGTGATTACAGCATCATGTAGACAAAAGATAAATGGATCCTCACTGTGTGACACCATTGAGTGGCATTCTGACCCCAAACAAACGTAAACAAACTTAACCCCCGTCCAGCTGGTTTGAGAAGAAAATGGACATAAAGCAAAACATGTGGAACTTCTGCAACAGTGTTAGGAAGAATTTTCCAAACATTGATTTCCATTCTAGAAAGACTACATGTTCTTTATTTTATTTTTATTTTTTGAAAAAGGTATCTACTTTGATTTGAATTAAACAAATTTAGATAACATTTTATTAAACATTTTCACTCCATGATTTCTTTTTTTTTTATCTCCATTTGTTTATTAAATCTACATTCATTTAAAGTACATTAAGCTTTGGTATTAATTTGACTGGTAGTGTGTACATCTGCATAACTGATAACCTAAAACAAATCTATCACCCTACACCTAGAGTTTTTCAACATCAGAATGTCAAGTTCTCAATCCTGCATTACTGTCTTTGTTAAAGTTTTCAAACATTCACATTAATTCTAAACTGATGGAGTCACAAACTCAGTAACACATTTAGTTTACTAACTGCCTGGCTTTTCACTGAATAAAAACGTACACTGTGAGTATGTATTTGTTTTGCTTACGCAGTTAAAACTTATTTTGCTTTGTTTGATTGACAGTATACTGTACAGCATAATACAGCACAATGATTCATACATGCGTTTCAGAATTGTAACATATAAGAGTCATAGTCATGTAACTTAAAGTTGCACTGGGTATTTTTCTTTACACAAAGAAATAAAAAGTCCTTTGAAAATTTTTTTAAATTAGATGTACTCAAATGACGTTTCTAACTTTTTATCAGTACTGTAGGGCACAAGCCCCGCATCAAAAAAGTGTGCCCCTATTTTGATACTTTTTGGATATAAATGGATGTAAATCATCTTTACCTGCAGTAAAGAGTCATTCACACGCTCTAAACAAAAATGGTGCTAAAATAGCACTAAAAGTGGTTCATTGGCTTTATATAGCCATTATATAGCACTCACAGGGGGGCCTTGAGATGATAGTAAATGACTGAAAACTTTACTTACAGAATGCTTCAATCACAAAACATCAAGATATAGCCTAATTATTTTGACTACATAAATAACACAAAAAAGTTAATATATGAATATAGCCTTTTTATTGAAGTTTGTGACAATTCCGGTATATAACTGACTTGACAAACGCCTCCTACTGTCGAGCCTCTTATCAGTTTACATTCATTCAAAGACTACAGCCAATCACCATGTCTTAGCTTTCTCTCATCCTCCAATTGTACTCCTCCTTCCACATAATTTAAACTGCAACTGACAGCTCTCAGTATCCAAACTGTCTTATTGTATCCCACCACCACCACCCCATTCTCCTCAGATTTGAGATATGTTACTCCACTCTTATATGTTTGATATGAATGGTAATTTACTACAATGGCAAAAGCTGTTTTGAATCACTTTTATGCTTTTCTGAAGTCAAAAACTCTTGTGTGGGGGTTCTAGAATATTTATATTTATAGGGGGGTAAAAAGGTTTTTAATCCTTTGCCTAACTAAACTAAGAGACTAAGAGAGAGTTAGAGAACCTTTAAAGAACTACAGTGCATCCGGAAAGTATTCACAGCACTTCACTTTTTCCACATTTTGTTATGTTACAGCCTTATTCCAAAATTGATTAAATTCATTATTTTTTTCCTCAATTCTACAAACAATACCCCATAAGGACAATGTGAAACAAGTTTGTTTGAAATCTTTGCAAATGTATTAAAAATAAAAAACGGGGAAAAAACACATGTACATAAGTATTCACAGTCTTTGCCACGACACTCAAAATTGAGCTCAGGTGCATTCTGTTTCCACTGATCATCCTTGAGATGTTTCTACTATTTGATTGGAGTCCACCTGTGGTAAATTCAGTTGATTGGACATGATTTGGAAAGGCACACACCTGTCTATAAGGTCCCACAGTTAACATTGCATGTCAGAGCACAAACCAAGCCATGAAGTCCAAGGAATTGTCTGTAGACCTCCGAGAAAGGATTGTATCGGGGCACAGATCTGGGGAAGGGTACAGAAAAATTTCTGCAGCATTGAAGGTCCAGCTGAGCACAGTGACCTTCATCATCCATAAATGGAAGAAGTTTGGAACCACCAGGACTCTTCCTAGAGCTGGCCGCCCGGCCAAACTGAGCGATCAGGGAAGAAGGGCCTTAGTCAGGGAGGTGACCAAGAACCTGATGGTCACTCTGATAGAGCTCCAGCGTTTCTCTGTGGCGAGAGGAGAACCTTCCAGAAGTACAACCATCTCTGCAGCACTCCACCAATCAGGCCTGTATGGCAGAGTGGCCAGATGGCACATGACAGCCCACCTGGAGTTTGCAAAAAAGCACCTGAAGGACTCTCAGACCATGAGAAACTAAATTCTCTGGTTGAAACAAAGATCAAACTCTTTGGCCTGAATGGCAAGCATCATGTCTGGAGGAAACCAGGCACCGCTCATCACTTGGCCAATACCATCCCTACAGTGAAGCATGGTGGTGGCAGCATCATGCTGTGGGGATGTTTTTTAGTGGCAGGAACTGGGAGACTTGTCAGGATCGAGGGAAAGATGAATGCAGCAATGTACAGAGACATGCTTGATGAAAACCTGCTCCAGAGCGCTCTGGACCTCAGACTGGGGCGAAGGTTCATCTTCCAACAGGACAACGACCCTAAGCACACAGCAAAGATAACCAAGGAGTGGCTACGGGACAACTCTGTGAATGTCCTTGAGTGGCCCAGCCAGAGCCCAGACATGAACCCGATTGAACATCTCTGGAGAGATCTGAAAATGGCTGTGCACCGACGCTCCCCATCCAACCTGATGGTGCTTGAGAGGTCCTGCAAAGAAGAATGGGAGAAATTGCCCAAAAATAGGTGTGCTAAGCTTGTAGCATTATACTCAAAAAGACTTGAGGCTGTAATCGGTGCCAAAGGTGCTTCAACAAAGTATTGAGCAAAGGCAGTGATTACTTATGTACAAGCGATTTTTGTGTTTTTTTATTTTTTATAAATTTGCAAATATTTTAGACAAACTTCTTTTATGTTGTCATTATGGGGTATTGTTTGTAGAATAGAGGGAAAAAATATGAATTTAATCAATTTTGGAATAAGGCTGTAACATAACAAAATGTGGAAAAAGTGAAGCGCTGTGAATAATTTCCGGATGCACTGTATACAGGGGCTATATAGCAGTGGTTCCCAACCAGAGTTCACAGGGTGTGCGCAAGAGTTTATATGCTTTGAGGTCAAACATGGATACGAAAAACCTTTCAGTATAATTTCTAGGAATGCTCTAAATGATCGGCCACAATTACTTCCTTTGATTCTATACGTGGTCTCTCAGCTTGCCGAACACATAAACCGATCACATTTTAAAGACGCAAAAGACGCAAGCTTGCTCACACCAGCTGTGAGAGCTGCGGCAAAAATGAAAAGATCAGCAGCGGCTGCGTCTCCGGGCTCAATAATAACGCAGTGAAAAGGTGTGTATGGTTCAAACTACTTAAAAAAATCCAGAATTTTTCCACTCTCTTCTGAACTCTTTCCCTCACACAATAGGGGGGGGGGGGGGGGGGGGATTATTTTCTTACCCCATTGGCAGATAATTTTGCTTGTTTACACTTTTTTCATGGACAAAAGGTTGGGAACCACTGCTATATAGCACCTTAACCTCCCCAAAGAGCCGCTGATGAACTGCTAAAAAAACCACACTGGTTCTTTATATGGTAGCAGTGCTATATAGCACCTCAACCACCCCAAAGAACCATTAAAGAACCGCTGAAGAACCAAATTTTTTGTGTGTGCAAGCTATACACGCAATAATGAGACATTTGCAAGTTTTGTTTCCTACAGTGGAATGTTGGTAAATATCCACCTCATCCAGCGCTCTTTCTGTTTTATGTCTCATAAAATATCCTGTTACTGTTTCGGTGTAAGAAACTACTGTTTTAAATGCGTGAGTGAAGTGTCCTATACAGAATTGCGACTCTCAGGTTGGTATATGATAATCTTCATTGACATATAAGGATTTATCAGTAATATTTTACTGTGGCTCATGCTCCAGTCATGTCAGTAGAAAAATTTACCTCATGGGGGTAGATCACATGACAAGCAAAATTGCTTTATGCCCGTTAATGTAGACTTTTCGCTTATGACATTTGTTAAATGTTGCTTTTGTGTGATGCTACATCAGGTTGAAACATAAGTACAAGACGACTGACATATCGACTAGTGCAACAAATTAAATATTACAGTGTGCACCTTTAATTCCATTGATTCGCTATGCTAATATCCTCAATATTTGCATCAAATCTGTCACATTTTCAATTTTCACATCTTGCATCTGGAGATTTTCAAAAGTGTGTGAATGTCAGCTTAATGTCTTGCTAGAACATTATGTGGTTTTCTACTTTTTTGTAATTTATTAATTTCAACTTGCAACGAATACAGGGGGGGAATTAACTAGGAAGTAATCTCACCTGCTGATAGTGATGATTATTTGCATGCTCTGTCGTTTTAGCACCCAGTTGAAGGATTCAAACAAATATATATTCATGTATTAATAGATTTAAATACAAATTGCATAAGATGAACCTATGGTATAAAGAACATAATTGAAATCAATTCGTTTTTAATTAATATATTAATAATGATGCATACAAATATTTATATTATACTAAATATAATATAGTTTATACTAAAATATCTTAGTAAAATGATATTATACTTCTTAATGAATTTCATTCAATGACAAAATTATTTAATAATACTTTTATTGTTGTGGGCATAATACAAATGCATTACAATTATAACCGTAATTCTTGTTATATCATATTTAAAAACACATTTTCAAAATGATTTATTTTAAATGTACAAAAATAAGCAAGTTGTTTCAATGCATAGAATCTCAGTACTTTGAATGTTTGTAACAGAAATAACGACACTGTGTGGCTGAAAAGACATGACAACTACTCTCAACGCGACGCTCACACGGGTTGCCAGATTGAGGACATGTAACAGTAATGAGCCCAATGGACAATGGAAGCCAAATAGACTTACACAGTGTAAGTTGATTAATTGATGTATCTTTGTTTTAATATGCTCCTATTCATATGATGAGGCTTTTTAGGTCAGGTAGAATCTGCAATCTCTGACCACTTTGTTCACTGGCTTCCATGGCTGCAATAAGCTGTGTTTTTCAGCAACTGGCAACCGGGGTAAAATACTATTGGGTAAATTGGCAGTGGGTGGAATCACACAGAACAAAACAAAAACAGACATTCCGACACATAACACACATTTCAAAGTAAAATAACTGGCTGTAGCATTGAACTTAGCATGTTTCCTATATCTACAAAAATGCTTTACAGTCACAAAAATGACATCAGCACCTTTAAAGGGGACATAACATGATAATCGGACTTTTTCCGTGTTTAAGCGCTATAATCGGGTCCCCGGTGCACAAAATTTGAAAAAGGACAACCCAGTAACTTTGTTTTGATAAGCCTTTCTCTGCAAGCACAAGAAAAAACGGGCCGCTGACATTTCTTTCCCCTTCTGAGGTAGGAAGGGGATCTTATTATAATATTACCACCCCTTAATCTGCACGTTTCCACCCACGGCCGCTATTTTGTTTTCGCAAGCGACAACGGTGAACAAGACCCTTGTGTGTATTTGACAGTTTAAACGCAACAAAAAAATGTGAAAGATAAGTTACTCAGGAGACTTGACATCTGTCAGCCAGTTGTCTGTGTGTGTGTGTGCTTCAAATAAGTGCGCTCAGAAAACTATCCATTAGACGTTTAATCTAATATAAACGCGGGGAAATAATACACTTTAATGATGAAAGAAGAACTATGCTGTCTGTGAGAGTGATTGTGATATAGATGATAATCAAAACCAAGCAGATGTCTTGTTAGTATTTGGCAGAGAATCCAATTGAGGCAGGAACTCTGTGGAGAGGGGGTGGCACGCAGCAGCTCATTTGCATTTAAAGGCACATGCACGAAAACAGCCTGTTCTTGACTGTAGTCAGAAATGGGTATTTACAACATGGCTTTATAAATGATCTGTGAGGTATTTTAAGCTGGAACTTTACAGACACATTCTGGGGACACCTGAGACTTAAATTACATCTTGTAAAATGGGCATAATAGGTTCCCTTAAATGATTAAGTGGTCAGCTCTAATAATGTGTTGCTAATGTTTCACAAACCATGTTCTCGTTCTCCATCTAAAAGTCAGACAGCTGCCTTCTAAAAATTGGCATCCTTAGAAACACTTTGAACATGATATAAAATCAGTGGAGAAAAGCCCCACCCTGCACATTGATGGGATTGGTTACATGTGACGGTAGGAAATGGGCTGTCTTTGGTACACTGCTGTTTTAAGGAGAAAATACTCAACAATGGTGTTGACTGATGATGTGGTTTGTCTTAAAGCATATTAAAAACACCACATAGACCTATAAAAAAACTTGATATTCACCTCACTGGGTCTTTAAAAAATGAAGAGTTCAGATGCAAAAGCCGCTAAACGCTACCTCCATCAAAAATTAGATAAGTTAATGATATTGAGCGAATGCTCTCCGCACATAGTATACGTTTATCAAATACTTTCATTTTAAATCTGCTAAATCACAGCGTCAGCCCATTCAGAAATACCAGTTTGTTGGCAGAGACCTCTAAACGCTGACCTTTGTAAGCAAAATCCTCTAAGTCCACAGAAACCATGAATCGAATCATATGATTTCAAGATGAATGATGCTGTGCGAAAGAGCTGTCTTTCATTTGCCAAGCTTCCATCGTTACAGTTGCAATGACAGGATTTTGCGACTGCGAGCAGCAAGTAAACACAACAGTGTTCCTTGTGCTTCTGTAAAACTCTGACAGAAACGGATGTGGCAGTCACTTTGCATCACAGCTCCCTCTAATGTGTGGATCAGTTTCTTCATTGTTACATTTTTAATTCTGCTTTCATCATTTGCAATGTTTCCAGTTGCATCTTTAGTGATTTTGCAACTGTTTACTATGTATTTTTGTCCAAATGGACTTAGAGGTTTTTGCAACAAAAAAAAAGCACACATGGACTTAGCTGGTTCTGCAGCAAAAGACAGTTAAATACCCATGAATTGACTAAAGTGACATTTTTTAAATTAACGCATTTCAATAACTGACTAATAACCTTTTCATTGCCATTAAAGAGAAATTACTGAACCTAAACATAGGAGCCTGCTAAAAAAATGCAAATTAAAAAGAAAATATATCAGATGGACTTAGAGGTTTTTGCATCTTAACTCTTCAAATGTACTTCTACTTCCAAATAGCACAAACAATCCAAAAGTGGACAGGAGACTCATAGCTAGTATCGTGCACAATAGGAAAATAATAATCATGTTAATGATGTAGTGGAAAGAGAAGAAAGCCATGTATCAAATAAGATACAGTTCAAATATGTTTGAAATATATTTACACTTTTCCAAGTGTGGTCAATTAAAATTTTCTACCCGTGACAGATGGTCTTACAGCCATGATGAAAACAAAATATCTCAGAGCTGCCGGAGTGCAAAAAATGATAAATGGAAAGCGGTATTTGTAAAATTCCCCTATTTGCAATGAACTGTTTCAAATACATTTCAAGTCATTTCATGAAGATTATATACGTCTTATATCCTCTCTCCTCTGTGAGTTCATGCTGCTGCTTTTTGATGCAGCTCAGGTGCCAGGCGGCTCGATTCTCACTTAGTTTTTCCTGCTTTCAAGCCGCTCTCCTTGGAGCGTGACGGGAACGCATCTGATGTTGAAATAATCCATTACATTTGATCCTTCACGCTGTGCCGTTCGTTGTGTCGGAAAATTTTACAGTACTTTCCAACTGTATGTTCGGCCCAAAGGACATCAAAAGGAACGTCAGACAAGCAAGAATATGTATCACTGTCAAGAAACCATTTCTCAACTCCTCCGGGACCGTTTTTATGCCTACACTGCAGACATGGCAACCTCTGCGTATTTTATATTCAAATCAGGGCATCTCTGGTTTTAACTGTGAAGTATGGGAGTATTATAGTGTGTGCAAATGCATCTTTCCTACATTAATATGGTGCCTTAGTTAATCTCCCCACATCTGGCACACCATAAGGCGGTGCGCACCCGACAATGTGTTAGCTTTGCTCAAGTGGCTCTGGGCTGTGATTAATTGAACCTCAGTGAGAGGGTCCGGGCTCCGCTAATGTAGTCTTCATCACCTCAGCCGCACAACTTGGCCCCTAAACTGAAATGTCAACGCCCAACCGCCCAGCCACCCACAGATTAAAAAACATTTTCATTCAGCCAACAGGACAATGTGTATAAAACTAGTTTTTCATACTGTCAGAGGTGAAATAGTGAGGCTTAACTTAGTCAGACGGTTATTATTGCAAAATAAACTGAGTCCGGGTAATCAGGAACTGTTTATTTTGCAATGGTAGAATTATGCTTCCTCCATTACAACAGAGAAAACAATCTGCTTATCAACAAGACAAACACTGCAACTATATATATATATAGCCATGCAATATTCCCCCAGTATCAGCACTGGAACCATTTCACCGTTTGTATTACTCCGCTTGCAACATTTCTCAAAGAGAGTGTCATGGCGGACAAGCAAACCACCATAATTTTACAAATACTACTGTTATTGTGTCACAGAATGTAGTTTTAAGAGTTTTTTAGGTGAACATGTAAAATATGTGACTTATAAACAGCGCGTATTTGACTATTTTTTTAGACATGTTCGAAGATTAAGATTAAGCTCCAGACCGCCAGCGGCCGCTCAGCACTCATCTACCCACGAGAACAGCTTTATCTCGACCAGTCCTTCGAGAATTTGCCGCTGGCTCTTATGTACATAGTTTAAATATGAGGTGGGCTATTATTCATGTTGGGTATATCAAGCAGGCAATCTTTGGTCTTATTATTCTGGTAGGCCTACTTTTTCCAGAGCAAATCGATTTGGCCAAGGGCAGAGTTAAGTTTCATAACTTTATTTAACTATGCCTACTAGCGCTGCTTTTGTACTGAACTGTTTGCTTGTGTTTATTTCCTATTGTACAAACTTTTATAACGGCTAATATTTTTTATTTAAATATTATTCTGTTTTGATTTCGACTTCAGTGAAAGATAGCGTCATTATTACACAGTTAGATGGCAGCAAAGACTGTCTTTACGAGCAAGTCAGTAGCAAAGACTTTTATATTGAAAGGGACTTAAGGTTGCAAATAATAAGACTTGCATGGGAAATCCCCTTAACTGTTAAACGGACAAAGACAAAGATATTGATTTCCTTAGCGGACATTCGAATCGATTTTGTGATTATGAATATAAGATTGACCTGAAAAATATCAGCTAGGTGCAGTTAATGCACTCGCTTAGTCGATCACTCTCTCATAATACTCTACTCTACATAATACAATAAGCTTCAATGAAGCGACTCAGTGTTCCTTCGTTACTAGTTCTAAAGTGCCATTTTAGAATTAGTAATGAAGGCTTGGTCACAACTGTCAACCTGTGGACACTCCGTTGTTTTATGGACTATTTTAAGTTTTAATTAGGAATGCACCATTTATGAAAATTCCGTCCGATACCACTAAAAGCCGAGTGGTTTTTGTAATAGATAAGTAATAAATGGCTGATATTAAAATGGTTGTTAGTTTACATAAATAAATAAGTAAAAGTAAATATAGTCATCACATTGTAATGTACAGTATTAAAAAAAAAAATATTAATTTTGATATTGGCTAAAGATTACATTTAAATATAAATTAATTTATTATTGAATAATAAAATACTGATCATTTGTAAAAAAAAATAATATGCTATATGATTACAAAGGTCTAAATGTAAAAATGAAACGATAATCTTGGTTTAAATTAGAAGGGGAAAAAATCCCAGATTTTATGTGTTCTTCAATTGCTCCAAAAGTGGATGTAAGTGGAATATTCTGACATGCAAGTATGTACTTTTCAATTTTTGGACCAGCACTAGTTTAAATGTCCCTCTTTCACAATTTTTTTTTTCTTTCCACTTTTAAAAAATAATTAGCACCATGTATCTTCTCACACACTGGAAACTTTAAATATATTTAAAGTACATATTTCACAACTAAATGCATGCAATGTCTCATCTGTGCTAAAGGCAGCCATTTTCTGTTTGTCACCTCTCAGATTGTGTGTGACAGGGTTTCTAAGTGGCAGCTCTACACCATTTTTCACACAATATCTCAATAACACTTTGTGAAATATGCAATTAAGTTTTCTTACATGCAATAAACTTAGATTTGTCGCCATGGTGCTGATGGGAGCAATTTTAGAGTCTGCCTCTCTGTGGGCTCAGTTGGCTTCATGCAAAAGTAGTCAAACACTTGAGAAAACCTGATAACCATCATCTCTACAAGCAGGTCAAGTGGAAGCCTGTGTGATTAGAGATGCTTCCAACAGTTATGGCATGTGCACGTTTGGTTGACTGACCTGCACACTGACTGAGCATGTTGGGAGAAAAGCCTGCAGGTGGGTCCGTCCTGTCTCACAGCCCAATGTTCACATTCTGTATATATACTCAAAGCTATTGAAGTGTATTTATTTGCTGCACTTTGGGATTTGATGCAAAAGATTGAAAAATGTTTTAACTCAAACTATCAGTTTTTGGTTTGAACAAACCATAACAAAAAGTATTTAACTTTGATGCAACTGTCATGACTCTTTATAATGAATCATTCAAAAAAAGACTCAAAATAGTTTGAATTGCTTTGACCTCCACTACTGAATCTACATCTCACACAACTTACTGAAAAGCTTGGTTACACTTTATTTGAAGGTGTCATTGTTACAGTGTAATTATATAAGTACAGAGGAAAATTAATTAACTACACATACTTACTTAGGGTTAGGGTTTGGTTTAGGGTTAGTTGGATGTAATTAGGCATAATTTACTGTTATTACTGTGGCAACTACATGTAACATATGTAACGTGTAACAAAGACACTGTAAAATAAAGAGTTACCAAAAGCTTTTCTTTACTTTCACCCATGAAAATAAGTCCAAAATAATAACAAGAAAGCACTTTTTTGCGCACATTCAATTTACCACAAATTACTCTTATGAGCTTGTTCTTTTTAATGAATCGTTCAAAAGACAAAAAGGCTGCATCCGAATATGCCTACTTCCCTATTGTTTACAGTATTAGGCAAAAAACTGTATATGAAATAGTATGTCCGAATTCACAGTCAGGGTAGTAACTAGAGGGGAGAAAGCTGGTGATGATTATCATGACCAAAACAGGAATAGATATAAACTGACCTAATCTCCATTATCTTGTTTATACTTAAAATGGACTCCATAATGTCACCATAATGCCCATAATGAAGGTTGCGTTGTTTATTTCCATAAATGTGTTTGCGAGTTCAGCTCTTGTGGGCAGGACGCATGCTTTATGAGGTGGCAAATAAAGCAGAGAGACTTTGCTGCAGCTAGTAAAAAGGGCCAGTAGCTGTGTCATATAACCAGAACATGGAGGTGGTGATTACAGCCTCATTGGGCTGTTAGCAGGAATGGGCCAGCCATATTTAGGGAGCCATAAAACAGAGGCAGGCTGACAGCTTTACAGCATGTGGTAATGCTTAATGGAAGCTCTCCTCCACAGGCTTATTACAGTAAAAACATACACCTCACAGGTGATGCAGCCAAATAAACGCTCTTTCAACTTCTCTTTCAGTTTTCAGAAAGCTAAAAAGAATAAGGCATCAACATAACATGTATACTTTCATATGCCAAAATGTTCTTTTTGACAACACATTCCTATTGTTGTTTACAAGAAAATGGTGAGCAAGTTCGAGAAACTTTTTTACATCATCTTTACCCTTTTGCATCATCTCAAACCACCCCCTGAAGTGGATTAAATGATCAGATTTTTAAATCCATCCCAAGCAACTTACAAATGTGACTCTGGACCACAAAACCAGTCATAAGGGTAAATTTTTTAAATCGATTTATACGTAATCTGAAAGCTGACTAACTAAGCTTTCCATTGATGTATGGTTTGTTAGGATAGTTGGTCGAGATACAGCTATTTGAAACTCTGGAATCTGAGGGTGCAAAATAATCTAAAGGTATTTTTAGATTAGTTTTTTTCTGAGTGACACACAAAAGTAAAGACTCATAACTCCAAAACTATAGCAGGGAGAGTCAAAAGGTAGGTATCGTTTGATAGAACAGTTTTTAACAATTTTAGAAAATATAAATTACATTACAATTGGACATTCTCATGCTGAGAAACTGCTGATAAAACAAACAAATATATTTATATATTATATATTTTATTATAATATTACATATCTTTCTTATTTGACATGCAATAATTTAGGAAGGCAATAAGATTTTTTTTTGATGATGATGATGATGAAGTTCTCCTATATGTGAGCTGCATCTGGATAAAATTTTGTGGTGATAGCATAAAGTAATCAAAAGTTTTAGAGTCATTTAGAACAAAGGTAGCCTTTTTGTTTAGCCCTTGGCACCCCCTAATGGACATTTTTTTAAAATCGTTCTTCATTGAGAAACATCTCGTGGTTGACGCAAGGGGTTGTGTTGATTTTAATGGGCTCATTTTAATCGCAAGAATCTGCTTTAAATAACAATTTTCTATGATCTGTGCATGTTTCAAAAAGTTTCATAAGTAAAAATGCCACTTGAAATCTACGAAAATGTTCTGGAGAGTGATTTTGTGCCTCTCTGTGACGGTACCATGAGCCGTCGCTCATTTACCGATCGTAAGCTTCTGGTCGGGGTCAGGTGTAAACAGGGCCCTGGTCACTTAATGCATTTTCTCTGATCAGATTTCTGTGACCGTTTACATATGTATTTAGCGTCGTCCATTTCAATCCACTTGATCCAATCTTAATACCAGGTGTAAACAGGCCCTAGATTTAATTTCATTTCATAGATCTCATCATTCCTATAAACTCCATAGTTGAACCAGAAATGAAAATTACGTCATCTACTCAACCTCATGCTGGATTTGTTTGAATTGTGTCCCAATTCAGAGGCTGCATCATTCGAAGGCCGCATTTGAAGGCCGATTGAGTCACAGCGGCGCAGCGAAGGCTGTCCCAATGCGAAGTCTCCTTCAAATGCAGCCTTTGTTTCCTGTGAAATGAAGGATACAACAGATGGATGCTTTTGCGTCCTTGCCTACCCCAGAATTCATTACACGCCAGAGAGAAATTGCAGAATTAGGCCTACATTTTTAAGAATGTTTGGCTTCCTGTCCTCAGTGGAGCATGAAACTCAACTCCAGCTCAAATTTTCTCCCCTGGACTATACAATTATACAATTCTCCCCAAACTATACAATTAAAGGGGGGGCTTGGTGAAGGAGGGAGGTCAGAACAATTGTCAAATTGAGTGTTTATACGCCCTTCGTGTTGTGATTTGGTGGGATTATACGAACATGCTCCTCCCGAACTATCATTTGGAACTCAATTTAACGGTTTATACAGATCTCTCACTTTCTCTCTCTAAACTTCTTGACTGGCTGTCTCATTCCCGGTAGGACCAGTCAAGGGTGAGAGCAACTCAACTGGGTCATTACCCTTTGGCCCACAACAGCACACACCAGACACAGATAAGTCTGGGCCAGCAGAAGCGTGAAATGCTGTTCAGATATCACTCATTCCACAATACAATCACACACTTTCTATCTCAGAGCGTTGGAAGCAAATCATGGAAGAAAATGAAAATTCTGTAATAATTTACTCATGTCGTTTTAAACCCGCATGAATTTCTCTTTATCTTTGAAATACAAAAGGTGAAATTTTGCAGAATGTCCTGCTTTTCCCAAAAGCATTGTAAGAGTAATCATAGAAACTATACTTTTTCTGTCATGCACAGAGGTAAATTGGACATTGCGGATCACCTTCAGCTAAGACACTGCAAAAGCTCTTTACGTATGTTTTACGTATGCAGACTGACATTTTATTTGTTATGGACATGACATTTCAAGCGGTGACGGCTCATGTCATTATTACACATGATGTTTTAGAAAATCATATTAATTATGAGAATACATATAGAATTTGTTCTTTTTGTGCTCCTCGATGACCTGTTCTTCTCTTTATCAAAGTGTGTTAATACCGCCAGCAAATGTGCTGCATTTACATACATTCTGCAATAAAGACAGCAATCCTCAAAAACTAGCCTCTACAGCTTTAGCTAAAAACATTCCATACTGTTTTTTTCACAGATGTCGGATCAGTTAATCAGTATCAAGCTGCTGCCAGATGCTGTGATGCAAATGACAGTCTTTATTTCCAATGTGTTGCCGGAAAAATGATTTCGGCCCTCATCCTCAATATTACTCTCCAACATAGTCCAAACCCAATCTCTAAATTAGTGGTTCTGGTAGCTATTGTAAGGGAGCACAGGATGGGAGACTTCTGTAGTTCTGTCGAATGTTGTTCATATTGGAATATTCTGTGTTGCGTTAAAAGGAAGAATCATTTGTTTTGTGTGTGGTTTCTTCTACTCCGCCTTTTTTCCTTATGGTGTACGCTCAAACACAAACACATTCTCGTGTGCACGCCAGATTCAAACAAGAGAGGACAAGATTTTGAGTGAATAACGACTTAAATTTCTTTCACAAAAAGCAATCAAATTTCCTAAGAATACAATAAAATGGTGCATATGGATCCTCTTATCCCTCATTGTGTTTCTCGGTTTTGGAGCTACAGTACATATTTTATATTTATGAGAGTAAATATAATTATGATATTGCATAATTTATTTATTGATTGATTTACTGTGGGATATTATGGTAGCCATGTTTGTATAGTTGAAATGTATGTATTTTTGTAACACAGAAAGTACAGAAAATGACAATGTAGGTCTACTTATACTAAAAGTGCATTCAGATTTTTTTCCACCGTAAAAAAATATAAAGCTGAAAGATAATACAGTAAATGTATCAAAACCATTTGAAAGTATCAGCTATTAATAACTGTAAATAATGTTAGTGTGTGTGTGTGTGTGTGTTTCATCATTTATTTTGATTTTATTAATTACATTTTAAAACTACCAAAGACAGGCTTATTATGCTAACAACATGAAATCTATTCCAAATTGCAGGTTATTTTAGCCAGTAACTGCTATAACTCCGACAGGAAGAGCCATCTTACTGATATGTAAATCAACCAGCCACCGTTTCTGTTTTTATGTGCCATTTTATTACCACAATAACAGACCAGTGTTAAAATAGTTTGATAAAATAGTTTAATAATGGCACATAAGTCTCCCCAAACTGTTGTGCAGAAAACACTAATTTACTTTAATGGCTAATTTATCTAACTTCTACCTCCAGTCCCATCTTGTTACTCCTGTCGACTGACTGTTACCTCTGGGATTGAACCCTCTTTAGCAGTGTGGACTAAGAGAAAGTCTCTTCTCTGTGTCTGTCTCATCTCACACATTAGCCTGAGAGATAGTGCCAGCGAGGTCAGTGCCAACCACAGACCTGATGGGACAGAAAGAGCCGAGCACAAAGCTAAGCTCCATTTGCCAGTATCAACCCATCTGAGCCGCTGACATGCTCAGAGGAAGTGATTCAGTAGCTTGCTTATGTGGCAGTGCTCCAGTGGTAATTAGCAGCAGTAAATCTCCATATTGTCCAAAAAAAACGAGTGTTACATGCCTAACGGTGATGAACAGGTTTTTTAGCGTGATGTTAAGCAGTTGATGGGGTGTACAGGGTGGTTGCTTACAAGCCAGCTTCAAAAGTGGCCACCTTCAAGTCTCAATCTGGCTTCTAAGATACAGTACGATTTGGGTAATGACATCTCAAATTATGTATTGTGTTTAATACCATTCCATTGTGGAAATGACAGTGGTGGAAATTACATTTTTGACGATTACAGCTTGTTTGGAAATGACGCACATTATTAGCTCAAATTAGGCATTGTGTTTAATACCATTCCATGGTAAAAAATGATGATGGTGGAAATAACTTTTTTTTTATGAAATGGCTCATTGCTAATGCTAATTTCACAGATAGCATTTTACGTATCTGAAATAACTTTTCAAAATTACATCTTGATTGGATGCAAAATGTTTTCTAATTATTATATCTGATAAAGAGATATTTACTTTGTTGTTGTTTTTTTCTTCACACATTTCATGATGCAAATATATCAATATATTCACTCACTACAAAAAACAACTACTGCATGTTAGGGACAAAATAGTTCGTCGAAATTATGATTTGTTTAGATTATCATAGTCTTGATCATTATTCACTTTTATATGTCTGAGACAAGAGTAAAACAATAAAATCCATACATAAATGAACTCTGAAAGGCCACTGCAAACTACTATAGAGAATAGTAACCAGCCATTTAAATGTTGAGCAGCAAGCTCATTGGCTGCAGATGCAACATGGACCAATCAGCTGAGCCAAGTAGTAATATTTAAATTATCTAGTATCTAATTAATAGTAGTAAATTGTAATTATCATCAGCTTGCATTAGGGACCCATAATCCAGCGCCATTTTGAGTTTCATGACAGAACTAGGCATTTATTTGGATTCAACAGGTGCATCAATTTTTGGTCAAGATCTTCAAACACTCAAACACTCTGTAAAGTCTATTCCAGCACATCCCAAAGACTTTCAATGAATTTCAATGAATAAATAATTTATAATAAATACTGAACTATTCCACTAAAAGAATTGCCCATTTTGATTTCATGGTGACTTTAATAAAAATCAAACCATGAGAAATAAAACTGCCTTGAGTTTTAGAAACAATCAGTAATAGTGATGTTTGCCTTAGCAAACCCCACTTATGGCATGTAATAACCATTTGACAAATTTATAAATGGTCTGTCGCCTTTATCTGACACTTGACCTTGGCATAGAAGGCAGAGGGTAGGAAATAAAAGATATATGTCAAAAAATAATGTGACGATACAGTTATTAAGTTTGGCGGGTTGTTGATGTGGATAGGGAGGTTTAAGGGAGCGTGAAATATCACATATGGTTGAAGATCAAAGCTGTGCTGATGGTTTATGGAGCCAGTCATAAATCAATCTTCAAGAACATTCACACCAGACGGCTAGCTCTGTTTTGATGTTGTTTCCCTTTGGGAAAAATATTAATTAAAGTGCTGACTGACTTTTGGAAAATAACTCATGAGGACGGAAAATGCTTGAATCAGAAAATTATGGAGGAGTTATTAATGGGTCAGTCAGGATAATTGCATTTGCTACCTCAATTGTGAATCTTACTCTAGTAGACGGTGTTATGAAGGCCGTTACTGCACCACTGACTGAGCAGGTTCAAGCGTGGCCTGATTTAATTAACCACTTATCTGGTAAATCTAAATCCACTAAGACCAATTACAGAGCTGCTGATTCACATGGAGTTTGAGTCATCTGACTTCTTCCAGTAAGATACACATTAAGAACAGTGAGCTGGTCAAAACGTTCCTTTTTGTATCAGTTACATGACGAGATGGTTGAACTCCATGTTCATTTAAAGGGACAGATCACCCAAAAATGTTAATTCTGTCATGATTTAATCATCCTTATGTTGTTCCAAAACTGTTTCTTTCTTCTTTGTCCTTACAATGAAAGGTGCATGGAGCTTTCAAGTTTCAAAAAAGATCATAAAAGCGTCATAAAAGTAATCATGACAGAACTACCGTATGACTTGAGACGTCTTGGAATATAATGCATGATTTGTATAAACTACTTTGATGATACTTTTATGGAGCTATTTTATAAATCTTCACTCTTTGACGCTTATTCACTTAACAGAAAAAAATGTGGGCAAGAATATTCTGAACAATGCATTCATGAATCAGACTGATCCGATTCTGAAGTTTAACTCACTAATTCAATGATTCATTCACATTGGTTAGCAGTCCACTGGAGGCAAGATGGTCAATAATGAGTCAAATTTTAGTCTGTCATCACAAAGAACTACCA
Organism: Rhinogobio ventralis; assembly: GCA_039654625.1. Classification (NCBI taxonomy): domain Eukaryota; kingdom Metazoa; phylum Chordata; class Actinopteri; order Cypriniformes; family Gobionidae; genus Rhinogobio; species Rhinogobio ventralis. Next base: position 23,703,763 of record CM077202.1, on the reverse strand, counting down.
TATGACTTTAGACAACTTGGAATATAAAGCATGACTCATATAAACTATTTTACAGATTTTTTGTCATTTTCGCTCTTAAACGCACATTGGGCCTTTTGCATCATTGGACCTTATTCCAGCTGGCCATTTTCCGAAGAGCACCAGGCCTTTTTTCAGCTAGCTGAAACGCTGGTGGACATACGTTAATTGATTTTTTTTTGTTGTTAGGCATATGGCCTATTCATCTCTTTTGCATTTATGCAATATACTGGAGCGAGGCTTACGTGAGGTCACGTGGAAATAGGGCAGCCAGAAATCTGCCCCAGTGGCTCTCTATGAGAGCGCGCTGCAGTTCCATTTTTCACCACAGATTTACATTGGAAATTTGTGGGGCGCTGTAGAGCTTGGGAGGGCTCAGAGACCGGCTACCCCACCTAGTATCATGAATACACACTGTAAAAAAAATCCGTAAAAATACAGTACAATGTACCGTAATAATCTGAAGGAATTTTCCGTATTTGTGTTTTACAGGTCTTTATCCGTATTTTAAATTACGCATTGCTGGTCGGCGCGAAAAAAGCAAGACGCAAGCGCCATTACACACGCAGATGATCTCGGCCAAAGTTTCTTTTTAAAGTCGGATTTCGGATTTATGGAAGCAGTTCTAACACTTCTGTGGTAAAAAGTGAGAATTATATTTTGTTAAATGTCAAATACGCTGTTTACATAACGTTATTTAGTTGTCATCTGGCTTGTTTGGCAAATGAATGCGGGAGCTGTCGCGTTTATCATTTTATGCAGATCGTCACACATTGAAAGATTTAGTTCATACTCGTGGAGGTTCCCTGATTATATACGTGTTATAGTGTCTTCACTTGTAAATGTTTATTAACTTTGATTTGTCTCTGATGCGGTTCATTTAGTGCTGAGCATATCGTTTCAAGCATCCAGGTGTAGTAACGTTAACCAGTTGTGGCAAAGTGCCATAACGTTAGGCCTATATTGTGCTTAGCAGTTTAATGCCTTCGTACAAAAGCTACCAGAGGAATTGTCAAGAAAAGGAAAGGCCATTTTCAGACTTGTTTGATTTGAAAGGGTTGGAGATACAACGTGAAGTGAAGATACTGTACGTGAAGATCCAGTACAACGGATTTCTAGCATTGCGAAAGGAAAACAACATCACCTTTTCTGTCAGATGAGGTATGTTTAGATTTTTTATTGTCTTGTTTTAAACACACAGGCATGTAACTGTATACTTCTGCCTGTAGTCATTCTTTACCAGATCCCTCATTAGTTTAACTCATAGTGTTTCTGTTGTTTTCTTTTCTGTGACAGGACTTAACGTTAACCGCTGCTGTACTGTGCTTCCCCTGCATTCTCATTATGGGTTTGTATTTTGTTTTATTAACAGTTTTTATTAACCATTATGTTAAATGTTAAATGTCGACATGTTGATAGAAAAAGATGGTTGCTGAATACCCCTTTAAAGATTTTTATGCTTAATGTTATATGGACAGAAGAAAAAAAATTGTGTAGGGATGATTTAAACACCTGTGTTTGGAGTGGTTTTCTGAAGTGATCATGTAATTTTTCATTTTGTAATATCTTATTTGTTTAAGGTGATGGGCATTCAAGATTGCTGTCATTAAAGAAGTTATTAGTGACTACATCTCCTCCCCCATTGTGGCAGTGAGCTACAAAATACCTGAAGAAGATGGCACTTATCCTGGAGTTCATACAAAGGTAAGCAACACATTTATGAAATTGTGTATAGATCATTTTGTTGTGTTGCTGTTTATTTAGTTGAAAATAATGAAACCACATAAGATGTAGTTGAAGTGACAAGCTAACATGTCATGCAAATGGAGTCTATTGGAAACACAAAGCTATATACAATGTTTGAATTGGAAAGTATTGGGGATCAATTGATAATTTAATGAACTTAAAATACTATATGATTGATATGGTTTTCCACCTCAGCTTGGTCTGCATTTTATTCTGTAGTTCAGTTTCATTCATTTTATTTCTTGTGTAACTAAAAACAATATATGTTTCTTTAAATAATTTTCCTGTGCAGAAATCCTAAATGAGGGTCGACAAGGCTGTGATGAAGGAAACCAAATGGCTACACATTCCTCCAAGACTGCTGAAGTTCCTGTATGAACAATTTTGAAAATCCATGTAAAATTTTTGTCAAATCACATAATGGAACTTTAAAGGGATAGTTCACCCAAAAATCTCACCCTCAGGTCATCTTAGGTGTATTTGACTTTCTTCTTTCAGACGAATACAATTGGAGTTAAATAAAAAATGTCCTGGCTAATCCAAACTTTATAATGGCAGTGAATGGCAGCCCAAAATTTGAAGACCAAAAAAGTGCATCCATCCATTATAAATGTACTCCACACGGCTCCGGGGGTTAATAAAGGCCATCTGAAGCGAATCGAGGGGTGTGTGTAAGAAAAATATCCATATTTAACATGTTATAAAGTCAAATATCTAGCCTCCACCAGACCGCCTTTTGTATTCAACTTACGAAGAAAGTGTAACGCCTCTAGCAGTTCAAAATGCTTACACTACGTCCAACATCATCGTCGCGGCAGTTAGGTTTTTTTACGCTACGTCCGACATCGTCGTCACGCCAGTTACACTTTCTTCGTAAGTTGAATACGGAAGGCGGTCTGGCAGAAGCTAAATATTTTACTTTGTAACGTGTTAAATATGTATATTTTTCTTACACAAACCCATCAATTCACTTCAGAAGGCCTTTATTAACCCCCCGGAGCCGTGTGGAGCACTTATATAATGGATGGATGTGCTTTTTTGGGCTTTAAATTTTGGGCTGCCATTCACTGCCATTATAAAACTTGGAAGAGCCAGGATATTTGAAAAGTTGCGATTTTGTAGACCCATATGGCTAGGAACTATACTCTCATTCCTGCGTAATAATCCATGAACTTTGCTGCCGTATCATGGGTGCAGCGGCGCAATGATATTACGCAGTGCCTGAAAATAGTCCCCAGCACACTCTCTGTGCAAGCAGGTTGTCACGTTGGTTATGTTGACGGAAGTTAGCCTATTTTCAGGCACTGCGTAATATCATTGTACCTGCTCCACCCATGGTACGGCAGCAAAGTTCCTTGATTATTATGCAGGAATGAGAGTATAGTACCTAGCCATATCGGTCTAGAAAATCGCAACTTTTCATTTTCCGTCGGTCTTAGTACGCGATGTAACTATACACATCACAACATGTAAATAGGAAAATGTTGGCGTTATTTTGTCATTTATTGAGCAGTAGGCTAGATGGAGCTGTTTACCTCCAGTCTTTGTGCTAAGCTAGGCTAGCGGTGGGTGCATCAGACAGAGTTATGGCACGCACGGAGATGAGAATGGTATGTATGGATTTATCTAACTCTGGGGGATACGGTGAATAAGCTAAAGTCCCAAAAAGTCGGCGTGTTCCTTTAATATTAAAATATTCACACTCAGGTAAGATGATGTAAAATTAGAACAGCCTTCTTGACTTCTTTGCTCACTGGAACATTTCACTCTACTATTGACTATACATCTTTAGCAATTGTTAATTATACAAGCATCAGCCCTGTCTTTGTATTCCGTTTGTTTGCTGCTTTCTTTTTGTATTGAATTGCATTTGAAAACGAAATAATTTGGAATATATATATATATATATATATATATATATATATATATATATATATATATATATATATATACTTTGGCCATTGAATGCATTTAAGAATGTTTATATAATATAAAAATAAACCATTTTCAATGAGTATATATTGTTCTTGATTTATTTGCTACTAAGTATATGCTATCATTTTATAGAAATGTCTTCATACAGATTGTCCGTGAAAGTACAGTAAATGTACTGTACATCTACAGAATTTTCCGTTTTTGAGTTGAAGGAAATGTCCGTAACTATAACGGAAAATGTACTGGTAATTTTCTGCCAGTACATTATCCGTTTTTTTATGGAATTTCTTTTTACAGTGCATGCCTGTCGAATCCATGTGCTTCATTTTAATATATCCTGCTCACTTCACGACTTAAAAGTCTAGAAAATCCCAAAAATATGTGTTGCAGAATTCTGAATACATTTACAAATTATCATTAATACAGTGAATATAGAGGTCTATGATTGGATTAATATTTTGCCCATACAGACGGGCCGCGGCTGATTGGAATTCATTATTAACATACACACAACTATCAAATCTGATGTTTACGAAGCATTTGTGAATCCGCAGGAAAGTTTTCGGGAAGGTCCGTTTTATGCGCAAATTACTCAGAATTTACTCATAAAGTTGCATAAATCAGGCCCATTCACTTTTAATACACGGAAAAAGGTGGCCAAGGATATTCTTCAACACGTCACCGTTTGAGTTCCATGGAGAAACGAAAGTCATACACATTTGGAACGACGATGGTGGTGATGTAAACAGTTACAAAATGTAATTTTGTTTTCTTAAACATTTTTAACAGCATTTAAAAAAAAACCTTGTGGTTTGATTATCAGAATACTCAATCAAACTGTTTTTATAGTTAAATCTGAATCTGTTTATCAGTGAATAGTTTGAATATGAACATGAATATTCATGAGTGTATTATATCCCGAACATCTGCGCACACTGTTTGTTTAATTCTGTTTGCTATCGAGGAGTTCGCTGTGATGTCCATTCAGAAGCGCTATGGGCGATGTGAGCTGTGTCTCTTATGAAGCCAGCCCACTGTAATGAGTTCATTAAAGTCATGAAATCTGGTTATGAGGCATGACCAAGTCGAAATTGAAGAACATCTCTCTCTCTCGGATTCTTGGCAAGCTCTCAAAGAAGTGAGCAGATTCAAATGCTGTTCTTCACAGTGACCCAGTCAAAAGTTTGGAGATGTTTGCCCTGGAGCTGTTATGATGTGAAGCTTGAGAAAGCGACTGCATAAACAGTTCTGATGAGCCCTTGCGTTTTCCAGGCATCAATGCCGGTAATCCTCTGTTCACAGAAAATGAGAGAGACACATTAGAGAGAGAATTCAGAGAGAGGAAATGTGTAAGGACACACTGGGCTTGAAAGCGGGAAAACAGCCGAGGCCTGTACACATCACAGCTTTAAATATATAATAGTAAACCGGATTTTCTTGCTATTTTATGTTTTTACAGTGGTTCATTTAGCAGATTATTTTATCCAAAGCCACTTTTAGAGTCAGCTAACTCTCATTAGAGTATTAGTTGAGTATTGGTAGACTGTTAAGGCTGGGACACACCAAGTTGATGGCCGGCCATCAGGCAACGTCTGGGCTTGCTTGTTTGTTTTTTAATTTTTGGCAAATGTAAAGGACCTTCCACACCAGAAGTGAAATGAATAAGCCTCGATCAGGCTGAAAGAAATGCAAATTCACACCTGTACAGTAGAGACTGCAGTTAAAAAAAAAAAACCTTTCAGCTGTTCTGCCATTCTTTATAGAAGAAGAATAGGACGCAGGAGAAGAAAGTTTAACGCTTAATTCAGCAATAAAAATGTTTACAAAAATGAAACAGAAATGTGATGTTTATGCCTATCTAAAGTCATTTTTGCTTATTAGTACAGTTGAAGTGGATCATCGAAGGTCAGCAGCAAAGATATTGGTTAATAAAGTGAGATTAAAAACAAAGTATATATTTGTGGAATTTAAAATTAGTATTACTATTACATTAATATTATTATTATTGTTGTTGATTTGTGCAATATGGAGATTGCATTTCAATGTGTTTTATTAATTTTGAGTAATATTGATTATTTTATTTTTTTTGCAAGTGAGATGAGTAAATGCCTGCTCACATTTATTCTAAAACTACAATAACCATCATATTTACACAGCGCACACAACGCCTCTGCACTCACTCACAAATCCTTTCAAAATAGGGACAGGAGAGCTTTCAGTCAATAAATTAAAAAACTAATATGCATTACTTATTTGAAAAAGTAAATTTTGTTATTTTGTTGTAAATTTACAACTAATGTGTTACTTTACGAGTTACTTGGAAAAGTAATCTGATTACGTAACTCAAGTTACTTGTAATGCGTTACCCCCAACACTTTTAAACTAAATGCTTAATAATAATTGTTAAACTAAAACTGCTGATGTGTAATGGATATAACATTAAGGGCATAACAGTTATACACAATATATAAATCATATAAAATAATTAATAAACCTATTAAAAAAAAATTATAAACCGAGACGGCAGAAAGCGCATCCTGTTTGTTTTCGTTATTTTACAAAAACACAATGTTTTCTTGTTATTGTTATAGACCTTTTACAGTTTCGAATAATGTATTCATTTTTGCTTATTAGTATGGTTGAAGTGGATCATCGAAGGTCAGCAGCAAAGACATTGGTTAATAAAGTAGACCTTTTACAGTTTCAAATGATGTATTACCTGTATGACCAAAAAAAAGTTGTTTCCGCTGTTATCAGGAAAAAATGCAAGTGATCACGCTGGCACCTCCATGTCATGCAATAAACGTGCTATACTTCAGCTTCCACACTCCGCACAAACACTTGGATATGCGCCTAATAATTGCTCACATTTATCTAGGTTAACGTTAGAGTAAGCGGCCAAGTAAGGTTTCTACTACTTATATGTTTCAAATGATAAGCCATATTTGAGGTCTGTGAATTATAGGCAAACGTTTGGATTTCCTGCCCGACATACTGTAATTACCACAAGGACCCGCTGTTAACGATCTGTCCCTCAAGGACTGCATGACTTTGTCACTTCCTGTGGAGGTTTTTTTTTCTGTGACTAACCGACTAAACCGACCCTACTGGCTAGCCACCTAAAACGATTTCATTGTATAGGGCCCTGTTTTCTTTTTTTTTGTTGTTTTCTTTTTTTCACTTGAGAAGCAAAATATCTTCCGTTTATTTTCCTTATCCCAAATAGTTTGTACGTTATAGGCATTAATGTAACCAAATGAGTGATTAATGCTTAAAATAAGAAAAATTGGGGTTAGAAAAGTAAACTTGCTTTGATTTATTCTATGAAAAAAAAAAAAATCTTTTGCACAATTTTGAGAAGTTTTTTTTTTTTTTATGTTATCAGGATGTATCGGATAACAAGACAAAAATAAGGGGGAAAAAAGTGTTTTTGCAATGTGTCTTGAGTAACATTAGAAGTGCCACAATATAAAGTTGCAAAATTCAGATAGGTGAGACAATCATAATGGGTCATTTATAGAAGTCTAACAATACAAATCAAATGGTGATAAAAAATAAATTACAACTAGTATTGTTGTAAGAAACCAAGTTCATAAGTAAACTTGCAGCAGTTCTGCTACAAAAGTGCATATTAGAGTATTACAATCTGTGACTAATTACAGTGGCGGAATAAGTGAAATTCATGAACAGAAGAGTGGTTCAAACAGCCTAAAAACACAATTTTGTTTGAAATCATGTTAAAATACAGTCTCATAAGTGTAATTTCCACTGTATGACCTAAGAACTAAAAAGCACTGAACCTGAAAATCAGGATCCCTAAAAACCCACAGTCGTGTTTCTCATCCACTTATCATGCCACGGCTCTGAGCTCAATTATTTACGCCATTTTTATTGCCGTTGAATCCCATTAGGTACATTTGTTAAATGCTAGTGTGCACTTATGACTGAATCTGTTCATGTTTAGTCATTATTTAACTGAGGCTTTTCATAAATAATGTGTATTTTCCACAAGTCCTATGCAGATCTCTTACTTTAAAAGCAGCTGAGCTCTATATTGAGTCAGTGAGGCAAATTCTTTTGGGTCTTTGTGTAGGATTTTTTTTAAATCATGCTGTGACATAAACGGTACAAAAGAATATCCACCGTTTGACATATTTCTGGGTCAATGACAAAAAGCTACACTCAATGCTGCACTGTTAGCGCATATGGGAACGTCTTTATCGTGACCAGCTGTGAATAGTGTATTTAACATGTCAATGAAATTGACCTGGAGGTATTATAGCCTCGGTTGGTGACGTCACCCGTGCACCTGCTGCATGAGGCTATAAATAGATGAGCCCCAGCTGCATCCCTTCAGGTCTTTTTGTTTTCAGACCACTCTGTGTTGGTGTGCGTCAAAAACTCTCTCTACCTTTCAAAACTCTACTTCAGATCTTTGTAAGGAGTTAGTTTTCAACTGGCAGTGTGCAGATTTCTCTTTCTCATCTCTGTTACAAACATCAGTGAAAAGAGTTCAAGTTAAAAGAAATCTAATCAGTTGAAAATGAGTCAGCAGAGTAAACGCTGTGTCCCTCCATGTTCTCTTCCAATGCCAGAACTGGATACACACGATTACTGCTTTGTGTGTTCGGGGGAAGAGCATGCGGTCGCTGCATTGGAGTCAGGCGAGTGCGAGCATTGCAAGCTATTTACAGTTAAAATGCTTTGTGCTCGTCTTGGCTACTTTCAGTCCACACCCGCATTGCGGGGCTCACCAATGGGTTTGGCTGACGAGCAAGAGACGGGTCCGTCCCTTCACTTGCTCGCTCACCAAATCTACACGTTTTCCCCGCGTGATCCCGAAATGCGCTCCTGCACTTCTTCGGCTCGCGTGGGGGGCGATGATGAATCGCGATGATGATGATGATGAATCCATTGGGAATGGGAGGGTCATCAGCCCGATGGGCACATCAACTGCCTCGAGTTGATGTCTGTATTTCTGGCCCTGAAATACTTTCTCCTCCAGTTAAGGGGCTGTCATGTCCTAGTGCAGGTGGACAACACAGTAACAGTCTCTTACACAAATTACCAGGGAGGTCTGCGCTCATGCAATCTGAAGTATAGCGAGACGGATTTTCCCTGGGCCCAGGAAAATTTCCTGTCAGTCAGGGCAGTGTACATTCCAGGGAGATTGAATGTGGGAGCGGATTTTCTGCCAGACAGAGTTTACAGATGAGGGAATAGAAATTCCACTCAGAAGTAATGTCTCAGATCTGGACCAGATTTTATGAAGTAGAAATGGACCTCTTCGCCTCTTATTAGACAGCGCAATGTCTCCTCTACTTTTTTCTGAGTCAAGCAGCCCTCCTGGGGCTGGACGGGATGGCACACACATGGCCCGGAAAGTGCCTGTGTGCGTTCCTTCAGTCTCTCTGCTCCCGGGAGTTCTAGCCAGAGTTTACCAGCAAGGGTCTTGCATCTTACTGATAGTGCCGCATTGGCCGAATAGAGTGTGGTTCTCGGAGTTAATATCTCTCCTCAACGGCTCGCTGTGGGCGATTCCGGAGAGGAGGGACCTTCTTCTCAAGTGGGGCCATCCCAGGCCCGACCTGTGGAACCTTCATGTTTGGCCCGTGATGGGGTACCATCTGAGGGACATTGGGCTTTCGCCTGCTGTTATTGAGTCCAGTCTAAGTGCTAGAACTCCCTCCACTGGAAAAAGTTATGCCAATAAATGGGGTGTCTTTGAAGGTGGTATACGACACACAATGCAGATCCAGTTAATTGCCGAATTGCTTCAGTTCTGGATTTTCTGCGGGAAAAGTTGTCAACAGGCCGCAGTTTTGGCTTGCCACACCTTGGTGGATGGGGTGCCGCTCGGCGATTGAGGCTGCCTGTAAGAACCAAGATCCCTTCATGGGACTTAGCTATAGTCCTCGAGGGTCTGGTTGAGACCCCCTTTGAACCTCTAGAGTCAGCATCTGACAAACTTCTGACCCTAAAGATTTTTAAAGTTTTTCTCATGGGTATAACTTCTTTAAAAAGAATTGGGGACATGCAGGCTCAGTCGATATCGCCATCCTGCTTAGACTTTGCCCCAGGACTGGTGAAAGTGATTTTGTATCCTCATCCTGATGACCTGCCTAAGGTTCCTTTCTCGACTGTACATTCTGTCACTCTGGAGACCTTCTGCCCTCCGCCGTTTGAGAAGCTGGATCAGGAGAAACTTCACAGACTGTGTCCAGTTCATGCTCTTCAGGCCTCCGTCCACCGCACTAGCCAGTGGCGTAAGTCAGAGCAACTGTTCGGGGGCAATAACAGAGGTTCTGCCACCACTAAACAGACCATGTCATTGTTGGGTCAGGGATGCTATTGCTCTTGCCTATGAGGCGCCAGGGGGGTCGCCTCCTCTACTGCGTTAGCAAGGGGTGCCCCCTTACAAAGTTTTTGTGATGCGGCAGGTTTGTCCTCTCTGCACACATTCATAAGATTTTATAGTTTGGATGCTCATGCCACTCCAGGCTCTCATGTCCTTGAGTCGACATCACAAGCTAATGTCTAAGGCTTGCTTGCGTTCTTCTGCACACCTACACAACCGTAAGGGATCCAGACACCACCAAGCACGGCGGTGTGGGTATTCTCGTTCCCATATGCGCTAACAGTGCAGCATAGCTTTTGCAGTGTAACAGTGTAGCTTTTGAAAGGGAACATTTCGGGTTACTTGACTGTAACCCTGTTCCCTGATAAAGCAGAACGAGATGCTGCACGGCATTGCCGTGCTGATGATGTCCCAGGACTGCTCTTCAAACAAAAAAAGACCTGAAGGGATGCAGCTGGGGCTCATCTATTTATAGCCTCATGCAGCAGGTGCGCGGGTGCATCCCCAACCGAGGCTATAATACCTCTGGGTCAATTTCATTGACATGTTAAACACACTTTTCACAGCCAGTCACGATAAAGACGTTCCCATATGCGCTAACAGTGCAGCATCTCGTTCCGCTTTATCAGGGAACAGGGTTACAGTCAAGTAACCCGAACCGTTCTAAAGTCTATAAAAAATGTCATGTAGTCTAACCTTCAAGTAATATTTTACTTTAGTTAAGATAATTAACCAAAAAGTATATATATTACCTTTTTAGTTAATTATCTTAATTGTTATTAAAAAAATTATGGTATTTTTGTGCAAAGAACATGAATTATTAATTGGTAAATTTTATTCAATTTAAGTATGTCTTTTATTTTGTTGTTGTTTATTTGCATGTTGGTGGCACCTCATGACTTTGATTTGAAGGGCTGAAGTTTCTAAAGTGTTATTTTTATTATTAATAATAAACACTAAACTGCATAAGAAGGCTTTCTTTTTAAGACTTTCATTCTTTTGAGTTGCATCACCCTGACACTTTTTACTTTATATGTCCCCCCAAAAATGTTGACACTTCCAACAGGCCATGTGTTGACTATAGCACTGAGACACATTTTCTGTTACTATTTGCCCATACTGGTTTCAGACGCTTTTGACTTTTTAACATTTGAGCCATGATTTTGATCTCTTCAGAACTTCAAAATGAAGAGGTTTTCTGGAGTTTAGCCAGAGGTAGAGTAGGTCCTTTTGTATAAGCGTTCAAGAGGCAATCACATCAAACAACTGCAATGAATAATATTAATCAGATCCAATCAGAGACATCAATTATCACATAGCCTTAAACCATTTCATCTACTGAGCAGACAAGGACCCTTTTCTCAGACACACAAGGCTTCAGTCAAGGTTGCAACTCCAAAATGTAGCATTTGTTGCATATTTGGCCTTCTTGTGATAAATTACAAGAAAATTGTCTTTAAATACAATGTTTACATTTTAATCAATTAAATAATACTATTAAATAATGTAAGTTTATACATATTTTTTATAACAAAATATTTCAGTTAATATTTTAGTTTAACTCTTTCCCCACCAAGTTGCCAGCCACTGCCAGCATTTTTGGTCATTTTCACAATTTCATGGCCCCCAGAATATTTTGTTGTATGGATGTCTAAACATGCAATATATCAAAAGAAAGAACAGAGCCTCTGCTTTTAAACAAAAAAGTGTTTTATTACATGCATTCTTTTTTTAATCAACACTTGAATGTGAGGGTATGTTTCATAAAAAAGCAACATTTTGAGCAAAAAGCTGAGAAAATCACATTTTTGTTAAAGACAACACTATATTGCCAAAAGTATTGGGACACCCCTCCAATTCACTGAATTCAGGTGTTCCTGTCACTTCCATGGCCACAGGTGTATAAAATCAAGAACCTAGGCATGCAGACTGCTTCAACAAACATTTGTGAAAGAATGGGTCGCTCTCAAGAGCTCAGTGAATTCAAACGTGGTACTGTGATAGGTGTACCACCTGTGCAATAAGTTCATTCGTGAAATTTCCTCACTACTAAATATTCTACGGTCAGCTGTTAGTGATATTATAACAAAGTGGAAGCAATTAGGAACAACAGCAACTCAGCCACAAAGTGGTAGGCCACGTAAAATCACAGAGCGGGGTCAGTGCATGCCGAGGCGCACAGTGCGCAGAAGTCTCCAACTTTCTGCAGAGTCAATGGAATGGGTTTCCATGGCCGAGCAGCTGCATCCAAGCCTTACATCGCCAAGTGCAATGCAAATCACTCTTCTCTGTCTCGCAATCCGATGGACGAGTCTGGGTTTTGTGGTTGCCAGGAGAATGGTACTTGCCTGACTGCATTGTGCCAAGTGTAAAGTTTGGTGGAGGAGGGATTATGGTGTGGGACTGTTTTTCAGGGGTTGGGCTTGGCCCCTTAGTTCCAATGAAAGGAACTTTTAATGCTTCAGCATACCAAGACATTTTGGACAATTTCATGCTCCCAAATTTGTGGGAACAGTTTGGGGATGGCCCCTTCCTGTTCCAACATGACTGTGCACCAGTGCACAAAGCAAGGTCCATAAAGACATGGATGAGCGTGGTGTGGAGGAACTTGACTGGTCTGCACAGAGTCCTGACCTCAACCCTATAGAACACCTTTGGGATGAATTAGAGCGGAGACTGAGAGCCAGGCCTTTTCGTCCAACATCAGTGCCTGACCTCACAAATGTTTATTGGTGATGATCGCATTCATTTTCATATACATCTGCTTACATATGAGATCGCTCATTTCAGCTTCTTCTTCGCCTGTGTTTTGATCCTGTGATTATGTACTATTTCAGAAGATGTGTCATAGCACTCCTACCTTATAACACTAATAACATGGAAAGCAGTAAAATCTAGACGATATAACTCGTCAATGGCAGGGAAAGAGTTAATGTGAGTCAAACAATAGACCAGGGTTCTCAACTCTCACCCTCAAGGTCCACTTTCTTGCAGAGTTTAGCTTCAACCTTGATCAAACTTGATTAGTTTGTTTAGGTGTGTTTGATTAGGATTGGAGCAAAACTCTGCAGGAAAGTAGATCTCAGGGTACATTTACATGACAACAATGTACTAAAAGAAAAACAGAAAACTTGTCAGTTTTCACAGTTATAGTAAAGTGTCCATTGAATGCGCACTTCAGAGTCTCAGTGGAAGTAAAAGGTCAACCGGGGGACTTTTTGCCTACTCTTTTACTGTTTTTCGAATACTATGTACTTGGACATACTACTCGTTTAGTGTACTGTTTTTCATATACTATATAGTAGGGAAGTATTCGATTTCAGAAGTTCCAGGTATGTCCCAACATTTTGGCCATGACTACAGCACAGAACATCACAATAGCAGTTGACTTGACAGGGTGCTTATTTGGTGAGCGGGATGATGCACCTCCATTTTTCTTGTATCTGTTTTGAAAGCCCTGTAATGTGGGTAATACGCCTATACGTCATTACCAAAGCAACCCATGCAGATAGGTTGGTTATGTCTGGACACAAATCTTTTTGATCTCTGAGTCTGCCTGAAAAGATCTGATTTGAGAAAATCACTTGCGATTTTCCTCAACGTCCTTGAGTCGCATCATCCCTATTAAAATCAATTGATTTGTATGTAAACGCCCTAAGCCTGGGGTTTGAAAATTTTCATTGTACCTTAACGAATAAGACTAGTCTACCATGAAATATAAACAATAAGAAACATATTAATAGCCTAAGAGTGATTTAAGCTGACGTTATGTTGATGGTCCAGTGGCTTGTTCCTCCATCCAGACCTCGGGCTTTCATTTTGAGATGAAAGCATATTAGAATGATTTATGAAGGATCATGTGACACTGAAGACTCGAATAATGGCTGCTGAAATTCAGCTTTGCCAAAATTATACAGTCATAGTCAAAATTATTGGCACCCTTGGTAAATATGATCAAAGAAGCCTGTGAAAATAAATCTGCATTGTTTATCCTTTTGATCTTTCATTAAAAAAAATCTAACCTTTCATTGATGTAAAACAATTGAAAGTGGGGGGGAATCACATTTTTCAAATGTTTTTCTCCAATGCATGTTGGCCACAATTATTGGCACCCTGAGAATAACATATCTCTGAAGTATATTCCCATTTACATTTTAGCACACCAGGATGACTAGGAACATGACATTTTCCAGCCACGATGTCTTGTTTCACAGGAGTACAAATATGAGGAAACACAAAGGCCAAATTCCCTTAGTCATCCATCACAATGGGTAAAACCAAAGAATATAGTTCTGATGTGCAGCAAAATATTGTTGTGCTTCACAAAATACAAAATGGCTGTAAGAAAATAGCTAAAGCATTAAAAATTCCCATTTCCATCATTAGGGCAATAATTAAAAAGTTCCAATCATTTAAAGATGTTACAAATCTGCCTGGAAGATTGTTCTTAGACTGTTCACACTTGGCTTGTTTGGTTCGATTAAAACTGTTAGTGTGGTTCATTTGAATAAGTGCGAACGCTTCCAAACGAACTCTGGTGCGGTTCGACTGAAATATGAATGCAACACGGACCAAAGACATGTACACAAACCAAAAACGAGACATGAAGCACAAGATGCAACCCTGAAAAAGACAGAATGCTCAAGCATACCTGTTTTTTCTCATCATAGTCATGATGTTGCCCAACACAATTTGATTACAGGCATCAAAACTGTGTCTCCTAGCAGCAGATCTTTGTCTTTAACGGAGGAATTCCTGCTCTTCATGAGTCCTCAGCTGGTAAAAATACCATCATATGTAGACTACGCACATACATCGAGTGCATTTAGCCCAGCACAAAGCATTGTTTTGGATGTCCGTTAAGTTCAGAAAAAAATACGTAATAAACCAATCAGGTTTTTGGCAGAAAACCCACAAGATGGGTTTGGTGCACACAGGGATAAAAAATGCCCCATGCCTACAGTTAAATATATACTGCTGAATCTTTGAAATTGTGGGCCTATTTTTCTGCCGGAATTCCTGGACATCTTGTTCACAAACATGGCATCATGGATTCTAGATGGCCTCTTCCAGAAATCCTATAATGGGCCGTGGTTGGATCTTCCATCAGGACAATGATCCAAAACAAACATAAAAATCAACTCAAAAATGGGTCACCGAGCACAAAATGAAGCTTCTGCCATGGCCGCCCCAGTTCCCTGACCTGAATCCTATAGAAAATTTGTGGGATGAACTGAAGAGGAGAGGCACCAACATGGAGCTGGGAATCTGAAGGATCTGGAGAGATTCTGTATGGAGGAATGGTCTCTGACCTTTTGTCAGGTGTTCTCCAAACTCATCAGGCATTATAGGAGAAGACTCAGAGCTGTTATCTTGGCAAAAAGCAGGTTGCAAAAAGTATTTAATAAAAGGGTGCCAATAATTTTGGCCAACGTGTATTAGAGGAAAAGAATTTCATAAAGAGATTTCTCCCAATTTTTAAATTATTTTACTTCAATGAAAGGTTAGATTTTTGTGATTTTTTTTTTTTAAATAAAAGATTATGGGCCATATTTACTAAACAGGGTAAATTAGCGTGAGAGTGCAATCCCATAAAAGTGTAGATGGGAGTGGAAAGTTTGCGCGTGATCTACTGATGACAATCTACCAAGAGCAGTGCAAATTAGCGTCTGGTTTATGACAAGCTATTTTAGGGTGTAAAATAATGTCACAAATGCCAGTAAATTGATTAGTGTGCACATTAGTAAATCACCTTGCGCGATTCATTTAAATACTCTCCTCCCATAAATTTTGCGTCTGAAAAAGGGAAACTCTTACAAGTGCTTATGCAATAAGGTAAGCTGCAAAAATAACTATTTTCAGCACTAATTTTCACTGCGTGTCTTTAGTAAATCCTGACAAGAGTTTTTTAACACCAAAAGAGGGTTTGCGCAGGAGCAAGCTGTTAGTAAATATGGCCCTAAAAGGATTAATAATGCAGATTTATTTTCACAGGCTTCTTTGTTAATGTTTACCAAGGGTGCCAATAATTCTGACCAGGACTGTATTGTAATAATATTTTACAATATTACTAAGAGTTTTTTTGTTTAGTTTAGTTTTTTTGATTAAATAAATGCATTCATGCTGAGAATGAGTGACTTCTTTTAAAACCATTTTAAAAACCCTTACCAACCCCAAACTTTTGAACTATAGTATATTGTACTGTACTGTATGAGGTTATATTATGTCAACTAGATTGCTATGCTAATGTTTGTAGGTGGTTGTCATGGCGTTGCTATGTGGTTGCTAGGGTACTCTGGGTGGTTGCTAGGAGATTCCTCACTGGCCCAAGTCCAAAGAACCACTTCCATCAGATTTGTGATCCAGCTTGATTTAACTTGTGTTTGCATCACTTTCTGCCATCTTTGATAATAGCCATCTAATATTTTAGATCTGTCATCATGGTACTTTAAATTGTTTTGGTTTGTAATTCATTTTAACTGTGCATATGCAGTTTATTTTTCCCTTTTTGACTCTAACTGTACAAAGAGTTGGCACAATTACCATAATTATCCTCTTGAAAATGGGCATGTTACAGTTCATACATATTTAACACCAATATTTTACAGCAAACTGGCATACACATCTATATAGCGGTTCCATTATTAAAGGTTAAACTGTTATTGCTGTTATTACTGTTATCAAAACTAACAATACCTAATGAAACTGTATGCACTGTATTACTGTATGCACTAAGATTCTCAAGTGTGCAACCAGTGGAAACTACAGTAGGTATTATAATTCCATGGAAGCTGAGAGGCCATCAGACTGTAGAAGCTGAAAAATAGAAAATGTCAGGAAACTGTGCCAAGAACATTCCACATATTTGTTTCTGATTCGTTTTAACATTTACAGTTTCTTTTTACTCTTTGCCTGAATGGCGATTCAGAATTACTGTAATTGCATTCTTGAAAATGGGAATGTTATAATTACATATTTAACAATTATATTTTTATAAATAAAACCAGCATAAGCATCTGAATGTGTGAAGTGGAAAATGACCAACACCTCATTCTCGAGTGTTGATGTCATGCTTAGAATGCTAAGAAAATAATAATATAGTAGAGTTGGAGCGTATGTGTGAATTTGCTGCAATTAAAAAAATCTGTCCTGAAATGCATGAGCGTCAGTGAACTGCTGGACGCTGTAGGTCGGTAATGATCGGTGACCGATCGATTGGTGCATCCCTACAATTTCTGTGATTGTCTCAGGGAATAGGCTATCAGACAACACTAGTGGAAAAGAGGTGGGAATTGTTTTGTCTCAAGATGCTCACCAGTAATGTTTTTTGACCCCACTTTGTATTAGGTGGCTTTAACTACTATGTACTTACAACAAAAACTAAGTACAATGTACTTATTGTGTTCATATTGTATTGCAAAACACTTTTGCTGATATTGAGGTGGGATACGGGTAAAGTTGGGGACAGGTGTGGTGGTATGGGTAAATTTAAGGGTAGGGTCAGGTGTAAGGGAAGTGTCAACAGTGTAATTATAAATGCAACTACAGAAATTAATTACAGATGTAATTACAAGCAGGTATTTTTAAAAATGTAAGTACAATGTAAAAACATGTATGTACACAATAAGTGCATTGTATCAAATGATTAATTAAAATGTTAGTACATAGTAGTTAAGGCCACCAAATATAAAGTGGGTCTGTTTTTTTTATAAATGTTACTTAAATGTCCTAACTGAACTAATTGAAGGCCTGGTTGCATAAAGCACATTAAGTTTTTCCCTTAAGTATGAGATTTAAGGCATGATTTCCCCTTAACTAAGGGAATAACTTAGTGTTGCATATAATCCCTTAAACGATTCTCTTAGGTAAGGGAAACTGTTAAGTGTTTCATGACAGCAATCCAGGTTTTGCTGTTATAAAATTATATTGTTGCCATGGACACGTTATTTGTTAATACAGATAGCGGTACGTTTTCACAGAAAACAACATAATATGGATAAGGAAAACAAAAAAGAAAACCAAATATGAAAGAGAATACCAGATGAGAAAATAGATAATTTAGAGAAATTCTGCCATCATTTACTCACCCTCATGTCGTTCAAAACCCATAAGACTTTCGTTCATCTTTGGAAAACAAATAAAGCTTTTTTTTATATTCTCTTCTCACTTATGTCCATTGAAAGACATAAAAGTAATCCATATGATTCAGGCTGTTTTGGTAGCTCAAATGCTTGCGCATGTTCAAGAACCAATGGTTCGCTCTGCGTGACGCACGTACACTTTGCGCTTCCGTTGATCGATGTTTATGTGAATAAACACTTTAATTACAATTTGTTTATCACATAAAGCGACCAATCGTGTCTCGTTAGAAGACTTCACTCTCAAAAAAAAAAGAGTACAAAATTGCACCTTTTAAGGTTCAAGTGGCCGTTACTGGGGTGGTACCCTTAAGGGTACATTTTTGTACCTCTAAGTCAGGGGTAGGCAAGTTCGGTCCTAGTGAGCTGATGTCCTGCAAAGTTTAGCTCCAACCCTACTAAGCCACCACAGTATAAAACTCATGGCTCCCAGCATGCATTGCAGCATTAAGAATGTCACCATTGTTGAGATTCATATGCTGATTCTTGATATCTGTGTGCGTATTTAAAAATCTAAATTCTGAATGATCTGTGGCAAGAAAGTATTGTTTGTGAATATTATTTATTAACATTTTTAGTCAGTGATGAGTTTAGTCAAACATTTTTCTTCATGATCATTTTTGTTTATGGCTTCTTTTGATTTGAACAGATTATGTGTTCTGTTAACACTATAACAAAAACCACAAATTCACATAAAAAGCCAAGAGTCAAACTGCCCAACTAAAGGAAACACTGATCGCCATAATGGTGACCCAACATTTTCAATAAAACATCAACATCTAAACCTTTTTTAATTCTCAATAAGAGCTTCTACCGATGTCTTTCAGGGTTGGAGCCAAACTCTGCAGGACAGCGGCTCTCTAGGATCGAACTTGCCTACCCCTGCTCTAAGTAGAGGAAAACAACGGCATAATTGTACCCTAAGGACCAATTGTGTACCTTTAAAGGTACAGTTATACATTTTGCTCCCCAAGGAACAAAATTGTACCTCCACTGTACCTTTTTTTTTTGAGAGTGTTTGATTGAACCTACTTGCTCCGTGTAACACTTAAAGCTGAAGTTTTCCAAACCTTAAGTATAACTTAAGGGTTATTTTCTGCAACACCCTAAAGTTTAAGGGAAACATAAGGGCAATCTTGAAGGAAAATTACACTTAAGGTGTTTTATGCAACCGGGCACTAATCCTGTCTGTGATCTTCTAAACATCCATAATGCTGTTTGCGAATGTTCACACTAGAACATGCTATAATGTCCTCGATTGGTGCATCCCTACCATTTTTGACACTGTATCAGAGAGTAGGCTATCAGACAACACTTGGGGGGGGGGGGGGGGAAATAACAGAAAACACTGCAAATTACACTATGACAGTAACTGAGGGGTGCACACTTCTCCAGCCAAGAGTCTGCTAACATCACAGCAGTGGACAAGAGTTTGTTTGGAAGACACAGTAGCCTATTAGAATTTGATAAAAGGCTTCAAATTAAGAGTATAATTACTGCAATGTTTGTGAAGTGTGTGATGTACGTCTGTGGCATTTAAGGTGTGAAATTGTCCATAATGAGCAAGAATGGAGGACTTTTGTGGTCAGAAAGCTTTAAAGATCCCATCTGAGTTGTGTGTTCACCATGTTTGTTAAGATTATATATTGTTCTAAACGTTGATCAACTTTTAGCAGATAGCATTTTTATTATGTCCCTCCCCTTGTTACCTGCCCAGGTGTGCTGTTCCTATACGAGATGAAATAAAAATTCTGTCATCATTTACTCACCCTCTAGTTCTTTAAACCTGTATGCATTTCTTTTTTTTTGTTCAACAGAAAAGACCAGACATTTGATGGTAGATGGAAGTCAGTGGCTACGGTCCACTATCTGGTTACCAACATTCTTCAAAATATCTTCTTTTGGGTTCAACAGAAGAATTAAACGCATACAGGTTTGGAACAGCTTGAGGTTGAGTAAATAATGACAGAATTTTCATTTTTTGGGTGAACTATCCCTTCAATGTGTTGGGATGTTGTAACTGTCATGTGCGTTCATGTCACTTTGGTTAGAGCAATATGCAATGTACCTTTTCTACAAAAACTCAGCAAAATTAAAAACGTCTCGGTTACGTATGTAACCCTCGTTCCCTGAGTGAGGGAACGGAGACGTACGCCGGAACTGACAGACGAATTGGGATCTATTTTCAGAGACCAATCTACTTCGAGTGTTTAAAAACGAGCCAATGAGGATTGGCATGCAGTAGACGCGTCCCACGCTCCGCCCCGCAGCGCGGGTATAAATACGGAAGTGGAAGTACCGCATATCACTTTACAACTGAGGAGCCGGCTAAGTGGCTCGGCCTACAGCTGAAGCACAGCACCTGGCGACGGGACGTACGTCTCCGTTCCCTCCCTCAGGGAACGAGGGTTACATACGTAACCGAGACGTTCCCTTTCAGTCGGTCACGTTCGACGTACGTCGGAACTGACCGACGAATTGGGATCCCTACTAACACGCCAGAAATGCTGGCCCTTCCAGCGCCCTGACCGAGCTCGCTGGACCACACCTAGGTTGGTGCGGAAGTCAGGGCTCCAGTCAGGGAGGCCAGTCACTGCTGTTCCTGCAAGACCCACTCAGCGTGACTATTGGATAACGCTGGGAAAGCGTGCCCGTCTCAGGAGATGGTACGCTGCGGAGCCACGTCCTTCAGTGGAAGGAGAGGTGGAATTACTCATAAGGACTAACCTAGCAGGGTAGTGCTACCTATGGCAGTCTCTGGGGTGGATCCAACCTGGTCCCAGGGGGGAAAGAACACCACCAGAGACGACAGAGCGGGCTCTGTCAAGGGAAAGACACAGGGCTAGCCGAGTAGGGTAGCTGGTACCGTGGAGAATACACATATGGGGTTGCCGTTAGGGAACCGCTACATATGGAACCCAGCCTAACACACATGTTCCACAAGCATACGGGTGTAGGCCTGGTGTTAGACAGCCGCAACGTCTATCACCGAAGGGGTGACGGAGGAGCTCGACAGGGTTAGCCGTTTCCGGGGAACACAACTGGAGACAATAGACGCACGTATCCGGCCCGGAGGCGGGAGTGGCGTATGCAAGCCGACACTAGAACGGGTACTTAGCGCTACTGGCCACTGGGGGCGAGGATGCGGGAAGATACCGGCTCTACACGGAGGCTATAAAATCTAGCGAACGTGTTAGGTGTCGCCCAGCCCGCAGCTCTACATATGTCTGTCAGCGAGGCGCCTTGAGCCAGCGCCCAGGAGGAGGCTACACTCCTAGTGGAGTGAGCTCGCACCCCGAGAGGGAAAGGCACACCTTGGGACTGGTAAGCCAAGACGATAGCATCCACTATCCAGTGGGCTAACCTCTGCTTGGAGACAGCCTTTCCCTTCTGCTGGCCTTCGTAACAGACGAAGAGCTGTTCTGAGGTTCTAAAGCTTTGAGTTCGGTCCACGTAGGCGCGAAGAGCGCGGACGGGACAGAGCCAAGCTAGGGCTGGGTCTGCCTCCTCCGAAGGCAGCGCTTGCAGGTTCACCACCTGGTCCCGGAAGGGAGTGGTGGGAACCTTGGGCACGTATCCAGGCCGGGGTCTCAGGACAACGTGAGAGTTGGCCGGCCCGAATTCTAGGCACGATTCGTTGACCGAAAGTGCATGCAGGTCCCCTACCCTCTTGATTGAGGCCAATGCAGTCAGGAGCACTGTCTTCATGGACAGGATGTTTAGCTCGACTGACTGTAAAGGCTCGAAGGGAGGGCCCTGGAGCGCTCTGAGCACCAGGGCTAGGTCCCAAGAGGGTACCGAGGTTGGCCGAGGAGGATTTAGTCTCCTCGCACCTCTGAGGAACCTGACGATTAAGTCGTGCTTACCTAAGGACTTACCTTCAACTACATCGTGATACACCGCTATTGCGGCGACGTACACTTTGAGGGTGGAGGGAGACAGCCTTCTCTCCAACCCATCTTGTAGGAAAGAAAGCACAACATTAATCGAACACCTTCGGGGGTCATCCCGGCGGGAAGAACACCATTCAACGAACAGGTTCCACTTCAGCGCATAGAGGTGCCTTGTAGAGGGGGCTCTAGCTGAAGCGATGGTGTCTGCCACTGCCTGTGGCAGGCCACCTAGAACCTCCGCGTCCCGTCCAGGGACCAGACATGGAGTCTCCAGAGGTCTGGACGCGGGTGCCATAGAGTGCCCCGCCCCTGAGAAAGCAGGTCCTTCCTCAGGGGGACCGGCCAGGGAGGGGCTGTCGCGAGGAGTGAGAGTTCGGAGAACCAGGTCCGGTTGGGCCAGTAGGGCGCAACTAGCAAGACCTGCTCCTCGTCCTCCCTGACCTTGCACAGTGTCTGTGCGAGAAGGCTCACTGGGGGAAACGCATACTTGCGTAGGTCCCGGGGCCAGCTGTGCGCCAGTGCATCTGTACCGAGGGTGCCCCCGGACAGGGAGTAATACAACTGGCAATGGGTCGAGTCCGGAGAGGCGAACAGGTCTACCTGCGCGGCTCCGAAGAGGTCCCATATCAGCTGGACGCTCCGGGGGTGGAGTCGCCACTCTCCCGGAGGTGTCGGCTGACGAGAGAGCTCGTCGGCTGTCTGGTTCAGCGCACCTGGGATGTGAATGGCCCGAAGCGACCTCAGATGCTTCTGACTCCACAGGAGGAGATGGCGGGCGAGCCGGAGCATGCAACGGGAGCGTAGACCACCCTGACGGTTGATGTACGCAACGGCCGCAGTGCTGTCCGTACGGACCAGAACGTGTTTTCCCTGTAGCGGCTTTTTGAAGCGGCCCAGGGCGAGACGTACTGCCAGAAGCTCTAGGCAATTGATATGCCAACGCAGTTGGGGCCCCGTCCACAGACCCGCAACTGAGTGCCCGTTGTACGTGGCCCCCCAACCCGTGGAAGAGGCATTCGTGAAGACCACAGCATGCCTGGACACCTGTTCTAGGGACACTCCGGCCCGTAGAAAGGCAGGGTCCGCCCACGGATTGAAGGTTTGGCGACAGTAAGGAGTAACTGAGACCCGGTACTGGCCGCGCTGCCACGCCCATCTCGGGACTCGGTCGTGAAGCCAGCATTGAAGCGGTCTCATATGAAGCAATCCGAGCGGCGTTACGGCGGCTGCAGATGCCATATGCCCCAGGAGCCTCTGAAAGAATTTCAGTGGGACCGCTGTCCTGCCTTTGAACGTATTCAAGCAGTTCAACACTGACCGGACTCGCTCCTCTGTGAGGCGCGCAGTCCGGTTGACCGAGTCCAGCTCCATACCGAGATAAGAGATCCTCTGTGTGGGACAGAGTTTGCTCTTCTCTCGGTTGACCCGAAGGCCCAACAGGCTGAGGTGACGTAGCACCAGGTCCCTGTGTTCGCACAACTGCTCCCGGGACTGGGCCAGTATGAGCCAGTCGTCGAGATAGTTGAGAATACGAACGCCGCGTTCTCTGAGCGGAACAATGGCTGCCTCTGCGGCTTTCGTGAAGACGCGAGGCGACAGGGACAGCCCGAAGGGCAGGACTTTGTACTGAAATGCCCTCCCCTCGAACGCAAAGCGAAGGAACGGTCTGTGTCGAGGGAGAATGGAGACATGAAAGTACGCGTCCTTCAGGTCGATCGCTGCGAACCAATCCTGGGGACGGATGCATTCGAAAATGCGTTTCTGCGTTAGCATTCTGAACGGGAGCTTGTGCAGGGCCCGATTCAGGACACACAGGTCCAGGATTGGTCTTAACCCACCCCCTTTCTTGGGCACAATGAAGTAGGGGCTGTAAAACCCCGCCTTCATATCGGCCGGAGGAACCGGCTCGACCGCGTCCTTCGCCAGCAGGACATCGATCTCGGACCGCAAGACATGGGCATCGCAACTCCGCACTGAGGTGAAGAGGATGCCCGTGAACTTGGGAGGCCGGCGGGCGAATTGAATCGCATAGCCGAGTCTGACGGTATGGATGAGCCAGCGAGACGGCCTCTCTTTGTCGCAGGGGCGGAGGCAGACGCCGGGGGACGCCCTCGGCGACGAGCAGGCGGGGGCGCTGCAGCCGGCGACTGGGTGGAAGCAGCAGCAGGTCGCCGGGGCAGGATATTTTTAATCGCCTCCGTCTGCTTCTGGGCAACCGAGAACTGCTGGGCGAAGTTCTCGATCGCGTCGCCGAAGAGGCCGGCCTGACAGACAGGGGCGTTGAGGAACCGCACTTTGTCGGTCTCACGCATATCTGCCAGGTTCAGCCACAGGTGGCGTTCCTGGACCACAAGTGTGGACATCGCCCGACCCAGGGAGCGTGCGGTGACTTTCGTCGCCCTGAGGGCGAGGTCCGTCGCGGTACGCAGTTCCTGCATAACCCCTGGGTCGGAACTACCCTCGTGCAATTCCATGAGCGCTTTGGCCTGGTAGACCTGCAGGAGCGCCATGGCATGCAGAGATGACGCGACTTCTCCACAGGCCGTGTAAGCCTTGCCGGTTAGCCCGGACGAGAACTTACATGCCCGGGAGGGGAGACGCGGATTTCCCCGCCAGTCGGTAGCGGTCTTAGGACACAGTTGCATCGCAACCGACCGCTCCACTGGGGGGATCTCCACGTAACCCTTCGCCGCGCCACCGTCGAGGGTAGTGAGGACGGAGAAGTCAGTCGATCGGTTTCTAGCGCTATAGGGCGCTGTCCACGACTTTGTGAGCTCCTGATGCACTTCCGGAAAGAAAGGCACTGGGGCGGGGCGCTGAGAACCAGCACGGGCCGTCCCGAGATACCAATCGTCCAGCCGTGAGGGTTCGGGATGCGGTGGAGGGTTCCACTCGAGCCCGACACTCGCGGCGGCCCGGGAAAGCATAGCCGTGAGCTCTGGATCGGACTCGGGCAACGCTACCACACCTGAAGGGGGCAGCGCAGCCGAATCTTCATCTCCAGAGTCCATTAGCTCGTCCCCCGATGCGGCGATCGAAACCATATCCTCAACCGGAGCCCCGAAAGTAACAGCTGGCCCCCCGCGGGAAGGACCAGCATGCTCTTCCGGAAGCTCAACCGGCGCAGCGGAGGGGGGAGGGGCCCGAGGAGCCTGTTGGCCCGGCGGGAGTGCCCTCACAGTAACCCTCAGGTCCCCACCAAAGGCATCAGCCAAAGTAGCAGCCCTCTGCTTCGGGGCAGGAGGGCCACTAGATCGGGGGATGTGCAATGGGACTCCACCTTTTTCAAGGTAGTCGAGCCTGGACCGTAATACTGCGATGGTCTTATTCCCACAATGGGAACATGAGTCATCCACGAAAGCCGCCTCAGCGTGCTGAACGCCCAAACACGTGAGACAGCGATCGTGTCCGTCAGCTGGGGACAGGTAACGACGGCATCCAGAAACACACGGTTTGAATGACATCTTGAAAAAGACGCAGGGTCAAACCGTGTTGCTCTTTTAGAGGAAAATGCTCTGATCAGTGCCGAGGCACGCAGGGGAAATGGCCGCGGCTCGCAGCGGTTCAGGGGTGCAAGCCCGCTGAGAGCACTCAAAATACCCAGAGCTGTAAAAACAGCTGTTTTGTCTATTCGCGACCACCGCTGCAGGCACCGTCACACCGACACTGGCAGAGCTCCAACTCTCTTTGTCGCAGGAAAACACTCTTCGTAGGAACAAACACATGAATGTTCGGCTCCGAAGTTGAAAGCGATATGCGGTACTTCCACTTCCGTATTTATACCCGCGCTGCGGGGCGGAGCGTGGGACGCGTCTACCGCATGCCAATCCTCATTGGCTCGTTTTTAAACACTCGAAGTAGATTGGTCTCTGAAAATAGATCCCAATTCGTCTGTCAGTTCCGACGTACGTCGAACGTGACCGACTGAAAGGGAACTCTACTTCTACAAAATGATGAACAAAGAATGCCCATCAGGTGTGTTTTCCTTTTTTATGTTTTTATTCAGTTTATGAATATGCTGTAAATGTAATCATTTTAAATACATTTGTAACTGTACTGTGTCTTATTATGCAACTTGGCCAGTTTTATTGTAAATGACAAAAAATGTATCTATAATCTATTGCATCCACAATGCTTTCTTGGTGAACCTGATTTCACCAAATACAACATGTTCCTGGATCAACATCTTTGTTGATCCTGGAACAACATTCCAATCAACCAATCAGATTTGAGGTACAAGTTTACAGTTTTTGTTAAGTTTAGGCTTACAACCAGGGTTAGGTGCTTCTACATCAGAGTTATTCACCTATCATTTCCTTCTGATTTTAGAGAGAAGTTATGGGTAGGGTTAGGGCTACAGCAAGTAATGTTGTTCCACGATCAACAAAGTATGTTGATCCAGAAACATGTCTGTCTTTGCAAAACTCAGAAACCACAGGCTTAAAGAAAGTTCAGATTTTTCCACTCGTAATTATGCCATTGTGCTGGCGTTCATGTTCAACTTGTAAATTCGATCTTTCCGACATGACTTGAAAGCATGAACAATGGTTTATAGTTGGCTAACAATGCTTTTTGGAAACGCACCCCGAAAGCAAGTATTGTAGCTTATTATGGTCCACTTCTATGATGTCAACTCAAGCTTAGTAGCTATTAAAAAAGCTCTTTCCCCAACTTGCTGTTTCAATAGGAAATGCGTCAACCCAAGAATAAAACTACACTCTACAACTGTGAGACGGGGAAAGAAAAGACATTTTCTGCTTTATTCATATGAACATCACTCACTCCATTTACTCTCCTTACTAGCTCTAAAAGCAGTGCTCAACCTATAAAATGGCACATCTGCAATGCAGGATAAAAAGATTCAAAATACATTGATTTGCATACATTTTTAGCTCAAGAGAGTGTTGAAGAGACACAATGGCTTAGGGACTGATGAGGCAACGATCCCGTGACATATGACATCAGGCTCGTCATCGCCCCCCTTTGCATCACCCACAGCTTCACCTACTGTGCCAAAGCCCCTGTCTATTCCCTGTCCATCATACCTTCAAATGCACGCACACAATCCCTCGGGGCAGTGCCACCAACGCACTCAGTCAGGGTTCACTGCATCCCTCTGACTGCACCGTCTGTCTGGCCCTGCTGGAGATATACACACATACACATACACACACACTTATACACTTCAGTGCTCTTCTTTAAAATACATCATGCAGAGAGCTTTGAGCAACATACACTCTCTTATGACCTCAGCCAGCAGGAAGAAAGAGACACAAGGGAGTGAGACTGGTCTGAAACTTCTCCATCTCTGTCTCTCACAATCTCTCACTCACATTCTTTTCTGTTTTTGTGCTTCCATTGGAGCAACAACAAATAATCGATAATGAAAATAATCAACAATGGATTTCTGTGATGTGCACAATAACCTTCATCAGTGACTTTATTTTAAAGTAGTGTAAAATGCATGAAAAACATTTATTTACATTTTGTGTAATATAATATTGTGACCATTTTTATTTTGCAGAACAGCGCATCCTAATACCAAGTGACTTGAGAGTGTCATATATAGAGGGTATGCATTGACGTCACTTTCCAGCCTGAACACACTTCTTCAGACAGGCTAAGTGGCAAAAGAGCTGCTTCATGTCTGGAGTTGATTGGGGAAACTGTGAAAACGTGAGTAAAACAAATTATTTTAAAGGTTGAATTCAATATAAGTTACAACTTACGAAAATATCCAGTGATCCATGGATATCGAGCCTGATTTAAACATAAAGCAAATTTGCCTGTGAATGCTTTAAATACAATATAGGTAGGTCTAAATCCCTTATATCATTATATATCATCATATCGACCCTAAAACTTGTTTATTTAAAAACATCCAGTTATGCAGAATATAAGATGGTAAATATTTAATTGATGAGTTGTCAGTACAATATTATAACAAAACAATATATAGGGTACGATTTCACCCCAAAATTCAACATATTGACACAAAATGATAACTGCAAATCAATGTTTCACAGCCTGGAGTCCAATTGTTTCTGTGATTTGCAGCGACCCATTTGCTTCTCTTTTCTGTAGCTTTCGGCAGTCTATAAAAATATACCTCATATTACTTGTCAAATCTATTTCAACAGTCAATCTCAAAGCTCTTTCCCGTTTTTGCTGTGTTTTGTGTGTTTTTCGCGGCATTCACGCTAAAAACCAATGCTGCCACTCTGCCAATGCTGCCAGTCTTTTTACCACTCAGTGGGCGTAACCGCAGTCACTCTGGCCGGCAGTGTAGTCACATGCATACCCTCTATTCCCTGTGTGTTTTGGGTTGTAGTTCTTTGTAGTTTTTTATGTTGATTTAGTTCTCTAGGTGTTTACCATTTAACCCTTGTTATCTTGTTTAGCTCATTTGTCTTTGTATATAGTGCTTGTTTCACTCGTGGTTTGTCCATCGTTGTATGAGCTTGCCTAGTTCCCTTGTGTTTAAAGGGTTAGTTCACCCAAATTAGCCCATGATTTACTCACCCTCAAGTCATCCTTGTGTATATTATCGCCTTATGGACTGTCTCATTCTTGAATAAATCAGCTGTTTGAACAAAACGTTTTGAATGAATGACTGCTGGTGGTTTAGTTTTGTGTTTAAAAGTATCATTCTTTGTATCATTCCAACATTTCTTAATGTCGATTTTATTTTTGTATTATTATTCTTAAAGGGCACCTATTATGCCCCTTTTTACAAGATGTAATATAAGTCTCAGGTGTCCCCAGAGTGTGCCTGTGAAGTTTCAGATCAAAACTCCTAACAGATCACTTAATATACCATTTTGAAAATGCCAATTTTTGGGTTTAAGAAAAATGAGCTGTTTTGTGTGTGTGTCTCCTTTAAATGCAAATGAGCTGCTACTCCCCACCCCAGAGAACGGAGCCTTGACAACTCACGAATGAAAACTGAAACATGATATCTGTTTGTTTTGATGATCATCTCTATTGCATCACATTACGTTTTCATCAACAGGTTACAAAGTTTGTTGTAGCTATATGGGCGCTCAGTTTTTTCTGTTGTAAAATACATTTGGCCAAAGTCTCATTTTATAAAAGATGAAATGTTACTGTATGCACAGGCTATTTAAGTGTAGGCTATTGGCTATGATGGCAAATGCTAGCCCTCTCGCTCTCTCCGATTCCACATGTCTCAGACCTCAAATACCTAAAATATGAGTCTTTTTTAGATATAATGTTTCTTGCGTAAAGAAAACGCTGTACTTATTCAAACAAGATCTTTATGTACCCTTGCAAGACTTCGTTCAGCTGCTGTCTGCTGTGTCGCTGCTGCTAAACTTCAGTTCATTCAGTTATAAGGTTTACTGACAGTTTGAGGGTCCAACAAAATATAGTCACAAGCTCTTTTTAATATCTTTCATTGGCTAAATATTTGTAAAACAGTCAGACAGACGTAAAGGGTGACCAATAGCATTGATTTATAGAAAAAAGGGCACTTTGCAGTGTAAGGGCAAAAAGTGCATGTGCTCTGCACAGGTTAAACCCGAACCCTACCTGTGCACGTGCCTGAATGGCAGTGATTGTGGCTCTGTTTTTGAAGTCCATAAAAGTGCATCAAAATTCAAAATGCTTACGCTACGCTTTTTCCATTAGTTGAATACGGAAGGCGATCAGCCGGAAGCTAGATAATTTACTTTTTGTTAATAAATATGGATATTTTTCTTACACAAACGCATCGATTCTCTTCAGAAGGCCTTTATTAATCCCCCTGAGCCGTGTGGAGCACGTTATATGACGGACAGATGCACTTTTATGGACTTAAAAAACAGAGCCACAATCGCTGCCATTATAAAGCTTGGATTAGCCAGGACTATTTTATAGCTATAACTATTTTATTCGTCTGAAAGAAGAATGTCATATACACCTAGGTTGACTTGAAGGTGAGTAAATTATGGGCTAATTTTCATTTTTTATTAAACTTCCTAGCATTTAGATCCTCTCTCGACTGCTCATTTTCACAAAGCATGACAGAAATACTGTAAGCAGTGCATATTTATTTCACAAGCTATGGGGGTACATAGCACTTTATACAATACAGATTATTTTAAAGCAGCTTCATATTAATAATCAGGAAAATAGCAGTGCTAATGTTGTAAAATTATGAAACATTAAATATCAGCAGTAAAACTGCTCTATAAAGATACCATTATTCAGCTCAAGTCAGTTCAATGTTGGTTTAATTCAGTTCAATAACAGTGTAGATGCTGCAAAGTTAGTGTATGTGCATTTAGTAATGTCAGTGCAGTTAAATTGATATTACCGAATACTAATTGTCTTTTAAACCCCAAGTGAGCAAGCCAAATGTAACATTAAAACATTGGATTTGATATTAAGCATTTCTAATGATTGACTATTTACCAAAACACTATTAAGCATGGAATCCTTTTACTGCAAAAATCAGGGTTTAATCAATTTACAAATTTTGGTAGCAGCCTTGAAAAAATATTATAAAGTGATTACAGTTTTCTGTTTTATTTTTAAAGAGGACTTATTATGCTTTTTTGTGTGTGCAGTGTTGCTCTTTTGCAAAGTTACAAAGCACAAAGTCACTCAGAAGGAGTTATTAAGTAAGCACTGATTCTGAACTCCCTGAAACACCTCCATTGTAGTCTTGAGTTTTCCTCCAGGAACATACACATCACAATATTCCTCATTTAAAACATTCCCGTCCAAGGCGTACACTTTGAGTTGCATTAGTAGTGTTGAAACTCACAGTTATGGTAAGGGGCGTGGCATTTCTAAAACTCTGTTGACCAATCAGAAGATATTGCGCTTTTCAGAAGGAGAGGCTTCATAGAGAAGTGCTGCAACAATGTAAAATATGTAAATATAAATAAATAAATAAAAAATAAATAATTTTTTTTTTATATTCAAGCATAAAAACCTAGTTGACCCCAAAAACAAAATCAAGAGTTTGAAAAAAGGCATAATAGGTCCTCTTTAACACCATGTGAGGCTGACAATCAACATTTACTGAAGGTTAAGCACCTCTTTTCACAGAACATTTGTTGAAATAATATGAAATAAATATGAAGGAGTTTCCAGTATTGGTATTTTACAGGTGTTTTGCCTGTATAATGAATGACGCATTACATTATTGTGTTTTAAGGGTTAACAGAAATTTTCTGGATAATGTCCTGGCAGAAAATAACCAGTACATTTTCCGTGTTTTTTTATTTTTTTATTTTTTTTACAGTGCATATTGTTGAAAATGCCACATATGATAGCAATGTTGGAAAACACTGATGTATAGCATGCATTGGTTAAACTTTTATTTGCTCGTTTATTTGCTTAGAAGGAGAACGTTGGGCAAGACAAGTAGCTGATTAACCAACAGTAATTGATTACATCATCCCATCAATGAGGAGGCACACATCTCACACATCTGGCTGTCAGACTTGTCATGCGGATGCAAGCGGGAAAAAAAACTTAAAAAGAGAGCCAGAAGATCAAGCACTTCATGGGATCTTCCACTCCCTGAGGAGAAGACTGATGCCTTGGGAGAAAAAAGGCAGACATGGTTCTGAGGTACAGCTCTAGATTCAAGCCCTTCATCAGTGACACATCTTTTTATACTGTCCTGTATTACCATTGCAGATGTCTGAGTCACTTACATTTGAATTCACAATTTTTCGCATCTCACTTTAGGGGACTATGTCAAGAGCCATGCCGCTCCAAATCCATGTCAGCGCTCTGAAGCACAGATACAGTACCTTTGCCGTCGCATCCGCAGGGAGACGCGTGTTAACCTCCGCCACAGCCGACAGGATTATTTCAGGTGAAGTAGCATTGGAGCTATTCACCCAAAAGTAAAGCCTTGCTTGACGTGGCGTTTAACACCTTCATGAGTAAGCCGTGCGTGTGAGCTATGTGGATAAAGGCGTTTGAGGAACATTGTGAAGGAAAACACTTTTCGAAAGATTACAGGCGGGCAATCCGCTCCTCTAACGATGGCAGGATACATTTTCCAAAAGACCTTACAGAATACGCATTTAACAAAGCATTATGCACGGCCGAGAAAGTGACGAGGAATGGCAAGCAGTGAAATTGCTTCCGATGGAAAAGGAAAGTGAGTTAAAGTCATTCCCTCATGTAAAGCAAAGCAGTATTGATCCAGTTGCCACACTGAGATTTATGGCACTAAAACCTTCCTGTAAAGTCAATAATCATACTACACATGTGAACTGGCCCTAATCCACATCCATGAAGGTTGTTTCCTCTCAAAATGACACTTACATTGCAAATTTGTTCGGACCACAGAGTTAGTACTCTGCCAATGGCAACATATTACAGAAATTTAGTGTTTTTACATGAATTAAACTCTCATTTGAAATCACATTAAACGTCTAGCTATTCATCAACACTCTCTTTTATACTTATACTGTATTTAAATTCCATTTCTACCTACAGTATCCAACTGTGATGCATCGCTCATGTCACATATGATCCACTCTGTGTTATTGTGTCTCTGGACCGGAGCAGACTGTGTGCGCGTGCTGTGGCAGTTCGTGTGACACTAACGTGAAATCAGAATTCATTAAACGTCTTAATCGTTCCCTATCCCCTATATAGTGCCATTCACCATGTTGAAAATACTAAATGTGTGAAAAAGTGACTGTAAGTTTTGAATCCTTTTATCTTCTAAATATGAATTTTGTCATTGTTTTGGAGCACACTAGCTTATAGATAACAGTAAGGCTAACATATTCATACTAAAATCCAAAAAACTGAAATTTTGATTTCATGGCAACTTTAAACTGCATCTGGCAGATGAGTCAGCTTTTGCATGTCTTTCAAAATTGTTGTTGTTGTTGTTGTTTATTTTTGACTACACACTCGGCGACCCACTCAAAATGGTCTTGCGACCCACTTTTGGGGTCGCGTCCCACTGATTGAGAAACACTGTTCTAAGGTACCCAGATCCTAAGGATTTAGCATTCCATATATTCTTCAGGAAGAAGGCAACTGCATAATGAAAACAGCTCTGAAGCCGCAAGGAATGACATTAGGACAATACTGATTGGCCGATGACGTTACTGGGCCCTATTTCAACGATCTAAGTGCATGGTCTAAAGCGCACAGTGCATGTCCGAATCCATTTTTGCTAGTTTAAATGGGGGGGGTCTAATGCTATTTCATGCATTCTGACTTGTTTGCACTGTTAAAGAGTTGGACTAATGCTAAACATGGCCATTAAAAAAATGAGTGGGACGTATGACGGAATATTTCTGTGCCAAATACACTCCTTCAGGATTCAAACAAGTTTCGGAAAGTTTTTTTGTATGGCCTTTTATGAAGTCATAAAGGGCAGAATTCCTTGTATGTGCACTTCTCCCGGATGAGCGCGTGTGCACATCAACCAGAACTAGAGCAAGCGCGTCAACAACAAGCTATGTTCGGGTTATGGGAGCTGTTGGCAGCGCTGTCCTTTTGTTTTTAGACCACATGTCAGTAAAGAAGTGTGTTTCTGGTTGTGAGGGTAGGATAACCTTGTTCAGCTTCCCAAATAACCCAGTGTTATAGTGAATCGAAAGTTATCCAGGGAGTGTGTGTGTGCTCAAGATTCTTTAGCTCCGCCCACTGCATACCTTCACGAGTTCGGCTATTTTCGGAAAGAATCGGTACAGCATATATGTCTTTTATAATTATGATAAAACTAAAGACTCTTCGGACATATGAAGGATGCAATACTACTCTATAGGTACTCAAAATTAACATGAGATTGGCAGGAACTGTGTGTTTTATGCCTCCTTTAACGACGGGAAAAAGGTTGGCGTGCCGGCGCATGGTCTAAAAGGGTTGTCCCTATCCTCTTAATGAGTAATGGGTGTGTTTTGAGCGTAATGTGCAATAAACCAATCAGAGTCTCATCTCCCATTCCCTTTAAAAGTCAGTTGCGCTCGCGCCATGGCGGATTCGCTATTTACATGGCGGAATATAGACACCCTCAACCTGACAGGTCAGTTTAAATACATGTGTGTATTGCCATGATTGGTTAAATAAGTAGCCAATTTTATTCGTTATTACTGCAAATAGGTAATTCTGATGCATGCAATGACTATCCATTATATGACATGTAGACATTTTTATCTTCATGTACACAATAATCTTTTTATTTTTTAATATTTAAAAATTTTTGTGTGCTGCTGCGCTGCACCTGTGTGTGTGATAAGCAGAGTGTACGCGCGTTGTGCACCCGCCTATTACTAATGCGCCCTTTAAATAACACAAAAAATACTGCGCCATTTCAGACCAGCACGCCCATGGGCGAACATATGGGCGTGAGTGCATTTGCTATTTAAACAACGTGACGCAGGACGTGAAATGATAACTGCGTCAGGATGAAACTGGCAAACAACACTTGCATCGCGCTTGCTGCCACATTGTGCCGGGTATATGATAGGGTCTACTATGCTGCCCTACAAAGGCAAAAGACCTTAACTCGCTAGAATGTGGAACTGAGAAAAATGACTTGAAAGATTTTTAGTTGTCCAGCCAAATTAATTATAGGTAGGACACTGGAAAACTGGCAATTAGTTTTAGTAATGAAAATGATCTACTTAAAAAAATCTTGAGGTCAAATTTGACTTTTGACCAATATTTTGACGTCATTGTACTCTGCCTTTGTATTGTCTGCAAAAAGTGAGAAGTCACACCAAGGCAAATGGCAGTAACTTTCTACATTATCAATATTTGGTTGCAGATCACCATTTACAAAATCATTATAGTAACACCTGAATAAAATCTAGTGACCATGGCATTTATTTTGGATGATTTACAATTGGTTTTTTATATGGAGCAGGTAGGTAGCCTATAGACCTTTTTTACATTTCCGTTTCTCAGAAGCGGAAGTCGTCATAGTTGGGTTTTTTATAGCGGTGAATAAGAGTGAATATATATTTTTTGTCCCCATTTGCTCAAATAGCAAAAGAAAAACTCCATAATAGTGATTTCACAACTTTCAAAAAGAGGGGAAAAATAGAGTGAGATTGATAACGGCAGTGAAAAGAGAGAAAGATGTTAATTTTACCGTCACTCCCATAGACGCTGTATTAGAAACACCCTCACAGCAGCAGTAAGTTGTTTTTTGTAATTTGATGCAAAAGTAATATAATACAAAGTATTATTGTTATAAATGTAAATATATATTAAAAAAATGAAAATACAAAAACCGTTGTGGGATTTACGATATTGATGACCATTAAAATGCGTCATCACAGTCTGTGAAAAGGGTCTACTCATTGTATAGCTGACTAGCCTATTTATACTATAGTCTGCTAGCTAGCTAAATGAAGTAGATTGCAATCTATCTAATTTGTTAGTCTAATGCATCTTTTGTTACACAATTTCTTACCTTGACCTTGATGTCTGCGTTTCAAAGCCATCTCAACCATCATTTTCCTTCGACAGCAATGGGTCAAGCCTTCTAAACGCTATTAGTAAACAACCACTCTAAAAAAAAACGTCTCGGTTACGACTGTAACCTTAGTTCCCTGAGTAGGGAACGAGACGCTGCGTCACCGCTTTGGGAACGCCTCTGCGTGATTGCGTCGTGAAGCACATGTGTAATCAGTCCAATGGAGAGACGGAACGTCATAGGCGGGTGACGTCATCGACCCGGAAGGTATAAAGCATACCGGCAAACAAACGCCGCT
This sequence comes from Rhinogobio ventralis, assembly GCA_039654625.1. NCBI lineage: Eukaryota > Metazoa > Chordata > Actinopteri > Cypriniformes > Gobionidae > Rhinogobio > Rhinogobio ventralis. The sequence continues at coordinate 23,667,963 of CM077202.1, read as the reverse complement.
GAAATACGCCGCTGAAATAGCCTCAACTATCCACTTGCTCATCCTCTGCTTAGAGACCGGACCCCCTCTCGAGGGTGGACCGTAACACACAAACAACTGTTCCGATTTTCTCCACAGGGCAGCTCTGTGGACATAAGCGTCTAGTGCGCGAACAGGGCAAAGCAGATTGGATCTTTCCTGGTCAGACGTCAGAAAGGGAGGTGGACAAAAGGCCATAAGTACTATGGGTCTCACAGTATTAGTGGGAACCTTAGGAACGTACCCCGGTCTGGGGTGCAGAAAAGCTTTAGCCATACCGGGAGCAAATTCCAAGCACGAGGGTGCCACAGAGAGGGCTTGTAAGTCCCCTATTCTTTTTAAAGAAGAGATAGCCAGCAGAAAGATGGTCTTTAAAGTGAGGAGTTTCTCAGAAATTTCTTCAATGGGCTCGAAGGGAGCCTGAGAAAGGCCCTGAAGGACAATAGATAAGTCCCAGGCCGGCACCCTGGTGCGTACTGCGGGCCTCAGTCTGATAGTGCCACGGAGGAAACGAGTAACTAGGGGGTGTCGCCCGAGCGTAACACCATCGAAAGGAGAGTGGTAAGCTGCTAAGGCCGCCACGTACACCTTCAAAGTGGAGGGAGCTAACCCAGCGGAGAATTTCTCCTGCAGGAACTCCAGCACCGCGCTCGCAGGGCAGTTAACTGGATCCCACAGGCGATCTCTACACCATAAGGTGAAGAGTCTCCATTTCAATGCGTACAGTTTCCTCGTGGAGGGAGCTCTAGAGTGTAGGATGGTCTTGGTGTAGGAAAACCCTTGGTCTTGAGCCACCACTGTAAAGGTCTCATGTACAACAGGCCACGAGGAATGACGTTGGACGCTGCTGCCATCAGGCCTAACAGTCTCTGATACTGTTTGACAGTGAGTGGCTGGTCTAGTTTCACCCCTTTCACAGCTGAGAGAATCGACCCTACGCGAGGCTCTGATAGACGGGCCTGCATCAGGATCGAATTCCAACACACACCCAGATACGTTATTTTCTGTACTGGAGAAAGAACGCTCTTCTTGAGGTTGAGCCTCAGCCCTAACCTCTTCATGTGTGCGAGAACAACATCTCGATGTTGAACCGCCAGACGTGCTGACTGAGCCAAAATCAGCCAGTCGTCGATATAATTGAGAATGCGGATCCCCTGCATACGCAAGGGGGCTAATGCCGCGTCTACACACTTGGTGAAGGTGCGGGGTGATAGGGCTAGACCGAAGGGAAGCACCCGATATTGGTACGCTTGTCCCCCGAACGCGAACCTCAGGTACTTCCTGTGCTGCGGAAGGATGGAGATGTGGAAGTAAGCATCTTTGAGATCTATCGTGACAAACCAGTCCTCGGACCTGATTTGGGACACGATATGTTTGAGTGTAAGCATCTTGAACCTGAACTTTGCCACTGCGCGATTCAGAGAGCGCAGGTCCAAAATGGGGCGCAACCCCCCATCCTTCTTTGGCACTATAAAATAGTGACTGTAGAATCCCGACTCCCTGTCGGAGAGAGGAACCTTCTCTATGGCCCCCTTCCGTAGGAGGGTCTGGACTTCTTGAGTCATAACCAGAGCCTGCTCGGGGCCCACCAAGGTAGGTAGGACCCCCTTGAAACTGGGTGGACGACACCTGAACTGGATGGCGTACCCTGATCTTATTATCTGCGGGACCCAACGAGATATATTTGGCAGTTTTTCCCATTCTGGCAAAAAATCTACTAGGGGTACCAGTCCCTCGAGATTGGCCTCTGGTATACTGAGTGCTGGGAGCACAGCGCCCTGAAGCGGATGACCGGCAGGGAACGGCTGACTCGACAGCGCCACCTCCTTGTCTGGAGGACGCGGGCCATCCTCGGATGACTCGCGAGGGCCTTCCACGCCCCGGCACTCGGGCGGGGTTAGTGGAGAGACCCTGTGAGGGTACCGGAAAAGGACGGGCACCGTATGCTGAGGTGAACACCGCCTGTTCCCGAAGGGGGAAACCCTCATTGCCCTGGGCCCACTGGCGTCAGGGCTTCTTAGACGCAGCCTTCCTAGAGATGAGAACAGTCCGCAGATCTGCTCTACCCCTAGAGGGCTGCGTCTGGGGGTGTCGCCCACCGCCCCACCCTTTCTGAGGGGGAGTACGAGTAGCGACACTCTGTTTCTGTTGCGCCCGGTGTACGGAGCTTGTACTCGGTGTCTGCTGCTCCCGCACAGCAGCAGACGAGGCCTGGGGCTTTCTCGGGAGGAGCTGCTTGAGCGCCGCAGACTGTTTCTTTGCCTCCTGAAACCTGTCGGTGACGGTAGTGACAGCGTCACCGAACAGGCCGTCAGGAGACAGCGGCGCATCAAGCAGAAAGCTCTTATCTCTCTCCCGAATCTCGGTAGACACGAGAGGACATGGGCCGCTTCCACGTTCTCGACACCTCAGTGTGGAGATCCGTGAAAAACGGTAAACTCCGACGTGGCTCCATTAGCTCCTCACCAGCAGCGAGTCTTCAACCCCCGCGTCAACGCTGCAAATATCGATCTCGTCAGAGCTTGATAAAAGCAGCGCTGAGGCTGCCCCCTGGGTGGGAGAAACCGCGGGGCGGGCTCCCGAACCCAGAGAGGCAGCACTGGATCTGCCAGGTGAGGGCAGAGAAAGGGCTGGGCCCGTCTCTAACCCCTCTGACAGATCCATCTGCGAACCCCACGACATAAGCTGCCGCTGTGCCTCAGCAACAGCGGGGCCTGTGCCGCGGGGAACGCGAACCGGGACACCCTCCTCAAAAAGTGCCCGGCGGGATCGCAGCACTCTCATAGGCAAAGCCTCACAATGCTCACAGCCGGCCCTCTCGAGAGCCGACTGGGCGTGCTGTTCACCCAAACAAACAACGCACATCAAGTGTGTATCCCCGCTCGTGATGTGACGAGAGCAGGGAGGAACACACTTTCTGTAACGCTGTTCGCTCGCCATAATGTCTCTCTCTATATGTCAGTGTGAATGCAACTTGTAGAAAAACAAGGAAAGTCTGAACTCAGACACAAACACAAAACTGGCAAAGACAATGAAACACAGAGCGCTTGCTGAAAGCAACAGAAGCTAGCGGCGTTTGTTTGCCGGTATGCTTTATACCTTCCGGGTCGATGACGTCACCCGCCTATGACGTTCCGTCTCTCCATCGTTCCCAAAGCGGTGACGCAGCGCGAGTTCCCTCGAAAGGGAACTATTTGTTTTACCTACCTACACATTTATTCAGGTATCGTGTGTGTCAGTATGACACAGGCTACACTGAGATCATTAAGACACAGCAAACTAGTGTAGACTTTAGGGATTTTGGAGAGGCCAGGCAAAGTTGGTGTGTCTGGATGCTGGTTGTGCTCATCATGTGTCCCCATGTATTGGTGCTGTAATAGAGCCGAGTCCCTGCGGGAGCTTCTGGAGGAGTGGAGCTGGAAGTTGGCCTAATCAGCTGGCATGGAAAGCTACTATCACCCCCAGTCATGTGCCTTCTACAGTCCCATCAAATTTTTGGTCATTTAGTGACATACAGGAAAACATTTGTGTGGCTGTAACTATTGTTCTCAAACAAACTATCACAATCCCATTCACAGCAGGTACCTACACAGATGATCTCAAATGCATTTTCCATTTACGTCTCTTGTGTGTTATTCACTGTGGTGCTGCAGTGGTTAAGGCTTTTCTCTTGTCGTTTCCACTGTGCTAACGTCGTCATGCTTATGGCATATCTATAAAATAAAAATAAAATTGCATTAAAGGAAATTTCCTTTCCTCTCTGGAAAAAAGCGAGTCAATGTTCTATGAGGTTTCTAAAAGTCAAGCTTGCTTTATCTAGCTAAATCGAGACCCAAGGTCTTTTACCTATCTGTTGAAAAATACCTGTTGCTCGGCAACTGCAAACAACCTGAAATTAAGGTAGTGCATATTTACACATACTGTAAATATAATAATTTGAAGTGTACTGTATGTTTTATACGCAGCGAAAATAGTCTGTATTTGACCGAAATTCCAGAATCGTCAGCAAGCTGCAATGAATGTTTATATGGTTGTCAGTAAATTGGACGCTAAATATAATTTTGGCTTTAATAACATTTTCCCAACAAAAATAAACCTGGTGTCCTCCATGATTCCTGTTCTTTCCGACAACCAAGCATTTGCATGCGACAAGCTCATAATCACAACTTTTTCTGATAGCACGTGAAGGCAGCATTAGTTTATCCAAAAATATGTTTTGTGTGTGTGTGTGTGTGTGTGTCCAGATGGTGTAAAACAAAAATAACTTGCTCCTTTGATCCGTAGAGGTAAGCAAGCTTACAAATAGAAAAGAAAAATGACCAGGAAATCTTACAGAATATTTTAAAGCTGGGTCAATGTGGGTTAAGGGATTTTTTGTTTTGCATGGGATCCTGGATGCATTGGTGCAAATCAATGATCAGAGCCAATTCCTACAATAACACGCCTGCCATTTTTGTACACACTCTTATCTTTCAACATTCTCAGGATGAGAGTGGCCGGTGCATTTTAAGCTCTTTGCTTCTCAAGTCTTTAGGCTTTAGAGATGAAGGGCTCAGTTAGAATGGGCTATCGCCAAATGTGCAGGGTGGATATAGTAAAGCCCCTGAAAATGTACATGAATTGTGTCTGTGGGATGCTGGAGTGGTGTTAGTTGGATTGGAATGAGTACGGCTGGTCATATGGAACTGACCCTGAAGGGATGACAGGGAAATATGCAAAGCCATCCCATCATGAAACTGAAGTGCGTTCCTCCTGACACTAATCTCTTAGCTTCCTATGCAAAATAAACCATGGCCTGTTCGCTGCAGTTTAGGATTTTACAGTTTGTCAGTCTAATCTGACCCCTGCCAAAACACACTGATCCAGCTGCCTGCATTTAACCGCACTTTGGAAACCATGTTGCGTAAACCAATCACTATGTATAAAGTCAGTTCCCCTCAAGTTCACACAGGTGTCGTAGCAGAGTAACCAGTTATAGTTCATCACATTAACTATAAACATGTTCCACTAATCTTTGACAATCAGAAGTGTCAAATACTTGTTGCCCTCTTCTTTTTTCGAATGCTGATGTTTTGTCATTTAATTTCTATACAATTAATTTTACAGTTTATGTGCGACAGTGGCAAAAGCTAACCAATGACAAACTTCTATCAAGACACAGTTAAAGTTCTGTTTTTTTAATTAAATTTCTTTTTGAGACAATGACCAACTTTATATTTATGAGAATTAAGCACATTTTATCTTCAAATCATGGGTGTTTTTACTAAAATTACAGCAGTTTTTATAAAATTTGGTAGGTTTTTGTAATGTTTTTTTTTTTTTTTAAAGAAGTCTGTTATGCTCACAGAGGCTGCATTTGTTTTTATCAAAAATACAGTAAAATCTGTAATGTTGTGAAAATATTGTTACAATTTAAAAAAAAATTTATGTTAATATATTGTAAAATGTGATTTATTTCTGTGATGGAAATGTTGAATTTTTGCAGTGCCCGTGGGTAATCAAGCAACATTTCTTATTATTATCATTGTTAAAAACAGTTGTGCTGCTTAATATTTTTGTGAAAACCTTGAAATATGTTTTTTCAGGATTGTTTGATGAATAGAAATTTCAAAACAACAACATTTATTTAAATAGATTTTTTTTTTATTTTGTAACAATGTAAAGGTTGTACTGTCACTTTTGATCCATTTAATGCATCCTTGCTACATAAAAGTTAATTCATTTTTACTTATCTTACTGGCTCCAAATGTTTTAAAGTCATTGTACTACTATGGTGTATAAATATTTAACAATTTATTTTTTCACATTTCAGTTAGATCGTTGTTTTTTGTTTTTTCTTTGAATTTTTCATGAGAATTGTGGTGGAAATGTACTTAATTGTAATGAAAATAATGAAAGGTTGCATAAGATGCAGCCAGATAGGTCTACCTTTACATCTACTTAAGTACAAACATCCTTCCCAATCACACACATTGATACGCATGCAAACATATTGAATCCCTCCACCTCTATATGAATCATCTGCTCAGCCTCCCCTGATTTTAGAGAGAGCTTTTAGGTTGTCTCTGAGGGAATGACACGCTTCCTCAGCCAACTTGATATTAAAAGCTCAACCATCCCTGCAGGCATGTATCCAGAGAGAAACCCCACTGTGGCAGAGCTGTTTGCTATCCTTGGCATGTGCATCTCTCACAACACGCATCCAGCCATTACCAAAACAGACCATCACTTGCTGGAGAACATTTGTCTCCGTTTCCTCTTTCAACTGTCACAGAATTGTCACAAATCTCAGAGAAGCGAAACCTACTTTATTGTCCATTAAGCAAATTCCCAACCCCAATTCTCATTACCGTAAGACAAAATCCATTCTTATTACTGTAATGTGAAAAATCTGTGATATTATTTAAATTGTAAAATGTTAGTATGTCTTGGATTGCCTGTAGTGTATGCTGATTTTAATAGAAGAAAATAATTTTTTCTGTAACAGTTAAAACCATAAAAAAGCACCCTGACAAATCTGCTTAATTATCATGAAAATAATGTCATGATATAAAAATTCTAATATAATATCTTTATATATTATTTTCAATAAATAAATGGCATAAAAATGATTGTATTGCAAGTTTTCTTCTTGATTTTTGAACCGGTTAGACGCCATATTGAATTTTGCCCAGATAAAAACAAGGCTGTGAGGGATGGCACGCACTAAAGGTCCTAGATCATGTACTTTTCACAGCATTTTTTTTTTTTTTTATGGAGATTTTGTCTACTGAGAGTTTTTTCATCAGCTGAAAAATTGGCATGTTGTTAAACCACAGTACAATCCATTGAACTCACTGCACTTCCGCCCCTCACAGCCTTGTTAATATTCCTATATCTGTCACGGGTTGACTCTAGCGTAACCTAAATGATGATGCGTGATGCAGAATGAACAATAAAACAAGACTTTAATAAACACAGAGCGATAGAGATCTTACAAACATAATGTCACGTAATGTCAACACGAGACAATGAGGAGGAGAACTGAGGGCTTAATAGGGAAGATAATCAACAGAACCGGGAACAGGTGTGGAGCTAATTAGAAACCATGACAACAGATGACTAAGTAGAACTAATGCCCGGTACACATACGATTTTGGGCTGTCCCAGACGAAAGATGACCAGTCGTAGTGATTTCTGTGGTTGTGGCTCCTAAACGGTGGTCCTGTCGTACAGTGAGAGAGGTTCAAAGATGGCCGTTATCATGGTCTTGCGTGTGTCAGAAATGTAGCATGATCATCTCACAGTGTGTTTGCTGCTACGACCTACGTCTACTGACTAGCCAATAAAAATGCAACATGAAATAATGCCGTACAGAGTGATTTGTAATGATCTTATAGGATTGCCAAAATCGCAGGTGACAAAGAAAACTAAGACTGAAAACTAAACAAGAATGTGACAATAGCAGGGATACCTTCAAGCTGGAAATGAGAAATGCACCTACATCTCACTTTTTCCAGTCTCCAAGTAAGGGACAATATTTTCCCAAAGCACGTTTCTCTATTCTCACGGTCTCTGTCTCTTTCTTTCTGGAAATGGCATTTTGAAATGAACAAGACGAACACAATGCCCGAATACAATACCAGTGAACCTTGCCTTTTTTGTTAGTAGTGTTTCTTAAGCACACAACAGTGAGGCTGTCAGTTGTCCTTTGTGATAATTGTGTTCCAGTCCAATGCTCAGCCTCCCTTCCTCTGTGCCTCCGCATATGAGCCCTAGTGACACGGCTTTGATCGTTTCGTGTTGTGGCTGTTACACATGGGAGCATACCTTTATTTCATCACGTAAGCCAAGCGTTGATGACTGAATCTTTACTGTGAGGAATGACAGAAAGAAAATAGTTTATCAGCAATACAAAAGACCTTGGACATGAATGTGGATCTGATGAACGTTGCAATTCAAAGAATTTCAAGTTGCTGCGTTTTGGGGTTCTGTTGTCATCACTGAGATTTAATGGGTGATTTTCTATCTCTACATGACTTAAAGTCAAATGAAGTAATGAGTGTTTCTTTTAGGGAGCATGGAGGTAGGCCTACTTCCTGGTACTTTCAGCACAATGTCATTAGATTAAAGAGATCATATACTTTTTCCAACTGTGGTCTACTTGTAATCATCATACATGGCAATTCGTAAATATTTGAAATATCTGAAATCGTCCACTATACCCTTAACTATTTGAGGGGACAGCCATTTGTAGTGGTGTCCGAAACCATAGTGGACATTATCGAGTGCACTCATTCAATCCCACAATGCACCGCAATAATAAGTGTCGTGCCAAATGAATTCCTGCGTCTCGCCAGAAGATGGCACCCACAGCTGAATCATCCATCCATTTTCCAAACCGCTACAGCGGAATATCATAGTTATAAATTCCTTTTACAATAGATTATTAGATTGTTTAATTAAGGTTTATACATAATTTCCATGATAGAGTTATAAAATAAATCTTTTTATCTTACTACTGGAGCTGCCAGTTCGCTAAGTTTCAAATAATGATTAAACAGCAAGCTCAAACTACGCAATAGCGGCAGCCCTTTCGCCTCACTCAGTGTCCGAATTCACTCACTCCATTTCATTCACTTCCTCAAGTGAACTATATTAGTGGACTAATGTAGGGAATAGTGAATGAGGGCATAAAGGGTATATTGCAGACACGGCCTGAGGGTTATGTTTAGGGGTGGACATTCAAGCCAAGAGTAAAAAACGTACATTTTCATATGACTGAACTCGTAATTTAAATAGTTATGTTTTCTCATGAGATCGGTGAATGTGTGTAAAGTTTGTGGCAAAAATTTTGTCTTTTAGTTTTTTCAACCATGGGGTCAAGGTTTAGCAGTTTAGCATTAGCCCCTGCTGGTAGACGTATGTAACTACGCAATCTTGTTTTAAACAGCATCTTTTTCCATTATATTATATTATTAGTAGCCTATATTAGATGTTTTACCATGGCTGATTCTATTTGGAGGACTCTTAGAAGCATGAAATGGAGTTTGTTGTCAATAGATTTTAAAATAATAATAATAAAAAAAACAGCATTACAAGATCACAAAACAATCGACACTTGAACAATGATTCAAGTGTTGAAATGTGCCAGTTAAGCTGTTAAGATCAGAATGAAATTATCAGAGAAATTGATATGAAAAGCTGTAGTTGCTACACACAACCAGAAACGTTTAGGAATAATAATATCTACATCTTTCTTTTTATTTTCTCATCGTGGCTTGACGGGTTAAATTTATCACTGGCATGTAAACATGGATGTGTGATATCACAAAATTGCAGAAGGTCGGAACAAGTCAGCTCAGTTTACATTTTAACTTTTAAATGAGCTGTGAAGGAAGTTTCGAGTTCTGAAAGTTACAATATGTTTTCATAGCGCGTCAAGTTCTTTTATCTGAAAAGATCAAGGAAGATTAGATTTCGCAAATAACCCCTTTAACCACAGGAGAGGAATGAGAGTGGTTTCATTAAGAAGGTTAATTAAAAGTATGTTCAGGTTCTGATGACTAAATCCTGAATCAACTGGCTGAAGAGAAAATAGCCCTCTCTCTCTCTCTCTCTCTCTCCTTCTCTCACTCACACACACACACACACACACACACTTTCTCTCATCCACCACCCCTTAAATTCACCTTTATTCTCTCGTTTTATATATCTGTCTGACATGATCGACAGCCGGTTCTGGGGGGTGGGGAATGGGGATGCTGATTATCTGGGTTGAACTGGAACAGTAGAGGAAAAAGTGCAAATGTCAGTGAAACTGCGTCTTCATTTACCCAGGACCAAAAAAGTGGCTTATTACAAAAGATTGATTCACGATGAAGCGCTCAGGAGACCTTGAGGACCTACAATGAAGGCAACAGAACTTCATACATCCGAGTTTGCTTTTGACCTAAAGCTAATAAATAATAACTGATATAAAGGGCAGAAATTAAAGGGATAGTTCACCCAAAAATAGAAACCCTGTCATTTACTCATTTACTCATTATTCTCCTTTTATATAACATGTATGACATATGACTGAGTTAGCAAATAGACTGAAATCTTTCAAATCTGAAATATACATCATAGTAACGGTTCCTGGTTCATTTTGAATTGGCGATAACTGAAATATGACGTGGTTCAGTGAGGGAGTCACTTAGCTCTGAATGATGGACTAAGTCTGATTCAAACTGCAAACTCACTAACAAGTTTGAGAATATTTTGTAAATCTTTTTAAATAAAAAAACGGTTCATAAGAGTAATTTGTTTTTGCATTGGACATAACACCTCATGCTGTATGGTTTGTTCCTTGCAGGACACACTGGTTCCGAATAAACTAACAGCATATCAGGAAATTATATCTGATGAAAAGCCCATTTCTACAACACAAGAAAAAAAATCATGCTTTGGTAAATATAAAAAGTCAAAATGATGAGATAAAACATTGAAATGATGACATTAAAAGGTCTGAATTCTAACATCAAAATGTCAATTTATGACATCTCACAATTTTGACTTATCATAATTTCAATTTTGACTTTGTCATTATTTTACCTTTTAAGACCTTTTTATGTCATATTTTAAACTTGTGTTTTTATTGTTTTCTCATAATTTATATTTTTTTGTCATTATTGACTTCTTTTTCAATTATAACTTCTCTCCAAATTTCAACTTGCGTCATAATCTTGACTGTTTATATATATATCTCATAATTATGACTGTCGCATTAACTTAATTAAAGTTAATAATTACGATCAAAGGAAGCAGTGAAAATTGGGAATACCATTGGTTCTAAATGACAAATGAATATGATGCGGCACATCAAGGTTGAAATGCGGAAACATGAAAATATTTGCATAATTTTGATTGTTTGGATTAATAAATCCTTTAAGGCAAAATAACCTCCATCATGTTTCAGACCATGCTATGAGAAGTATGTCCCGCTTGACAACAATCTCACCCATTTTCTTCAAGATCATCATACAAGTCCTGAAATGCAGTGCAATACTGACCATTCTAGAAGAATAAGGCTATTTATGCCCATCCTAAAATATATTATATCCCTGGTTCAGTAAAATGACCTTGTGTTCTTGAATATTCGTCTACAATGGATAAGCTTCCAACCAAATTATTCCTACGAGAAAGCTGCATGTGCCATTGTGGAACCCCAGTAGGTTTAGCAGCTGGTCGCAGATGTGAACCAGCAGCATTTTTTGGCTTTCCCCAAACTTAAACCCTTCATGGTGGAGAAAAGATGACACATCAGACCATATTGGGCAATGCAATTTTGTGCTTTGTATTTGAATATAAACAATTTGCCGAATGGCAGCCCTGCCACAAATTCCCCAATTTGAGATTTGAATGAGTTTAGGAACACAAAACAGCTGATTCAGGAAATGTGAATGTATCTGAAAAAATTTCAAGCATGTACTTCTGTGCAGTGTTGGGGTAATGCATTGCAATTAACTTGAGTTATGTAATCAGATTACTTTTTCATGTAACGAGTAAAGTAACACATTACAGTACTTTTAACACTAGAACTGCCAGGGATCGCTGTATACCTAAAACCGGCAGCGGGTAAAATTTACCCATGCAGATGATTACTGTTTTGATACGGCTAAAAAACGTAATATCTCACTGTATTATGACACTGTCTTCTCAGAGTAATGTATAGAGTCATGAAATGATTATTTTTAGTCATCAATGATGTTTTTGTCCTGTTGTTTTATGCTATTTTAAACAGGCTACACTAATCACTTTTTGGTGAATATAGGCTAAATCAGCCTGCAATGACAACGAGAATTAGAAGGAAATAAATCGTCTCGGTCACTTATGTAACCCTCGTTCCCTGAAGGAGGGAACGGAGACGTAGGTCGGAACTGACCGACGAATTGGGGGTCATTTTCAGAGACCAATCTACTTTGAGTGTATAAAAACGAGCCAATAACGTTGGCATGCGGTCCACGCACCGCCCCGCAGCGCGGGTATAAATACGGAAGTGGAATACAACATACCGAAATACTGAAAAAGTGACCCGGCCCTTCAGCGGAAGCACAGCTCCTGGCGACGGGACGTATGTCTCCGTTCCCTCTTTCAGGGAACGAGGGTTACATACGTAACCGAGACGTTCCCTTTCAGTCATTCGACGTATGTCGGAACTGACCGACGAATTGGGGATCCCTACCAACACGCCAGGGAGGCTGGCCCTTTCAGCGCCCTGCTTGAGCTCGCTGGAGTGCTCCTAGGTTGGAGCAGGAGTCAGGGCTCCAAGCAGGGAAGGTCCGTCACAGCTGTTTCTGCAAGACCCACTCAGCGCGACTATTGGATAATGCTGGGAAAGCATGCCCATCTCAGGGAGATGGAACGCTGCGGAGCCACGTCCTCTAAGGGAGGAGAGGTGGAATACTCATAAGGACTAACCTAGCAGGGTAGTACTACCAATGGCAGTCTCTGGGGTGGATCTAACCTGGTCCCAGGGGGGAAAGAACACCGCCAGAGACGACAGAGCAAGCTCTGTCAAGGGAAGACACGGGGCTAGCCGAGTAGGGTAGCTTGTACTGTGGAAGAACACACATATGGGGTTGCTGTTAGGGAACCACTACATATGGAACCCAGCCTACACACACGTTCCACAAGCATACGGGTGCAGGCCTAGCATCAGATGGCCGCAACGTCTGACACCGGAGGAGCTCACAGGGTTAGCCATTTCTGGGGAACACAACTGGAGACAAAAGATGCACGAATCCAGCCCAGCGGGCGGGAATGGCGTTGCAAGCCGACACAAGAACGGGCACTTCGCGCCTACCGGCCACTGGAGGCAAGTACACGGGAAGAAACCGGCTCTACACGGAGGCTATAAAATCTAGCGACCGTGTTAGGTGTTGCCCAGCCCGCAGCTCTACATATATCTGTCAGCGAGGCGCCTTGAGCCAGCGCCCAGGAGGAGGCCACACTGTCCCGAACGGGCAAGGCACGTCTTGCGATTGATACGCTAAGACGATAGCATCCACTATCCAGTGGGCTAACCTCTGCTTGGAGACAGCCTTTCCCTTCTGCTGGCCTAACAGACGAAGAGCTGCTCTGAAGTCCTAAAGCTTTGAGTCCGGTCGACGTAAGCGCGAAGAGCATGGACGGGACATAACAAAGCCAGGTCTGGGTCTGCCTCCTCCGAAGGTAGCGCTTGCAGGTTCACCACCTGGTCCCAGAAGGGAGTGGTGGGAACCTTGGGCACGTATCCGTATAACCCTAGGCACAATTTGTTGACCGAAAGTGCATGCAGGTCCCCTACCCTCTTGATAGAGGCCAATGCAGTCAGGAGTACTGTCTTTATGGGCAGAATTTTTAACTCTACAGACTGCAAAGGCTGAAAGGGAGGGCTCTGAAGTGCCCTGAGCACCAGAGCTAAGTCCCAAAAGGGAACCGAGTTTGGACGAGGAGGATTTAGTCTCCTCGCACCTCTGAGGAACCTGACGATTAGGTCGTGCTTCCCTAAAGACTTACCTTCGACTGCGTCGTGGTACGCCGCTATTGCTGCGACGTACACCTTGAGGGTGGAGGGAGACAGCCTTCGCTCCAGCCCATCTTGCAGGAAAGAAAGCACAGCACTAATCGAACACTTACAGGGGTCTTCCTGGCTGGAAGAACACCACTCCATGAATAGGTTCCACCTCAGAAGCGATGGTGTCTGCCACCGCTTGTGGCAGGCCACCTAGAACCTCCGCGTCCCATCCAGGGACCAGACATGGAGTTTCCAGAGGTCTGGATGCGGGTGCCATTGAGTGCCCCATCCCTGAGAAAGAAGGTCCTTCCCCAGGGGAATCGGCCAGGGAGGGGCTGTCAAGAGGAGTATGAGTTCGGAGAACCAGGTCCGGTTGGGCCAGTAGGGCGCAACTAGCAAGACCTGCTCCTCGTTCTCCCTGACCTTGCACAGAGTCTGTGCGAGAAGGCTCACTTGGGGAAACGCATATTTGCGTAGGTCCCGGGGCCAGCTGTGCGCCAGTGCATCCCTGCCGAGGGTGCCCCCGGTCAGGGAATAGTACAACTGGCAATGGGTTCAGTCCGGACAGGCGAACAGGACGAGAGAGCTCGTCTGCTGTCTGGTTCAGCGCACCAGGGATGTGAATGGCCCGAAGCGGACACCATCTCCCTCCGAGCAGAACCATCCATCCCTGGGCTGCCTGTCTCAGGGCCGCTTACCCTTCTGTTTACCGGCCAGTTTTGTGGGACCCTGAGCGGGTTGGCTCCCTTGCGTCCTGCGCCCTGCTTCCCGGGTGGAGGCTGCTGCTTGGGCTTGGCAGGGGCGGAGGCAGACGCAGGGGGATGCGTTCGGCGACGAGCAGGCGGATGTGCTGCAGCTGGCGACGGGGTGGAGGCAGCATCTGGTCGCCGGGGCAGTCGCCTCCGTCCCAAAGGGGTTGTTGGCCCATCGGGGAAGCCCTCACAGTCACCCTCAGGTCTCCACCAAAGGCATCAGCCAAAGTAGCAGCCCTCTGCTTCGCAGCGGGATGACCACTAGATCGGGGGATGAGCAATGGGACTCCACCCCTTTTGAGGTACTCAAGCCTAGACCGTAGAACTGCGATGGTCATGTTCCCGCAGTCATGACCGTCAACTGGGAACAGAAAATGACGGCATCAAGAAACACACGGTTTGAATGACATCTTAAAAAAGACGCAGAGTCAAACCGTGTTGCTCTTTTAGGAATGGAAAATGCTCTTTTAGCTTTTCTGAAGCACTCAGGGAGATGGCCATGGCTCACAGCGGTCCGATAGTGCAAGCCCGCGTGTGAGCACTCAACAAACGGAAACGCCCAGCCAACCAACACAGGAACAGTGCACGTTGCAGCGGCCACTCGCTGAATTGCGCCGTCACACCAGCACCAGGTAAGAGAGCGATCTTCCTCCAAGACTCATGAGAAACACTCTTCGTAGAAAACTGCTTGAACTGCAAACCGTTCGGCTCCGAAGTTGAAAGCAAGGATGCGGTATTCCACTTCCGTATTTATACCTGCGCTGCGGGGTGGTGCATGGACCGCATGCCAATGTTATTGGCTCGTTTTTATACACTCGAAGTAGATTGGTCTCTGAAAATTATCCCCAATTAGTCAGTCAGTTCCGACGTACGTCGAATGTGACCAACTGAAAGGGAAACATATTTGGGTGGTGTAATATTATAATAAAATGTCATTAATCACATATTAAGATAACCCATGTTATTTAAATTACTAAAATACCTTAAATAGACAATAAAGAGCAATAATAATTCACCGCACTGCATAGGATATATGACATACGATGATTGACATGTGCAATGACAAATTCAAGCACACAGTTTCACCTAATTAATTATTAATTTATTTAATTATATCATTTATATTTTGAATACGAGAACAACACCAATAAACTTGGGGTAATCATGAAAATTGTTTTATTCATTACATCATAGATCGGAAATATTCTTTTTCAGGAAATGGGCAGACTTGAATAAATAGCAACACGGTAGCAAACAATACACAATAAAAATTGCAAAACAAAAATGTATAATTAATCCAAAATTTGAACATTTATAAATAGGCTAAAACATCTTCATTTGATCGTGTGACTGTCTACAGTAAACCTACATGTTGCTCATACACAGTGTGAAAATTAAGGAATTATATAGGGGTACATTTTACCCGCTGGCGCTTATAGGTATAAATTTTACCCCGTGATGGTTCTAGTGTTAAATTTACAACAAAATATCTGAGTTAATTTTTCAAAAGGTAATGCAAGTTACTTTTTCACATTTATTGACTGACAACTCTCAGTCCCCATGTTGAGAGAAATCGGAAGTGCTAGAGGTGTTGTGTGTGCTGTGTAAGCCTGATGGTTATTGTAGTTCTAGACTAAATATGAATGTTCATTAACTCATTTCACCAGCACAAAAACAGATTCAGTATTTCTCAAAATGAATAAAAAGAGTAAAATGCAAATTTAGAATATCATGCGATAATTAAATGTTAAATAATACAAATATACTTTATGTATTTATTCTCACTTTATTAACCAATATCTTTGCTGCTGACCTTTGATGATCCAATTCAGCCGTACCAATGAGCAAAAAGTACTTTAGATAAACATTACATTTGTTTCTTTTCTTTTTTTTATTGCTTGAGTAAGACTTTCTTCTGCATCCTATTCTTCTGTGATCCAGAATGGCAGCACAGCTGAAAGGTTCAACTTTTCTTTGTTTGTTTTGTTATTAAAAAACAAGCAAGCAAGCCCAGGTGAGAAAAAGTACTTTCCATGAAAAATAACTATAACTCAATTAGGTAACAGTGTCCTTGTTACATATATTACATGTACTTACCATAGTAATAACAGTAAATTATGCATAATTACATGCAACTAACCCTCAACCAAACCCTAATCCTACCATAACCCTATAGTAAGGACATGTTACTAAATATTACTCAGTACTTAAATATATAATTACACTGTAACAATGACACCTTCAAATAAAGTGTAACCCGCAATTAGTTACTTTTTTAGGGAGTAATGCAATATTAAAAGGAACACTCCACTTTTTTTGAAAATTGGCTCATTTTTCATCTCCCCTATAGTTAAACAGTTGAGTTTTGCCGTTTTTGAATCTATTCAACCGATCTCCGGATCTAGCAGTAGCACTTTTAGCATAGCTTAGCATAGATCATTGAATCGGATTAGACCATTAGCATCTTGTTCAAAAATGATCAAAGACTTTCAATATTTTTCCTATTTCAAACTTGACTCTTCTGTAGTTACATCGTGTACTAAGACCGACGGAAAATGAAAAGTTGCGATTTTCTAGACTGATATGACTAGGAACTATACGCTCATTCCTGCGTAATAATCAAGAAACTTTGCTGCCGTACCATGGGTGCAGCAGGCGCAATGATATTACGCAGCGCCTGAAAATAGTCCCCAGCTAGGGCACTAAGGCTGAATCCGAAATGCCCACTATACCCTCAAATAGGGCATTATTTTAGGGGACAGCCATTTGTAGTGGTTTCCGAAACCATAGTGGACGTTATTGAGTGCACTCTTTCAATCCCACATTGCACCGCAATAACGAGTGTACAACTGATGTACACACAGCGGCTGTCCGAATTCAAGCACTCGTTTTCATTCACTCCTTCAAGTGAACTGTATTAGTGGACTAACGTAGGGAATAGTGAATGATTCAGCCTAAGTTTGTGTAGTTGCAGAGTTGCAGCCGGCAAATTAGGTAGTGGATTTACCTGTGTGATTAGCCATGGTTCTGTGCGTTGTAAAGGTTCAAATCTGCTCTCCTCCTCCCTTCTGCCCCAGTCTGTTCAGCCACACTTTCTTGCCTTACACATTCCAAAAGCTCATCTTCAGTGTATTCCGGTACAAATAGATATGATTCAGGATCAGCACCAAAGTAAATATCGTCTCTTACAAACGTCTCCATGGTTACAAGACATGCTCCCTGTGCAAGCAGGTTGTCACGGTTATGTTGACGGAAGTTAGCCTATTTTCAGGCGCTGCATAATATCATTGCGCCTCTGCACCCATGGTACGGCAGCAAAGTTCCTTGATTATTACGCAGGAATGAGAGTATAGTTCCTAGTCATATCGGTCTAGAAAATCACAACTTTTTGTTTTCCGTCGGTCTTAGTACACAATGTAACTACAGAAGAGTTTTAAATAGGAAAAATATTGAAAGTCTTTGGTTATTTTTGAGCGAGATGCTAATGGTCTAATCTGATTCAATGATCTATGCTAAGCTATGCTAAAAGTGCTACTTCCAGTTCCAGAGATCGGCTGAATGGATTCAAAAACGGTAAAACTCAACTGTTTAACTCTAGGGGGGATGGAAAATGAGCCTATTTTCAAAAAAAGTGGAGTGTTCCTTTAAGCACTGCTTCTGTGTAATACAACATCTATAATGTGAGTTGTGTGTCTGTTTATGTATGTGAGCTTCAACTTGAGACCTGAATTCTTACCTTTTCACTAATATAATTTGTTCATTTTTGCATGCGCTTAAATTATTTCATGTGATGTTTTGTAACTGCTGCACCTACAATTTTAGCTTGTAAAACACTTCAAAGTGTTAATTGACACACCTCTTGTGTTGCACACATGCGCTACTAATTAGCAATCATTGTGACTGAGCTATACTGGCAAGGTTAAAGGTATCACATGTCAGACACATTTTCAGAGTTTTATGGAAGGCATTTAGTAGCAAGTAAACTAGATATCCATGAGCAGAACTGTGTATCTCTTTTTTTTTGCCTATGAAATAATCAGTATTGCTTTTAGTTGGACAAATTATTGATTAAAAAATCTACATATATTTTCCACTATTTAACTGATTTCTCAACCGTACGGTAGACCTTACTTTGAGTGTGAAAAAATTCTGTCAAAAGAAGGAGATCTTCTACAGCTCTATTGCTCCACCCCCCTGTCTGCTTTTGGCATGGAGGGATGGGACTTTTCAGTTTTCAGGTGACAGCATCAGTTTGCACACTTTAGTCGGTCACACAAAACAATGAAGTTGCTGGCCGGTCATCAAATAATAGGGTCAACCATGATATCAGTTAAGTAGGGAATCAAACCATAATGTTGTAGTTAGTGGAGTCTAAACAATAAAAATATGGCAAAATATAAGAGAAATACAGAAACACCTGTTTGCCATAATGGTAGCCTATCATACATTTAAGAAATATCACACTCACAAACAGGCCCGTCGCAAGGGGGGTGCGAGGCCCTGTGCGAACGTGATGTGCGAGGCCCAGGGGTATATTAACGGGGTCTACTGCTGCTTTAGTGACTAACAATTTTTTGTTTATGTGGATATTTAAGAAAAAAAATCGTATATTCAGTTTAACAGCATTAGGTTCAAGAAGTTAAACTGTGTAACTGAACTGCGCAGTGTGCACATTTTGACGCTTAAATCATGTTCTAAATTATGAATGGGTCAAACGCGTTTGCACAACGGCCTGAATCCATTTGAATTAGTTTGGACTGCTCTTTCTCTCACTGAATCATCTGAAGCGATTTCTCAGTCAGTAAAACAAACAGGCAGTATTGAGAGAACAACCAGCACTGTTTTTCAGTTGTTTTTCTCTGTAAACATAAGCTAAGTGGATGACTGACAATTTCGTTGCTTTTTGCAGTTTTCAGATTTAAAAACGTTTAAAATGTCTAGAAATAGGCTTTACTCGTTCTGCGGCACTGCTCCAAAAGGTGCGTAATAGTTAGGCTATATGGTTATTTAACTTTATAGTGTTTAATACAAATACCTTTTGTGTGTACCGTCAGAGGAAATGCAGGCGTTCATGCTTTCTCCATCCATGCAATAAATGCACATCCTTCAATGAGCGTGGATTTCTAGTGTAGCCTATTTACTTGAACTTCTTAGGTAGCCTAATATCTTTGGTTTAACCCATTTTAGAGGCAGCCAAAATCAGAATTTGAATGGACTGAATAAAGCTCTCTACGAACTTGACATGCGATGCCCGCTGACTGACATCAGGCTATGCGCATGAATCACTGTCACATGCACAGTCTCACACAAAGAGAAATATTGTAAGTTACTGCATAATACATTTTTAACAAGCAGAATAATACAGCATCACGATACACATTTTTAGCTATGTCTTTTAACTATTATAGTATTTTGAAGGACAAAAACATAAACTTTTACTATTGGCTTTTACATCAAGTCAGCTGTCACTTTTCTTTGCGCGAGGCCCTGGTGAGGCGCGGGGCCCTGTGCGGTCGCACACTTGGCACAGCCCTTGCGACGGTACTGCTCACAAACATGATGTTCATTCTAACATCATAAAGGCTGTGCTTACCTGCAGCATGTGGCTTCAATAAACATGTTAATATTGAGTAACTTACATTTTAGACCCAATATTGCCAATTACTTTGTCCACTTTTGCTACGGCAACAAAAATGAAGCCAAGCCGTGATAGATGAGCAGCTGCGTCTGCAACACAAAGTAGTGGTGCTTCAGAATGAACTAATCAGATTGATTCAGTGACTCACAATGACTTAAACATGAAACGTGTAAATCAGTGTTTTTAGCAAGTCGTCTGAATGAATGTTCACTAGAAATACAGTCACTTGTTGTATTAATGTTACCTACAGATCCCCCACAGTCTGTCTGGAAGAAGCAGACAAGCAGAGTGATACAAACAGTAAAAGTCCCAGAGCTGTCTGCTGACTGAATGTTAGTTCAGACAGTGGTGACTGCTAATGCTGCAAGGAGATAAATGCTATTTGAAAGAGTGACAGTAGTCTAATGATGTTGGTTTGCTAATTGTTCTGGATTCTGGGCTTCAACAAAAAGGTTATAAGTTCAGTCCCAAATTGGTGTGAACCCCGAACTGAGGTTAATGAGATTGCAATCCTCCTCCATCACCACTGTGCCCTTCGCACTCTTTTAACCCTAGGTTACTGGAAGAAGACTGTCTTTGCAATCAGTATACTGTTATTTTCATTGGATTAACAGCATATGCTTAAAGTAAAAGATAAAGTAAGGTAAAATATAAGGTAATCTATTTATCTATTTGGTTAGAACTGGTATTTAAGACATTTAAGACAAAGGCTTCTGTCTTCTGCTTCTTCCATTGTCTCATTACCTGTTCTCATAATTTGTCAACTTCATCAGAAATAACAGTAGTGTCAAATACTTACAATAAATATTGACAAATCTAACATTTAATCCTTGATGATGAAATTTGAATTTGAGAACACAGGATGATTTCATCTGTAATCTACTGTAAAAAGTCTGACAGCACTGACAAGATAACCATATTTTTCATATTCTGATGCATAAATACAGCAGCTAGTTACCAGCTACAAATAGAACCTACTTAAAATGAGAGATGTAATCATTTAGATCAGTGCTTCTCAAACATGTCCTGGGGACCCACCACTGCACATTTTGAATGTCTCACTCATCAGACACACCCAAGTCTTGGCCTGCATCTCAATGTGTATACTATGCATCCTAAATAGTATGTGACATTAGTAATATTTAATACTATTTAGGGCAGATAGGGTGGATAGTATGCACATTGCGATGCAGGGCCTCAGTCTGATGAGCTGATGAGTTAAATCAGGTGAGTTAGATGAGGGAGACATACAAAATGTGCAGTGGTGGGGTGTTCACAAACATGTTTGAGAAACACTGATTTAGATGATGATGAGTTGGAAACTTAGCACTGTTTAAAAAATTAAAAAGCACTATTAAAAAAGATACAAAAAATACAAAATATATACACTGCCCAGCCAAAGAAAAAGTCGTTGTTTGGATTTAAATAGGCAAATGCTTAAGAGTCAATGATTGGATCATTATTGCAGTGATTTTTGTGTTTCTAGCATGTTATATGTTTGGCAACAGTTATTTTTACCCTAATTTATGGAGTGTGTAGCTTTTCAATTCTTTAACAACCATGTAGGAAGACACTTCATGTTCATATTCCAGGAGGACAATGTCAAGATTCATCAGGCTCAAATTGTGAAAGAATGGTTGGGAGGGAGCATGAAGAATCATTTTCACATATGAATTGGCACCTCTGAGTCCAGACCTTAAATTCATTGAAAGTCTTTGGGATGTGCTGGAGGAGACTTTACAGAGTGCTGGACTCTTGCATTGTCAATACAAGATCTTGGCCAAAAATGTATGCACCTCTTGATGGAAATAACATCACAGCATTTATTTTCATCCAGAGGGGCATTCATCATCAAGATAATATATTGACAATGACAAAACACAAAAATCACTGCAGTAATGATCCAATCATTGACTCTTAAGCATTTGCCTATTTAAATCCAAACAATGTTTGGCCGGGCAGTGTATATATAAATAATGTACAGGCCCGGACTGGCCATCGGGAGCACCGGGTGAATTCCCGGTGACCTGGCAACTAATTTGCCCCGCTGCCCTCTTTCTTCTTCTTCTTTTTTTAAATTTTTTTTTTATAAATTATTTTAATGATATATTATTGACTTTTTAAGTATATAGTATAATTGCCTCATTGCACTAAAGTGATCATTCCCGAATTCGGCATTCGCCAATAAATCATGAAACGATTAGTCTTGACTGGCAACGCTGCGATTCAGCTCGCGTGAGCTCTGCGCATCCGCCAAACCGTTTCAAGTAATAATCAGTGCGACGCACTCGAGGAAGCGGCCAGGTGAAGCATTAAGGGAAAGCTCTCAAAAAAGAAGGAGCGAAATAAAGCAAAAATACTGACCTCTTCAGGGCTTCAAATGCAGGTCAGTTTCACCTGTAAAAGGCTACTGTGTTTTTGTCTTCTTTAACGTAGCTAAGTGTTAAACTGCGAGCAGTAGCACAACATTACTATCGTCATTCAAAAAAATTCATTATCTATTGTAAAGTTACAGTAGTAATTTAGCAGACAGATATTCACATCGATGTATACGTTTGGAGGGAGCTAGAGCAGACAACAACACAAAATATTAGTAGGCTAATAATGCAATAACTTGGTTAGTATTATGATTTTTCTATAAAGATATTGTCATGATGTATTTATTACTATACTAATTTTGACATTTAAGCAATTTAGAAAATTTGTTTTAATATATTTGCATGAAATAGTTGTAAAATATTTGATATTTAAAACATTTTAACATAAAAAACAACACATTGTCCTAATGTGATACTTTGAATTGACCTTAAAATAAATTTAGATTCTGTGCAAACAAATGTTTTTTTTGTTTTTTTTTTGCAACAACGTTGAGACGGTTCTGTTCCTAATGGTAGACCAGAAGAAGTGATGGGTACACAAAAATAGCAAAAAAGTAAAGACACACAAGGGAGAGAGTCGAGACAGAAACATATCAGGGAAAATGAAGATAATGAAAAAAAAAAGGGAAGTGAAAGTGCAGTTCAAGAGAGAACCTTTAATTATTTTGCATGTCCTGAGCCTAAGGATTTAAACCTACAAAAAATATGGTTCTCCAATGGTTCCAAAATTAGTTGTGGGTGTATGGGATGGCCTGGATGGGTGTGACATTTCCCAGCCTGAAATTTGTCCCAGTCCGGCCCTGATAATGTACTATATATTATATATAATTAACAAACACCTGTGTGTGTATATTATTATTATTTTTTTATTTAATATAGTTTAAAAGTAGAGATGCACCGATGTATTGGCCAGTATTCGGTATCGGCTGATAAAAAGCTATTATTTTCACTATTGTTTAAAAACAGCCGATGATCAGGGCCGATGATATCCTTTCAATCAAAACGGTGCGGAAAAACATGTCCGACTGCAACTCATACTGTGTGTGTGAATAAAATATTAACAAGACAATAGCGCATTAAAAGTTAAAAAAATAGCTGCATAAAAGCAGGCTCTATTTGACCCTATGAAAGCCAGGGTTGCCAGGTCTGCGTTTTTTTGCCTACACTAAACATTATTTGTAGCATGCCCTTCATCCAATAATGGCAAATAGCATTGTGCTTTGTTACTTCTAAAAAGAAATAAAGTGTCATCTTTCAAATTCTGTTCATTTTATCAGGAAATTCAAACAATAAACAGTGTTTTGAAAATGTGATGCTTCTAAATGTGATGTGACAGATCGTTGTAGCGCCTCAGTTCAAGTGGCAGTGTGAAGCTATATCTCCAAAAACATGCATGAATATCAAAAGGTATGTTGAAAGATACAGTACAACTTATACAAACATTTTAGTTTTTTATATTCATTCTGAATAATCGTCTATCGAGAAATTTTGTATCGGTGCATCTCTATTTAAAAGCAGTAGAAAGTCTAGGCTCAGAACAGCTCTTGCATCCGGCTTTGATTTAAATGAATTTTGCAAACATAAGCTGCTCCATTTTTCTTTGAGGATGTTTCCCATGTCCTTTTACCCTTTCTGGAGCATGATGAAGATAAAGTAAGACAGCGGAAGAAGAAAATTGCAAATTATTGCTGCAGAGTCACTGATGAACACACGGCTGCATGTCTGCTGTTATCCTACTGGAGAAATATACACACAAACACCATTAATGGGGGAATTATGCGTGCCAACAGCCAAGTCATTTAATGACTTATACAGCAATATAACATTTTGGAGCATTTAAAATGAGACCCTGGAGACAGATCACATAAACGTAAAAATACTTGAGACATTATCCACCGTGACATTTGAACAGTTGCACAAGCAAAGGTGACAGGCAGCTTAATTGAGTTGTATTTTTCATACTCAACATAGAGGCAGCCAAAGCCTCTGTTTACACCTGGTATTAAGACCTTGGTATTTGGCGTTTTGTTTCGAACGGATCACAAGTAGACAAGGGAAACACATTCCCGTTTACACCTGGTGTTTTAATCCATCTCTTTTGTCCACTTTCAACCACTTCTGTCCTGACCTCGGGTAAATGTATGTTTTTTTTTTAGATCTTTTAATCTAATGGACAAAATAAGCTTGAACAATTTAGATATGAATGTACTCAGAAACAACAGGAAAACATACGGAGAGCATCAGCTTTTGTTTCTGCTCAGATAGCTGCAAGACCACGGCAAACGCGGTGATTGCGTGTTAGAAATCAGGAATGGTGAGAGAACATTGTGCTTGGTACATTTTTCGTCAAAGTTTAAATCCCATCTGGTTAGCTCGCTTCCCATAATGTTTACGCATTAAGTCAGTAGACTTCTGTGGCTGTTCGACCACATGAGCATTTACACTACGAAAGCAATCCGGTCGAATGCGGTTTTAACTACCTCTGGAGATTAAAACACGTATTTAGCGTTGTCCACTTGTGATCCGATCGACCAAAACACATTTTAATACCAGGTGTAAACAGGGCCAAAGTTACACAGATCCATCTTGCATATACAGGTTCACAAGTTAACACTTACAAATAATCAGTAAAAAAGTATGCGTATATGGCGTGCTGTCTGAGGGGAGGGCTCTGAGCTCAGAATTTGGGCCGAACCTAAAGTATCACTGGTTAGGATAGCAACCAGATGGGTGTGAGGAGACGCAGGGATGCAGAAAAAACTGTCGAGGAACATAGGTGAGTTGGCTGTGTATGTATACATACACCAATCAGGCATAACATTATGACCACTGACAGGTGAAGTGAGTAACTCTGATTATCTCTTCATAACGGCACCTGTTAGTGGATGGGATATATTAGGCAGCAAGTGAACATTTTGTCCTCAAAGGTGATGTGTTAGAAGCAGGAAAAATGGGCAAGCATAAGGTTTTGAGCGAATTTGACAAGGGCCAAATTGTGAGGGCTAGACGACTGGGTCAGAGCATCTCCAAAACTGCAGTTTTTGTGGGGTGTTCCTGGTCTGCAGTGGTCAGTATCTATCAAAAGTGGTCCAAGGAAGGAACAGTGGTGAACCGGCAACAGGGTCATGGGCGGCCAAGGCTCATTGATGCACGTGGGGTCCGATCAAACAGATGAGCTACTGTAGCTCAAATTGCTCAAGAAGTTAATGCTGGCTCTGTCAGGGTGTCCATGCTGACCCCAGTCCACCTCCGAAAGCACCAACAGTGGGCACGTGAGCATCTGAGGCTGGGTCTGATTAATCACGATATCTTTTACATCACGTGGATGGCCGGGTGCATATGCGTCGCTTACCTGGGGAACACATGGCACCAGGATGCACTATGGGAAGAAGGCAAGCCGGCGGAGGCAGTGTGATGCTGGGAAACCTTGGGTCCTGCCATCCATGTGGATGTTACTTTGACACATACCACCTATCTAAGCATTGTTGCAGACCATGTACACCCTTTCATGTAAAAGGTATTCCCTGGTGGCTGTGGCCTCTTTCTGCAGGATAATGTGCCCTGCCACAAAACAAAAATGGTTCAGGAATGGTTTGAGGAGCACAACAATGAGTTTGAGGTGTTGACTTGCCCTCCAAATTCCCCAGATCTCAATCCATTCGAGCTTCTGTGGGATGTGCTGAACAAAAAAGTCCGATCCTTGGAGGCCCCACCTCGCAACTTACAGGACTTAAAGGACCTGCTGCTAACATCTTGGTGCCAGATACCACAGCACACCTTCAGGGGTCTAGTGGAGTCCATGTCTCGACGGGTCAGGACTGTTTCGGCAGCAAAAGGGGGACCAACACAATATTAGGTCATAATGTTATGCCTGGTTGGTGTATATAGGCCTCCTCTTGTACTGATTGGATAGGCAATGTTCCTCCAGAACAAAAAAATCCAAAAAGTGCTCACTATGAAAACAGCCAGTGGTTTGAATATTAGTAGAAAAAAATACATTAAAGCATTTGAAAAACTTTCATCTAAATCATGTGGTAAATTCATCATTCATCTTCTTTAAATAGCAGAAATGCAACAAGAAAATGTTTTATGGACAACAGCACAGTACTCTGCCTGGGGATCTTCAGCTATGACTAATTTTGAACTACCCAGAGGAAAATTGTATTCCTTATGTTCTTATGTAGCTCAGGAGAATTAATACATTCCCAATTATGTTTCTTTTAAGTATTGACATTGTCTGCAATGTTTCTCCTAAAAAGCCTGTGGAGAAATGAAAATAGAATCAAAACAATTGTTGACATACAGTAAGACTATAGAGCTGATTAAGCATCAGAGGATTCTGATGGGAAACATTTGCGTTCATAAAAGATCTGACTTTTGATAGGCAGACTCAGTATCTTAGCAAAGCATGGTGAGACGATATTGATTTTCTCTGGAACTCTAAAGGTGTCAGGGTTGGTGGCTGTAGAAATTGCACAATTTCTGAAGAAGCACAACTATGAAGATTGCACAACTATTATATTTAATAGCAAATAGTCTGAAATAGTCAGAAAACCATAGTACATTGGAATGCAAAAATGGCGACACACCCCAACCTCTACTGAGTTAGCAGTTCCCAAATGATAGCTTTCTCCATCATGTTCCCAGTTCAACATGATGTACATAGTTTAAGGAGGTCTAATACAGTACATGAAAAAAAACTATCATCAATTAGCTTCATCATCCATTCATCTTAATGGCAGTTGCTTGGCTGGCACAGCCACACATATGCAACCTGCATACTTTTTTGCTCTTAGTAAACAAGATGGATGAAGTTCGTTACTCCTGTCTCATGTGCTTAATTACTTAACTCCTGACAGACACCACAGCAACTTTTTATTGTAAATGAAAAATTTAATTTCAACAAATTTTCTGACAGACACTTACAGACATTGTTGCGTCCCTCATATTTTCTTAGTGATATACTCAGGGCTTAAAAAAAGCTCATAATTACAATTTTGTGGTGCCATTCATGCACTCTAAAAATGCTGGGTTAAAAACAACCATTACTGGGTTATTTGGCAACCCAGTATCTGGGTAAAAGAACCCAATAAAATGACCCAAAAGAACCCAATAAAAAAAATAACCCAATAAAATGACCCAACAGGCTGAACCCAGGATTTGGGTTAGAAAAAAACCGCATTTTTTAGAGTGTGTGCATTCAACTTGTAAATACAAACTTTCAGACATTACTTCAAATTAATGATTTTTTTTAGACAATCAACTCTAGCTTATGCGAACTTCCTATCTTAATTATTGACCCAAGATTTGAAAAAGTTCTATTTATGGTTACTAAGCAAATATGAGAGGATTTTAAGTTAGGATGTTTCTGTAATACAGCCCCTGGAAGTGTAAAAGCCATGTGACTAATCACTATACAACAGTGACATCATGATAAAGCTGCCTGGCACCACAAGTTCCAAGAGCCTTCAATACCAACTATCCTGTTGGTGAGCTGTGATATAAAAAAATATTTTATACAGCATAAGTCCATTTTCGCTTT
Source organism: Rhinogobio ventralis (assembly GCA_039654625.1). Taxonomy (NCBI): domain Eukaryota; kingdom Metazoa; phylum Chordata; class Actinopteri; order Cypriniformes; family Gobionidae; genus Rhinogobio; species Rhinogobio ventralis. The sequence continues at coordinate 23,640,116 of CM077202.1, read as the reverse complement.
TAAAAGCCTTCCAAGAAACAGCCAGGAACTGGTAAAATATACAGAATGTTATTGCAATAAAATATTTGTGATTCATATTGTAGGTTGCTCACAAAACATTTTTTGTCAGAATGCATGCCCATCATTGGTATCTTCTCCATAATGGTTTATTTATCAGCACAGGCTAACTGGTCCATGCTAACAAGCCAAATCTAGTCCTTGAATGAATACTGAAATGTAATATCATAATTTAAAATTTCAATCCCTTTACTAAACAGAAGTCTCTCTCTATACCGAGAAAATGGTGAGATTTTTTAAGAAGCTGACTTCTGAAATCCAGGGCTCATGTGATATTGCCAGTGCTGGGGCAGCATTTTTGTGTTAAACCCTGCTGTAGGTGACTATACGAAAACTCAATGCAGCTCTCTAACACCTTGCCGTCAGACAGAATTTGAGTTTCAAAGCTGTATCCCAGCCAAATAAAGGTACTGTAAGTCAATTTTACTGTGCTTGAAAATTGAATTATTGCCGTTCAGACTGGTGAAAGCTTTAAAGAAGAACACAAAATGTTTTTAGGGTTTAGGCCAATTAGTGATTTTTAGGTGTAATGTTTTACTTTCTAGGTTTCTAGATAGTGAACCAGACATGTGTGTTTGTGTGTGTGTGGTCCTGGTAAACCCTATGTTATGGGGACAGAATGTCCTCACAAAGATGGTAATATCCCGAAACCTTTTCCATTTCTTGGTCCTATGATATCATAAATCATTCAGTGATGTTTTGAAAATGTAAAAATGCAGAAAGTTTTCTGTGATGGGTAGGTTTGGGTGTAGGGTTAGAATATACAGTTTTACAGTATAAAAACATATATATAAAATGTCCCCATAAAAAATTAAAACCCAACATGTGTGTGTGTGTGTGTGTACCTGGTATTCCCTAATCCCTACATTATGGGTACCAAATGTCCCCACAAGGACAGGAATACCAGTAAATTTTGACCTTATGGGGTCATGTTTTTTGATTCCCTAATGCAGGTGTGTCCAAATTTGGTCCTGGAGGGCCACTGTCCTGCAGAGTTTAGCTCCAACTTGCCTCAACACACCTGTCTGGAAGTTTCTAGTATGCCTAATAAGACCTTGATTAGTTGGTTCAGGTGTGTTTAAAGGTGCACTATGTAACATTTTTTCAGTAAAATATCCAAAAACCACTAGGCCAGTATTATATATTTTGTTGAGTTGAGTACTTACAATATCCCAAATGTTTCCAACTATTTGTAAATCATGAGAAAATTGCTATTTTAACCATTATATCTGCATTACCCTCAGTTTCCGGTTTTATTTAGCAGAATGCTTTACTCTTACTGCAGTGTGCAACAAGTGTCATAGCAGTCGCCGAGCGAACGCACAGAGTAACGTCATAATTTTCAACACACTCAAATGTATCTAATATGATAAACAGAGCTGCGTTACCTCATACTCATGACCGGATAAGCGGAAATGGCGCCGGCGACTGTGGCATAATAAAAGTCCCGCAGTTTGCGAGGCGTGTGTTGCATTCGTCTTATTAACAAGCTCAGCTCCCAAAACACTCCTGCTCTGCTTCATACTACAGTACAGTTAATAATCGCATCCATGAACATGATTTCTGCCCGAGTTCAATCCCGATTTTTTTCCACCAGCTGTGAGGTGAAGACCACATGTCCCAAGATTCTGCGCTCAAACTTGGCGTCATCAATCTATGCCTTTGTTTTGAATAGGCAACCTCTAGTGGACGGAAAAGTTACATAGTGCACCTTTAATTGGGGTTGGAGCTAAACTCTGCAGGACAGTGGCCCTCCAGGAGCAGGATTGGACACCCCTGCCCTAGGGAAAACAGCTTATAAATCATACAAAAATAATTATTATTTTATAAAATCTAAAAATGCAGAAAGTTTTCTGTGATGGGTATGTTTAGGGGTATGATTAGTTTGTAGGGGGGTAGAATATAGGCTACACTTTGTACAGTGTAAAAATTATTAGGTCTATGGAAAGTCCTCATAAAACATGGAACCTGTGTGTGTGTGTGTGTGTGCGTGTGTGGGTGTGCGCGTGTGTTTGTGCGCATACACAGGCCTACCATTTGGTTCCTTCCAAGTGCTGTTCCAGTGTGGAAAAGTACCGGCAAAGCCAACAGCAGTACAACCAAAAGTCACACACCGCCATCTGCTGGCCAAGCATTTCAGGAGATTCAAAACGACTGAAACCTTGTGCTCAGCCTTTCTTTAAAAAAAATCTAAAAGTGAACATGTGCATTAATGTCTTTGAGTGACTCTATTATTACCAGATGAGAAAATGACAAAGTGTAGCTGACAAAGCCATTTCTCTCTCCTCTCACATGGACCTCCCATCTGAATGAGATGACAAGACAATTACGGCACCAAGATTGATCTTTCAAAAGGCTCTTCACTTCTTCTGTAATTACATACTTGATATGAGGTCTAATGAAGATATTGTCAAGTTTGCAATGTAGTTAAAGGGAAAAGGGAAGAAAGTAACCACTATTTCTTTGTCTGTCTCACTTCTAAGACACTGCTGTCTTATTTGTTTGTGAATAGTAGGTAATTTGCTAGAGTAGACCTATAGCCTTCTGTGTGTAAGAGCATATAACATCTTCTTTAATTAAGCCTAATTCTACTTAACTAATTCTAATTAACATTCTTGGGTTAAATAAAAAGAACTAACATCAGACCAAATGTATAGATATATCACAGTTATAAAACATATCATCCATGTCTTCCTCAGGTACTGTACAAAAAGTAGATTTGTTGTCAATGTCCATGACTAAGACGGTGCTGCCTTGCAGCTATTAGCCTTGCATTCATTGCACAGCAGTCTTGCATAATTCAGAGGAGTTTTTTCCTCTCTACTGCTTCTGTGATTTCACATATGGAATCGTCCAGGAGATTAATAAGCTTACACTGGCTTTATGTGTGAAAATGTCAGCTGCGACTGCAGACCTGACTGAACAAACAAGTCACATTTCCATATTTCATCAGTCTGTGGTGCAGCCTACCTGCTGTGGCATCAGGCATTATTGTGTTTTTATGTCTCTGGCTTTTGAAAAAAATTAATCTGATGCAGCGTCTCACTGCTAGAATCTCATTAGGAGTGAATGCAAATGTGCTTCCAACCTGTTAGAGCTATGAAGGTGGGAGTAGCAAGTGCTCTAATGAAGTACGGCGTAGGAGAGGAGACACTTTCATTGATGGAACTGACTTACTCGCATGAAGAGCATTTTATGTCTTTATCTCATTAATCTTAACAAAAAAACATGGGAAAATAACTACAATTTACCACATAAATAATCTGTCATGAAGGACGGGAGAAGTATGAGAGCTGGTCCAAGGAGTTATTGCACTGTCAGGTAGATTAATGACAGCGAATGAAAACAAATAAGGTAGTTATGGTATCAGCTAGACCACCTTTTGCCTTCAGAACTGCCTTAATTCTTTGTGGCATAGATTCAACAAGGCAAAGATTTTGGTCCATATTGACATGACAGAATCACGCAGTTGCTGCAGATTTGTGGGATGCACATCCATGATGCGAATCTCCCATTCCACCACATCCCAAAGATGCTGGTTTGAGTTCTGGTGACTGTGGAGGCCATTCGAGTATAGTGAACTCATTGTCATGTTCAAGGAACCTGTTTGAGATGATTTGAGCTTTGTAAAGGTATGTTATCCTGCTGGAAGTAGCCATCAGAGGACGGGTACACTGCGGTCATAAAGTGATGGACATGGTCAGCAACAATACTCAGGTAGGATGTGGCATTTAATTGGTACTAAGGGGCCTATGGTGTGCTAATGAAATATCCCCCACCATTACACCACCAGCAGAAGTCTTAATTGTTGATACAAGGCAGGATGGCTGCTTTAATATTGTTTATACCTAATTCTGTCCCTACCATCTGAATGGTGCAGCAGAAATCAAAACTCATTAGACCAGGCAACGTTTTTCCAATCTTCTATTGTGCAATCTTGGTGAGCTTGTGTGTGAATTGTAGCCTCAGTTTCCTGTTCTTAGCTGATAGAAGCGGCACCGGTGCATCAAGGTTCAATGTGTTTGGCATTCAGAGATGCTTGTAACGAGTGGTTATTTGAGTTACTGTTGCTTTTTTGTCAGCTCAAACCAGTCTGGCCATTCTCCTCCGACTTCTGGCATCAACAAGGCATTTTCGCCCACTGAACTGCCGCTCACTGGATATTTTTTGGACCGTTCTCTATAAACCCTAGAGATGGTTGTGCGTGAAAATCCCAGTAGATCAGCAGTTTTTACTGAAATAATACTCATACCAGCCCGTCTGGCACCAACAACCATGCCACTTTCAAAGTCAATGAAATCTTAAATCGCATCTGTCTTCCCCATTCTGATGCTTAGTTTGAACTTCAGCAGGCCGTCTCGACCATACATGCCTAAATGCATTGAGTTGCTGCCATGTGATTATTTATAAATTAGTATAGTAAATTTTATAAAATTATTACAATTATAACAATTATTTAAATGATAAAATCAATAAAACACAATGCAGAAAAAAATGTAGTTGGAGAAAACTAATGCTAACAATTTCAACATTTGATTTTAATAACGTATTAGTAAATGTTGAAATTAACAAAGATTAATAAATGCTGTAGAAGTGCAGTTCATTATTAGTTCATGTTATCTAAGGTAGTTAACTAATGTTAACTAATGAAACCTTTTTGTAAAGTGTTACCGAAAAATTAAAATGATTAGTGTAGGCTGTGTGACACTGCACTGAATTCTAGAATAGTGTAGGCTAATTGTAGAATTAAGCCAAAACTAATTTATTGAGACCTACAGCATAATTATTTACTTCAGTCCTAAACATCTTCCCATAAAAATATAAATGCCTACTTTTAGTTTATAGACACCTCACCTGAGCTAAAATAGGCAGGCTATATGCATTTTCAAGGCTTATAGCGCCTCCTGTGGGAAGCATGCTCATTTAGATTACATGTCTCATTTGCAATGTATCACACACGTTTATTCTCATAATTGAAAAATTGTAAAACTATATATCTCACAATTGTGACTTTTTCGATGATATTTAAGATTTAATTCCTTGTAACTTTACATATTGCAAATGCAAAGAGGCTGGTGCTATTTGTTTTATGGATAAAGATTTACTACCGTAATTAAATCGTAAAATAAAAGGCAATAACAAAACAAAGAAAAAAAATGTGAGGGTCTTGACAGCGTCACTCATAGGCACTGTCGTTGCGTGTTTTCTATGAAATGAAAGCGAAAGATGATTGTACAGAACGTTAAACTAAAAACGCAGATTTTTACTATTTACTGATGTTACTGAAACTGAATGTTTGTACAATTTTGAAAAGAAATATGGGGAGCACACAATAACACGGAGGGAGGTTGAGCAAACGAAAGCAAACGAAAATGACCGGAACCATTGTTTCGGGGTTTAGTGTTGCCCGTGTCGTTCCACTGCTGCGCTCTTACAGCAGACGGCGCTGAGCAGCTTTGTGGCTCGTGAAGTAGTTTAATGCTGGAAGTGTGACAGGGCCATTGCAAGAAGATCAGCAGGAACGATATGGCACTAAACTTAACGATCAACAGTAGCAACCCACCTCTAGGTAAGTAGAAATGCGATGTGTTGCATATATTGCAAGCTACATTGCAGTTTGCAGTTAAACTCGCGCATAGGCTCCATGAACTGACACGCAGAATATCCTCGTGCCGTCGTGGCATACTCTAAAATTATCTGTCTGCCATTACCAATGTTCATTGGGCTTTTCTTGCCTTTCACCGCTTTCAATTTTAATAGATTCAAATCAAGATAATTTACAGTAGTGGTAGTTTGATACTGCTTCCCTAAAAGTGATTCAGAAGTATAATGCATGTTTTTTATTAGTATGATGGTGAGAGGGAGTTGTGTGAGGTTTGCAGTCATAGACAGTGCTAAACGAAGGTTTGCTTGACTCTAGACTAGAGCCTTGCCACCGTATATTTAAGGGGAAAAAAGTATAGTTGCTGAATGATATTTATTGTTTGATTTTAAAGTGCGCCATCCAGTGCTGGGGAAGCTGTGTCACTGGCTGATGCAAGTCATTTGAAAGAGCTGTCTGAATCTGTTTAACTTACTCCACCACACCTGTCTTTGAGCAGCAAGATTATCTAATTCTTTGTTTGTTGTGTACGTGTATGAGAGTGAAATCTTTTTAATGGGCGTGTGATGCCACTGCAAAACCATTGGGAAATAAAATAAACCAAAATAGGTGTGACTGGTTTTATGCAGTAAATACAGTAAATGGGTGTGTCAGACATTTGTTGACAAACTTTAATTGTCAAACCTGATCTTTATCATTAGTGAAATTCTGAGAATTATCATGCATAAAGCAGAAAATGCCATGGATGAAATGCTTGCATATATTGAGGCAGTAGTATCCAGCTGCAGTGCCAGCAGTTTCAGGTTTTAAAAAGTTTAAGTTTAAAATTATAAATGTATATGAATAAATGCTGTAAACAGTGCTTATTGATATTAATTTTATCCAGTGTATTTACCTAAAGCAACCCTGTTGTAAAATGTTTTCCATTTTACTGTTTTATGTGATATTATTTCCTTCATGTTCATATTGTTACAAGCAGCACTTAAATATACAGAGAATAATAAATATATTGTATTTAATCATATCAAATTCAAAATAAACATTTAATACAAAGCCTTGAAATGGTGGAATGTGGATTTGAAAACCAATAAGACAAGATAATAAAATAAAATAAAACAAAAACAATCATTTTAAAAACGTATAATTAAGCTCATAATTATTCCTGCAGAAAGAGCTCCATGTCATCCCTGAAAGCAAAACTTATGTTATTAGTAATGTACGTGTAGTATGTCTCTACAAGGGAAAATGCACCACACACATTTTTTACATATACTATAAATATATCCAGAAAACAATTCTCAGTCACTCCAATTATCCAGAATCGTGCAGCTCTGACACACACATATGTTAGAGAGAGCTGTACGATTCTGGATAAATGGAGCGATTGAGAATGATTTTTTTTGTGTTATTGTTTCAAATAGAGATTGTGACTCTCCCAAATAAATATGATAACATGTAATTTACTAGAGATTCTGATAAAATGTTAATTACTGCAGTCTGTTTTAAAAAAAAAAAGTTTAATTATTTTAAAATCGGTTAAATTGGTTTGTATGAATGATTCAATGACACACATTAATACTGCTCTTGTTTCATTACTGGATAAATTCGTGTTTTCGAAGGAATCTCTTAAATTAAACAGTCAATGATACATTTTTTTCCTAGCAGTCACTCCACCTAGTGTTGCATTTGAGATATACATATTAAAGTTCATGCAGGGCTGGGTGAATATTTTTTTTTCCGATTTGAATTTAATGTTTTGCCACAATTTTATTATATTTAAATTGAGAAATCGCGGTTTTGAATAAAAATTTTAGTAAACGTTACAATTACAATGTTGACAATCAGTGTTGGGTAAGTTACTCTTAAAAAAAAAAGTAATTACTAGTGACTAATTACATCTTCAATAGTGTAATTAGACTACTGTACAAATTACTCTCTCCAAAAAGTATTTGATTACTTATTACTAATTACTTTCTAAATCCTATATCGATCTTGACTAGTTAAGTGATTCAAGGATAGATATGAAACGGCTCTTTTAATTAATTCAAATAAATATAAAACTACATAAATTATTCTTATTAACTGACCAAAGTATTACAAATGCATTTTAAAGTTAGACTTTACATTTTGATGTTAATTCCACTATTGTATTATATATAATTGTTCTACAGTCTACAAAGTATTTAGTTTTACATTCACACCATGTTGATCACTTCAAGTGTGTGCACTTGAAATAGAACTTTTTAAACTAGATGGTTGATAAAGAGAATGTTACCTGAATCATATTTTTATGTTTTTAAGTTGACTAGTTAAACATTAAAAATATCGAAATTGAAATCGTGAATCGGTCAATCATTCTGAAAAAATAAAATGTTCATGCATTCCCGACCTTAGTGTTGCTAGCGCTCTACTTTTTGCGATAAAGGATCAGAATAATACAGGTAGTTCATAAGAGGCACTGAACTAGAAAAACCACAAAAATTATTTGCATGGTGATTAATGAGCACAGAATCTAGATGGACCGGTTTGGTTTGTTTGTTTAAAGGTCATCTCATAATGTAACTTTATAATAAAAGCACATTCGTTTCTGTTCTGTTTGAGGTTGGGCTTTTGTTTTCTGCTCGCTCAGCCTTTTAACACCACATTTGTATTATTGTGACAGTTCAGTTTAAGGAGTAGCCTATTTGTTTGCATCAATTTAATTTTCCAATGCATTAGGTAATGTTGTACATAAAAGGAGGGCAACAATGAAGTATAAATCTGGAAGTTATGTAAAAAAAAATTATTGTAGTTTTTTTGTGCATTTATGTGCAGAATTATATTACAGGATTTGGAAATAATTGGTCAAATGCAGGAACATGCCACTTTCAGCTTAGATTTGTGTTTGCATGGCTTTGCATACAGCAGGTAAAGTATTAGATTTAGACTGCTGGTTTTCTCTGTAATTCACCTCTCTTCCTGTAGGGGCACTGTTGACTGCTGAGCATGTGAAGGGCAGTGTCAATCTCTCTGTGAAGGAGGGCAAAGACACCATGCTCCATGTCTCTGAGTGAGTATATGGCCTGTTTGAGAGTAGAAGTGTGTGCTTTATAATATAATATTTATAGAGTTTTATGGACGCATTAGGTGGATACATGTACACAATTAATCTTGTATTATTATTTATATGCATTATTCTATCTGATTTCCCATTTCTCTAATTCTGTGTGTCTCCTTCAGTCAGGTGCAGTTCAGTGACGTGAACTCCATCACGCGTTATCTTGCCCGAGTGGCTCCGGCATTGGGACTGTATGGTTCTAACATGATGGAGCAAACTGAGGTTAGATTTGGGAATCAAATACATTCCACTGGCTCTCTATAGCATATTACAATTATTTCATCAGTTAACAATGTTTTTGATTATGTTCTGTCTTTTGCAGGTTGATCACTGGCTGGAGTTCAGTGCCCGTCGTCTCTGTGGTCAGTCAGATCTGTCTTCTGCTCTGGCAGATCTGGATAAAGCTCTGGCACTGAGAACCTTCCTGGTGGGTCACAGTGTGACACTGGCTGACCTCTGCATCTGGGCTGCTCTCAAAGGTCAGTCATTTGGCTATGAGACAAATTAGACAATTTATTTATATATATATATATATATATATATATATATATATATATATATATTAGAGATGTATATATCAAATCAGAATCTGCTAAGGGGTATTCATTATACAGGGATGCAAACAGCAAGCTTTTCGGTGCTTTTTTAGCAAGCTTTTTTTTGCACATCAGTTTGGGTGACTTGTGTGAATCGTGCAGTTTTTTTTAAGGGGGGTGGGTGGGGGATGGGGGGGGGTCTGAGAGGGTCTGATTATAATTTCACCAACAGTAATTCTGGATTGCCTTCACCAAACAATTTAATAGGAGCTAAGCAAATCAGAACACTGCATGCCAAAACAACAGTATGCGTGCAAGCGTGAACACTGTCTATGGTATCTGCCACTGCAACAAATTTCTCCCTGAGACCAGAGTTCCGCGCCGCGCCTTCCAATCTTACTGGCAACTGGTGAGATCACTGGAGGTTAGGATATTTTTGGTTTAGGGGTTTTTCCTGCATAGAGAATTACGAGGTGGCCGCCACCGTCAAATTTCTTGCCGTCTCCGTCTGTCGACAAAACTCAGACAGGCAGTCACATGCTCAGATTAGGCCTGTTGTTGTAATTAAATAATCATCAGAAATATATATCATCACATGAACCTCTTCAGTAATCATTCTTATATTATGATTTGCTGGTACAAAGTCATCTAAAGCCATTCCATAGCTGAATGTGAGGGACAGAAGAATATTTACATCGTTAAATTAAAGTTCACGGAAACTCGTCTTCCCTCCGCTGCGGCTGTCAATCATTCTCCGTTCAGCATTCAAACAACGTGTCACGTTCGGTTACGACAGGCAGCACGGTAAAACTCTCTCCAAGATGACATATTCCCATTATAATACTTGATATGTAGACAAAGGGCTGTGGATTTGCATAAAATGACTTTATCTTGCTGGAGTTTATCTAGCTGTTTCTGAACGATGTTCTACTCACTATCGTACAACACAAGGACTATTAATTAGCATCACCCGCACAATACCTGGAATTTAAAACTGTGAAGAAACAAATGATCAGCAAACCGTTGGACAGATATACATTATAGACTAGGATTTGTGCGCTCAACTATGGTGACAAATCAGCGTGTATTTTACGTGTTACAAACCATTTCTGTGAGCTTAGGGGGGTGTACCATTCATAGACTAGGCTACCACCATTTAACATGCTATAGATCAGCTTATTCAGCTTATTTATTTGTTCCTTTTTATCTTTTTTTGCATAGCCTCTAGAAATAATATATCTAAATTGCAGTTTTATGAAAATTTTTATAAAAATTGAATTGCCTTGTTTTTCTCCGCTCATGCCTTTTTGTAAATAAACGCATTATCGGACATTCTAGCTTTAACATCAAAGCATTAACATTTGTGTGGGGAAATCCTTTACAGTGGAGGTAAGCAATCAATGCAGGTTTAAGATCAATATCTGTCTTTGGAAAACAACGTGAGCTTTTGTTACAGCTATTGCAAGCAGGTGGCACTTAATGAAACCTTTTTGTTCATTACATTCAGAGATTAGAGATTGGGCACTTATCAGACAAACAGTAATTAGGTACACAGGTGATATCCATTTAAATGATTTTTTTAAAGACTTAAAGTGTTTAAATATGGTATTTAAGACTTACAGGATTAGAATAAGAGCTTGTGCTCAGGTCAGGACAGGTATAAGAACTTGATTTGACTTTCCTGACAGCAGAAATATTGTACTGTTACCACAATTAAATATCCTCCTATTTTCTTTTCTATATATATATATATATATAATAAATATATAATATGCCTAAGGGAAAAATCCAAACTTCACAGCCTATTCATCATCAAACTAAAAATGTTAAAAATGTGTAAGTTATACAATCGTAACTACCGCTCAGTGCAATGGTGTTATTCCAAACACGTTTTTGCTCATGTGAATGCTGTTTTACGACTGGGACAAGAGTCAAGTAGGCTACAAAGCATTTTTACTATAATAAATACTTTAGCATCCAAGTGCGAATATAGAAACATTTGGATTTGTGCAAAATGAGAGAGGAGCAACTCTGGTTTCAGTTTTGCTTTAAATAGGCTGGCCTAAATTCGTTTAGGCTTTAAAATAAATATTGTTTGAAGGCTAATAATTGGCACTATAATTAGTTTTTTACATTTATATTTTTCATTCTTGTTTTGCATTAAATATCGTTACATTTAAAGGATTTGTTGTGGAAATAGCCTAAAATGCATGTTGATAATGTTTGTAAACATTTAGTTTTTACCAGTATTTTAGAATGTAATAATAAAATGCGAAATATTTTTTTTTTCTCAATAACTTAAGTCTTACCCAGTGCATACTCAGGTGCGACTCAGTGTGACAAAGGCTAGTGCTGGGCGGTATACCGGTTCATACCGAATACCGGTGTTTATTTTTGTTATGATATGAATTTTGATTATACCGCAATACCGTTATATGTCGTTTAAACAACGTTCGGAACGCAGCGCAGCGTGACGCTGTTTGAGAGGGGTCCCTTTTCACTGTTGCACTGTAGTGAGGACACAGCTGAGATCGCATTACAGCCTATGGCTGAATCCGAAATCTCCCCCATACCCTCAAATATAGCATTATTTGAAGGGACAGCCATTTGTAGTGGTGTCCGAAACCATAGTGGAAATTATCGAGTGCACTCATTCAATCCCACATTGCACCGCTGTAACGAGTGTACAGTTGATGTATGCTCAACGGCTGTCCGAATTCGCTCACTTGTTTTCATTCACTCCTTCAAGTTAACCGTATTAGTGGACTAACATATGGAATAGTGATTGAGGGTTTAGGGGGTCATTTCGGATTCAGCCCATGATTACAGCGGAGAATTCAAACAACACGCGGCGTGCGCAAGAGAGCGGTTTCTGCGCGGAATGCCGCGATGAGATTAACCACGCTCACCACATGGATCATATAGATCAGATACAGACTGGAGCGTAGGGTTGGGCGACGTCCCCTAAATTGGCAGTTGACGATGTTTACAGTATAACATTGTGATGGACAATGATATTGTCGTTTTTTTTTATTTATAAAAATATATAATTTACTATATCTGTATTTTACTGTCTCTTTACATAAATATTATTTTCTACTTGACTATAATTTTGTTATTAACCCAGTGTTTTGTATGTGAATGCTGTTTTATGTGAATATTACCACAGGAGTGAAGCACAAAGCTTTGTTTTCAAAGGAAATAAATGCGCAGTTAAATGTTACATCGCAGCCGTGAAAACATAGGCTATGGATTCAAGCTGAATGACAGAGGTAGGCTGAGCCCAATTTAAGATTTGTCAGCTTTTTTATTCTGTTTTGCGATCTGGTCAGCCGATTTCCGTGAATTTTTAACAATAGGCCTAACGTCCATTTTATCCCACTGGACATGGACATCTCGATTCTTTTCCCAAATCTTCACTCGTGTCGCACTCAACTGTCTTCCTTTCGTTTTCTTATAATTAAGTCTATTATACCCATTTACATCCTTTACTATGGTAAAGTAGAAAAAACACTGTATGACGAATACCTTTTTACTTCAAATTTTATTTAACAGTTTGTGCTTGTTATTAGACGCGTCAAGTTTATTGGAATAGCGCATTTCACACAAGCACACATTTTACTTCCGTTTTCTCTGGCAGTGCATAATCAAACATAGCCTAAAAATGTCTTGACCCTGTGGAAGATAAAATTTGCTCTTCAGACCTTTTACAACAAGTGTTGCTTTGCAACATCAGGAGAAAACATAAAGACGAAGATGTAGCTAGCTCGTGTCCCACATTCATCTCATATGACGCATCTTTGCGGGGAAATAGGCTATGAAACAAATCTATTTTTAACTAATATTTCATTTTCTTATATTCTTTATTCTTTAAATGTTTTACAGGCTGTAGTGGGTTGTTTCATTGACGGAAGTGTTAAAATAAACACGCATGCTTATGAAATGGATGTTTGAGCCTCATTTATTATTTCAAAATGTAGGCTATATATATCTGGCATAGACTACAGTATTTAAAATAGCATATATGAATTAGTTATACTCTCAATTTAATTTACAGAGCAATCCCTGCAAAGTTTTTAGTTTAACTATAGAAGAGGATTAGACTCGCAACGGGGGGCGTGGCATCACGATGGTGGCGCTCCATCTTGATGTCGGTCAGCCCACGATGGAGCAAGTGCGTTTACTTTTTTAATGGACATATTTCATATACTCTAGTGCTCCAAACATGAACCAGCAGCGTGTATGCGCACATATTTCATCACGTCTCTTTATATAATTAAATATATGTGCAAACAAGGACACTTGATACTACAGCCGTACATCTGATCATGACCGCGATACGATGGATTATTCTGCTACACCGAAGACAATGATGTAAGTTAATAGACTGACAATTCAAAGAAGAATGGGCAAAAAAGTAACTGCTTTATTCTTTCTGTTAAACTGACGTGTGTCATTTGTGCAGAGACTATAGTCCTCTTAAATGTATTGAAAATATCCTTAGACCTTTTAAATGTTCTTCCGCGTTTCTCCCTCGTTTTGGCAGTTTGTTGTTATATAGGGTTAGATTTTTTTAAATGCTTAAGGTGCCCTCAACTCTGTTTTTTTTTTCTCTCTCTCTGTGGTCATATTTTAATATTAATGTGTCTGTAATGAGTGTGTTGCAGGTCTGTGTTTTATTGGTCCCCACAGCATCATTTTGTGGGGCTTTGCAAACCTGTATTAATTCTAGTGTGGAATTTTTCTACAATATTCACTCGTCATGACAGTAAAATAGGGCATTCTAGTCAGTCTACTGCAGTGTTTCCTCTCTCAATCAGTAGAAAATGTGGTTAACACCCTGTCATGCATGGGTAAAAAAAAAATACCGCCATATACTGTGAAACCAGTATAATTTAGAAAAAAAACGTGATATAAATTTATCATAACGCCCAGCACTAACAAAGGCACATAGACTATTTAAATGTGGATAAAGGCATATTTTGTACACTATACAACACGTCCTTATTAGGAGAAAATATGTCGTTTTAACGAGAAAAATTTTGTTTTAACTTCATAACATCTTTTTTTTATGAGAAAAGATGTTGTTTTTACAAGAAAAGATGTCGTTTTAACGACATAATTGAGTGGAAAAAATATGTATGTGGCAGCAATGCGCCACCGTAATACTGTGGAAAAAAAAACATAAGCTACTTAGTATTTTTATGTTTAGGCCTATATGTTTACCTAAATGTTATAAAGTGCTTTAACAAATTGCCTCATCATTTTTACAGATAAATTGCTTTAATATCGATTATCAGGGTGGCCTAGGACTTTAGTACAGTATAATACTGCTTTAAGAAAAGCCAAATCAAGTTCTCATCCTGACCTGAGCACAAGCTCTCATTCTAATCCTGAAAGTCTACTTGTATATAAAATACCATATTTAAATACTTTTAAAAAATCTTAAAAGTAAAAAAAAAACATTTTTTTATGGATATCACCTATGTACCTAATTACTGTTTGTCTGATGAGTGCCCGATCTCTGAACAAAAATGTTTCATTAAGTGCCACCTGCTTGCAATAGCTGTAACAAATATATTGATCTTAAACCTGGTTATTCAGTCAAGAACAGTGAGGGATTTTCTGTTTTTTGTTATCTCGTATTTTGAGAACCATAGACTGTATAAAAGGAGAAAATGCTTCCCTGTCATTGATGATTCTTTCAGGATTTCCCTGTTATATATATATATATATATATATATATATATATATATATATATATATATATATATATATATATATATATATATATATATATATATATATATATATATATATAGTGCTAGAGAGTTCAATAAGAAATGAAATTGAATATTCCAAATTAGTGTGTGTATTTTGATTTTCAGAATTTCTTTTTACTCTGTGCCTATAGGGGTGGGCTGGGGATGGCAGGGGTTGGTGGCAATGTAAGTATCTGGGTATTTGCTGCGTGGTGAGGGCTTCGATTACCTCTCTCTTTTTTGACCATACATGTTTGCATCCCTGGTTATAGATTTTATCGACTAGTTGTTGCAGCCCTAGTTTGGGGTAATTATAAAACGAGTTGGAGACGTTCAAAATACTTTTTATGTAGTTCATTATACTTGTACTATAGGGCTGTTGAATGATTGGTTGGCGAACATTCTAAGGTGTGCAATTATTTTCAGGGAAACGCACGGCTAAAGTAGTTCCAGGCCGCAACAATATTTTGAGGTGTGGTAACCATAGTATAAGCGAAGTATAATTTTATTTCATGGCTTAAATTACATGTTACTCAGAGATTGACATGTTTGGCTTGTCAAAAATGTTGCATTCAGCTGTCGCAAATCCGTTGACTTTTGAAAATAGTTAATTTTTTTACCAGGAAAGAGTCGTTTTGATGAACAAAGATGTTTTTATTGTCACCTACAACAAAAATCTTTTATTTAAACTTATGAAAATGCAGATCCTGTTGTAAATAATAGTGAAAAATCATTTTTTAAAACTGTTGTTCCATTATTACCCCTTAGCAGATTCTCTCTCTCTCTCTCTCTCTCTCTCTCTCTCTCTCTCTCTCTCTCTCTGTATACATCTGACATCTTAACATTTGTGATAATTCTCAAAAGGAAATGGCGAGTCACAGGCCAAACCAAGCTCCTACCCGCATCTGTGCCGCTGGTTTTCTTTCCTGAGCTCTCAGGTGCCATTCAGTTCTGTGGGTAGTAAATGGGGCAGCAAGATTTCCGCCAGCAAAGCCACTGTGAGTTTATTACCATCCCAGGGATATATTGTTGGCTTTCTGACAGACTATTGCCGTTTTATTGATTCTGTTGAAGAAAAAAAAAGTTTGAATCAAGTCACATATATGTTTACAGCTAAAATTTAACATACCTTTAAATGTTAATGAAGTTCTTAATTTGCATGATTTTTTATAACTTTAAACCACAAACATATACTATCTCCTATAGTGATTCATTTTAAAGTTCCAAACTGTGTTTTTAGCCTGTGGAGAAGGAAAAAAAGCAGGATCTAGGAAAGTTTGTGGAGCTCCCTGGTGCTGAGATGGGCAAAGTAATTGTGCGGTTTCCCCCAGAGGCTAGTGGGTAAGTAGCGTTGATGTCTATACAATGAAGGTCTTTCACAATATATATCAATGATCAGAAGAAGTCTACAAAATGACGGTCTTCCTACGAGTACCTGTACTTCCTACACCCATATGTATTTATGGGCTAGATGCAAAAGATGTACCTGTGAGCTTCGGCAATGCGAGTGTGTGCATGTGTACTTCCGCTCATACTCTTCCGGTCTTAAGTGATGTTCACATTTACTGTAAGGAGAAACTTGTATATGAGACTCGGCTAGATATAATGAATGTTTTTTTTTTTTATTAAAAAGAAGATGGTGGTCTATCAGAGACAAGAGAAAACATATTATTGTGTACCTCTGTGTGGTAATTCATCAAGATACGTGAAGATTATCTTTCTTTCCTCCTAGTGATTCTGTGGTTCAGGCTCAGTGGTTAGTGAATGTACAGGGATCTCTCTATTCATACAAAACACTCAAGTGTGTAAACCTTTTCCTGATTTTTATTCTGACTGCTGGGGAACTAAATGTCTCAACTGCCTTCTCTTTCTGCTTGGAACGACACTACCCTCATCAAGATCGAATGTTTGCTATTGTCAACTGAAGTATCAATCCTCCTCAGAGATATAAGTAAACATGATAATACGATGTGGACTCAGTGTATAGTTTAGTGACTTTATTTGGTAGCATTATTATTACTTACTGCTAACTGTATTTAATATGTAATTTTAATCATTATAGGTTTGCATATAAAGTTCAGTCACAGTGTTTGTATTTTCCCTGTGCATTTCTATTAAGTACTGCATTTATTTGTGTGCAAGTGAGATGAGTAAAGAGCATCTGTGGCATAACTCATTATCTGTCTGGTGTTTATAAGCAGGACATACAATGTGTTTTACTAGGAGTAAAATATACACACAACTCTTATTTTTACTTAGCTATACTGTAACTACAGTTAAACAAATGTAAATTAATCTCAACTATTAAGATTATCTTTTTTACAGCCATTTGTTTTTATTTAAAAAGATAATTGATGCAAAGAGAACAGGGTGTAAATGTAAAATATGTGGTGGCAATATTGAAGGGGCAAATTGATATAGGTAAATGAAAAATGTCTAACCATGGTTATTCCTGTAGTTGTAAGCTTTCACTTTAGTAGTACAAAACATTTTTCTGATCCAGGACAGGTTTCCAGTGTATAGGTATATTCATTTAAAGATATTTTTATACTTATTTAATTTAGAATGTTAATAAACAAGTGCATGTAATATGAATATTCTCGAAGATGGAATATAAGATGTGGTTGCATAGCTAACTGATGGGCCGTGAAATGGCTTGCCTTGTTTTTACACACATTGTTTTGCCATGAGTCCAATTAAATTTTCTCTTTGTGCAGTTCGTGGACAGTAAAGTGTATTTCATTCATTCACCTGACTCATACAAACGTGTGTTTCAAATGCCATTGGCTCATGTAATAATATAGATCTTGGTATTATTTTAAGTGATACAGTAGATTCTATAAACGACTATAAAAGATCATTTTCGGCCTTCCCCGGCTCTCAGGCAATATTGGAAGTGTCAATGCACACACTCGTTAAATCAGAAAACCAACATGGTGGTGATATGCAACTAGCCCATTTGATTAAAAAATAGCCGTTTACTATTTTTTTTATACATTTTAAAGTCTTATTTATTCATCTGATGGCAAAACTGAATTTTCAGCAACCATTGCTCCAATCTTCAGAAATCATTCTAATATGCTTTGGAGCTCAAGAAACATTTCCTGTTATCGATATTGAAAAAAGTTGTGCTGCTTCATATTTATGTGGATGTCTGTTGATGAATAGATTGAAAGAACACTATTTATTTTAACATAATTTTTGTAACGTTAGAAATGTCTTTACTGTCACTTTTGAAAAATACTAATTTCTTTTTTTTTTTTAACTACTTATCTCAAACCTTTAAAAGGTAGTGCAGATTAGTGTCTAATTTATCTTTCCATCTTCTCAGATACCTGCATATTGGTCATGCAAAGGCAGCTCTACTCAACCAGCACTACCAGGTCAATTTCAGGGGCAAGCTCATCATGCGTTTTGATGACACCAACCCTGAGAAGGAGAAAGAGGACTTTGAGAAGGTATTTTTCCTCCTTTCATACACAATTATTGCCCATGTTCTCTACAAATGGCCCATATCCTTACACATATTTTATAAAAAAATTAAATAAAAGGGGTTTTCTCACTATTTATCATTGGATTTGAACTGAACCTGCATATTTGGCATGAGCACCAAGAACTGTCTAGAACAAATTTCAAATAATTATTTGTAGACATCCCTGGTGAAGCTAACACCTTTTTTGCTACAGGTCATCTTGGAAGACGTGGCTATGCTACAGATCAAACCAGACCAGTTCACCTACACAAGTGATCACTTTCCCACTATCCAGCGCATGGCGGACAAACTTCTACAGGAGGGCAAGGCCTACATTGATGACACTCCTCCAGATATCATGAAACAAGAAAGGGAGCAAAGGGTCGAGTCTTCCAACCGCAGCAACTGTGAGCATCACCAGTACTGGTCGTCTTATTTGTTTTCTTCACAGGAAATGTAATTTGAGGTTTTATACTGAACATGTTGTCCGTCTCTCCTCAGCTGTGGAGAAGAACATGCAGATGTGGGAGGAGATGAAGAAAGGCACAGAGCTTGGCCAGACCTGCTGCATGAGAGCAAAGATTGACATGAGTTCCAACAATGGCTGCATGCGTGACCCCACACTGTACCGCTGCAAAAACGCTTCTCATCCTCGCACTGGCTACACTTACAAGTGAGTGAACATCATACTAGTGTTACTAGCATACTAGCTATTTTTCTTTTAGTCTTGGTCTTGTCAAATGTCCTTTTTAGTTCAATGAAGAGCCATATTTATTCATGCTGTATAATGGTTAAACTGATATTTACAATTATTTTGCTCAAAATTGTTATCGTGATTACTAATCATGATTGTTGTCATTTTAGTAATGTTTTTACTTTTCATCAGAATTATTGCACTCTTTCCTGTAAGCACAAATAAAGAGAGTATTAATTCATATGCATGATTTATTTTACTCAACGTTTAATTATTTTATTTTTAATTTTTTTGAAGAACGTTAACGAATTTGACACTACAACGTACATGCAGCATGTTACCGAATATGGCCAAATGATGCTTCCTCATTGATGTTCCTCTTATACTTTTCTTTTTCTCTCCTTCCATCCAGAGTGTACCCCACATATGATTTTGCATGCCCCATTGTGGACAGTGTTGAGGGAGTGACTCATGCCTTGCGTACCACTGAGTACCATGACAGAGACGAGCAGTACTACTGGGTAATAAATGCTATTGGTTTGCGTAAACCCTACATCTGGGAGTACGCACGACTCAATCTTAACAACACTGTGCTCTCCAAAAGGAAGCTCACCTGGTTTGTCGACCAGGGCTATGTGGATGGCTGGTGAGTATCATGAGAGCCCTCACTGTCTTCACTTTATAGAAAAGAACTCTTTTGGATTGCATGGTAAAAAGTTTTTCTTGCTCTCCCCATCTTTCCTTTCTGCAGGGATGACCCTCGTTTCCCCACAGTCAGAGGTGTGCTACGTAGAGGAATGACTGTGGAGGGACTCAAACAATTCATTGCTGCTCAGGTATGTGTATTTATTGCAATTAGAATAACTTTTTGGCAAGAATTCAAAAGCCACAAAGTTGTTACAATGATTTTGCGAAAGTAATGGCTGTTTGCTCTGGCACTGGTAAAATCACTGTAAATTGCACACTTTATAAAACTGTGCAGGCAGCAAATTTATAAAAGACATCATTGGTCCATAAACCGTTATCTTAACTCTTTCATATATTAATTATGATAAAGATTTTTTCCTATATGTTCTTATTGCTCTTATGACATGAAAAACATGATTTGAAATGTAATTTTTCAAAGAGATTTTCAGATGTCCACTAAAGTAGACAGCGTGCGTTTATGGTTTAAACTAAAGAGATTAAACATAATACAGTAATAACACAGCAATATTGTGTGTATTTAACAAACCAATCAATAAAATTGTTTCAAAAACAACAGTCACAGTAATAGTATGAATTGTAGCTGAAATATAGCTATTGATGCATGATGTCCACTATGTGGACAGCTGATTAATCAGAATTTTCTCCGAATCTAAAATCAATACTTGGAAAATGTAGCTGTGATATGACTCATTAGATATTTTTTTACACGCAAGAGTCTCCTAGGATAGAAGGAAGGGATAGATATTCCGGAGCAACTTGCCATTTCTGACTGGCCATTGGCCATTTTGGTTTGGAGGGGGGGGGAATCGACTTGCCACTTGGTGGCAATGTATAGGATGATGCACTGTCCACTGTAGAGGTTGATGTGCAACTATGCCATCAAAACCCATGCATATGCAAGAAAATGCTTTTTGAATAGCTGTCCACTGTAGTGACCTCTCTGCATGAAAGGCTATTAAAACGTAACTTTTCTGCCATGTTCTTTTCTTTTTTTTAATATAAATTATAGTTGCAGTCTTTAATTAAGATTTAATTCTTTAATCATTTTGATTCACAATCTTTTCTGTCCATTCCACTGTGTTACAGGGAGGCTCGAGATCTGTAGTCAATATGGAGTGGGACAAGATCTGGGCATTCAACAAGAAGGTAAATATTAAAATCAAGTCCAGGCTCCATCATGGCTGCACCTAATCTCCAGCTGGTCCTTGTCATCCCATTCATTCACTAGTTTAAATACCCTGAACAGCCGGCTAACATCTCTGCATTCTTTCAGCAACATTCTGTCAATCAAAACTTTAATTTGAAACTAATTTTCAATACTTTAGCCTGTAATCTCTCCAGCCCAGATTTTCCGTTCACCTTTTGTGCCTCACTCTGCCTTTTACATTTGCACGTCACCCTCCCTCCCACTCTTTCTCATTCTCTGTGACTAACTTAAATGCACTTGCATTTACTTGTTGTTTATTAAAGTCAGAAAAAAAATTACAGAGTGATTTCTTAATAATAATTAGTAATTAAAAGAGGAGCCACTTGATTTGTGTTGATTTTAATTGTACTTTCATGTTTTTATTTCAAGTGTTATAGCCACTGTCTTTCAAAAGCTGCACACGTTTGTAATTCTGCATCTGATGTATTATCTACACCCCATTTCCTGCATCAAGCATGACCTAAACTCTTTAAAACTGCTCATTAGCTGCAAGCTTTAGTCTTTTCTTCTTTTCTTGGATTGGCACCATTCTTTTTTTTTTTCACCCATTTCTTTAATTGAATACTTCACCCAAAAATGTCAAATTGTCATTATTTACATTAGTTTTTGTTTTGGGGTGAATATTATTGGTAATATAATATTATTTTAAAGGGTTAGTTCACTCAAAAACAAAAGTTCTGTCATAAGTTACAAGCCCTCATATCATTCTAAACCCAATCCCAGTACTTTTGTTCATCTTCAAAACAAAAATTAAGATATTTTAATAAAACTTGAGAGATTTCTGTTTTTATATTGAAAGTCCATTCCAACAAAACCTTTGTCCTTTCAAAAAGTTCATAAAGACAGTAATCCATATGAATCAAGCAGTTTATATTCACATATAAACATTGATCTAAGTATATACAAAAATGATGTACAGAAGCTCAAACATGCATGCTTGACATGCGTGACACATGAGAACAAACCTCATTGGTTCTTGCAAGTTACGAGTGAGCTTCCATTGACCATATTTGATGTGCTCTATGTATGTGTGTTAATCAATGTTTATATGTAAATTAAAAGCCTAATTTGGATCTTTTCATTTTATAAAGGGAACTTGTCAGATTAAACTGCTCGATTAATATGAATCTCTTTGACAATGTCTTTATGAACCTTTTGAAGTTTGAACGTTTTGGAGGAACTTTCAGTGGAGGTAAAGAAATCAGGTTTCATTATTTTGAAGTTGAACAAAAGTCTTACAGGTTTGGAATGACATGAGGGATAGTAGATGATGGATTTAAATTTTTTTGTGAACTATCCCTTTTTCGCCATAAAAGGGATAGTTACAAACTCTTGGTTCTAATTTGTCTAAGAGGAGGAATGTTGTTTTTATCGCAAGGAACTATAAAACCTCTTGATTTGTTCAGAGAAATTTTAGCCATTGCCTCTAGTGGGTCAACTTCTGGTTAGAGTGCCCGGATTTAGGTTGGCACAGGAGCAGTAATCGAGTGCTTGTGATATATCACATTGAAACACTTCCCGTTCTGTCTGTCTCTGAGCTCTGTGTCCCTAGTTCTACATTAAAGTGCATCTCACTCTTCTGTTTACAAGCTGCCAGTTAGCTGTAAAAAGGTACTCCTACTCCTCTTCCTCCTTCCTCTTGTTCCTCTTCCTCATGTTTCCCCTGCCCCTGTATTGTCTGCTCCTCCTTTCTCTATAACTTTCTATTTCTTGATCTATGGCTTTCAAGAAAGTCCAGATTATTCATCTGGAAGATGGATTCTTAACTCAAAAACGAAAAATCTCTCATCATTTAGTCGTTCCAAACCTTATGATATTCTTTCATGGAACACAAATATTTTCCTGGCTGCTCTTTTAACATATAACAAAAGTGTGACGTTACAATCTGATAGACCTGCTGTCTATTATGATGTCAACATGATTTTGAGAATTCAATTCTCCTCTCCCTTTTTTTTCTTTTAAAATAATTACATGGAAAAAAGCCAAATACCAGCCAATATATCTGCCTTGCCGATATATTGGTCAACCACTACTTGCATAGTATGTTGCAAAGTTTTTGCTGTGCTATCAAAGTTGATCGTTAAGAAATGTAAAATTGTAAAATTTCAGTGGTATTGTATCGCCTACTGAAATAATTGGTATTTGGACAACCCTGGTCTGTAATCTTGCACCTTTGATTCACTGAAGGCACAAATGTCTTGCTCTTTTTTTCCTTCTGACTTCCTATCATATGCAGCTTCTCTCTGTGTTTATCGCTCATTTCCACCCCTCATACAGCTTCTGGCAGATTCTGTAGAAAGTTAAAATAAGTTAATTTAGAGAAATTGTGTTCAGTCAATCTTATTTAGCTCAAGTGCTCCCCAGGGACACAGTTCAAACTATTTATTTCGCTCTGAAAACCTGATAACTTTTGACAACTTCCTCATTTCCCAGTCAGAGAACATTAATGTTGATGTTTTAAACCTAATGAAATATAAAGGCTCCAAGCAGTTGTGGGCAGTAATTATGCACCTTGTGGCTATTACAGTCTGTTTGGTACAATATTTGGCTTCCCCTGCTCGTCATATCACTCTTCTCTACCTGTCCTTGTTCATCCTGTTTCATTAGTCGATCTGTCCACCATTTAGAGCAATGTGAGAGCAAAAAAGCTTTGATGTACCCATCTAAAGAATCATTTGTTCCCCTCTCTCTCGCCCTCCCTGTATAGGTCATTGACCCAATAGCCCCAAGATATACTGCCCTACTAAGCTCGCAGGTTGTGCCAGTCTTCGTTTCTGAAGCCAAGGAGGAAATGAAAGAGGTTGCCAAGCATCCCAAGGTAATAAAATCTGCATGCAAGCACCCCAGTATCATAAAAATATTTTCATCAATTCATATGTAGGTAGGTAATGTATAAAGAGAGACATGTATATAAATTGGGCCTTGTCATTTGAGTCACATCCTATTTTGTGGGGATTTGCAGAATGCAGATGTGGGAATGAAGCAGGTGTGGTACGGGCCAAAGGTCTTTATCGAGGGTGCTGACGCAGAAACTTTCACAGAGGGCGAGACCGTGACTTTCATCAACTGGGGAAACATCATCATCACCAAAATCCACAGGTAAAACTTAAAAAAAAATAATAATAATACAAGACCCCTTACTTTGTGTGCTCTGGCACCAACTTAAAACTACAATTTAAAATTGTTTTCTATTTTAATACATTTTAAAATGTAATTTATTCTGCTAGCAAAGCTGAATTATCTGCCTCTGCATCATTACTCCAGTCTTCAGTGTCATATGATCCTTCAGAAGTCATTCTAATATGATGATTTGGTCCTCAAGAAACGTTTCTATCATTGTCAGTGTTGAAAACAGTTGTGTAAAACTTTATATTTTTGTGGAAGCCATGATATTTTTCATCTTTGATGAAAAGAAAGTTCAAAAGAACAGCATTTATTTGAAATAGACTTTTTTAACAACACAATTGTCTTTACTGTCACTTTTGATCAATTTTATGTCATTGCTGAATAAAACAATTCTAGGGCTGCCCCTAATAGTCGACGAGAAGTGGCTTAGTTGACCAGATTTTAATTAGTCAGTTGGTCGCAAGAACAAAAAACTCTACCGGAAGTGCCAAAGTCATACAGTGCGTGATGGACAGATTATTAGCACGACTGGTCCATGTGGTAATTATGTCGGTCAGGAAATCCAAACATTTGCCTATTATTCATCGCCCCCTAAAACATGGCTTATCATTTGAAACATGCAAGTAAAAGCCTGAAGTTAGCCACTTTACATGGCCGCTCGCTCTGTTAATGTTAACCTAGATAAATGTGCGCTATTATTATGCGCATATTCAAGTGTTTGTGTGGAGTGTGGAAGCTAAATTAGTACCGTGACATGCTTAACATGCATGTCTATTTATAGGCGCGCCCACTATACTGAGATGACGACGAGTCAAATTCATCTTTGCAGTTGACACTGAACCAGAAAACAGTAATTATCTATTATCTATTATGAAACGGTTCATAATAGATAATAGATAAATAATCAGACAGTCTCCATTCTGTTTTTTTGTTGACACATTCATAATCACTACTTTTGCCGGTGAGCTGCGGCAAGTTTTATGCATGCGCTTGAGAGCTTAATTTATATTTTAAAGGGGTGATGAATTGAGAAATCAACTTTCCCTTGAGCTTTTGATACATAAAAGGTCATGGTAATATAAGTTTCTCTGTAAGTTTCAGAGCTGAAAACTTTCTTGTTAGTCAAAGAAAAGCTTTTATAGACACCAGGCACAGCAAATGACAGGTTTTTCAAAGTGGGGATCTATGACATCAAAGGGAGGCAAACACTGCCTCAGCAGAAGAATATCAACGCCTACTTCATCACTGCCTGTTAAGCCCCGCCCCACCGATTCACACATGTAACATAGGCCTAGTGTTAAACCATCGAGCTACAAAGCAATAAACATGCCGTTAAGGATTACAAAATATTGTGCAGTGACTGGGCTCAACAGTAATGCAACATGTAAGTAACATTCTAATGCCTGATCTGAAATGTGATGATTCATGTAGTCAGATGTTCTTTGTCTGTGTCAGTAAATCAAACCAGTGACTAAACATCAACTTGTGTTGTTTCTCTTAGTAGGATGAAAATAATCTGTTATTTAACGGTGATTAAATTCTATAAAGAAAGCGATCAAAGGAAGCTCCCTTTGCAATCGTTTGAGCAGCACGCGCTGAACCTGTCAATCAAACAGAGTTTATCAGTGACGCGTTTATCGGTGACTCCCGTTTTATTCAACGAATCTCTTAACTATATCTCGTTTGCACTGTTAGTGAAGAAAGCATTCGTTAGTGTACAGAAACTGAGTTGCAAGGACGAGATCGCTGCTCTCATGCGCTCAACATGTGTGTGATCGGCTACAATGATCATCACTGCAACCTTTCATGCCACAATCTTAATATAATGCCATAGATCTGAATATAATGCCATAGAACTAAATGTAATGCAACACTTTTCACAATTAGTTAACCATGAGAGCTGTAATTGTAAAAACGAGCTAAAAGAGGGAATAATACTATTTCAAATGCAAAGACATTAGCCAATCACAGCAGTGGGTGTTTACACTGAAGTCTCCCAGCGGACACGCCCCTTAAAACGGAGCGTTCAGAGCAGAGGGCTAAAATCAGGGTAGGAAAAATGCCTTTTATTTATAAATTATTAAAATTTTTGATGTAAAAAGCATTCTAACATTATAAGTGCACCACAGGAAACATCATAAAACAATAAAAAAAACGCAGTTCATGACCCCTTTAAAGGCTCATTATGGTTTAGTATTTCACAGGCATGTAGAACTACAAGTATGTAAGTCATGTTACACAGGCCTATAATATTCTTTCTCAGCTCTATACATGTGCATTTACATGTAGATGTACTGCTGATGTCATCTTTCTTGGTGCCTTCAGGGACAGCAGTGGAGCGATCTCGTCTCTAGATGGTCGTCTGAACCTGGAGAACACCGATTATAAAAAGACCACTAAGATCACCTGGCTCGCGGAATCCAGCCGTGCCCCCCTCCTGCCCGCAGTGTGCGTCAATTACCAACACCTCATTACCAAACCAGTCTTGGGCAAGGATGATGATTTCAAGGATTTCATCAACAAGAACAGCAAGGTGTGGTACTCAAGTCTGTTGGGGTGTTATCTGTGTTTCTATGGTTACATTTGTGCCACAGTTGAGCAGTTCAAAAATCACATTCTCTCGCTTCCAGTTCTGTTGTAGGCTACTTTCATTTGTGGAAATAAAACAGACATAAATTTCTTAAATTTTGACCTAACCGTTCCATCACATTGCAAAAAGCCATATGTATTATTCTAATTGTGTATTTGTCAAATGTTATGTTTGATTTACATACAATATATAGCACTACATGAGGCATTGCATAAAAACGTGCAAAAATACACTAACATTCAGAAGTCTTTTATGCTCACCATTTATTTGATCAAAAATGTAGTAAAAAACAGTAAGATTATGAAATATTATTACAATTTAAATATTAAAATAGAAAGAGCTTTTTCTTCCTGTGATAGCAAAGCTGAATTTTCGGCATCATTACTCCAGTCTTTAGTAGCGATTGACCGATATATCGGTTTCCCAATATTTTTCCCGATATTTAAGCATTTTTCCATAATCGGGTATTGGTTTTGTAATATCGGATTCACCATCTTGTGGACGTTTTGAGAATTGCGTGCAAGACCGCCATTAAAGCAATGATGAGTCAACAACGGTGTTCAAGGATAAAATAACTTGCCTCTCTTAATTAATTAAATTATATTCTTAAATGATATTAACGTCTGCTATATAACATTTATATAATAAACATCTAAATAATTACAGCTCTGTGGAAATTAATTATTAGGCCTTTCGAGAGACGGTCTGTGTAAACGCATAGATGAAAACAGTGCTCTGTCATCAGCAGGTATTTCATAATCTAGACCTAATTAATCTAATACTCATAATCTAAACATTAATAATTCTGATAATGTGCCAGATGAGATGGACTCTGTAATAGCGATTGATGTATTCACTGTTTTGTTTATTTTTCTGACAATGTTTGCGTATTCCAGAGAATATTCCAGCGTGCTCCGTTCACTTCAGCCTATCAAACAATACAGAAACCTTTTAAAACTGTAGTTTAAAATGAATGCTTATATTTATGGGGAGTTGATAGACTCACCTGTCATTTATTTATGTTCTTCATTTGAAAACATTAGACTTTTAGACATTTATTTTGCCTGATGTTAATATGCTGTTGTTATAAATAAAAAGATGCAACAGCAGTAATGTTAAAAAGACTTTAGCTACAGTGCACTGTATTTAAAAAACAATAATAATAATTGCTCTCTTTCAGACTCAATTTATTGATGTAGAAGTGTGTTTTGTTTTGTATGTAAGAAGGGAGTGAAATTGCAAAAAATTACAGTGTTTAAAACATGTTAAATAAAACTGTTTGTTCAGGTCAGTGCTATTGCTATTGTAAAAAACAGAAATAACACAATAAATAAATATCGCTTTTATATAGCGGTTATCGGGCACATAAACATGCAAATAATCGGTATCGGTTATAAAAAACTTATATCAGTCAATCTCTAGTCTTCAGTGTCACACATGATCCTTCAGAAATCATTCTAATATGATTATTTTGTTCACAGAAACCATTTCTTATCAATGTTGAAAAAAAGTTGTGCTTAATAGTTTTCTAAGAACCATAGGTTTTTTTCACGATTTTTTTGAATAGTTCAAAAGAGAAGCATTTATTTGAAATACATTTTTTGTAGCATTATAAATGTCTTTACTGTCACTTTTGATCAATTTAATGTGTCCTTGATGAATAAAAGTATTAAATTCTTTAAAAAAAAACTGTTTTGTCATAACTGTATATACTGTTTAAATGCTTGTGTATTAAAAATATTTTTTTTGTTTCCAGATAGAGGAGAAGATGATAGGAGACCCTTGCCTGAAGGACTTGAAGAAAGGTGACATCATACAGCTGCAGAGAAGGGGTTTCTATATCTGTGATCAGCCTTATGAGCCAATCAGGTTGCACCTCTAATCTGTTTAACACATTCTTATGAATCTGTTGTAACTATGAACATTTAAATATATTTTTTATGCTCCATTTGTAATTCTGTACTTAATTTGATCTATTTTTTTAGCCCCCACAGCTGCAAGGAGAGTCCCTGTGTTCTGCTATATATCCCAGACGGACACACAAAAGAGATGCCCACTGCTGGCTCCAAGGACAAGAGCAAGAGCCAGACAGCTGCTAAACCTGTGAGCACAGAATTGGATCCATCCATTTGTTTTCCTAACAAGTCAAACATTGAAGAAAATGATCACTCGTTTCATATTGTTCCTCCTCCAGGTGAAGGCTGAATCTGCTCCTCCGAGCAAAGCCAAGCTGGCTCCTGTCTCCAGCCCTGCACCACCACCATCATCAGGAGACGCTTCATCCCTATTCTCCAGCATTGTGGCTCAGGGAGACCAGGTCAGGCAGCTCAAGACAGACAAGGCACCTAAAGAGCAAGTGGATGCCGCTTTAAAGCAGCTCCTGGCCTTGAAGTCTGAGTTTAAACAACTGACCGGACAGGAGTACAAACCTGGTATGGCCCCAACTACTTCCACCCCAGCACCGAAGAGCTCTGCCCCCGCTCCTGCCTCAGGAAGTCCAAGCCCTGCCTCCACCGGTTGTCCGTTCACTCGTGTTGCTGAGCAGGGCGAGGTGGTCAGAAAACTGAAGGCTGAAAAAGCATCCAAGGTCTGTTTTTAGTTGCTGTTGCAGGATTTAGTGAGCTGCCTACCTAGACAACTTTTTCTGGCCTGCCATCTACCATTCAGTTACCTATAAGGGTCTGCTTCATTTAGGGTGCTATCTTAAGGGTGCGGTCACATTCACAAAACTTTGACAATTTTCCAGGCCAAAAAAAGTCCATTGTTAAAGCCCCCATGAAATCAAAATGGACAATTCTTGTTTTTTATGGAATATTGCAGTATTTATTATAAAGAATTTTTCTATGTACCCTCGTAATCTTTAATCAAAATGACTTCCCCTTCATCTTGCAACGACATCTCTTCTGTTTTTGTGTTTTTTGGTGCAAGGGTGGAACAACCTGTCACTCACATGAGATCATAGCAATAGCAAACAACAATGATCCAACTATCGACAAAATGTCCACCCTACATTTTTTCTTATTCGAGAAACCATTCACTCAGATATACGTCACAATAGGGAAGAAAAGACTATCGCAACTTCCATTTCATGCTGGCTTTAACAGTCTATTGTCATACCGAACGCTTTCAAATTAAGCATATTTCTTTTGGTCAGCGTGTTTCAATTGGTCAACAATTTCGCATTACCAACACGCGTGAAATGTTCTCCGCCCTCACGTCCTTATTGCCCAGATTTCTGTTGAAATTTCCTATTGGATTTCACCCATGTTATTTTGCAGAGGAGTGATAAATGTGCCTCTTTACAAGGTAGCTAGGTAAGGCAGCTCACAAGGTTTTAGATCAGACATCATATTTAGACCTGTATATAACTGAACCATCTTTTTATTTTTTGGGGGTTGTTTATTTTGGGCTTTCATTGTTGATCACGTCATCTTCATTTTACAGGAGCAAGTAGATGCTGCAGTAAAACAACTCTTGGCTCTCAAAGCTGAGTTCAAACAGCTCACTGGTCAAGACTACAAACCAGGCATGGTTCCTCCCACATCATGTCCTCCACAGCCCGCCCCTTCATCTGACTCCTGCCCTGCTGCCATATACGAGCATGTGTCTGCACAGGGGGATGTGGTCAGAAAGCTTAAAGACGAGAAAGCACCAAAAGTGAGACACTAGTTACATCTTTCCTTAGATTATAATGTAATTAATATTTCATTCAGGATTTTGTTTTTGCACAGGGGCCACCCTAAATGGTATATTTAGTTACAATTATTTATTTATTTTTTAATGGCGATTTCAGGAAACGTGTTTAATTTGTAATTTAAGCACCATTTTTTTTTTCTTGTTAGGACCAGGTTGATGCAGCAGTGAAGCAGCTTTTGGCTCTGAAGGCAGAATATAAGCAGGTGACGGGGCAGGACTACAAACCTGGAGTTCCCCCCGCTGGTGCTTCTCCATCAACTCCAGCTCAGCCTGCCACCACCACCCTTGCAGCGCCCGTCTCCTCTGACAGCTCTCCTAAGTCTATTTACGATCGAGTCACTCAACAAGGAGACCTTGTGAGGAACCTGAAAACAGACAAGGCACCCAAGGTTTTTGACTCCTCTCAGTTTTGGTCATAGCTTTTAAATGTTTAATTTTTAAATGATTTTAAGCAGTATTCAACAATTGTTCATATTTTACAGGATCAGGTAGAGGCCGCTGTGAAGCAGTTGCTGAGTCTTAAAGCTGAGTACAAGCAGCAAACTGGACAAGACTACAAACCAGGCATGCCTCCTTCCTCTGGTCCTGCCCCTGCGCAGTCTAATCCCACCCCACCTCAATCCAGCTCCTCCCCTCAGGCTCAAGCACTGTTTGCAGACATAGCCCAGCAGGGTGAGCAAGTGAGACGGCTTAAAGTAGAGAAAGCTCCTAAGGTTTGTTTGAATTTGTTTAAAAATGTAATATTTATAAAACTTGTTTGCAAGTGATTTTATAGGGCTATTGTCTTTTTTTTTTTTTTTTTTAGGATCAAGTTGATAAAGCAGTGAAGACTCTACTTGAGCTGAAGGGTCAGTATAAAGCCCTCACTGGGGAGGAGTACAAGCCTGTGACTACCCCAGGAGGCTTAGGGAACACGGGGGGAGAAGACAAGAGCCGCAAGGAGAGGGAGAACAAATCTGAAAAGCAGGGAGGAGGAGGAGGAGGAGGACGTAAGCAGCAGAAGGGAGGAGAGAAACCTCAACAAGGTCAAGACTCTGGAGCAGGTGGAGCAGGAGATGGCCAAGGGTCAAAGAAACAGACACGGTGAGAGGCAAAATTGCAAAGTAATCCGTACGGTGTCAAATGCCCTTTATTTGTTTCCTTAAGACATGGATAACCACTTAAATGGAGGCCTGAGAAAGTTCTGCAGATGTTTTAGTACTGCCACAACTGGTTTTGTCCTCCAAGACTAAACCCAGAATACAGTCTCTTTTGTCTGAATGTCTTTTTCAGACTGTAAGCTGTGTTCATGGACACTTCACTAAAAGATATTCAGTTATGTATTAAGGAAATGTTGCATTTGCAAGCTGTATCTATAGATTTACTTATTTTGTGTTTCTCAAATGTAGGCTGGGACTGGAGGCAAAGAAAGAGGAAAACTTGGCTGATTGGTACTCACAGGTACACTGTGATTTTTGTTAACTGTAGAAGAACTATCTTTACAAAGTTCTTATTTAGCTGTTTAAAAATGATCGTATTTGCTGTTTTTAGGTGATTACTAAGGCAGAGATGATCGAGTACTATGATGTCAGCGGCTGTTACGTGTTGAGGCCCTGGTCTTACGCTATCTGGGAAGCCATCAAAGAATTCTTTGACCGGGAGATCAAGAAGCTGGGTGTGGAGAACTGCTACTTCCCCATGTTTGTCTCTCAAGCTGCACTTGAGAAGGAGAAAAGCCACATTGCAGATTTCGCTCCAGAGGTGAGGAGCTGGAAAGAATGAAAGAATAGAAGTTTAGGGTTGTTTTTTTTTTTTTTTAAATGAATACTTTTATTCAGCAAGAAGGCATTAAATAGTTCAAAAGTCACCGTAAGGACATTTATAATTTTAATGCATCACTTTTTCCACAAAAATATTAAGCACAACCCTTTTCAACATTGAAGATATTAAGAAATTTTATTTGATAATTAAGTCAGAATATTAAAAAAAAAAGTTATTTTAAAATATTTTCTTTTAAATTGTGTTTTTCATCAAATAAGTGCATATTTTTTTATATTATAAGAAGAAGAAATGTTACTCTTTTTATTAGAATGATTTCTGAAGGATCATGTGACACTGAAGACCAGTGTAATGGCTGCTGAAAATTTAGCTTTGTCATTACAGAAATAAATTACATTTTTAAAATATATTCAAATAGAAGAAAATAAATTACAATTATTTTCTTTTAAATGGTTTTAATCAAATAATAATGGATGATTGGAACAAGATCATGTTATGGTTATTATATTTGGGCCTTATCAGTGTGTGTGAATAAGAGATACATATGGTATGAATAGCCACTCAAAGATTTGTGCTTTTTATCTTCAAATGTCTTTAGGTTGCTTGGGTGACAAGATCAGGAAAGACAGAGCTGGCGGAGCCTATTGCTGTGCGTCCCACTAGTGAGACAGGTGAACAACTGCAGCTGTACCCGAAATGGATTGGATTCTTGTCTGTTTATTATATATTTAATAAATTCACATTCTTCTTTCATTGATGCAGTGATGTATCCTGCCTATGCCAAATGGGTCCAGTCACACAGAGACCTGCCAATCAAACTCAACCAGTGGTGTAATGTCGTGGTCAGTTCAGCCTCAGCCGTACACTTTTACAAATACGTCTAAATTAAAGCCCTGTGTATTAATTCAGTATTCATTGCTGTTCTCAGCGTTGGGAGTTTAAACACCCTCAGCCCTTCCTGAGGACCAGAGAGTTTCTATGGCAGGAGGGACACACAGCATTTGCCACCAAAGAGGAAGCTGTAGAGGAGGTTGGTTAGATGTGATCAGTCACACCTCACTCGCAACTAAATATTTACATGCTGATCCTGAAATAATTGTACCATGTATCTGACCCTCCCACTCTTTTAACCATCATGTGTGCAGGTCTTGCAGATTCTGGACCTTTATGCTCGGGTGTACGAGGAGCTGATGGCCATCCCTGTGGTCAAGGGCAGGAAAACAGAGAAGGAGAAATTTGCAGGGGGAGACTACACCACCACTGTGGAGGCTTACATCTCAGCAAGTGGCAGAGCAATTCAGGTAAGCCTTAGGTTTACAAAACCTCAAGGTATTCTTAAGGCCCCAAAATACTGCGAATTCAGCAAAGCTGAAAAACAAACTAGTGTGATGTCATTTCGAACAAAATCAGGCTAAAACAAAGTTCATTTCAGGAGTTCGAAATAGCTTGCCAAGCTTATCAACATCGCTATGATCAGATGCTTTCTTAACTACTGTTTTCTCACCGCTGTCATATTTGTTTATTTTGTTATTGAGAGGAAAGCATGCAGCACATATTTATATATTCATATAAACACCGCTCTCAACAAAGTGGGTTGCATTGAGATGATCACTAACAGTATACCGCTGGTCACATATTTCAAACTTTTACCCTAAGTGAAGAACAAAAAAGAATTTTGCCGTGAGTATATCAGGGCCTTTATTTTACAGTCATTGTTTATTAGGGCTGAGAATTGCCATAGACCTTCCGAATCAAAATTTTAACTATATTTAGCTGCCATTACAATATGTACTGCAATATATACATTTTATAAAATTTGACTCTTGAGGTCCAGAATGTTTAATTACTTTAATTGTTTAATTATAAACAAGATTGAATTATAAAAATGCTTGTATAATGTGTAAAGGTCAATACTTACTAGAGCATGTGTCTGAGACAAGTATTTTTAAATTAAATTCATACCCTGGACCACAAAACCAGTCATAAGGGTCAATTTTTTTAAATTGAGATTTATATATATGAAATAAGCTTTCTGTTGATGTATGGTATTTGGCTGAGATACAACTATAAATCTGGAATCTGAGGTTGCAAAAAAAAATCGAAATATTGAGAAAATTGCCTTTTAAAATTGTCCAAATGAAGTCCTTAGCAATGCATATTATTACTAATAATAATAATAATAATAAAATGTTTAATATATTTACGGTAGGAAATGTACAAAATATCTTCATGGAGCATGATCTTCACTTGATATCCTAATGATTTAGATTTTCAAAGACATCCAACTAAAGCATGTTTTTGTAAAAAAACATAATAATTTGAAAAGCTTTTTTATTGTATCAATCGTTATATCATCTCATATCATTTAAAAAGTGTTTTTTTTTTTTTTTTAGTTTTTTGTGACAATTTAAAAATAGTTTCTCTTTTTTTTGGGTGTAAAAAGCACTTAGAACACCTTAGCAATGCCCTGGAGAACATCAGCAGCACCCTAACATTCAGGAAATGTACCTTCCTTACTTTATAACGTGTTAAATATGGATATTTTTCTTTCACAAACCCATGGATTCGCTTCAGAAAGCCTTTAGTACCCCCCCGGACCCATGTGGATTATGGATGGATGGATGTTTTTTTTGTTTGTTTGTTTTTTAGCTTAATTTTGGGCTGCCATTCACTGCCATTTTAAAACTTGGAAAAGCCAGGATATTTTTTAATATAACTCTGGTTGTAAAAGAAGTATTGTAGCATTATCAATGTACTACAGTAAGATCTATAACTCCTTATCGCTCTCTCAGGGTGCCACATCCCATCACCTGGGCCAAAACTTCTCCAGGATGTTTGAGATTGTTTTTGAGGACCCTAAGAGACCAGGCGAGAAGCAGCTGGCCTACCAGAACTCATGGGGAATCACCACTCGGACCATCGGAGTCCTGACGATGGTTCATGGAGACAATATGGGCCTGGTGCTGCCACCCAGAGTAGCATGTCTACAGGTGTGCTGGAGATTCATCATTTCTTCTTGTTTATAATGGATCATAGCATTGTATGCAAACTTACACTCTGATTCACAGGTCGTCATCATTCCTTGTGGCATCACAGCAACTCTGCCAGAAGCAGAGAAAGACCTTCTGTTGGCCCAGTGCTCCAAGTATCTTTCCAGACTTCAGGAGGCCAATATCAGAGTCAAGGCCGACCTGCGTGATAACTACTCACCTGGCTGGAAGTTCAATCATTGGGAGCTGAAGGTATAGATGTTCTCCATCTCAGCATAATCAAACCAATTAGGGCTGCTTGATTATGGCAAAAATCATAGTCACGATTTTTTTTGTCAGTATTGTATTCATGATTAACACGATTAGAAGTAGGTGATATGAGCAAAACTGCTAGTTTTTTGTTTTGTTTGCAATATATATCCAAGTATAATATGCTGGAAATAAGGTTGCTATGATATCAAAATTTCACAATTCTTGATACCATTTCGATTGCAGACAGCATAGTCTTCACTGTATTAATTAATATGTAAAGATTTTTATTAAAGGGATAGTTCACCCAAAATTTAAAATTACCCCATGATTTACTCACCGTCAAGCCATCCTAGGTGTATATGACATTCTTCTTTCAGACGTATACAATCAGAGTTATATTAAAAAATGTCCTGGCTCTTCCAAGCTTTATAATGACAGTGAATGGCAGCCCAAATTCAATCCTTTGTAAAAGTAATCCACGCTGCTCCGGGGGGTTAATAAAGGCCTTCTGAAGCGAACCAATGGGTTTGTGTAAGAAAAATATCCATATTTAAAACTTTATAGACTAAATTATCTAGCTTCCTCCAGAACGCTTATGCTACGTCCGACGTCATAGTTACACCAGTTACGCTTTTTTTCATAAGTTGAATACAGAAGGTGGTCTGGAGGAAGCTAGATATTTTACTTTTGTTTTACTTCTGTTTTTACTTTTATAATGGATGGATGTGCTTTTTTGAGCTTCAAATTTTGGGCTGCTCTTATAAAGCTTGGAAAAGCCGGGATATTTTTTAATGTAACTCTGATTGTATACGTCTGAAAGAAGAATGTCATATACACCTAGGATGGCTTGACGGTGAGTAAATCATGGGGTAATTTTAAATTTTGGGTGAACTATCCCTTTAAAGCTACTAAAGTTACAGAAAAGTTTTTCTTTTTCTTTTGTAACATTATTGACACAGACCGCAGCAGGTATATTAAGCCTAATGCATGGATCCAGTGTACTGGATAATAAGAGATAAATAAGAGATTGATTTATGCAGTGTAGGTGGCTTTTTTTGGTTTGTTTTCGCAGGAGTGTAGATTTTAGTCAGCATGCCCTGAATGTAGCCTAAATGATTGACACCTTCAGTAATTATGAAGGGAGTGCCCTTTACACTCTTTCTGTTTATAACCCATATACAATTTAAATAAAATGTAGTTTTTCATACTGCTCAATACACTGCAATGTTTCTAGAGTTTTTGAAATGATGATTACACAATAATTGTTTTATCTTGATTATGGTGTTTTCATAATTGAAATCTAAACTTCGATTAATTGCAAAGCCCTACCACCAAAGCACAAATGCTTTGTCTGACTTCCTGTTTTCTGAATGCAGGGTGTGCCCATAAGGTTGGAGGTTGGGCCAAAGGACTTAAAACAGGGCCAGTTTGTAGCAGTAAGAAGAGACACGGGACAGAAAGTCATCGTGCCAGAGGCAGACGCAGAGAAGAGAATACCAAACCTTCTGGAAGAGATCCAGAACAATCTCTTTAAACGGTACAAACAAACTCCTGCTTTCTAGTTCTTCACCTAGTATCACCATTTCCATCAGAGGCAGAATGATTCACTATTTTGAACTTGTCACAGGGCCTCTGATGATTTGAACAAACACATGGTTGTGGCAGATACGATGGAACAATTCCAGAAAGATCTGGACCAAGGAAGGGTAAGTAAACTGTGTGGATATTAGCTCTTTGAATACTATTTATTTTTGAAATGTGCCTAATTTATGTTATTTCTCACAGATCGTACAGATTCCTTTCTGTGGAGGCATTGAGTGTGAGGACTGGATTAAGAAGACAACAGCCAAGTAAGAGACTAATATACTTTTCAATGTCCAAAAAAAAACCAAATATGCAATGGAATTATTTTCCTATAATATAAAGGCAGCTATATATTTCAATGTACACTGCGTGCAGAATTATTAGGCAGAATTATAGACATTTTACCAATTCCAAGCCACATTAATCTTAACTACTAATAATTTGGTATTTAATCATTTATAAGTGATATATAATTGTTCATGAAGGCTGGAAATGAAAAACACCTTGTATTCAGGTGTGCATAATTATTAGGCACAATTTCTTTTACAGATAAAATGAGCCAAAAAAGAGGTTTAACTTGGACTGAAAAGTTAAAAATTATTAAATGCCCATGAGGATACAATACTAATGCAATACTAGAAATTGCAGTTAAGGCATGACCATTGGATAGTGAAATGCTCATTGGGTCAGCAGGGCCGGACAAAAACAGGTGGCGAAGAAAAGACACATGTTAACTGCAAAAGAATTAAGGTGAAGAATTAAGTGTGAAACCATCAGAAACCCTTTAGTCTCTGCCATTTTCCAGAACTGCAACCTACCTGGGGTCATGAGATTTTTTTTTTCTTTAAGACCATCTTTTGATACCAAACCATAAGATTCATTGTCCTTTTGACCAACTGCTAGTACTAGTTTATGCAACTAAGGCCATAAAAAGTCTTACATATCTTAAATTGTGTAAGAAAAGTCTTAATTGTCATTTCAAGAGGTCTTAAATTTGGGGACTGAAAAATAGGAATAGCAATAATGTGATTTTTAAACTTCAAAAAGCGAGCTGCACAATTCAAAAGTAAAAACACGATTGTGATATTGACCTTGTGTTTGCCATGTAAATAGCCCTGATGCTAATATGGCGTTAATAAAAACGTAATAAATAAATCAACAAAGTAAAAATGTGCACTATTGCACGTTCTACTGGCTTGCGGTTTCAGAGGAATGCCAAGCAATTTCTTTATCATCTACAGTTGATGAATTATGTCTGTTTATTTTATGACGTTTATATCATAGCTGTCAACAAATGACATGTTCGCAGGTTTTTATACTCACTGTTATTAATTTATTTGTTTATTTCTGAAAGTCTATGGCTGTCAATCAACTAAGTTGTAGGAAACGGTAGTATCAAATTCTGTAATAGTGTTCAAAATGTATACATTACGAGTGTTAATACATATTTATTTTTTCCCTGTTTAAACACCTGTGGCCTTGAACACTAAAATATATTTTTATTTTTATTTATAAATTCAGAGAGGAAAGACGAGCTAGATGTGCGTACCCTTAACACAAATTTTTCCTTTGTCTTCAGGGATCAAGACCTGGAGCCTGGTGCACCTTCAATGGGAGCCAAGAGTCTGTGTATCCCCTTCAAGCCCTTGAAGACACTGCAGGCCGGTCAGATGTGTGTCAGTGGCAAAGAGCCTGCTCAGCACTACACGTTGTTCGGTCGCAGTTACTGAAACAGTCTGTCAGCCCAAAATAGTGACTCCCCTAATCATCAAATGCACTTGTAGGATAACTAAGACATCTGTCACCATCTCTAACCACTCTAAATACTGCTTTTTACTATATTTTAGAGGAACCCTCTATTTTTCTGGTCACAGGTTTACTGGCTGACAGGCAGAGAGTTTTAGGTTGAGATTCTGTTATATGCGACCATACTAAACCTTTGCATATCTTTGTCCTAAATAAATGTCTGACAATTATAAACTAAACATTATCTGTAATAAAGGGATTCTTCATTTCTATCGTTTTTGTGTTCTTTGTGACTTTTGTGTCTGGTATGTTTACATGGGGATCAGAGATGAATGTGTTTTCTTAAAGGGGGGGTATAATGCTATTTAATGCATACTAAGTTTTTTACACTGTTAAAGACTTGCTAAACATGGCCAAAGTTTCAAAAAATAAGTTGGACGTTTGATGAAGTATTACTGTGCCAAAAATACTCCTTCCGGTTTCTCACAAGTTTCGAACGTTTTTTTCGAGTATGGGCCTATGTGACGTCAACAAGGGCGGAATTTCCTTGTACAGACACTTCTCCCGGAAGGGCGTGCGCGCTCACGTCGACCAGGACGTCAAAATCAACGCGCTTTGGTCGGCTTTAGGGAAGTCGTCGGCTACGCTGCACAGGTCACAGGACTTCACGAAAGCAACAATGTCACCAAAGAAGTGTGTTTTTGGTTTTCAGGGCAAGACAACCCTGTTCGGCTTCTCAAAGAACCCAGCGTTAAGGGGACAGTGAATGGAGTTTGTTTTTTCGGAGCAGCAAGGGAGCAAGTTTTTGTTTGTTCCCTGCATTTCGGCGACGATTGCTTTATAAACAAGGCCCAGTTCAACTCCGGATTTGCAGATCGTCTAATGCTGAAAAATGGAGCGGTCCCAACGATAAAGGTTCACGGTCATGCGTTGGAACCGCAGGCGGTGAGTAAAACTGCTTCAAATGTCTGTGTTCGCTTTCGGCGCAAGTGCACATCAAGAAAACAACCGCTATGAAAGCGCAGTTAATTTATCAATGGAGCATGCGATGTATGGTGTGTGTTTAATACGTTTGTTTAGCTGACCACTATAGGTGTCTGTTTGTTTATTGTAAAACCACTCCTAACAACAATACACAAAGAGTGGGAAAATATGTTGAACTAAATTAAATATTTCATATTAAACCTTCACACAAAGCGCGCTTCTTCATTCAAATGCGCTACTATTCCATTGTTTTTCTATGTAAACACGCACTAGTCTAACGTACAAAACCTTTCCTTGCTACTGCTAAGTCACATACAATAGTCCATAAACCAAATAATGTCCTCATAAACCATGAGTAAACGCACACAAATGTTTTAAAACTCGTGCATGACATGGTGTTCTAAAGACAGGACGTCACAGCTTTCAGATGCTCTCAACGCAATAGCTGCGCGCGCTCGTGACTAAGCTCCGCCCACACGATATGCCTCCAGCCGCTCGGTTTTATTCGTAAAGACTCGGTACAGCGTATCTGTCTTTTATAAATATGATAAAACTAGCTTCAAAGCTTCGTTGCCGAACGTCACATCACTAGTATACAGCCACAAATCATTTGCTCACTGCAAACGCATCATGTGTGAAAGCACAATCCCCTGCTGATCCTGCACACACTGCAACCAGAGAATGGCTGTGTCCGAAATCATACTCTGAGTACATACTTATTTTGAGTAAGTAGTTACTTAAGAACCTCTTAAAAAGTATGTTCTATATAGTACAAATGTGTGTAGTATGAATCTTATCATGGATGTACTGCATTCACCATGTTGTCATTTATCATGTGACCTACCAGGGTCAGTCACTGCCATTCACAAATCCTCTCCAGTGGCCTCATGGGATAGTAAAGTGTCCATCGTATGCACACTTATGAATCTCGCTGGAAGAAGTAGGTCGTCCGGGTACTTTTTGATGAATACTGTGAATTTGGACATACTACTCTTATCACAATGTTTTTCACGTACTATATTATAGGGAAATGTACGATTTTGTATGCAGCCTATGTGTGAACCTGCTGCGAGTGTTGCTGGATATGGATGAAATATTGGAACCAAGATGACTTTAAAAGATAAAAGCAGGAAGAACCAGACCTACAGGAGTAACATTTACTGACTACTGAACAGTAAGATTCTCAGAGGGGAAAAAGTTTTAAAGAATGGAAAGAGTGTGTGAGTGACAGTGGTTGTGAATGTTTGTTAGTTACAGGATCAGAGAATGACACCGTTCCTCTGTCACAGTCCAAATCAACTCTCACCCTCTCAAGATCCTGATTAACAGGAAAACCGGAAGCTAAAGACCATCTGTACTGCACACTCCAGACATCAGTCTAATAGAAATCACCTCTCTTCCTCTGGTTTGATTCTGTAGTTACTCTAAGAACTCCCTTTAACCTTCACATCCCAGCAGTCTGTTCCTGAGTTAAAACCCTCTGAACCCAGAACGCAGGGAAAAGAGTTAAATCTCTGGATTATCAGGAACAAGTAGATTGATGCCGTTGTTTCTTACACTGGTCAGATTATCAGACAGGATGAGAAGTGGATTTGCAGTGTTTGGATCCAGAATCACAGGAGCTGATGAGAAACAATCAACAGGTGATTTTATTTTGATGTTCATTTAAATGGTCACGAGTGAACCGAACACATATTATTATGAATTAATTTATGACACTCGTCCTATTGAAAAAACTGTATAACTGTAAAACATTCAGTGTATGAAACTCATTTTCAGCAGCATCTGATCATGTTCATTAAACTGGAATGTAAATCTTTGAAGTGGCTCCCGTGAGCGCAGAATTGTGACGAATGTTGCTCTAGTCTAGAGTGACGTAAAAGTCGCATGAATTCCAATATGACTGTTCAGACTGAGGTTGCATTGCAAAACATATGACATGTATTGGATTTATGACCGTATATGGAAGTGGCCCAAATCAGAATTGAAAAGATCAGATTCCATGTGGTTCATGTCATGACAAAAACAGATCTGAGTCACATATGAGCAAAAAAATCAGCACTTGCATACTGTGAAAATACAGTAACCCAACTGCAAAAGCCAAAATGAAAAGCATGTTACAATACACTTAAAAGAGTTGTGCAACTGCAAAACCAAGGTCAATGAGAGATTCATTCTGCCTCAGCATCACATCTCCATGCTGGGTCCAGCCTGAGGACTTTGTCCATATCACAGGCAGTGTCATTTCTTGCCACGCAAAGGGAAACATTCTCCACACCTTGCTCTTTCTCATCTTCATCTTCCTCTTTGTTTACCACCTCTTACACATGACTCTCACTTATATTGTTTCCATCCATTGTTGGTATTATAATAATTTCCTACTACGAAACTTGTATTTTCCTACTGAGAAATCCGAATTTTCTGGAATATCAGCACGTTTTCAAATGTCATATTGATTTTATACAACAATTCCATAAACAACATTTAATAATTTTAAATTGGACATGAACTCCCTCTATAATTGTATTTCCTACTAGGAAACTCTGAATTTCCTATTTAAAAAAACTCGTATTTTCCAACTAGGAAATCTGCGTTTCCAATTTCCAGTTACAGACAATAAAATACAATAATTTCCGACTAGGAAACGCGTATTTTCCTACTAAGTAATTGGACATGAACGCCCTCTCAAATCATATTTCCTACTAGGAAACTACAAGTAGGAAAATAGAAATACAACTTATTGCCTTTACTCATGAAATTGGACATGAACTCCCTCTTTAATCATATTTCCTACTAGGAAACTCAATTTTCCTAGTAGGAAAATACAAGTTTTTTCGAGTAGGAAATTGTAATTTATTGACTTTACCCAGGAAATTAAGTTTCCAAGATTCCAAGTAGGAAATACGATTTGGGAGTTCATGTCCAATTTCCAGAGTAATGGCAATGAATTACAATAATTTCCAACTAGGAAACTCATATTTTCCTACTAGGAAACTCTAGTAATTTCTCTCAGTTTGAGAGGGAGTTCATGTCCAATTTCCAGAGTAAAGGAGTAAAAGTATGTTCTATATAGTACAAATGTGTGTAGTATGAATCTT
The DNA here is from genome assembly GCA_039654625.1 of Rhinogobio ventralis. Taxonomy (NCBI): domain Eukaryota; kingdom Metazoa; phylum Chordata; class Actinopteri; order Cypriniformes; family Gobionidae; genus Rhinogobio; species Rhinogobio ventralis. The sequence continues at coordinate 23,597,157 of CM077202.1, read as the reverse complement.
ATCATGGATATACTGCATTCACCATGTTGTCATTTATCATGTGACCTACCAGGGTCAGTCACTGCCATTCACAAATCCTCTCCAGTGGCCTCATGGGATAGTAAAGTGTCCATCGTATGCACACGATTTGGGAGTTCATGTCCAATTTCCAGAGTAAAGGCAATGAATTACAATAATTTCCAACTAGGAAACTCATATTTTCCTACTAGGAAACTCTAGTAATTTCATGTCCAATTTCCAGAGTAAAGGCAATATATGAAAATTATTTCCTACTTGGTAACTTGTAGGTAGGAAAACTAATAGGAAGATATGAGTTTTCTAGCAGGGAATGATTGTAATTTATTGCCTTTACTCTGGAAATTGGAATTGAACTCAAATCATAAGGCAACGTAACTGAGTTTCCTAGAAGAAAATAATTCTCAGTTGAACCGATCAAATATGAATGAACCTAATATAATTAAAGGCTCGGTGGTTCTTTGATTCAATGCTACTAATTTAATGCACCGTTTCATTTTTAAGACAATGAGCTGCACAACAGTTCTCAGAAAAGTTCTCAGAAAACAGTTCTCAGAAATCGTCTTTATTTTTGGTATTATGGTTTACGTTGTATTATATGAGCAGCCAGGCACAGCTGGTACAGGACTGCATAAAAGGTCAACACTACAGAAGAGAAGTCTTTCTTTTGTCTCACCTTGCAACCACACCTAAAGTTGTACATTTAAAATAAACACATACATCAACAGATGACATTTTAGTGCTTGTTCACTAATAAACAGCATTAATGTGACATTGCAGACACATTTAATTGGCAGAATAAATGAACGAGAACATCTAGAATTTGAAATAGAAAATATACCCCTCATGGTGTTAATATACTGTAATGTTTTGATTACACTGATTATAGCACAATATTATTTTAAGGCTTCCTTGTAAAGAATGCCCTTCTTTAATTACAGTACTACTGTACATGAATAACATAGATTTTATCCTAATAACACTCTAGACACTAGAGACTCCAGGCCCTTTATTCGTGCCATGTTCAATGTGCACAACCATTGTGGGATAGCACATCCCCTAAAGGTGCTAGTGTCCTTGATATGTTATTTCAGTGACAGTTTGGAAAAGACATAAAAGCCTGCTATATTAAGCAGATTACGGGTGATGGTGCATTTATTTAGACTGCTGACTGGATGGTTTTCCAGGTCTCGGGGCTCCTGGGAAGGTTTTTGAGTCCGGAATATAAAAAAAAAAAAACATGATTCTCATTCTCTCTCCAATGCATTTCTCTATATCAGGGCTCTTCATGTAAAGAGTCCACAGCCTCCAGCAGGTGGAGGGCAAGGCTATACTGGGCGTGGTTTTCGGGGAGCATCTCGATTACTTTGTTGATTAGTCGACTGCTCTGAGACAGAGGTACTGAAGGACAGCGCAGCTCACTGGGGTCCTAAAAACACACAAACCATGATACAGGTGAGAATAAGATGGTAAGAGATTGGCGAACTGTGCAACCCGTGTATTCTTACCATAGCCTTCAGCCAGGTGCAGAGGGTGGGAGGCAGACGGGCCAGCAACTCCATCTGGGGTTTGGTCTGTGACTGGGAGTGGAGTAGGGAGAAAGAGAGTCTCTGACCAATCAACACCAGCAGTTGAGAGCCCAAAACATCCTTGTCCTGCACCTCCATCATCACCTGAAAGATTACAATAGAAAGAAAAGGTGGAAAAAGAAAAAACATAAATGATAAAAGAAAGAAAAATGAAAAATTGCAAAAAGATAAAGACAGAAGATTATAAAAACAATGAAAGAAAAAAAAATTCAAAAGATCGAAAAAAGAAAAATATATACAAAAAAGGAAAAAATTAAGAGACAAATTAATAAATAAATAACAATTACAAACAAGAGGAAATAATATATACCACAAGAAAAACAAATGAAAGATCATTAGCATATATATTTTATATATAAATATTCACTTCTGTATGTATGCTCAGTCAGGAGGTTTAAAAATGTGTGTGTGCGTTACCTCCTCTGCCCTCAGGTCCAGGCCCTGGTTGTAGAGCTCACAAACGAGGTGTCTGCATAGTATGTCAGTATTGACTTGCAGTAGAGACGAGAGCTCCATACACACGGACGGCCACATGTCTTCAGCACCACTGTGTTTCACACCATTCTCCTCAGCTTCAGCTAAAAGCTTCACCCAGCCTGTTAACACGTTCATCAGAAACTGCACACAGTAATACAGTGTCAGTACGCTTGCTCATTATTGGCTAGCTCCTGTGTCAGCATTACACTCATGTGTTGTGGTGCTCACGTGACAGTGTCGGCCAATAATGAGTCAGCATTTTGACATAGAACCTGGAAGCGCTGCACTGTTTACACTACGTGAATAGCGTAGTTTTTTTGCACACAAAAAGTATTTAAGTATAACATTAAGGTTGAATCACTGGAGTCACATGGACTATTTTAACGATATCTTTACTACTTTTCTGGGCCTTGATATTTCTGCTTATGTGTGGTTCCGAAAAAATATCTTCATTTGTGTTCTGAAGATGAACAAAGTTCTTACGGGTTTGGAACGACATGAGGGTGAGTAATTAATGACAGAATTTTCATTTCTGGGTGAACTAACCCTCTAAGTACAAAATCTGAGTTTCCTACTAGGAAGCTCGAGTTTCCAAGCAGGAAAGACGATTTGAGCGGGAGTTCATGTCCAATTTCCAGAGTAACAGCAATAAATTACAATAACTTACTGCTAGAAAACGAGTATTTTCCTACTAGGAACTAGGAAATATACGATTTGAGAGGGAGTTTGTGTCCAATTTCACGAGTAAAGGCAATAAATTACAATAACTTCTTACTAGGAAGCACGTATTTTCCTACTAAGAAAATTCCTGGTAGGAAAATACGAGTTTTCGTAGTAGCAAATTATTGTAATTTATTGCCTTTACTCATAAAATTCACATTAACTCCCTCTCAAATCATATTTCCTGCCAGGAGACTCAAGTTTCCTAGTAGGAACATGAAAACACCTCTTAGGAAGCTTGTATTTTCCTACTAGGAAATCTGATCTACTTCCTAGTAGGAAATTGTCATTTATTGCCTTTACTCATGAAATGGGACATGAACTCCCTATCAAATCATATTTCCTTATAGGAAACAAGGAGTGCTGAAACATGGAGTTTCCTAGTAGGAAAATACGAGATTCCTAGTAGGAAATTATTGTAATTATAATGAGCCAGCATTCTGACGTAGAACCTGGAAGCGCTGCACTGTTTACACTACGTGAAAAGCGTAGGAGAATGACGTTGAAGAGAAGAGATTGTTGAATAAAGTCGTTATTTAAAAAAAAAAATTGCACACAAAAAGTTTTTTCGTCGCTTCATAACATTAAGGTTGAATCACTGGAGTCACATAGACTTTTAACAATGTCTTTACTACCTTTCTGGGCCTTGAAAGTTGCAATGACGTTGCTGCCTATGTGTGGTTCTGAAACCTCTCAGATTTCATCAAAAATATCTTCATTGTGTTCCGAAGATGAACGAAGGTCTTACGGGTTTGGAACGAAGTAATTAATGACAAAATATTTTATTTATGACAAAATCATTTATTTTTGGGTGAACTAACTATTTAAATACATCAACTTTGGTTTCAGAGGTGAGCTATAAACATCTTACGACCTGTTATCCAAGAATCTTTTTGTTAATATGTGGTCAACATTTCACTGTCACTGTACAAGATGCATGTTAGACAGACTATAAAAGAAAACTTTGGCCCCACTTTATATTAGGTGGCTTTAACTACTATGTACTTACATTAAAAAAATAAGTACAATGTACTTATTGTGTTCATATTGTATTGCTAAACACTTGCTTATGTTGAGGTGGGATACGGGTAAGGTTAGGGACAGGTGTGGTGGTATGGGTAAGTTTAAGGGTAGGGTCAGGTGTAAGGAAAGTGTCAACAAGGTAACTACAGAAATTAATTACAGATATAATTACATGCAGGTCATTTTTAAAATGTAAGTACAATGTAAAAACATGCACAATATCAATCGTATTAAATGATTAATTTAAATGTTAGTACATAGTAGTTAAGGCCACCTAATATAAAGTGGGTCCAAAGCTTTTAATACTTATTTTGGTTGAAGGCATTCTTGATGAGAGCAGATCTTACTCACTTCTTGTCTCACAGCCACCAGGTTGGGGTCCATATCTCCACTGGGCAGCAACTGAATGGACACCAAATCTCTAAAAAACGCATTCTTGCCCTGTAGATAACAGAAAAGACAACATGAATTAAAGGGAAAAGAACTAAATGAAAGTGCATATCGAACGAGAAAAAAAAAAAAACGATTAGCTCGTTGTTTGATAATTGCTGTGATTTCATGGGAGTGACAGTCTGCTGGAAGTGATGGATTATTGATCAGTCCTTGAGCTGGTTAGAACGTCGTCAAAGAACAGATGTAATTGCAAAAGGAAGGGGAAGTTATAATGATAGGCATGGATAAATCATTTAGAAAAAAACACTGCAACATTAAAAAACAAAACAAAAAAAAAGATAGATATCTTTGACAGATACATGGAGTGTGACAGGGAAGGATTGGGTCAGTGCAAGTTTTGCGAGTCGAACTTCTGTCACCCACATAAGCACCATGGCTAATCACTTCACCGTGACTCATGTTTTGGTAAGGTGTGCATGCATAAATGCTAGGGCTGCATGATTAATCGCAATTAACCTGAAATCACGCTTAAAACGATTTGGCTTAGTGCGAATATGAAAAAAATTATAATTATTACAGCTTGTCAGTGAAACACGGCTCTGTGATCAGTAGTAAATGCTGCTACCCGGGAAGGCTTAAAGAACTCAGATAAACCATGTATTGTCATATTCGTGTGTTTATTAGTCATTATGTTTAATCAATCAAAGCGTTTCAATCTTCTGTTTATTCAGCTACAGTGATAGTATGATGCCCATAGGGATTTCCTGGAATGACGTGTATTATCGTACTTCTTCTGGGCACATTTGGAGTTTCTGCGTGAGAGTGCCCTCTGGCCAGCATTATATAATATAACTGTGTATTTGTTGTCTTGTTTTTACCTTGCTGTCAAACAGACTGAGTGGTTTGAGGCGCAGGGAGAAGGTCATGGCGGCGTGCAGCAGTGACGCCAACACACAGTGATGCTGAACGAGGGGATAGTGTACGGATCTCTGATCCAAAGCTAACTCCACAATAGACACTGGACCCTCAGCACCGCCCCACACTTCCTCCACAGACACATCTGGAGCAGACACTTCCTCCACCCCTGAATCCGCCTGAGAGAGAAAAGAAGTTTAGAATATATTTCACGCTTTTATTTCAACCGATAATTTGCTAATCATTACTGAAAAAGCCACTATAACTTAAGACATGCTTCCACCCATGCATCCACTGTTTGATCAGTCCTTACTCTGGAGAAAAAAGGAAAGGAAGGGAAAAAAGATGAGACCTCCATCAGAGCCTGCAATAACTGCACGCAGGAGCCCAGGAAACTCCTCACGGCTGCGTCTCCCATTCCGACATCCTAAACACACACACACACACACGTTAATGTAAATGAAACCGATCTAAACTGAATTCATTCTTTGTGTCTTCTCTTACCCGTCTGCACAGCCGGTCTTTAGGTGCCTTTCCCACCTAAATCAACACATGCACCGTCAATTATTTAATCTTAAATCACAGCACGCAAAGAGCCAAAGTACACAGACGCACAAACCTTTTCCATTAGGAAGGCAGCAGCTGAAAACCGCTTGACTATGAAGGTCTGCCACATCATAGCAGAGACACCTGAGGAAAGGGCATAATTCAGGGAGAGAGAGTTATCATATGGAAATCCTTCTGTTATGAAGAAGAAGCTTTCATTTAGTCAATATATGTCAAGTTATTCTTACCCAACTGAATGTGAGGACTGGAGATCATCTTCAAAAACTCTACTGACCACTCCAAGTACTGTCCCACCTAAACAAAAAGAGAGCGATGAAGCGTCCCCTGTGATTGGCTAATGTTTCTTCAGTATTACTGAACAGCGAATCACAAGGAATTACAGTTACTTTACTGCTCCACTAACAATTTTTTTGTACTTTTAGAAGCAAGAAAAAATGAATCCAATTCTTTTGCTAAATTACTGTAAATTAACAAAAACTAAAGTAATTTGGTTCCAGTATTTATTTTTAAGTTCTAAATAAGTACTGGTTATTGGTTCCCTATTATAAGAAAGCTTTGAGACTGTTTAAAGTCTTTACCTCTGGGTCTTTGTTCCACTGGACCACATTTTCCCAGCTACAGTGAGCAAACAGCACATCAGGAGACAAAGAGTTTGGAAACCGCTGGCACACACACTCCAGCAGCTCTGAGACAACACACACACACACTTTAGTCAAACACAGAACACACATACCTGGCTAAAAGAAACATAAACAGAAACCACCATGGAAGAATTTTAAATGATTTATAATTCCACAATTACCCTCCAGTTTCTCATCCCTGCCTTGCTGTTTGGTGGGCTCATTCTCTCCCCTCCGTTGAAGGATCTTCCTCAAGATATCTGGAGACACACCCTGTCTGAAGATCAATTTTGAAACGCAGTCTGCTACACCACCTAAAAGACAAAAAACGAAAATATGGAAATGCTATGATCACTCATTTGCCTTTTACCTGGTATGAAAGCATAGATTTTAATCTTAGTTTTACTGACAGCTTCAATATTTACTAGCTTCAAAAGTTGCATTTATTTGATTTATTTTAACATTTTTATTTTATTAAATCTTAAATTGTAATGTTTTCCTGTGATGGCAATATATGCATAATATGCCAGCAGCCATTACTCCAGGGTCATATTGAAATATTTTCATATTGAAAACAAAGTGCTGCTTAACATTTTTGTGGTAACCATGATTTTTTTTCATGATTCTTCAATAAACAAAGTTCAAAAGAACAGTATTTATATGAAATAGAAATGTTTTGTAACATTATAAATATCTGTATTATAAATACTGCCATTTTTATCAATTTAAGGCATCCTTGCTGAATAAAAGTATTAATTACTTACACATACACTTTTGTAATTTTTTTTGGTGTTTTATGTACCTCTGCCACTCTCTAATAGTGTTTTGACTGAGCAGCGTGTAACGGTGCCCCCGGTAGAGCCCTGAGGAGATGGCAGGCAGAGCAGTGTCTGCAGAGCAAGAACATCCTCCAACTGCTTTATACACACCACCCACTGCTCCAACTCCAAAGAAACACACTCCCACCCCTCCTGAAACTGCACAGAGAGAGAGAGAGAGTGTTAAACTCTGCACCAATTCTACAGATACAGAAAAAAGACACACACACACACAGACACCTTGCTCTCTGCCAGCCTGGTGATGGCATTCTTGGCTACACGATGAGCAACTAGAGCAGCCAGTAGTGCGGAGGCCGCGCTTTCAGACTGAACACATGCTGTGCGGACCTGCTGCCACCAGGGAGAGACACACTGGCCATCCCATGACTCATCTACTGCTCCTGATACGCAAACAATTGAAATATGAATAAACATGATATAGAGGACACAAGGTCACTCTCTCCTACAGATGATGTTAAAGACCTTTCATGGAGCTGAGGGTAGACAGCAACGTGTGCAGGTGTGAGACGGCATCTGGGAACTTCAGTACTTCTTTCTCTTTGTTCAGCCAAACTGACAAGAGCAAAGACTGTCAGAGAGAGAGAGAAACACAGTGTAAAAAATCAAAAGGAGAGATTTTCATAAAAAGCAAAAATAGTTTTTTTTTACACATCACTTTATCTTACCAATAACTGCTGAGGGCTGATGCCACTTTCCTGCAGAGTCTGACACACTCTCTGTAAAGGACTCTGTCCAGACAGACAACCCCAGAACAGGAAACTACCTGAAAGCACAAAATCACACATCAATTAACTGCTTATATAATGAGTGATGCACCAATATTAAAATTCAGATAATTATTTTCATGTTATGGCTGATAACCTTTAAATAGCCATTTTTAATATTTTATATTATTTTAAAATGCTAAAGTAAATTTAGACCGTACAAAAATGGATATTTATTTTGAGATTTGCTTAATTTTTGCTTAACATTTGGTTATTATTGTGTTCACTGGTGTTTTTAAAGATTAACTTTAAGTGAATATTAGGGTAAATAAGCATGCACTATTAAATTTCCATTATCAACCAATATTTAAAAAATCTCTAATATTAGCCCACATAACTAATATGGTACCTATACATTGTGTATGCTCTGGTTGCCAATTGCCAATTGTAAGCCATTTTCAAATTGACCCATTAATACTAACACTTATTATTCTCTATCTATTGAAGAAAAAAAAAACCTTGCTACATGTACTGTGCTAGACTAACTGGACTGGTCGCAGCACTTGCATATTGTTGTCCTATTTGTAAGTTGCTTTGAATAAAAGCGTCTGCTAGATGATTAAATGTAAATGTGTATCTCTAAATAATACACAAAATGTAAAACAAACATTTATAACACTTAAAGTCCCCCTGCAGTCAATAATTTTATCCCATAAAACTCATCTTTGATAATCAAAATGACATATTTTGGTAGTTTTTTCTTTTTTTGTGAAAATGTATTTATGCCAAAAATAGCTTGGATACACCCTTACTTCATTAATATGCGCAGAACTACGAATATGCAAATATATGTCACCTCCTCCACTCAATCACACTAGCTTGGAGTACCTGATTCACTCAGTCAACTGTAGTAAACACTACACAATGGCAAGTGGAAATATTGATTTAACGCAGAAGAAAAGGAAGAGCGAATTATACAGGGTCGTTTACAAGTCGATGTATGAGCACGCACATTGATGAGATTGGTAGGATATTTTTTGAGACTGCCCTTAGTACACTGCAAGTTTTACGTGGAAATACTCAAGGATTTGCACATGGTTTGTCCTAAAGCATATTAAAAACATCACATAGACATATACATCTTTAAAACATTAAAATAATGCATAAAAAATAAACACATAGCAGGGAGCAGTTTTACCTAGTTGGGTCCAGTCGGTATCAGGTTGTTTAATCACTCTGAGCTCTCCGTTCACCCATTCCAACTGAGACAGAAATGTTCGGACTGGCAACGGCCCACTAGAATCTTGAGCAAATGAGACGCAGGGCCGAGAGTTCATCTCTGTGTATCGTTGCAGGATTGAGCCAACACGAGCAAGATCCTCCTCAATGCCAGAAAATGACAGCTGTACAGAGAGTAGAAGCCTTTAGTTCAAATCGTAGTACATTAGTTTTGGTCAACTGGATAGTCTGTGTGCATGTGTTACTCACATGTTCTGGCTCAGTGGGTGATGTATCTGGTGTGTGCAGTAATTGAACGTCTGTATAGAGCTGGAGAAGTTTGAGCTGGGATGAACAAAACTGCAGCAACGACTCATCCACTGCTTCAGGATCTAATACAAAGACATGAAAAACAGATCAAAGTGTTTAAATATGAAAAATACACAATGCCTAGTGAGGATTGAAGGAGATACCTTGTTCTTTCAGGCTAGCTAATAATGCACGAGTAACATGGGTCAAACAGGACACTGGTGCATTCTTATTGGACAGCAGTGACTCCAGGGCCTGTCAATCAATCAGATATTTTATTAAATAATTACCAACATATATGAATGAATATGTTAGTGTGTGTGTATTTTACTAACCTGCTTCTTAATAGCTGGATGTTTAATGTCCAGTAACACACTTTGTGCTTCACTCTCAAGAAGAGCTGTCAGTCAAAGGTCAACTCAAACACATCAGTGCAATAGAAGCAAAACACAACATTGGGTAGTAGTAGGGCTGGGCGCTATGACGATATATATATATATCATTACCACAGTATAAAATGTCTATCGTTAGAGATTTTGCCAAATCAAGTATATTGCGAATATAGACACAAAACAGCACTACTGACACTTCAGATTGATGAAACGCATAAATGAGAATATAAAGAGCAGGACATGCTTGATGTTAAAAAGAGTTATCCTGAGTTATTCGCAAAATATCCTGAAAAGGAACACGGTGTGGTGCTCGTGATAACATGCTGCCTCTCAGAAGGCGATCACGAATTTGGGATGTGCTCGATGTCAAAAAGTGCACATAAAGCCACGTCTCTCAGCATGTGATGCGAATGTTTATCAGTATAATGGATCCGTGCGTTTGGTCTTAAAGTGACAGCAGCATAATATACCTATCTGTGTCATTAATGTGAATCAAACAAAAGAGAAAATAACTTGCTGCTCTTGACTGAGTAACTTTTTTTAGCTTTAATAAGAATAAATTTGTTTAATTCATACAGTGAAGACTATGCAATATTTTATTTTTACATTTAATTATTACATTTCTGTACTAATTCTAACGTTAAACCTATTGTATCGGAATAATTCATATTTTTGTTATATTGTATTTGTCCTGTTGTTTGCAATTTGCTTCTTTTTTCTTATTTTTAATAACAGAAATGAGATAAATAACACAAAAGAACTACATTGTGATAAATATCGTTATCGCGAAATGCAATTTCTCAAATCGTGAAATAAGAATTTGGTCATATCGCCCACCACTAGGTAGTAGTTCTTAAAAAAGACAGCTTGAAGGTGTTCTGATGTATATGCATGGTCTCATGAATATTAATGAGGCATGTCTGACCTGGCTCCACCTCCCTGGTCCTCAGTAGAGTGGTGAGTCTCCTTAGCAGGTGCATGTCTTTAGCACGCTCACTCTTCTTATCACTGACCAACAAACAGAACAGATACATCTGTGCTTACCTGCATTATGTGTGTTTTTTATATATTAATGTGCATGTGTTCATGAATATTTATGTCTGAATGTGTACCTAAGTGCCAGGTGAAATGGTATGGTGATGGCTCGCAGGGCTCCATTAACCGGATCAAATAGACACACCTGCTGTGTGTGTATCTGCCAGCCTTGACTGGTTACACTATTCACACCCATTAACCTGTGACCTGCGTACAGTAGCCTGAAAGAGAGTGTCATGAATAAATATGCATTTTCCAATTGTAGCAATGTTTTTTAGTTTTTGTGTGCGAGTGTGTACCTGCAATGTTTGCCTACTGTAAAAGCCCCTACTCGTGGTCCATGCTGAGTTCCCCACACCTCTAAAATCCCCCTACGTGGGGCATAAATCACCAGAAACTGGGCGTGCCGGCGGGGCATAGATGGAGATGTGGCTATATCTCTCTCCCCAGGAGCCTCTGACACCTGCACCCACCCGAGCTGAGCGTCACGATAGCCTACACACATAATACAGGCATTAAGAAAAAAATATTGTTTATATACACTACTGTTTAAAAGTAATATTATTACAATTTAAAACAACTATTTACTATTTTAATACATTTTAAAATATAATTTATTCTCAGTAGTATTTTCAGTAGCCATTACTCCAGATTTCATTTTCACATGATCTTTCAGAAATCATTTGGTGCTCAAAAAAAAATTCTTATTAAGAAATTGTGCTGTTTGAAACCGTGATCTTTTTTTTTCTCAGGATTCTTTAATGAATAGCAAGTTCAAAAGAACAGAATTTATTTGAAAAAATATTAATTTCTTTAAAAAAGAATGACCTCAAAAACACAATATATATAGTTGATATATGTAATTATAAATAATTTATATTATTGCATATATTTTATAAATACTAGTATTATAAATATTATATTAAATATTAAAATATATTTTATTTGTTTTATATAGTTTTATTTATTTGTATAATTATAGTATATACTTAATTATATTTAAAAACAAATATAAAATTATTTTGTTTTAAAGATTAAATTCACAGTTGACTGCTTTTAGTTTTTAAAACTAAAATTTAATTTATTACAAAAATGAACTTTTAACAACACATTGTCATATGGACATGCATTCGTCACACTGATTTAAATCTTGTTTGTCACAAGATACTATTACAATTTAATAGGAACATGCTCATAAGATGCTTGTTCGCAAATCAGACTACATTAGTTGCGCTACACTGCTCACCCTTCCACATCCTGATAGCGATGCCTCGCGCCACGTCCAGTAGCGTGACTCTGCCAAAGTCATCTGTGACTCCAGCCATAGTGTTACATGGAGAGAGACAGATAGACTCGCCATGTCGACGAGAATCTGGAAGACCGAACCTGATGAAAGCAGAAAAATGAAATTGTGCACTTAAATGAGTTAAATATAGTGTGTATCAGTGTTTGGTAAGGTAAGTCAAGTCAAATGAAAATGTATTTATATGGCACATTTAAGAGTTGCACCAAAGTGCTGTACAATATATATAAACACATTAAACAGAATACAATCAGAAAACTTCAAAATGAACACCAGATAAAGCCTTGTATGCAAAAACAGCAATTTTTAAAATCGATTCTAAACTTTACAGGAAGCCAATGTAAAGTCGCTAAAATGGGAGAAATGTGATCCCTAATTTTTGTGCTGGTAAGACGTCTCGATGTAGCATTTTGAGGCATGAGTATAGGGAATTACAGTAGTCCAGACGTGACGTTATGAGAGCGAGGATTACAGTTTCCAAATCTTTCAGGGACAGAAACTGTTTTAATTTCACAAGCAATCTCAGATGAAAGACACTGCCCTTTACCACTGTACTGATTTGTTTCTCAAAATTTAGCGACAAATCAAATGTAACCCCAAGATTTCTTACATGTGGTCGAAAACTGGCGGAAAGAGAACCTAAATTAAAAACAGATGGAGACCTGGAGGGGCCTAAAATCAGAATTTCACTTTTGCTTTCGTTTAATTGCAAAAAATCATTAGCCATCCAACATTTAATCTCCTCAAAACAGTCGCAAAGCACTTCCAAAAGGATAACTACTGTCAGTTTTAGCTGGTAGATAAAATCGTCTATCGTTTTAGCTGGTAGATAAAATTGTGTATCGTCAGCATAGCAGTGGTAGGAGATCTTATATTTCTTAAAAATGGCACCCAAAGGGAGCATAAAGTGAAAAAAGAAGAGCGCCTAAAATGGACCCTTGGGGCACACCGCATAATAGGGGAACCGACGAAGAAGAAAACTTTCCAGTGCTCACTGATTAATTACTATTAAAAACGTCATACTCATTACATCTTTAACGCTGTATTTCGATTATTGTTTAAATCTAAAAAGTATTGCATTACTTATTACTCGTTACTTTCTAAATCTCATATCAACCTTGACCAATTGAACAAAACAAGGATAGACAAAACTGCTTTTAAATAAATAATATAAAATTGCATTAATTATTCTTGAACTTACCTAACAGGAAGGGCTGTGGCTGGCTCCACCTTTGGCTTCTGTTTCTGCACTGACTCCTCTTCATTCTTACTCTTCCATCCCAACCAACCACTATGGAGGAAAAAGAGAGAGAGACAGAGACCAATAATGAGTAAACATGGAATGAGTTTGAACATGACAGGGCAGCGCTAATGAGAGCCGAGAGTTAAAATAACCCAGACACACAGACCTGGCAGCACTGAACAGAGCTGATGTGAGTTTGCTGGCCACAGCCAGAGCCACATGGGAGAGAAGAGGCTGAGAACTGCCCTGAGATATAAGAGAGGAAAAATAGCCATAATGAACAAGAACAACTAAAAATAAGCCACAAGCACCAACAATAGGCTAAGGAAAAGATGTGTGTGTGTGCGTGTGTACCTCTATAGCGTAGTAGAATCCAGTGTAGGGTCCTCCTCCCACTGTGATATACTGACTCATAGCAGGAGGGCTTCCTTTAACCGAAGCATGATATCCTCCCAAAATAGAGGCATTTTTCATCTGGTCGAACACACTCAGAGTAGTAATACCTGAAAGAGACAGACATTACATTACACTACCATTCAAAAGTTTGGAATCAGTAAGAATGTTTTTGAAAGACATTAATAGTTTAATAGTTGACCGTAAAGAGATTTCTAATGTTACAATAGCGTTTACATTTAAAATATATGCAGTTTCTTTTTTAGCTTTCTACTCAGCAAAGAATCCTAAAAAAAAAATTTATTACATTTCCACAAAACTATTAAGCAGCAACTGTTTTCAACATTGATAATAATAAGAAATGTTTCTTGAGCACCAAATCAGTATATTACAATGATTTCTGAAGGATCATGTGATACTGAAGACTGGAGTAATGATGCTGAAAATACAGCTTTGCCATCACAGGAATAAATTACATTTTAAAATATATTTCCAAATAATAAACAGTTATTTTAAATTCTAATAATATTTTACAACAATTACTGTTTTTACTGTATTTTTAATTTTAAAAAAATACAGCCTTGATGAGCATGAGAGACTAAAAAACATCTTACCGACCCCAAAGTTTTGAACGATAGTGTATATTAACAGTTTTTCTACTGTGCTGTGGCTTTCTGTTCAAAAAGGATAAAAAAAGAAACTGTTAGGGAAATTAAATGAAAGAAATCTCTCTTACCAATGCTGGAATGATCTGTAATTGTGTCCATATCTTGCAGGCCCCACTTCTTATAGGCCAGTGGTGGAGGCTGGATGACATCACTTCCTGCTGCTGCCGCTAAAAGGCAAAGGGACAGATACAGGAAATAAAAGGGATGAAAACAAATAACATGAAAGACAACATAAAAATATGTAAGGCACTACTGGCCACACTATAATCTAGTCAAAGCCTGATACACATTAATACACCTGCACACTCTCTCTCTCTCTCTCTCTCTCTCTCTTACCTCTGGCAACCTGGTTTCGACAGGCACGTAAAGACTGGAAGAGACTAAAGCCATCGATGGTGACCAGGGATGCTGGGTACAAAATACTGAGCTCCTCATGCTGATAGAGAGACAGGCATTTCAACATTTAAATCAGAACAGAGTAGTTTGGCCTACTGTTTAAGCTTAGGTGTCATGTCTAACCATGGTTAGAATTGCTTAACAAGTGCTTTGTGCAGAAATGAACACATCCGTCAGTGTAAGAGTTACTGGTACCTGTTCCGTTACTCCAGGGTGACGTGGAATCTCATAGGTGCGACATTTAAGTCGCAGCACAGGATCTTCATGCAACAACTGGGCCAACAGAAGAACACCACTCTATACACACACCCACACACACACACATCAATGATAGATAAGACCAGTGGATTGTCTGCTCTGCTGATAGTGGCTGGTTTTGATAAAATATGACATATTATTGTTTATTATTAATGCATTAAAGAGTCAGATTAAGCTGGTGAGTGTAGGTCAAAAAACATCACAGTACCTCTGTGTAGAAACGGACATAACCTGAGCTGAATCCAACCACAATGCAGGTCCAATCGGGTCGGCCGGTAGAACTTCTAAACACATAAACAGATAATGAACACACACACTAACAAGACAAATGTTGAAGGCAGTTGTGCTGCTTAATATTTTGTGGAAATTTTCAGAATTCTCTGATGAATAGAAAGTCCAAACATTTACTTGAAAAGTCTTTACTGTCACTTTTGATCTGTTTGCCAGAAAAAAAGTATCTGACCCCAAAATTTTGAATGGTAGTGTATGTGAAAGAGTAGATCTGTTTATACAGGAGTGAGAGTGTGTGTGCTTGTTTATGTGATTTATGAGGACACAGATTTGTATAATGACATGGGTATTACACTGGTATTACAACGTAAACGTGGTTTATGAGGACATTTCAAATGTCCTCATATTTCAAATAGCTTTAAAAACATACTAAACAATGTTTTATTAAAAATGTAAAAATGCAGAATGTTTCCTGTGATGGGTAGGTTTAGGGGTAGGGGTAGTGTAGGGGGATAGAATGTACAGTTTGTACAGTATAAAAACCATTACGTCTATGGAATGTCCTCATAATGTAGTTGCACCAACATGTGTGTGTGTGTGTGTGTGTGTGTCTGTTACCTCTTCTGGCTGGCCAACGGAATACAGATAACACTACTGATACACTCTCTGTGAAAAGAGAAGACAATTGAGAACCAATGAACAAAAATAAAAACATTATCTTTATTTCTTTTTGTTCTTCTGCCTCTTAGCTTTCTATTTGTCTATGTTTTTATTTGTGTCTTGTACTCATCCTTTCTTCTTTGTGGGATTAAATTTATTAATTTATATTATTTCCCAAAACCCTTCCAATCCTGACCCTCCTCTTCCGTCTCTCACCCCTCTTCAACTGTCAGTGTTCCGCTCCAGGTCACAGCGAGGGCCATTTCCTCCTGCCCACTTTCAGCTGTCCGCCACTTAGCTGCCAATCAATCAATTCACATATGAGTTATACCAATCAAGAACCAATCAGCAATAAAGAAGTTATTAATCAGTATTGTGCGTATGTGTGTGTACCAGAGAGAAATGTGGCTTTATGTTCTCGAGCAATGACCAGTAGATCTGAGCAGGGCGAGAGAGACAGCACACAGTCCTGCAGCCAGGGGGCGCTTTGCTGCTGCTCATCCTCCTCAGCCTAGGTGAAGAACACACAGGTTTGGAATGGCATTTTGTTGAGAAAATAATGACATAATTTTCAATATTGGGACTACCAATCCTTTAATACAAACCTGAGCTCCATCCTCTTTCCCGTCAGGATTCTCCCAGGAGCCCCAGTCCGAGTCATCCCACGTTAACTCATTCTCTAGAGAGAGAGAAAATGATGTACTGTAAATAATGTGGTCAGCAAGGATGAATCTATTCACTATAACAGTCAGCTCATTCAGTCCATCAACCTCTGTGAGAGCTTATTTACACACAGTCTTCTTCTCTCTACCTTTCATTCCCTGCATACTCTCCCTATTTCTCCCTCATGTCACTATAGTCAAGTGTTTTGACACAAGTTGCCAATCGCATGACAGAATCTTGAATGCAAGGTCCCTTCCCTTTTCTTCTCCAGTCTTTCTCTTCATTGATTTTTCGTTCATTCACTGTCACTAACGAAGTCATGTGCTTCAGGATCTTTCTGCAGGATGACTCATTCACCAAGGGCAAACACACCTACCTTCCTCTCTCTCTCTCTTTCTCTCTGCAGGGAGTGAATAAGTTATTCCGCATCACAGTCAAACAATTCACTTTTTACACATTATCTTTTTGACTTATTAGATCATTGATTTTATCATTAGATATAAAACGAATATTTTATATCCTCTAACTATAAACCTAACATTTACAGAAGTATTCCTGCATTTATATATTTTAATTAAGACATGATTATTTAGTTTTTTAACATTATTTATGTTAATTATGCTGTTTTTAATTGTTGTGGGGACATTGTGGTTCCCATAATACATGCAAAACGTACCCCGAAACACACAGCCTGTAATGACTGTGTTGTTCTGCATTTACCTCCCAACATCCACTTTTCAACTTTACCAACCATCCAACACACCCGTACTGACACCCATAAATCACTCAACAACCGCAGTGCAGGAGAACCATCATTAAACTGGACTTTACATGCACAAACAGACTGACTCCAGCAGTACCTGCTTGTGTTTTCTCTCCCTCCAGGCCGGCTTTGCTGTGCTTAGGGAACAGAAACTCTCGCACCTGTCTGAGCTCCTGGACACGGCCGAACTCCAGCAGACAGCAGGACATGATTCGGGCGGAACGAACCGGACCCAAAACCTGCGGATTCTACGACATAAACCCACCGTCCGATGCACGTACAGCCTCTTAGTGTGTTTATGAGCCTGACAGTGAAGTTTGAGAGGGTGTTGGCAGTTTTTTTTGGACCCGAGCGGGTCAGAAAATCCAGCTGAGGTGTCAGTGTGTTGTTGTGATGTGAGTTTGGAATGACACATCCACATCCGTTATACATACGACAATCGCACTGCTGCCCCCTGCTGACATGGAGGACACGCACATAACATAACATATAACATATCCCCCTTTCTTTTACTGTCTTTGCATATCCCCTTTCACATTTCCGGGTTTCTCAGAAGCGGAAGTCGTCATAGTTGGGTTAACTTTTATAGCGGTGAATGAGAGAATACATTAAATATATTTTTTTTGTATCCCCATTTGCTCAAATAGCAAAAGAAAAACTCCACAATAGTGATTTCACAACTTTCAAAAATAGGCACAAATAGAGTGAGATTGATAACGGCAGTGAAACGAGCAGTGTTAACTTGTTTTTGGTAATTTGATGCAAAAATAATATAATAGAAAAGTATTAGTGTTATAAATGTACATACATTAAAAAAAAAAAAAATGTAATACAAAAACTTTGCAGTATTTACTATATTGATGACCGTTAAAACGCGTCATCAGTCTGTGAAAAGGGTCCATCGAAGTCAGTGCAGAGAACTGTTTTCATTTAAACTGTTAAAACTTTCTTTCCTGTCAGAGTCCTCAGAGGTGAAGATAATAGATCCTTTCATTCAGGTATGCTGGTTATTTGAGCTCATAGGCCTACATATAGTCTTTTAATCAAAATTTAAAGAGTATTAATTCATAATTAATTAATTGTTATTAAACAAAACAATTCTAAAAGAAACTATGTAAAAATTGCCTACAAATTTTGTAATTGATAAATGTACACCATTTTAAACACGTTATTTTTATTTTTGAAAAATTCTCCTGGAAATAGTCTTTCAGTTCAAATATACACTATATTGCGAAAAGTTTTTGGACGCCTGCCTTTACAAGCACATGAACTTTAATGACATCCCATTAATCCGTAGGGAGTTGGCCACCCTTTGCAGATATAACAGCTTCAACTCTTCTAGGAAGGCTTTCCACAAGGTTTAGGAGTGTGTTTTTGACCATTCTTCTAGAAGCGCATTTGGGAGATCGGGCACTGATTTTAGACAAGAAGGCCTGGCTCGCAGTGACGCAGTCTCCACTGTAATTCATCCCAAAGTTGTTCATTGACATTGTTCTATCGGGTTGAGGTCAGGACTCTGTGCAGGCCAGTCAAGTTCCTCCACACCAAATCGCTCATCCATGTCTTTATGGACCTTGCTTTGTGCACTGGTGCGCAGTCATGTTGGAACAGGAAGGGGCCACCCCCAAACTGTTCCCACAAAGTTGGGAGCATGAAATTGTCCAAAATGTCTTGGTATACTGAAGCATTAAGAGTTCCTTTTGCTGGAACTAAGGGGCCAAGACCAACTCCTAAAAAACAATCCCACACCATAATCCCCCCTCCACCAAACTTTACAGTTGGAACAATGCAGGCAAATCTTTTACTGTCTATGGTATCTGCCAACAAATTTCTCCCTGAGACCAGTAGTATTATACTTCATATGTAGATAAAGGGCTGTGGATTTGCATAAAATGACTTTATCTTGCTGGAGTTTATCTAGCTGTTTCTAAACGATGTTGTACTCGTTATTGTACAACACAAGGACTATTAATTAGCATCACATGCACAATACCTGGAATTCATTCAACAAACAAATGATCAGTAAACCGTTGGACAGATATACATTATAGACTGTGCGCTCAACATCTCTTCTCTTTGTGCCGTGAACTTTTCAATGCGCACTAGCACAGTGCTGCGCACTCTGACTTTAAGCACATCATACTGCACCCAGGATGCGCTTAAGTAATTTGTGCCGTTATTTGTGTTGGCCCATATATATATATATATATATATATATATATATATACATAACTATTTACATTTATATATAAATATAAAGAGAAGAAGGAGTACAGCAAGAAGAAGTGCTAGATAATTCAATAAGAGTTTATGTTTCGGAATAAAAAATGAAATTGAATATTCCAAATTAGTGTCTGTGTATTTTGATTTTCAGAATTTCATTTAACTCTATGTGCCTATAGGGGTGGGTCAGGGATGGCAGGGGTTGGTGGCAATGTAAGTATCTGGGTATTTGCCGCGGGGCGAGGGCTTCGATTACCTCTCTCTTTTTTGACCATACATGTGTTTGCATCCCTGTCTATTGTTGTCTGAATGTTTGTTTGTGTGATGTTATTATTCACTTGCTTACCAAACAGAAAAAAATAAGAGTTATAGTACCAACAGTCTTCATGTGTATATTAACATTATAAGAACACAGATGTACAAGAGATTTACTCACAGAATAAAATGTTCTACACAGAAAACCTGATCATGGAGAAGAGAGTTCACATAAGAACAGATAAGAGAAGAATTTCACCAGAAGCCAATGAGGTTTCCATGAAGACATCTAACAGATGTCAGCTTTCAACTCAAGACCAACAGGTAATAAAGAAACATGCATTAGGAGCTGCTACTGCATGTGTGGACTGGGCCTGTCACTGATCAACCTCCTTCTCCTCACAGAACAGGGTCAGGGACTGCAGGCTGGTTCAGTTGCTGAAAAATAGTCAGCTGGGATGTTGGCTGAGTGAGATCTGTACAGGCAGAGTCGCACTCCAGCTGCTGACAGCCTGCCTCTTCCTGCTGTTTGTCTGGCTCCTGGCAGAACTGCACATGGTCCTGCCCTGCCTCCTTCTGTGTGGCTGCCTCTTTCATGGGCCATTCAGGAGGACAGTGAACACAATCTGGGCCTGGATAACAGCTCCTGTGGGGGATAAAGTGGTGGAGAAGGTGCTCCACACTGATGGATGCACTAAGATTAAGTGAGAAAATGATAGACAAAACCTTCCCTTTACTGCAAATGGAAAATGAAGAAGACTAAAATCCAGCTAAACTAGTCAGGCAAAATGCAACACAGAAGAATTGGCTCACCTTCAATTGATGAGGTGGTATCTGAATTCCACACAGGAAATCGAATAGGAATTTCACTTGCTATGTAAACTCTTGTCTGTAAAGGTGCAGTCACATTTATATGGCAAGCTGTTTTTACTTTTATTAATTCCCAGGATATGAATGTAATATCAAGAATTCAATTTTTACTAGTTAAAATGCTAATTCTTGACATCAGGAATTAGATTTAGTAACAATCGTAATTTTTGATATCAGGAATTACATTTCCACTAGTAAAAATGTTAATTCTTGATATCAACAATGACATCTTCACTCACAGAAATACGAATTCTTGATATCAATAATTGAATTTCAACTAGTAAAAACTATAATTCTTGATATCTGTAACTGTATTTTTTACTAGTGAAATGTCACCATAGGCTGCCATTCAAATTCAATTGTTGATATCAAGAATTGATTTCTTACAAGTTGAAATTCCAATTTCACATATCAGAAATACAATTCTTACTAGTAAAAATCATCATTTTTGATATCAATAATTATCTGGTTACTAGTGCAAATGTCTGTTCTTGATATCAACAATTAAATTGCTACTAGTAAAAATGTAAATTTTTGATATCATGAATGTGATTAGTAAGAAAGCCATCTAAAATATAAAAAATTATATTGATATCAGAAATAACAAATGTACCATGTTGAAATACATTTATAGATATCAAAAATTAACATTTCAACTGGTTTTTTTTAATACAGGAATTTATATTTTTACTAGTAACAAAGTAATTATTGCCATCAAAATTTATTTTTACTAGTAAGAATTACAACAATTGTATTCGAATGGCAGCCTATGGTGACATTTTACTAGTGAAAATACAATTACTGATATCAAAAATTAGAGTTTTTATAGTTTAAATGTAATTCTTGATATCAAACATTTTATTTCTGCGAGTGATGACATTGTTGATATCAAGAATTAACATTTTTACTTCGTAATTCCTGATATCAAACATGTTCATTGTTACTAGTAGAAATCTAATTCCTGATATCAAAAATAAGCATTTTAACTAGTGAAAATGTAATTGTTTATTTACATTGTGAATTAATATCCTGTGAATGATTAAAAGTCAAAACAGCTTGCCATAGCGGTCATTTGCGGAAATTTGACAAAATACAATGAATAATATGGGAGTAATGATGACAAACCAGCCTTAAATACCTGCTTTCCAAAAAGCCGTTTTTAAGGATGATTTTATAACATTGATGTGTTAAACAGATAATTCACCCAAAAATGAAAATTCTTTCATCATTTACTCGCCCTCAAGTTGTTCCAAACCTGTATGAGTTTCTTTCTTCTGTTGAACACAAAAGAAGATATTTTTAAGAATGTCGGATACCAAACAGTTGATGCAACCCATTGACTTCCATAGTATTTTTTTTCCTACTATGGAAGTCAATAGTGTCCATCAACTGTCTGGTTACCCATAATCTTCTCTTGTGTTCAGCAGAAGAAAGAAATTCATACAGGTTTGGAATAACTTGCGGGTAAGCTTTAAGGCCCGTTCAAAAATATACTATAATGGTAACTGATAAAGCTTTAATAATCATTTTAATTCTATGAGAAAAGGAAAGTCCACACCACAACTATAATAACAGAACAGAGGAAGATATAGTTGGAATCACAATATATTATGGGAAATTTCTTTGCAAGAAATTCATCAGGTAAAATTCTTCACTGCAGCAATGGTAAATGTGACCTAATGGTAAATGTGGTCTATAAAGGTCTTGACAAAAGTTTAAAAAATGTAGTTACATGAATTGTACTTAATCCTTATGTTCAAATATGAAACCTGCCTCCTGTTTGCTTCTTCAATTTAAAGTCAGGAAAATATTACTTTTCCTAGTCCCCAAAATTTGATTGGTCAACTGATTGCACATCTCCTATTTGGGAACCACCAATCGGTCACCATATATTTAAAACATAAAGCCCAATTACATCAGGGACAACATAGTTTTATATGCACAAAAAAAGCAGCAGAGGCATTACTGTGATTTGATTGATTAAATACATTTATTCAGGTCATTAAACAAATATATCGTGTGAAATGTCAGAAGGTACTTCAATCAACTAAAAACAATTTCAGTTCATTGTCTGCACTGAAATAGAGCCTGACCCTGCAGGGCTGGAGTAGCCATGACAACAGACCACAGATTGTCCTTGTCCACATTCCCCAGCATTGGCGAGTTACAGCGCTGCTTATTTTAATGAAACACTTGGAAAAATTTGGTTGAATAGCACCCAGAACTATGGTCTGCACCACTTGAATTAGCCTGGTATTTGTATGGTTGCTAAGGGACACAAACACAGAGGAGGCAAAGAGAGTTTTCTTCCATTTATTAAGTTTGAAGCCCACTTATACAAAACTCATTAACTGCTTTTAGAACACTTTGATAGCTTTCCAAACATTTGGAAATAAATTAAGGAGAAAAAGTAAACAGCAACACACAAAAATAAGAACATTAAAAAAAAGAATGAATTATGACAGGTGAATATCAACTTGAGAAAAAGCAACCCTCACAGAAAGGCATTGTTTAGTCACATGTGCTACTATTTTAGGTAATAAGTTGTTAATCCAATAGAATCAATTTTAACCTTTTAAATGATGTTAGGGAACTTCAAACAAGTGCTATTCTTTAATATTGAATTAATATCTTCCAACTCTATTTGTTTCCGCTGTAATGTTATCCAATGAGAAAATGGCTGGTGGATCACATTGCTTCAGGCAGGTTATTACTGACGTGTACATGGGTCATGCAAAGAAGTGTTATGCCGTGACACTTTTCTCCTCAATTATTACTATCATAAGACATAAAAACAGCACGTTAAACAGAGGTCTATAGAGTTTTGTTGTAAATCCCAGAGGTATTAAGAAAACAGAACATGCAATGCCATTTGTAAATGCAGCTGATCAAATGTGTTTGTGTGTCACGGTGTCCAAGTTAAAATCCCTTTTCCAGCTTTGTCCACGCTGACCTAGTTTATCGACAATGGATTGTGTCTGCTGACCTGTGATCAAGCACCCTGACAGAGTTAAGTGTGAGTGTATGTGTGTGTGTATGTGTGTGTGTAAGCCTCTGGTCTTGAAACTTCAGAGTGTAGCGAAATACACAACAACTTTCAATACAATCGTCACTCTTTCTTTATGAATCAACATTAATGTTCAATAATCAAAGAGTACTGAATTAAAGTTTAATAAAATACTTATATATCAGGACACTACTGAGATCTTTGCGTAAGAGAATGAGTGTGTTTTGCTCTGGGTTCTTTGTAGAGCTGTTGCTTCCCAAAGCAGTATTATTATTATTATCATTTATGTTATTAAAATACCAATAAACAAACAAGCAGAGCAAAAGAAAAGAGAATTCGACTGGTCACAGCAAAATTTCTGTACACAAATATTAAGAAAAGAGAAAGAGGTTTGGCAGGGCGAGTAGAGAGATTTTAGAGGAGAATTGGGAAAGTAAATTTTCCCCAGAAAGGGGTAGTTTGCTGAAGGTGGGGGGATGGAGGGCGTGGTTCTGGGTGGCAAGCCGCTCACCTCTTTTTGGGGGCTTGGGCCGTACGGGGCGGGGTCACAGGTCGCCCTGAGTTGACCCCACCGTACTGATACTTTGCCTTCTTTTCTGATGGCTTCAGGATCTGAGAGAGAAAACAGTGTGTGAGTGCATTGTGAGTGTACAATGCATGTGTGTGTGTGTTCTTGTATATATGGTTTATGAGGACACAAATGTGTATCACAGTGTAAACATGGTTTACAAGAACATTTCCTGTGTTCTAGCAAAAAAACATATTAAACTGTGTTTTTTTATGTGCGTATAAATGTGTTAGTGGATGATGACACACCTGAAAAGAGCACATGAGTGACTCATCCACACTCATCATTCCACCGGCATTGTCAAACTCCCCGCAGTAGTTTGGCGCTGAGAACAGAGTGACCAGCTGACGCTTTGCAAAGAACTCATAACCATCTTCAACAACCTGCAAAACATGACACACTCACTTCACAAACTAAAACACAACCTACATATAGAAGTCATAACCAACCTCAACCACAATTATTCAGTTACCACATGGATAGTGGATACTGATTGGTTGAAATGAATTGTTACCTGATGTGCCCGGCAGATTAGGTCCAGATCATGGCGGTTCAGGAATTTGCTGACTACGTCTGCACCGAAAGTGAATGAAACACCACGGTCGTTCTCCCCCCATCCCTGAACGTCCTTATCTGGGTCCGACCACAGCAAATCACACAGCAACCCTGTGAAAATATTTCATCCTATCATCTTGATTTTATAATAAAGTTGATTTTGTCTGAAAAATCTGTTGGTTGTTTAAATAATGTTTTTATTAGTGCTCAACCAATCATCAACCATTAAATATAAATGTAATAAAATGTTTTTAATGGCCAATGCAAGAACCAACATCAAGAGCAGTGTGGCTGATGGCATATCAGGGTTTTTATCATTAACTAAAACTATTTAAAAAAACAAATTGTTAATTGAAATAAATATAAAATAAAATATAAATACTAGAAGAAAATAAGTATGTTGAACTGCTAAGTATGTTGAACCACTAAAATTACTAGCAGGAAATTTTTAAAATCTAAAACTGAAATAAAAAAATAATTAAAGAAATCATCACACACACACATATACATACATACATATACATACATACATATACACACACACATATACATACATATACACACACATATATATATACACATACACATACACACAGAGATGCCTCAAAACCCACTCAAGGCAAGTATCGGTAGTATCTAATATCTAGTCCTATTACGTAATTTGTAATAATAATTATATGTTTGTTTGTTTTTTTATTTAAAAAACTAATAAAAATGACAAAAGCACATAACAGAATTACTGAAAAATTAAACAAATTAAAATTGAAAATATAAAAATAAAAGCTAATAAAAAGAAATTAATAGTATATAAATAATACTAAAATAACAGTCAAATATAATTGTAAAATATAATACAATGTATTTGTAGGAAATGCTGAATATATCACAAAATTTACTCAATTCATTCAAATGTTAAAAAAAATTTAAAAAAATAATTAATTAAAATATAATGTGGATTAGTTTTAGATGGAACTAAGACATTAGTAATTTATCAGTCTAAAACAAGTATTTTCTGTACGTCACATGCACATACACACACCTGTATCTGGGACATCAGTTGGTCGCATAATCCGACGTATCTGTTCCATTGACTGCAGATCAGGAGAGAGACCTAGAAGATGGAAAAGACAAAAAGAGACAGAAAGTCAGACAGAAAAAGTGTCACAAAGAGCATGCATTAATATTTTTAGACTCAGATGCCCCATTTTAACAGGCCAAGAGTCACTTCTATGAAACTATCCATCATTTGTTCGCTTGTTCTCACCTCCATGGCAACAGAAAATCTTCTCATCTATGATGGCAGCGATTGGGAGGCAGTTGAAGCAGTCTGTGAACGTCTTCCAGAGTTTTATGTTGAACCTGCGCTTGCCTGCGATAGACAAAAGTACATATTCATAACAATACAGCATTATACATGACCTGAAAGTTTGTTTAGTGGGTGAGAAAATCCATAAGATTTCAGATTGTCTGATGTGGGTGTGTGTTAATATTTGATGTGTTTTTATATGCATGTATAGGTGTCCAGATGCTCACACTCATCATAGAAGCCGTAGATACGGTTGATGGAGGCGCACTCGTGATTTCCCCTCAGGAGGAAGAAATTCTCAGGGTATTTGATCTTATAGGCCAGTAGGAGGCAGATGGTCTCCAAAGACTGTTTCCCTCGGTCCACATAATCACCCAGAAAGAGATAGTTTGCCTCTGGTGGAAAACCGCCATATTCAAACAACCTCAACAGATCTGTGTACTGCCCATGGATGTCACCTAGAGACAGAGAGAGAGAGTTTATATAAATGACATCATAAATCAATAAAGTTACATTGATTTAGTTAAATTGGGCTTAGAAAAAAGAAAAATGGCCTAAAGATCTCAACGCCCAAAATTCAGGTTAATGACTCTGGCACACACACAGAGATCTCAGGTGTGCCACAAAGAGAAGAGAAATGACCTCAAACCTATCCTCATTACATTCATATTTATATCCTGCTCTACTTACACACAGACTCCCAAAATCTTAAGAGATAGAGGGGAAGGAATGTAATTAAAATGGCAGAAATCTTCTCCGCTCTGGAGAAGGAGAGTATCTAACCTACCACAGATTTTAAGTGGAGCCTCCAACTCCAGCAGGATGGGCTGGCTGAGGAAGATCTCTCGAGATTTAATGCAGAGTCCTCGAACTTCTGCTTCTGTCATCTGAACGATTTTTCCTGGACGACATCCTCGCACTGGAACAGTAGACATCAACATTAGTTAAACATCATTTCATAATCCATAA
The DNA here is from genome assembly GCA_039654625.1 of Rhinogobio ventralis. NCBI lineage: Eukaryota > Metazoa > Chordata > Actinopteri > Cypriniformes > Gobionidae > Rhinogobio > Rhinogobio ventralis. Next base: position 23,570,010 of record CM077202.1, on the reverse strand, counting down.
GTGTGACAACTTTGCTGCAGCCTCAATAACTGGGTCAAATGTATGATTTTCTAATCACTCAAATTGGCCCACAAACTATACAGTCATTCACTGAAGCATATTGCACACAAAAATAGACTTTCTCAGTCTGGCAAACTGACTAATCTGATTGGCACTGATCTGATTGATTGGATTTTTTTTACTGCTAGAAACCAAGGCATGTATATAACATGCTGCATAAGCGCTTCTGAGGAAAAACTAGGCACTGGATTTGCCAAAGTTTGGATTGCAAAGATTTGATATCAGCATTTATTATTTAAATAAGTTTTTTTTTTCACACAGGTTTACAGTAGTAACTATTTCTGATAAGCACTATAAACATTTAAAAACCATGGTTGGTAATTTCTTGGGTAAAGTCTTGGGCTGTGTCCAAAATCGCCCCCAAAAAAACTTAAATAGGGCACTATTTGAGGGGAAAGCCATTTGTAGTGGTGTCTGAAACCATAGTGGACGTTATCGAGTGCACTCATTCAATCCCACAATGCACCAGAATATAAAGTAGTTAGACACTTGTAGACTCAACGTCTAGATGCGCTGTGAGATTTGAGCATCTAACCAGAAGATGGCGCCCACTGTTGAATCATCCATCCATCCATTTTTCTAAACTGCTGGTACAATGTGGCTACAGTATAATATCATACAGGCATACATTCCTTTTTAATTGATTATTAAATTGTTTAATTAAGGTTTATACATAGTTACCCTGACAGAGATCCTCTTATTACTGAAGCTGCCAGTCTGCTAAGTTTCAAATAATTATTAATTCCAAATTCACAAAATTGTTTTCATTCACTCCCTCAAGTGAACTACGTTAGTGGACCAATGCAGAGAATAGTGAATGAGGGCATAGGGGGCCCGATTTCGAACAGCCTTGCTGTGCAAAATGTCAGGCTGACAATGACACCCGACTCCTTTATCCAATCAAAGTCTAATGGTGGCAAATATCATAAAACAAAACAATACAAAACACATTTTTTTATTTTAATATTTTACTATGATTTAAACAAACATGTTGGGGTCATTAAGAAATTATTAATTTTATTCAGTCAGGATGCATTAAAATGATATAAAGAAATCTAATACAAAAACAAACAAAAAAATTCATATAAATTCTGTTCTTTTGAACATTCCACAAACACATTAAGCAGCACAACTTTTTTTCAAAACTGATAATAATAATAAATGTTTCTTGAACACCAAATAATCATATTAGAATTATTTCTAAAGGATCAGGTGACACCGAACTGGCGTAATGGATGCTGAAAAGCTTTGCTATCACAGGAATAAACCACATTTTAAAATATATATTTTTTTAAAACGGTTATTTTAAATTGTAGTTGTGTTTCACAATATTACTGTATTTTTGATTAAATAAATGTAGCCTTGGTGAGCAAGAGACTTTCAAAAACATTTTAAAAATCTTACCAAATCCAGTGTACGAAACAGTAGTGTACATATAATAAATAAACATTTTCATATGTCATGTCCTGCTCAGTACATAGTAATTTCAGTGAATACTGCCGTTTATGTGAGTGGGAATCTTGAGAGTGTCTGGAATTCTGCAGGAATGTTTCCGCCTTTACAGTCGAGACTGTCTTACTGTTAAACAACCATTTCGCAGAGCAGTTTGTCCAAGAACTTCACTTGATGGAGAGAAACTACAAGCGAGAACCTGTAGCTATAATTCACTCCGAGACGAGGAGAATGACAGATTAGAAAAGTGTGTATGGGGAGAAAAAGTATAATAGCTGAGAGACCGTAGATGTCACAGAGAAGGAAAAGTTGTGCTCATTTCTTACGATTATGGTTATATAATAGCACTAACCATTTTAGTCTTCAGGCAGTCCACCCTCACAATATCCCACACACACCAGAAATGTTGGAGACTGTAACCCCAACTACTGTGTGTGTATAAAGTGCAGAGCACTTTATAAGATTGCAAGCATGGTGCCATTTGTACAGATTGAAGTGTGACTCTATGAGCTGGTGAAATGTCCCTGTTATTGCAGCATGACTAAACATAAGAAAAATCTGATTGTGTGTATGTGCGCATGTTCAACAAGCCGCAGTCCAGACCAGTCTGAGCTAGATTACGAGCTGGCCAGAAACAACTTGTTCAATGTGGCAACCAACAACAATTTGTGAGCGATTTTAAAACGAATTCCTCACTCTGATTCCGTGTTCATCATGTTAGGGTCCCATCACATTACATAATACATAAGAACAAAATGACACAGAAAAACTAAAGTGATTCAGTTTCCCACTACAGTATTTAACAGCAATTCACAAGATTATCCAAGTCCTGACGGGCAGCCATTAGACGGTCCTCTTCGACCACCGTGGGTACGACAGCAGGTTGCTTGATCTTCACAGATAGAGGAGTGCGATTGAAAGACACAGATGGAACATGAGAGAAACATACAGAGATGTGTTTGCAAGCCCATGAAAATCGAAGTGTGAGGAGACGAGAAGTGGGACGTTAGGGTCACAGAGAATCACAGATGGCATTGCTGAGTGAGGGTCAGCAGGAGGGTGTTGGGACAGATGGACAGGCACGAGGCCATATCGGTTATCAGGGTGGTGCAATAATCCATGGCGCTTCCCTTTATCAAAAGTAACTGAACAGCAGAAGTTTGTGTAGCAACAAAAGTCACTGAAATGGACAGCATTAACCCATGGTAGATCCTAACCAAAATCCCCTGAGACAGAAACACTGGTCTTTCTACTACTCCTCACAAACCTCTCTAATATCTACTATACAGGATAGCAAATGGTTCCAGCATAAAGGCAGAAATGTAAAAGCCATGGCACATTGTAAAGCCAACAATCTGAACCATTACAGAGCAAATCAGCCATAAACCAGATTTCAGATGATAAGATTATGAATGATAAGTTCAATGTAATGTTCTGAAAATAATACAGGGTACTATGAAAGGAATGTATTTTAAGATTCGGAAGACAATAAAATTTAACAGAGAACAATTAATTAGCATTCCATTTATAACTTATTCACTTTATACTGAGAAAAAAAGTTAATCTTTATATTTAAGTTAAACTTAGTAAAGTCACACAGTAAAGTTACTGTGTATAGTACGAGAAAAAGTGCAACGTAGAGTGTAATATTATGGAGAGAATATATAGTGTTCATTAACATAACGATGAAGATTTAATGTAACTAAGGAGAATACATGTCATAAATTGAATACAGCAGTAGTGGCTCCTGAGTGTAAATTTAGGTAGGGCAGATTCTGGGTCTTAGCGCTAGTTTAGGATAAACAGTTTGTAAGCTTTATATTCTAATCGCTGAACACATGCAGACACACTTTTGCCAGAGGTCGAGTGCGCTTGCGTAAATCAGCCTGAGGGTGGCGCTCTAATGTTGATTTACAGGCTCTAAGTACGAACAGCACACACATAGATTTATAATTTAATTTGATATGCTACTCCACATATGCCTTGTTAAGGAAGAACAGACATGCCAACTAGTTACCAACCTGATGCCGACTAACATACACATAACTGAAGTGGACTGATATCATCTTGGTCTGTAGCAAGGTTATGTAAGATAATGTGAAAATAAGAGGGGCAGTCTCAAATCTGCCCTTATTACTCTCCATTAGACCGTGCTGCAGTTCCATTTTTTCCACCACAGATTTAGATCATAGACTGTAAAAAAAAGATGGACGACATGCTTTCACTCTCTCCCATTGAAGCAAGAAGCGGCCAGTGTCCAAATATGGCGCTGACATCTTGAGTCTCGAGTCTGCGCAGTAGCAACTTGGAGCCCGAGTCCGCTCAGTAGTAAGCGCGAAGATGAGCCGCGATATCAAGGTCCTGCCCACACTCCTTTTTCACAACTCACAACTTTTTGTTATGGAAATGTAGAAATTAAAGTTCCAATCTCCTCCCGAAGTTCCTAAAAAATGTCCGTTGGTGCCTCAGTGACTACTTCGTTTAGAGAAGCTGTCAATCTCAGCTGTCAATCATAACGTCACACCCCCGTTTTTATAGCATCAAATTACTAACTAAAACCAAACTTATTTAAAGAACGAACATTTGAACTAACAACAGTGTGATAAAAACTGCCTACAATGACAGAAACCATCTTTGGAAAAAATTTATTTGTAGTGTAATTTGATTGCTTAGTTTGTCTATGTCCCATTACATTTCATGGAGGGGGTGGGGTTTATGAGCTATACTGCATCCAGCCACCTGGGGGCAATTGGGACGCTTTGGCTTCACTTTTTGTGACTGATGTGGCACACTTGATTTAGATTGGAAAATTGTGGGGTGCTGTAGAGCTGGGCAGGGCTCAGGCACCCGCTTAGTATCATGTAGGGCTGTAACAAAAATCGGTAATGATAAATAAGAAATAATAAGTAATATATTCCTTAGTCACGTCTGCCCACCAGGCACGGAAATCTTCTGCCAGTCACGTCAAATTACAGCACTTATAACGCATTTCTATGGACAAAATACATCTAAAAATGGTGGAGGATCCAAAATGAGCTGCTGCTGGAAAGGTACATGATCCAACCTGGCCAAAACATGAGAATTCTTTATTTTAAGCTTCAAGCTAATGCATTAGCATAATGTTTAACATGGCTTGCCATGTCAGGCGCTTTGAAAGATTTGTGTGCTGTTTAATGTGTGATATGTTTCCTCAACGTCAAACAGACGGGACACATTTTTAGAGAGGGAGACAATTAATATTCAGTGCAAAAATATTAATTTAGCTGAAATATCTGTTGTTGGACGTTAAATTTAGGTTTAAAAGTCAACATGTAATTCAAGTATTTTATAATGAGTGTGGTAACTGTAAAGGGATAACAGTGTATAATTGAATATAAATGTAAGAAGTTTCTTACATTTACAGGATATAGAAATGACAGTAACAGGTTACTGTGTCCAGAGTGAATATGTGTGTTCCTGCAGAACATTCCTCTTTTCTTTGAGTTTTTCTTTTTCTTTATTATTATCTTCATTTTAGTGTAGGGGTTTAAACTGTCCTTTTGATTTATAGCTCTTTTACACAGAGCTATTTTGTATATAGCATAGATATAGACATATTCACTATACATGTTTTCATAGCATTCATTTGGCACGTTTGTTTGAAGAACAGCATTGGGCAGGAAGCAGAATAGTGTGTTTTGTCAATAAAGAAAAAGCCTTTTTATCCGATTAATTGAAGAAATAATCAACCAACTAATCAATTATCAAAATAAGCAATAGTTGCAGCCCTAGTATCATGATACTTGCCTGGAGAAGCCATGAGTTAAATTTTAATATCCTGCTCATTTAACAACATAAATGAGCTAGACATAAAGTCTAGAAAACCCGAAAAATATTTGTTGCATAATGCTGAACACATTTACGATTTATTATTGATTCAGTTTATATATTTTGGTAGGTAACTACTCCACCTGCCTATACAGATGAGCCACGGCTGGAATGCGGTGTAACATTACTAATATTAAGTGTAACCTTATGAAAAGAATAGTGTTGTTTTATGAAGAGGATTCACTAAGAGGACTAACGTTACAATGAATCCTATTCATATACAATAAATATTCCCATCCTAACATTGCACTGTATTCTTTTAGTAACATTGCACTGCATTTCCTTCAAAACATTACATTGTATTCTCCTTGTAACACTGTACTGTTTCTTAGGAGAATACAAAGTATAGTCATAAAGGGAATGAAGTGTATCATTACTAAAAGTAACCATGTAACGTTACGAAGATAATATTTAATGTTTGATTATGAAGAGGACTCATTGTAGTCCTCTGAGGAATAAACAATATAAAAATAAGAACTGACCTGAACGTTATTAAGAGGAAAAAACAGTGCGATGTTACTAAGAGAATAGAGTAACGATGTACTTTGTGAGCCATTTTAGTACATGTAATATACCATTATGAATACGATTTAGTGTAATATTACTATAAAACAGTGTAACGTTAATAAAAGGATTTCGGAAACACACTTGTAATATTAATTAAGAGTAAGGTTAGAAGAAGTACACTGTAACGTTGTATACTAAATACAGTGTGAAGAGAGTCGAATGGAGAATCATAATTACGTCGGTTACATTCGCCTGAAGTCAACGACGCAGCGGACACTGCATCGTCCTGCCCTCTCTCTCATTTACTCGGTTTCTTTGAACAACTGATGTATATACTGCAGGCCCTCGCGCCTCGTTCCTGCTTCGCTAGATAAAGGCAAGGTTAGATCTAATCTGAAACTCCCAGCAATGGTATGAAGGCTGTCCAAACCCCGGGGCCACAGCCGTGTTTGTAAACAGGGCGCAGAGACGCGAAGCTTAGCTCTCTTTACGCGCACAATTTCCCATTCACCAACAGAAAAACAGATTGCGACAAATATCTAATTACTGGGTATGTTTGTGTAAACGTTAAAATGTATTCACGTTCAAAAGGCTTACCTTCAAGAAGACGAGAAATGAGACTGTCGACGTTTAATTCCCCCTCCGCCATCTTCAGTGCCGAGTTCTGCATGCAAAGTTTCCAGAAACGACCGCTAGGTGGCGTTCACAATGACGTCATTCACTTAGTTACAAGCAGTTACGTCAATATTAATGACCTTTTCATGAATATTTAAACATTTTGAAGGCAAACTTTTGACCTGTTGAAAGCAACTTAATTGTTAATGGTATTTTCTATTGTTTAACGTCTTGCTATTTGTGTATTTGGTTTCCCTTCCAGGTGGATTTTTATCAGAGTAGGGTTACACTTGGTATTTATTTATTTGTATTATATATGTAGGCCTAATCAATTTATTGAGCTTGATTCGCAAAAGAGTGTTTCTTTAGCCCTATCAACGTGGTTCAAAACGAATTTTCATTTTTAAAAGTAATTACTTCGAACAGCCATGGGTTTCCCATGCCTGGGTATGTGGATATCCTAAATCTTAAATTTAACAATGATTTTGTTTGCTTTATTATAATATTTCAGTCATAATGATCGTAACTGCTCTTGTAGGTTGTAGTCTATGTTATACTTTAGTACAGCAAGAGAACTGACTCAATACTGATTTTATATTTGGGTTGTTGAGGTGACATGGCATTTTCACTGTCACACTAGTAAAAAATTAATATAATTAGTATTATCATCATTTAAAACGCATTAAATTATTAAACATTTCTTTGTCTTACATGAAACTGCTGTGTTATTAGATTTTTTTTAATTTTGAGCCAAATCTCAAAATTGTCCTATGGTGTGACTGTCTCAAGCATGGTTCAATAAATTACAACTTTTATAAATGAAAAAGAAAGCATAAAAATGTTAATAAATAGCCCAGGCATAATTTTACAAGTGTCTATTTTAGTAAATGGCAATAATTTTTTTCATCCATATATTTCTAAAAGTGTAGGATCTTGATACATTTTGTCACTGAAAACGTACTTGGTTACTTAACGTAACCTCGGTTCCCTGAGATAAGGGAACGAGTACTAATTCCTTTTCTCGAAATACTGAAGCATTTGTAAAATCACACAGTGCTACTGCACAGCCAAAACAGTGTAGAGACTTCTCGCATGCTATTGGCTGGCCAGTGGGAACTGCATGAACCAATGGCAAAACAGCGTAACTGAGCGAACCAATGGGCACTAAGCCCGCAAAGCTGAGCACAAAAGCCGACCAATTTGCCAATAAAGTACGCTGTAATGCCATAAACGCCAGGTTATATCGACTGAAGCGACGATCACCCGTTGTTAGCGCCATTGCACGGCCGTCTATGCAGTACTCGTTCCCTTATCTCAGGGAACCGAGGTTACGTTAAGTAACCGAGTACGTTCCCTTTCGAACAGTCAGTCGTACTGCGCAATGGGAACCTGTTTAATCCCGCCGTGCTATGATAAGCGCAATGACATGTACTCCCTCAGGTTGAACACTTATTAAAAAAGGGCCCAAGACTAGAGTTATTGACATATCATGATATATATATGTATATATATATTCTTATGCGTACTGGGCTCATAGAGGCCAGTGACCGTAAGGGGACGGGCTTCACAGAGGCCGCCTTATTATTCATTATACAGCGAGGATCTGTGCCTGCAGCACAGGGACCTCCAAGCTGTAGAATCTGGTAAAAGAAGACGGTGAGGACCAGCCTGCCAATCTACAGATGTCACCAATAGATACTCCACTAGACCACGCCCAGGAGGAGGCCATGCCTCTGGTGGAGTGAGCTTTGACGCCTATGGGACATTGGAGGCCCATAGTATCATAGGCTAACGCTATCACGTCCACTAGCCATCTGGCTAAGCTTTGCTTGGTGACCGGAAGTCCTTTAGTGCGGCCACCAAAGCTTACAAAGAGCTGCTCCGACAGTCTAAAGTGGGAGGACCGCTCAATATATGCTCTAAGTGCCCTAACTGGGTAGAGCAGAGTTTGAGGATGACTTTAGAATCACCTGGGCCAAATTCTAGACAGGACGCGTTCACAGAAAGCGCTTGAATGTCACCAACACGCTTAAATGATGCCAGTGCTAATAGCAGGATGGCAGGATGGCACCGTAGGAGGGCGAGGAGGGTTACGTCTCCTGGCTCCCTTTAAGAATTTTACGACCATGTCGTGTCTGCCTACTGATTGGCCAGCTATCAGCACATGAGATGCGGCAATAGCTGCCGTGTAGACTTTGAGTGTGAATGGAGTGCGTCTTGTATCCAACATCTCTTGCAGAAAAACGAGTATCTGTGATATCTCGCATGACACTGGGTTATGGTTCCTGGCTGAACACCAGTCAGAGAACACTGACCATTTAAGGGCATAGAGACGCCTAGTAGACGGAGCTCTAGCTTCACTGATAGTGCTCAGAACACTCACTGGGAGGTTCTCAAGCTCCCCTTGAGAGGCCAAACATGTAGCGCCCACAGTTTGGGACGGGGGTGCCAGATTGTCCCGTTCGCTTGAGATAGGAGATCTTTTCTCAAGGGAACTGGCCATGGGGCTGCTGATAGTAGCTGAATCAACTCGGGAAACCAGTGGTGGGTTTGCCAGAGTGGAGCCACTAGCAGGACTGTGTGCTCGCATTCCCTGATTCTTTTTAAAATCTGAGGAAGGAGCGGGACTGGCGGAAAAGCATAAAGCAGGCAGCTGGGCCATTCGTTGATTCGATTAGATTTTTCATTGAAAAATAAATTGGGCAATGACAGTTGTCTTCGGAGGCGAAGAGGTCGACCTCTGCCTTTCCGAAAACACTCCATATCATTTGAACCGTTTGGGGATGGAGGGACCCTTCCCCTGGGGACACGAGGCCACTGGAGAGCATGTTTGCTCCCTGGTTCAGTCTGCCCGGCACGTGCACTGCTTTTAGCGAATGCAGTTTGCCTCTCGCCCATAGGAGGAGATGTCTGACCTGTTGGTTGAGCCATCTCGACCTGAGCCCGCCTTGGCGGTTTATGTAGGAAACCACTGTTGTGTTGTCCGTACGGACTAGGACGTGATGACCCGAAAGACATGGTAGAAGGGCTTGAGGGCTAGCACTACTGCCAAAATTTCCAGGCAGTTGATGTGCCACCGTGACTCCGTGCTCGACCATGAGCCGAAGGCCGGTTCGCCCTCGCACAGAGCGCCCCAACCCGTGTTGGAGGCATCCGTGGTGACCACTATTGGCCTGAATGCCACGCTTGGGGATAAACCCGTGATTTCAGCCAGTACTGCAGTGGGTGCATGTGCAGCATGCCCAGCGAAAGTACTGGAGAAGCTGATGCCATAAGGCCTAGCATTCTCTGAAAAATTCTCAGGGGTCTGTTGGTTCCCGTTTTGAATGAGTGTGCAAGCTGCCGTGTAGTCAGAGCACGTTCGTTCAACAGCCACGCCCTCATTTGGGCCGAGTCTAAAATCGTCCCCAGGAAAGAGATTCTCTGCCTGGAAAGCAACAAGCTCTTGGCTGTATTTATTCTGAGACCCAGGCATTCTAGATGGCTGAGTAGCACAGACTTGTGAGATTCTAGTTCTTCCTCTGACTGGGCCAGGATGAGTCTTCGAGGTAGTTCAAAATGCGCATTCCGTTTGTCTCAAAGGGGAGAGAGCTGCATCCATACACTTTGTGAAAGTGCGGGGGGCCAGGGACAGACCGAATGGCAGGACTGTGTACTGGTAGGGGATGAGGAAGTAGCGACTGTAAAACCCTGACTCGCTCTGAGCTGGAGGCACTGCCTCTATAGCTCCTTTCATCAATAGGCTCTCTACTTCGGTTTTGAGGACGTGAGTTACGAGGGAAACGTTTCGTCTGACTCCGGTGGGCGGGGCTGCGCGGGCGCCATCCTGTGCTGCTGCTGGTTCAGTGCTCTCGGGCGAACTGAGGAGGCAGAGCTGGATCGTTTCGGCAAGAAATGTCGCATTGCCTGGGACGCTTTCTGAGCGGTGGTGAAGCATTCTGCAAAACCATCCACCGCGGGGCCGAATAGGCCATTTGGAGCGATTGGAGCGTTGAGGAAGGCGGTCTTATCAGCTTCCTTGATCTCCATGAGGTTTAGCCGGAAGTGGCGCTCTAACACTACAAGGCTGCCCGACCATTCCTCAGCATCAGAAGCAACGAGAGACACAGAGTCATTGTCTGGATGCTCGCGTGTGTCTTCCTCATTGCCGGCGAAAGAAACCAGGCCCTTTGCGTCGAGCGGAGGGTGCAGGTCCGATCGAGAGAACGTCACAGGGGAGACGTCTCTTTGAGGCGAAGACGAGGCACACGGGCACTGGGTCAGTGTGAGCTTGCTAGCCTCGGTGTACTCAGCCCTCTGGCTCTGGCGAGAGGAGATGGGTGTACTCTCGCAGTGAGAGCAGCCGGACCCGGCAAGAGCAGAATCCGCGTGGGCCTTGTCCAGACAGATCACGCACTCATCGTGGCCATCCTCCTCGTGCAGGTGAGTGCAGCACGTGCCACACATGTGGCCTGACATGACGTATGCCGTTTATAATGTAAAAGGATACACCATAGTGTTCGTCGGAGAGCGCAAGGGAATGGTGCGACAACGCGCGGAAACAGGCCGCTGACTCGTTCGCAGGAGGTCCAGGCTGGCTAGCTCGCTATTCTGCTGCAGGCTCGTCTTTTCTCGGCGAAGGTGGTGTAGGCTTCGAGAGTTAGAAGGAGATTAATCTGATGTTTATGGCATTACACCGTACTTTATGGGCAGATGCCCCACCCATTTGGTTTGCTTTTGTGCTCAGCTTCGCGGGCTTAGTGCCCATTGGTGCGCTCAGTTATGCTGTTCTGCCATTGGTTCATGCAGTTCCCACTGGCCAGCCAGCAGCGTGCGAGAAGTCTCGACACTGTTTTGGCTTTGCAGTAGCACTGCGTGATTTTACAAATGCTTCAGTTTTTCGAGAAAAGGAATTATTCCCATTGCGTCTAGCTAGACGCAGTACGACTGACCGTTTGAAAGGGAACCATGTCCTCCGGTGTGACACCAAACACCATATCCTGATTTTAAAACGGGCAATTCCACGAACAACTTTAATTAGTTAAAGGACCCCAGGCCCTGTCCCAAATGGCACCCTAAACCCTCACGGTCTTCTTCTGAGTCCGCACTTTCACGACGTAATGCCGCTTTTACTACCAGGTAGAAGTCCTCTGCGTAGCTTGCAAACTTGCGGGCTCAGATGAAGTGCGCATCGAGGGCGCATAGCAGCCGCAAAGGGGGTACTCACGAGCACCCTTCTTTAAGCTTAAATGACGAATGGGACACCCTACGGTCTTGTGGACTTAACACGTGCACGCAGCGGCCATTGTAAGTCCACAAGAACGAAAGTGCACATGAAAGTGCACATGGTTAGTTTTTGTCTCAGAATTGTTAAAATATTTGACTTTTTTGGAACCACTATAAAAGTGTTAAGTTTTGTTGTCCTTTGGTGTGACACCCCTAAATAAAAAATTAAAAATGCATGTTAAACTACATAATCATGGAAAATTATACAGATGTGTCTTACTAACTGCTAATGACAGGTTGGCTACAAATAGCAAGTTCATTAACTGACTCAAAAGGCTGAAACAACTTATGGTGTGACAGATAATGTCCACGAGTGTGACACCTGTACTGTCACACCGGAGGACAAGGTCTCTTTAAAAAGCAATTTAAATAATTAAATACGATTTGTTCAACTCCTTTTTATTCTTTTTTTGAACATTTTCAGTGTTTTTAAATGCAATAATTACATTGAATAAAACATTTTCTAATGTTTTGCAGAAAGTTTTTATTGTTATAAAGTGTCATGAAAAAAAGTATAAAATGTGATATTCTTTGTTTATTAAACAGAAAGAATTGAGGGAGAGAAATTAGTGGGAGGGAGAGGACATGGAAGAAGAGAGGAGATAAGAGAACGACACAAAGTAAATAGAATAAAAATTTTGCCTTAAAACGAGCAGCCATATACTTTAAAAAATGTGATTTTTATATACATGGTTGATGATTTAACAAAATTCAATGTTATTTCTTCTTTAACAAACAAATGAATTACATTAAAAAAAAGATTTCGGGGTGGTTTAATAAAAAAAAAAGATGATATTGCTCATGTGCACACTTAAGCAGGGACAAAAAACCTGCAAACAATGTATAATATTTATATAACACAATCAAACAACAAATAATAAAACAATATTAAACATTTAATTTTCAATTCCTTGTTTTATTACAATAAAAATATAATAATTTATGTACATTTGTCTATATATCATAATTATTTGTTGTATAAATAATTTACAGCAATAAATTAATTTATTGATATCTGAACACTGTTTCAAAAACAGAATGTATGTGAATTTGTAAGTGATTGAGGTAGAAATGTTCTCAACTGGAAAAATATATATATATGTGACCCTGGACCACAAAACCAGTCACAAGTCGCACAGATATATTTGTGGCAATAGCCAACATTGTATGGGTCAAAATTATCAATTTTTCTTTTATGCCAAAAATCATTAGGATATTAAGTAAAGATCATGTTCCATGAAGATATTTTGTAAATGTCCTATCGTAAATTTATCAAAAATGTATTATTAGTAGTAATAAGGACTTCATTTGGAAAACTTTAAAGGCGATTTTCTCAATATTTAGAATTTTTTGCACCCTCAGATTCCAGATTTTCAAATAGTTGTATCTCTGCCAAATATTGTCCTATCCTAACAAATCATACATCGATGGAAAGCTTAATTATTCAGCTTCAAACAATTGAACATTATGACTGGTCTTGTGGCCCAGGGTCACATATATACTTTTAATTAAAACTAATGCAAAAGGTTTCTTTTAGGGGAATGCTTATGGGTGGGTTTAGTCTGTAGTAAAATAATTAAATTTATATATGCAATTAAAAAAAAATGTTTTATTAGAACTTTGTTCTGTTCATTTCGTTGCTCTGGTTTCTCTTTCTGTTCCTTCGTTCTCTGTAGTAGAAGATCATCCAGGTTACGACCCAACCAATCATCAAGCCTCCTACAGCCAGAATAGCAGCTGCCCAGGCTGGCACAGAATCGTTGGGGCAATCTGCAGGGAGAGGGGTGCCCGGGGCAACTGTGGTGGGCATGGTAGTTGTATGGACATCAGAGCCACTGTTTATTCGTGTAAAAATGAAGGGATGCTCCTGGAGAAGATACAACGAGAAAGCATTAATTGAAAGACCATTTTTATCATATCTTGGTTATTGTTCACTTTAAGACTGGTTATTTACTCACCTTTGTGGGACAGTGAATCTTACTGCGGTCATATGTGAAATTATTGTAGGTTTGTTTACTCCCCACAGGCTCCATCTTAAAAACACAACACAGGAGAAATGCTGTTAAATGCAGGAAAGCTTCTGTGAGATTGTCATAAAGGGTGTGAAAGTGTATTTACCATGTTGTTCCAGAGTGCAATACCCATCTCTGCATGTCCACGCTCAGAGAAATGAAAACAGTCCACAGAGAAGAAAGTCAGGTCTGGTGTGCCATCCTAAAGAGAGACATTTCATCTGTTAACGTTGGCCCTGATACTGAGACTCAAGGTTTGATAGCTAAATGTGTTAATGTGATCTCATGAAACGAGCAAGATGTTTTAATTAGGGAAGCTAACCTCGATCATCGGAACAACAGAGTTCTCAAAGAAGGGCTGTAGCACCACCGTAAAGTCCTGTCTTCCGTCATACCGTCCCCCATACACCAGCCTTTCAGTCTCCATCTGACACAGAAAACAACACTTTTATTATTTAAGGTCAAGTTAAACCAAAGCTCACTCATCTAATCAGTTATAAATGAACTGACAACTTGATTGGCTACAGACCTGCAGATCTCTGTTGACCTTCTTCATTTCATTCATTTCTGGAGAGTTTTCACGGGGATTCAGAAAACATGGACACAAGTTCCTGTCACACACACAGTCATGAAAATGTTGTCGGTGTACATAAGAACATGAAAATGTACACTGGTTTTCAGATGAAATTGTTTATTAATTCATGGATTAATTGATTTACTTTTGCAGTAGGCTGCAGCCCAGTGTGTCACTCTTTATTATACGCAGATCGTTGACCTCTAAGATTTCCACAAAATTTACCAGTACTCTGGGAACCTACACACAGACACACACAACAAAATAATAATTTCATAACAATAACATTTTCCTGTGTTAATTATATGTGAACTTGTGACACATGACGTATGGTGAACGCGGAATCGCAGAGGATAGAGCAAAACAAAACACCGGTCACGAATTAGAAGTCTAAAATGAGAATTTTTAAAGAGAAATGTCGGAGGATTTTGATATAAGAGAAGAGGAACTTAAGTTTGTTGCCTAGCCCTATTTGTTTGAACAGCGAGAGGCGTCAAAGTTTATGCTACTCCTAAGTCATCTGCCGGAAGCTAGTTATTTTAGTCTATAAAGTTTTAAATATGGATATTAAATATGGATATTTTTTCAAAAACCCATTGATTTGCTTCAGAAGGCCTTTATTAACCCCCTGGAGTCGTATGGATTACTTTTATAATGGATGGATGCACTTTTTTGGACTTTAAAATCAGGACTGTCATTCACTACCATTATAAAGCTAGGAAAAGCCAGGATATTTTTTTATATAACTCCGATTGTATTCGTCTGAAAGAAGAGTGTCATATACACCTAGGATGGCTTGAGGATGAGTAAATCATGGGATAATTTTCATTTTTGGGTGAACTATCCTTTTAAATAGTTAATTTCTAAATTATTTTCTAACTAATAAGAATACAACTTTTTATCTTACTATTCTAACTTTTTTCCCCCTCATAATTCTGAGTTTAGATATAAACTTAGAATTGTGAGTTCTAATCTTTTACGAGAAAGATTTGCAGAATTGGGAGTTATAAATTCTGAAATGGGAGAAAAAAGTAAATTACCTTTTGAATTTTTTTATTCTACAGCTTCTACAGTGGCCAGACATGTTTTCATGAGAGTCACCCATTGAATAAATGTGATCAGGTACAGTATGTGCATCTCTCTCACCTCATTGTACAGCATGTCCAGACTGTCTCTGATGTGACCGATGTACTTAGAAGGGGATAGGGAAGCCTGTGTAGAGAAAAACACAACACACAAAGCAAAATTGAATTGTTGTTTGCTGGTTTTGTTAAAAAAAAAAAAATCAACATTTACAATGATGCAATGGCATATCTCTGTTAGCTGTATTTTAGCTGCTTACAGGTCACTGCTGAGGATCTCTAATGCAAAAAGATTGGGGAGATGAAAGAATCATCCACTCACCCGGTCATGACAGTACTGGCAAAGGTCATTTCCCCCAATAAACAGTGTCACCAGCTTCCAATCCTTCTCAAAGTCGACTTCCTGAAAAAAGAGAGTAGTATTGTATAAAAACATGTATTTGATTAAATTAGAGTCTTTATTGTCACACAACAATTGGTGGAATTCACACAAAAATGTACACTGCCTGGCCAAAAAAAAAGGTTGCTGTTCTTCTAACCATAATTGATGGAGTGTGTAGCTTTTCATTTCTTAAACAACCATGTAGGAAGACACATCATGGCCATATTCCAGGATTACAATATCAAGATTCAGCAGTCTCAAATTGTGAATGGTTGGGAGGGAGCATGAAGAATCATTTTCACACATAAATTGGCACAGTCCAGGCCTTAAATTCATTGAAAGTCTTTGGGATGTGCTGGAGGAGACTTTACAGAGTGCTTGACTCTTGCATTGTCAATACAAGATCTTGATTAAAAATAGATTCACCTCTTGATGGAAATCAATGTTATTCTTCATGCACCCTCCCAACCATTCTTTCACATTAATCTTGACATTATCATCCTGGAATATGGCCACGTGTCTTCCTACATGGTTGTTAAAGAAATGAAAAGCTACACACTCCATCATTTAGAGTTAGAAGAACTGTTGCCAAGCAACATGCTAGAAACATAATAATCACTGCAATAATGATCCATTCAAGACAACAAACATTGTCATTTGTATGTATTTTTTATATATTGACCACAAATTGGTTCAGAGTAATTTAATAGATTAAATAAGCATACTGACCATGCTATCCTTTAAAGCTGTGATAAGATCCCTCACTTGTGCTGGTATATTACTGAATAGAGAGAAAGAATCCATTAGATGAGACGATACAGTGATTTGTGATTGTGTGTATATGTGTATGTGTGTTCCTCACTTGGATTTGGCACCGCTCACTGCCATATTGAAGCCATTTGGCCTTTTACTTTTTCCTTTTGAGAAGCCGAAGACACTTGGATTGAACTTCTTAAGGATGTCTGATAACAAATAATGACACAGGGCGCTGGTGATCATTATGTTATTAAATAAGAATCAAATCTGATAATAATGTTTAGAGCAATTCAAGTCTCTTTCCTAACCAATACTGCTAATAACAACCAATAAAAACAACATAAAGTGTTACATAAGAAAATACTCACTTGGCAATGTGGTGACAGTCTCCAAAGTATCATCCCCACCAATGCTGTCCATCAAATTAAACATAGACACTTAGAAAACATGCAGAGAATATAACAAAACAATTCCATAAGCATAGGTTGACATGAACTCACCTCCAGGAAACCCCTCGCTCCTCATCTGCCAACTGCAGAAGGTTATTAGCTTTTGCACCAAAGCCGGCCTGACAGATGCACAGAGAGAGAGAGAGAGAGAGAGAGAGAGAGAGAGAGGTAATTACAGCATGACAAAACACAGCAACATACACAAATATACACCCATACACACTTACAGTGAGTGAATCTCCCAGAGACGCCACCACTTTAATGTCACCTGGACGCAGCCTGTGAACTGAGAAAGAAATGTGATAAGGTGACTATCCTGGATACCAAAACACAACAGCACAGCTACAATGCAGGGTATTCAGACCTAAAAAGATAATAAACCATGTAGTGTATCTGTACACAGTGAAAGCCTGTCTCGCCTCCTTGCCTCTATAAACCCATGTACATAATTACTGTTTCTCATTTTTCTTGTATTTAGTACTAATCTTAATTTTATCCCTCTTAAAGGCACAATATGTAATTTTCGCCGCTAGAGGTTGCTTATTCAAAACAAAGGCGTAGCTTGATGAGCGTGGATTCATGGGAGTTGTTTGTCTTCACCTCCATAGCCGATGGAAAGGAATACGACGGACTCGGCAGAAATCATGTTCATGGATGAGCTAATGATCGGAAGCTGTAAGTGGGATAATGTACACAAGTCAACAAAATATAGTGTTCTAGTGGTTAAATCTGACATATTGTGCCTTTAATACTTCTTTCAGTATTACAGCATGATATTTTGTAAATCCAAGCTACTTTCCATTAAAAGTGCAGTATGTAAAAATGTTTTAGTAAAATATCCAAAAACCACTAGGCCAGTGTTATATATTTTTTTCAGTTGAGTACTTACTATATCCCAAATGTTTTCAACTATTTGTAAATCCTGAGAAAATTGCTATTTTAACCAAGGAACCGGGACGTGTGAGGGAGTCGCCTGTCAATTGCGTCATATCTGCGTTACTCTCAGTTTCCGGTTTTATTTAGCAGAAAAGCTTTACTCTTACTGCAGTGTGCAACAAGTGTCATAGCAGCCGCCGAGCGAATGCACAGATTAACGTCATAACATCATTTTCAACACACTCAAATGTATCTAATATGATAAACAGAGCTGCATTACCTCATACTCATGACCGGAAAAGCGGAAATGGCGCCGGCGACTGTGGCATAATAAAAGTCCCGCTGCTTGCGAGGCGTGTGTTGCGTTAATCTTATTAACAATCGCTCCAGCGGCCTTGATCAGCTTCCACACCACTCGGTCCTGCTCTGCTTCATACTACAGTAACGTTAAAAATCGCATCCATGAACATGATTTCTGCCCGAGTCCTATCCCGATTCTTTTCTACCGGCTGTGAGGTGAAGACCACATGTCCCAAGATTCTGCACTCAGACTAGGCGTCATCAAACTATGCCTTTGTTTTGAATAGGCGACCTCTAGCGGACGGAAAAGTTACATAGTGCACCTTTAACAAAATACACTATATTGCCAAAAGTTTTGGGACACCTGCATTTACATGGACTTGAACTTTAATGACATCCCATTCTTAATCCGTAGGGTTTAATATGGAGTTGGCCCACCCTTTGCAGCTTTGCAGCTATTACAGCTCTTCTGGGAAGGCTTTCCACAAGGTTTAGGAGTGTGTTTATGGGAATTTTTGACCATTCTTCTAGATGCGCATTTGTGAGGTCAGGCACTGATGTTGGATGAGAAGGCCTGGCTCGCAGTGACGCAGTCTCCTTTCTAATTCATCCCAAAGGTGTTCTATCGGGTTGAGGTCAGGACTCTGTGCAGGCCAGTCAAGTTCCTCCACACCAAACTCGCTCATCCATGTCTTTATGGACCTTGCTTTGTGCACTGGTGTGCAGTAATGTTGGAACAGGAAACATGATTCGTCACTCCAGAGAACACATCTCCACTGCTCTAGAGTCCAGTGGTGGCGTGCTTTACACCACTGCATTCGACGCTTTGCATTGCACTTGGTGATGTAAGGCTTGAATGCAGCTGCTTGGCCATGGAAACCCATTCCATGAAGCTCTCTACGCGCTGTTCTTGAGCTAATCTAAAGGGCACATGAAGTTTGGAGGTCTGTAGCTATTGACTCTGCAGAAAGTTGGCGACTTCTTCGCACTGTGCACCTCAGCATGCGCTGACCCCGCTCTGTGATTTTACATGGCCTACCACTTCGTTGCTGAGTTGCTGTTGTTCCAAATTGCTTCCACTTTGTTATAATACCACTAACAGTTGACCGTGGAATATTTAGTAGTAAGGTAATTTCACAAATTGACTTATTTCACAGGTGGCAACCTATCACGGTACCACGCTTGAATTCACTGAGCTCCTGAATTTAATACTTTGCCCTTAGTTAGTTAGTTAGTTAGTTAGTTAAAAAAATATTTTACCAGAGAGGAGAGACATTTATACTCTCTTACCAGATGTTGGTACAGTGTCAGAGGGTGCTGTGTCCACACATGAGAAATCACTTCCCCAATTCTAAAGTGAAAGGGAGAAATCATTTCATAATACATTTTGATCACTTTAAGACTATTGTATTTTATGAACATCATATGTAATACATTTATGTGACTTACTGCTGCAGGTGGAGGAGTAGGAGGAGGGAGGTTGTATGTGTAATTGCTGTTATGATAGGTCTTCAAATAGGGGGAGGACTAAAGAAGATTATGAAACAGTGTTACCATGTGATAGAATTATAGAGTTTATTATATGTTATAAACTGTAGAAGTAAACTCACCTTTTCTGGGCATTTAAGAGGGACACCTGCAGTAAAATCCTCCTTATCTGTCTTATTACCTAAAGGCTCCATCTGAATAAGGGGAGAGGGGAGGGAAGGAAACAGGAACTCAATTTTGAGAATTAGCATGCTGTAAAATGACAATATATTACGAAAATTATGGTTTTTTTCCCACTGTTGAATTATATTATACTGTATTTCAACACAATTCAGTTATAAAAGCAATTCAGTCATTTACACTCAGTACAATAAATAAAATAATAAATATATAAAATACATTTAAAAAAATAATATGCTTGCAAGTGCATGCAATATATTAATACAATATAATTAGGTTAATACACTATTCTGTGTATCTAATCTTTTTATCTCATATACTCACCATGTTGTTCCAGAGAGCCCGAGCCATGAGTGTGTGAGCTTTCTGACTGAGATGAAAACAGTCTGGAGAGAAATAGGAACGGTCAGGTTTCCCATCCTAAAAGAGCATGGAAATAATGAGATCAAGAAACAACAGACTTATGATTAGTTAGATTTTAGGATTGTTCAAATAAGATTGTTCAGCACCTCCAGCAAGGGAAGAAACACATTTCTGAAGAATGGCTGTACGACCACGGTGAAGTTATCATGTGTGTCATATCGCCCAGACTCCACCAGCTCCCTCATACCACGCTGAGAATAAAACACATCACAGCATAGCATATATTCAATATTAATAGGCAATTTAACAGTTACATTAACATTAATAATACAACTATTTATAGGTGTATAATTGCATTATATTATAAATAATCTAATTGTCACATTCATAATAAATATACAGATGTTTACACAAAATACATTAATTTTCATGTAATAAGTTGTGTACCTGATAGGCTTGGTTAAGCTCCTGCAACATTTGGAATTCATAAGATTCATCTTTAGGTTTCAGAACACAGCTGCACATAATACTAAAAAAATGTAACGCAAAGCAAAATAATGTAAGACAAACATGTACAGTACCAGAACTTTAAGAAATCAAGTCTTCTAACTGAGTCTAGCAGAAATCATAAGAACCAGTTGTTTATAGGGCAAAACTCACTTGACCAGCCAGGTAGGGCAGCCTAAACTGGTGACCTGATGGAGGCGGCGCAGTGGAACTATATCCAGGAGCTCCACTAGGTTCACCAGGGCACGAGGGACCTGGAGAAGAAGACATGGTGGAACTCATACAGGCAGCTGGGATTTACATTTGGCATACCTGATTAATACAAATTGTGCAGAATATTAATGAATTCTTTTTTTCTGTGATTTGACAGACATAAATATTTTTTACAATTCTTTTTCTTTTTTCTTTTAAATTTTTACTTTTGGAATCCCTGATTTTCAAAACTTTCAAAAACTTTTGGATCCCACTGTGTCTTAATAAAATCTGTATCAAAAATGACACTATAGAGCATCAGTCAAAACTGCCTCACCTCATTATGTAATATGTCCAGAGCCTCACGAATATACTTCACAATGTTATCAGGAGAATAGTATCGCTGAGAAGAGATGGAGAAAGAGAATGATAAAGAGAGGTAGAGACACTAATTGTAGATCTATAAATGAAACTCTGATAATAAATAAAACCAGCTCTATTAATATCAGCGTACAGTATCAGAGCAGTGGGCGCACATGTCATTTCCTCCAATGAAGACCGTGATAATCTTCCAGTCATTCTGGAAATCAATTAGCTGAAAAGAGACAGAAATATTCAGATGAATGACATTCAGATGTAGCACCATGCTTGTGTGCGGGTCAGGTTTTGCCTACTTTGTGGGGACTAAATATCTGTCACAAGAATAGTAAAACATGACATCTCAAGGAAAGAAAATAGTCCAAAAAACATACAAACATAATATCTTCCAACCACAACAGAAAAGCAAATGTGTGTATGTTCGAGATTTTCTTAATGACTTACCGGGTCCTTTTTCATTCTTGTAATGACAGCACGAGCTTGCTTGACCATATCACTGCAAAATGACAAAATTGGATTTTACTGTTTTTACATTTCTTTGTGTATACTACCATTCAAAAGTTTATAAATTATACTTTTATTCAGCAAGGAGGCAATCAATTTATCAAAAGTAACA
This sequence comes from Rhinogobio ventralis, assembly GCA_039654625.1. Taxonomy (NCBI): domain Eukaryota; kingdom Metazoa; phylum Chordata; class Actinopteri; order Cypriniformes; family Gobionidae; genus Rhinogobio; species Rhinogobio ventralis. The sequence goes on along the minus strand of CM077202.1, from coordinate 23,548,089 downwards.
GAAATGGCATTTATAATGGATGCACCTGAGCTCAATTTTAAGTGTCATGGCAAAGGCTGTAAATACTTTTTAATTTGTTAGTTTTTTATTTTTAATACATTTGCAAAGATTTCAAACAAACTCCTTTCACGTTGTCATTAGGGGGTATTGTTTGTAGAATTTTGATGAAAATAATTAATCCATTTTGGAATAAGGCTGTAACATAACAAAATGTGGGAAAAGTAAAGCGCTGTGAATACTTTCCGGAAAGTATTCACAGTGCTTTACTTTTTCCACATGTTGTTATGTTATGTATATATATTTAGTAACTGGTTTATAAGATGAGAAGCTGTACTCACTCAGCTTTGGCTCCTGGCACTGCTTGGTTCAGAAAGCTCTGTGCAGAATTCTCACCTCCTTTTCCCTTGGAATAGCCAGTCAGTGAAGGGTTAAACTCTCTCAATATATCTAAATAACAAACAAACATTAATCTTATACATACATAATCACTCAAAATCTAATTCATATGTCCATCTAAATCCTTGAAAATGTCAAAGGTAAAGAGAATGGTTAGGGGAAACACATTTGGCTGATTATATTCCCAATCAGTAATTAATCATAAATCAACAGTACGTAATAATAAGAGCATCACAGTAATATGAGAGCTTGCACATACTTGGTAAGGTGGTTATAGTTGTTAGGTTCTCATCTCCACCGATGCTGAGAATAAAAGAGAGGCGAACAAAATGAAACATGACTGTGACTGTGTTAATCATATGGTTAAAACTAAACCAGCATTATTTGTCTGCAGTAAACTGATGGTTTACATTATTGTCAGGATAGGCACTCACCACCATGACAGGCCGCGGTACTCAGTGATCACACCCAGGAGGTTGTTTTGTGCAGCACCCACCCCATTGGCTGCCTTTTTGAAAAGAAATGACATCACAAAACTGCACAAAACAATGTACAAAAGTAGCATATGTCCATTCAAAAGTTTGGGGTCAGTAAGATTTTTTTTATTGATAGATTTTATTTTTTATTGATAGATTTTATTGATAAGATTTTATTTATATATAACATTATTATACATTATTTATCTGTGCACATCATTATTTGTTTATTTTTTCAATTCATGTGCCATCATAATCTTTAATCAAAATAACTTCCCTTCCCTATAGCAATCTCTTCTCTTCTCCGATGATGTGTTTACTGGACCACCTGTCACTCACGAGATCACAGCAATTGCAAATGACAATCCAATCAATGCCCTACATTTTTTTCATTCTAGAAGCCGTTTCACTCAGATATACGTCACAATAGAGAAGATAACACGATCACAACCTCTTTTTCATGCAAACTATAATACTTTTATTTAGCAATGATGCGTTTAAGTGACATTTATCATGTTATAAAAGATTTCTATGTCAAATAAAAGCTGTTCTTTTGACCTTTCTATTTGTCAAAGAAGCCTAAAAATATATCTCAATGTTTCCAACTTTCCACAAAAATATTAAGCAGCACAACTGTTTTCACTATTGGCAATAATAGGAAATTATTCTTGAGCACCAAATAAGCATATTAGAATTATTTCTAAAGGATCATGAGACACTGAAGACTGGAGTAATGGCTAATGAAAATTTAGCTTTGCCATCACAAGAATAAATTATATTTAAAGTATATTAAAACAGAAAACAGCTATTTTAAAATGTAATAATATTTCACAATATTTCACTGCATTTTTGAGCAAATAAATGCAGCTTTGGTGAGCATAATACACTTTTCCCCTCCAAAAGGATAAAAAAAATCTTACCAACCCCAAACTTTTGAACAGTAGAGTATTTTTTATTTTTTTTGTATTTGTGTATGGATTATACCGTCAAAGAATCACCAATGGCTGCCACCACTTTGATGTCTGCTGGCCGTAGGGCATGGACTACAGAAGAGACAGACAGAAAGGAGCTTAAAAAACTCCCATAATTCCCAGCCAAATGTACTAAGTGTTAGATCCCCGTTTACCTGAGGTAGGGATGCTGGGAGATGGAGACCTGTCCTCACAGATGAGCTCAGTCCCCATCACCTGAAAGGTCAGATGCAGCACAAGTGAGATATAGGCCTATGTCAAAGCAACAGGGTGAGCTTGTGGTGAGAATGCACTCACTGGGTCGAGAAGTGGAGAGGGATCAGCTGTTTGTGGGATTCTGAGCTCTGCCGAGTTTGAGTTTTGCTGTGTTCGCAAAAACGGCTTTTCCTGGGACAGAACAACAGATTTAGTAATGCATATGTGTATGTTTCTGGCTTTTTACAAAAAATATGAACATTCAAACTTGAACATACAAACAGTCACGCACACACATATAGGACAACTGCAATATACAAATGCAATGAAACTGAAATACATAGTTGTGTACTGCTCTTTTCACAGGTGAAGGACAAAAACTTTTGTAAAAGTACTGAGAACATGTTTTTTTTTCAGATAAAGTCACATTTATGAACCGACTCTGATACAGCAGTTTGCTTTATAAATGCTGAAGAGGTCATAAATCAAATATCTCTATCACCTCAGTAGGGCACGGAATGGTGACTATGCCCCGCCCATCCATCTCAGTCTTGTCTGTCATTGGCTGCAGCTGGAAAGAGAATCATTAGGATTGGTTAGAAAGAGGGCTCCAGTTCTTCCTCATATAAAGGCAAGATTAGATAAGTGGCTCGAGATGAGTTTCTAGGTTGAATAAGTCTCAGTTTAAATCTTATCACAGAGAGCTGATTATCAGTCTGTTATCAGTCACATCAGGACATTTTGAACATGTATAACTTCAAAGTAAAGTGTCCAGGATTTCACCTCTACATCTACAGTATAGTGTACACATGCGTGGCTTGCATTAATATTAACTTACCAAATTAGTCCAGAGTTGTAAAGCCAACATGCTTATGTCATGTGAGGAGTCAGAGCTAGAGGCTTTCATCTGAAAGTACAACAAAAAATACTTTACTTAATAATAGAATACTCTCAAGTCTCCATACAAGTCTGACTCAGTGTATCACTAGAAAAGGTTACATTTATTTTTAGCCATTTTTGGTTATTCAGTTTCCTCAAAATACATATCATGTGCACTTTAAATTAATTAATAAATGGAATTATTACTGGTTCTGGCCTTTACAAATGTTTTTGATACAATAGTTGTGCAATATAATACCAAGATAAATTCAACTTTTGTCATTTTATAAATTTAATCAATCTATCAATCTATCTATCGGCCTGTTCAAAATGATCATCTCTGAGTGTTACGACTCACTGAGTCTGACAGATCGATGTGAACTGGACTGGACTGAAGAATTACGGTGAAATCCTCCTGATCGCTGAACCAGCCTCTTCTCTCTAGAAGAGCACTGACAGATTCCTGTTCAATGAACACATATAATGTTTGATCATGTCAAACTATTTTAGTATAGATATGCAAAAGTCATGTAGTATGTACGAGTGTGTGTGCATGTGTGTGTGTGTGTTTTTTTTGTTTTTTTTATACACGTTGTGCGTACCTGCAATGTAGCCATAAGCACTATGGTATCCAGCCTGCGTTTGTTTTCATCATATCCTTCTTCACAGTGGAGTTTACAGACTCTAAAAACATAAACACCTTATAAAATAAAACTGTTCATGACATAATATCATCAGAATTCGGTTTTGAAGAATGCTCTCTAATACTGACCGGTCATGTGATTCATCTAAAAGTCCACTCCAAACAACAACATGAACCAGTGTATGTGTCAACTAGAAAAGAGAGAAAGCTGTTATTGTAAACAAACTCTGTTAACTGATTCAAACTTTTGTTTGAATGATATTGACTATCACCTTCTTATGAAGAGAGTCGAGTGTCTTCTCCACTCTATTCACTGTTGCATCAATGTTTGCACTGAAGCCCTAAGGATAAATACAAAACAATACAGAATTATAGCTGGAGTTTGATTGTTTACTAAGTCCCATGTGATATGCTATAGAGTTTGATAGGATTTATGGTGAAATGTCTGACCTGGTCTGTACACGCAGAGAGCTCATCAACTGGTATAAGGAGAAGGAGCAACTTCCACTGAGAGAGAATGAGTAGATTGCTCATGGGTAAAATATAATACATGAATATGTACCTTACAGTGTTTATTTAAGGAATGCTTTATATTACTTACAACAGTTCAATAAAAAGAAGTTAGTGTTGAGTTAGACACAATATTGCAGTTACTATTTGCTCCGCCAAAATAAATATTTCCATTTCACCACTTTACACAGTAGTGTTTCTATCCTGAATGAATCTGTATTTTTGAACTATTCAGTTGAGCGAATGATTTACAGTTTTTCTCAATCACTTCGGCTCAATTCTTGAATGAAACTTTTTTTTTCTCAAAACAATAAGTTCAGATCTCTAAACAATTCGTTTCTTTTTCACATCAGATTGGAATTTCTTATTGATTTAAGCAAATTGCATTTGTTTTGGCACATGTGTGCAAAAGAGTTAGTACAATTGTCTACAATTTGCACAATGACTAAATGCAATAAAACTGATGAGTTGATTCTCAGTGAAACTGTCAAACTATTCACAACTTATAAACATTATTTCATCAAAATATGTCAGACGTTATATTCTATAAATATTTATGACATGGAATGTTTGTTAAATTGTGTTGCAACGGAGTTTGCTGTCAGTACAATCACTACAATTTTTGAACGTGGAGGGACATCACAACCCTGAACAGCAGCTACATCAGTACTTATTTGTAAATATTTGTACTTACTCATTTGTATTTATACAGTACATTTATTTTTTGTAGAAATGTTGTAAACTGAACATTCTTGTCATGGAAGAGCAATAGGAAGATGTGTAAGAAGATATGTATGTGTTAGAGAAAGACATACTAGAGCGAGTAACAATGAACAAGCAACTGAGAATTTTGAGCTTACATATAACACATTTCTTCAAAAAATAAACGTACTGTATAAATACAAATGTTCATTTTCTTTTTTCATTGTTCATTTTCTTGTCTGATTCTGTATTTACAGTAAAAAGCTCAGTGTGATCCACAAGAGCATTCAGCTAGACAAAACTGACATTGTTGTATAGAATAGAAAGCAGTTAGTCTCAACAAAAACAAACAAACAAACAAACAAAACATGAAATTTGTATATTTCCATGGTGAAAAAATATCTAAAGATTTTGACCAGTATGGCTCACATGATGACAAAAACGCTTTTTTATTTTGGTGGCATTGGCCAATTTACTGATACAATAACTAGGCTTTGAAGCATGAATTAAATGTTTTGGGTGAGTAAATACATTTTACAGACATGCAACAGAGTTGTGATGTTACAGCAAACAGTTGTGACAATGGCAATTACAGAATGTTAAGACTGTTTTGAAAAATTTGTGATTGAGAAAAACTGTAATGGCTCACTCATAAATACAGTAGTTGTTTTGTTCCTAAAACAATCACTGTTTTTTCTAACAAATCAGTTAAATAAATCTTTTTATGACTCACTCATAAAAGTCATTTGTCAAGTAACGATCTTGCCTGCAGAAAAAAACCCACCACTTACACACATAGACTTACAGATCTTAAAGCCTGTCTTAGACATTTGACTAACGTTCTGGCAAGGTTCTCTCAAAGCTATGAGCAAACATTATTCCATTAATACAATGTTCATTCAAAATGATCTGGTCTTTAATAATGTTCTCAAAATGTTAGCACAAAAAATATTATTTATACATATACAAACATTTTTTTTTTAAATTATTCTACTTGTTTTAGAGTGTGTAGAGGACATTCAAAAGTAACATTCCCATGGTAACATTACCATAATTTTAAAAATGGAATGTTCCCTTAATGTTCGTATAACCAAGAAACAACCTTTTTAAAACATTTTGAATGTTCAGAGAACATTCAGAAATACTAATTGCATAACTTAACGGAAATATTAGCTAAATGTTTTTAGAACATATTTTTGTTAGCTGGGATAGGGCTGTGTGACTAAATATCTACAGTCAGTGTTTGGAATTTTATTTTATGTAATTTTACATTAAAGTGCATTTAAATGTAGATATTTTGTAAATAATCTTATAATCTACAGTGAAAAACCGTAAACTGACATTCTCACAATTCCCTCCGAACATTTCAAATGTGATGGTATTTTGCTTAAATAATTGTTTCTGTTTTTACATCTTATGATGTCTAAATAATGTTTATTGCATTATTTTAGTGTCATGTGTGTTACCATTGTGGCGTTTTTGTATTTGGATGACACTGTGCGCCTTTCTCTTAGTATGAACGAATAACCGGTGTCTGTCAATCCCCATTTTTGTTATTGCTCTAGCTGTGAATATCTTTAACCTGTCAGGTTTATGTTCTGTTTTGGTTTAGTTTTATGTGTTCCCAGTTCCTGTTTTCCTTAGTTTCCTAGTTGTTTGTTACTGTAGCAACCTATTGTGTCCACCTGCCCCTTGTTAATTCACTCATACAGGCCATTACTCACACAATTTTCTGAGATACTGAATTTGGGATTTTCCTAAGTTGTCGGTTATAATCATCAAAATTAAAAGAAATAAACATTTGAAATATATCAGTCTGTGTGTAATGAATGAATATAATATACAAGTTTCACTTTTTGAATGGAATTAGTGAAATAAATCAACTTTTTGATGATATTCTAATTATATGACCAGCACCTGTATAGTCTCTGTATATATGCTTACGGTTTAGTTAGTCCGTTATTCATTCTTCAAATCTATATTAGTTGGTTGTTTGTTATTTTTGATGACATAACCTTAGTGACAGTGACTAAAGTAAATATCAATGATGGCAATGTCCGTATCACCGGAAAGTCTTATCATATTTGACGCTACTTATACCCAAGTGCGGAGCAACTCCTGTGGAATAAAATCTTCAGATAACACACAACTCGTAAGACAGAACCACATATAAATATGTAACGCACATCAGCGGAACTAACTGTTGTAAAGGTCTGACTGTGTGTTTAGTAGAGGATGTTTACCTGAGCGGGGCTGAGAGACTCCATAATGTTCTCTGCTTTATCCATTAAGCTCCTGTCACATAAAGACAGCCATTGTAAACATACATAAAAATGTAGTGTCTGTAATTAAATTGTGAATATTAATTCCTTTCTACATTACCTTTGGTCAGGTAGAACAGTTGATACATCCGGGTTAAAGGTGAACAATATTTCTAAGACAGAAAAGTGAAAAGATGATATTTTGTATCTTGAAAGTTAATTATGCAGGCATTTTGAGTACCACTATATCACTATCACCTCACATACATAAATATCTGTGCTTAGCATGGGTCCGTGCATTTACTTTATTGACCTGACTATCAGTTATCTGAACAGTTTCCTGTTCTTTCATTCTACCTTTGATCAGTTAGCCATTTTCATTACAAACATTGAGAAATTATTACAATTATTAGACAAATTATACAATTAAACCTAATCTCCTCAAGATAAACTTTAACAGAATTTACAGAAACACTAAAGGATATGAAGGATATGAAGGAAGGCGAAATAAAGATTTAAAAAAATCTGAGGGCTTTCAGAGGACATCAGCAGAGACATGTTGATAACCCTCTCACAAACAGTAGTGAACAGACCAATAGTATCATGCCAACTGAATCAACCCAAAACAAAGTACTTAAGTGTACATGCTAAGATAAGACGATACTATCATATTTGATTGAGATTAGGGCATATTTGAAGGACATTCTGTTAGGTTTTTTGTAATAAAAGGTTAAAAGATTTTATATATATATATATATATATATATATATATATATATATATATATATATATATATATACGGTATATATATACGGTATATATATATATATATATATATATATATATATATATATATATATATATATATATATATATATTAGAGAAATATTCAGCTAAAAGCTTTCCTATTACAATATATATCATTTATCATATCTCAGAAAATGTTAATCTAAAAATCAGTAGTGTAATTGTTCAGATACATGGTTGTGTGTATCTCTCCCCTGGCCTTGACTTTCATTTCAAGGACTCAGACTAAATCTTTTCGAAACCTTTATACAAAGATCTGGTTTAATCAAGTCTGACAATCAGGGCAATCAATATGTTACTCAGTAACAAACAACAACAACAACAAAATTAAATGAAAGCCGTGCAGATGAGGAGAGAGAAAATTCAAGGCAACACTTTATTTCGATAGTTAGACATTCTACTATATGTCAACTAACTCTTATTAGAGTATTAGTAGACTATCTGCATAATATCTGCTAACACTTTATTTTGATGGTCCCCCAACAGACATTATATGACTATAAGTAACTTTGCATCTACATGTCAACTTATTCTACTAACCCGAACCCTAATACATAACCTAACCTAACAGTCTACTAATACTTTATTGTGAGTTAGTTGACATGTAGTTGCAAAGTTATAGTTAGTCTACAGTGGACCATCGAAATAAAATGATTGTGTTGTTCAATAATGACATTCTAAAGCAATCTGAGTACAATACTTAATGCAGGTTCTGTAAAGATAACATTTATTTGTTTATTTCTATACAATAAGACTGAAGCCTTACCAGATAGCATGTTCAGGGCTCTGATTTCACCAGATCTGCCATAAAAAACACACAATTTAATAATTGTAGGCGGCATTATAATAGCACTGAATGAATTAAAGAATTAAAGAAATGTAATCATTGCTCTATGCAATACTAAAATGCTGTTTATTGTTGTTTAAAATTTTATATTATTAGAAGAAAATAAAAGGTTGTAGAATATGTAGAACCTTTTACAGGTTCCCATCATGGGATCATTTTATGGATTTAGTTTTAATTAATTAATTTTGTTTTAATTCATTTTTTATTTTGATTACATTTTATGAATGAAACAACTCACGTAAACATACTTTATCACTAAAAATAATTAAATAACATTAAATATAAAAGTATTCGTTTAAGACAACAATCATTTAAGAATTTCTTTATATAATGCCTTTTTGGCATAAAAGGTTCTTTAAAATCAGTTTAACAATAGACAATGTGGCAGCAAACAGTGTGCTTAACTTTTAGCTAACGTTCTATTAAATTCAGAGAATGACCTGAATTTAGGTGGGTCAACTTTAGTTAAGCTAAAGTGCTGATCTATGTCTCTTTTTTAAGATTACAAATCTGACTCAATTCCAATGAAGCTTAACTGATATTTTAATGCACCTCACTTATGATACATTTGGACATACCTCTCCACATCAGACAAAACCAGTGCAGATACCACAGACACATCAGCTGGCCTCAGAGAATGGACTATGGGAAGGATAAAAAAGACAATTTATACACCGCAACCAAGCCTATGTGTTTATTTACAAGATTCATGTAGATTCCTTTACCGGAAACTGGAGTGCTGGGTGAGGGGGATGAATTAGCACAATGCAGGGGACCAGACTCAACTGCAGAAACAAAACAAACCCTTAGAAGACACTGACACTTGACTCATTGTATTCACATGGAAGCATTTCCTAAATTGCATTGGATGATTTGGAATTAAAAAAACTAGAAGACTGATAGAAAGTGTATAACTGTCTCACATCTGCTCCTTGACAGAGTAATTATTAACCTCTCGAATAGCTAAAAGTGAAATCACTCCATTCAATAAAGTGTCAGGAAAATAATCGAAGAGAGCTTTATGCATTAAATTGGAAGCAGAGTAGTAGAATATTAAGAGTTATTACATACCTGCTGAACACATGCATGCTAGAAGGGCCAGGATCCTAATCTGTGCACAGGAAGAGAAAGTTCTATCTTTTATTCCCATGATGGAAAGAATCATCCGTTTCTCTGCTTTGGTTCACCTTTTTAGAGCAGTTCCAAAACTAAACTGTTTGGACGTTTAGCGACACCTGCTCTGATATATGACTGTAATCTTCCTCAATCTCTCAGACACGCCTCCTCTGGCTGTTAGCTTGCATGTTTCAAGGTAGATGGCATGGGATTTATTATTATAGATCTGCACTGTCACTTATTAAGGAGTTTATTGGTAAGACATTGACTAAGTCTATAGTCCTTGTTTTATGTCTTAGGGTAATATAAGAGAAGAAATTTCACTGAAAAGAAGAAAGGTGTTCATAAAACTGATGGTCCATGCATGGACTGTGAAAGGCGAATATTGGAAAGGCTTTGCAGAGTGGTTTTAAAAGGTATATATTATTTGTTCCTAAATCTGTTTTAGTATACACTATAGAAATAAATTAAATTCAACACAACTTGATGCATTCAGATTTTTAGGCTCTCTTAACTATTGCCATAAAAATTGTTCTTACACTACTTTGTTTTGCCAATATACACCGATCAGGCATAACACTATGACCACTGACAGGTGAAGTAAATACCACTGATTATCTTTTCATCACAGCACCTGTTAGTGGGTGGGATATATTTGGTAGCAAGTGAACATTTTGCCCTCAAAGTTGATGTGTTAGAAGCAGGAAAAATAGGCAGGTGTAAGGATTTGAGCGCGTTAGGGCCAAATTGTGATGGCTAAACGACTGGGTCAGAGCATCTCAAAAACTGCAGCTCTTGTGGGGTGTTCCCGGTCTGCAGTGGTCAGTATCTATCAAAAGTGGTCCAAGGAAGGAACAGTGGTGAACCGGCGACAGGGTCATGGGTGGCCAAGGCTCATTGATGCACGTGGGGAGCGATCAAACAGACAAGCTACTGTAGCTCAAATTGCTCAAGAGGTTAATGCTGGTTCTAGAAAGGTGTCAGAATCCACAATGCAACGCAGTTTGTTGCGTATGGGGCTGCATAGCCGCAGACCAGTCAGGGTGCCCATGCTGACCCCTGTGCACCGCCCAAAGCACCAACAGTGGGCACGTGAGCATCAGAATTGGACCACAGAGCATTGGAAGAAGGTGGCCTATTCTGATTAATCAAATTTTCTTTTACATCACGTGGATGGCCGGGTTTATGTGCATCGCTTACCTGGGGAACATATGGCACCAGGATGTACTATGGGAAGAGGGCAAGTCGGCAGAGGCATTTTGATGCTTTGGGCAATGTTCTGCTGGGAAACCTTAGGTCCTGCTATCCATGTGGATGTTACTTTGACATGTACCACCTACCTAAGCATTGTTGCAGACCATGTACACCCTTTCATGGAAACGGTATTCTCTGGTGGCTAACAGGATAATGCGCCCTGCCACAAAGCAAAAATGGTTCAGGAATGGTTCGAGGAGAACAACAACGAGTTTAAGGTGGTGACCTGGCCTCCAAATTCCCCAGATCTCAATCCAATCGAGCATCTGTGGGATGTGCTGAACAAACAAGTCTGATCCATGGAGGCCCCACCTCGCAACTCACAGTACTTAAAGGATCTGCTGCTAACATCTTGGTGCCAGATACCACAGCACACCTGTAGGTTCTAGTGGAGTCCATGCCTCAACGGGTCAGGGCTGTTTTGGCAGCAAAACATTATATGTCATAATGTTATGCCTGATCAGTGTAAATACATATAAGGCAACTACAGATTTCTTGTTCAACAATTTATATATACCTGTTATGTTAATTGAACTATGATATCTTTGTTTCTGAAGGTGCAAAGTCTGCAAACACTTTAAAAACTTGACACAAAAATCTCAAAAATGATGACAGTCACTAAATGTAAAAAGATGAGCTCTTAACATCACAACACAACAAATAACTAACAATAATGACAAAAGTTGACAAATGTCAGCAAACAGCAATACAATAACAGTACTTATTCATGCTGGGAACTCACAAACCTTTAACATTTCAGCAAAATTGTTCAGTTTGTTCAGACAGCTGTATTTGACTGTGACATTTTGAGGGAATTATGTTAGTCTAACATGGATGTAGTATCAATTTATTCACATTTCTTAGTATTCGTTACTCAAAAGGTCCAGTAAACTAGAAAATAGAGTTTTTTTTTTTACAGTGCCAATATGTATTGTGAAAATCGCTATGCAAATAAATGAAATTGAACTAAACATTGTTTACTTTACTAAAAACTTTAATTTCAGTGGCAATTATTCTATTTCCACAGTTATGGCAACCAATATTTAACCATGCTTTGTCACCATGCGTGCTTGAGGATCAGGAGTGCAGATCTTGAATCTGATTAGATATGATTAGAGATGCTGAGAATTATAAAAGTCATTAAGATTTCTGAAGAGTTACAGCTTCTCTCGTTGATAAGATAAACATTCCATCCTGAGCTTTTATTAGCAGAGAGAAGATAACCATTTTTTAATGTATGTTACATTGCACATGAATCTACAGCTCAAAATGACTGACATCTGATTGACAGCTGAGATGTTAATTAAGTTTGTATATATGTACAGTTTATGAACATGTTACAGTTGGGTGCTATAAAGATTGCTATTGTACGACACACTGTTAAATGAATAAATTCTCCAAATTTGATTTACTAAAAATTGTTGTTTTCAGTTCTTATTATAAGTACAGTTATTCTGGTCTGTTGTTATTATGGAGAGTTTTGCTACAATCATAACAGCAGAAATCTGCCTGCAGAGTCTCTACCTGGTGTTTGTTCCATTTGGTGGATTTTTGGTTGGTGAGAAGACCCCTAGACACATCTATAAAGCACAATGGGAATTATGACAGGTTTGATTATTTTTAGCCAGATTCTGATTGATATCTCAGATCTGATACTTTGTGCCGTGTCTCTGAAGACATCCACAGCCTTGCTGACGATTTCTGTTGTTTTGCTGATATTTATAAACAGGTAGTTTTGAGTATGTTCTAGGGACTTGTTATCTAGCTTGAAGCTATATTTGTGGCCTTGGTGGCTAGGTCTTTTTTAGAATATCATTATATTTATCCTTTTCAGGTTAATGACCAAACCCATGTTGTGCAGGAAGCAAAGATGCTGCTGTTGTGAGTGACAACACTAACATCTGGAAACAGCAACTGACGGTAGAGTGAACTCTGTGGAGATCTGTGTATTTTTGATACACATTCATTGTTACTGTAATCTAAATTGATGAGATGTTGATGATGTCGTATATACACTATATTGTCAAAAGTTTTGGGACGCCTGCCTTTACATGGACATGAATTTTAATGACACCCCATTCTTAATCCGTAGGGAGTTGGCTCACCCTTTGCAGCTATAACAGCTTCAACTATTCTGGGAAGGCTTTCCACAAGGTTTAGGAGTGTGTTTATGGGAATTTTTGACCATTCTTCTAGAAGCGCATTTGTGAGGTCAAGCACTGATGTTGGATGAGAAGGCCTGGCTTGCAGTCTCCGCTCTAAATCATCCCAAAGGTGTTCTATCGGGTTGAGGTCAGGACTCTGTGCAGGCCAGTCAAGTTCCTCCACACCAAACTCGCTCATCCATGTCTTTATGGACCTTGCTTTGTGCACTGTGCAGTAATGTTGGAACAGGAAAGGGGAGCATGGGAGTATGAAATTGTCCAAAATGTCTTGGTATGCTGAAGCATTAAGAGTTCCTTTCACTGGATCTAAGGGGCCAAGCCCAACCCCTGAAAAACAACTGTATCAAACTTTAAACTGAAGGCCACACAAAGTTTGGAGGTCTGTAGCTATTGACTCTGCAGAAAGTTGTCGACTTCTGCGCACTGTGCGCCTCAGCATGCGCTGACCCCGCTCTGTGATTTTACATGGCCTACCACTATATATATATATATATTATGCAAACAATGTTGAAGTCTCTGCAGTCACAGCTTTACAATGTCAACTCCCGGTGTAATAGTTTCTGTAAATAGTTGTGGGATAAATCTTTGTAATGTTTCTAATAAATCTAATAAATATTTATTAAGGCAGCTACATCTGAAGGAAAAAACAAGATCGCTCCACTGTACAATACGTGGTTAAGGTGGAAAAATATTCAGTTTTGTCAACTCTGTCAGACGTCAACTGCATAATTACAAGTAACTAACCCTAAACCAAACCCTAACCTAACTCTATAGTAAGTATAGTAAGTACATGTAGTTAATTAATATTACTCAGTATTTGAGTAAGCACAAAGTAACTACGTCACCTTAAAGTAAAGTGTAGCCATATGTATGTATATATATATATATATATATATATATATATATATATATATATATATATTAATATATTATAATTTTATTTATTTATTTTTTGCATATGTGGAATTATTCTAATGTTGTTTCATGATTTTTTTTTTTTACAATGACCCAGAATGAGAAAACCACTGGCAGGATTGTTGTATTAAATTAAATATTAGTTTAAAAATGAGTTAGTTGTTGTCTTGTCAATTAGTTGTTGTAACCTCAGTTGGACATTTGTCAGATGAAGGCTTCTGTTAATCTTGAAATAAATATTTTATTCTTTTTTCCATTTATTGTGTTAAAACATCAACGGAACTATGTTATGTCTGACCTAAGAACATTGGATATACAAGTTTAATATTAAAAAATAGGGTAGAGAATTAAGGAATTTAGGAACTGGACTGTTCATAATAACCGTAACCCCGAAAAAAATGTAGAGTGCATTTTTTCACTTAGCTCCTTTACTAAACATCATTACACAACTGAAGACTTTACACTGTTGTTGGATGGATCAAATTAAAATGCTTTTAAAGCATCTGATGGAGTTGACATATGTGAATAAATGTAGGCTACATTTTTATAAAAAAACATTTTCAGAAAAACCTGTTCCTTTACATGGTTCATTAGCTGAGACCATTGTCTACAAATATATCAGCTTATAATCAATGTATTATTAAATAATAAAAACTAACTTCTGAAACTAGTTTTGTCCCTTATCTCAAGAATCAGTGAAAAAAGTTTTCAAAGAAATAAAAATGTGTTTGCTATCCACCTATCCACCAGCAGATGGCGTTAATAGATTGGAATTAGTAGATGTTATTACGCATTGCAAACTCATATAATGAATCAGCGCCATCTATTGATTCACACTGGAACACCCGCTGCTTCACATGTAAATCAATAGATGGCGCTGTTTCGCCAGTCTAAGCCGATGGTGGAGGATCAATGGGGTGGAGGAGAGAGGAGAGCCCCGGGTCCACACATCACTGGATGCGGCAGCGGCATGTGGACGACAGACACACCGGAGACGTGTGCGGGAACTTCATGTTGACCGGTCCGGGCACTCACTGGAGCGCATGACCCGCCGTGATGGCCGGGGGACGTAGAGGACTAGTGGCCCCTCAAAACACTTTTCTGGAAAATATTGTCCGACGGTCTAACGGTAAGACGCACCACCACATTCATTGCAGCGCACATACAGAAAGAATACCAGCGGTAGTGTCGCAGATAAAAGAAAGAAAGCAAAAACTTTTTGGTAAATAAATAAGAGACATAGACGAGACCTTTACATAAAGACAGCGTACTTTTGACAATATAGTAGCCTACTTCCATAAATACACACCAAAAAGTTAAATGTGTCTGCTCACGCGGGGGGAAAACATCATGCAGGTGAATTCTGTATAGTGAATACCTTAAATAGATCATTTATTAGTTTTTTCTTTTTACATGTTCGAACAAACGTTATAAATAGTTATGTCAGTCCTAGGCTATTTTTTTTTCTAGATATCTTATATAGGCTATAAATATAAATATCTCACTTATATAAAAATGCATCATTTATTTGTAGACCTATATTATAACAATGATACAAATAGGCTATTTAAAAATAGTAATGGGCTGCAGGAAGATATTGTTCTGTATTCTCTGTGTGACGGCATGTGCTGCCCTTTTCCCATTTGAGTTGTTCTCATACATCCTTCCATCAGCAAGCTTTGTGGAATAGAGAACAACTTTAGGTTAAATTAATATTTAATAGGCCTAGCAATTAATATTTAAGAGTGCTGAAAGGTTGAAAACTGGCCAAGGATCTTCAGAAGCACTATCGTGTTTTTGCACCCATACTGTAAGGTCCTTAAAATAGAATCAAAGATCTCTTTTATTGATGTTTATCCATCAGGACCGCTTTTCTTATTTATATATGCAAAACATGCATATGTCCATTTAAAGCTGACTGAACCACAGCTGTGGACACCTCCTCTGCCCCATCCGCTTGAGCACTTAACCCCAGTCTAGAAATCTCTGAGCTTGTATTCGGATTTCAAAAATATGGAAAATATGTACTTCTCATTTAAAAACACTGATGTCTGTATATGACCTGCGTGGTCATAGGGTTATATGGCCATCTTGGAGAAGAACAGGAGGACAAATTCCTCTACCTCTTTCATGTGTTTGTGTTATTTTAACTCTTTTTCTGTTTTCTTTAACTTCCAGTTTGGACATTATCACATAGACACACAGGTATAAACCTCACTGAGCAGAATACTTGTGCTTTAACCTCTTCCATCCCTACATTATCTCTCTCCCTCCCTCTCTCTTTCTCTTTTGCTTTCCCTCCCTCCCTCCCTCCCTCTTTTTCTCCCTCTCTCTCCCTTTCTAGTTCCCATTCAACATTAAATATTGTTCTATACCAATTTCTGTTAATTTACAAACTGATAGTCAGAATTTTATAATGATAAGTTTGATTAAACTCTTTTGTGGTTAAAGTGGTTTAACAGATTTTTAAAAGCTGCTTAGTTATGGTGAAAATAACCATGTAGATGTTTCTCCCTGGTCCTCATTCAGCGCTGACAGCACTTGCTGTAAAATAACAAATGTTGGCATGGAACGTTTTTTTTTCCTCCATAGTGGTGCGTGTGAGTCCACGTGTGCGTGTTTGTTTCAGTGTGGAGTGCACTTCCCGTGTTTATGCTCAGTAGAGGAGAACTGTGCTCTGTGGCAAATCCACCACCATGCTCTTACATGAATTGATATCATAGATCTGATTTATCCTTCACTTCTAATTCCGATGCTGCCCTTCCATTTCCTGTTTGTTAGGACATTTACTCATCTCACATTTACCCTCCACAAGCATTAGCCATAGAAAGATGAAATGTTTGTCTGTGTTTCTGTCATGTGTGCAGTCAAAGTGAAAAATGTTGCCATTCATGTTATGTCTGAATGAGGCGAAGGACGTATTTTATAATGGGAAAAAAATTACCAAAGCTGATTGCATGTTTTATTTTATTCTATTTTATTTCACAATATATCTGAGTTCATTGTAGTGTTGACAGTGGGTATTTTTTTTTTTTCAAATTTAAACCTTGAAATAAAGTTTAATGATTTAAAAAAAAAAAATGTGAACAAAATAGAAGAAATGCTGTGAGGTAAAATTTATAATAAGTAAGTTTACCTCAGCATTTCTTCTATTTTGTTCATATATATATATATATACATATACACTTTTTATTTGATTTTATTATATATTTATTATATTACTCCCAAAAGTTATTCAAATATATCAGACAAATCATTTGGATAAACACAGTAACATAAGTTTAGTTTACTAAAATCAAAAAATATTTTATAGTTTGTGACACTGATCACATAAAATCCCTCATTTTATGAATCCTGCTGTAAATATGATAAAGGCTACCAGAACGATGAAAGTCATGATACTGCTTACAGTCTTCATATTACAAAGGAAAACACTTAAAGTAAATTTCTTGCTTTTAAATACTGTAAAGGTCTTCACTGGCCCTCATTTGTGATTGACTATATGTTTTTAATTCTCTTATATCGGATTACAAGTTGTATAGTGTTACTGTGAGCTTGCTCAAGCTTTGAGATACATTTGTTAGAAGTGCTACTGGCTTACTCAGCAGCCACTTAATCACTACTGTCAGCTAATCAGCTTGATAACCTGCTTAACACGCTAGCTACTAACACGCTAACATTGACAGACATCACAGGAAAGGTTAAAGCAAGGTTACAGAGATGGAGCCCGCTACAGAGGACCCTGTCACTTTTCAACACAGACTTTTGGAAACTACACTCAGAAGTAAAAGTTGGTGTATAATTGGAAATGGCGGCGACATCCCTGCATAACAGAAACTGACTCTGCAAAGACTCCCGTTGTGCATTTGGACAAGGAAAATACATAAAAGAGACACAGCAGAGTGTTTGACAGATGAAGTGAAGATGTGAAGATACTGAGGGTATCAAACTGTGTGTTTTAGCCACTTTCTCACAGTAATATGGGTATCAGAGAATTTAATTCTGAATTTAATTCTGTTCAACCAGAATTTTGGCACTATACACTATTGTTCAAAAGTTTGGGGTAAGTCTTTTATACTCAACAAGGCTGCATTTATTTGATCCAAAATACAGTAAAATATTATTACAATATAAAACAATTGTTTTTCTTCTGATGGTAAAGCTGAGTTTTCAGCATCATTACTCCAGTCTTCAGTGTCACATGATCCTTCAGAAATCATTATAATTTGGATTTGGTGCTCAAGCAACATATTCTCAACATTATCAATGTTAAAAACATAAAAATATGCAAACCATGATACATTTTCAGGATTATTTGATGAATAAAAAGTAAAAAAAGCATTTTGTAACATACTTACTGTTACTTTTGATCATTTTAATGTGTGCTTGCAAAATAAAAGTATCACCTCCCCCCCACCCCACCCCCCAAAAAATCTTACTGAAACTTTTGAACAGTAGTATAAAACATAAGCTAGTTCATAACTGTACTGGACAAAAGACACCCAGGAAAGGGGCTCTGTGTATGATAAAACACATCTGTTTATTTTGTGGACGTTTTGGGGACAAGTATTTTAAACGTTATGTAACAGTGGAAGTTTAGGTGAAATATAGCCTACAGGTGTGATCATGCATATCTCATTTACTTGCTTATAAGTGTCTCAAACTAAATTCTTAAATATCTTTAAAAGTTTTGAAGCTACAACCCCGCAAACTTTGATAAATTTAGCAAGTAGATATTTCTTAGACCTGTAAACACAAACCTATGCACTTTGACTTCCATAAATGACATAGAAGTCATAAATTCTGTTTGAACCCAATGTTTTTAGGCAGATCTTTTACATTTTTATGCACTATGGATCACGATAGTCTGTGGGTGGTTTGTGGGCTATTTGAGGCTGAGACTACCATATATGTTGCTTTCTGCTCAGCTTAACAAGCTAAAAAAAAACTATTAGGCAGTAAACTGTATGTGGACAAGGGATCTCAGAAGGAAGATTTTGAGATAACCTTGTCATTGTATTTTGAACGGGGCTGTAGTATAATGTGGCAGTGTTTTATGCACTAAAGCAACACTGCTGTGCGAAACCATCTCAACCAAAAGCCAAAATACTCAGTGTTGTCATAAACATGTCAGATCAGTGGCTTTCGGCTGCCGTGACAGTGTCCACCCATCCTGCCTCATGTGACATTACCATATAGTGACTGACCTCTTGCTTTCTTACTGTTGACCTTGTGCCTGGTTCCTCTCACCTGCTTTCTCCCCATACCCTCCTGTGCTCTTTCCACAGACACAAACTTTGTGCTGGGGAATGCCCAGATCGTAGACTGGCCCATCGTTTACAGTAATGATGGCTTTTGTAAGCTGTCCGGCTACCACCGTGCTGAGGTCATGCAGAAAAGCAGCACTTGCAGGTATTAGACTTCATGCAGAGGTTAATATTGCTTTCATGTACTAGTTTTTATATCACATCATATTGATGATATTTTCTCTATAAAAGAGAGGAAGCTCGAGACATTTCTTGTAGGATTGCACTTGAATTTGAAGATTTATAGTAGTATTGAATTACACATTGTACGAGATAGTAGAATACTGTTTGTAATAAAGTATGCCTACGATACAACCATATATACAGTACAATATTGTATTTCAATATGCAATACAATACAGCACAGTATAGAGTACAACACTACAACCTATGTGTGGACAATGGGGAAGTGAGAGTGCAAAATAATTCAAAAATAATAAATATTTTTCAGCATAAAAGAAATGAATATTTTTATTCAGCAAGAATGCATTCATTTGATCAGAAGTGACAGTAAACACATTTATAATGTTACAAAAGATTTCTGTTTCAAATAAAAGCTGCTCTTTTGAAATGTCGTATCACAATTTCAACATATGAAATTTGTTGAATACTGGAGTAATGACTGCTGGAAATTTAGCTTTGCCATCACAGAAATAAATTACATTTTGAAAATATATTGAAATACAAAGCAGTCATTTTAAATTGCACTAATATTTCACAATATTTCTGTTTTTACTGTATTTTTGATCAAACAAATGCAACCTTGGTAAGCATAGACGTATTTAAAAAAAAAAAAAAATCTTACTGACCACAAACTTTTGAATAGGGTGTAATAAACATAGTTTAATAGCAATAAAAACTTCCAAGTATGTATTCTGTTACATAAGACATATGCAATTTTACTAAGTTTCCTACTGTATGTTGCAGGTGCTAAATGTCAGAAATAGAATCGTATCGTTGAAATTGGCTGTCTTGGAGGGTTGTAGTTTTCGTTATTGAGCCATCAAGCTTTGAACTCTGACTTTTCCCTCATGTGCCAAACACAAGACAAGCTCATTAGAGTCACAGTTCCAGATGCCTCAAAGAGAAAGACCCTCTCTGTCTCTCATCACAGTAAAGCAAAGCTAAACTTGTTTGCAGTAAACTTTTGATTTTATCTGCCCATCATGGGGAACAGACCCACCCATTCATTCACTTGTAAAATCTCTAGAGATCAAATAATTAAAAAGAAGGTAAAAGTGAATGTTTGACCATTTACTCACCCCTTAGGTTGTTCCAAACCCATTTGACTTACTTTCTTTCTTCTGTGGAACACAAAATGAGAAATTTGACCATATGTTTTTCAATGATTCTCTTGTTTTGGCTTCAGAAGACATTAGGCATTATTATTAGGGCCATTTTTTGTCACTTTTGAGTTCACAATACTCAAATGGTACTCCAAAAAAATTGTTTGACCACCTCTGGTCAGTTCACTTCTATTTAATTCAAATAAGCAGCATGAACATTCTGCTAAAATTCTCCTTTTGTGTTCCACAAAAGAAACAAAGTCAAATGACATGAGTAAATGATTACAGTATTCATTTTTTTTAGGTGAACCTTTGCAATAAAGTTACACAACATTCTCAAAAACTGTATGAAAACTCTGATTGTGATTTGCATTTTCTCTCTCAGCTTCATGTACGGAGAGCTCACAGATAAGGACACATCTGAAAAAGTTCGGCTGACTTTCGAGAACTATGAGATGAACTCATTTGAGATCCTGATGTACAAGAAAAACCGTGAGCATTGCGCACATACAGACTCATACACGTTCAAACAGATGCACACACAACTGAGCTGTGAGAACTGGGAGCAGGAACACAGCAATACTGATGCATAAATTTGTTATGCTAATATATTAATGAATATGCATAAAGGTGTAAAACAGAGTCAAGACAGTTTTTACTTCAATAGAAAAATAACTGGTTTTCTGACATGTTATCATGTTTAAATGTGTTTTCCCAGGAACGCCGGTATGGTTTTTTGTGAAAATAGCACCTATACGAAACGAACAGGAGAAGGTTGTGCTCTTCCTGTGTACGTTTAGTGACATCACAGCATTCAAACAGCCAATCGAAGATGACTCCTCCAAAGGTATGTGTTGTTCATATGTATTTTGTATGTATATCAGTGCATTTGGGAGTAAATGTTAACTGTGTGTCATATCTGTGTTCAGGCTGGGGGAAGTTTGCTCGCCTGACCAGAGCTCTGACCAGCAGTAGGGGGGTTCTGCAGCAACTGCAGCCCACCGTACATAAAGGAGAGAATGTACATAAGCACTCGCGCCTTGCAGAGGTACATCTGTGTGTGCAAATCAGAACGATACATTTCATTTTACGCCTGTGAGTGATTCTGGTGTGTGTCAACATGTGTTTGCATCCATCCGTGTCAAAGATCAAACTAACACTAGGACGGCTTTCTTCTCACGCTGTGTTTTTACAGTACACACACTCCTCCTGCAGGGAGATTAATAAGATATGTGAGGTGTTTTGGAATAGTTTATGCTTTACCAAATGTAAAGAAGAGTCTTTTAATATACTTAAAAGACGCTAATTATACCAGTATAATTAAAAAGCTGTCATGCAATGGAGATGCCAGATTAGTTCTGTATTAGTTATGCAATCCATGATGACAGTAGACAATAAATAAACAATATAATATGAGCAATTTATGACTATATCTGCTCCAGCCAATTATTTTCAGTAAATAAGTAAAAGGAGAACAGTGGTGTATGGTGTATTGCATGACCCTGAATGAATGAATATGAAATATTGATTTGAGTTAAAATTATTTCGTTATATTAACTGTAGAGATTGCAAAGAGACTGAAAATGAGCACAGCTATGTAACATAATATTGATTTCATGTTACTTGTCAGTTATACAGTGTTGCCATTGACAACAATTATTATTTAAACATTTTTACAGCCGAATGCCACAATTGACCAATCAGAAACAAGTATTCCAGAGAGCCATGTACTAATAAATGATAGCAGAAATGTAAATTATATATATATATATATATATATATACATACACAGTCCAACCAAAAATTATTCATTATTATATTTTTTTACTAGTAGGTGCAGGACACTATAGTTCATTTATATAAGTGAGGATAGCAAAATAAAGTAAACTGTGACCAATATTATACCCAAAAATTCTTCATACAGTGGGCTACCAGTAAAATTTGGTACCAAAATTATTTAAACTTTGACCTGACCATATTTTGCTTAAGTGTTTTTTCTTTAATTGCTAATGCGACCTTTTACACCACAGACTGAACAAAATTAAGCATTGCTTGCTAATTGGTTGACCTAAATTGGTATTATCTAATTGTGTACTTAAATTTAACAGCTGACATCTGATTGGTTGATTGTAATCTATTACATACCTTTCTATCAAAGTTATCTGACATTATCAAGATGAATTTGTTCTGACACAGTTTAACTCTGAGTTCTTGTTATATTTTATTACCATTTTCTAAACTATAGTGACAATAGTGAAAAAACTATTTCTAAACTGTGATAATGTGAAGGTGTCTGAATAAATTTTGGTTTGACTGTATATATAATTGAAATGGTTAAGTTCCAATGAATTTAAAGGTGTTTAAAATAATTTAAATGAAATAATTTATTATATTGATTGAAGTGTTGTGAAAAATGCTTCATGTGGTAACTAGACCAAAAAAATAGAGTAAAAAACTAACATAAAAACAAAAATTGACAATTTTATTCAACATATTATTTAATTTGAATGAAAGTCATTTTTAGGACTAGATAAATAAAAAATAAATTCTTAAGGTAACATCTGTATAAATCCATGTTTCTTAGTGTGCTTTCACACTTAGTTTGATTGCCTGGTCTGAACCAGAGTTCGATTGCTCCCCTTCCCCTCGCTGGATTGTGTTCACATTATATTATTTGGGTCTGAACCACAGCTGTTTACCCCTGTTGCTTGGTAACGACGATGCGGGTGAAGGCGGCAAAATGCATAGCGTTGCTTACCTCACTTTTATACTTTGGTTTTTGTTTTCAAACAAGTAACATACATTCTCTCAGCTTGCAGTGCGTCAGTTACGCTTATCAGGAAAGTGAGTGAGAACACAGAAACACACAGCTTTATCAAAACATACGTCCTCTACATCATCAACGGTTCACTTCCACGATTTAGTTGATTGTGTTCATAGCAGCAGCGAACCATATCGGAGTTCACATGAACTGTACCCTAGACCACCCTTTTTATGCGGACTCAGGTATAGTTTACGGGTGCTAGTGTAAAAGCACCCTTACAGTGTATGTGTCCATTCATTCTTTAATAATATATAATGTTAACATACATTTATTCTAGCAAGGTTTATCCAAAATGTCCATTAAACATCTATTTTAATCAGTGACAAGGCTTCGTCTGTATCTGTTAAACAGACTAGATGAGAAATTGTACAGGGCATTACAGCCAAGACAGGTCATTCCTCTTCCTCTCCACTCAAATAAATGACCATCCGCTGCCTCTCTCTCCTTCTTGCATGCAGGTTCTCCAGCTGGGCTCAGATATCCTCCCCCAGTACAAACAAGAGACGCCCAAGACCCCCCCTCACATTATCCTGCACTACTGTGCCTTTAAGACCACCTGGGACTGGGTCATCCTAATTCTCACCTTCTACACCGCCATCATGGTCCCCTACAATGTCTCGTTCAAAACCAAGCAGAACAACGTCACCTGGCTGGTCGTGGACAGCATTGTGGATGTGATCTTTCTGGTGGACATTGTACTAAATTTCCACACCACGTTTGTGGGCCCAGCCGGGGAAGTGATATCAGACCCGAAACTGATTCGCATGAATTACTTGAAAACCTGGTTTGTGATTGACCTGTTGTCCTGCCTGCCTTATGATGTCATCAATGCCTTTGAGAACGTGGATGAGGTAAGTAAGACGAATGTATTTACATACACACACAAACATGGACAAGGATTAATCAGTGATCGGATCGATATGTGTGTGAGATGAGTTATGGCATTGTTTTTGCTCTAGTTTTCCAGTATGCTGAAGTTCTTGTTTCTCGCAATGTTTAAGAGAAGAAGATATATATATATAGGAAGTGTTTAAATAAAGCAGCACACTGCAATAATTTCAGAGGCAGGAACATGTACTTTGTGTAAGGCATGTCAGGTCAAGGATTTCACAAGTAAACAGAAAGAATATTTTTCCGATATTGCAAAAATAGTCATTCAACATCATTTTGGCTCTGTTAGCGACAACTACTGCCCGAGCATCAATTAAAAAAAAGGTTTTCCCCCTTTTCTGCCATTGGCCAGACAAACAATCATTATAGAGTGCTTCAAGGGTGACTTATTTTTTTGTAGGCCAACCTGGAAGTTAGCATCACCCTGGTTCCCTGAACAAAAAGCGAAAAAAATTCCACTGGCTTTTAGAGTGTTGCAGAAAATAAGCTCTAAAGTATATGATAATTTTGTTCTTGTTCATGTTCACAAATGAGCACAACTTTTATTAAATTTTGAAGCCTATATACAATAGCCATAGGTAAAAAAATGAAAGCTAAATAATTACAACAAGGGCCATGAGTTAAATGTGTCCAACACTGACCGTCTGACAACTCTTTCAATATTTATTTAATATAGAATATAGTTATTTGTACTTTTTATAGTACAAATAATAAAGTTAAATGAGTTTTCCTCTGTACCTCTGTAGTCTCATTAGCCACTTGTTAGCAACTTCCTTTTTTAATACATATAAAAGCTTAAAAAAATCATGAGTGAGGGATTTCTGATGTATTTTATCTGGAATAAAATGTGAAAATATCTTGAGTTTGTATTAACCACAGACTTTATTTCAGGCACTTAACCAAAAGCCCATTCACAAAACACATTGACTTTGGGACAGTGGAACCAGAAGTGCAAAAATGATAACTGATCTTTGGGTTTTAGGACTTTTTTTTTTTTTTTAGGTTTAGAACGCTCAAACAAACACAGCAATTTACTGATAGCGCCAGTGTTGATTTTTTTTTGGGGGGGGGGGGGGGGGTTAAATCTGCTTATAGTTGTCTGCATATTAAGGGCCAGATTTACTAAACAGGGCAAATTAGCGCGAGAGCGTAATTCCACAAGAGCACCAATGGGAGTGGAAAGTTCTGCGCGCGATCTACCGATGAACACAGACGCAACCGGATTATTTCCATAATGGCCAACGCAATCCACCAAGAGCAGCGCAAATTAGTGTCTGGTTTAAGACATGCTTTTTTTGGCGGTAAATAATGGAGCAAATACCAGTCAATTGACGAGCCCAAACATTTAAATACTCTCCTTCCATTCATTTTGCGTCTGAAAGGGAAACTCCTATAAACCATATACAATAAGGTCAGCTGCAAAAATAACCCTGTTCACGCCTTTCCAGCGCTAATTTTTCACTGCATGTCTTTAGTAAATCCTGACAGTAGTTTTTTAACACTGCGTTGGCGCAAGCTGTTAGTAAATCTGTCCCTGACTTGGGATGATATTAAAAAAATTAAGGGAAAAAAATATGAACAGCATCACCTTTAAACTCATTGTTTGTTTTAAGACGTCTTTAGACTCTCTGTGTAGCATCTGCTCTGTTTTGAACTAGTCTAGTTGCAGTTAAACAGCAAACCTGATCTCAGATCAGTGTCTATTCACTAGAGATCCAAATAGGAAATACATATAAGTAATGTGTGTTACTCAATTTCATAAACATACCTTTTATTTCTTTAATAATCCCCCAGTTTCACAGACAAGGCTTAAATCTATTCCCAGACTAAAGTACATGTTTGAGCTGTTAGCTGAAAGCAACTTGCACTAACATATCTTAAAATATGTCAGTGCCATTGTTTTGTTCAATGTTTTTTTCTAAGGAAAATTAAACAAAAATGTACTTGAATGTCCTAATTGAACTAAGGCTTTAATACTGGCTTAATCTAAGCCCTGTCTGTGAAACTAGGCCAATATGTCTTTGATGTCATTTAAGATTTTGCTTAATATCTATGGCCTTTCTGCATAGAATTTCTGTGCTGATTGGGGGGGAAATTGGTGCAGTTTAGCTGAATGGATTTAAATGTGATAAAATGGGGTTGTGAGTACTATACACTGTATGGCTACCTGAATGCATATTTAACAATAAACAAACACGCAAGGGACAGTGGAAGTGGAGAACATTGCCCTGTGTGGGCCTGGTAATAGACATGAATAATGGCCCTAAGAAAGGAAAAAGTGAAGAAAAGCATTGGGCAATTT
This sequence comes from Rhinogobio ventralis, assembly GCA_039654625.1. Taxonomy (NCBI): domain Eukaryota; kingdom Metazoa; phylum Chordata; class Actinopteri; order Cypriniformes; family Gobionidae; genus Rhinogobio; species Rhinogobio ventralis. The sequence continues at coordinate 23,521,343 of CM077202.1, read as the reverse complement.
TGCTGGCTCTCATTACAGAGAAAACCTAACTAGCATTGATGTTACAATGCAATAATCTAGGGGAAATCTTAATAAACTGCACCGAGGGGAAGGACGGCAACAAATTGACAAAACTATATCCAAAAGTGTTTGTATGTAGGCAGCCTTCTGAGATGAGACTCACAACACGCTTTTTTCCATATTCACTCCAAAACACCTGATCAGAATAGCGATTAAACCTGTGTATTTCTTGACAACTGGCCGTATTAACAGCCCTGCAACATTAAACTAATCATTTGTCTTAGTACTTTGTGTGAGGGATAGTATTTGGGCTTGTAATGGAGCAAATCTTTGGTGCTAATTAATATTGATCGGGACGCGTGAGAGCGGAGCACACAAACCCTTTCATTGATCTCACGCTAAGAGTTCTTTTCCATGCTATCATATTTACACTTAGAATTTTTATTTAAAGCATTTGAGTGCTTTTGAGTAGAATGCTTATTGGTGCGCTTCTCTAACTTTGATTCTCTATATGTCTCTCTCTCTCTCTCGCTGAATACGGGTGATAGTACGGTAAAGTTGGGGAGTGAATCGATGGTGCTTGATTCGCTGTGCTGGTGAGGTCTGTGTACTAGGATGAAGCTTTTGCTCTTGATCAATCTCTGACCGTATAATGATTTAAACTGAGCTGTCTGTCTGCATTTAATTGAACTCACAATCAATTTCCGGCACTGCCCAGAGGATGAGCGCAATCTCTCTGCCTAATGTTAACTGCCGTCACACCCCACACCTGCATTCCACAGCATTCAACAATTATTTGTTCTTAAAGGGATAGTTCACCCAAAAACGAAAATTGCATAATCATTTACTCAGGTCGGCATGAAATCAAAATTCACAAAATCTAATTTCTAAATGCATGTGATATATCTAACTGTGAGCAATTTATCCATGCATATGTTTCTTTTCTTTTCTTTTTTTTTACCTTGTAATATTTAATCAAAATATCATAACTGGACCTTCCCGTGAAAACAACAGACTTCTCTCTGGCGATGTATACCAGACCTCTTAAATCATTTAGTCCACTTAAACCCGGTTCCTGCAAGCTTCCTGAGAGCAATATCTCAAAATCCAATCAACAATTGATGCATAGAACCAAGTCTCCGCCTAGCATTAGTTACACTTGGATGTACGTCACAATACAGAAGAAAAGATCCGTCACTAGTAAATGCGTCTTTAGTTTGTTCTAAACTTGTATAACTTTGAACAACTGTGAAACAAAGAACATATTGTGAAAAAAGTTTTTTTCTCCACAGTAAAAGTCAGTGGGGATCAGTGTTGTTATGGACCACACTTACTTTCATTTTGTGGATTAAACAGTTGAGACATTCTTTTAATCATTTGAAAAAAGAAATTCTTTCAGGTTTGGAACGACATGAGGATGAGATTTTTGGGTGAATGACCACTTTAAAAAATGTTTGTGTATATATATTTGCTGTGATTCTCTATAGGAACACACACACACACAATCTAACTCAAGTTACAAATGAATATGATACCAGCACATTTACCCACTCAGACGCTCTTCCCTCCCACTTGTATTGTGTTGCACACACACATACACATAAGCAGGATCCGAGCTTTCATCTTGCCCCTGGGCATATGGCTTTTCGGAGGGGCTGTCAGCACCAGTTTACCGTGATCAGCTACATCAAACTCATCAGATCTGTCTGCGCATGCTGCCGGGCTTTGAGCTCAGCAGAACCAGCCCAAAGAACAGAGCACCACCATAAATAACGGTATCCTTAGAGAGTTATGCAACACAGGGCAAATTAGATCCTGAGGTGACGAATTTCTGATGGAGAATAATGTACGCTCTCTGGTGTTTGCTTTCTAACTGATTTGTTTTGAAACAGCAGATGAAACGGCTGGTAAACTGAAGTTCACACTGAGGTGAACCTCAACAGACACTTTAGTTCTTTTACACCAGGGCCGTAACCACCATATATAGGGGGACAAGTCCCCCCCCCAATAATTGGAAATGGCCAAATTGTCCCCCCCCAATATTTGATATTTCTTAATGCTGCTCTCCATTACGCACCACTTTGTTTGTTGTTAAGATGCTAATAGCACTCATCAATGTCAAAATGATGGCCAGTCAGATCAAAGAAGCCGGGGCTTAATGTTCACTGAAGATGAGTGTGAATTCCAACGTGATGCTTTTAGTTTTTACAGTGAAAGAGTGCGTGCGTGGTAAGATATAGGTAGCTAAATATTTAACATTTGACAACTGTTTTATGATGGATATGTTTCACAACCCACAGTAACATACAGTGATGCAAACTACTTTTTTATGTAATTTTGCTATTTTGAATTGAAAATATGCAAACATTTAACTGATGTCATTCATAACTGTGATGAGACAATAATTTTTTTCTTTACATTTTTGACATATTAGACATACTATCAAAAGTGAATGTGTGAAAATTTAAATAAAATATTATTTGCAAAGAGTTTAAATGGATTACTTCACAACTATAATTAGTTCTAGATCTTCGTTTACCCTTCTTATTTCTTCTTTATTCACTTAAATCCATTTTAAACTTTTAAATAGCATATGCCAATTCTTTAAATAAAAAACAGAGAACTTTGGTTCCCCCAGTGTTCAAGACATGGTTACGGATTGCCTGATACACAAACAGAAGTGCTAATAAACAACATCTTACTACTGTTTCATTACTGTTGACGTGCTGAGCAACCATTTTGGATTCTGAAGTCTGGGTTGTTGCGGTTTCTCAGAGTTTCCGTGTCGGAACTCCGACTTGAGAGTGCATTCCAACTGGGAACTCGGAATTTCCAACTTCCAAGTACAGATGGAATGCACCAGTAGTATAAGTTTTTTAGTGTTCTTGTGCTGCTACAGGGAATGATAGAATATTTAGTTTTGTCACACAAGCCTGGCTGTCACCTCTTAAATGATAGCACTGAGCAGCATTTTCTTCCAAACTTTATCACTATTATGAACAATATCAATGAGCTTTCCACCATAATTCTTTAATTAACATGCCCCCAAACTTGGAAAGTCAAGGCTTGAAGAAAATCCACAGCTTCTTATTGGTAATTATGACATTGTGGTGTCATTTATGAGCGTTTATCTCATAAATACACCATTATTCTGATATAACCCAAAGGCAGCATTAGTGCATCATCATATGCTGAAATTGCTTGGATGGGAAGTGTGCTTCCATGTTTTTTTCAAACTAACACACTCTATGGCATATTGGTTTACTATACATACACAAAACGGTGCACAATCTCATCAGCAAATGACATACAGTACATACTTTTAGTGAATAAAAGAATGCAAATTGGAATGCAACCAATATTTCTTTTTCCCTAAGGACAAATACAAGGACCAAGCATACATGCACACACATCTCTCTGTTCCATCATCTGGTACAGGTGCATATTGTTATGGCCTACAGGGAGAGCTGTGTGGTTTTTAATAATCTAAATCCTCCTCAGGTGTTTCATTTCAAAACTTTTGTTTGCATAATTATCTTATGTTGCATAACCCTCATCTGATTTCACAGAGACATCTGTCATCGTTTCACATTGCCTTAGCAGTGGAAGCTTGATTATTAATGTTTGCAATCCCTGTGATCAGTCCAGGCTCAGCTTTTTCACTCTTGATTCAAAGCGCCATGCTTTTGTTTGCAATGACTGTTCTTGTATTCTTCTGTTGACCATTGTCACTATCTTTTGTTTTTGTTTTTTCCCTCCTCATCCCTCTTTCTTTTTGCATGTCCCTTGCACTGCCTGTGTTTGTTGTCGGCGAATGAAGAACTGGAATCATCGAGCTGTCACTCAAGTAGGCCTTTCATCTCAAAACTCAGCATTTGAATGATATGCTGTGCCTCAGGGCATCAATCAGACATTGATGTAAACCAAAACAGTATTAGATGTGACCCTATTATTATGATTTCATGTTGCTAATCAAATCAGTCAAGAGAATCTTATTTTTCAGATTAATTTTTGTCATTAAATATTTGTTTGGTGTGTATTGTCTGTGTGCATGTGTCAGTGTTTGATATGTTGATTGGTATGTAAGGGTGTTTGAAGGAGTAATTCACCCAGAAATAAAAATACTGATATTATTTATTGTTCAAAGCATATTTTCACTGCCTTTTTTCACACAATACATTATAGCTCCAAAAAGCCAAAAAAAAAGCACTATAAAAGTAGTCCATGCTTCTTGTGCACTATATTTCAGGTCATCGGAAGTCATACAAAAATGTGTGCGAAGAACACACCAAATCACTAGTAGTTATTTAAACTGGATCATTGAATGAATGAATCAGTTTGAAAACAGTTTGAGACCCAAATTATCCATTTCACTGAAAGAAATTGCCTCAAAAGAATCATTTATTTACTGATTTGTTTCTGGAGTTCAACTAACTGATTCAGTGATTAGTTTGCAGTGGTTCTCTAGTTAAAGATTAATTGAGGGAAAGATTATCAGTGAATGAGGGTATGTTTACATGACAACAATGTACTAAAAACAGATGACAATGTTGTCAAAATTATCCCCGTTCACACGGATCTGTGAAAATGACTAAAAAGGCTGTATTATGCATGCCAGGCCAGTAGTTGGCGATGTCACTTTGTCAAGAAACACCCCGCAAACACGTAATGCACATGCGGGAAAATGAAATACGCATGCGCATGATGTCACTGTTTTCACAAATGTATGTTTTTGTTGCTTACATGGAGATGGTAAAGGCATCGTTTTCAGAACCTTGCACTTTGAAACCCGTTTTCAAAAGCTTGTGTTTTCAGGCCCCTAAAATGCCCTAAAATAGAATTTAATATTCTGTCTGTAATTAACACTATTACAGCTATTATATGGACAAAAACATTTTTTCTGTACATTTTCTGAGTTTAACATACAGATTCTTGATAAAAAAAAACTTGAGTGTAAGTAAATAATGACAGAATTTTCATTTGTGGGTGTATTATCCCTTTAATAAAGAATTCATGCACACTGACCTGAATTACTAAAGTAGCTATCACAAAGCAGCAGTCCAAATTTTATCCAAAATGTCCTTTTTAATTTTTGAGTACAGCAAACTGGCAAAAAAAAGAAGAAGAAAGTGCCTCATTTCTTTTTTTTAGTGTTTGCTCGAAGAGAACTGGTGAAATATCTAAACAACTAAATCCCTGGATAAAAAGATTTTATGCCTGATCTGAAAGAGTCTTTGATTAAAAAAATCACATGGCTTGAATATTTAAGACAGACATTTTACATATTTAATAGTTGTGGCCATTCCCCCACAGCAAGTCTCTAGTGTTCAGCTATAGTGTGTAATGATGTCCTTGTGTGTATAGTGGTTTGTTTGATTGACGTGCAGCTCTCTCAAGAAAGCAGTTTTATTCATGAACACACATTCATAGTTCACACAGTTAAGGATTATATAATATAAAGGAATAATTCAGCCAAATATTAACTAATAGTGGTTCATTTACTGCTCTGTTCCTCAGAATAATGATTGCAGTAACTCTGGTGACAAGAAATAATAAGAAAAAAAAAATAGGAATAAGAGGGAAACATTTGTTGACAACACAGAAGTAGCCTACACTTTTAGAAAAAACTAGTACACTTTGGTTATTTTTGGATACATTCCAGCGTGTTTGTTCAGATCTGAGGAGCTCTTTGTTCTAGCTGCTCAGGTTCGGTTTCGGCTCTCTGTTGTTGATTTCAGAATGCTGGCTTGGCAGACGCCTGTACATATTTATAAATGCAGAGAATTTGTGCTAAGAGAGACTTTAAAAGCTTTGGCCCACAATGTTTATAATTTGATAGATGGCTGAATGGATGAAAGCACATCAAAACACACTTAAACGATTACACTGTATGTTTAATTTTCTCTATCTCTCTTTCTTTCCCTCAGGGTATCAGTAGTTTGTTTAGTTCGCTGAAGGTGGTTCGGCTGTTGCGTCTGGGCCGGGTGGCTCGTAAACTAGATCACTACATTGAGTATGGAGCTGCTGTTTTGGTTCTGCTGGTTTGCGTGTTTGGATTGGCGGCTCATTGGCTGGCCTGCATCTGGTACAGCATTGGAGACTATGAGGTCATTGACGAGGATCGTAACACAGTGCGTACAGACAGCTGGCTTTATATGCTGGGTGAGACCGTTGGGACACCCTACCGCTTCAACACCAGTGCGGGAAGATGGGAAGGTGGACCCACAAAGGATTCTGTCTACATCACGTCTCTGTACTTCACCATGACCAGCCTGACCAGTATTGGCTTTGGAAACATTGCTCCAACCACAGATGGGGAGAAGATCTTCGCTGTGGCCATGATGATGATTGGATGTGAGTTTAAAAGCTTTATATACTCCCCATAAACACCTGAGTGAAAAATACAGTGCTTGTCATATGTTATGAGAACAAGTAATTGTTGTGCTTGTAAGTATTGTGGATTTAGTTCCACACAATATCATGCTAAAATGTACTTCTAGTTCAACCATCAAGTTCAGGGCTCAGCAATAAGGATGTTATGTCTTACATTTTTTTGATAATTTACATGCATGTTCATGCCTTGCAAATATAAACATTTAGTTGTCAGAGACATTTGGGTGGAAATTCTGCTTGTCAACTTGTCAACTAATGTAGGTAAAATGATCTAACTGGCTAAAATAGATGAGGTTTTGTTAAAATTGTAATAATTACTTACTGGGTAGCATCAGTAAGAATGGGTTGAATATCCATAAACACTTTTCCAGATTTGTTATGTTTTAAACATTAAATTAATTATGTAAATAAATGTAAAAAAAAATATTAAAAAATAAATATAATTAATAAATAACAAATGTAATTGTTATTCACAAAAAAATGGGACAGTAAAAACATTTAAAGGGCCAGCAGAAAAATCCTTACTGTTTATCCCTGATGTTTAACTGTTTAAACTAACAATTATAGTGACACTTTAGGAATATTCAAGACCATTTAGGAATATTCGTCTACCATACACAGAGATCCGTATTTCTTAGGGTGTAACAATATATCGTGTCACAATATATCGCAATAAAAAAATGCAACAATATGTATCGTGGATAGTGACAATCTGCATTGTGTATAGTTCATCCAAAATAAAAATGACTGAGAAAAATTCAAGTTTACAGAGTTTTAGTGTCAGTGCTACATTAAACTACTATATATAATGTTGAATATAATGTATAATAATGCAATGGGGGAATATTTGTGGGTCCTGATAATTCAAACATCTTGCTACCAGTAAAAAGTGGCCTACATTATTTTAAATGTATCTAGTCAGTGACAGAGTGCAAGCATATTCGTCTAAAATAATTCTGTATTTTCAGCTTCAGAATCATGAATATTTTTATTCTGGTGTCACCTTTGTCTTATGCATTAGGTTACCAGCACCAAGCCCAAGCCTATTCATTTCAACCCCCAGTGTAATACCATATTTAGCATTTTAATCAACAGTACATTTTTTGTTAACCTTTTACCATATGTCTTGGAGTATTGCAATAATATTGTATCATGAGTTCAGTATCGTGATATGTATCGAATCGTGACATGAGGGTATCGTTACACCCCTAGTATTTCTTGAAGAGGTACTAGAAAATGTAAAAGTGACTCTTTTTGTGTCACTGTGAAAAGTGTGAAAAAGTGTGTGAAAAGTACATACCAATACGCGTTAGACCTTTCCCTTAGATGTTGGCCCAACAAGCTGGACAAACACTTTTACATTGAACTTTGGGGCTATTTACTATTTCTTTACTGGTTATTGTTTTACTGTTGGGCTGGTTACTGGCGTTGTTGTTTTTGTCATCACTGTTGTGATGTTCAGTGCTCATATTTTTACCAAATGCTGTGTTTGTTGCCACCGTTATTGAACATTATTGAGGTTTATGTCTTAAGTGTTGGTCTGTGTATCTTCTTTTAAAATCCTTAAGCATCGTTTTGTTGCACGATATCCTTTTTTATTGAAAAAAAAAGGCAAGTTACAGTAGCTTTGTAGAACAATATTTTTTTAATATGGTTTTATATTTTAGCTACTGTATGTTATTTTAGCTAGTTACTTGGGTCAAAAATCTTGTTGACATGATATTTTCCAATGTGAACTGATTCGTTTCTGATCACATTACCAATTAAAATCTGTTTTGATTCGTTTGTGACCGTTTCTGCTGACTGAGACAGCTACCTTTCATTTGGTTCTGTTTGCAAACAGTGATTTGTTACAAAGACAGATGAGCGAAATAGACAGATAATGGAGTGTTGAATCTAGAGACGACGCCTGCAGGGTAATCCACGGCGGGGCTCTCTTAGATCATCCTGCCATTGAGCTGTGATTCACCACTCAGTTCCATTATATGTGCTATTAAACATGACCAGCTGCCAGTACGCTGTTATTTATATGGTAAAACTCCCTCAGGAGAGATTATCAGAGTAAACATAAGCTGCTTTCTGAGCAAATAATCAAACAGAACATAACTAGGTTTAGTAACTAAAGAGAAAGAGGTGGGAACTAGAATTTGTTTACAAATTTAAATAGTCAAAAGATATTTAAATCAATATACAAAACATTTTTAAATGTAGGATGAGGCCGTTTTGTTAAGAGTTAATTTTTTTTTTTTTTTTATCTTACTTACTTATTCTACATTGATTTGGATATTTAATTGTCTATGCTCATTTCTCCTTTACATTTAGAATACTTTTGCCATCATCTAATTTTCTCATATAGTTTATCTTTAAAACAATAATAATCTAACAGTTAAATCTTTTGCAAATCAATACAATTAATAAAATTTTTCATAATGTTTTCTTGGTGTTACTGTACCATTTTTCACTACTTTTCATACATTATATATGTTGTGTATGGAAGCTTGTTTCCACCACAGAATAAAAAAAATAAAAAAGGTAATTGCAACTTTTTTTCTCACAACTGCGAGTTTATATCTCACAATTCTGACTTAATAACTTGCAATTCTGAGAAAAAAAGTCTTTTAAAATGCTGTGAAAGCGAAAGCTTCCATAGTTGTGATTCACTTTTAGCATTATTAATTTCAGTTTTTAGTGTTTTATTTTTTTTATTTATTTAGACAAAATAGTATGGAATTTTAATAATTTGTATTGGCCAGGGGCCGTATTCACAAAACATTTTATCTTAGCACTAAATAGCAGTAAAAGTTCTTAGTTAAGAGTTTTCTCTTAAAACCTATTCCCAAAGCTGCTGAGACCAACTTTTACTAAAGAATAGAGAGGTCTTAAAATCCTCATGAAATCAAAATCGATCTTATTTACTTTGTTAGCACACATTACAGGTCTTAGGTTGAACAATTAATCCGTGCAAGTTAATACACAGAAAAAAATTGTTTGCCGTGGTAATCTTTAATCAAAATCTGAAAATTAACTTCCGGTCTGGAATGGCGTTCCCTTTCCGATGACGGCAGTTTGACGGCTTGGGTTTGAATATCCTTAACCACTCCCCTCCACCCGTTAGTCTGCTATGAGCGAGAGATGGAGAGGAGGAGCGCTGAAGTAAAACCCTGCCCTCTATTCAATATTCCGTTTCACTTGGAAATGCGTCACAGCACTGAAATAAAATCAGTTGAAACTTCCGGTTCACTGGGACTTTAAGCTAAGAGTAAGGGCAGGGTTTACCTCGTTGCTATGGATGATGTCATCACGCTTCCTAACTATGACCACAGTGATTGGCTGATAGGGGAGGGGTCTCTGTCAATTATTTAATCATAGAAATGTTGTAGAATGAGGTATCACGTTACCATATTCAAATAAAGGTTTTAAAATAAGAATGTTGCCATATTCAAATGAAGTTTTTAAAATAATTGTTTTGCCAAAGATTTTACAAAGTAGGCTAAGTGTCACTAATTAAACAAGTGTATGTTCAGCTAATTGTCAGCCTCTTACATGTCTTCATCTCGAGAGATTGCAGAATTCAAGCGACATATGATGTTTTATAAATAAAGTTCGGGAGGAGCACTATCCAGTCAGCTCGAGTATATACAGTATACACAGCCGACTCACCTAGTTACCTCGACAGCTTTCTGCATCCCTCCGCCACCCCGACTCCTCACTCTCAGCCCAGCCGGAGATTCGGGGGAGAACTCTGGGTTTGGGCTAAATTCTGAGCTCGGAGCCCTCAATCCCCTCGGACAGCACGTCAAATAGGCCTGATTTTACTCTTTTACTCTATCCAATCATTTGTAAGTGTGAACTCGTGAAACTACTGCCACAGGTAATCAGACATTTTTTTTTTTTATTATTTATTTATTTACTTATGTAATAAATAAATATATATATTTTTTTTATTTGGCATTTTTGCCTTTTTATTATGATAGTGAGTAGACAGGAAGCGAAGTGGAAGAGAGAAAGTGGAGAAAGGTCCGCAACAGCCATTAGGATTGTTTGTGATTTGGTCTTAGTGACTTAGGAGTCCTCTGGACTACTCCTAATGTTTCACAGATTTAGGAGCAAGTTTTAATGCTAAAATGCTTTGTGAAATACTCTTAGAGCAAAAATTTAGGAGTCCTAAAATTAGGACTGACACGCCCATTATTTTTAAGAGTTTCTTCTTAAGATGTTTTGTGAATACGGCCCCTGAATTCTTGTATCAGTGTATCCATAGAACATTAAAAATGTTCTGTTCTGGGAAAATGATTGTAAAATGTTAATGACTTAGTTTGCACTGGACATCTCTGTACAATAATGTGATATGAACCCATATCACATAATTACACATAAAAGAAATAAAAAATGAAACATTACATGTAAATATATGAAGGAATGAAGCTTGCAGGCATTTCTTTTGAGCTGTGAAGTATCAGTTCACGTTGCCTATATGTCATGTTTTATGCTCATTCAACTACAGTTAATGAAAATGTTCAACTGGCATCACATCGCAGTCTGTTCTCATACGCTTCAAGGTAATGTGAACTTGCAGGCTTTTGTTTCACAAGCGCATTTCAGATTTTTGAAACCTGCTGATGTTTCATCATGTTTATAGTGACGGTTTAAATCAGTGCAGTGAGTAAACACTTGATTGGAGCACCGTTTGCATCATTTTCTCAAGGGCTTTATTCCACAGTCTAGAGAAGTTGTAAGAGAAATTAGTCTCTTCTTTTGAAACAAATACAGAAGTGCAGATGCTGATTTCATGGGTTGCTCGGGGAACAGGGCTGGCAGCAGGTGCTGGAATGCCTGTTCTGTTGCCACGGCAACTGCTGGCTTGGGGCACTAGTTTACGACCGATTGAAAATGTAAATCCGACTGAGACAGACTAACAGGTAGAAAGCTTGTTTTCTTCACATATAGCGGTTTGAAGATCGCCTGTGCATGTGCTACACGTGCAGAGCACTTTGAGATGGTGAAAACCATGAAGCAGCTTTTATCTTTCTCCTGCAGGAGTTTTTGTCAGCTAATGACTTCATACATATTAGATATGCGTTCATGAGGCACGCATAGGCAAATTCATCTCAACACTATGAAGTTTTTGTGTTTTGCCGTGATTGATTGATTGCTTAATTTCCTCTCTTTATTTTCATATTAATTTGCGCAAGAGCACCAGGCATTAATGTTCCTCACGTGTTTTTAGAACACGTGCACATTTTGATGTCACAAAAGGGCAAAGGCTTATGAATATTGATTAGGTTATGCACAAATCGTTGAACATGATGTTTTAATGTTTTGATAAATAGTCTGTGATGTACAGTATCAGGTCTTTTTCAGACTGATAATTTCCAAGTCGAGAGTGAAATGTAAATCAAAACATTATGACTAAAAGTCGTAAAAATCTGATAAGCTACAATTTCTCTAGCATATTGAGATCCTACGTTCTCATTGCACAGTGATCTGATGGAGCTATCATTATCGTTGACCAATTCAAGTGCTCAAATTAGATATTTTATTTATACTGATTTATATACCGATAATTTGTGTATCTGATTGGAATCTGATCTAAAATTATTGACAACATGTCCACTTTGGCTACGTTCAGACTGTCAGTCCAAACCCATATCCGATTGAAATACGATCAGATTTAGCGAGTGTGAACGGCAAAAAAAAAATCACATCAAATGCAATTTTTACAAATCCCTTTTGAGGATTTCTGGAAATCTGTTTCAGTCCGACCGCTCCGATTCCGTGTCATGCGCAAGACGCTACGCAACGGTTATACGTCTGTCTAGCATGTGTTTACATAGAAAAACTATGGAAAAGTAACGCATTGGAATGGAAAAACGTGTTCTGTGTAAACGGCCCCTAATAAACCAGCGTCCAGCAAATACTGACACAGCTGTTTTTCATGAAACTTTGTAAATACAATTGAAATGAAATTAAAATCTAATTTAGTTGATACAGACAGCCTCAAAAAAAACTAGTCAAATCCAGTGACTAGTTGTTGTCTGATGTGGGCCATCTGATGCAGATCCAGTCCGTGCTGCTGAATCATGAAGACTGCAGACGTGACAGAATGATGGAAGTTACAATTTACCACTAAATGTAGCAGCAATATATTTCATTTACACAAAGTACTGTAGCTGTATTGTCATGAATTTGACAATTAATGCTTTTATTTTAAATTTTGATGATGCTATTTTGAGAATGGTGCAGCTTGTGTGTCATCACAGGTAGATGAAACAATTTGTGGTGCTATGCTTTAAGGAATGAAAATGATATCCTGAAATGAAATGTCACTTTCAAAAAATACAAGTAAAATTAAAACCAAAAAAATGTAATCTAAAACAAAATGAAAAAAAAACAAAAAACATTCAAACTTCAGCCAGAAGAGTGACTTTGAGAGTTATGGGCTGATAAAATTGGCCAGAATATTTGATGGCCCTGATCCTCTGACAGCATCAGCGTGAACAGAACGTGTCAGCCAGAAATGAGAACCTGAACGGCTTATCTGTTCTTTATTGCCTAAGTGAATGTGAGCCTGTTTTCCAGTAGATTTGGTGCTTAATCAATTTAACTTGGCCAAATTCCCCGGCATCCTAACCTTTCAGCTGACATTGATACGGATTTACAGTGTTTGCAAACGTGAAACGGAAAGAGCTCTTGCTCACCCTGCCGTCACATGTCCCTTTGTAGGCAATGATCCAAGTTCAATTGGAAGCAGAGATTTCAAGATATTAAATATTCTGTCACATGTTCCTGTAATGGAGTTACAGCCACAGGGAACCTTTTGACGTTTCATCTGATCACTTTCTTTCCCTTTCTTTCTTTCTTTCTTTCTTTCTGTCTGTCTGTTACCACTTGCTCATTTGCAGACATAGTCAAAGAAAAAACACAACAGATAAAGACGACACATATAAGGGCTCTAATGAGCTTTAAACTAAGCTTTACCTGGGTAATGGATGCGGTGGTAGAATGTTACGACTAGATGCTTAGCAACCGACAACCAACAGAGTGCCTCATATTCACGTGCTTTGGAGAGTCACAGAAACACTGCACGTTGTAGAAACAGTAGTTTCAGCATTTGAGGGGAAAATGTCAAATAGTGACTGAAAACTCGAGAATTGGAGACCTTTATAGTCAGAAAAGCCATTCACAGTACAGTCTGCAATATATAATATGAAGATGCTAGAGCCCTTATGTAAACATATCACGTTCTGTGTTCGTCCAATCAGTGACACTGCACCGCAAATATGCAAATAAGGGTTTACGAATGTACAGTATGAAATGGTGTCATGACAAATCGGGTCCACCCTCGAAATCAGGTCTCTATCAACTATCAATGAATGATTATATTAAGCACATAAAAACTATATTAATTTAAAATATGTATATATATATATATATATATATATATATATATATATATATATATATATATATATATATATATATATATATATTATAGGATTAATTGTTAACCCCGGATAAATTATAAGCAATGTGAAACATGAAGCAAGATAACCCAGGCTTCCGTTTAACTGGGAGTTTACAATGACCCAGGATTAACTATTTCAAGTGTGAAAAGCCCTATAGAACCCCAATAATGTTATATAGAGATATATAAAGGTTATTAGGAACACCATACTAATACTGTGTTTGGACCCCCTTTCGCCTTCAGAACTGCCTTAATTCTACGTGGCATTGATTCAACAAGGTGCTGAAAGCATTCTTTAGAAATGTTGGCCCATATTGATAGGATAGCATCTTGCAGTTGATGGAGATTTGTGGGATGCACATCCAGGGCACGAAGCTCCCGTTCCACCACATCCCAAAGATGCTCTATTGGGTTGAGATCTGGTGACTGTGGGGGCCATTTTAGTACAGTGAACTCATTGTCATGTTCAAGAAACCAATTTGAAATGATTCTAACTTTGTGACATGGTGCATTATCCTGCTGGAAGTAGCCATCAGAGAATGGGTACATAGTGGTCATAAAGGGATGGACATGGTCAGAAACAATGCTCAGGTAGGCCGTGGCATTTAAACGATTCCCAATTGGCACTAAGGGGCCTAAAGTGTGCCAAGAAAACATCCCCCACACCATTACACCACCACCACCAGCCTGCACAGTGGTAACAAGGCATGATGGATCCATGTTCTCATTCTGTTTACGCCAAATTCTGACTCTACCATCTGAATGTCTCAACAGAAATCGAGGCTCATCAGACCAGGCAACATTTTTCCAGTCTTCAACTGTCCAATTTTGGTGAGCTTGTGCAAATTGTAGGCTCTTTTTCCTATTTGTAGTGGAGATGAGTGGTACCCGGTGGGGTCTTCTGCTGTTGTAGCCCATCCGCCTCAAGGTTGTGCGTGTTGTGGCTTCACAAATGCTTTGCTGCATACCTCGGTTGTAACGAGTGGTTATTTCAGTCAAAGTTGCTCTTCTATCAGCTTGAATCAGTCGGCCCATTCTCCTCTGACCTCTAGCATCAACAAGGCATTTTCGCCCACAGGACTGCCACATACTGGATGTTTTTCCCTTTTCACACCATTCTTTGTAAACTCTAGAAATGGTTGTGCGTGAAAATCCTAGTAACCGAGCAGATTGTGAAATACTCAGACCGGCCCGTCTGGCACCAACAACCATGCCACGCTCAAAATTGCTTAAATCACCTTTCTTTCCCATTCTGACATTCAGTTTGGAGTTCAGGAGATTGTCTTGACCAGGACCACACCCCTAAATGCATTGAAGCAACTGCCATGTGATTGGTTGATTAGATAATTGCATTAATGAGAAATTGAACAGGTGTTCCTAATAATCCTTTAGGTGAGTGTATATACATACACATACACCAGTTGAGCACAAAAAACAATCCATTAAAGACACAGGGCTGTGGCTGTTATTAATGAGTGCAGTACCTAATGAGAATAATTGGTGCTTCTGAACAAACAGATTAAATGATGCTATCAGTCATGGCAGGGATGCATTAGTTATAGCTGATTAGAAGACAAGAGAGATCTGAAATTCTAGGGGTCAGTATTAGGGCTGAATTGTTGGGTTTCATTTGTGAGATGATTTCTATTGAATTAGTGATGAATAGATAAATATGTTTGAATCATTAAGGAATAGATTAATTAAAGCTGAATTTTAGAGATTTAATACACACAGATCAGGCATAACATTATGACAGGTGAAGTAAATACCACTGATTATCTCTTCATCACGGCACCTGTTAGTGGGCGGGATATATTAGGCAGCAAGTGAACATTTTGTCCTCAAAGTTGATGTGTTAGAAGCAGGGAAAATGGGCAAGCGTAAGGATTTGAGCGAGTTTGACAAGGGCCAAATTGTGATGGCTAGACGACTGGGTCACAGCATCTCCAAAACTGCAGCTCTTGTGGGGTGTTCCCGATCTGCAGTGGTCAGTATCTATCAAAAGTGGTCCAAGGAAAGAACAGTGGTGAACCGGCGACAGGGTCATGGGCGGCCAAGGCTCACTGATGCACGTGGGGAGCGAAGGCTGATCAAACAGATGAGCTACTGTTGCTCAAATTGCTCAATGCTGGTTCTAGAAAGATGTCAGAATACACAGTGCATCGCAGTTTGTTGCGTATGGAGCTGCATAGCCGCAGACCAGTCAGGGCGCCCATGCTGACCCCTGTCCACCTCCGAAAGCGCCAACAGTGAGCACGTGAACATCAGAACTGGACCACGGAGCAATGGAAGAAGGTGGCCTGGTCTGATGAATCACATTTTCTTTTACATCACGTGGATGGCAAAATGCTTTTGACAGCATTTAATTTTCTACAGAACCAAAACCTAAAACTTCAACTTATCCAAAGCTTTAACACTACTCTATTGCTGCAATTCAAGCACTGGTGTTTTATTCAGAAATTGCACCTCTAGATCATACATTTTACAGTTTGATATCATTTACTTGAATATAAATTATATTGTTGGTTACTGTCAGTATTAAGTATTCACTATTTGATTTAATTTGAAACAAGGCTATACTGCATATTGTGTAGTCAAAGCAAATGGGTGATAAAGAGAAAGAGAGGGGGAGAGATGGAGGGAAGAGCCCAAGTACAATTAATCACCTGCTCTAATCAAATTACACTAACACAGGCTTATCTCCTCCACCCCATGTTTTTCTTTGCTCTACCACTACCCCTTTCACTCTCCATCTCTGGCAGCGGCCCAGCTCAAGCAGATGGCGAAATGTTTCGTCTTTTACCGAAACAGTGTTATGAATGTCATGTCAAGACAATTGCTGCAGCACTTTTCTAATGAACAGAGGAGTTGTAAAAACATCAGAGCTGCAAAACTGTGTGAACAATATACGTTTCTGCTAATGACTCCCACTTTACAGTACGGTCTCAGGACAGTCCCCCTGGGGTTTAGTGCTGATTTTTGCTCTTCTTCTAATGACTTCAACTTGCACTTGTGTGCTTGCATGTTTTAAACAGAGAACACAGAAAGTCCATGAGCACAAACAGATTGTTTGATGAATTTAAGACTCCTTTATGAAGGCAAGGAAGATTAATGTGGTTCTGTGCCATTGTTTCCACTCTAAATCACATGCTCTTTATGCCGTTTCCTGGTTTGAGTTGTTGTGTACTTCACAAGGAACAGTATAACCCGAATGTGACTATTTTTAGAAAAGATGTTAAATTCATGAAACCTCAGCTTTAGCTGTGCTAAGGGGAACAGAAAATGAGAGTGTGAAAGAGAGAGGAAACAGAAAGTGGATTGAGGATTGATTTTAATGTGTCAGTCATATAGTTTTAAGAGCCGTATACATGACACCGTGGAAAACTTTTTATGCTTTTTTGGGTGTTCATTTACACGACAATGGCTTTTTGGCTGAAAATGCAAGCTTTTGAAATCGGGTTTTAAAGCGCAAGTTTTTAAAAATGATAGCATTATTGTCTCCACGTAAACAACAAAAACACGAATTTGTGGAAATGGTCGGTGATGTCATGCGCATGCGTGTTACGTGTTCAGTCTATAGGTGTGGAGTGTTTCTTTACAAAGTGACATCGCCACCTACTGGCCTAGCATGAATAATACAGCGTTTTTAATTGTTCACGCAGATCTGTGTTAACGGGGATTATATTGACAACGTTGTCGTCTGTACGTGAAAAAAGCCAAGGAAAAACGTTTCCGTTTTAAGTACATCGTTGTTATGTAAACCTACCTTTAGTGACCAATTTAGTGACCAGTAACCTATTCTAGTGGTTCCTAACCCTGGTCCTAGAGTAACTACCCTCAACTATTTTACATGTCTCCCTAATCAAACACACCTGATTCAACTCATCAGCTCATTAGAAGAGGCTTCAAGACCTGGGGTGTTTCTCAGTACCAAGTATGCAAAGTTTGGACTTACGTTCTTGGTAGTTCGGACTTGCCAAGTTCGACTCAGGAGAACGAACTCCCGAGGATGGGAGGATGCAGCGGCGAACAGCGTTCTTGATAGCATCACTCAGCTTGCTCTGGCTACTCCAGTTATATTGTAGCCTATATTTTAGGCAACAATAAAACTAAATGTGTTATAAAACATAAAACACCCCTCCTCTTTTTGTTTTCATTTAAAAAATCTTAAACATATTAATAGCCACACAAATGTGGTTCAGGCAACGCGTAGGCCTACATTGATTATCTTCACAGCATGTAGGCTATATTTATAACAAAACTAAATATAAAACACAACCCTGCCTCTTTTCGTTTACATTTTAAAAAATATTAAACATTAATATGTGGTTCAGGCAATATGTGCATATGTACTTTAATTATCTTCACTGTAATAAAATCAAATATGACATAAACACAACCCTGTCTCTTTTTGTTAAATGTAGTTTTAATGATCAATAATAGCCATTATAAAAGTATAAAAGTAAAAGATATAAGAAGCTATACAATAAGAAATAAAGCAAATAATTCAGTCAAACTTACAAAGTCAGCGCTCTAGTAGTCTACGTTAAAGTTAAATAGCCTAAATATATAAAGTTATGAAACTTCACTTTGCCCTCAGCCAAAACGATTAGCCAGGGAACAAATTATAGATTCATGAGACCAAAGATCACCCGTTAGATCTACACAAGACGAATTATATATCATGTTTAACCACTACAGAGACATCAGAGCCAGCGGCAAACATCAGAAGGACTAGCCGTGGAAAGGCTGCTCCGCCGGGGTTAATGAGCGCTGAGCACCCGGTGATCACCTGGATCTCACAACTCCCAAAACGTCAGATCAGATTTTCAAATAGGCGCTAGCTATCTTTATAAATAAAACACAGATTTGAACCTTAAACAACTACATTCTCGCCTGAAAAACTTTTAAAACAACATTTTGACACAATAATAGTAGTATTTTTAAAATACGTGGGTTTCTCATTCGCTATTGACGCTTGCTGGTTGGTGTGAGATGCACACTGCATATTACACTGCAGTGACCACACTGCATATCTGTACATCACCGATTTCACACACATACACATACAAGACTTGTACACTCTAATAATAATGGCTGGGGTCCCAAAAAACCACAGCTGGGTAGTTGACAAGTAACTTTTTTTCAACATCAACATCTGCAATAGTTTAGTAGTGTGCTGTGCACAAACTTTAAATGACAGTATTATAAATGACTATTTAAAGTCACAGTGTTTAAAATGGCTGTTTTTGTTATAAATTAATTATCTGTGCACATTTTTTTTATTAATGTGCCCTCAAAATATTTAATCTAAATAACTTCCCCTCCCTTGTGCTACAAAATCTCTTCATTGATGACGTTTATCGGTGCAAGGACGGGACAACCTGTCACTCACATGAGATCACAGGTACAGCAATCAACAATGATCCAATCAATTCCCAATGGACAAAATCCCGCATTATGGGATACCTGACTGTCTCAAGTCCGCACAAGTCACCTCTCGATGCATCCTAGATAAAAGGGGCGGAGCAAAAACACATCCGGGGATTTGAACTGTACCTGGTTAGATGTAAACTTTGAATTGAAACAGTACTTGGAACAATGACTGATGACGCTTCACAAGTCCACAAGAACACAATTACAGACAAGAACGCATATTGAGAAACGGCCCTGAAATGGTTGTGTCAGGTTAGAGAGACATCCAAAATGTGTACTGTTGCGGGGACTCCAGGACCAAGGTTGGGAACCAGTGACCTATTCAATCATATTTTGATCTGTCATAGTGAAAGATGACGGAAAATGTCTACTTTTAAGAGTAATGTTGAAAAGTGACTGTCATGAGAGCTGCACAAGATAATAGACAGTACATTATTTTCTGCTCTGAAAACCTCAACATTCAGGGACATTTCACCCAAAAATTATGTTATCATTTATTCACCCCTCATGTCGTTCCAAACTAGTAGAACACAAAAGGTTAATTTGTGAAAAATATCTTGGACATTCTTTTTTTTTTTAAACAATGGATGTGAATAAAGGGCTGTCAAGCTTTAATATGACAATGCAACTTAATAAAAGAACTCCACATTACTTGTGTGTGATATTAAGTCTTTGTTTGATGAAATGACCCAATTTAAATGAATTGTTCACTAAAAATTCACTGCAGATCTTATTTCCATAATGATGAGAGTTTATTACAGAAGTAGCCATGCTTTTGATTTGTGGCAATTTTTTCCAATTAATTTCAAAAACAGGTTTGAATGATTCAGACGTTCATGAATTGGACTGAACTGGTCCCAGTGATTGGGAAATGTCTATCTATTAAAGCTTTGTGTATGTGAATATAAAATTGAATAAATAAATTATATATCAACTTCAGAACAATTTAAACGCGTGATATGAAATATAACCATGTGTTTAGATCAGATCATTCAGTCAAGAGCTGCCTAAACAATCCATGCAATCTCAAAGAACAAAACACTTAAAAAATACTAACACTTTCTCTATCACACAATTAAAGAGCGTACATCAGCCATGTTAATGTAAAAGGAGGGTGTGTAATGAGCTGCCTGGCTCACTTATTTGTTCATTTGTTAATCTCCACAATGAAAAAACGTGAGTGTGTGCGTGTGTGATTTGATAGGACAGTTCATGTTGAACCGTGAAAGCAGTTAAAGTTGAACTTTGAGATTGCAGGGTGAACAAACGGCCACCCTGTGACCTCACACATTGATACATCTGGACGTGTCTGTGTCCTATGTGTCGTGTCAGACCATCTAGTGTGTGTGTCTGTGTGTGTGCTTATGTTTTCAGTAGGAAAGTCGCTGTCAGCTCCGTTCCACGTTCTCGTCACCTTGGAGCCAAATCTGTCCCCAGATCAGCAAAGACTGTCACACTGCATATCTGTACATCACCGATTTCACACACATACACATACAAGACTCGTACACTCTAATAATAATGGCTGGGGTCCCAGAAAACCGCAGCTGGGTAGTGGACAAGTACTTAAAAGCCTTGAACTATTTTTCAACATCAACATCTGCAATAGTTTAGAAGTGTGCACAAACTTTAAATGACAATATTATAAATTACTATTTAAAGTCACAGTGTTTAAAATGGCTGTTTTTGTTAAAAATGAATTATCTGTGCACATTTTTTTTTTATTAATGTGCCCTCGAAATATTTAATCTAAATAACTTCCCCTCCCTTGTGCTACAAAATCTCTTCACTGATGACGTTTATCGGTGCAATGACGGGACCTGTCACTCACATGAGATCACAGGTACAGCAATCAACAATGATCCAATCAATTCCCAATGGACAAAATCCCGCCCCACATTGTTTCTTGTTCGAGAAGCTATTTTACTCATATATACATCACAATAGGGAAAAAAAGACTTTATCACAATTTCCATTTCATGCCGACTTTAAAGAGATACATTTTAATTCAAGAAAGTTCACCCCCAGCAATTTAAATTTTTTATCATAATTTATCCTCATGTCATTTAAAACCTGAATGCTGTTATTTTTTTCTGTGGAACACAAAAGGAGTATTTTGATGAATCCTCACAAATATCTTTTTGTTACATAGTGACCATCTGTCAAAAAACAACAACAACAAAAACACAATACTGTATATGTGGATCATTGAGTCAGTGAGCTGAACCCAAGAACCGGATTGGTTCAATATGTGAATGAATAGTTCTTTTGAGCCAGTTCATTCATTCATGCGTCAGACTGATCCGGCTCTTGAGCTAATAGCTCACTGGAGGGGAAGATTATCAGACTAAAAATAATTGATTACAATTTCTTCCCGTTTCTCACACACTTTAAGAAGTTACTTCAAAAGATTTGGAATTGCATGAATCACTACAAATGGTCTCTACAAACTGTTATTGTGCAGAAAGAACTGCGCAAATATTCTCTCTGTTCCAATGAAAAAATAACAGCATACAGGTGTAGAATGACATGAGGGTGAGTAAATGATGACAGAACATGAGATAGACATGAGTGTAGAGTAATGGCAGCTCATAATTCTCATCTGAAGGTATTTAGGAGGGGATTCACACTCACACACACACATACACCTAGAGTCCCTACATGCGTAATTAGATTTCCTTCTGTGTGCAGGGCCATTACAGGCCGACTAAATCAGTTTAAAAGAGACAATCACTCGCCTTTATTGAATTTTCTTCTTTCTGTCCTGAGCTTTCTCTCATTTACAGTTCACTCTGTCACTAATCATCATCATCTCTGTCTCTCTCTCTTCTGAAGCTGGTAACTTCTGAAATATTTCTTTCCATTTAGCTTATGTAACTGCTAATATCACAACGTGTGTCAGATGACACACACACACAATCTTTGAAAAGTTTGGGGTCATTAAGATTTTTTAATGCTTGACAGAAGTCTCCTACGCTCACTAAGACTGCATTTATTTGATCAAAAATACAGTAAAAACAGAAATATTGTGAAATATAATTGCAATTTATAATAACTTTAACTAATATATTTTAAAGCTGTATTTTCAGCAGCCATTACTCCAGTCTCCAGTGTCACATGATCCTTCAGAAATCATTCTGATATGCTGATTTGGTGTTTCCAAAACATTTTAAATGTAAATGTATTATTTTAAATGGTGAAAACAGTTGTATTTTAAAGATTCTTTAATAAACAGAAAGTGGAAATGAACAGCATTTATTTGAAACACAAATCTTATGTAACTCACTTTTGATCAATTTGATGAGTCCTTGCTGAATAAAAATATTAACTTCATAAAAAATGTTTTTACAAACCCAAACGTTTGAATGGTAGTGTATCTATATCCATCTAAATAAATAAAAAAAGTTATTTGGGGCTTCTTTTGATTTTCTTTCTTGCAATAATTGTTTTATTTGCATGAATACATCATTATAAATTATTTAAAAAAATACTTTAAATATTTAATGTAGTCTTTGACTTTTGAAGACCACTGTATGTATATAACTGACATTTTATTTCTTATTTTAATTATTCTGTGCCTCCTCTGTGTTGT
The DNA here is from genome assembly GCA_039654625.1 of Rhinogobio ventralis. Lineage (NCBI taxonomy): Eukaryota > Metazoa > Chordata > Actinopteri > Cypriniformes > Gobionidae > Rhinogobio > Rhinogobio ventralis. The sequence continues at coordinate 23,498,457 of CM077202.1, read as the reverse complement.
CACTTAATCCAAAAAGTTTATTTCTCCCTTTACCTTTAGCTCTCCTCTACGCCACCATCTTCGGTAATGTGACGACTATCTTCCAGCAGATGTATGCCAACACTAACCGCTATCATGAGATGCTTAACAGCGTGCGGGACTTCCTCAAACTGTACCAGGTGCCCAAAGGCCTGAGCGAGAGGGTTATGGATTATATCGCCTCCACCTGGTCCATGTCCCACGGTATTGACACTGAAAAGGTGAACACCCTGTACAACTTCAATTGGCCAGCATGCAACTCGGGACACCTCGCAGCAGCCACCCTTCTGTCTATCATGTGTGTGTGTGTGTGTGTTATTCAATTCTGCTCTGTCTCGTGTAAGTGTGTCTGGCTAAGTATTTTTAAACATTAGTGTGATTCTTTAGCAAGATGCTTTCTCACACTGTGTGTTTAGACTCGTCCTGTCGTTTATACTCAAACCACAGGAGGGGAACAGCATGACTCTGTGGATATGAAGTCCCCGTTGGGCGGACATTGTTAGAATGCTCCAGCTGTCTCCTTCTCTCTCTCTCTCGCTCTCGTGATTTAGCCATCTCATCACACATAGACTCGCACTGTCCTCCCCAGAGCCAGCCTCCATGTCTCCGTGACAACCACATGCAGGAAGGGAGATGCTCTGGAAAAATGAGGGGCTGTTGGGAATGACAGCTTAGGGACATATCACATGCTAATGCGCTCAGATGCACACATACAGACTGGCACACATGTCCTGTACCTCTATGTCAGCCACTCAGTATGCTTCATTGGCATGGCAGTCAACATAAATTTGGTTGGCCATGAGACAGTAGTTATAAAAAAGAAAAACGCTATAATGGAAAACACTAATAATTAGGACTGTTCATTTTACATTTAAGCTACGGTTACTGCTGAGAGCGACTGTTAGATGAATATGTAAATATGTGCTACTCGCTTTCCTCTCAATAACAAAATAAACACAACAAAATTGAGAAAAACGTTTTTTTTTTAAATTAAATAAAGCATATGAAAAGCATCTGATCATCATATTCTAACGTAGATATGTTTGCACGAGCTCTGCAATTCGGCACTCTAGTAAAGTCCCGTTACGTATATAGCACTTTATACAATAGATTGTTTAAAATCAAGCAGCTTTACTATATTTAACATGAAAAACAGTACCAGTGTCTCATTTCATCAGAGGTACAACATTTTCTACTATAAAGCAACTCTCCAATGTGTTCATGTTTTCACTAGCGGACGCCTGACCTCGACAGACTGAACGAGAAATTAAACGGAAAAGATTTGCATGTGAAAGAAGGCGGAGCCTCCGCGCACACCCACCTATTACGTAATCGCCACAGACCAATGGTAGTACTAAGGTGTTTGTACTAAGGTGCAGCCGGAAAGTGTCACTTTTCCGGAAAGTGTTCGCTTTGGCCTTTGGCCTGATTTTGTTCTAAATGACGTCACATCAATTCAGAAAAAAGGGATTTTCCTGCCATCAGATCAATGCATTCAAAAACAGCTGGAAGTTAAACTACTTTTTACTTGACAAAAATGATAACAATAACTGTAAAAATATTTGAAAAACTAAAGAAAAAAGGTAAATATATAGCTATCCCTCTTTAGTTTTTTGGCCTTTTTGCATGTTATCAGATTTGCCATATATCCATTTCAATCAACAACTCTCAATAGATTTAGCATGTACGTAAATGGATATGACAATGTTAATGTACTTGGTATTGGCGGACTATATCTGCTACGATTATATTTGCTACCCACTCTGCTGCTGCACAGCAAGTATGGCATTGCTACTGCCAGTAGATACACAAAGACATGCTGCTGTGAGCATGTAACACCGTGTTTACACCGGGCGCAACCACTGTCGCTCGTGTTGCGTTGTTTATGTGACAAAGCGCCCATTGCAAACATTTGTCCTTCATATCAATACGTCATAAATAGAATGAGGCATCAGTTTACTGTCGGAGATTCGTCGCGCTGCATCATGTGTAGACAGACTCACTTTTATAATATGTTTTATTGTTTTTGCGTCCGGTGTAGACAAGGTGTAAGATATGCTGCATGAATAGGCAAACATCAGTCTCATAGCAGATTTAAACAGGTGGAGCTGGGGGAGGCAGCTTACAGTGAACACCGAACCAGACTCTTTAATCATTGAGCAAGCAATCTCATTGACTGTAGAATCAACAGAATCAGCTTGTGCCATGTAAATGATGTGATTGCTAGCAGAAGGAAAGGCAAAATACCCACCAGAATGCAGCTTCTAGAGTTTCATGACTGAACTAGATATTTAATTTGGACATTCTAACAGATTTAATTTCATTTGAAGACTTTTGTTGAATTAGATACTGATGATATAAAGAGATGCAAATGTTTAGTTCTGTGTTTATAATCTAGTCTCTTGCTTGCATTTGTATGTACTGTATGAAATCTGATATTTCTCTCTCTTATTACAGGTTTTGCAGATCTGTCCTAAAGACATGCGTGCTGATATATGCGTGCACCTGAACAGGAAGGTTTTTAAGGAACATCCCGCTTTCCGTCTGGCCAGTGACGGCTGTTTGCGGGCCCTGGCCATGGAGTTCCAGACCATCCACTGCGCTCCAGGCGATCTTATCTACCATGCGGGCGAGAGCGTGGACAGCCTATGTTTTGTGGTGTCAGGGTCACTGGAGGTCATCCAAGACGACGAGGTGGTCGCCATTCTGGGTAAGAGAATATTGACTAGGCATGAATATGGATTTGATTCTTTTCTTTAAATATATTTTTAGAAAAGGTGCATTAATTATATTTAGCAGTTTGCACATCATGACATCATCCAATCCCTCTGTCTTAGGTTTAGTTCCCTATGGGAGGATTATTTGCATCCACAGGGCTTCCATGTGATCATATATCTCCTCCACACTGTGCCACCCCTCTCCCTTTTGTTTCTTCCCACATCCTGCACCATCTATCCTCTTTGATCAAGGTGTTCATTTCTTTCTCTGTGTGTGAAACATTCAGGGAACATAATAAAATAAAATGAAGAGGGAAAAAGCTGAAATTGTGAGCATAATGCATGCTAAATAATGCAGAATATGTCCTAATCTGATGATAAAAATTAACAATAAAAAGATATTTGAAAAGTAAGTTCTAAAGTATGTTTTTAAGATCCTCTCTAAGTATCAGTTCATCCTTTTCTGGCAATAATTGAGTTGGAAACGTTCCAGCTTGCTAGCTGTGTAGACTTTTGTCTTCGGTTCAAAAAACATTTTCTCTACCGCACAATGAACTGTGAAGATTTATATCACTATAAACCTTAAACGCCCTGTCTTTTTAAATGATTACTTAGTGAAACAGATAATAATGTCATAATGCTATAAACACTGTAATATTCCCTCACGTTGACTCCATATTGTCTCATTCAGTCAATCAAATGGCGAAAAACAAATAGAAATTTACATATATATATATATATATATATATATATATATATAAATAAATAAATAATAGGCAGCATCAGATAGAGGCCTAATGCATAGATCTGATATTTTCATACAAAATAAAACTTTTTTTAGTCTTGCTGTCCGATATTACAGAAATACTGGTATCATTTCATCATTTTCTTTAGTTTAGCATCGACTCACTATCCTTAAAGAATAAAGAATGCAAACAGTGATCTTAGACATATGACTAATAGATGTATACAGCTCCTGATGTACTGGCTGTCATTTCCAACATGTCTGTGTCACAACACAAAATTAGGCTACTTCACCTCATGAAGCCACAGAGCTGAGCATCTAATGGCCGTATATTTCTCTGTTGACAAACTAACGATGCTTTGCTAAATTTGGCTCTATGTCGCGGCTGTTAAACTGATTTAGGATCAGTCTCAAAGGCCAGAAATGTTCTCTTTTGCTTCTAAAATTTGCACACATATATACATACATTATATATATACACTCACCTAAAGGATTATTAGGAACACCTGTTCAATTTCTCATTAATGCAATTATCTAATCAACCAATCACATGGCAGTTGCTTCAATGCATTTAGGGGTGTGGTCCTGGTCAAGACAATCTCCTGAACTCCAAACTGAATGTCAGAATGGGAAAGAAAGGTGATTTAAGCAATTTTGAGCGTGGCATGGTTGTTGGTGCCAGACGGGCCGGTCTGAGTATTTCACAATCTGCTCAGTTACTGGGATTTTCACGCACAACCATTTCTAGAGTTTACAAAGAATGGTGTGAAAAGGGAAAAACATCCAGTATGCGGCAGTCCTGAAGCAGAAGACCCCACCGGGTACCACTCATCTCCACTACAAATAGGAAAAAGAGGCTACAATTTGCACGAGCTCACCAAAATTGGACAGTTGAAGACTGGAAAAATGTTGCCTGGTCTGATGAGTCTCGATTTCTGTTGAGACATTCAGATGGTAGAGTCAGAATTTGGCGTAAACAGAATGAGAACATGGATCCATCATGCCTTGTTACCACTGTGCAGGCTGGTGGTGGTGGTGTAATGGTGTGGGGGATGTTTTCTTGGCACACTTTAGGCCCCTTAGTGCCAATTGGGCATCGTTTAAATGCCACGGCCTACCTGAGCATTGTTTCTGACCATGTCCATCCCTTTATGACCACCATGTACCCATCCTCTGATGGCTACTTCCAGCAGGATAATGCACCATGTCACAAAGCTCGAATCATTTCAAATTGGTTTCTTGAACATGACAATTAGTTCACTGTACTAAAATGGCCCCCACAGTCACCAGATCTCAACCCAATAGAGCATCTTTGGGATGTGGTGGAACGGGAGCTTCGTGCCCTGGATGTGCATCCCACAAATCTCCATCAACTGCAAGATGCTATCCTATCAATATGGGCCAACATTTCTAAAGAATGCTTTCAGCACCTTGTTGAATCAATGCCACGTAGAATTAAGGCAGTTCTGAAGGCGAAAGGGGGTCAAACACAGTATTAGTATGGTGTTCCTAATAATCCTTTAGGTGAGTGTATATATATATATATATATATATATATACACATACACACACACAGATCAGATAATGAAGACAGAATAAAAAGGATTATCGATCTGACCAGTTGTATCTCTCGAGTGGGTGGATTGAGTGAAACTGTCAGGTCAGTATGTGTGTTTGAATGCTCATTAAGGTGGTGTGTGTTATGCTGCTCTATTACACATATTACAAACTCTAGAAACTGACGTTATAAATTTATAAATAAACATTTCAAAGGGACATTTCACCCGAATTATTTTTTTTTTTAAAGAAATCTTTAATAAATAGAAAGTTCAAAAGAACAGAATTTATTAGTGAATATTTAATACATACATTTAGTGCAAACACCAACAACACCATTCAAACACCATTAATTCGTGATGTCTCGCAACAAAATATGACACTCTATATCTCTTTTTCTCTGCTTGCAGGAAGGAATCTGTATTCTAGAACATTTACTGAGACAACCGTAAATAATTTATCTGAGTGGATATTTTGGCTCTGTAACTCCAACTTATCCTAGATGTGAGCAGACAGAGATGGATGGACAAGACTTTTGTGCATTTGTTCATTTCAGTAATGGAATGAGGGAATATGTCTCATCATTATTTCTCCTCTGTCAGACATGCTCATAATATGTAGCACTATTCTCTAAAAAGATTGATCAATCATAAAAAAAAAGTGTGTTTGTGCGTAAGAATGTTGCCTTGCCAGGATATTGTTGTGAATGAGATTTTAACTGCTTTCGACTGCTTAAATCTTCTGATCTGACATGTTGGTGGTGTTTAACATTAGTTGAATTTCAGACCAATAAAATCAGTACACATGATCTGTCTACTGTAACCTGATGTAAGATAGAGGAAAGAAAGACTAAACTTTTTTTTTTGCTGCAAAAAAGGACTGATAGAAAACAAGAAATTATTTTGGCAGGGTTTATTCTTGAAACAACTGAAAAAATCTGCCATTGGAAGAAACACTTATGTTCAAAATATTTATTGAAAACAAGTCATAATACACTACCGTTCAAAGGTTTGTGTATGATTTTTTTATGTTTTTGAAAGAAGTTTCTTATGCTACATTTATTGGATTAAAATACAGTAAAACAGTAATATTGTGAAATATTATTTTCTGAAATAATAATTGTTTTCTATTTTAATATATTTTAACATGTAATTTATTACTGGGATGGCAAAGCGGAATTTTCAGCATCATTACTCCAGTCTTCAGTGTCACATGATCCGTCAGAAATCATTCTAATATACTGATTTGCTGCTCAAGAAGCATTTATTATTATTATTATTATCACAACTGTTGACAGTTGCTTAATATTTTTGTGGAACTAATTCATCAGTTCGAAAGAACAGCAAATCTTTTTTTTAACATTACAACAGCATGTCTTTACTGGCAACCAACCCTCCTCATCAAAAAACACCTTACTGACACTGAACTTTCGAATGCTAGTGTACAATATACAATTTGGCTTATTTATGACAACAAAACAAATATACTGATTAAAAATGTTTTTTTTTTTTGCTGTATAATGAGGTCCATCCAATATATTACTTAGAATATATATACAGTATCAATCTGCCAGTTTAGACAGTCACAGAGTCCTCCAGAAATGTACCAATCAGGGCTGTGTTTCCCAAAAGCACCGTAAACCTCAATAGATCATAGAACCATTGCCCCCAATTGTCTCTAGGATCAACTTAGCTCACAATGCTTTTGAGAAATGCAGCTTAGGCGTGTTTGTGTGTTTAATAAAGTGTCTGTGTATCTCCGCAGGTAAAGGCGATGTGTTTGGGGACGTGTTCTGGAAGGAGGTGACGCTAGCTCAGGCGTGCGCTAATGTGAGAGCGCTAACATACTGTGACCTGCACGTGATCAAACGGGACGCGCTTCAGAAAGTCCTAGAGTTCTACACCGCCTTCTCCAATCACTTCTCACGAAACCTCCTGCTTACGTACAACCTGCGCAAACGGGTGAGTGAATGCTGTCTGCCATTCTCTTTCCCTCTCAGTACTCTCAATACAATTTCCGCTGGTCCATGTCAGATCGCATATGTAAGCAGAATTTTTCGGCACCCACATTACCGACTACTGCATTCAAACTTCACTGCACAGCATGAGCAAAGCTGGAAGTAGATTGTAACATGTTGAACTCATGGGAACATATACATACAGCTCTCTAAAGCTATCTAGATAATCACATACAAAAAATACTGACAAACACTTTCTATTCAGTAAATCAGAGTAAATCCAAATGATTTAAGCAGTTTATAGCTTCACTTTCCATTCTGTGTAAGTTAATCACCATATGGATGTAAATGTAACCCGCCTCCTCATGTAAATTAGAAAAGTTCTTAAACTCCCACTCCTGATAAATATATATATATTTTTTTAAAACATTCACATTTTTTTAATTTATGGACATTTATGGGTGTGCAATACATAGCTGACAATAACTGTGATATAAAAAATGAAATATTAAAATTGACGTAATACTACACATACAATAATATTGTAAATAACCCAGTGTCAATAATTAATGTCATGTTGATGTTGAGTTGATACGACATGGTAATATTGTAAATAATTCAGCACCAATAACTGGTTGATACTCCAACCTAGTAGGTGGCAGTACTGAAACTTAACGCTGGTTGTCGATGGTCTTAAAAAGGAAAATAAATCAGATGGCACCATGCTTGTATAGCTACTACTGCCGCACAAAATAATGACGTTAGTCCTTACACTAGTATTTTAAAAGTACAATATGTAAGATTTTTGGATTAAAATACCCAAAAACCACTAGAACAATGTTATATATTTTTGTTGACTTGTGTACTTATATTATCCCAAAAGTTTCCAAGAATGTTTAAGTCCAGAGAAATAAGCAATTTTAATCAGGACTGTTATCCTCAATTTCCGGTTTTATTTTGTAGAAACCATGGAAACACCAAAGACACTTTAATATATTGTTTTATTAGAAAAGTGAGCAACTCTTTGGATACATTCATCAACAGAAAACAAATCATTGTTATATAGCTCTTATTGTTTAAATCTTGTTTTCTTGATTTACTGTGAGTACCATGTTTTACCATGCCTAATATCAATCTAGCTTACTGCAGTGTGCAACAAGTGTCTCATAGTAGCCGCAGAGTGAATGCACAGGATAGCATTATAACATAACTTTCAACACTCAAATGTATCCAATATGATAAAACAGTGCTGCGTTACCCCACATACGCATGAGCGGAAAAGGCGGAAGCGGTCCTCTGCGGCATAATAAAAGCTCTGCGAAATCAAGGAGTCATCATACTATGCCTTTTTTATTTGAATAAGTGACCTCTAGCGTGAAAAATTACATATTGTGGCTTTAAGTGTGATTCATTAGCCAAAAAAGAGAAAGAGAAAAAACTTGATAATATTGTTCTTGGTTGTCAAATTCACAATAATAGTGTAATGAAAATAGTAATTTATAGTAATTTATATTGTTAATACTAATTAGCAAGTCCACACATGGAGATGCAAATTTTTTAGCAGAAAGGCAAAACACAAGCCTTCTGTATATAGTTGTGCTGCTGCTTTGCTTTAAACGGGCCTAACTCAGAATGTTAAGAGGAGAGGTTTGTGTGTGTGTGTGTGTGTGTGTGTGTGTGTGTGTGCGTGCATGTTTACACGGAAGTGCCAATGCAAACATGTGATAAAATATACGTGTGTGGGAGCTGTTAATATATACATTATTGGTGAATTGTAGAGCTGTGTGCCACTCATCTGACTGAGAAAGAGATCAATAGAGCTGCTTAACCATTCAACAAGAGATAAAGAAAGATGGAGACAGAAAAAGAGAGAAATATTCTGATCAGAAACACAAACGCTACTAAACTGACTTGTTAATTGGCCAGCAATGACTGAAATGTGGATTAAGGGATTAAAGGACATGCAGGGTTTTTTCTTCTTCTTCTAAATCCCTGTTGTAGTTTCTATGGGCTTTAATTTAATTTAAAAAAATGTATACAGAAGTGACAGGAAACGATAGGCTAGGATCAGGAAATTACCCTAAGTCAAGGGGGTCACCTGGATATACAAACCAGACAACTCAAACCACCTTCCGAGCCACATCCCCGATGTTCCCCATTATTTTGACTGTTTGGAGAAAAACATTGCACTGCGTTATCATTTTATCACATCAAATCACGTTCAAAATTACTGTAACACTTCATAAACCAGATCTTGAAGTGTACCCATAAATTCCTTCCCAGTTCTAAATAAAGACACTATGATAAAAGATTGTCAGTATGATATAATGGCCCTCAGTGTGTCTGAATTTTGAATCTCGGCCCTGCCTGAGTTCTGTTTCTCAGTGGAACTGGGTCTGAGGAGGAGGCTAATAATAGCTCAGTGAGCGTCTGCTTCTTTATTGGAACAGCTTACGCCGTATGGTTATATTTAACCATATGGGGTTAAATATATATCATATACTTCAGCAAACACTTTCATATTGGAGCTGGAGAACCAGATTCATTTACATAATCCATCTGCTGCATAAATATATACTGTTAAGCATCTTTTAAACTATAATGGTACAGATAAGATCTTCAGTGAGTAGTCTCTCTGTCGAGCTGTTCACGCCTACACTTGTTTGTAATGGACTCATGTTTGCGTCACTTGTTCGAAAAATAGCTGGATCTTTACCTCAACTGTTATCTTAAACAATACATTGATATATGAAAACACAAAATGTGGTTATATTAATGCCTCTGTGACAACATTGCCAAATGGGAGCCTTTAATTAGTTCATGTCTCTATGAATTAGTTATAATGCTTACTGTTTGACTGTGACCCAGACAGACAAAAATATATGTCACAGGAAGACAACATATGTTAGATTACTGGACAAATTCCATATTCACCAATAGGTCAGCTGTTTTGGCCTAGATACAACAGCAGCAGCAAACACAGTATACATTGCAGTCTATTTGTGATTACGGGACTGTTTTTTTCCCTTTTAATGTATGCATAAGTCCTCATTCCTAACTAAACAACTCCCAAATGCAGTGTCGAGAGTGTTCAGACAAGTCACCTCTTTCAAAGCCCTACAGAAATACTCTTAGGATCAATTCAAACTCAAATGAAGCTCTATCAACAACATTTGTTCGAGGTTAAATACCACATGAACTGTCAAAAAACAGTGGAACAGGCTATTTTTTAACTAAGACATGAATCTAAATTTTTCATATTCTGTCATAATCGACTTATATTCTATTCCAGAAAAACTAAAGAATTCTTTTTAAATTTTACTTGAGTAAAAGTACAAAATATGACATTTTACTTATAATACCTATTTTATAAGTAATATTTTATTTCGCTACATAAAAAAAAATAGTATTATAATTATCAAAAGTAAAAGTGCTGATCAATAGACCATCATTTATTATTTTTGTGCAGTCATATATAACCTACTTACATAAACAGCTGCAATCAGATCAGACAAATTCCCCAACGAATCATTCAGTGAGCGGTAAACAGATTGAACAGAAAAGAATCGACTCCAAAGAATGATTTGTTCACAAATCTGACAATCATTACTTAAGTTCAAAATAACAGAACTAATATATATTGTTATGAAATGTACTGGAATAATAAGTAAGATATTAAACTTTGGAAGGTAGTGAAGTAACAGTTTCCTAAAATAACAATACTCTATAGAGTACAAATTCTTGACAATTGTACATGAACAAAGTTACCGTCCACCAGTGGTGACATTAAGCACAAATGCAGTTGACCTTAACTTGTATTGATCCAGAACCTTCATTTGAACTTTTACTTTGATAAACATTTAAAATCGAAATCAGTATCATCACAAACACTGTTTGTACTAAAACTGAATCAGGGACATCTACAGGTCTTATCTAAGGGTAAACAGAGTTTGTACACAACAAGGCACCACAGTTCTGGCATCTTTCTATGTAAAATCCGAACAAACACACGCCCATGATGCTGAGACAGTACATGCAGTGCTTAAAAGGTCCATCCAATTTGTTTCTGATCCTGCATGTTTGTGGTTGCCAAGGTAACACTGTAAAATCCTCTTCATCTCAATGCTGCTGTATCAAGAGTAATTTTAGCTTTGATTAAGGTTACGGTTTATGCGGCTGTAATGGGTAAAACACACATTCATGCACACACAACTATACAAAAGGCATTCACACCCTTCAACACGCATTAACATGCATGTTCGCTGCTGCAATTGAATTGCTGTCAAAAGTTTTGAGTGGTAAAATGTCAGTTGTGTATCACTGGTTAGACTGCCATTTACTCAATACGTCCCTTCATGACCCTGCGATCCGTGTGTGTGTGTGGGTTTGGCAGGTGTGAGTGAATCAGTTGTCGCTGAGGGATCAGATTTCGTGAGGTTGTGATGAGTGTGGTAAATCTGATCAGATCAGGGACATAAAACCAGTCAGTCAGCATGAGGCACACAGTAAATGCACAAGATACACAGGGGTGATTCACTTAACGGCAGCATTTCGGCACAAAAACCTTCAGCTTATACTAACCAAGTAACCATATCATAAACCATAAGCGTCAGTCTTTTTATTCGGTTTTCCCAATAGAAATATCAGTAAACTGAAGTACGCAAACATGCTGATAAAAATAAACATCCATTTGAGGTTAATATTAGTTATAATCTATTCAACACGGTGCTTCTTAAGTCACTCTGAATGTGTACGGATTGTTCCGGTTTATTCCTCTGATTCAGAGTTTGGAGCATAGTTAATTTAGGCTGTGATTAATAATGGGATGTTATTAATGTTAGTCTGTTGTGAGTGTAATGACTGAAGTCTCCTATGCTCACCAAGGCTGAGTTTATTTGATCAAAAATACTGTAATATTGTGAAATATTATTACAATTTATACTACAGGGCTGTTGAATGCTTGAATCGGTTTGGTTGACGAGCGTTCTAAGGTGTGCAATTATTTTCAGGGAAACGCGAGGCTAAAGTAGTTCCAGGCAGGTCTTGACCGTATTACAGTTCCATATCACTTCTCCAAATGATTTCAGTTATTTCAAAAGGTCCTTACAGCCGACAACAGCAAAAGAACCAAAACTGACCAAGCAAATAAATATAGTAAACAATAGCATAAAAACGTCAAATTATTTCCATGATTTTTGCCACAAAATAACGTTTTATTATGTACGGAAAGCGCATACTCTCTCTCATACTCCCCACTTCACATCATGTCCGCAATACCACCTCAGGTGTGCATTATTTTTCTAATAATTCAACGGCCGTCTTTAATTATTCCTTACCCTAAAAGAACTGTTTTATATCGTAATATACTTTAAAATGTAATTTATTGCTGTGATGGTAAAGCTGTATTTTCAGCATCATTACTCCAGTCTTCAGTGTCACATGATCCTTCAGAAAGCATTCTAATATGCTGAAACATTTTTTTTTAATTTTTTTTATTATTATTAATTTTGAAAAGAGTTCATAATATTTTTGTGGAAACCGTGATGCATTTTTTTTTCAGGATTTGATGAATTAGATGAATAGAATAGTAAAAATTACAGCATTTATTTAAAATTGAAATCTTTTGTAACAATGTAAAATGCTGTCACTTAAAAAAAAAAAGTAATCTTATTAACCACAAACTTTTGAATGGTAGTATACAGGTGTAGTGATGTTACTCAATTGCATCTTAAAATTTAAATAAAACATAATTCATTACAAATCATAAACTACAAAACACTCCCAGCCACAAATATTATACAGAATCGGCTCACTTAAAATAATCAGCATAATCATGACAAACATACAATTCCGTTGTTTCAAGACCACCAAACCAACAGCGAGATAAACGTGACCCTACTGAGAATATAAAGTATGCAAATAGGCATTCAAATGACCAATAGCATGTTGTCTCAATTTAAGCATGAATTAAACATGAAATTGTGACTTCTACTACAGGCAGGGTGCAAACTGACGTTTAGTGATAGGTAAAAGTACAAAAGGAAAGTGTGCAGGTGTGCGTATGCTTTTATTTCAGAGTTTTACAGTGTTATGGGAATTTTTTTCTGCTTCGATGTGCACACAGTCAGCTTTTAGTTTGAATTATGAAACAGTGGAGATGTGAGTGCTCCCTCTCGCCTGCTGTCTCTCTCGGTCCCCTCCTTCTCCTCTTTTTTACTGTTCTATCCCCAGACTAACACCTCCAACATCACACACACATTTTGAACAGTTTGAGAGCTGCAGAATGAGTTTCCCTGTTTGATGATGATATATTTAGGGGGGAGAAAACAAACGCAGAATACACGAGGGCAGTGCATGCGCGGGAGTGCGAGGGACGGGTGGCAACAGAAGGATTCTAACAATACACCATTAGGAATCTGCGAGCACATAATACACACAGACACACGCACCTTTGTGTAATGCTTCAGCTTTTGTTACGTAATCCCTCTCTGCATGTCTGTCCTTTCTCTCCCTCGTATATCCTTCAAGGGCGAGGGTTTACAAAACACCACAAACAATGACAGTCCTCTATATCTGTCAGCCAGAGTGCTGACAGTAAACTTTTGTATTTTAGTATTTTATGATTTAAAGGAATATTTCAAATACAATTTAAACTACCAGAAAGCAGTTTGGGCTCTTCCTTCAGTGAGTAAAAATAAGTAAAAATCGTGTTTACAGGGATGCATTTACAATGGAAGCCTATAGGACATACCAGAAGGGTTTAAAACAAATATGAAGCTTGTATGTTTGTTAAAGCATAAATCATCATTTTGACATATATAATAATTTTCATAAGTGGATATGACTAATTGTGTGTACTGGTGTAATTTGTGAGGATGAAGTTTGCTAAATATATTCAGACTTGTATATTTTTAATGTGTATTTGAGCCCAACTTACGTTGTTGCATACACGGCTTAGACTAGTTTTACAAGTTAGTCGTGTTTTTTGGTCATTACATTTTGTGACATTTTGTGGTCTAATTTGAATCCGAAAAGTTAGACCTCATCCGACAGAACACGTTTTTTTAGGTTTAAAACAAGGCGCACCGCACTGCCTTTTTTTTGGTTGACGTTTTTTAATTTAGAAAAGAGCAGTGCACTGTGTTTTTTTATGTTGCTAGGCAACCCCCCTCCTGTCAGTCTAATTAAGCGGAATGCCCGCCTCTCCATTCATTCGATTGGACAATGGAAAAAAACGCGAATGGCGCTTTTCTGCTCAGAGTTGATTATTTTTCAACTTCAGGCGCTCAGAGCACTGCTACAAAAAGCGAGAAGCAGCAGGCGGCTAAAACGCGAGGCGCCCGGGGCGCATAAACAGCGTGCAAAACGCTCACTGCCAATAGAAAACAATTTTAAAAGGCACCTCTAACTGCGCCACTCTTTTTCATTCTTCGCTTAGGGGTAAAATGAAGTTCGAAATACGTGAGCAGCAATATACTGTTAGAGAACATCTGACGCCGCCCACACTGAAGAGAGCGAAGTTTATATGAATATGTGCTGCACGCTTTCCTCTCAATGACAAAATAAACACAACAAAATTGAGAAAACGGCAAGCTTTTTTAAAATAACGCATAAGAAAAGCATCTGATCATAGCAAAGTGGATATCTTTTTTTATATAGCACTTCATACAATAGATCAAGCAGCTTTACTGTATTAAACATGAAAAACAGTGTCAGTGTCTCGTTTCACCAGAAGTACAACTTCATTTTCTACTATAAAGCAGCTCTCCAGTGTGTTTATGTTTTCACTAGCGGACTCAACAGAAGAAATGAACCAAGATTGACATGAAAATATTTCGACATGAAATAAGGCAGAGCCTCCGTGCACACCTACGTAATCGCCAAGGACCAATGGCAGTACAAGGGTGGGAGAGAACTTTTCAGAAAATTCGCTTTGGCAAGCTGTTTCGTACAGCTTTCATTTACCTTGAAATATATCAGGGCCTTAAGACACAGTCTTAACATAGTGACTATGTTTGTACAACTGGCCACTGGACTCTATTGACTTTCATTGTATGGACAAAACCCCCCCCCCCCACTTTCTAGCATGACAGATATGGTACGAATGTCAGTGCTAAAGCTGTCTACGTACGCATGTACCGATACTGTGGCTCAGAAAGATAGATGACGGCTATAAGGTTGGATTTATTTCCAGATAGTGGAATGGCCTGTGTGTGTCTGTGCCCAGGATGGGAACGGCTGAATGGGAGGGCAGCGGTCTGGTCATTACTGTCCATCATCTCTGTAACGCAAAGAGAAGCAAGACCCTTGACGTCATTCAGAAGCGCAATCTACTGAGGCTGTCTATCTGTCTGACTGATTTTTCAGTTTTCTCGTTCAGCCTGGATTCTCAGAGGGAGCAGCAGCGGTATTTCTCCACCTGCTGCCAAACACGAGTTATTTAGAGTTCAATTACAAAGAAACATTACATTTCGCTGGAAAGTGACAATATGACAAATCTGAGCACATTAAAGCCCAAATGAAACAATTTTATTTGAGACTTCATGGGGAAATGCCTAATACGCTCTGTTTCTCCCACTAATACACATCGCTTAAGGATCATTTTGTGGAGTCTTAACTCAAGAATTGGAAAGAATGTGATTTTGTGATTGTGCGCGTAGCCACCATTTTTTGCCATGGTCGATTTTGTTTCCACCACTTTATGAAATTGCTTTGGGCTAGATGTATCTAATAAAGGGGAATGCTCTGCAATTGTTGTTTTCTGATGCTAGAATTTGTCATTTTTAATGTTTGAGTTATCGTTTTGGAAAGTGACAGCAGCAATGTCCCCTCCCACACACAGCTCTCAGCATGCGCTCAACCACCCTTTCTCTGGCTTGCAATCCATTCTAATGAAATCACAAATCAAAATTAAACAAATGTGCCCCCACTCCAGCTATACATCCACTGATGTACAGTACAGCTGTTATTTTAGCTTAATAAAACAAGTTAAAATAAAATAAATGTAAGAGTAAAAAAAAAAATAAAGGTTCTATTTTAAGATATCATTTATAGTCACACTATGAGATATAGACAAAATTGTCAGTTATGGTCCCTATTTTAACCATTTGAGCGCATGGTCGCTTCAGAAACACAATTTACACAATTTAACTAAGTGCACCTGCAGGGTGTGTCCAAATCCACTTTTGCTAGTTTAATGATGGAAAAAATGGTCGGCGCACCAGGCGCATGGTCCAAAAGGGTTGTACTAGTCTCTTAGTCGTGTGTTTTGGGGCGTAACATGCAATAAACCAATCAGAGTCTCATCTCCCATTCCCTTTAAAAGCCAGTTGTGCCTGCACCATGGCGGATTCGTTATTTACATGGCGGAATTTGTGAGTGGAAAGACTGAACGTGAGAGAGGAATCCTTTTATTTTTAAAATTTAAAAATGTTTGTGTGCTGCTGCGGGTCCCTGTGTGTGTAATAAGCAGAGTGTACACGTGAACTGCAGAACTGCGGAACGTTTATCCATTTGAATACAAGCGCAACATCATGTGTACAGTAAAGGCTAAACTAGCTGAACCAGACTGAATAGCTCCGACCATGTAAACTGAAGTGTTGAGGTAAACTGCCTACATGACTTTAATCATGGCCGTAGCCAGCTGTCACCGAGGTCCGGACCTCTGTATTTTTTAGAGGTGTATATGATAAATGTTGTGAAATAATTGACTAATAGAGTATTAACACTAGTGCTGCAAGGATATCTTCTCATCTGAGCTGCCTGCGGTCTGTCACCGCTCATCAATGTCAAAATATTTGAGATGACCAATCAAATTAAAGTAGGCGGGCTTTATGTCCACAGAAGCTACTGAGCGCGAGTCGCGCAACGCTTCAGTATGATGCAAAATGTAAGTAGCTAAATAAACATTTCATGTTTGACAGCTGTTTTAGGATAGAAATGTTAAAGAACCGACAAAAATAATCTGACTAATAAAATTGTCTAATTTCACCATTTTGAATTAAAAAAAGGACATTAACGAAGCCGATTTCATCAGATTAGGCATAAAATAATGAATGTGTGTGTACATATTGTAAATGAAGTTATTAAACTTATTCATCTAGCATTCGTAGCCTTCAGTGAATTAACTTGTCTAAGAAAATGCTTAATAAAATGTAGGCAAAACATCAGTTGACCCTATCAGGGGCAGTGCCAGCGAGTGGGCCTTACGGGCACAGGCCCGCCCACTATGAGGAGTAGATATGATTGCAGTTGTGTAGATAATAGATAAACAGCAACGATCCAAAATTCTATAAAAAGGACTTTTAAAAACTTGCATTGACGCGGGAGAGAACCCATCCATCAGCCTGCAAATAACGGTACGTTATTGCAGGTTCTGCAGGTTCATTCTGTAAAGCCGGCAACACACTGTCAGGTACTGTCAGTAGTAATAGTGTAGGGGTAAGGTGCGTGGCTTAGAGTTCTGACGCAATTCGACCTGAGGTTCGAATCTGCCTTTTGCCGAACTCACTCCACTTCCTTTACCCATCACATATCAGATCGGAAAGGTGTTATATTCGAAAAGTGGAAACAAAGTGTCTAACGTGTGTTGTAACCGCTGCTCATGTGACAGGTTCTAGGTAGTTTCGGGTTATGTTGACAGTGACACTGACTGGGCATGTTCATGACTGAGACGTGGTAGTTTTACAACTTGTGTTCTACGATTTATTTTTTCAATAGGATCAAAGAAAATAAGATTGAAATGACCTGAATGTTGAGTCTGTCCGTTATTTTACCTGAAAGCATAGGCGTAATTTGCGGGTGGCACGTATTGCCATAGTGCCACCACTGAACAATATTAAAATAATTAAATAATAATAAAATGTAATATTCAGTCAGTATATACTCATTGTATCTCTGTGCTTTGACGATTTTGTTTTTTAAAAATACTACACAAGTACACTGTTGCACCTACACAAAATCTGAGGGTTCCCCCACCTGCCAAATCCCACTTTAACCACTGTTAACGCACCCTTTAAATAACACAAAAAATACTGCTCTATTGACTAGACCAGGTTTTTGTTGGTCAATTTCAGTTGCCTCAACATGAAAATGTTAACTGCGTCGGGCTGAAACTAGCAAAAAACACTTGCGTCCAGTTGTGCCGGGTGTATGATAGGGCCCATAAAGTAAAAATTCTCAAATCAAAGGCCTGTTTTCACTTTAGAGTTATAAATAAATGTAATTGTAAGATAAAGGTTAAAATAAGAAAGACTGGATTTCAAGATATAATTTATATAAAGTCACTGTGAGATATAAAGACAAAGTTTGGATATATAAAGTCAAACTGGAAGATATTAGTTCAAAAATGAATTTATATAAAATCAAATTGAAGTAAATGAAAACTGTGGGATATGAAGTCAAAATTCTGATATATGAAGTCAAATTGTGAGATAGAAAATCAACGTTGGCAGATAAAAAGTTGCAAAGTCACATAAGAAACGTTTCTACCAGGTGCAAACAGCCATGTGGTTCTACCTGAACACTCGTGATTAGATCCCTTTAGACATGTTGATACCAGGTCCAATGTGTCATTTCTTGAAAGAGCGTGCATGTTTGATATGTTTGGAAAGCAAGAGTCTGTCTCTTGTCTCAAAAGAGGATGACTTTTAAACCCCCAAAGCTACATCTGAACTTTTCACAAACACCTTTTGACGGCCTGTTCACACACAACATTTACACGTCCTTTGCAAACTCTTCACAGTACACTGTATACGAGATAATAGTCTTTTTTTTTTTTTTAGCTGAAACGTATTAACTAACTATTAATACATGGTCAATCAAATGTAAAAAATGTATTTCACACAAACCAAGCATACACATGAGAGGACTGGAGAGCGCGTGTGTGTGGTTCTGTTCCCAGTAATTTTACAGACAGATTGGTGGTACAGATGCTTCGGCACTCTGTCTCTCTTAATGAATATTCAGGACATCAATATGAATATTAACATATTGAAGATGAAGTCATAAAAATGCATCGTCCAGCTTGCAATAGTGACAGGAACAAACTGTCTCAGTATGCAGAGGCGTATACACACACACACACATACTGGCATTCAGTTGATTGGCCCAGACAGTTGGTGGGAGGGTTTAATAATTATAAAGGTGATAAAGCTTGTTAAAGAGAGAGAGAGAGAGAGATTTCAATACCTCTTTATTTACTCAAAGCAGAGTTCTCTACAACACAATAACCATCTATTTCCTAAAAAAAACTAAAACAGAAAAAAATGAGTAAACAAGATATATGCAAAAACAATTAACTCAAAACAGTCCCAAAAAACATATTCTCCACAACAAAACACAAAACATTTTTAAAACACCAAATGTTTGTGAACCCTTCTACATTGTTTGTAGTACTGTAAAAATCAAAATCAACTTTCAATCTGGCTTTTATCATTCTGACAAAAAACTTATTTACATCACAATCTAAGAACTCTTCTATCTTATTTCTTCTGCTGAGGTAGATAGCCATTTTTGCTTGACTCAATACAAAATTAAACAACTGACATGTCACTCTCCACTTCTGACTGTATCTAAAGCTAAGAATAAACAAATGCTTAGAAAACTTTTCTCCAAACATCATGAACATTGTTGTAACAACTGGAAAAAAGAACACAATCTGCTACAATCCAAAAAGCAGTAATAAACTGTTTCCCTCATCAAACAAAAAGGACAATTTTGACTTATATTGGGATTAATAACAGAAATAAAAGCATCGACAGCCACAATACCGTGTATGACTCTCTATTGTAAATCTCTGACCCTTTTTGTCAACAGTGGTTTGTAAATCGCTCTTCACACAGGTCTGACCTCATTGTCAATGCCTAGGTGAACTCTCCAAGGAGTGTCAGCCTGACCACTTAGTTTGCCTTTATTTAAAACTTTAACAAACATTTTATACATATTTTTTCCTCCCATGACATCAAACTTGTTTGTGAGAGTCTCTCTGGATTCTAACAGTTGACCAGTACAGTCTCTAAAATCAAGAAGAAGAGTCAATACAGGAAAAGAATCATCAACAACTGGTTGACAGTGTCCATTACAGTAGTCACTTAGCAAAGATATTTCAGTCTTTGTAAGTTCACACTTCCACGTGTTCAGCAGATGATTTATGAACCTGATGGATCTAACTTCCACATGAGAGGCTAGACCTGCAGCATCTATCAAATTTGGTCCACATAGTTCAACCACATGTCCAAATGTAGCAACCCCAGCCGAACAGAACAACTGCATCACAAAGAGTCCTGTTATTTGTTCTACATTAAAAGTGAGTGCCATGCACTACTGGTTCTTTCAACAGACATGACAGGGACTCACAGCTTGTTTTTCTCTTTTTATAGAACATCCCCCACACAGTAAACAGTCCTTGATAAAACTTTGGGAGATTACAGAGTTTATGAGCGCTCAGGTCCATCAAAAATAAAGGTTCAGCAAGACCCAAATTCCCGCCTCGGGTTAAAATGGTTCGGGCTAAGGGTCTCCAGACCAGGTCTGCAGGCCCAACAAGGAGTCTTTGAATAAACTGGAGTCGGAAAACAGCGCCCCTACTGGCAAGATGAACGAGCCCCTGCCCTCCTTTCTCTTTTTGCTGAAACAGTACACTCTGCGGGACCCAGTGCAAACAGTCCCAGAAAAAGTCCACCATCACTGCCTGTATCTTGGCCTGGAGTTGCGCTGGAGGATCTACACATGGTGCCACAACATGGATAACAATAGGTTGTAAATCACTAGTGTACGACCTCTAAAAGACGTGTGGCAAGATCCATTTCCATTTTTTAAGTTGCCCTTCAACTTTTTCTAAAACATTGTCCCAATTTTTACACACAAAAGAATCATCACCAATATAAACACCAAGATATTTAAAACCACCCTTGTTCCAAATTAACCCATCAGGTAAAACAAGTTTTCCATTTAACTCATCACTGTTTGTTAAGACTTAACATTTTTCCCCAGTTAATTTTAGCAGATGACAATATCATTGTCACCAAAATCATTGCTATCTTCTTGTTTCTTAACAATGACAATGACAACAACACCGGCATAAGCAGATAGTTTAAAAACGGTTTCACACCCAGGAAGGTTTACACCCAAAAGAGATCGTCTTAATTTGTGCAGGAGAGGCTTTATGGCCAAGGAGTACAGCATGCCAGATAAAGAACAGCCTTGTCTGACTCCCCTCTGAACTTTAAAGGGAGCACTTAAACCACCGTTGATCTTTAAAATACTCTCAATGTCAAGACTCGAATCATGTTTATAAGACCAAAGCTGAACCCAAACGCATCTAGCATTTGCCACAAGTACTGATGTTCAACTCTGTCAAACGCCTTTTCTTGATCTATTGAAATCAAACAAATTTCACAGCCCAATGAATTGGAGAGATCCAAATCATCCCGAATTAGAAATATGTTGTCAGATATCAATCTATTGGGTATACAATAAGTCTGGTCAACATGAATGATATGCTCCATAACTTTTCTCAGCCTCATGGCCAACACCTTTGACAAAAGTTTATAGTCAGTGCAGAGCAGAGACACTAGTTGCCAGTTATTAATCTCTTGTAAATCTTTTTTTTTGGGGAGAAGAGTAAGTATCGCTCTCCTGCAGCTCAATGGTAAATGTCCTTTACTTAAACTGTCTCTGAGAACAAGCAGCAAATCTTTGCCAAGCACAGGCCAGAAAACTTTATAAAAGTCCACAGGAAGACCATCAATGCCTGGAGCTTTGCCACCCTCAAGGCTCTGCAACTCAGAAAATAGCTCATCAGCAGAGACTTGTGCATCCAACTCCACGTTAGAATCCTCGGAAACCATAGGTAAGCCATCATAGAAGGACTGCGCCACCTCTGGTCTCTCTTGGAACTCCTTCTTGAAAAGTTTCTCATAAAAAGCAACTGCACATTTACAGATAGCCACAGACTCTTGCAGCAGCTGCCCGGTGCTGGACCGCAGAGAGTGCATGAGTCTGTTTTGTCCATTTTTTCGCTCAAGGCAGAGAAAAAAAAAGTGAGAGGGTGCATCCATTTTGATGATATTTTGATAACGGGAGCGAACCAGAGCACCTTGGGCAGAAAAAACCAACAGGTTAGATAGAGCTGACTTTTTCTTTTTTTAGAACTTTAAAAAACTCTCCAAAGCTTTCATAGACCTAGTCAAGTCAAATCAAGTCACCTTTATTTATATAGCGCTTTTTACAATGCCAATTGTTTCAAAGCAGCTTCACAGTGTTAACAGAAAAATTATGCAACAGAAATTGATTCGGCTGTACAGCCGCTCTGGAGAAAACAGTGATGTCATCCAGCTCATTTCAATTATCATATAGTGTCAATGCGGGCAGATCAGTAATATAATTGAAATTTTAGTGTCCCCAACTGAGCAAGCCAAAAGACAAAAGGCGACGGTGGCAAGGAACCAAAACTCCTTCAGTGGCCAGAATGGAGAAAAAAACCTTGGGAGAAACCAGGCTCAGTCGGGGTGCCAGTTCTTCTCTGGCCGATGAACAAATATTGTATGATTATGATTCTGGCAACATTACAGGTCAGAAGTCATATTAGATAGATATTCGTAAGATTATTCGAAAGATTGGAGTCATCACGCTGGAGACGGGTTTAATGAGGATGTTGTGTCGATGTGGCATTCACAGGGTGGAGTTTAATTGACACGGTCTCTGCAGACACTTCAGGGATGCGTTGGTCATGTCTAGGCGCAGGTCCACCATCTGATCTGATACGGCCCGGATCTGGCTGACT
Organism: Rhinogobio ventralis; assembly: GCA_039654625.1. NCBI lineage: Eukaryota > Metazoa > Chordata > Actinopteri > Cypriniformes > Gobionidae > Rhinogobio > Rhinogobio ventralis. Next base: position 23,475,679 of record CM077202.1, on the reverse strand, counting down.
GCAGTAAACCTCGGGATAAATAGAGAGACTAACATTAGCGTAGATGCCATTCTTCTTGTGATGTAACAAGTACATCAGGTGTTATGGAAAGTGTTCCCAGTTCCGGCTGACCTAGTTAATGCAGCCTAAAACAATCATTTAGCTGATTTGAATAATATAAATTGATAATGTTCTATGTGTATGCTATAGTAAAGAGATGTGTTTTTAGTCTAGATTTAAACTGACAGAGTGCGTCTGCTTCCCGAACAATGATAGGAAGACTGTTCCAGAGTTTAGATGCTAAATAGGTAAAGGATCGACCGCCTGCAGTTGATTTTGATATTCTAGGTATTATCAACTGGCCAGAATTTTTCGCAATAGACGTGATGGAGTATAAAGCGTTAAGAGCTCGCTCAAGTACTGGGTAGCTAAACCATTTAGTGCTTTGTAAGTAATTAGCAAGATTTTAAAATGTATACAATGTTTAATAGGGAGCCAGTGCAGTGTTGACAGAACTGGGCTAATATGGTCATACTTCCTGGTTCTAGTAAGAACTCGAGCTGCTGCGTTTTGGACCAGCTGCAGTTTATTTATTAAGCAAGCAGGGCAACCACCCAGTAGAGCATTACAATAATCTAGCCTTGCGGTCATGAACGCGTGAACTAACTGTTCAGCATTTTGCATTGAAAGCATGTGCCGTAATTTAGATATATTTTTAAGATGGTAGAATGCAATTTTACAGATGCTAGAAACGTGGGTTTCAAATGAAAGATTGGTATCAAAAAAGCACACCCAGGTTCCTAACTGACGACGAGGACTTGGCAGAGCAGCCATCAAGTGTTAGACAGTATTCTAGGTTACTATGTGCAGAGGGTTTTTGTCCAATAATTAAAAATTAATTTTTTTCTGAATTAAGTTGCAGGAAATTAATAGTCATCCAATTTTTTAATCAGTTATGCATTCCTTTAAACTTGTGAATTGGTAAGTTTTGTCAGGGCGTGAGGAAATATAGAGCTGAGTATCGGCAGCATAACAATGAAAACTAACGCCATGCTTCCTAATGATATCTCCCAAGGGTAGCATGTACAGGGTGAAAAGCAACGGTCCTAGCACTGAGCCCTGTGGTACTCCATACTGAACTTGTGATCGGTGTGACATCTCTTCATTTACTGCTACAAACTGATAACGGTCAAATAAGTATGATTTAAACCATGCCAATGCAATTCCACTAATGCCAACAAAATTTTCGAGTCTATTTAGAAGAAAGTTGTGGTCGATAGTATCGAATGCAGTGCTAAGATCGAGTAACACTAATAGAGAGATACAACCACGATCGGATGATAAAAGTATTTGTAACTCTAATGAGAGCAGTCTCAGTACTATGATACGGTCTAAATCCTGACTGAAAATGCTCACAGATACCATTTTTTTCTAAAAAGGAACGTAGTTGTGAAGACACTGCCTTTTCTAGTATTTTTGACAGAAAGGGTACATTTGAGATTGGCCTGTAATTGACTAATTCTGTAGGATCAAGTTGCGTTTTTTAAATAAGAGGTTTAATAATAGCCAACTTAAAAGTTTTCGGTACATATCCTAATGACAAAGATGAATTAATGATATTAAGGAGAGGATCTTTGACCTCTGGAAGCATCTCTTTTAGTAGCTTAGTCGGTATAGGGTCGAGCATACATACATTGATTTTGATGATTTAACGAGTTTAGCAAATTCTTCCTCTCCTATAGCAGTGAATGAGTGTATTTTTTCCTCAATGACACTACAATGCACTGTCTGATGTGATACTGTAGTAGATGGTTGCATAGTTATAATTTTCTTCCTAATATTATCAATCTTGCATGTAAAGAAGTTTATAAAGTCATTACTGCTGTGGTGTTTGCAAACGTCAGAAGTTGAAGCTTTATTTCTTGTTAATTTAGCCACTGTATCAAATAAATACCTAGGGTTGTGTTTGTTTTCTTCTAAGAGAGTCGAGAAATAAGCAGATCTAGCAGTTTTTAAGGCCTTTCTGTACGCAATCATGCTCTCTTTTTTTCACGTGGTTCTGGATGGTTTCTATGTAAATTTGCATCTGTAGTGCAGTTAAAAATCACCACCCAGGAACATGTATTTGTCATCACTACAATTACTAATTACAGTATTAAGGGTTGTAATGTATGTACTATTGGGTATCACAGTTTTGTGATAAGCCTGCCCTCTAGTGGTGACCTATATAGTGATGTATAGAAAATCGAGTTCAGTTCCAGTTTAGTAAACAAACAACGTGAGTTGCACAGCAGACGACTGTGTTGAGTTATTTATCTGCCAACAGACACGACAATGATCAACACTCACGGATATGATAAGACCTGAATGGACAAGTAACAGAGAAGGAATGATCACAAAAAGAGTGCATGAGTAACGTGGAAGAGAGAGGAAGCCAATTGATGTATAAAGAGAAATTGCAAAAAAGCAAAAATGTCAATGATTGGAACTGTTGTTACATTTGACAGTAATGCTGAGGATTGGGGAACTTATGTGGAAAGAGTGGAGCTATACTGCGAGGCTAACTCTGTTGAAAATGAAAAGAAAGTGGCTGTTTTGCTGAGTGTGATGGGAGCAAAGACGTATGGACTACTTCGTAGTTTGTTAACCCCTGAAAAGCCAGCGGATAAAACGTTCCAGCAAATAGTGGACATTTTAAATGAACATTTGAACCCCAAACCGTTATTAATTGCAGAAAGATTCAGATTCCATAAGCTGCACTAAGCTAAAGGACAAAGCATTTCAGAATACATAGCTGAGTTGCGTAGATTGTCAGAGCATTGTCAATTCGGAGCTGGACTGGCAGATGCATTAAGAGATAGGCTTGAGTGTGGAATGCACAATGAAAGCACACAAAAAAGACTGCTGACAGAAAAAGATTTGACACTCGAGCGTGCACTGAACATAGCAATATCCATGGAGACAGCAGCAAAAGATGCATTAGAATTGCAACAAAAATCAATGGAATGTGCAGCAAATAAACTGTCAATGAAATCAGAAAGAAAGCAGAAATATCGCTGTGGAAAAATTTCTCATGATGGAAATGACTGCTGGTTCAAGGACAAAGAGTGCAGAAGGTGTCATAAAAAGGGCACATTGAGAGAGTGCAAAACAGAAAAATGGAAGACACAGAGCGGCAAAATGCACAAAGTGAAACGTAAATCTGCACTGTACATCAAGTGACTGAAAATTAAGCGAACACAAGTTCAGGTACGGATGATCTTTTTATGTCTGGAACTGTACAATATTAAGGAGTCAGATCGTAGAGTTATTTGGCTCACACCAGAAGTGTCAGGAGTTAATGCTGCTTTATTGGTCATCTCAGCAGCTGACTACAAGCGACTGTTTTCAAAAATACCACTGCAAAAGACATCAGTGATATTAAAGACTTATACTGGTGAGAAAGTGTCTCCAGAAGGGAAATTACCAGTAACTGTGAAGTACAAAGAACATCAGCTGAACCTGTATGTGTTAGAAAACGGAGGGCCTGCATTGTTCGGACGTGAGTGGCTGAGGAAAATACCTCTGGACTGGCACGCAATAAAAAACCTGGATGTATCCCAGCAAAATCACAAACAAAGAGACACAAAAGTCGTTGGCACAAATTCTAGAAAATGCGGAGCACGTGTTTCAGAAAGGAATAGGAACACTTAAAGGAATAAAAGGGAATTTGGAGTTTAAAGAAGATACTTCTCCCAAATTCTTAAACTCGCCCAGTTCCATATGCAATTCGTCCCAAGGTGGAGGTGGAGGCGGAGCTGGATCATCTAGAAAAGACAGGAATCCTGATTAAAGTCAAACGGAGTGAATGGGCAACACCCATAGTCCCTGTGATAAAAAAGGGGAAGACAGGAGATGTGCGTATTTGCGATGACTTTAAAGTGACCATTAATCCAGCGCTTCATGATATTCATGAAGATATTTTTGCATCCTTGCCTGGTGGAGAACACTTCTCAAAAAACATTCTGGCCCAAGCTTACCTGCAAATGGAGATGGACGAGCAATCCAAGAAATTCTTGACCATAAACACACAAAGGGCTCTATCAGTACAACCGTCTTGTCTTCGGAATCGCCTCAGCCCCCGCTCTGTGGCAAAGAGCGATGGACCAGGTTCTGCAGGGCATTCCGGGAACGCAATGTTACCTGGATGATATCATTGTAACAGGGAAGAATGATACAGATCATCTCCAAAACTTACAACGGGTGTTGATGCGAGTTCTTCAAGCCTCAGATTTCTTACTGTGGTCATGTGATAGACAAAGATGGTCTACACAAGTCGCAGGACAAAATTGAAGCTAAATTAAATGCACCAAACCCACAAAATGTGTCCCAACTCCGATCATATCTCGGACTTGTGAACTGCTACCACAAATTTCTTCCAAACCTCTCGACTGTGCTACATCCATGAACGCACTGTTGCAAACAAGAACACAGTGTAAATGGTCAGACAGTTGTGAACAAGCTTTCCAAAAGACCAAGATGCTTATAACTTCTGATGTAGTGTTGACGCATTTTAACCCATCCATGCCCATCAGGATGGCCTGTGATACGTCGCCGTATGGAATCGGAGCAGTGCTGTCGCACAAGTTTCCAGAAGGCACTGAAAAGCCGATAGCCTTCGCATCGAGATCACTAACGGCAGCAGAGCGTAACTGCGCACAAATAGACAGAGAAGCACTTAGTCTTGTGTGGAGTGTAAAAAAATGCCACCATTATCTGTATGGTCAACGGTTTACCCTGATCACAGACCATCAGCCCTTGGTCTCGATCTTCAATGTTTCGAAGGGTACCTCAGCGATGACCTCGGCACGGCTGCAGCGTTGGTCACTCTTCTTGGGTGCTCACCAATATGATACAAAGGCACCAAACTACACGGTAACGCGGACGGATTGTCGCGTCTTCCACTGAAGTCGACGGAAGAGTCACATGCTATGGATCCAGCTGACATGTTTCACACCACAATCATGAGTCAGTTACCCGTAACAAATGCCACTATTCAAAGGGAAACCCGTAATGACCCAACGTTGTCTAAAGTCTATGACATCACCGTACACAGATGGTCAGCACATGGAAACTCACTATACCCAGCATTCTCAGCGAGAAGAGAACAGCTTTCTGTATGTCAAGGAACTCTGATGTGTGGATTACGAGTTGTCATTCCCCCCAAATTGCGTAGTAAGATGATGGACACACTGCATGAAGGATATTTGGGTACGGTAAAAATGAAGAACCTTGCGCGTAGTTATATGTGGTGGCCGGGAATTGACAAGCAGATTGAAGATCTAGCAAAGGCTTGTCCTGGATGTCAAAGAACCCAAAACTGTCCACCATTAGCTCCTTTGCATCCCTAAGAATGGCCATAAACACCATGGCAAAGAGTCCACATTGACTTTGCTGGACCATTCAAGGACTCCATGTTCTTGATCGCCGTGGCCGCACAGTCTAAATGGCCTGAAGTTGTTCCGATGAAGACAACTACATCTGAAAAGACTGTGTTGAGAACAATATTCTCCAGGAACGGGTTGCCAGAACAGATATGCACGGATAGTGGACGACAGTTTGTCTCAGACGAGTTTCAGAAATTCATGAAGTTGAACAAAGTCAAACACATCACTTCCGCACCATACCATCCTGCTACTAACGGCTTGGTGGAAAGGTTTGTAAAGACATTCAAGAAAGCAATAAAAGCAATGGTTGGTTGATTGCCAAACAGAACCCTCACCTGTCCCTCCCGTTACCCGTTTCTGATGCAAATAACAAGGACATTGACGCTGTTGAAACTGCCCCTTCTACCTCAGTTAATGTGGATGACTCTGGGCCGCACAAAGACAAACCAGATGTGACAATTCCAGTTGCACCTGGACCTCAACCAGGCTCACAGAGACGTTATCCTGAGAAATGTAGAAAATTCCACAAAGGCTTGATTTATAGCTATGTTGTAGTTAGCAACATTGTGTTAGATTAACTGTAAATGGTATACAGTAAGTTTGTAGTTATGTATCTCACATTTCTTAGTAGACCCTCAATCATTTCCTCAGTAACACAAGAAATGGGTAAAAAAATCTCTAGAAAACAAGATTCCAACTCCACCACTAATACTATTTTTATGACTGAGAAAAACTTTTCCATCCCATTCCTTATTCCATGCAGTTTCATTCTCAGCAGTGCTATGTGTTTCTGTAAAAAAAAAGTTGTTAACTTTAAACAAACTGAAAAAGGAAACTCTCTTCACATCCTCTCTGGCACCATTAATGTTTAAAGAACCCAGCTTCATTTCACACATATCAAATGTAAAGCTGCATTTTAACACAACAGAGCGGTTAACAAAAAACAAAAAAACAAAAAAACACTTCATTCGCTATTTGCGCTCTAAATTTTATCATCAGTTTTTTAAGACGAAACATTTCTTGGTCAGTAAAGGTTGGTTGGCCAGTGTGGTCTGTGTTTTTCATAATATAAGAATAGTTTAACTGAATAAAGGAACAACTTTAAATCTGGGAAAAAATCAACTTTCACAGATCTCATGCCTTTTGTTCTTTGTAAGAATGATTGGATTCTGGTGGAAGAATAAGCACTCTCCACATCCACCTGCGTGTCTCCATTCACATCACTTTTACAATCCTGTGAATTTATTAAACTGTCATTTGACTGAGAAGAACAGCTCATTGGATTTATCTTTGACACTTTTGTAACTTGTTCAGTTTTTTTTTTATTTTCTGGATTTTTTCTCTTGGTTGACAATTTGGAAAGATCAGCATCCATCAAAACATCTTCCTCATTAAACAACACTGATTCTGCTACTCTAGTCGTGGTGTGACCAAGATTTAGGTCTGCTCCCACATCAGCTCCACAATCTTCCATCACCTCATTTTCTTTATCACTAACATCTCAGTTTTCTTCCTGCACAATACCATGTGGTTCGCCTGTTAAAGAGGCTCCGCTTTCAGCCTGAATGGATGACGGTACCACTGCGTTAGCAGCTGCCCAGCTCTCAGCTACTCTCTCGGGCACGAACGAATCACATGCCCCTACAGTACCACACCCAAAACATTTCATCGTTTCTGATGTTACGTGCACAGTATAATCAAACTCATCAACTTTAAACTAAACAAGTTCAATTCTTCAATCACTCTTTTTAAGAATCATTTGAACTTGTCTCCTAAAAGACACAACATGTTTAAGATGAGGAGGTTTACAGCTGATGGGAATCATCTTTATCGGAGACACTAATTTTCTGTGTCTCCCCAGCTCTTTTTCCAAAAGCTCTTTTTTCAGAAATGGGGTTACATTTGAAAGGATGACCTTTTTGGCAGCACTTACTAGTGACAAAACTAGTGTGTAGGTACCTACACAAGTCCATAACTGGTTTACTTTGTACACATTGTCTAAAAAGATCACCACGGCACTATTCATCCTAGAAGCAGATTAACACTCTCGTAACCAAGAATTTCACCTACCGCCAGACTACACTCTTCAAACGAACAACCGTCGGGCGGAGACAGTGCAATAGCGTGTCGGTGTGTGAGTTTGTGTAAACTAAACTGTTCACCTGCAGCCATACTGACCAGCCGCCGCCTTCACAAAACAAACAAAAAAATAAAACGCCACCAAACACTATTTCTCTAAACAATACCACAAAAACATCAACAGAGAAACAAAGAGTTTAGGAAAAAAGAAAATTAGAAAGCTCATAATCTTCAACACGCTCTCAGCAGCACTCACCACGCTCACTCCCAACGCGCACTCAGAGAGAGAGAGAGAGAGAGAGAGAGAGAGAGATGCCTTGAAAATCTCAGACCAAAGAGCAGCATAAAAAAGTTGCTCCATCCAGACCCACAGACTAAGGTTTGAGCAGACACTCACATAGCAGAAGCTTGACTTTGGGAATCTGCTCAATAAAAGCCTTCAACTCTGAAATATACATGAGCTCAAATAAATAAGTTAGAACTTGAAATATATCTTGCAAAATTCACAACACCGGGCGCAGGGTCTCCAGGACAGCGAGTGTAATCTCACTATATAGCAGAAACTTGGAATAATTGTAATTTTCCTGCTGAAGTCTATATATTGCATAATCTTGCAGAGCCAGACTTATGACTGTCAGCACAAAGACTAGTTCACATTGCAGCTTATCCTGGCCAAGAACTTCCTATTTAGATTTAAAGAGACTATCTGCACAACGTAAAGTGCCTGACCATGGTTTATTTTGTTTTATTGTTATGGCAAAGGGATAGTCCACCTTTACTTTGAAAAAGGGGGCAATTTGTTAAAAAAACTAACATTAAAATTGGCATATTTTGTTAAATAATAGTTTACATTTTTTAGAACTATATTATGCTTAAAGAGCTTAAACAGTAGAATATGGCACTAGCAACTCCAAGATCATGGGTTTGATTCCCAGGTAATGCATGAAATGAAAAATGTATACCTTGAAGGCAAAGTCGCTTTATAGTATATTATAGTATAATAATGTTGGAGTTTTGATGTGCATTGTTTAATGGTTGCCCGACTGCATGTGTATGTTTAACTAATTGTGTCTTTTTTTAGCTTGTGTTCAGAAAGATCAGTGACGTGAAGCGTGAGGAAGAGGAGAGGCAGAGGAGGAAGAATGAGGCCCCGCTGAATCTTCCCCCAGATCATCCCGTCCGCCGTCTGTTCCAGCGTTTCCGGCAGCAGAAGGAAGCCCGTCTTGCCGCTGTGCGGCCCAATTCTGACGACTCTGATCTCGAGAAGGGCCAAATCCACAACGAAATCAGCAGCCAAGATGTGGTCGCCACCACGAGTATCGTCACAGTAACAGAAAGCCCAGCCACGCCTATCCCGTCCCATCCAATCAAAAACCGCACCCTGGGTGCATTCGACCAGGGCAAGCTCAGCGCCCCCGTCCCAAACATCCCTCGGACATCAGAGCCACGTGCACGAGGTTGGGCCAGGTTTAGGGAAAGCATAGCGAAGCCAGAGAGCTGGGGAAACGTTCCTAAAGCGGAATCAATGGAGACTCTTCCAGAGCGGAGCAGCTCCGGAAAGACTTCAGAGCCCAGCGGACTGAAGAAGACCGACTCCTGCGACAGCGGCATCACCAAAAGCGACCTACGGCTGGACGAGGGTGGCGCCCGCACCCCTGTAGACCGAAGCCCAGTCCAACCCGACGGAAAAACTCCCCCGATCCCACCTATCCCCCCTATTCCTGAACACACGCTGCATGCCTCACTCCTGGAACTCCGTACTGAACTTAAAGAGGAGCTGTCAGCGCTCAGTAACCGAATGGTTGCCTTGGAGACACAGGTCGCTGAGGTGTTGAGGTTGCTAAGGAGCAGAAAGTCTCCGACCTCTCCTATGTCGCTCTTCCAGATCTCACGACCGACATCACCAGACACAGACAAGGAGGACATATTCCCTTGAAGAAAATGAGAGAGGTAAGCTCCTTTCTTCTTGAAAGGGAAATGATTCAGAGACTTTCTCTGAGAAAAGATTTTTTTAAAAATGGAACTACTTCTGATACCTGTGCCAGCAAAAAACATGACAGACACTCTGAGAGTGAGTGTGTGTGTGTGAGAGAGAGAATGAGTGAGGGAAAGGATGAAATAATACACTGGAAAGGAGAAGAGGATGTCTTATCCCAAGGCAGAGCATCTGTGATACCAAAGTGATGGTGTGTTAGTTGTCACACAGACACTCTTTGTGTCGAACTGCTCCCTGTTTTAGTCCTGCGAGGTTGACAGACAGTGAGAGCTCTTGCCGCAGGGCCCACTCTGACTGAGGGTTGTCATGGCAATGCACGGTCCCCAAATGCAAGTGCGGGCCCTTCAAGATCCGACTCATGTAGCAAGTCTTCCCCTCTCTCTTTCAAGCTCTCACACACACACCGCTGTTCATGCTCTGCAGTCTTTCTGGCATAGAGATCCATTCTGCACTGTCCTGTTGGTTTACTCATGAGCCTTTATCAGGAATCACAGAGCTAAGCGTCTTGCCCAAATATGTGGCGGTGTGGATATGAGCTGCTAGCCAAAAGATTGAAGAAGCAGAGAGCATCCCAGGAACCATGGAAACCCCAGACAAACGTGTTTGTACAACGACAAATCAACTACTATCCCAAGAGTTGTAAATGTTACTGGAGAAACTAATGAGCTCTTCAGGGGGTTTGAAGTATAACAGCTGTTAAAGCCCTTTCCATGACTTGCGTCAATGCATATCTCAACAAAATATCAAATAATATCTGACAAAACGGTGGTTTAATACATGTTTAGGGATGCACAATATACCGGTACCATATTGGTCATTGGTTAATATTACAGATTTTTTGGATCAATTTTTTTTTACAGATTTATTGGATCAATTTCAGCCAATATTGGGTATTTAATTGTACAGTACATGTAGACTTCCTATATCATTTGCCATCATCTAATGCACACTTGAAGTATTTAACTAACCTAATTTAACAAGACTGTTAATTGTAATCTGTAGCAAAATTTAAAAAATATCCATTTTCATAGTTTACATTATAATGTTGTGATGCCTAAACTCACTTTTAGCATTAAAATAATTTTAGTTTTTAATGTTTTATTTTTAATTTAGATAAAAAAATATAAACATTTAATTTCATTCATAACTTAAATATATAAGTTCACCCCAAAATAAAAATTATTATATTAATTACCCTCATGTCAAACTTTCGTTCATCTTTTTGATGAAATCTGAGAGCTTTCTGTCCCTTTTCTAACAACTCCCACTTACAAGCCCCAGAAAGGTAAAGACATCATAAAAGTAATATGTGACTGCAGTGGTTTATCCTTAATTTTATGAAGCAACATGAGTGCCGTGTTTGCACAAAAAACATGATTTACCACTTTATTTACAAAATATTACGCACGTAGGTTAATACTTTGTAAATAAAATGGTAAATTGTGTTTTTTTGTGCAAACAAAGCACTCGCGTCTCTTCATAAAATTGAGGTTGAACCACTGGAGTCATGGATTACTTTAATGTCTTTACTACCTTTCCAGGCCTTGAAAGTGGTAGTTGCGTAGCTGTTAATGGTCCCTCCAGAAAGCTATCGGATTTCATTTAAAACATCTTCATTTGTGATCGGAAGATGAATGAATGTCTTACAGGTTTGAAATGACATGAGGGTGAGTAAAATGATGACAGAATTTTATTTTTTGGGTGAACTAACCCTTTAATTATCGGCTTATAAATATCCATCAGAATATTAATATTGGTGCATCCCTATCAATTTTTGTTGAAATTGCACCAAATTTGTGTGAGGAAACAACCTTTTTTTAACTTTCATTACAGTCACCATATCAAGTTTTGTTTTCACTCCTTTATATATTCCACAAGTGGTCGTCCTCCCCCCGCCCTTATACTGTCAATGGATATTCCTTTGACATTTTTTAACTTTGAGCGTTGTTTTACAGCATGTGGCCTGCTCACAATGTTGTTCAGAGGTAGCGCTGTAGCATGAAGTTCAATGCAGTTGTAGATGTTGATGCAAGTCGTGTTAAAGGAACTTTACATCATTTGGTCTACAATAGGCATCTTAAAGCAAGTACATTAATGACTTGCTGGATTGCAGTGGCCAAGTTTTATAAAATAACAAAGAAAGAACTAGTGAAACAAAAGATTGTATGTGGTTTCTTTATCAATGATTGGGTCTTCCAGAAAGCACACAAACATATTACACCACAGGCGCACCATTATTATTCCGATCTGTTGTGCATTGTAGCTTTGTTTTCCAAAATGAAATGATGGATGTAATCTATACACATGATTTCAGTCACAACACCACAGTAACGCAGTTACGAGAAACTTTCGGCATTACAGCAAACATTAAAACACAAAGAATCTCAGGAACGAAGAGGGGTGATGGTCTGAGAGCTCATTCTGACCCCCTTCCTGGATGTTATACATATTCAATACTGAAGATGTGGCATTATCTTCTCACCAGCCCTGTTATAATGTCTGATGTTCTTTAAGAAACACATTTTTATCTATTCATTGGTCAGCAGGGGTGACTGGGGCTGCTTGTCAAAAGCCTAAAACAGGCTTTTTAATATCAGGCTCCCACGGTGACAACTGAAGCATGCTCAATGAACTGAATCTTTTTTTTCTGGGAAATATTGATAAACATGTCCAAATGTTTTCAAGACTTTTAGGTATGTGTCTATAGAGAAATTGCCTTGTAAAAAAAAAATTAAAACAACCTTGAGAAATATTCACTGGAGTTTTGACAGCTAGTCCCAGTCTCCCCTATTATTATATAAAGTTAGGAGTTAATCCGTTAATCACATGGCTAAGATATAAATAGCTGTTTATTTTGCTGTCTTTTCCAGCGTCCCTCCCCCATATCAACTCCACCTTGAATTCCATAATGAGGTCCAGGGGGGAAAACAGAAACCTCTATTCTGAACACCACCAAACCTGATTATCTTTATCTCTGTCACAGAATATATGAATTTATATATTCTGAAATGATGCTTAATCTTTCAGGTTTTATCATTTGTATCCTAGAAACAGAGTGCCTAACCATACAAACTCTGATAAACGCGTTGTGTGTTGAGAATCATGGTAATGAACATACTGTGCGCGTCAGATGAGTGGTTAAGGGACATGTTAGCACGCTGTGAGATGTTCTCAGGTTAGAGAGGTCATTATCAGGTCCACAGGAGATGTGCTGAGGTCAGTATATCACCTCAATGTCGCCTGCCTCTCCACTACCTGAGAGCACAGAGAGAAAAATTTAACAAAACCAAAAAAGCTACCAAGGTCATATCAAACATCACATCAGAAAAAAAAAAAAAATTGGTTGTGGAAAGAAAGACAAAAAGTTTCAAACGCCATGCCCTTCCTACATGAAGATTTATTTCTTTTACAACAAAAGGACATTTTGTACAGGAAAGTTTCTTTAAAAATATATAAATATATTTTTTGCCCTTAAGAGATGATTATCTCATTCTGTCAGCAGGACACCAGAGTAACAATATTAAATTGCAAAATTCCCATTAAGGTTATTTTATGCTTCAGAGCTTGTTTTACAATAATGATATCTTAATTAGCTTTAATATTATGGGTCATTTGCTTAGATGCCAAATACTGAGCAGAAATTGGAAAAGGTTTAGCGTTTGTATCCGGAAACCCGGAACTGATTTTAAATAAGACATATGAATGTTACAATAATATTAATAACAATACTGACATGCAAATCCATGTTAACTGGAATGTAAAGCATCAGCCTGAGCTGATTCTGAAGCAATAATCATTGCTGCTGTATTTCACACAGATTATTCCTGCCACGCTTCTCTGGCCCAGATATAACATTTCACCTAAAACCACATGATGTAATCAACATAGTATAAGAAACAAACGCAGCCCTGATGTCACTGCATGCCTCTGCAGCACAGCAATAAGAGTTTTAATATTCAGAGAATGCACTTTTTCTTTATAAGAGAGAATGAGATTTTAGGCAGAGACGCGCAGCCCGTAGATACTAGCATGGTTTACTTACAGAGATTCGTTACCATCTGATCGTGACTGATTTGATCAAATACGACAACAGCATGGCTTGATTTGCACTTAAAATAAAGGTTAAGACATGCATGGTAAATACAAAAGGAAATAAATAAAAAATAAATAAATTAGAATTAAAAAGAAAGTACTCCTCTACTGCAGGAGTATTTAATCTCTTGCCTCTTACCCCATAGAGCTAATTGATTCAGTCTTTGTAGCAGACCTGACTGACTCTTGGTGAATGAGTGAGTCCAAATTTGCATTTAATAGGGGGAAATGAATCTCAGACTTGCATTAGTCAGTTTGAACTCAGACTTGAGAACCAAAGCATCATGTCTCAACTACATCATTAGATAAAGAGACTTTTCTATTGTCAGGTTTTTTTGACAGAAGCCTAAATGAGTAAATAATATCCTATTTATCCCAAAATAAAAAAAAAGAAATTATAATTTTGTATAAAGTAAATGAAGTCAGTTTTAGGACCGTTTTGTCATGATATTAAATACAAAATAATACAAAATTATTAAATATAAAATCTTACACTTAATTTGAAATATTAATATTAAATAATTATACAATTAAATTTAATACACTGCAAAAAATGCTTTTTCTACTTAGTATTTTTGTCTTGTTTCCAGTCCAAATATATCTAAAAATTCTTAAATCAAGATGCTTTTACTAGATAAGTAAAATGGCAAAATATATATATTTTTTATATGTTTTTTTTCTTAAAACATGCAAAATTATTTGCCAATGGGGTAAGAAAAACAATCTTGTTTCTGTTTGGGACAGAAACAAGATTTAAAGGGGTCATATGATGGTTCTAAAAAGAACATTATTTTGTGTATTTGGTTTAATGCAATGTGTTTACGCGGTTTTAGGTTAAAAAAACGTCATTTTATACATACTGTACATTATTGTTGCTCCTCTATGCCCCTCCTTTCTGAAACACGTTGATTATTACAAAGCTCAACCTTCTGAAAAGCGTGGTGTGCTCTGATTGGCCAGCGATCCAGTGCATTGTGATTGGCCGAATACCTTAAGCGTCTGACAGAAATGTTATGCTTCTTACCATATGTGGAACATCAGCTCCCGAAGCAAAGCAATATTGACAGATGATAATGTCGGTCCTACCTTATCAATTCAAGCCAAACCTGATCCGGATGATGCAGATGAAAAATGCGCAGAATATTTGGGTTGTACTGTTCTGGAACAGTGTTGTAACTAAAGCTTAGCCACTGTTTTCTAATTGTCCCTTCTTTTGGAAGGCCAAACAAAGAAGTTTGGCTTTCACAAAACAAAAAACACAGCGTCTCCATGGCATGGTGATGCCGTTGACAACACTACAGCGAGAATAAAAGTTACGCCTTCTTTCTTTGCGTATACATTTGGGCGGTGTTATGAAACTACTGAAGTAGAGATGTGGGGGTGTGTTTGAACGAAGCGTTTTAGGAAGGTGTGGCTGAGCCTTAACTTATACAAAAGAATATCTCTTTGGGTTTGAGACTTTGAGCTTTGTAACTCTGCAGATCTTATACATGCACAAAAAGCTACATAACACTAAAAAGAAAGGAAAACAAGAAATCGCATCATATGACTTGCCTAGAAATCTAGAATCACGTAATCTAGAAATGTAATTTGCAGCCAGGGTCATCTAGCAACTCTCCGTTGGCTTGCGAGCTTGAAAAACCAAACTCTAGTCAGGCCAATCACATTGTGTATAGAGTCGGTGGGCGGGCTTAACGTAATGACGGCAGAGTTGCTATTCGAAAACAAAGAAGCTAGCGAACAGCAGTCTTTCGAATTGGCTTTGGCCTTGACTCTGGAAGACTTGGAGTTAAGCTTTTCTTTGAGAAAAGAACAAAGAACGGCACTGAAGTCATTCTTAAAAAAGGAAGATGTGTTCGGAGTTTTGCCGACCGGATACTGCAAAAGTTAAATCTATCAACTAGCTCTGCTTCACCTTCTTCGTTGCTCTGGTTGGTTGGTGCGCTATCCTAATGCATGCAGAGGGAACTTGAAAGACAACCGTTTATCCCGCCCCTCGGATTGAGCCCCGCCAATGGTGTGTTCCCAGACCCAACATCTTGATGTGGGTCAGGATTGTCAGGCTATCATATGACCCCTTTAAAACAGAAACAAGATTGTTTTTCTTACGCCATTGGCAGATAATTTTGCTTGATTTTATTTTCCAGAAAACAAGAAAAAATATCTTATGTCATTGTACTACTAAATCTAGTAAATGCATCTTGATTTAAGAATTTTTAGATATTTAGACTGGAAACAAGACAAAAATACTAAATAAGAATTTTTTTTGCAGTTTACAAAGAATACTACCATCAGTGTTTTACAATTTACATAAAATACTGAGAACTCAACATGAAATTATTAATTTAATGTAAAACTATAAAAACTCAAAATCTTAATGCATGTATTTATTCATGCAAAATATAATTTATTTTTTCCTTTTGAGTTTGGGGTGAAAGACGAACATGTTCTTGACCGATTTAGTGAGAATCAACCAAACACGCTATCGTACACAGCATATTAGTTTGTGTGTTGCTGCATGTACGTAAATATGTTTGAATAGAAACTTGACATGTGGGGGAACAATGAGTATTTTTAGAGTCCTTAACACTGATACTGAATGGAGCTGTGCTGTTCTGTCAAACCGCAAGGTTTGTCTGTCCGCTCACAGAGGTCCTTCTAAAGGTTGTTCTTTAAAAACAGCCCTAATTAAGAACTTATTTCAGATGTATTCAGCAGACAGCATGGCCATTATCCACTGACTGAAACATCCTCACTGAAATCATGAATTCACATGAAAATTACTACTACTATTGTAAAGCACAAAGACAAAATTTGTAAAATTGCTGTAAAATATTATTTATGACAATAAAATATTTTATATATGTATTTTCGCCCATACTCTCTTTACTTGATTGCTGTTTAACTGATGTATTTCACTTTCTTTTAGAACATTAAAGCTACTTTTGAAAGCACATCCGCTTAGAAGTCAGCATGAAATCAATGTGAATGATTTACTCATTCAAAAGAAATGAATTTGTCCACAATAACAGGTTATTTGATAATGTTCATCAACAGCCAAATAGCCATTTAGCCACTGTTTTAGCAAAACAGCTTTCAGGTCTAATCCTAATGAATAAAATTACATCCATAATATTTAAAATACATTTATCTCATTAAATATTGTTTCACTAACAAAATTCATGCTGACTCTAAGTAAAGGGTAGTACGGAGTTTGTGTTACGTTTGGTTTTTTAAACTGTGCAATTACATACACCAGGGGTGTCCAACCCTGGTCCTGGAGGGCTACCACCCTGCAGATTTTAGCTCCAACCTGAATCAAACACACCTAAACCAGCTAATCATGGGCTGAATCCGAAATCGCCCCCTAACCCCTCAATCACTATTCCCTAATTTAGTCCACTAATACAGTTCACTTGAAGGAGTGAATGAAAACAAGTGAGTGAATTCGGACAGCTGCTGTGTGTACATCGGCTGTACATTGTTATTGCGGTGCATTGTGGGATAGAATGAGTGCACTCAATAACGTCTACTATGGTTTCGGACACCACTACAAATGGCTGTCCCCTCAAATAGTGCCCTATTTAAGGGTATAGGGGGCTATTTCGGATTCAGCCATGGTGTTCAGGGCTGCTTGATAATTACAGACAGGTGTGTTGGAGCAGGGTTGGAACTGAAATCTGCAGGACGGTAGCCCTCCAGGAGCAGGGTTGGACACCCCTGACATACTCTCTGACACGTGTGTAATGTTACATAACAATTAATCAACATTAATTAATAACATGCACACATATGCATATCAAGGACCTGTGTAACGTGTGGTGTCCGTAAGCAATTTCAGCATGATTTACAAAAAAGGCAGGTCACGCATGACCTCTGCCATACCATCTACTAAAATAACATCATATCACAGAGCAGAGAAAGAGACAGCAATCATATCAAAATCAATAAAAATAAACTACTGAGTGCACATTTAATTTCTATTAATAATATACACTGTAATATTTTATTTCATTGCGTCTATATTAAAAAATTTATTGTATTTTGCTTATTTGTTACTTATTTTGTATTGCAAAACTTCTCTTTGCTTTTATGCTGCAGTGGCAATATGGACATTTTTTTAAGCATATGGTAATACAAATATACAGTTTTATACTGCAAATAAAGCACACTAAAATTGAACTTGAGAGAGAGAGAGAGAGAGAGAGAAAGAGAGAGAGATTGTATGAAGGGATTATGAAAGATTAATCTGATGCTGATAAAGGTACGCTGCAGAGATAAAGCTCTTTAAAGTGTAATCCCTCCTAACACTGAAACACACACACGTCTCTTACCTCTCTCTAATAAAAAAGAAACTCCAGGCTAGGGGATCACTGATCTAATTAACCACACAGAGCAGCTTGAGCTGTTAGTAAGAAGATAGAAGTAGATGCACAAGGAGAAAGAGAAAATGAATGAGACAGGCAGAGAGAGAGAGATCAGGACAAGAAAGATCAGAGGGACAAAATGAACCTGAGGATGGAAATATACACAGATGGAGGGACAGAAAGAGAGCGAGAGCAATGGTCCGGCTGTATCCTGGCCGCTGATCAGAGACATGTGTCACCATCAGTGTTCAGACAAACTCATAAATAAACCAGGATTAACCATCAAACACACACCTGGAGCATTCACATCATTTCATTTTCACACACACTGTTCAAATACAGCATAGCTACAGTATTATATACAAAGCAAACACATAATATTGCAGTTGAAAGGAATGCTATAGTTGTCCACATTGTGACTGGTCGAAACCATTGTAAAACTTTAAATACCATTGTGCTTTCTGCCTTCCTATGACTCCACCCTGAGCGGTGTTGTCATCTCATGTCCCACTCAATACCAACTTGGGCAAAGCAATAGAGAAAAGCAACCATTGGAACGGCCACAGAAGACCAGCCTGTTGAAGAAATAGAGAAGAGAGAGTTTGAATGGTACAAAACAAAGGTAAGCAGAAAGAATACAATGGTTGGAATTTTAAAGCCTACAAACAAGATAAGCAGACACCAAACAGGAAGTGCGGCTGTATCTGGATTTGTCAATTCCCTGAAGGCACCTGACAGACAGATACAGGGCTCCAGAAAAAAAACAAGAATGAATCATTTAGGACCTCAGGTGTTAAACAAGATCCAATAATATTTGTATCCCACAAATTAGAATAGTGTATACGCTATGTCCGATGTCATCGTCGCACCAGTTACGCTTTTTCCCGCAAGTTGAATGCAGAAGGCGCTCCGCCGGAAGCTCGATATTTTACCTTATAACGTGTTAAATATGGATATTTTTCTTACAAAAACCCATCAGTTTGCTTCAGAAGGCCTTTATTAACCCCCCGGAGCAGTGTGGATTACTTTTATAATGGATGGACACACTTTTTTGGGCTTCAAATTATGGGCTGCCATTCAGTGGTGGTGGTTGAGAAGATTCCCCCCTTCTATATGTAAAGCACTTTGAGTACCCAGAAATACGCTATATAAATGTAACGAATTATTATTATTATGATGCTTGGAAGAGCCAGGACATTTTTTAATATAATTTAATGTATTGGTCTGAAAGAAGAATGTCATATACACCTAGGATGGCTTGAGGGTGAGTAAATCATGGGGTAATTTTCATTTTTGGGTGAACTATCCCTTTAAGCGCATACACAGTGCCCATTTGTAATTGTTCAGAACCACAGAAAGCCACTGCTATAATGTCACCATGCAAGCATAATTGCCGTTTTTGCCTTGATGACATATCTAAAAAGAAAGCTGACATATGTCTGTTTTTTTTATTAAATGTTTATTAAATATTAAATCTCCTGCACTGACTAGTTCGTGAGACGCAAGTAAACATACTTATCTTCACAAGATGTAAAACGTATGTAGGCCTAAACATGCACATCACTGCACAGCACATGTGTTTAACTATTTCAAGTGCTTAATTTAGCAGATTTATCAGATTATTTCAGGTCTACACCACCCCTTCCAATCGAAATTTATTTTGGAATGAGCTCAGTTGGATCAAGTGAAGGCTTTCGGGTCAGATTGAGTAATTGTGGACAGAAACAAAGCATTAGTTACTGTCTAGATTGATTTTTTGTCCATATTTGCAATCATTTTAAATCACAGCTGGGAGCACTGCAATTTCAAAATGTACACACACAAAACATGAAAGTCTGGTGTTTTCTTAGTACAGAATTTTGCTTATGTAGCAGCATTTACAAGAGGTTACTGCAGTATACAGGGATCATTTCCCCCACATGAGCTCCGATTTATAACCTTACACAGATTAACGTATAAAATGTGAAATCTTATTAGACCACAGGGACGTATTCACTCATTATCTCATTAACATTCTCTTTTGCCCTCTGCAGTCAGTAAATGAACAACTAGTGGTGCCATCACAAGGGGTCACTTTCTAAAATCTCACTATCCCCCAGTGGTAAAATAACCTTCCAACCTTCTCCTGAACAGCAGAATCCATTATAATATTCAAAAACAACTGAAGACACCTTTTCCGGGAGCACTTCACTTAATGCACTTATATATGTCTGCTCCTCTCAAGTACTTATGGATATGTGTTATGGTAGCAGTACTTGTATTACATTCTCCCTCCATTGCATTAATTGCTTCTGCTTGTGGTACTCTCATTTGATGCATATGTATAAATGTATTGCAAGATGAATAAATGTTAAATAATTTTCAAATTATTATACATTTTCACATTATCGTTGAGTTATATATTTTATTATACAAATTATTTCCAAATTCACTGATGCTCCAGAAGTAAACACGATGCATTAAGGGGGCGTGAAAACTTAAGGTAAATTGTACGCAAGTATAACGCAAGTATCTTCTGTTGTTTCCAAACGAAAATGAAAAAATGGATATTTAAACAAAATAAGAAAAATTTGGACATCTTCGTCCTGTTCAAATGTTTTCAGCCCCCGGCTCTTAATGCATCGTGTTTCTTTCTGGAGCAGGACCCTTTTTTTTAATAGTTGTGTTCGAGTCCCTCAATTGTCCTCAGTGTGAAAAGATGGATCTCAAAATCATACAGTCACTGCTGTAGAGGGTTCAAATATGCAAAAGATGCTGGAAAACTGAAGAATTTGCAGGACCTGGAGGATTTTTCTGAAGAACATTGGGCAGTTTAACTGCTCAGGACAAACAAGGGACTCAAGAACAACCATCACAAAAAAAAACAGTTGTGGATCATCGAGATAACGACACACAGTATTAAGAAAGGGTTCATAAACTCAGGGTTGTTTTTATAATTTTTTTGTCTTGTGGACTATATGTAGGCATCTTTTATGTGAAATATCTTATTCAGGACAGTACTAAATAAAAAATAGCATGTATTTTGTATGATCCCTCTTATTTTGTTAAAATTATTCACGTTTTTATAGTATATATATTTTTTATTCTGCAAGGGGTTCACAAACTTTCAAGCACAAATTTATATTTATATTTATATATATATATATATATATACACGGAGATGCTAATAATCATGGTTCCCCTCAACATGTCCACTAAGAGCCCCAAGCTGTTAAAACACACCACATGCGTTTGTCTCTGGTGGGTTCATTAAAATGACCTGCCTTGTTGCATCAGGGACAAGAAAAGAAGGATGAAACAAAGAGTAAATGAGAGTAAATGAAAGAAGGGGGGTGTTGATTATATTTGGTTACACCTCATTGTCCTTCAGGTGCTGGAGTCACAGCTTCGGCCACTTAATGCATTATGTCATGCCAACTACAAACACAAAACCCTGCAATGTAGCAGAAAGGCTACAAAAAAGCGGCTCAGAGGTAGTGTGTGTTATCTCATTTAGACTGTGTAAAAATACAGATCTGTGCGAGTGTGTTTTCTCAACTTTGCCCTCATCCAGCTGCACTAAAATCCTCTCAACATGACTCAGCTTTTTCCCCCATTGAAATCCACATTTCCACCATCAGGGCCATAATTAAGACGTTCCAATCAACAGGAAATGTTACGAATCTTCCTGGAAGAGGACGCATGTCTACATTGTCTTAATGCATGATGAGGAGTATAGTACGAGTGGACAAAGACTCTCCAAGGATCACAGCTGGAGAACTCATCCAGTTACACTAAAATCCTCTCAACATGACTCAGCTTTTCCCCATTGAAATTCCCAATTCCACCATCAGGGTAATAATTAAGAAGTTCCAATCAACAGGAAATGTTACCAATCAGGATGTGTATTAACATTGTCTTAATGCATGATGAGGAGTATAGTACAAGTGGCCAAAGACTCTCCAAGGATCACATGGAGAACTGCAGAAAATAGTTGAGTCTTGGGGTCAGAAAGCCTAAAAAAAATTTTTTTTTAATTGAAATAAAATAAAATAAAACAAGCAGTTGTTTGGGAAGGTTTCAAGAAAATATTCTCTGCTCTCATCCAAAAACAAACTCCAGCATATTCAGTTGCCAGACAGGAAATACTGGAACTTCAAAGGGGATGGGGTTCTGAGGTCAGATGAAACTAAAAAACGATGAAACACGAGATGGGTTTGGTGCACAAAGGGATAAGAAAAAGCACCCCAAATATAAATATACTGCTGGATCTTTTTCTGCTGGAGGTCCTGGACATTTTATTCAGAAACATGGTATCATGAAATCATGGATTCTATCAAATACCAAAAAAAAATCGAAACCTGACCGCGTCTGCTAGAAATCTTATAATGGGTCGTGGCTGGATCTTTCATTAGGACAATGATCCAAAACAAACATAAAAATGTGTCACTGAGCACAAAATAAAGCTTCTACCATGGAAATTCCAGTCCCCTGACCTGAAACCTATAGAAAACCGAAGAGGAGAGTA
Organism: Rhinogobio ventralis; assembly: GCA_039654625.1. Taxonomy (NCBI): domain Eukaryota; kingdom Metazoa; phylum Chordata; class Actinopteri; order Cypriniformes; family Gobionidae; genus Rhinogobio; species Rhinogobio ventralis. Next base: position 23,453,233 of record CM077202.1, on the reverse strand, counting down.
TCAACATGGACCTGGAAATCCGAAGGATCTGGGGAGACGCTGTATGGAGGAATGGTCTCTGATTTCATGTCAGGTGTTCTTTAAACTCATCAGGCTTTATAGGAGAATCTATCTCCCTGTAGCCCAAAAGTGGTTGCCCACTGAAGCTAAGCAGGGTTGATCCTGATCAGTACCTGGATGAAAGACCTCCTGGGAAAAATAGGTTGCTGTTGGAAAAAGTGTTAGTGAGGCCAGAGGGGGTGCTCACCCTGTGGTCTGTGTGGGTCCTAACACTATCGAGGGCACTATACTGTCAGAAAGCACCGTCCTTCGGATGAGACGTTAAACCGAGGTCTGCCCATCATCACGGACTCCTAATCATCCCCATATACTGTCTCCTTTCCACCAATAAACTGGTGTGTGGTGGGCGTTCTGGCGCAATATGGCTGCTGTTGAATCATCCAGGTGGATGCTGCACATTGGTGGTGGTTGAGGAGATTCCCCTCTTTCAAGAAAAGCCCTATATAAATGTAACAAATTATCATTTTTCTTTTTTTTATAAAAGGAGGTTGCAAAAAGTTTTGAATAAAAGGGTGTGATTAATTGTGGTCAATATGTATTTATTTATAAAAAACATTTATTTTATAATTATATTTTCAATTGTTTTACTTCAATGAAAGGTTATATTTTTGTGATTTATTTTTAATAAAAGGTTGAAAGGATTAACAATGCAGATTTATTTTCACAGGCATCTTTTGTTCATATTTACCAAGGGTGCCAATAATTCTGACAAGGACTGTATGCAATGCCTGAACAACAAAGGGTCATGTATAAAAAAAGTTACATTTACATTTAATCATTTAGCAGATGCTTTTATCCAAAGCAGCTTACAAATGAGGAGAACGATAAAAGCAATCTAACAAGCAATAACGTGTGCAGTATTTCACAACCTCCCGAGTGTCCGAACTCGCACAGTGTACGCCTGCCCTTAGGCAGGTAATTTCACCAGCTTGGAACAGTCATGGTAAAGGTCCGTGAAAGTGATTTTGTGCCTCTTTGGAATGGCACCACAAGGCGCTGTTCACTTGCAGAACGCAAGCTTGTGGAGGACAAATAAGTCTGAAGTAGTGAGTTTAGGTATAGGGGAGTAGAGCCAGTGGTTGTTCTGTAGGCAAACATCAGTGCCTTGAATTTGATGTGAGCAGCAATTGACAACCAGTGCAATTTGCGATAAGTTTAACTAATATAACAAAATAAATGTAACTAAAGTAGTAGGATATGGTTCTTAAAATAAACAGCGAATTGAACAATGAAGTAACTAATAACTCCAGGGTTCTGTGATTGTCTGTGCCCAGCAGGTCTCTCTCTGAGCTTTACTGTACCCCGCAGCTCCTACTGCCTCTAACTGAGCGGCACAAAACCTTTCCATCAGAGTCTGACTGACAGTTGCTGTAGGGGACGGGTGGGATCAGCATGGCTACCTTTCAGAGATATCAAGAATGAATGATACCATGGTGATTGTTGTTAAGGCCCTGTGGTGTTTATGGTACTTGGTGGCAAATGGATGAATAGAACTTCCAAAGAGACATTCACCTGCCTTTATCTTTTCAAAAGACCTTCGTTCCTCTCTCTTTCTATAACTCTTTAAAGATAAATGTCCAGGTCCCCACTGGTGCTTTAACTGCCACTTTGCTGCAGAGTTCAGACACTCGGGAGGTCGCAAGCCATTGCACATGTTAAGAGTTAACCTGATAATCACGTCAAAGCAGCTGGTACACGGCACGACTGTACTGCTCGGCGAGCCAGTGGCAATCACATGAGCTTTCACGCTAAACACGGAGACCTGAGCTTTCAATGCTGCTGCTATAGCTTCAGAGAGAAAAAAGAAAGAAAATAAAAAGATGAGTGTGCAAATGATTTGGTGAAAAGCAGAGAACAGCAGCCATTCCTTTCAATAAAAACAACTAGTGTATTTATGTGTCAGTGTATGCGCACACTGTAGGTTTGCAGCCACCAGGCTATAATAATATTCATAGATCTAGCTTATTTGATGTGGTTATGCGTTTAGGGAACGCCTATACACTGGTCATAATCAGGCTGACTCAGCTTTCCTTCTGAATTACTGCCTTAACATGACCCAAAAAACTTTAAAAGGTTGAAAACCTTTACATTCCCAGAGAGTTCATAAACACTTTGTCATCATCTCCACTTGACTAATCGGTGGTTACAGATAGGGGTGAAAAAAATCTGACTGATGATGTGTGTGAATGTCTTTTCCACTTGTAGTGTACTTCAAATCTTAAAAGTATATTTCTAAAAATTTTACTTGCAGATAATATAAAATTAATGAAATAAAAAGCTACTTTAAAGAGCGTACTTTTATGACGTTTCTTAACACAATTTGAAAAAAAATTGCACTTTTGAAGTTATGAACTTATTTCATTATTTTAAAATATCTATTTTTTTGCTATAAAGAATACTTATTTTGATGTGTGAAATAACATACTAAAGCACATGTAAAGTTCTTGATTATAATTTACCTGTAGGCATGGGTCTCATACTCACGGCCTCGTATGCTATATTTGTTTATTATTTATTAAATTGGTTGATAAAAAACATTGATTAAAATTAAGATACAATTTATACAAAACAAAATTCACTTTAAAGAAAGGCTTTCAACAAATCAAAACTTAAAGTGGTCAAAATCATTTCTGACCCCCATGTCTTCTGACATATTGCGCATCTTATGTGTCCTGTTCACTTTTCATAATCAACGTATATGAAATTAAAAAAATAACATTATAATATTTAAACACATGAAAATAAATACGTGTTTTAATGGCTACAACAAGTAGCCTATTGTAGGCTATAATGAAGGTAGGAAGGTCTTTTGTGTTAATTTTTATTTCCTGTCGCTGTGCAGGCTATTTTATTTTATATGACCGTGTAAACAGCTCAATAACACTTTTATTTAAAGGTTTAATGTAGGCCATAGTCCATTTCATTACAATTGCAAGAAGGATCAACAATGTCAAAAATGTGATGTGCAGTCAAATGTCTTGGTGTGTATGCTGTTTGCTGTTTAAACAAGTGTTCTCGCCGATATGCTATAATACTTAATAATAAAGATTGAGAAGATTGGATCAGTTGTGCTCCTTTTATTGGAATACTTGAAACACTTTTTTTGTGGAATACTTGATGCGGCCCAGCCTGACCCAGACTCTACTTCCAGCGGCCCCCAGGTAAGTTGAGTTTGTTGTAAGACAATTAAGTCATTATAAAATTACATATACTGATGTACTTAAACGGGGAGGGGGGGTCAATGCTATTTCATGCATTCTGACTTATTTACACTATTAAAGAGTTGGATTCTCATGCTACTCATGGTTTTTCATACAAAATTCTCATGCTACTTCATACAAAAAATTTTGTGAGTTGGACGTATGACGGAGTATTTCTGTGCCAAATACACTCCTTCAGGATTCAAATAAGTTTCGGAAAGTTTCTTTCCGAGTATGGCCCTGTATGACGTCATAAAGGGTGGAATTCCTTGTATGGGCACTTCTCCCGGATGAGTGCATGCGCACATCAAACAGAGTGAGAGCAAGAGCGCACCCAAAGTGACAGAATGAAACCGGAAAACGGGAATGAAGCTATGGAAAGTCATTAACCATGAAAAGAACCATCAGTTTGTTATCTTCAAAGCTCCTTTGTTAACAAAGGGGTTCACGACTTTAGCTATATAGCGATTTAGTATATCGTACGTATATCGAAAGTCTTGATAGTTCGGTCTGATGGTGTTGAAGTTGCAATCGATTTCTTGAATATATGATGAACTTGCATGGTTAGTTCGACTCAGTCATGGTCGAGGAAGCTGCACATGGCTTGATGTGTGTGTAGGCCTGCCAGCCTGGTCGGCTTGGCCAGGTGGGAGCCAGCAGATGCAGCATGTCGGTCGTAGGTGCAAGAGAGAGAGGCGGATCTGTGCGTCTCTCTTTAAAGTCTGGAAAAGGTCAGACCTCTCAGGGCATAAGTGCATATAATTCAGGGATAATGCCATGATTTATTGTGTGTGTGTGTGCACTCGTGACTCTTTAGCTCCGCCCACTGCATGCCTGCACGATTTTGGCTGTTTTCGGAAAGAATCAGTACAGCGTATCTGTCTTTTATAAATATGATAAAACTAAAGACTCTTTGGAGATATGAAGGATGCAATACTAATCTATAGTTACTCAAGATTAACATGAGATTGGCAGAAACTGTGTGTGTTATGTTCCCTTTAAATCCTATTTTTACTTCACTGCTGGCAAAATGGGGTTTCAATAAAACTTGTCTGGCTATGCAGTAGAAGACTGGAGAGCTATGCAGTAGAAGGCAGGAGAAGCTACGCCTCTCTCTCTCTTTTTTTTAATCTGTACTACCTGACTAGAGAAAACTGTGAAAAAAGCCTGTAAAGTACTATTACTGCATGTTTGAGACTTCATGTTTGCATGATGGTGACAGGCTGAAAGGTTTACTATTAATAATATTATTATCCATGTGGAGACATTTCCCCACAACATAAGGTATACCAGGACACACACACAGAGAGCATCATTTAATCATACTGGCTTCACAGCAGGTTGTGTTGGCTGTAGTCAGATGACTTTTGATGTACCAGTGGTCACACTGCTAGCCTACATTGTACTACGGAATTAAAATAGGCATGTTTAACAAGATCTTTAATATGAGTTTGTCTGGAATTTTCATAATTTTTACTTTTATATTTTTAAGTTGCATTTATTTGGTTCTTTGTTCAATCTCAGACCATTCTTTTATTTTTATTATTAAGATGTCTGCACAAGAGTTAACTGTAATCTGTGCAAACATTAAACTTTGCTGAAATTAAACATCTTGCTTTGGTCCACACTGGAAGTGTTCTGGTAACTCTGCTAAACTATAATTACTAAAACTAAAACTGGAACTAAATGTATAAAAACTAAATAGAAATGTGTTCACAAAATAAAAACTAAACTAAAACTAGCAAAACATTTTATGAAACTAACTAAAACTAAACTGAAATTTATAGTAAAATTTAAAAATGCAAAACTATAATAACCTTGTTCGGCTCAAAGCAAACCGCAGCTGCATTCAGGTAAGAAAGCTGTTGCCATAGTGTTTCATTTTTACCACAATGCTGTTTAGAGTAGACAATGTACGATACAATTTTCAATGACAATACAATACCCTAACAATAACTGTTCTGTCAATAACCCTCTGTCAATCCGACTGTCCGTAGGTGGTGATACAAAAATGCAGAAGTATAATCTGTAGTTCTTTCACAAAAGCCCTAGTGCTGTCAGAAATCCGCCGGGTGACAAAACGCTGGCACTTTTGCGAATAAAGGTACATTTCTCTGTCCAGGTCACTGTTCATGTAAATATTAGTGATCGCATTATGAAATAAATGTTTTTCTCGAAAACACGTTGGTCATAATTATTGGCACCCTTTTAATAAATACTTTTTGCAACCTCCTTTTGCCAAGATAACAGCTCAGAGTCGTCTTCTATAATGCCTGATGAGTTTGGAGAACACCTGACAAGAGATCAGAGACCATTCCTCCATACAGAATCTTTCCAGATCCGTCAGATTCCCAGCTCCATGTTGGTGCTTCTTCTCTTCAGTTCAGCCCACTCATTTTCTATAGGGTTCAGGTCAGGGGACTGGGATGGTCATGGCAGAAGCTTCATTTTGTGCTCAGTGACACATTTCTGTGATGATTTTGATGTTTGTTTTGGAACACTGTAAGATCCAAACACGACCCATTATAAGATTTCTAGCAGAGGCCGTCAGGTTTTGATTTTTTATCTGATGGTATTTACTAGAATCCATGATGCCATGCATCTGAACAAGATGTACAGGACGTCCAGCAAAAAAATAGGCCAAAAATTTCACAGATCCAGCAGTATTTAAACGTGGGCATGGGGTACTTTTTATCCCTGTTTGCACCAAATCCATCTGGTGACATGTCCTTTTCCAGTTAGATTTGTATCTGTAGTTGATTGGAACTTCTTAATTATTGCCCTGATGGTGGAAATGGGAATTTTCAATGCTTTAGCTATTTTCTTACAGCCACTTTCTGCACATCAGAACTATATTCTTTGGTTTTACTTATTGTGATGGATGATTAAGGGAATTTGGCCTTTGTGTTTCCTCATATTTATACTATTATACTATACTATACTATACTATACTATACTATACTATACTATACTATACATACATATATATATACACATATATATATATATATATATATATATATATATATATATAAGATGTCATAGCTAAACAATTTTTATGTTCCTAGTCACCGTGATGTGCTAAAAAAAAATTTAATATTAATGGGAATACACTTCATAGATATTTTACACAAACAATTTTAGGGGTGCCAATAATTGTGTCCAACGTGTTTTGGAGAAAAACATTTATTTCGTAATGTGAGTTTCCCCCCACTTTCAATTCTTTTACTTCAATGGTTAATACATTTTCTAAAAAGTATATTATTTCTGTAGTAATCTCATTAAAAGTATGCTAAAACTTACTTCTTTTTCAAAATGGTATAATAGAGAGTGTATACATTTAAATGACCCACCTTGGACAAACACCCTCTTCCAGAAGATTCTACCCACATGGATCCCACCCAGAAATAACAGATTGGACAGAATCAGAAGAGCAGTGGAGAGGGCGGCGATTAGAGCGAGGCCACGTCTCTGCATTCGAGGTGACAGACAACACACCTAGGACGAGAACAAAAGTGCTTGCTATTATTTATGCTGTGCTTTGTGGCATTATCAAGTGATCTTACAACAACTTATTTCATTAAAACACAGAACATTATTTAAAGCCAATACTTAACAGGAGAGAGTTTGTGTGAACTCACAATAGCGTGATGAAGAGGACGAGAGGAGAAGAGGAGTGCGAGAACGTTCTCCACCAAGACCCCGATCCAGTTCAGCAGGGCCCAGTACTGCAGGTAGTCATGGCAACCATGCCAGAAACACACAAACCCAAACGCCAGCGCCGTGGAGACAATCTTCCAGAACACACCATAACGTGAGCCGCCCAAAGGCACATATATGTACCTAAAACAAACAAAAACACACATATGAACTACTAAAAAACAGTTTTCTTTTAAGCAAATAAGAGACAATCTTTGACAATGAACAATTAAGTAGTTTTAATATTGAGTTAATGATATTTTTTATCCCTTAAACCCTTAATTCTTTTAAAAAACCTTTTGCATTAAGACATTATTTAATGTTTAAGCAGCAATTTCTATCATGGGGTAGATAAATGTGTGAAAAAAGAGAGAAAAATGACATACTGTCTGTAAAACTGCTACCGTTCCCCTAATACTAACGACAGCAGCAGAGAGAGAGAATTCAGAACTAAACCCGATCTCACTCTACAGCAGTATAGTAGAGTTTCCATTTCAGGGCTGAGAGAGCACCAATCTGTTCTAATGAGGCTGTTGGGATAGTGAAGGACTTGACTCATCTGTGTGAGTGTGTGTGTGTGTGTGTGTGTGTGAGAGAGTGTGTGAGAGAGAGAGAGAGAGAGAGAGAGAGAGAGAGATAGTGAAGAGGATAAGATTAGCCCCTGACCATGGCTTCAGCTGACAGCGTGATCAAGAAAAAAAGATCAACTGTGCTTTATTTTATCTCACTTAAAAAATCTCTGCTCCTCTATTTTTATTCTTCAACATTCATGTGTCTGTCTCTCCTCTATAGGACCCCTAGATAGGATAGATGGTTTTTTGTGGATTCACTGATACGTTGACTGGACTTACTGTTAGTTTACTGATAAGACTTGTTGCCAATGTCATCTAATACAATCAGAAAAATTATATAAACTTAAAACAAGACTTAACATACTTTAAAAAAATTGTGTTGTCAGAGAATTTCTTTTATTTTTCTTTCCCTTTTGGCAAACTGATTTTTTTGAGCATATACACAAATGTGTTGAACAAAATTAATACTTTTATTCAACAAGGACGCAATCAGATATTTACATGTTACAAAATATTTCTATTTCAGTTAAATGCTGTTGCTTTTGAGCTTTCTATTGATCAAAAAACCTAAAACAAAATAAACATTTCCACAAAAATATTAAGCAGATCATCTATTTTCAACATTGAAGATATGTTTCTTGAGCACCAAATCAGCACATTAGAATGATTTCTGAAGGATCATGTGACACTGAAGAATGGGGTAATGATGCTGAAAATTCAGTTGCCAAAACAAGAATAAATGACATTTTAAAAGGGTCATGAATTGAGAAATCAACTTTTCATTCAGCCTTTGATATATAAAAGTTCATCATGATATAAGAATATCCTGTAAGTTTTGGAGCTGAAAACTTCCTTGTTAGTCAAAGAAAAGCTTTTATTGACACCAGGCCCAGCAAACGCTCGATCTCAGAATGTGTCAAGCTGTGACGTCAGAGTGTGGTGAAACAATGCCTTAACTGAAGAAGAACACCTGATTCTGTAGCCCCGCCAACCGATTTGTGCATGACGTTATAGATAAATAACATAGGCCTACGTGGAGCTAAAACGGATCGAACTTTCAAGCAATAAACATGCTGCATAAGCAGTGGTTATATCCATCGATTGGGCGGGCCAAGTAATAAAAAAATAACATCCCAATAAATTGTGGGTGGATAAGAGATAAACCATTGTTTGTTTGATAAAGACATTTTGACGTTTTCCCACACGCTTTCAAAACAATTCCTCACATGTACTCACGGTGGAGCCGAAGCTCATTGCAATATGCAAAGCTTATCCAATCGTTTAATTCCAAGTCTTCAGTGCGGCAGGCCCATAAAAACCGAGCGTTTCATGAAAGAGGCTCAAAACTAGGGTAGAAAATAGCCTATTACTTATTCAGTATGATGTTTTTCAATGTAAAAACCACACGAACGTCATAAGTTGACCTCAGACAACAGTATAAAAAAATAAAAAAGCCGGTTAATGACCCCTTTAAAATATATTAAAGGGGACCTATTATGCCAAATTCACTTTTATATTGTTTTTGAACATAATTACGTCTGCAGTGTAGAGGGGGTTTGCAGTGAGGTGTCGGTTAAACTGTTTTATAAACTTTGTTCTGCAGATGAAAAAAATGAACTGCTGTGGCAGTGATAGGAATGATTTTCTCATATTAAAAATTATATTACCAAGTATTCTTTTATTTTAATCAACAGAAAAAAAACACATTTAGAAAAATAACTGCAGCTGTTTCTGAATATTGATGGATCTAAATAGTGGATGAACATTTATAAACATGAACAACCTATCTGTTGATGTTCAGATGGTTTCCACTTTAGAATTATGTTTACCAACAGCCCAAAATCAATGGCTTATTAAATAATGTTGATGAGCTAAGAAAAGCTGAATAAAAAAATAAGGTTAGTCTAACATGGGTAATGTTTCCAATTAATATTAAGTAATATGACTACCATGAAGCTTTTAGGTAATTTCACACTTAAACATGAAGAGAAAAATGTATTAGTTGAACTTGTGACAGATATGAGAGTAATCTCTGCGCTCACCTCAAATGAGACTTTCATGTTTATATTAACTGACAAAACCAAAAAACTGCGAAGTGTGAAGGCAAACAACACCTCTCTGAATTTGCACATATCCCAATAAACTTAAATATTCAAAAAGCCTTATCTGCATAGGCCAACTTTCATTTTTTATTTACCAACTTAGTGAATTAACTGCATTGTGGTAGTCAATGAGATGCAACCACCCAGCTTAATTTTAAACTTCTGTTCATATGACTCTGAAATTCCTAAAGTTCCACCAATCTTCTGCTCTCAGAATAGGATTAGGTCTACACAGAGAACACATCACTCTCTTTATCTAAAATCTCAAAAACTCTGTAAAGACACATATCTAAAGTGTAAGAATATTCAATTGTCTTATTCAAATAACAATAATATAACATTCTAAAGAAAGTTTTGACACCATGAAAACTGATTAGACTGGTAAGCAGGGTTAGATTGATACTAAACATTTGGCTTTGGTGTGATACCAGCTTCTGGTCCTCGGTATCTTGACTAAATAGATTCCTTGGGCAACACCTAAACAGCCTCGAGTGACTGATGAAACTTGGGATATACACTCACCTAAAGGATTATTAGGAACACCTGTTCAATTTCTCATTAATGCAATTATCTAATCAACCAATCACATGGCAGTTGCTTCAATGCATTTAGGGGTGTGGTCCTGGTCAAGACAATCTCCTGAACTCCAAACTGAATGTCAGAATGGGAAAGAAAGGTGATTTAAGCAATTTTGAGCGTGGCATGGTTGTTGGTGCCAGACGGGCCGGTCTGAGTATTTCACAATCTGCTCAGTTACTGGGATTTTCACGCACAACCACAACGAGTTTACAAAGAATGGTGTGAAAAGGGAAAAACATCCAATATGCGGCAGTCCTGTGGGCGAAAATGCCTTGTTGATGCTTGAGGTCAGAGGAGAATGGGCCGACTGATTCAAGCTGATAGAAGAGCAACTTTGACTGAAATAACCACTCGTTACAACCGAGGTATGCAGCAAAGCATTTGTGAAGCCACAACACGCACAACCTTGAGGCGGATGGGCTACAACAGCAGAAGACCCCACCGGGTACCACTCATCTCCACTACAAATAGGAAAAAGAGGCTACAATTTGCACGAGCTCACCAAAATTGGACAGTTGAAGACTGGAAAAATGTTGCCTGGTCTGATGAGTCTCGATTTCTGTTGAGACATTCAGATGGTAGAGTCAGAATTTGGCGTAAACAGAATGAGAAAATGGATCCATCATGCCTTGTTACCACTGTGCAGGCTGGTGGTGGTGGTGTAATGGTGTGGGGGATGTTTTCTTGGCACACTTTAGGCCCCTTAGTGCCAATTGGGCATCGTTTAAATGCCACGGCCTACCTGAGCATTGTTTCTGACCATGTCCATCCCTTTATGACCACCATGTACCCATCCTCTGATGGCTACTTCCAGCAGGATAATGCACCATGTCACAAAGCCTGAATCATTTCAAATTGGTTTCTTGAACATGACAATGAGTTCACTGTACTAAAATGGCCCCCACAGTCACCAGATCTCAACCCAATAGAGCATCTTTGGGATGTGTTGGAACGGGAGCTTCGTGCCCTGGATGTGCATCCCACAAATCTCCATCAACTGCAAGATGCTATCCTATCAATATGGGCCAACATTTCTAAAGAATGCTTTCAGCACCTTGTTGAATCAATGCCACGTAAAATTAAGGCAGTTCTGAAGGCGAAAGGGGGTCAAACACAGTATTAGTATGGTGTTCCTAATAATCCTTTAGGTGAGTGTATAGTACACATAATATATACATAATATGTTTGTTTCACAAATTGCATCAATACACAGGAAATTCAAACACCGGACTATAATAATAAATAATATAACAACTTTCCCCAAACTTTACTTCCACATGCAACAAACACGATTTGCCATTGTTGTCTGATGGGCTTCCCATTAATATTTCTACACGAATACAAGATTATATCATTACAGAGCTTTGATGATAATTATGTTCTGCCACATAAAGAGTGTGTAAAACAATCTTTCTTTTGTTAAACATCCCATTTGGACTTGATTTACAAATTAATTACAAAATTAAATAGTTATATGTCAAATTCAGCAAAATGCACTTAAACACCCACTTAATTATTCACATTACCTCCATAATCACACATCCTGAACTGAACACATTATTTTCCAGGCAAGGTAATAAAATCTGCAAAACAACGATATAGTAAGATGGTAAATTTTTACCATGGTACTTTTTAGTACAGGACTAGTGAACCGGTTGCTTTGTAAAGCCCAGGCGTAGATGTTGCCATGCTGAGAAAAGTGTTTATGGGTGCATTTTCATTATGAACAGAAACAATAAGGTCTCATTCTGCCTCTGTGGTCACAGCAGAATAATCTCAGCCCTCTCTCGCCCTTATATAAACTCATATGAACTGCATATGTGATTTGATTGTTGTGAGGACATTTCAATAGACGGGAGATGACACTCAACAGGCTGAAAGCGAGGCGTTCAAGCAGACAATAGCGCGAAGGGAAGGGGTGCACGGCGTGTGTCCATGGATGCTTTAAGATCAGCGGTGAGTCACAAGATCCTCTCCCACATCTTCACACTCCAAAACTCAGCTCTTCACAATTACTGCACATTTAAAAGCACATTAAGACCTCTCCAAATGCACTTTGCAACACTCGCTTACACACACATATACACACAGCCCACATTCACACTCCAATTATGCAGATCAGCTCTCTCTGCCACAATGCAATCACTACACATTTTAACAGAGAGAGAGAGAGAGAGAGAGAGAGAGAGAGAGAGAGAGAGAGAGAGAGAGAGAGAAAGAAAGAAAGAAAGAAAGAAAGAAAGAAAGAAAGAAAGAAAGAAAGAAAGAAAGAAAGAAAGAAAGGCTCAGAAAGAGATAGAGATGTTTTTGATTTTCGGTTCGTAATGAAGGGATTATTAACCGTACTTAAATACTGAACATACTCCAATTCAAACTTAAAGTTCAAGCTTGAAAAGTATGGAAGTGCTTAATCTATCAGCATTTTGATTGGTGGGATTCAGGGACCAATGGGACATTTCCTATTTGGGTGGCTGTGGAAACAACTTAAACTGCTACAAGGCAAGGGGGGTGGATGTCATATTTATAACACTCAAAAAGTCAAGTTGATCAAATCAGTAAATTAAATCCTCTCAACCTCCATAATATTCAACAGTTTTGAAGATTAATTTATTGTGAACATATTGTTGAACATTTATTGTGTAGGGAAACAAAATATTTATAAATATTTATTTTGAGTGATACCTATAAAGGCAGTAATTACTTGATATGGCTGATAATTGGCAGATATTAAAATTTTATACTATTTTGTCTGAATAAATAAAAAACAAAAACAATATAAACTTTAATGTTACAAGTGAATTTAGGCATCAGGCATTACATTTAAGCTGATTTCCTGACCAGTAATTTGTGGTTAAAAGAGTTTAAAGCATAGTGTTTCGCCATTTTCTTTAGCCAATGGGCTTGGCCAAATGTTTTCGTTTTTTTTTGGCCAGGAGTGTGTGTGTATGTATAAACAGAAAAATAACTAGGGCCCAATGATTATGGAAAACACATGGACATTTTTATTACTAAAATTTAATTAAGCCATTAAAATGTAATCCAGAAAAATTAAATCGGAAAACACAGAATTTGAGAAAAATAATAATAATTTAGGGGCCTAAATAACCAATACAGTATGGATATATCATGCATCCCTTTTATGGATTTGTGATGCATAGTTTGTGAAGATTTGCTGTGGGTTGTGATGGGCCTGAGTTAGTCTCGGGCATTTACTCATTGTTTTGGATTTCCTTTCTTCTCCAAGAAGCTTCGTAAACATAATTTACAGCTAGCCAGGAAACATAGGGTCCTATCATACACCCAGCGCAATGCGACGGCAGGCAAGTGCTAGTTTCAGCCTGACGCAATTGTCATTTTCACGTCCAGCGGCATGTTGTTTAAATAGCAAATTCACTCATGCCCATCTGCTTGTCCATGGGCGTGCTGGTCAGAAAAAGAGGTGTGTTCAGGAGCATTGTTGGCACGTCGCCATTTTGAGGGAACTGAAAACGAGTATTTTTTGTGTTATTTAAAGGGCGCATTAGTAATATACGCCTATTATAGGCGGATACACAACGTGCGTACACTCTACTTAATACACACACACATTGACGCGCAGCAGCACACAAACATTTTTAAATATTCAAAATAAAAGGATTCCTCTCTGGAGAAGCGTTCAGTCTTTCTGCTCGCAAATTCCGCCATGAGAAATAGCAATCCGCCATGGTGAAAGTGCAACTGGCTTTTAAAGGGAATGGGAGATGAGACTGATTGGTTTATGCCCAAAACACACCCATGACTCAATAAGAGACTAGAACAACCCTTTTGGACCATGCGCCTGGCGCGCCGACAGTTTTTTCCGTCGTTAAACTAGCAAAAGTGGACCTGCGCCATGTACTTCAGACCATGCGCTCAGATCGTAAAAATAGGGCCCATAGTGTCGTCACTTGCCCTGATGTTCCCAAATAAATTAGGAGATAATTTACGGACTTTTGGGTCTGTTTTATTGGCCCAAGCAGCATCACATCCAATATTAATTTCCAATGTACATATTCACACAGACTGGCGAATTTCCAGCATGGGATAGAAGAAGATGCTCTTCATGCTAAATACATGCTAATACAACCCTGATCAAACATCTTTTGTCTGTGGAGATCGCAGCCCTGCCAAAGACTGACAATACTAAACCCAGCACAAACACAACCAGGGCTCTCTCTCCAAAACATCCACAATGATCTCTCCATACAGCGGGAGGACATTAGAATATGAATAACTGTGTCAGGAAATGCAACAGCTGAGCATACAAGGTTACACCAGGACCTGAAGAGGTTTTTTGAAGGGTTTCCATACTGAATCAACCTATTCCAGTCCCTGAGAGCATTTATACACCGAAAAATATAATTAAAGCAAAAGACACAGCTTGAAAACATCTGTCCAGCTGCCCTGGAGAATGATTTGTCTGACCTTTGTCTGTCAAGAAAAGTGACCACTCATGCCAACTAAAAAAAATGGAGGGTATAAAACACATAATATCACAGGCTAACAGCACATAATGTAACAGCATGTCAAACACCATTTATAATATTTATAAAATAAATCACAATCAGAACTGAACTTTCTATTCCCATTCAACAGGCATTACAACATTTTACAGATAAACAGCCGTTTATAATATCTGTAACATTAAGGTTACTACTACTACTACAGCATTCAGCAACTGCATTTCAAATATCAGAACAAATCTAAATAAAAATGTTTTAGCAAAGCACCATCAAATTGATAATATTCATAATATTCTGCCTATCATAGTATAAACCAAATCACAGAAAAAGCAAATGGTCTTTGGCATAAAAAGAGAACTACTTGTTAAAAAAAAATTGCAAATCAGAATGCAGAACATTCTCAGCGGCGAGAGAGACTGAGCTGAGCCGTGTTTCTGGACTCTTGGGTGACCAATCATGACCAGTGCCAAATTTATCCATTGTGTCTTGCTGAAATAAAAACTGTTCATTATATTCTACCAGTTTTGCAGTAACAGCAATGGCTTGAGTATGTGGAACACACCCTATTATAAAGCTCATCTGCATAAAATTGGATCATTTTGAGCCAAAATATATAATTAACTGATTTGCATGTATATTTAAATGTAAATGAGTCATTTGGTGAAATTATAGGTCTTTTATATTTATGTAGTGTGAGTCTTTCCCACTACGCCAAATCTGCAGATCACACTGTCACATATTATAAGTGCATTAAGAAACTGTATCTTAAATGGCTTAAAGCACATTTAACAATGCAACAACAGCAACAGTCTTCTTTGTGATGGATAATTGCATAATTTTTGCATTTATCTTCAACTAGTAAGTATGCTAATGTTCCAGCTTAAATGGGTTTGCTGGTAAAAAAAAAAAAAAAAAAAAAAAGAGATGTTGCTGCTAAATATGAACCTCATTAAAGGTCTCATTTGTGTACTATGTATCAGTAAATTTCTTAAAAACTAAAATGAGAATGTGAGAACCAGGGAGGAAAAAAACATGAATCTAGCAAGAACACAAGGAAATAGATGCAAGACTGCCAGTTTATAATGCCAGAGTGATGTATCTGAAACATGTAATTATTCTTGTGATTGTTTTTTGATTATGATTATTATTCATGTGCTTTTCAATCTGCAACAAGAGAAAACCGTGTCCATAGCAGTACAAAATATCTCACTCTCTCTCACACCCACACAAAATAAGAGGAAACTGAGGAATCGTACCTGATGAGCCATTTGTAAAGCCCCACGTCAAAGTGTCTGAAAAGCAAAAAGACGAGTGAACTCGGGGGTTAAATGCAGATGGTTTAAGGTAACACACACACACACACACACACACTTCTGTAGAACATGACACAACACAAATGTGTTTAATCAGTCAACATCCAGAACAGACAAAAAGAGAAGAGAATATGCATAAATGAGATGCTTGAGGAAACCATTTTAATGAATCTCTAGGGTCGTAGTACCGGGAGACATTTTCTCAAAGCGGCTGATCCCAGAACAGTCTAGTTGAGCTGTAGCCTGACACAGGGCTTTGTGGCAGGTCTAGGACACACAAAATCAGACTCATATTGATCTGGGAGGCAGAAATAATATTCATGCAGTCATATGAAACTTGCCCATGCAAAACTCGCCAGCACAATGCTAGTGTCAGGGCATTGCTATGTGGCTGCTAAAGTGTTCCAGTTGGTTTTTATTGTGTTGCTAGGGGTATTTTTACTAGCCTGAGTCAAAAGAGCCTCTCCCAAATCTATATAATATTTTACTCCCTAGGTATGGCTCTGGGCTTATTAAAAATAAATAAATAAATAAATAAATAAATATTACAAATATAAACAAATACAAATAAATAATAAATGTCCTTTTAAATCAAATTAAAATAAATAAATTATAAAAAATAAATAAAAATAATAAAAAAATCAAAATAAATACATTTGCTTCACAAGGGTAGTAAAACTAAATGTCCTTCTAAATATTTAATCATTTTAAAATTATATTTTTAATATAAAAATAAACAAATAAAAATAATATAATAAATGAAAATCATAAAAATAAACATTTACTTCACAAGGGTAGTAACTAAATGTCCTTCTAAATATTTAATAATATTAATATAAAAACATGATACAAATAAATAAAAATGATAAAAATAAATATAAACATTTACTTCACAAGGATAGTAAAACTAAAATGTCATTCTTAATATTTAATAATATTAAAAAATATATTTTTTAAATTATAAAAATATTTTAAAAAAAAACCATACAAATAAATAATATAAATACATTTACTTCACATTGGTAGTAAAACTAAATGTCCTTCTAAATATTTAAATATAAAATAAATAAAAATTATAAAAATAAATAAAAATACATAAAAGATAAATAAATCATGTTTAACTGCCTGTTATGAATTTAAATAAATGTAGTTCACAAAAATAGCTTAGTTTTTAGAAACTACACATCTAACCGGTTTGGATCTCGACTTTATCCAATATTGTATGGTTTCTAACAAACAATATAAAGCCACATGGATTTACTTGATTACACAGGGTTTCTCTTTTGCTCTTTGACATGTAGTTTGTATCAAACCATGACAGCAAAAATATCGATTTGGCCCCTTGTAACTTTCAATTTGTTTCTCTGCAGGGCTTTCTCTTCTTCCTGTTTCTCCGAGCAGGTGTGAACAGACGTCCTCAGGTCATCGCTACAGCCACAGGTTCTCTAATTTTTACACTCACTTTACTTCTAGTCATCCATCTATCCACATTTCATCCCTCTATCCACATTTCATCCCTCTATAGATCAACTGATAAGGACAGGCGAATGAATGGACAGGTCAAAACTTTCATTTTAAAATTCACAGTAAAAAAAAAAAAGGATTACGGTTTAAATGGATGAGGAAGTGGACAATAATATGAATATCTCTAGTGAAACCATCATCTCATCCAATTAGAGGAAACAAACAATCTGAATCTGACACCAACAGAGAGTTTTCTGGCCATAAGGCTTCATATGTAGTTCAGTCTGTCGCTTATTGAGTCCAAATCCACCCAGAGACAACAGTAAAGAGTTGGCACCGCTTACTTAAAAAAAAAAAAGGGGAAAAAAAACAAACAGGCCTGTATGAGGAGAAACGTGACATGCAAGCAGATGGATGCTAACATGTCAAAGCCCTGACATGAAGTTTTCATGAGCCCACAGAATCTATCAAAATCTTCAGTGCCACAAAAAAAAGACATCCATCTGGAGAAAGAGAGGCAAAACAAAAACGAGAGAGTATCTGGAGGGAGATGGATTGGGTCTGGGGTCTACGATACATAATGACTCGTAAATCAGATTGTCCAGGACCATTTGATTCATTCCAGCACTTCCCAGCATTCATTAGCAACTATTGATGAAATCTGCTTCAGCTCTGGGGAAATAAAGTCATCCGGGAAGGCCAGGTGAACAGATGAAGCAGAAGTAATTCCACTCTATATTAATAAACCATTATGTGGAGACATGCAGTTGTGCACGTCTGTACCGTTTTGGCCAATGCATTTGTTTCCCTGTTGTACATACTTAAAGGGATAATTCATCCAAAACAATAAAACTAGTCATAATTTTATTACCTTTGGTTAGGCTCAAGCAACCCTTTACGAACAATCTACCAGAACTGTTAAATCAAATTATGTCCTTTGTTATTATCATTAAATCATCATTAAAAAAATTTCCTTGACGATGTTTGACAATTAGTTATTTTTAACCTATTGTTTTCTTCTATTCTATAGGTTTAAGGCTAAAAATATAAATTATCGCTACCTTACAGCCTGTTTGCATACAGTATTTCAGGCCTAAAACTCCACAGTAGGAAAGCTTCTGCAAGAAAGCAATCCCTCTGAAAAGCCAATCTGACTCCACTAGATGCGTGTGGCACATAAACAAGGAGCTATAAAACAGATGCAGTGAACAAACTGAGCTGGAATCTCATGTCTTGTGTCATTCATGAGCTCTGTGAGTCAGATGGTGATTCATGAAGCTGAAAGTGATATACACATTGGAACAGATTCACTCAATATCCTGCGGTTTCCTTCAGATTGGGCTTCTGTACTTCAGAAATCATCTGACAAAGCAGGCCTGACGGAACAGTGTGTAAACATTTCCCACAGCTCAGACAGAGTTTTCCTCATGATCCCACTAAACTAGATGTGAGCTGATGAAGACAACAGAGATCAGGATAAAACCTGGCCTTGTTCTCACTGCATGTATATGCGTGTCTCTGAGAGAAAGCCAGGTCATGCCTACATGTGGAGACCAAAAGGTAATAAAAAGGGTAATGAAACCAGTTAACAGTCCCCATGAGGAAAACGTCTTAATAAACTAAACTAAAGAATGTCCTAATGAAAATATAAACATGAGTGAAGGTTGCTTAGGGACATAGGACAGAAAATAGCATTAGCTCAGTATTAGGGCCAATGACAATCAATGGTCACAAAGAAAAAGAAAAAGGGGAAAAAAAATGTTGCATATGGTTGTGAAAAACAATTTTAAAAAAACTTGGTTTTAATGTTTCTAAAACTGTCATGTAAAAACATTTTACATGCGAGTATGAACATCTAAATTATTATTTTCAGAATAGTTTTAAATACATTTTTTAAGATAAAAAGTAATTTTACACAGACCATGAATTATTCATTTATAATGTTTTTGGGGAGTCAGACCACAACACATTTTACAACCTAGCCTTAAAAAAAATAGGTCAAATGATTGGATATTTTAAGAGACTCGACTAAATGTTTTTTTTTTTTTTTATGCAATTCTTTTAATGAGCCATTTTTTCATTATTGTATCAGGACACTGTATGAAGTCATTATATGCATGAACTGTATTTTAAAAAAAGCATGAAATGGAAACTGAAACCAACTTTACTACCATATTGTGACATTACCAAACAAATGGCAAATTCGAACATGAAAAAAGCATGGTGGAGCTTGATTTTATCCATTAGCTGTTGACTGAATTTCAATTGACTTAACTATATATATCTTAGTAAAGGGTTAACAGCACCTTACACATTTTATAAGAGAAATAAATGCATGGATCAATTGTTCAAAATAAGTCCAGTAACATGCATTAAAAAAAACAAATAGCGTCAATTTTGATTTAATGTCAACTCTATTAAATAAATTAAAGAGCCTTGTCTCATTGACCCTTAAAAACAATAGGTCCATATAGAGTGATCAGATAGCTATCAGCAGAAGTCAGCAAAATGGCATATAGTGTGTGTGTTGATGCAAGACTAAATGAACTGTTTTTTTACCGCAACCCATAAACCTTCCAACCGCCGTAAACCCAGTCCATGATAGCGACCGACCGTACTAAATCACACACATGCACACACAGCAGTACTCGCACATCTACGCACATGTGTGCAGACATACACACACACACACACACACACCCACACACACACCCACACACACACATGCTAAGAAAATCTCTAGATTTAACTGCAGCCAAGAGCAACATCTCAGCCTCTCTCTCTCTCTGTTGTTCTCAATCTCGTTCACTCCCTGCAGGACATTTGCACTGTAATCAGAGACTTTGCTATCCTGCAGTATGGGGTACTGTCTCCATGTGGTGTGTTGCATCCGGCGGTTCTGAGCCATTAAACACAGAGATGAGCATGTGAGTGGGATAAATGTAACTGTAATCAGTTACAGTTACTGAGAAAAAATATGTAATTAAATTACAGTTACTTATGAAAACGTTAATAATTACAAAGGGGGTTACATCTGAATATTTTCTGTAAAAAGCTAGGATATGTGGGCTGTGCGATATTGAAGAAAAATGCGATATGCAATACCTTTGTTAAATAATGCAATATGATATTGCTTTAAGTGTGTAAAATGTATTTAAATTATATTTAAAAAAAAAATTTAAACCTGAGAATGATACCATTTATGTGTTTCACATTCTTTCTGGGAAAAGAAAGCATCGCTACAACTTCTGAAAGTGACCAGCAGTGTTTTAGCAAAAATTTATTTGACAATATAATTTTAACATCAATGTAAACAGAAAATGTAATGCCAATATTTAAATACCAAAAACTCTTTGCTTGACTTGGTAATATATAGTTATATCAACCTACAACTTAACATCAAGAACATCCAGGTAAACAAAGACACCTGAACTAGGGGTGGACGATTATTTTTGTTATTTTAATTTATCTTTGTTATTAAAAATAAGAACTAAAAACAGTAGTCTTCACATAAATTAAATATACACTGATACATAATAAAGCTACAAAGGTTATTCAGCCAACAGCACTGAGTGATTTTCTCTTTTTCTTTTGTTGTTTAACAGACAGTGGCAGGTTTACTGTATTAGCAGGCGGTCACTTTAAGACCTAATGCACGGATCCTATTGACACGCATTCGGTTTCTTTCCCCAACTGATATCGTTCACTTAAAGCATAACTGACTGTGTTTACATGAATACTCGTTTGACAGTTCGAGTGTGTAACAAGGCACGAAACAGAACTGAAAGGATCACACGCTTTCAGAGAGGCAGCTTGTGCGCACATTTCAGTGTGTGTGTCAGACAGCAGACAGCGCGAGGCTGCAAGGAGTTGTTTTTCGCAAGTTATTGTGTTTAATAACTCTTTTTAACATCAAGCAAGTCACACAAGTAACAGTCGTGTGCCCAGTCTATTCTCTATATGCGTCGACCTAAAACCTACACTTTTCACAATGTCGAAGTAGCCTATTAAAATCATTCAGCTATTGCGTGCGGTTGCGATATGCATATTGTGATATGTACATTTGCGATATTTCGATAATTTCGATATATTGTGCAGCCCTATTGAATAATATTAATTTGTTGCTCTGCCTGTTTTTGATGTGCACAATGCCTCCTGCCATTTA
Source organism: Rhinogobio ventralis (assembly GCA_039654625.1). Lineage (NCBI taxonomy): Eukaryota > Metazoa > Chordata > Actinopteri > Cypriniformes > Gobionidae > Rhinogobio > Rhinogobio ventralis. Next base: position 23,431,598 of record CM077202.1, on the reverse strand, counting down.
AAGGCCGTTTAGTAAAGCAATGCTATTCTGATGCTTTTGATTGGTTCTTTCGTTTGAATTTGCAGTGCACAACGTCAATTACATCAATCTACATTGCTGCTGAAAGCTTTAGGCAACAACCTGTCTGAGGGTTGCCACCATGGAAAAGGTGTTTCAATGCTGGAAATTAGAAAAGTAATCAAAAAGTAATCTAATGTAATCAGTTACATTACTTTAATAAAGTAACTGAAATAGTTACACTACTTATTACATTATAAATAGGGTAACTTGTAATCTGAACCTAATCTATTTCCAAAGTAGCCTTCCCAACACTGAGTATATCAGTGTGTGTAAGTGTGTTGAGACTATGCTGAGCTGTTAGAAAAAGTTGCATGTGCACGTGTGTGTGTGTGCTCTGTCAGGTTCAGAGGAGCTGAGCTCTGTTGCTCCGCGTGGGATTGAAGCCAGACGAGGTCTTACAGCAGGTCCTGCTAAAGTCTCCAGCATACATCTGTTTCCTTACAGCTCTCATTTATCACACTCTAAACTCCATCACATTCAACACCACTCAAAGACACACACTAGTGCTTAACCTTTCCGGCTCTCAGAGCTTCAGCAGCTGTCTGCTTTGCAGATCTGCTGATACACTCAACACATGCACAATTACACAGGATACAGAAGATAGTGTCACTCTATCCACGCGAGGGTGAGTGACAATGATCCACTGGGTTAAGAAAAATATTTTGTATTATGATGCGAAGCAGATAAATACAAGAATTTAAAAAAAACATCATGGTAAATATAGTTATAGGTTAAGGTATAGTTAAAGGTTATAGTTCTGATGATAAGCATGATAAATGGATGATCTTTCAGAACCTTTATGTCACGATGTTTAATGTATTTTTTTATCAGTATTTATATATTACTGTTCAAAAGTTTAAAGTCATTAAGATTTTTGTAAAGAATTTAATACTTTTATTCAACAAGGATGCATCAAATTGATCAAAAGTAACAGTAAAATGTTAATAAATGTTACAACATTTCGGTTTCAAGTAGATGCTTTTCTTCTAGTATCACAGTTTCCACAAAAAATATTAAGCGGCACAACCGTTTTTAACATTAATAATAAAAAGGAAGTTGCAAATCAGCATATTAGAATGAGTTCTGAAGGATCATGTGACCCTGAAGACTAGAGTAATAATGGAGTACACTTTATTTTAAGGTGTCATTGTCATATATTTAAGTACTGAGTAATATTAATTAACTAAATGTACTTACTATAGGGTTATGGTAGGATTAGGGTTTGGTTGAAGGTTAGTTGCATGTAATTATGCATAATTTACTGTTACTACTATGGTAAGTACATGTAACATATGTAACAAGGACACTGTAAAATAAAGTGTTACCAATAATTTTATATATTTCTGTGTGTGAGATATGAACATTCCTTTAACAATTATTATATTGATATACTATATAATTACTAAATTCATATACCTTGGTATTTACATGGAGGTACATCTAAGAATATACCATGGTATTAACATCATGCTTGTGTCCAAAACACATTATTTCCATTGTACAATGTCCACAAGGCCATGGTACATTCTTAGTCCTTTTTAGGTACTATGGATTTAGGAAGGTAAGCAAATAGAAGGCCATAAATTAGCAGTAATATACACATTCTTCCAAGTTTAAAAAATGTAAAAAAAATTTTTTTAAAGTCTGCTGTTTCTAGACTGGTGTTGCCTAGGAGACCACTTCAGACTATTCAAGTTGAAATGCTGTGTACCTTCAAGCTTTTAGAGTAAAATCCAATCGTCTGGGAGGAAGCCTGCATGTATGAGCCTGTTCTACATCATCTCACGAGACGTCAGAGTGCTCAACTCCATCAGATAAGCCGAACACTCACTCGCATACGTTTGAGGTAAGATGTTTGTGACATTAAACAGAAAGCATGAATCATGTTATGCTCCTGTAATGTGCTTCTAGATGGTGTAAGTGAGTCTTAAACCGGTTCCAATCATATCACAGCTTAAATCAATTAAAGCAAATGCAGCGCTGCTCTGCCCCCTGCTGTTTCACAGATGTACTGCAGATGACAATTGATCCACATCAAAATCATTCCAGCTATAGGACACGGTGCCTTAGAAGTCAAAGGTCAGAGCTTTTGAAGTTTGACAACACAGAAGTGTGTATATTTACCTCCACATCCCAGTGAAGCTGTACATGATGCTGACACACCGTGGTAACGTGGGCGGCTCCAGTCCGTCCAACTTGACGAGCAGAGACACCGCTCCAAACAACACCAGATACTTTATGTAAAAAAACTGCACCAACGCGAGAGCCAAACCACCTGCAGGTGAAAAAGAGAGCGGTTACATGACATGAAACAGTAAAGCGGCCATGTGCTTGATCTCACGCAGACATTTGCCCTTTAAACATGACAGGGCTGTTCAGCCACATCAGGTGTCTACATACTTTTGGCCATGCAGTGTATGTGAAGCTCATTTCAGCCTTTCACCCCATTCTGGCTGAGGAGAACCACAGATTTTATGATTTATATCAGATTTCAATTTTATTCTGAACTGTTTCATAATTTAGTTCTATCACCCTCATCCTCTCTAGTCATCTCTCCCTATTCGCCTTTCTCTCTCAGTGTGTCAGCGGAAACTGAGAACAGCATCTGTCTTTTCCCATATCCCACTGGTACAGGGCTAAAAGCTTGTAAAAAAAAATAAGACAATCTCTGCAAGCCCTTTCTGTACAAAACACAGGTACAAAGTGGCGATAATGACTCAATGTTCCAATGTGCTGCTGCACAGACCGTCTATACGCTGCTCTCTCTTGCAGAGTCTGTGTTTTTAAAACAAAGTTCAGGCAGCACAAATCAGCAACTTCCACAGATCAATAGACAGCAAGTGCAGAATCAAGATGCTGCACAGGGGAGTACACACACAAGGCTGAAACTCTCTGTGTGTGTGTGTGCGCACGCGTTTCATTGTGATCTGTGGACAATAATAATATAATAAACCATTTAACACCCAAAATAACACCAGTTATACCGAGATGCATCCATTCTGAAATAGACAATCTGGATAAAAACTGTAGAATTTGCTTAGAAACTCAAATATGCATATTTCCCTACTACTCACTATGCAGACAGCAGTATGTTGAAAAAGGACACTTTAAAACACTTTGAAACTCAGTTCTGGAGGGCCACTGTCCTGCAGAGTTTAGCTCTAACTTGCCTCACCCTGCCTGGAAGTTTCTAGTATGCCTAGTAAGACCTTGGCTGCGTCCGAAACCTGGAAAATGCTGCCTTTGGAGGACACATTTCAAGGTAGGAAGGCATTAAAGCACGTCCGAATCCAATGTTAGCTTCACTTCCTGCCTCCTGAGAGACCTTCATCTGATCGATTTTTGAAGGCAGCATAGATGTATCCTTCGCTGCCTTTGATATCCCACAATCCTATGGGTTCCTTTCGGTGACAGTTGAGCTAGAAAAAGAAAGATGGCGTCTGAAAGTTGCGGTTGCTGGTCAGTTTGTGTGGAATTGTAAGTTTTTGACCAACATTTTCCACTTCTGATATCATTTCTACTGTAGTAATTAAAGATTCGCTTAGTTACCACCAAAGCTTGCGCTATTTTGATGTAGATCATTAAACTGCCTCAGCTGCCTAAGAAGTCTGTCCGAAATCAGTTTCGTGAGGTACCTTTGTGCGCAAACGCTGCCCTACAAGTCATTGTCTGATAAGACAGCGAGACAAGTCAGCTGCCTAGGTTTTTGGATGCAGTCCTTGATTAGCTGGTTCAGGTGTGTTTAACAGGGGTTGGAGCAAACCTTTGCAGGACAGTGCCCCTCTAGGAGCAGGATTGGACACCCCTGCTATAAGACAATAGGTGTCAAAGAGCCATCAAATTTGAAAATGGTTTCTATTTTCAAGTGTAAAGGTCTTTGCAAATTTGCGTTTTTTCGTATTCGTCATACGGTGGCTCTGAATTGTCAAAACCCTTCTCAAAATGCTTGCTAGGGATGCGAAAAACGCAGAAAATCGAACCCGATCCGAAGTTTTTTTTATGACGGACAAAGGTTTTGGAAGCCGTGTGTAAACGTAATTGACACAACAAAATTTCAGACTCAGTGTGCAAGGACCTTAAGAGCAGCAGGTACCAAGAAACTTGTTCCTCAGGCATACACAACCGTTCAAACATTTTGTGTCAGTAAGATTTTTTTTTTTCCCAAGGAAATTCTTTTATTCTGCAAGGACGCATTAAATCTTTCAAAAGTGACAGTGAAGACACTTAAAATGTTAAAGGTAGGGTAGGTCATTTTGGAGAGGCTAGCAAAAGCAAGTAAGCTTTGAAAGCATAAGATCCCACCCTCCCTTCAGAGCGTCTCCAAAGCCACGCCTCCTTCAAAACACATGAATGCACACAGCAGAGTCTGCAAAGCATCACGAGACGAGAGACGGCGTCTATCAAAGCACAAAACACTGCAATAATACATGAACAAACAAATTACAGAGCTCTTACTTGTACCACCTGATGGCTGCAGATTCATTTCGCCATTGACATAAAAGCGCATAAATCTGAGGACGTGAACAGCTCCGGGTAGAATGTCACAGGTTGCCATCTCGTAATTACAGTTACGGATTGGAGTGAACGCAGCATTAGCTGTGGGTTGTAAAAGGGACTTTAAAAGGCGCGGGCTGTTTGTTTTCGGCTCTTGGTGGCTGTCTGTCTACATCTCTGCATAGCCTTAAAGAACGCACTGATGACGTGTGATGTCTGCGCGAGCAGGTGGTATGGAAGGTATGGAAATACATATGTTGACAGGCAGGTAGGACATTGTATCATTGCATTTGGACCAAGGGCCGAGAGCCCTCATAATGATTGGATGAACATTTTTTGTGGTCCTGAGACTTCCACAGAAGATATATGGGTCACACTTTATATTAGGTGTCTTTAACTACTATATGTACTTACATCATGTTATATTGCAAAACACTGTTTTTAGGTTTAAGTGTGGGTTAAGGTGTAAGGGAAGGTGTAATTTTTGATATCCTTACTGTGTTTATATTATATTGCAAAACACTGATAATGAGGCGAGATATGGGTAAGGTTAGAGACAGTTTTGGTGGTATGGGTAGGTTTAAGTGTGGGTTAAGGTGTAATTATTGATGTCCTTATAGAAATGAATTACAGCTGTAATTACATGCAGGTCTTTTTTTAAAATATGAAAACATGTATGTGCACAATAAGTGCATTGTATCAAATGATTAGTTTAAATGTTAGTACATAGTAGTTAAAGACACCTAATATTAAGTGGGACCATGTTTTAATATTTAGACCACTTCTATTATTGATTGCTATCAGGATGTGAAGCGACTTTCAACCAGTATCACTGCAAAAAATAACATTTTAAAATATAATATTGTAATATTTCACAAAATCAGTGTTTTTACTGTATAATACAATAAATATGGTGAGCAATAGGACTTATGCTCAAAATACATGTTTGAGCTGTTTTAACTGAAAGCAACTTGCACTAACCCATCTTAAAATATGTCAGTGCCATTGTTTTGTCTCAAGATGCACACCAGTTATAATGTTTTTTTCTAAGGCACGTTTATAAAAGTTACTTAAATGCCCTAATTGAATTAAGGCCTAATCCTGGCTTGATCTAAGCCCTGTCTGTGAAACCAGGCGTAAAAGATCTTACCAACCCGAAACTTTTGAAATGCAAGTGTACTTATTTAACAGAAAAGACTGTTTATGGTCGCTCTTAGCACATTAAAAACAAAAACAAATTGGACAATGCCAATATTGGGAATGAAGCATTTCTGTATAATAGTGAAGTGTGTATTACACTACACACTTGCATCACTAAAAGACTGTTAAGACATTCTTCACTGAATTTAGTATATACTATAAAAGTAAAAGAATTCACATACAGCCACAGACTTACCCAATGCCCAGTGTGGCAGCATCTCCAAGTAGGTTTCGTTGCTCTGGATGGCGTGCATGTACATGAAGTGGATCATGAATTCTGCTAAACACCACCAGAAAAACACGCGCAGTATCCCACTTAACACGTACACCACAGACACTTTACACACCGGTCTCTCTATCTGCAGAGAAAGAGAAAGACATTTACAGTACATCTGGATAAGAACAGGCTCTGCACCTTTTATGAACCTCATTTTCTTCTACCTGTTCACTGAAGTCCTTGTAGGTCATGATGGGTCCGTTGTAGAACAGAGGATGATAGAAGCAGTAGGCAGTGAGCTTGTAGAACTGAGAAATTAGAGTCTTTAGTCCTTTATGCTGTAGAGGGTTCTGCAGGGGGTGCCAGCACAGCTCCAAACTAAAGCTAATGCAGCGCAAACTACTAACAGCCGTACTGAAGAGCAAGAGGTAGTACTGGTCCTCAGAAGTGCACAAGCCACGCTTTAGACAGATAAAAAAGAGGGGGAAAACATTTAAATTAACCAAACAGGAAGCTAAAAATCAGTGGCTACAGGACAATAAATGCAATTTGCAACGAAAGACAGACCCTGAAATTTTCAGATTTTGCAAGTGAACGGTGCTTTGTGGTGCCATCCCAAAGAGGCACAAAATCAATTTCACGGACCTTTACCTTGACTGTTCCAAGCTGGTGGAAGCAAGTGAAAAACAGTTTGTGAAATGAGTAGTATGTCCAAATTCATAGTATTCATAAAAAAGTACCCGGAGAGATTATGAACTGCAAATACAATGGATACTTTAATATTCACGAGGAAAATTTAAATGAGTTGTGAATAACAGTGAAGAGACGATTGGAAAAAGCCAACATGCGGGATGTAGCATGTCCAGATTTAATTTATACTACACAAGGAGGACACAATCTTATAAGAACTGGTGAAGCAGGACCACAATCTACAAAATTCATAGCAGAAGAAAATGGCAGACACAAAGCACAGGCTAGCTGAAAAAAGAAAGTTCCCATTTGCCCAGTAACTTCCTCGTCACCCTCTACTAACTCTGCCAAAGCCCCAAAAATAAAATCTAGTTTATTGAGGATCACAACTTATTTTATGGCCTCTGTGGGCTTCTGCATTATTTTTCCAATTCTGTTTAGTTCCAACGGTGAGACAGAAAGGACACTTTTTTTATTTTGAAGAAATATAGCACAGCCTCGCAGTTTGTTAGGTTTGAAACTCTAAAACAATAGATACAGTGGTGTGAAAAAGTGTTGGCCCCCTTGTTAAATATGATCAAAGATGGCTGTAAAAAAATAAATCTGCACTGTTAATCCTTTTGATATTTTATTTAAAAATTAGGGGGGGGGAATAACATTATGAAATAAATGTTTTTCTCCAAAACACATTGGGAACAATTATTTGCCCCCTTTTATTAAATACTTTTTGCAACCTGCTTTTTCCAAGATAACAGCTCTGAGTCTTCTCCTATAATGCCTGATGAGTTTGGAGAACACCTGACAAGAGATCAGAGACCATTCCTCCATACAGTATCTCTCCAGATTCCCAGATCCATGTTGGCGTTTCTTCTCTTCAGTTTAGCCCACTCATTTTCTATAGGGTTCAGGTCAGGGGACTGGGATAAAATATTAAAAGGATTAACAATGCAGATTCATATTTTATAGCCATCTTTGATCATATTTAACAAGGGGGCAAACACTTTCACACCACTGTATATTCTTCAAAATGAAGACAAAAAATAGCCTAGTTAGACTGGTTATCCAATGTTAATGGAATATGTCCAGTTGATTACACCTATGGTTGCTCTGATATAACTGACTTCAAACAGTTACTAAAAATCATCTTGGGAACAGTTACAACTTAGTTTGTTATGTTGTATCCAATGCATTCAGTGCTACTTAAGTGGCCAAACGTGTCCACCTTTGTATGTCATAAAGAGGGCAATTACAGCTCCACAACAATATTACAGCGACTGAGTAGTAGCCTACATAGATGACTTGGGGATTGTTTACCCAAAAATGAAAAATCTGTCATCATTTACTCGTTTATCTACCAACTTTCTTTAAAATATCTTCTTTTGTGTTCCACAGAAGAAAGTAAGTCAAATCAGTTTGGAATGACATGAGAGTGAGTAAATGACAGAATTTTCATTTTTTTGGTGGACTATCACTTTAACACTACACTCAGTCGCTGTAATATAGAATTTTCATTCCTGGGTGGACTATCCTTTAAGTAGGCTTCTGTTCTATATAAGTGATTAACAACCACTGTAAAACACAGGTCCATTTTTCTAGATTACTCCACCTCAGGCCAGCATCCACTGATCCTCTGTGGAGAAACTAAACTAATATGATCTACTGGGCATGCTCAGAAGATGACAGCTGGCACCCAGCCAGCAGACACAGCAGCAGCCATTTTCAAAAACTCATTATCGCCACTCAAAAATAAAGCTATAACCACCTCTAAATTACACTAAATGACAGGGCAGCGTTCTGAAATTAGTCACTGGCTGATGCTGTTTTTCTTTGTATGTCATTATGGCAGTCTCTGTGGTAGCTGCATGGGTATTGCTGTTTTCCTGAGGGTTTTTCACAGCTCATAAGTAACTGAGGTAAACAGAGATATACTGAAAAAAAAGATAATTAAAAGAGATTAAAGATCACAATAGATTCAATTACAGTTGTTTGTTCTTTGGATGGGTACGTTAATAAATGCTGCTGAGTAATAAATAACTAAGTAGATGAAGGTTTAATGAAGAAACCTTGTGTCACAATTAATCAAGAAGAAACTCGTTTGTCACTATTCCCTTTGTCTCCTTTTTCCCCTCTATCACCACGAGCTTGTTGATCTCATTGCTTTCCCCTTCAGTCAGTTATCTAATGACAGCTGTCAAACAATCATTCACTGTGTCAAGTGACTAAGCAGATAAATAAACAAACAGGACCCTCTGGAAGCCAGCTGACTTTTTTGTGTGAGAAAAAAGGAAATACACAAGCACTGATGTGCATGAAAATATTTGACTATGAATATTTGCTTGAGAGTCTGTTTGAAAGTGTATGCATCACTGTGTTTGTGTGAAGAGAACGGTGACATTTAATGCAGACTTGTTTCAGTCTCATCTCCATTCTCTCTGCAGACCTCTGCAGACAGCACAGACTCTGCTGGACCGGATCCTGAACCGGACAAATCCCTCACACCTCCACCTCATCAATATAGAAAGATTTAAAGGGATAAAGGTAGTTCAACCAAAATTAATAATTCTGTCATTATCATGGAACACAAAGAAAGAAATTTTGAAGAAAGACTGTGCTGGTCACACCATTCCATGCAATTACAATGAATGGGGACTTTTAGTTTTTTTTTTTATTTTAATGTTCAAAAAAAAACATGGAGCACTTTAATGGTGCTTTTATATGACTGCTCTAAATTCTTCTTTAGTCTCTATAGTCTTCTGCAATAGATATGCGTCAGAAACCACATACAGTGGGGAAAATAATTATTTGATCCCCTGCTGATTTTGTAAGTTTTGTAATTTTATGGTAGGTTTATTTTAACGGATAGAGACAAAATATAAACCACAAAATACAGAAAATACACATTATATAAAGGTTATAAATTGATTAGCATTTGATTGAGTGAAATAAGTATTTAATCCCCTACCAACCAGCAAGAATACTGCCTCCCACATATTGGTTATGTGCCCATGTGGAACCCAGATTAGTCCTGTCACTTTAAGAAAGTACTCCTAATGTCTGCTCATTATGTGTATAAAAGATAACTGTCCACAGAATCTGTATCTTCCATTCCAACCTCTCCACCACCATGTGCAAGACCAAAGAGCTGTCAAAGGACATTGGGGACAAGCCTGTAGACCTGCACAAGGCTGGAATGGTCTACAAGACCATCAGCAAGAAGATTGGCGAGGAGGAGACAACTGTTGGTGCGATTATTCGTAAATTGAAGAAATACAATACAAATCAATCACCCTCAGTCTGGAGCTCCATGCAAGATCTCACCTCATGGGGTAAGGATGATCATAGAAAAGGTGAGGGATCAGCCCATAACTACACGGGAGGAGCTTGTTAATGATCTCAAGGCAGTTGGGACCACAGTCACCAAGCAAACCATTGGTAACACACTACGCCTCAATGGTTTGAAATCCTGTATCACCCACAAGGTCCCTAAAATGCTGTTTTCAGATGAGACCAAAATTGAGCTCTTTGGCATCAACTCAACTCACCGTGTTTGGAGGGAGAGAAATGCCAACTATGAGCCTAAGAACGCCATCCCTACAGTCAAGCACAGCGGTGGAAACATTACACATTGGGGCTGTTTCTCTGCTACGGGTACAGGATGACGCATTGAGGGCCGATGGATAGGCTGATGGACGCGCCATGTATTGTAAAAATCTTGGGACGAAAATCCCTCAGCCAGAACACTGCAGATGGGTCGTGGAGGGGCATGACAATGACCTAAAACTTACAGCCAAGGCAACAAATGAGTGGCTCAAGAAGAAGCACATTAAGGTCATGGAGTGGCCTAGCTGGTCTCCAGACCTTAATCCTATAGAAAATCTGTGGAGGGAGATGAAACTTTGAGTTGACAAGCGACAGTCAAGAAACCTTAATGATTTAGAGAGGATCTGTAAAGAGGAGTGGACAAAAATCCCTCCTGAGATGTGTGCAAACCTGGTGACCAACTACAAGAAACATCTTACCTCTGTGCTTGCCAACAAGGGTTTCTCCATCAAGTACTAAGTCATGTTTTGCTTGGGGATCAAATACTTATTTTACTTATTGAAATGCAAATCAATGTATAACCTTTATATAAATGTGTAATGTCCCAAGTAAAAAGTTTTTCTAAAAATTTTTATAGAGGTTTAAGTTTATGAAAATGATATAAGAATATATATATATATATATATATATATATATATATATATATATATATATATATATATATATATATATATATATATATATATATATATATATATATATATATATATATATATATATATATATATATATATAAATATAACGCATAATAACACGTTGAACTCTAAAACTGCTAGAAAATCAAAGCCATAAATCTAAACAAGTTGTGTTCTAAATTTGAGGTTGATATCTCAAACAAATGAGCTTTCAGTACAATTTTGTTTGGGCACAGTGCCAAATTTTTTCCCATTAGATGCCAGCAAAGCTCCACTGGGACACACAGTGGTTGGATTTGTGATTTGCAATAGAGATTTTCTCAAATATTACAAGCACCAAACGCACACACACACACACAATTTTTTTTACTACACACATACAAACCCCACTCTGACATCCATACCAACACACCCACACAGTTATAGCTGCATAATTTATCCAATTGGCTTTATAATATGCAGAAGCAGAAAACAGGAATAAAGTGAGTATTTGCTTTACAGACCAAACCTGAAAAAAAAAATGGCACCATCTGGTAAAAAAAGTGTCAATTTTAATTTTGAAGCCTTGCCTACAGAATGAAAGCCTATTAACAAAGATTGCATCATTTTATAGTTAAATGGCCCTGGGATTGAAATTTGTTGTTTTAATGGGTTTCAATTGGGACATTTTTGTCCAAAAGATCCTAAGAGGAACTATTTTGTGTATAGATTTTTTAAAGGAAATGGGGGTAAAATAGTAAAATTTCAATAAAAAATACACACCTGTGCAAAAATGTATGCAGTTGGCATTAACACAGGCAAAATTATCAAAAAAACAAAACTGAAAAAGACAAAAACGTCGATAAGGTCGCACAAGGGTTAAAGAGGGCACGGAATGTTTAGACAGAAGATGAGGAGTTCTTTATTAAACTCTAAATAAGAATAAATAATTAAGGGAATACTGGATTCTAAACAACAAAGAAATGCCACAATTTATCAAGACCTCAAAGCAGATAGGAGGGAGAAACACCCAGAAACAACTCATACGTGGCCACTCCCAAGTATAAGGTGCTTTCCTTGCCATTAATGCTTAGATAACACGCCTACGTCTCCTTCGATTAGAAATAATGGCTAGTGGCCTAGTGTGGTGGCTGTGAAATACTTAAACCTACTAACATCCATTACCATGATTTTTGGAATGACTTATTGTGAGAGGAAAAAAATATGTTTTAGGCGCATAACATTGGTTAATGGAAACATTATCGCAAAAATATCACAAAAGTTTTGCGCAAATCTGTTATAAAAAAAATTATTTTCATTATTTGAAATTAAATCAAATATAAATATTACATAAAAAACTAAAAATTTAAAAAAAATCTATGAAATTAAGTGTTGCTTTGGCATGTTTATGAAATACTAAAAATAAAACTGAAACAAATAAATTAAAGCTAAATAGAAATAAAATAAAATAATATAAAATTATTTTTTAAAAAAAGAATATAAATGACAAGAGCACATAACAAAATGAAGAAACTTGGCAAAAATGGAAAAAAAAAAACTTTAATTCAAAATATGAATAAATACTATAATAGTATAAAATATAATACTAAAATAACACTGGAATCAACAAACTGAAAAGATTTGACAAGAACAATTTATTCAAGTGAGGCATTGCTACTTCACTTATGAATGTGAAGTATGGCAAATGATTTTATAATTTTACACTATTATATTACTTTAATGGTGGTTTTGTAAAAAGCCTGAAAGATCTAGCCATCATTCATGGTAATTGCATGAAAAAAAAGCAACCAGCACATCATTCACATTTCTCATTTTGTGTTCCAAGAGGGAAAACGAGAAAGCCATATGGACTTGGAACAACATGAAAGTGAGTAAATGAGGACATTTTTAGGTTAGAACATCAGGTCATTTTTGAGTGAACAACCCTTTAAATTGGACACTTTTATGCTGCTTCTCCTCAGAGGAGCGGAAACTTTAGTGCCTCACATACTCGGATTACAGCAATTACAGGCGCACAGACATTCACACACACCTGTAAATCCTGGAGGGCACTGACATTGAGTGTGGAGAGCAGCAGGAGGGAGCAAAACCATGAGAGGGCGGGGCTACGTAGCTGAGCAACCACCAGTGAGATGCTTAGATGCAGCATCAAAACAGTCACGCCCCACACACCGAGAAGCCAGCCAGCAGAGAGCAAGCCATACACTGCAAAGACTGCCAGTCGGAACTGTAACACAAGTGCACAAGGAACGATGATGAAGCATGCAAACATTTGATGACTTGTTCAAATTCATCTTCTCTGGATCAAAATTACCTGAGGCAGATAATAGGCTGCCAGTCTGCACACCACAGCATGGCCAATCAGAGACCACAAAAGAGACCGCCACGCCCACTCATTCCAAAAACTCCATTCAAAATCAGTAGGGTCCTAAAACACACATTCAGTATATACAGTATATACACTCAGAGTGTGTGTTTTGTATGTCTATATAAAAGCAAATTGGCCTTGGTGGGGTGCATCAGCCAAATGTGCCATCCTGATTAAAGTCACTAATATAATTACCATGTGTTCCCTTACCTTCTTGAATCCCCATATAAGGAATCCTCTCTGCAGCTGCACCTCTCTGTCCAGACTGACCTCATGCTCTGTCAATCACACACAGGAAAACACATTTCTCACACACTATTCTGGAGGAATACAAAGCCTATATACAGGGCTATTTTGGTAAACTAGAATCAGAATTGAGGTTTGCTGGCCAAGTTACATTACACCTTGATGAATTACACCTGGCAGGGTATTCCAAACATCTAGTTCACAATAACTAGAACACACAATGGTCCAAATACCCACACTTGCGGTCTTGCACTTGACTACATGTCTACTTACATTATGTATTTCCTGTATTTGGACCGAGTGTTCAATTGGGCATGAAGATTGCAAGTGTGTGTGAGTAGAACTTATGTTTACCCGATGGGACACAATTATAGTGCTGTAAAATTACAAGTGTTTTGAGAGTTTTATTTTGATTTTCAATACTTTGCATTTTAAAATAAAGTCCCAAATGTCTCTTCAGTAGTCCATATGTAACAGATGACACAGTTTAGTAATTGCAGTGCTTCTAATTAAGTGATAAAAAGCAGTTGCAAATATTGTACAAAATACACTCAGCTCTGCACCAATAAAATGTCCAACACTTTATGTTTTACTACCGAATTATGGCCTGGTTTCACAGACAGGGTGTAGATTAATCCAGGATTGGGTATTAGTTCAATTAGGACATTTAAGTAGCTTTTATAAACATGCCTTAAAAACACTACTGGTGTGCATCTTGAGACAAAACAATGGCACTGACATATTTTAAGATGCACTATATTGCCAAAAGTATTGGGACACCCCTCCAAATCATTGAATTCAGGTTTTCCAATCACTTCCATGGCCACAGGTATATAAAATCAAGCACCTAGGCATGCAGACTGCTTCTACAAACATTTGTGAAAGAATGGGTCAATCTCAGGAGCTCAGTGAATTGAAACGTGGTACTGTGATAGGTTGCCACCTGTGCAATAAGTCCATTCGTGAAATTTCCTCACTACTAAATATTCCACGGTCAACTGTTAGTGGTATTATAATAAAGTGGAAGCAATTGGGAACAACAGCAACTCAGCCACGAAGGCGACGTAAAATCACAGAGCGGGGTCAGCACGGTTACCAGGAGAACGGTACTTGCCTGACTGCATTGTGCCGAGTGTAAAGTTTGGTGGAGGGGGGATTATGGTGTGAGGTTGTTTTTCAGGGGTTGGGCTTGGCCCCTTAGTTTCAGTGAAATGAACTCTTAATGCTTCAGCATTCCAAGACATTTTGGACAATTTCATGCTCCCAACTTTGTGGGAGCAGTTTGCAGATGGCCCCTTTCTGTTCCAACATGACTGCGCACCAGTGCAAAAAAGCAAGGTCCATAAAGACATGGATGAGCAAGTTTGGTGTGGAGGAACTTGATTGGCCTGCACAGAGTCCTGACCCCAACCTCGATAGAACACCTTTGGGATGAATTAGGAGACTGCGGGCCAGGCCTTCTTGTCTAACATCAGTGCCTGACCTCACAAATGCGCTACTAGAAGAATGGTCAAAAATTCCCATAAACACACACCAAAACCTTGTGGAAAGCCTTCCCAGAAGAGTTGAAGCTGTTATAGCCACAAAGGGTGGGCCAACTCCATATTAAACCCTATGGATTAAGAAAAGTTCATGTGTATGTAAAGGCAGGCGTGCCAAAACTTTTGCCAATATAGTGTATATCAGTGCAAGTTGCTTTCAGTTAAAACAGCTTAAACATGCATTTTAGTCTGGGACTAGGCTTAAGGTGTGGGTTTAATGTGTGTTAACTTAATGGCACTTGGATAAATAAGAGCCCCATGGATAAATTTCGATGAAGGCTAAGATCTCTTGAATATTCTCTGCACACATGCATGAACTCTCTTCTTTCTCCCCTGCAATGCAGTGTCAGTTTGGTATTGTTGTCTCCACCCCACCCCACCCCTCTCTGTCCATCCCTCTCTCTCTCTCTCTCTCCCTACATCTCTTTCTTCATCCAGTTTCTCAGGATGGACCTCTTGTCACCTCGACAGACGGTTTTCCTGCAGGGTGCACTGGCAGGCAAGGATCTATCCACACTGTCATAAACACACACACACTTCTTTCCAGAAAAGAAAGTGTACATAGAAACAGAAGTGAGAGCACAATGCCATCTAGTGGTCAAACTGTGTTGAGACACAAAGAGTGCAGAAAGAAGTCTAATGGGCGTGTTTGCTGTAATACAGATCATAAGTGACACTGATCTGGAGATATATTTTTTATAGAAGCCCACATCAGAAACAATGTGATTAAAAGTGCCTAAAGTGTCTTTAAGATGAAAAAATTAGACCTGACCAAACAATAAGACACAAAATGCAATATTTGTGATGTAAAGCCTGTCAGTACTAAACACTGACAAACTAATTTCCTTCAATGTATTATTCACAAATTTATAAAGTGCATGTTTTCTGATTAGTGAAAGTGAATGATTACCATTACTACTATGAAGACTATATTGACCTGAGCCTAAAGTCATCTAGATGGTGTCCTTTAAAATGCTGTTTGCTGATGGCTAAAATACTTCTCTTTAAATGTATCATCAGGATTCACCTATTGTTATTATTTATGCAGTGTTTTTTTATTTGGCAGGAGGAAAGCTTTTTTTTTTTGCACTTTTTTGACTGGCATGTTTTGGTTGAAAGAGATAAAATGGGTGCCGTGTGTTGCCTTTTGCTGACCTGAGATTCAGTCGTCCCTCAAAATGACAGCTCAACCTTTTCAGAGCCCTTAGAGTCAGCAGTTAACACGACAGGATCGAGCACTTCATGCACGCGCGTGTGTGCGCGCACACACACACACACACACACACACACACACACACACACACACAGCAGCCCTTTTCAAACAGAAACATAAAATAAAGCCCATGTGCGCACTAAAATGCAGCCAAAATATATTTTATATTAATTCTGGATAAATTCCAAATAAATGATTCAACAGGTATATAATAGTCATTTAATAACAATATTATCATTTTTTAATGTCTAACTGACGGAAGTTGTGTAGTGGTAGTTGTTTAATGGTTATGCATTATGCATCTTGTTTAGTTGCAATTTTTCTTGGATTTTTTTAAATTATATATAGGTTTGGGATTTGAATCTGTGTTCCCCTGTACTATTGAACACCTGGATTGATCCTTGAGTTTTCTAGATTCCTAAGATCCTCTCTTGTAACCTGGGGGTTTGTGTTTTGTTCTGGGACTGAAAGGCAACTCACCTTTAGAAAACCTGTGTAGCTGGTAGAAAGAATAGAGATGGGAGGAGAAGGAGAGAATCCAGTAGGCCATCATCTCCCATCGAGGTAGAGATACCAGCTCCCATTTTGGTGTCATGAAAACTGAACCTACAGGTTAGGAAAATACACTGTGATTTGGTAAGTCAACAAACCTACAAACTACACTGGGAGTTTTTGATCTTATGATTTTCAAAATAAATCAGAATAAATTCATCAAAGTGGATAAAAAAATAAGCTTAAACTGTATTTTAGGAGGATATGACATGAGGTTTTTCATAGACAATAATCCAGCATAGTCAAATTTACGGATTATTAATATCTAAAAGATGCCACTCACCGCAAAAGTAATACGATAAAAAGAAATGCGTTTTATGAACTGCATTATATCCATACCACAAGGAATTCCTCGATTATATATCAAGGCACCCCGAAATAACAGAAGTTTATGGTCTGTTACAAAGGAAACCATTTTCAATAGTTTAGGATATAGAGTGCACCAAGATTTATTTGCTCAAACAGTCATTCACGACTTTAAACAATGAAACAGTTTCTTTACACAAGCTACCCCACTACATTATCATATCGCAAGTTTCGCAACAATTCCTGCCCTATAATATTTGCATAAACGTTTCAGTTACTCACATAAACAACAAACAGAAAAAACTCGCGCCTGTTAAACGCTGCCGTGAAGCTCCGCCCTATGCTTCCGAGATTTTGTCACGTCCCTGGATCCTGATTGGCTAATCTGACCACTACGTAATATCTGAGTACGGTTTTGCTTTAACCCCACGAGTGCCTTAATTAGTTTTGGCCAGGCCATTTTACTACAGATTACGGTCAAATGTAACTATAAAAATAATCACAAATATCCTCACTTCTCATTACTGGAAGGTTCTGGCTTAAATGAACAATGGCTCAGTACTTAATGCTATGCTAACTCGTTCAGAAAATGTTCGTATGCTATGAACAAATTGTAAACAAAATACGCCCACAGCATATGTTTACATAAATATAATTCTTTACATGTGAAAAAGGAAACCTATAAATGCCACACATATTAAGCACCCACTCTCTATTTTGTTTTTGTTATATATGGTGTGTTAATGAAGTGTTATGTATGTTACATGATGATCATTTTGTTTTAAAGGTTTTGAAAGTGGTTTTATACAAATACAAATGTATTTATAGTAATGGTTATATTGTTTAAATTGTGAAGTAAAAGTGTACAAATAAAGGTATTGTTAAACATGAATCTCGCGCTGCGGGCCTGCATATATCCAGAATTGCCCCTCTGTAAATATTTCACTAGGGGGCAGCAAGTCTTTGGGGTAGTTAAGTACAACGCGTAGAGGCTCAACGTGTCGGTTCCATTTATGGTACCGTTTTAGAAACCGAAAAGTGAAACCGATAGAAGCAAATTATTATAAATATAAAATAAATAAAATAATAATAATAATAATAAATAAATAAATATAAGACTTTACCATGTGATATAAAGACATTTTATGCGATAATATGCAAATATGTGGCTGCATTGAAAACAAAACATGTTTAAGCGGCTTAATCTGAAATCTTTCGTTTCGGGTTGTTATGAGTACATGCCGACCGTACAATCCAATATTACGCAACATTCAAAACTCCCAATCATTAAAGGAAACTGCAGTGTTGTAATCGATTGTAAAAGGCACAGCACTTGTGATTCATTCATGACATGATATGGTTCACATTGAAGCTGATTTAGGGGGCGGTTTGTTTTGAGTTTTCTTCAGACCAGCTCTTTGTCAACAAGTTCCTCCCTTTCTTCGGAGGAACAGTCACGGCTCACGGGCTGTGGAAACTTGAACAAACTTCATTCCAAAACAGACTGGGCGAGAACATGGCTGGACGGGTGAGCACAAGTTTACTGAATTCTTTGACCAGGGTAAACATTGTCTTTAGGAACAAGAAATGTGCGCACAAAAGTGTTGTGTTCCCCTCACGGTGTCACGCGAGGTCTCAGTCCAGCAGCATCAGCGCGGCTCTACCGGACCTCAGCTCGCATCTCGCTGGAAAGACCTACGCAGATCTATATGAGCTGTCAGTTAAAGATCCAGAAACTTTCTGGGGATCCATCGCCAAGGAAAGACTGGCGTGGACCAAACCTTTCTATCAAGTAACGGACTGTGATCTCTCTAGAGGGAAAATCAACTGGTTTCTTGGAGGGCAATTGAATGTCTCGGGTGAGTGTTGCAACGTTTCTTTACTCTTTGGTCCACTTCCCAATTAAACAACATTTCTTTCTATCATATCAAAAAGTTATGAGTTTGGTTTATCTTAACTGCGATGACAATATTTACATTTTCTCGGGCTTTATAATTGCACCAAGAACAACTTTCTTGTCAACAGTAAGCACAGTAGTAATTTCCTCTTTACAATGATTGACAGTGAATTGTTTGGATGTACACGTGGCAAAGGATCCAGATAGAGTGGCCTTGATTTGGGAGAAAGATGAGCCTGGCACAGAGGAAAGGATCACATACAGGTACATGAAGCTCCTGGGAAATTCACATGTGGCATTATCACCATCCCCACCCACAGTTTTACATTCTCTAATCTCTACCCACAGGGGTTATAGCAAGCAGTTTTAACATGTGTTCTTTAAACTAACTAGCATCTACTTTTATGGTGCTGTTGCTTTTTTTTTTTATTGTTAGTGTTCAAGTAATGTTAGTCTAGTCACTAATTCTTGGTATATTCAAGACAAGTAGTGGCTAGTAGTCTGTTAGTCACTAGTGCACAACATGCTGTATGCTTTCTTCTGGCTACTTTATCCCAGTATTATATACTGTTATGGTTTTTATTCATATTTTTAATTAGCTTTTATTTTTATATTTTCAGCTTTCATTTTAATTTTAAAGTTTCCAGTGGAATTGAGAACAAATTACACATTTTGCTAATGATTTATTTTTCCTTTAGATTACTTTTGCCATCATTTTAAAAACACAGATAATTTAATAAGACAGTTAAATGTAATCTTTAACAAATCTCCAAATGAATAGGCTATCTGTTTTCATACTGTTCTTTATAATGTTGCGACAGAGATAGACATGGTTAACATGGTATTAGAGCACACTAGAGTTTGGGGGGAATTCCTTCACAATGTTCACATGCACTTTCTGATGGAGAACAAAGGCAGGTTTTGAGGGTCCTGTGGTTTAATGTGAGTTCCCCCGCTCTCTAGTGCCTGAAATAAAGATCGAATGTCCCTGGCTGTGTTTCAGATCACTGCTGTTAACAGTAGGCTAAATATTTACAGGATCTACTGTCCTCGCTGTTACCAAAACACGGCCAGTTTTCTCTATTCCAGTCTGCTCACCTTTTATTACAGAGATGTGAAGATTACTTTCCCACTATCTCTTTTTCTAGGTCAGATAGGAAACATTTCAGGGTGTTTTGTGAAGCAGCAGTGAGATTGCACAATCGGTCATGTGTGTAAAGGATGACACCGTTAGCACAGCGCATGTGCACGTCACTTTCCTGCTTCCGTGGGTAAACAGGAAGTTAGAAGACATTGATACGCATTAGTATGAAAGTGAAAGTGTTTTGCTTCTGATCTCACAACCATATGGAGGAGATCAAGACATGCTTGAGGGCTGACGTATGTACAAAACAGGCTGTACTGTAGAGTTCTGTGCTTAGACACACACGTGTCTCATTTATGATCCGTTAAATCAAGATTAACCATTTCCTCAGAGGCAATCTAGCGTAATAATATGTTCAGCAGGCCAACAAAAGCTTGCCAGTACTTTATTATAGTATAAATAAATACATCATTAAACTACACCCCTTAAATGCCAGCTTGATATCGGATGTGCATAATGACCATGATGTGACTACTATGTTCAGTCCACTTGAGTTCAGCACTTGAACCACTTGAAATTGAACCATTACAGATTCACTTAAAAACTTTCCCACCCGCAGGATTTCCTGTTACTCAGCTGTATGTTTATATCTGTAAAACATTAAAATCTCAGGGAGCTTCTGGAGATGACCTGTCGCCTTGCCAATACATTGAAAAATCATGGAGTCCAGAGGGGAGAGCGGGTGGCCATCTACATGCCTGTGTCTCCCATGGCAGTAGCAGCCATGTTGGCCTGTGCGCGTATCGGTGCAGTACACACTGTGGTGTTTGCAGGCTTCAGCTCAGAGGCTTTGGCGGGCAGAATTCAGGATGGTAAGTAAAATAATGTGAGGGTTGTCTTAAAACAGTTGTAAAATAATTTTTGCTACAAAACTGTGCAAAAAATAATTGTGATGTTTTTAAACTAACACAGGGTAACATTTTATATAATAACATTTTGCATGTTATTTCAACATGAGGTCAATTATACCGCTTATATCATCTCTGTGTCACTATTAAAATTGAACTGGGCAGAACACATACTTGTATATTTGGATTATATTTTCTGAAATTGTATTCAAAACTCTCTGGACACAGATATTGATGCACCATCGTTGCTTAGGTGGGATTGGTCAGTAACGTTTTAGGATGGGGCTTAGCAAAGGGTCAGTTGCTCAAATTTCTGGCCTATTTAAAAGTGCAGTAAGCGATTTCTGAGAAACACTGTTAAAAGTGGATCAGACGCAGTACCGCAACACACTTGTAGCCAATCAGCAGTAAGGGGCGTGTCCACTCATGATGGGGGAGGAGAGAGAGTGAGCAAGAAGGAGATTTGAAGAAAGACTGTAGAAAGAGAGAGGGCTGAGAGACATTGCAAAAGAGAGAAGGTCAGTGGAATATCACTGGAAAAACAAGGGTAATGATCAGGCAAGAACTTTAGAACCCGCGTTAATATTAGAAAAGCTTTCCAGCACTGGAGAGACCTGAGCGGGAAGGCCTGAAAACGGACTTTGTTTCTGCTCCATAGTCCTAGGGCTGCACGATTAATCAACCGAACCGCAATTGAGATTTGGCTTATGTGTGATTATGAAAACGTAAAGGGTGCTATTTTAATTAAATAAATATATACCCAGCGTGTTAGTGAAGAGCCACTCTGTGATAAGTAGTAAATGCTATTCTTTCATATTAAAGACATAGGCTTGTTCTTGATTTTGCATACCTCTGGACAAAAATTAAGAAATTGATATCACAGATAAAAAGCACAGATTTGTATAATAATAATAATATATTTTATAATAAGTTCTTAGACTTTTCTAAAGATTTTTTGTCATAGGCTGCCTACTTGTTAACAGGTAACCCTGCAGTTTTTTGTAAAATAAGTTTTCTGTAAAATATAATAATAATAATTATTATTATATTGTTATATTTATTCTTAAATACTCTATTTTTAATTTTTAATAATGAAAGTGTTATTGTATAGTAATATTTCTTATTTTGTTAAATATTTTTATTTAGCAATAAATAAATAATAATAATTATAATATATAATTATATAATTATTATTATTAGTCATATTAATATATAAACACAAAATGTTTTATATAGGCCTATATATAGTCAAGTCAACTTTATTTATATATCGCTTTTTACAATGCAGATTGTTTCAAAGCAGCTTCACAGTGTTAAACAGGAAAATAATGCAATCGAATTTGATTCGGCTGTACTGGAGAAAACGGTGATGTCATCAGCTCATTTCAATTATCATATATATTTAAGTAATGTAGTTGATATAGTTAATTTAGTTTAGTAATTAAATTTATTTGGATATTTATTTGAAAATTTAGTGTCCCCAACTGAGCAAGCCAGAGGCGACAGTGGCAAGGAACCAAAACTCCATCAGGTCACATAATGGAGAAAAATAAACCTTGGGAGAAACCAAGCTCAGTCGGGGTGCCAGTTCTCCTCTGGCCAATTAACAAACAGTGTATGTTTATTATTTTGGCAGCCTAATAGGTCAGAAGTAATATTAGATCGGAATATTCGAAAGATCGGAGGCATCACGCCGGAGATGGATCCACTGAGGATGCCATGTCGATGAGCAATTTCAGAGGGGAGACTAATTGACACGGTCCCTGCAGACACTTCAGGGATGCGTTGGTAATGTCTGGGCGCTGGTCCACCATCTGATCTGATACGGCCCGGATCCGGCTGACTGCAGTAAACCTCGGGATAAACAGAGAGACTAACATTAGCGTAGATGCCATTCCTCTTATGATGTAACGAGTACATCAGGTGTTATGGGAAGTGTTCCCGGTTCCGGCTGACCTAGTTAATGCAGCCTAACAATTTAAATAAAATATAAAATTAAAAATGTTTTATGTGTATGCCATAGTAAAGAGAGTTTGTTGTTTTTACTAAGTTGTTTTTAGTCTAGATTTAAACTGACAGAGTGCGTCTGCTTCCCGAAAAATGCTAGGAAGGCTGTTCCAGAGTTTAGGTGCTAAATAGGAAAAGGATCGATCGCATATATATACACTCACCTAAAGGATTATTAGGAACACCATACTAATACTGTGTTTGACCCCCTTTCGCCTTCAGAACTGCCTTAATTCTACGTGGCATTGATTCAACAAGGTGCTGAAAGCATTCTTTAGAAATGTTAGCCCATATTGATAGGATAGCATCTTGCAGTTGATGGAGATTTGTGGGATGCACATCCAGGGCACGAAGCTCCCGTTCCACCACATCCCAAAGATGCTCTATTGGGTTGAGTTCTGGTGACTGTGGGGGCCATTTTAGTACAGCGAACTCATTGTCATGTTCAAGAAACCAATTTGAAATGATTCGAGCTTTGTGACATGGTACATTATCCTGCTGGAAGTAGCCATCAGAGGATGGGTACATGGTGGTCATAAAGGGATGGACATGGTCAGAAACAATGCTCAGGTAGGCCGTGGCATTTAAACGATGCCCAATTGGCACTAAGGGGCCTAAAGTGTGCCAAGAAAACATCCCCCACACCATTACACCACCACCACCAGCCTGCACAGTGGTAACAAGGCATGATGGATCCATGTTCTCATTCTGTTTACGCCAAATTCTGACTCTACCATCTGAATGTCTCAACAGAAATCGAGACTCATCAGACCAGGCAACATTTTTCCCGTCTTCAACTGTCCAATTTTGGTGAGCTCGTGCAAATTGTAGCCTCTTTTTCCTATTTGTAGTGGAGATGAGTGGTACCCGGTGGGGTCTTCTGCTGTTGTAGCCCATCCGCCTCAAGGTTGTGCGTGTTGTGGCTTCACAAAGGCTTTGCTGCATACCTCGGTTGTAACGAGTGGTTATTTCAGTCAAAGTTGCTCTTCTATCAGCTTGAATCAGTCGGCCCATTCTCCTCTGACCTCTAGCATCAACAAGGCATTTTCACCCACAGGATTGCCGCATACTGGATGTTTTTCCCTTTTCACACCATTCTTTGTAAACTCTAGAAATGGTTGTGCGTGAAAATCCCAGTAACTGAGCAGATTGTGAAATACTCAGACCGGCCCGTCTGGCACCAACAACCATGCCACGCTCAAAATTGCTTAAATCACCTTTCTTTCCCATTCTGACATTCAGTTTGGAGTTCAGGAGATTGTCTTGACCAGGACCACACCCCTAAATGCATTGAAGCAACTGCCATGTGATTGGTTGATTAGATAATTGCATTAATGAGAAATTGAACAGGTGTTCCTAATAATCCTTTAGGTGAGTGTATATAGACCTATATAAAACATTATATACATTAACATTATTTTATATATATATATATATATATATATATATATATATATATATATATAAGTAACATTGGTTTTGCCAAGGTTTTGAGTGTCATTGTTTGTCTTGAGCTGGTGTGTTGCTGGTGACTATCAACGGACACTTGCTTGTATATACTCTTGTGTACTGTATGCTCATTTTTTGTTCTTCCTTGTCATTCGTTCGTCATCTTCACTTTATTTTTCACGAAGCATTATTTTGCTTTGCTTCAGCTATGATAAAGCGACATCCACTCTTGCATTGCGTGTTCGTGCAGGTTTCTTTAGAAATAGTTTGAAACTGGAGTAATGGCTGCTGAAAATTCAGCTTTTCCATCACAAAAATAAATACATTTTTTAAATATATAAAAAAAATATTTTAAATTGTAACAATTTTTTTGACTGATCAAATGAATGCAGCCTTGGTGAGCATTAGGGATCAAAAACAATATTTACAATAAAAATAAAATAAAATGTAAAAAAATTACCGACCCCAAACGTTTGAATGGCAGCGTAGGTTAAATATAATATAAATAGAAAATGTGTTTGGTGTCGTCAGTCAAGTTACTTCAGAGGCAGAGCAAGTTATTATATTTTGGTGAAATATTACTTTTTTTTCCTTACATGCACTGAAGAATTGTGCACAATAAGACCAATAAAATGTAAAAAAAAAGTAAACAGTCAATTTTAGTTGAACATAACATGGTTAAATCTTTAAAGTACTCTCCTATGTATTCAATTCTAGTAAAAGCCATGCAGGGCTTTTACAAGAATTGAATACCTAGGAGAGGACTTTAAAGATCAGGGAATACTGAGCGTGACTAAAAAGTCAGGTGTGTTTCCATGTTTTTAATGTTTTATACATGCTACATAAGAGCATTGTAAACCCTATGTAGAGCATCCTGGGATACATATGTGTACGTGATGGTCTGGACAGAGATAAGTTTCAGAGGGCGTTTGTTGTCAGACCAGCCTGTCTTTATCTTATTTATTAAAACAGACACTGAGCAGATGTTTTTTTCTGATCTTATTGGATGTAATATGAGCAAATAAAATCCAACAACAGCGCTGCAGTTGAGACAAATTTCTTAAAATATTGCAAACTTATCAATTGCTTTCTTAAAAATGACCTAAAATTAAGTATATTCACACATTCAGTGCCTATCTGAATTTAGCTCCCAGTTAGTGGTAACAAGCACATCAGCTCAGTGGCTTTATCAGCAATTGTACACTGTTATAATAGTGCCTGTTCCTGTATCATTTTATCTTTCTCCCCAATATACACAGCCCAGTGCAAGTTTGTCATCACATGCAACCAAGGCGTTAGGGGCGGCCGTCTCTTCGATCTGAAGTCCACGGTGGACAAAGCAGTGAAGAGCTGTCCGTCTGTCCGGCATGTGTTTGTGGCCAAGAGAACTAACAGTAGCATGCCAATGGGCAAACTAGACATTCCATTAGATGAGGTAAATCACACAACAATGACCTTCTGCAGTGTACAGACATTAGAAAGCCAAACTAGAAACATTTTGTCATTATTTTCTTAATTGGTTGCATTTTTATACATCTCTGCCAGAGCTCAACAATAAGGATGGTCAGCCATTGACTGAATCACTATGCCTTACAATTTCTAACTATTATTGCAATATAATACAATAAGATTTTTTTATTTATTTATATTTGTGGAAAATATATTATACTAAATGCTACTTTTTAAACAACAATACAACACATGACACTAAATATAAATATATATTTATAAATATTAATCGACAAATGACACACTTAAAACCAGAAATTTAAAAAGATAAATCTAAACGTATCAATTTAAATTAATAAAAAGTATTGGAAAAAATATTGGCAAACCAAGTAAAATCTTAACTCTTGGCTCGATCAGGAAAGAAAAATTTAGCTTTACTTGTTTTGAGCCCTGTCTGCTGTTTTTACCAATGTGCCAGACAAAGGGCCCTATTTTAACGATCTGAGCGCGTGGTCTGAAGTGCATGGCGTGTCCGAATCCACTTTTGCTAGTTTAACAACGGAAATAATGGTCGGCGCATGGTCCAAAAGAGTTGTACTAGTCTCTTAATGAGTCATGGGTGTGTTTTGGGCGTAACGTGCAATAAACCAATCCGAGTCTCATCTCCCATTCCCTTTAAAAGCCAGTTGCATTTGCACCATGGCGGATTCGCAGTTTACATGGCAACGTGGCGCTGGTTGTGAAAATGATAACTGCGTCAGGCCGAAACTAGACAAAAAAACACTTGTGTCATGCCTGGCGTCGTATTGCTCTGAGTGTATGTTAGTGCCCAAAACATGCCGTTGAAAGATAATTTGTTCAGCCATGAAAAATAAAAGTAACATGACTGCAACAAGGGAGAATTTGTTTAGTTTAAGCAGGATATTAAACATTTTTACATTTGGCAAAACATCAAATCATGCATAAATGTTTCCAATTATTTTATATCCCTGCAGTGTGTAGGTCACTTTCGGCTAGGTTTATAGTTAGTAAGGTTTTATCTAGAAGGTACAGAGCTTTTCAAAGCTTTCTAATGGTTTGTAAAGGGGGGAAGGAATGTGTAGAACTATAGTTCTTTTTTCACTTCATTTGAGTAGTTGGGACATGTCTTTCTGTCTTGTTTTGTCTTGCTAGAATTGTCTGTGTCTCTATAGTGATGTTCACCCACTCTGTACAAGGGCACACATTTTCCTTGTCTAGAATTGGTCACATAGTGGGCACATGCTCTGCCAGTTTTTATATTTAAGGACAGTTCACGGAAATACTGAATTACACATGGTAGGCTGATCTGGTTCTTTGTAAACTATCCACATGCAGTTAAAATGGGCTTTAGAGTTATGCTTTAAGATTCATGTTTTAGTTGCAGGGTTAATATCTCATTTAATAGCGTCATTTGCAGAAAAACGCATTAGCCTTCGACATTAATGGTGGCAAAACAAGCGGAAAATCCATTTAGACTATACAAAGATTATTATTTAATTACACAACAGATAAAAGGCAACAGCAAAGCACATAACGGAACATTAACACTTTTATGCCTGCATGAAACATGCATATTCGATATCCAGGTGATTGTTAAAATTTGCATTTTAACATAAAATTTGCAAAACTTGCATTTGAGTGATTATTAATCACTAGAGATCCTTCCTGAAGCTCTACAGTACAGTCACAGCTGCATGTGAAGGCAAAAAAAGTTGTTTTTCCTGCTGTGTGTAACTTCCATATCAAAGATGTCCTATTGTCTCAGCCCCCCTCGATGATGAAGAACTTCACACCGCATCCTCCCCCTTTTGAGTTTATATTTACAGGATTAGCATGTTATGATTTTATTTTAAATTAAATATTAAAACAGCATAAAAAGTAGTTTAATAATAAAGTATTTAATTACTAATTAATACGTGATAATTAATGTCATGCAACTACATGGACTCTAAAATTGCTATAAAATCAAAGCCACATGTTTTATATGAATTATTTGTATCATACACCTAATAAAATATAATTTAAAATGGTCTAAAATAAAATGTAAATAAAATGAGTGTATTTTTTCTGTCTGTGTCAGGTGATGGCGGGACAGTCTTCAGTGTGTGCTCCAGAGCCCATGGACAGCGAGGAGATGCTGTTCATGCTGTATACGTCAGGCAGTACGGGTAAACCCAAGGGCATCGTGCACACACAGGCTGGTTACCTGCTCTACGCTTCCCTCACACATCAGGTATGTCTCTGTGCTTCTCTGATCGCACTGATTCTGTCACACTGGCTGAAGATCACAACACTGAGCAAAGCTTGAATTGGAGTGCAAAAATATATGTACGTTGGATATGTACCTACACTGATGAGCCAAAACATTATGACCAGTTACAGGTGAAGCCAATATCATTGATCATATTAAGGTCTGTGTAGATTAGAGATGTAGATGGTAAGCAAACAATTAGTAAACAATGTGTTGTATGTAGGAGAAATGAGCAGGAATAAAGATCTGAGCGTCTTTGACAAGGGCCATATTGTTATGGCAAAGCAACTGGGTCGGAGTATCTCTGAAACCTCCTGGTCAGCAGTGGTGAGAATTTACCAACAGTGGCCCAAGGAGTGACAAACCACAAACTGGCAACAGGGTGTTGGGTGCCCAAGGCTCATTGATGCATGAGGGCAACGGAGGCTATCCCGTCTGGCCTAAGCTAACAGAAGGTCTGCTGTGGCACAAGTCCCACACAATTTTAATGATGGTTATGGGAGAAATATGTCACAACACAGAACACACAGTGCATCACACTCTGCTGCATTTGGGGCTGTGTAGCCTCAGACCAATCAAAGTGCCTGTGATGACCCCTGTCCACCATTGAAAGCGCCTACAATAGGAACTTCTATACTTCAATAGGAATGCAAAAGTTGGAACTAGACCTCGGAGCAGTAGAAGAAGGTTGTCTGGTCCGATGAGTCCCGTTTTCTTTTACATTACGGGAATGGCTATGTACGTGTGTGCTGTTTGCCTGGGGAAATGAAGGCACTAGGATGCACTGTGGGACGACAAGCCTGGGAGGGGGTGTGATGCTCAGAGCAATGTTCTGCTGGAAAATCCTGGGTCCGGCCATTCATGTGGACTAAATTTGACACATGCCACCAGGTACACCTCTTCATGATGACAATGGTGCACCCTCAATCCAATTGAGCATCTGTGGGATGTGCTGGACCCCAACAAGTTCGATCCACGGCGGCTCCACCACACAACCTACAGGACTTGAAGGATCTGCTGCTAAGGTCTTGGTGCCAGATACCACAGGACATCTTCAGGGGTCTAGTGGAGTCCATGCCTCGGCTGGTCTGCGCAGCACGCGGAGGACCAACAGCATATTAGGCCATTAGGTCATAATGTTTTGGCTCTTTGTTGTATCTGAACAGAATAATGATGGTTGTAACATGGTAAATATACCATGGTTAATAATGCTACAAAAGCTGTTATTTTTTATTAAACCTACAGTGTCTTTAACCAAATGTAATATGTTGTAGTATAATAATAAAATATATATATAATCTAACAATTATTTCCTTGCCCTACATTTGTAGTTTATCTGTATATTACCTACACCAAATGTTTTATATTACATTTACATACCACAATAACATTCACAATGAATATACATTCAGCAATTCATTTTCTGTATAGCTTTAGATGGTGTAATCTTTGTTTATTTGTGTAACTGTATACCTGTCTGTGGTTGCAGTATGTGTTTGACTACACACCTGGAGATGTGTTTGGCTGTGTTGCTGACATCGGTTGGATTACGGGTCACAGTTATGTGGTTTATGGACCCCTGTGTAATGGAGCCACTTCTGTTCTGTTTGAGAGTACACCCGTGTACCCCAATCCAGGTGAAATCAGTATATCAGTATATATACTAATAAGCCATGGCATGCAGTATATTAATGCAAATAAACTTACATTTTTTTTTTTTTTTTTTTAGTTTTAATTTCAGTTTTAGTTAATGTGGTTTATAGGCATGATAATTAATTTGCATTTGTATTGTCAAAGCATTTGCAGACAATAAGTAAAGTACAATTTTTGCAACATATGCATCACTACAAAGAGAATTAAAAAAGATGTGCAGTGTTTGGGAAACACAACTCAGTCCTAAAGTTGAGTAATTGTGTCAGTCGTGTTCCTGTTCTCATCCATTCTGAATGAGGTTGTGACCCCTCTAGATCATGTCAGATAGTGTTACTGTCCCTCCCAGCCCTTCAGAATGAAGGCACTTCTTTTGTTCAGTTCTCAGATAAAATCTTGTGACACATTAACCTGTATAATGTGTCTTATCTGCCTTTATGAGTGTATTTTAATGGAAATGAGTCTTCATGAGTGGCCATAAGGTAGTGTGCTCTTTACAGTGTGACCTCTACAGGACATTTCCATTGATGTTCTTCTTGTTTTTTAAAGGCCTCTGTTTCTGTGCTGGTATCAATTAGGCAATGTGCTTGTGTAATATCGGGTTTTAATTAGTCATTACTGTTGATGTTCATATACACACATAACTTGTGTGTTTTGTTGAAGTGCTGTGTGGTTGTAAATCAGACACTCCATTATCTTTGTCTTGACTGTTAGAATGTGTTTTGTGACTGTTTTAGGTCGTTACTGGGAGACAGTTCAGAGGTTAAGAATAAACCAGTTTTATGGAGCTCCTACTGCCATCAGATTACTCCTGAAATATGAGGAAAACTGGGTGAAGAAATATGACAGGTCATCACTGAAGACACTTGCATCTGGTGAGACTTCAAACATTTAATGGCAAATATGTTTATATGTTATATATTTAATATAATATATTTGTGTATTTCAGTACACTACCATTCTGACCATTTATGCATTATATTGATCAAAAAAATCTTTCAAATAAATGCTGTTCTTTTGAACTTTCTATTCATCAAAGAATCCTGAAAAATAATATGAAATGTATCTTGAGCAGCAAATCATCATATTAGGATATCTTGTGACTCTGAAGACTGAAGTAATGATGCTGAAAATTCAGCTTTGTCATCACAGGAATAAATTACATTTAAAAAATGTATATATTAAATTTCTTTTCAATTGAAATATTTCACAATATAACTGTTTTTGATCAAATAAATGCAGCCTTGGTGAGCATAAGAGACTTACCAAACTTTTAAAGTTAAAATGGGTATTAAACACATACCCATTTTCTCTAGAATTACTTAATATGATATTTGTCAGTCCTTAGTTTTTTCCACACAGCAAACAAAATCAAAATTGACCTGTATTGTAAAAAAAAAACCAAAAAAACATAGTTTCAATGTGAATTTTATTCATTGTTAATTTAGAATTAAAAATTCAATTAAAATTGTTCTAATTAATTTTTAATGAAAAAATTAGAATTACTTATTTTTTTATCGTATTACATTGAAAATTTGTGCTCCGTGTAAATGCATCTTGAGACTTAACATTTAGTTTCAGCAGTGTAAAAGTAAGTGTGTTATTTATCATTTAACACACTTTTTAGCAACATATTACCACTTAACCCTGGGTTACTTCAGGTGGATTGCTTCTCTAGGAAGAGGGATAAGTGCATTGCAAGGGCACAATGGGGATTGGGATCTCACCAGCTCTCCAGTTCAAGCACAGATTCAATGTTTCAAGCACAGATATACTTCCACCAGGGAGAGCATTCAGCCACAGTTAAAGTTTAGCCTGCTTACTCTCTATATTATTTTTAATGAGTCTTGTCACACAGCTTCAAAGAGTTCAACAATGGAAAATCTGACTTTGCGCCAAACATCAAGGACACTAGATTGTGTGCCCCTTTAGTACCTGTCAGTTCCACTTGAAAAGATAGAGCTAAGATTTCCTTGAATTGCATATTCAACTTAGAAAGCATGTTTTTGGGCGATTAATTTGTCTACATAAATGACTGTGTGAATGTGTGATCTGTTGGCAGTTGGAGAGCCTATTAATCACGAGGCGTGGGAATGGTTCCATAATGTGGTCGGGGATGGACGATGCCCTCTGGTGGACACATGGTGGCAGACCGGTAAAATGAAATTGCTGCATCTGTTCTCGTTTGTATATACCCTTGATCTTCAATCTAGCAGCACTGATCTAATTTACCATGCATGGCTTTATTCAGAAATAAATAGATAGTTCACCAGGCTCTCTCTCTCTCTCTCTTCAGAAACTGGCGGTGTGTGTATCGCCCCACTCCCAGCTGAACCGGGAGCAGAGATCCGGCCTGCCATGGCTATGAGACCTTTTTTTGGCATCCAGCCGGCACTGCTTGGGGAGAAGGTGATCTATACTTGTTTATTTGTGTCCTGACTCACTGCTTTGTCACTTGTTTTTTAGGAACACAGCATGCATTTATAGCAGGTTTAATTCCTCAACGATGCAATAGCATGCCCACCACAAAGTAAAAAAAAAATTAAATTGTAATTCACAACAAAAAAAGTCATATGATATGAAGTGCCATTGTAAGATATAAAGTGGAAATAGCAAGAAATAAAGTTGCGATTGGGAGATAATAGAGAAATAAAAAAAACACAATTGTGAGATATAGTCAAGGCCGGCCCAAGCCTTTATAGGGCCCTAAGCAGAATTTCATTTGGGGGCGCCCTTCAGTGCCACCGATATGATTGACTATTGTCAATGCTTGATTATTCGCACACAATAAATCTAACACAATCTACACACCCATTATCAATTTTATTAGTGGTGCTTACATCATACCAATTTCTGCCTGGCATGATTTTACCCTTAAAAAGTAGCTAAATAAACCAGCAGACTATGCATTTACTGTAAACAAGTATATGTCCACTTTAATTGCTTTTAGCAATTAGCAACATGCAAAACTGCAGAACAATCAATTAAAAAATAAAAATACATAAAAAATACATGTAAATGTACAAAACGGACAATATTAAATTCAATATTTAAATAATGACATAAAATAAACAGATCAGATGGACCTGTAACAAAATAATAATACATTTATTAACATTAAAGGGATAGTTCACCCAAA
This sequence comes from Rhinogobio ventralis, assembly GCA_039654625.1. Taxonomy (NCBI): domain Eukaryota; kingdom Metazoa; phylum Chordata; class Actinopteri; order Cypriniformes; family Gobionidae; genus Rhinogobio; species Rhinogobio ventralis. The sequence goes on along the minus strand of CM077202.1, from coordinate 23,398,621 downwards.
AATAAATATTCTATCATCGTTTACTCACTTTCATGTTGTTATAAACTTGAATGAGTTTCTTTTGTCTGTTGAACATAAAAGTTATTTTGAAGAATGTGGGTAACCAAAGAGTTGCTGGTCCCCAGTGACTTCGATAATATAGTCAATGGGGACCATTGTTATAGTCAATATAATATTAAGTCAACGGGGACCAGTAACTGTTTGGTTAACCACATTCTTCAAAATATCTTCTTTTGTGTTCAGCACAAGAAATAAATGAATACAGGTTTGGAACAACATGAGAGTGAGTAAATAATGACAGAATTTCCAGAAAAACATTTTTGGGTGAACTGTCCCTTTAAGGACAAAGTCACTTTAAGACCTGCATGCATCTACATACAGACATACATCCAATTTTTTTCTCAACTGATTACTTTCGCAGTTTCGCTTTAGACATAACCAACTGTGTTTATGGAAACCTTGTGCGTATTTGACAGTATTAGCAATCAGACGCGAAGATGTTCATCAGGTGCTGTTTGACAGCGTTTAGTGTGTGCGCGCTTCGGGTACAGCGCGCAAATGAGTCATAATCTGAAAAAACATTACAATTGTGAAATAAGAAGTCATTATTGTGAGATATAAAGACCCAATGTAAGATATACTCTTCTTATTAGCTCTTTACTTCATGGCAAGCTGAATTCTATAGTAGTTTGTTCTAGATAATTGTTAGCAGACTGTCCTATTCAGACCTAAACAAGGGTAATATCTGCCTGGATCCAATGCACTTGGCTTCTCTTTTCTTTAAGGAAAGCTTTGTATTACAGACCTTGATGGATGTCAAATTCTCTTCTGCAGCTGGAAAAAAAGAGTAATGCGTGCTGGAGCAGGTCCAATTTCCTCTGAGGCACTCTTTTGTTACACTCTGGGGCTATTCACAGAGATTTTTACCCCCTGCCATGAAGATCAACTGAGAGACAGGACCTCTCAATGCACGTGTTTTTTGGTCATGTGGAATAATCACCAACCTTTTGGTTCTTCAACAGGGACAGATAATACCAGGAAATGATGTCAATGGAGCTCTGTGCATCAGCCAGTCGTGGCCTGGAATGGCCAGAACCATATTTGGAGACCACCAGAGATTTGTGGATGCATATTTTAAACCGTACCAAGGTGAGCAAGACCCCTGGGGCTCTTGAAGCTCCTTCTTTTTATAAAAGTTATGAAAAAGAAAAGTTTGGATACTTGATGAATTATTTTCTTTCTGACTTTGACTTTAAAGTGAGGGTATGAGAGGAATGTGAGCATGTCCTGGCTGGGAAAATGTCAAAATAATTTTCAGTTATTTCATTATTTTTAAATAATGTTTAGTGGGTTTTTTCCAATGTGCTTTCTGTTGTTGTTGTGGATTGCACTCACAATAACTTCATACTTACAGCAAATACTTCATAAAATTTTTTAAATCAAAGTTGACAGATAGTGATCAAAGGAATAAGTTGATCTTAAGTTGTTAATTGATGCCATAGGTCAGTATTTTACGGGTGATGGGGCGTACCGCACCAAAGACGGTTACTACCAGATCACAGGACGAATGGATGACGTCATCAATATCAGTGGGCATCGGCTGGGAACCGCTGAGATAGAAGATGCACTGGTGAGACCAGAAGTTCATAATCATAAATCAGTATATAAACCACTACATTAATTGGTTAAATTGATCATGCCGAATACAAAACATAAAAAAAAATAAAATAAAATAATAATAATAATAATATATATATACACTCACCTAAAGGATTATTAGGAACACCTGTTAAATTTCTCATTAATGCAATTATCTAATCAACCAATCACATGGCAGTTGCTTCAATGCATTTAGGGGTGTGGTCCTGGTCAAGACAATCTCCTGAACTCCAAACTGAATGTCAGAATGGGAAAGAAAGGTGATTTAAGCAATTTTGAGCATGGCATGGTTGGTGGTACCAGATGGGCCGGTCTGAGTATTTCACAATCTGCTCAGTTACTGGGAATTTCATGTTTCTGTTGAGACATTCAGATGGTAGAGTCAGAATTTGGCGTAAACAGAATGAGAACATGGATCCATCATGCCTTGTTACCACTGTGCAGGCTGTTGGTGGTGGTGTAATGGTGTGGGGGATGTTTTTTTGGCACACTTTAGGCCCCTTAGTGCCAATTGGGCATCGTTTAAATGCCACGGCCTACCTGAGCATTGTTTCTGACCATGTCCATCCCTTTATGAGCACCATGTACCCATCCTCTGATGGCTACTTCCAGCAGGATAATGCACCATGTCACAAAGCTTGAATCATTTCAAATTGGTTTCTTGAACATGACAATGAGTTCACTGTACTAAAATGGCCCCCGCAGTCACCAGATCTCAACCCAATAGAGCATCTTTGGGATGTGGTGGAACGGGAGCTTCGTGCCCTGGATGTGCATCCCACAAATCTCCATCAACTGCAAGATGCTATCCTATCAATATGGGCCAACATTTCTAAAGAATGCTTTCAGCACCTTGTTGAATCAATGCCACGTAGAATTAAGGCAGTTCTGAAGGCGAAAGGGGGTCAAACACAGTATTAGTATGGTGTTTCTAATAATCCTTTAGGTGAGTGTGTGTGTGTATATATATATATATATATATATATATATATATATATATATATATATATACTTGCTTACTGATGGTAACTTAATGTCATTTCAACAAATTATGGATAAATACAAATTTCTAAAGTCAGAATTTTGCAGATTTTTGCAAATTAGTCATTTTATTCAAAGAAGCACAACATTAAAATGAAGGAAATTATGGTAAGGGGAGTTGTTGGTTTCAATTGATGAAGATATTTGGGACAAGGTTTGTGAAAATGCTAAAACAATATCGGTCTGTAATCGTATGAAAGCAATTCAACTGAAGATTTTACATAGATTACATATATCTCCTAATTGTAGACATGCTTTTAATAGTTCCTTTTCCCCTTTTTGTCTCAAATGCAAGACCGATATTTGCACTCTGACCCACTGTTTATGGTCATGTTGTCTGATAAAGAAATATTGGAATAACATACTTCATGATATGCAAATGATCCTAAGTATAAACCTGGAACTGGACACCTTGTCACTGTCACTGGGCTTGCCTACTGATGATTTAAATTCTGTGGCTAATAGAAGAATTTTCAATATCATGACTTTTGTAGCATGAATAAAACATTCTTTTGCAGTGGATTTTTAACAAAACTCCCTCTGTAAAAGGATGGCAAAAAGTGTTAATGGAAATGATACCATTGAAATACCTCATATGTCTAATCTACTCTAAGACAGACTTTTTTCACAAGATATGGGAGGCATTTTTAAATGATCGCAAACATTTTGTTGGTTGGATTTGACCAATGACCAACATCCATAATGTGAGCTAATATGTTGTAACGGAAGTTTGTATTCTCTGAGCTGTTTTTTTATTTATTTTGTATTTATTATATATATATATATATATATATATATATATATATATATATATATATATATATATATATATATATATAGCTAATCTATTCTCTCAATGAATGGATGTTGTTTTTGAGTTCTAATCTGTGAAAAAAGGCAATAAAAATATATTTAAAAAATAAAGAAATAAATGCAGCCTTGGTGAGCAAGTTAAAAAACATTTTAAAACCTTTATTCCAAATTTTTGAATGGAAAAAACTGAATCAAAGTTTTGGATGACTATGTGTTTCTCTGGCATCAGGATGAACATCCAGACGTTCCTGAGACTGCAGTGATCGGAATTCCTCATGAGATCAAAGGAGAAGGTAAGGCCCCCGACAATCTCATCTTTTCTCATTCATGAGCCATCTGGAATGCCTGGAGACCTTTTGACCCAATTCAATGTGTGCTTTACAACAGCCTTGGTCATTTGTGAGAAGAACAAAAATAACAGCGAGATAATTAAAGGGCATATTGCAGGTTAGAGTCCCCAGTGAGTCAATGCATAGAAAAATAATGTCTTTAAAATATACTTATAAATACGCTACTAAGGCTTCTGGAGTCGTTTTTGTGAGAGAATTTTACTTCCGCATCTAAAAATGCCAAAACTGGAAGTGACGTAACGGGAGGGAGTGCGGTCAATTTCAACGATAGGAAAACAATGGATCACAATGACAGTTCGGAGGCTGAGGAAATTATAAATGTTTATTAATACTCATATGGCAGACCACAGCCATACAATAATGACACACAATTAGGGACAGGCCAGGATTAGACAGAACAACGATTAGAGGAGACAAATTGAGTTGTTGTGTGAGGAGAAACAGTGGAGAACAGAGCAGGTGTTTGGGTGAGAGACCAGTGTTAGCTAATGATATATATACGCTAGCTAACAATATTAACACTGCTCAGATCACAGTACTGTACAGATTATTATCATGCATCAGGCAATAGCAAAGCTGTTATTGGTCATCTAAGAGTATTGATACTTACCAATAACAGAAACTAATAAGCTTAGTCATTAGTCACACTCGTTAATATCCATCCACACTAAATGTTATGTGATATAACGTTAGTGGTTTGTCGTCATGACTGATTTGGTAGTTAGCAAATGTTTAAAAAGTAAGACTTATGGTGCACAGTTCACGTTTTCTTCGATCTGCATCTCTGACGGATCCGTGACCGTCACATCTCCCGCCGGCGGCCAAACCACAGACAGTATTGTGTTATTGTATGTTTCATATTATCCTTTATTCATTAATTCTGTGTTATGGGTTTATTTCGTGCCGATTCACCGATAGTGTGAGGATGTATATGACGGCATGAGTATGTATTTGAGTGAACTTGAATGTACATACATGGCATGAATAAAATATTTACATTACCAGCACATAATTCCAGACTTTTTTAAAAAGTGTGAGACTGTATGCATTTGTGTTAATGTACATACTTTGAATTCATCAATGTTGAAATTGATTGATACACGTAAAAACAACAGCAAAGAAGCATCGCGTGTAGATGTTTATTCATTTAATATCATCCTTTACAGGAGTATTACAGTGTTGAACTCCATCATATCGCTGGGATGATAATCCTCCGGTCTAAAGTGGACGCTATACACACCACCGCGTGTTTTGAAGCCGATGCAAAAGTGAAGTCCTGTCTCTTCACCTGCACAAAACGCCACCATGCAGGTTTCCTAACTTTTTTTTTAGGAAACTTGTGGACTCAATGTCCTGACAGGCTGGACACAATAATTTACCATGACGATGATAAATTGAAATAGAAAAACTACTGAAAATACACAGACTCGTACTGAATACCAACCTATTCTGCACTGAGCCAACGCAGAGCCCGGCAAACGACTCCATCTTGTGACGTAATATGACGCGATGTTGAAAAAAAAGCGTTTTTTACAAACAGTCAACGAAATGGCCAATTTATCTACTAAATTTGTGCTCTTATGTATTTTTAAAACATTTTAAATCCTGCATTACCTTTTCATATGGTGTTTTGATACAAGGTTATATATTTATTTTTTGAAGAAAAAATTAACCTGCAATATGCCCTTTAACTGTCACAAAATATTCAGTGTTTAAAGTAAATATAATCAGATGCCTGTTTACATTTCTCTCACTTTCTCTTCCTCTCTTTCTCTTTCAGTTCCATTTGCATTTGTAGTTTTAAAAGAATCTGCTACTGAGAACCAGCAGGCTGTTGTGGAAGAGCTGAGATGCTTAGTGGCTACTAAAATAGCTAAATATGCCGTCCCTGATCATTTCCTGGTAAAATCAGTAAAAAAAAAAAAAATTATTTGTATTAACAATTATTTAATTGTTGATCTATATTTATATATTCAAGAACATTGATATCAGTAGCATGATTATTACTGATTATAGAATCAACCAATAATATGTTGTCTGACTGTCTGCACAGATGGTTTGAAGATGTATTTGTTTTGTCAGCCGTGAAAGTATCTCTGCTCTCTTCTTTAAGGTTGTGAAGCGTCTTCCTAAAACACGCTCTGGAAAAATCATGAGGAGAATCTTGCGAAAGGTCGCCATGCAAGACACTAGCAACCTGGGGGACGTCTCCACGCTGGACGACCCCTCTGTCGTTTCAGAGATCGTTGAAGCCCAAAAACACTACAAAAATCATGCAACTAAGAAGTAGAAAAAGACTATTGAGATGTTGCCACGTTTAATTTGAGGAACCAATAATATGATACTGTGATGACAAGGATGTGCATGTAAATGTGAGAGTAGCAGCACAGACTGCATAATTTGCAGGTAAAATGCTTTCACATTTAGTGAAACATGCACCTGAATCCTTAAAGTTTGTACAACTTGGTCAAACATCTTTTTAAACATGAAGCGTTTTGTACAGTGTTCTTCCTGCAGGATGAGATTTGCTGTGGAACATCAGTATTTTCTTCTTGAGAGATGATTTTATTTTTAAGGTGCTCAATCAGTTTGTCTTTAGGGAAATCTCACCTCTCTCATATTTTTTCTTTGAAGCCTCTGGAGTTTTATGCCTTCATTTCCTAATGTTTATGACAAAATAAACATGATATGACTGATTAATATTCAATCAATTCTAAAATGACATGATATGATACATGCTTCACATATTGTAAGTGGAAGTCTAAATGTTTCCATTTGATTCTTTGTATCTTCGAACAAGAAATCCTTATTTTGAACATTAATATTTTAAATATATTGGCTGTGTGTTAGTCCTTCATTTCTAATATAAAGCACTAATATATAAAGTCACAATCAATTATTGGTTCCCCAGAGACTAATAATTTACAAATGTAAGTTCTGTACAGATTTAATGAATGAATGACTCTCTCTACGTTGCTCTGGTCTTTGTCAACAGCCGTGTGCACCACCTGCTGATGAGGACGACTAACAGCAGATGGAGATTATGCTCGGTAATCTACTGCTATTCCTGCAGTTCTGTTGAATTTTCAGTCGAATTTGTACCACTGAATTTGTGGAAGCGAATTTGTAAAGCGAAATCAAATGGACCTAAAATTGCCTGTCGAATATTATAGGTTGAATTTTTAAACAGAATGAATATTTTGGAAGTGAAATCTGAGAGGTGAATATGGATTATTGAATTTTTAATAATGAAAATGTGTGTGAAATATTTTGAATTGAAATATTCACATCTTAAATATACAACCATGTTGAATTTCAGCCCATAAAAATGCAAGCCCTAAAATACAATGCATTAAAATGCAAGCATTGTTAATGCAATGCATATTTTTTTCAAGTAGTGCCATTCAACAAGCTTTTTTGTTTCAAAAACATTTGGCATTATTTTACTTCCATATTTGTTTAAGTCACTTATTTGTGTGGTATGGAACAAAGTTGTATTAAAACACAATTAAGCCTTTGGAAACTATAACAAAACTGAATTAGCGTGTGCTGTTACACATATGTTTGTGTATGTGCCCTTGCGTGTGTTAAAGTTGAGTAGCAAATATGGCCAAGTCAAAAGAGCTCTCACAAAAGCTATAGAGAACAAAATGTATTACATTAGAAAGTCTATGGCTACAATTTGTGTATTTCCAAAACACTAAAAGTTCCTAGAGACACAGCTGACAGCCTTATTCATAAGTGTAACAACCAGAAAACCTTTGAGGGTGTTGAAGAAAAAGCACAATATCTTTAAGGGGAATAAAATGGTTGATCAGAGCAACTTAGAAAAACCCTTGCAACATGACCTGATGAAAGGAGGAAAGAACATTTCAAAGCATAAGAAGAACGCTAGACAAGCATGGCCTTCATGTTGGGAAATCTTGCTGAATGTCACTCTTGACAGAGAATAACATAAAAAGCCGACTTGAACATGCTACAATTCATTTGGATAGACCTGTGGAGTTCTGGAAGAATGTTTTATGGAGTGATGTGACCAAACTGGAACTTTTTGATCAGCGGTATGTCTGTGGCAAAAAAGGCAAAGCTTATGAGCAGAAGAACACCATCTCTATGGTCAAACATGAGGTGGTCCAGTCTTGTTATGGGGGCGCTTTGCTGTTACAGGAAGTGGAAATCTTGACTGTATGAAGCACATCATGAATTCTTTGAAGTATCAAATCCTTTTGGCAAAGATGGTGATGCCTTCAGTGCAGAGACTGAAGCTTGATGATCAATGGACTTTCCTGCAGGACAGCCGTCCCAAAGTATACATCCAAATCTACTTAAGCTTGGTTCAGGGATCAGTCGTAGAACGTTCTTGAGTGGCCTGTACAGTCTTCAGATTTAAATCTCATTGAAAATATTTGGTGGAATTTGAATAAAGCAGTGGTAACGTGAAAACCAAAGATTATCAGTGATCTGGAAGCTTTTTCAAGCGAGGAATGGGCCAAGGTTGCAGTAGAGAGGTGACAGAAGCTTCTAAGCACTTACAGGCAGCGTTTACTGGAGATTATAAACAATAAAAGATTCTGCACAAAATTTGACTTTTGGGGGTTGAATCATCAAGTGTTTCGAGCCAATTAGATTTTTGTCATTTCTCATCAAGTTATGTTCAATCACTCAAATGTGTATTATTAACTTTCTATAATAGTTTACTGATGCCTTTGATGAATTGTTTTCATTAAAAAAATATCTAGGCAGCAAAATGTCTTGCAGGTCATTTTGAATAATTTTGACTTTCCACACAATCTATACAATCTTGGTCAATAAACATTCAAACACAGGTCAAGAACGTTGGTTTCACAATAGCGCCATCTCCAGGTGAGATAGGGAATGTTGTACAGATGTCTCGTGGCAAATAAATGGTGTTAAATGTAAAGTGAGCAAAATTCAAATATATTACATAAATCAAGTAATAAATCATTTGTACATTAGTTTTGCAGAAAATATCAGAAATGAAAGTTTTTCTTTTTATACCGAAAAAGAAGACTGCGTTATAACTTCGGTTACATGACATAGGGAAGGAAGCATAGAATAACATATAGCTTCTCTTTTTTTCAAGTTTGTGAGGCAAACAGGCCTTGTCATTGTCTGTTTACCTACAAGACATGAAACTCACGATCTAAAAGCTCTTGTGAGCACAGGCAGAAATTATAAGAAAAGTTAAAAACAATACAAATAGAATACAAAGAATATGATGGTTATTTAGGTTAATTTATTTAGTATAACTATTACTTATGTATGTTTGTTGAATTATATAACATAGTTATGAAACCTGCTGCTGTAATATAAAAATAAAAACAACATTCTAAAATTCAAGACCAAATTGTTCAGAGAAAATATAATTAGAGCGTTTTCATCTGGATATAGATTGCAAATTCTCTTTTTGTAATTATTAAAGAGTCTATTGTGCATTTATTTTTTTGTCCCTCATTTTTCCTTTGGTATGAGATGTCATAATTTTTAAGAGTTAAAATAAATTACATCCTAGTCTTAAATATGTAATTTGCTTAACTTCATTCAAATGAATATGACTTTTCTAAAAGAAAAATACATATTATCGATTTGTTTTTGTTATTAGGAAAATTGTAGGCTATATTCATCAGACTAAATGGAGTAGGCTAACTCAAAAACCAGACAAAAAAGAGCAAACAGCGTTTAAAGTTTATTTAGAATCCAAAAGCCTAAAGACTGTGTCTCTGTTAAATGAATTTAACATGTTTTTGTTCCTGTTCATCTTCCCTTTGGTATGAGATGTCATCATTTTTAAGATAAACTACATCCTAGTCTTTAATTTAAAACTTTTTATTTCGCTTTATTTAATTAGTGATGTTTCAATTTCTACTTGCAAAATGTGAAACATTTGTGACATTTTTCAAGATCTTTATAAAATAAAAGATACATATATATACATACAGACCTGTCCGATCTCACAACGAAGCCCCGCCTACCAGTCACCGTTGTCCTCCAATTAGAACGCGCCTTCTTTTTCATTTCATCTAATCGAAATTACGTTTGCTGCACGGACACTCGGTGCGCGAACATCTGATTGGTCGAGCGGCGTTCTGGTGTGACGCTAGGCTTTACGCCGACGTTGGGGGCGGAGAGGGAGGGGCGACTCTAATGGCGCATCGCACTCCGACCGATCCAGCTCTCCACAAATAAACAACAGCAGTACTTCACTATCTGGCCTAATTTCTACTTTTATCAGTTCCACTGCGCTGCAGCCGGGCTTTGCGCTTTTGCTCATTGAGCAGATCGGTTGGGCTTCTTTTTAGCGGCTGCTCGGAGCACAAGAGGCCCAGAGGAAAGACGGAGGATCGGTGAGTGTGCAAACATGGTAAATGAACAATGTTTCTGCTCGTAACGTTACTCATTAAAGGGATAGTTCACCCAAAAATAAAAATTATGTCATCATTTACTCACACTCGGGTTGCTTCTAACCTTCATGACTCAATTTCTTTGACAGGACACAAAAGAAGATGTTATGCAGAATGTTAGGGATTGAAAGTGAATGGTGACTGCGACTGACATTCCTCCTGACATCTTCTTTTGTGTTCCTCTCAAAAAAGTCACACGGTTTTGAAATAGCATAAAGGTGAGTAAATGATCTTAATATTTAAGTGACCTATCCGTTTAATTTACAGAAGGTGCCTCATAAAACCTCCTTGAAATTAAGAAGTTGTGTGCTAGAAATATTCTCCCTCAGTTCGGTTTGTTTTCTTTTATCCTTTAAACCAGTTTTTTTTACTATGCTAGCCCTATAAAGCCTGACATGTGGAATAATTATAAAAAACAAAAACAAATTTGGAACAGTTTTTTTGAACGTTCAGACAAAATATTTTTTTAAATGTGCATATGTGCTCTATATTTTATATCATATTTGATACCTCAGGCTTTTATGGCCCATATGGTATGACATAATGAAAAATAGCAAAATGTATAATGTAATGCAATACAATGAGATTCGAGGTGTACAAATAAACATTCTTCAAATGCCTGTTGTATCATATTTGATCCTTACATTTTTCTGAAAAATGATGTATGGATAATCAAGTAGGCTAAACGTTCCTTCAGTGCAGTAAATTGTTATCTTGAAACTAATGTTACTAAAAATCATAAAATACTTTGCAGCACAAAGACACATGTACCACAACCTGAAGGTGGAAATGTTTAGAATTATACTAAACTTGCTTACTAAAGTATGAGCTATTAGAGGGCAGAATGCATGTTGAGGATTTTTCAGCAAAGTTTTGATCATATTGATAATTTATAGGCCCTAGAAAACCACATATCAATTGATTTAGTAGGCTTTATAGGATTTAATTGAACATTGTATTGCATATTTATCTACTTTAGTTCCACAACTAGTAATACACACAAATTCCTACATTGAGATATGGATGTGACATTTATTTTGTGTCTTTATGTCTTCTGTTTCCCTATAGAGAATATGTAACAAACGTCAACATGACGTCCAGATTTAGTAAAACATATACACGGAAGGGAGGAGAGGCCAGCTCGAAGTTTGACGAGGTGTTTTCTAATAAGAAGGCAACGCTCAGCACCAAATGGGGAGAGACCACCTATAAGGCACAGTTGGGGGTCAAACGGCCCTCTTTCAAGCCAGAGGTTCCTGAGCTGACTAAACGACCCCGCTTTGACGATGACGATAGCTCAGAGGACCCATTTGGCTTTGACAGCGACGACGAGTCCAAAACAGTCACTTCCAGAGATACTCCTCAATCTGAGATGGGCTCAGCTGCAGCAGGATCTGGGAATGAGCTGTTAAAGACTCTAAAGACAGAAAACCCCAGTGGGGGCACAGCAGTGACCGGTATGGGTGCTTTCTCCTTGGGAAGCAGCGGCGTGGTTGGTATGAATAGCCCAGGTAAGAAATTAAACACATAAAGTTTGTTTTTGTGGAGCACATCATTCATGCAGAAATACTTATGAGTGCATTACCTGAGACTTAAAGCGATAGTTCAGTTCACCCAAAAATGAAAATTCTGTAATTTACTCACCCTCATGTTGGTCCAAACCCATATGACTTTTTTCTTCTATTGAACACGGTAAGAAACAATTCATTCAGCGGTTTTTGTGAACTGGATCAGCTAATTCATTGGAAAGATGGCTCCTATTCATAAATCAGGCATGGCTACTTCTCTAATGAATCCGTCAAGAAAAAAAAAAGGATTTTCAGTGAACAATGACTTTGTCTTAAACCCAGACAAGTCTTTCACAGACAAGTCTTAAATCTAGTCCCAGATTAAAATGCATGTTTGAACTGTTTCAACCGAAAGCAATTTGCACTGACATATCTTAAAATGTCACTGCCATTGTTTTGTCTCAAGTTGCACACCAGTAATGTTTATAAGACATGTTTATAAAAGCCACTTAAATGTCTTATTTGAACTAAAGCCTAATCCTGATTTAATCTAATCCTTGTCTGTGAAACCAGGCCTAAGACTTTTGTTCACTTTCGAAACACAAATTAAGGTTTTTGCCTATCCATGAGCACAGTCATTAGCATAAAAATGAGAGGAAATTAAATAGGGCTGCACGATTAATCACAATTAACCCGAAATTGTGCTTAAACCGATTTGGCTTAGTGCGATTATGAAATCGCCATGGCTGTGATTTTTATTATTATTATTATTATATATATTTTTTTTTATGTGCAGTTTGTCAGTGAAGCATGGCTCTGTGATCAGTAGTAAATGGTGCTCCATCGGAAAGCACTGCGAGTCTTTTATAACGTGCATTTGAAAAAGCAACGTGTCAAACACCTTTCCAAACATTTATGAACCTCTTGTCCAACAAAAGACATTTAATAACAAGTTTTTACTCCAAACTCACTTTATAACGTTAGTTAAGTGTTTGAAAACATCCTTCTGTGAGATGATGTGGCTTCTTACACAGAATAAGGCACACAACATATAATTTCATAGCCTCCATCACTGTATAGAATACTATGTTGATTAGCATTTAAGTATAAATACCCAAGGAGGCTTGAAGAACTCAGATAAACCATATATTGTCGTAGCCGTTTGTTTATTAGTCATGTTTAATCAAATCGTGTCGTGTTATCGTACTTCTGCGGGGCATATTTGGTATTTCTGCAGGTTACTTAAAATTACCCTCTAGATCATGTGAGTCAGACCCATATTATGATGTCTGAGTCATTACGATGACCTCACACCTTTGTGTTATGTCACTGTGTCTTTCTGAAGCAGGTTATACTAGTTTTATTCAGTGTTGAGAATAGCAGTAGCTCTGCTGAAGTCTCCGGTCTGTAGTTGAGGTGCTCGTGTAAGCACACCGCACGCTGGCATGGACTCTGGGGCTCAGCAGGATATTTTCAGCCCTATGCAGTTCCACACTTTCCCTTGGCTCTTTAGCAAGGCTAATTATGGCCATTAGAGGAGCAGTGAAACAAGGACTCAGGTTATGATGACCCTCTAAGGATCATAACACTTCTAATAGTAATAATAATTATATCTACAGCTGATAGGGGTGGGGATCTCTAGGCACCTCACGATTCGAATCGATTACGATTCAGAGGGCTGCGATGCGATTATAAAACGATTATCAATCTTTTTTTCTATACAGATTTTCTTTTTTCTCACTTGGTACTTTTAAAGCAAAGTATTTGTAATGACCCAAAAGGAATTTACTTCCAATATATTTTATTAATAAAACAAATGGAAGTGATTTTACAAGTCAACAGGAAGGTTACATTTGCCAGAATATGTCCCAACATTGCAAAAAACCAACAGGAAGTGCTTGTGGACTTCAGCATATTCTGAATAACTAGTGACATACAGCTGCTCTTATACACAAATAAATAATAGAGTCTTAAGACTTATGACTCAACTAAATCCTGAGCACAGACACATTTTTGCTGTATACCACAATCGAAAACAGCTTTTATGAAATGAACATCTGAACACTAAATTAACATCTGCAGAGAATACGGACGCAAATCCTTGATCATCAAATTTGCGATAGTTTGTGGTCCTCTGGTTGGCAGCAACTACCGGTACAACCGAGCGTTAGAAACGTGTAATATGGTTTCTCATGTTTCGAAAATATTTTAGTTTAGTTTGACACAACTTGCATATATTGTGGCTCTTGTCCAGGTCATTTTCCCCTTCAACTTCATAGAAATGCTTCCATACGCTAGCTTTTAATGCAGAGGGTGCCGGTCAGATTTCTTGCTCAGCTATCACATGTCTCTGTTATGTGCACGCCACAGACGGTCCGGGTGCTGCACTTCCCGCGCTTCAGAGTTGCGCCTTTTGCGTTCCGTCAACATTACGTTATCAACATTTAGAAAAAAGATTTTTTTGACATTTGAGAATCGATTCAGAATCGTCCACATCCGCATCGCGAGTCGAATTTTCCCCCAACCCTAACAGCTGACTGTGGAAATATTTATTATGGGGTTTGAAAGAAATATGCCCTTATTGATCCAAACCTGTATGACATTATTTCTTATCTGAAACACAAAAGATGATGCACTATATTGCCAAAAGTTTTGGGACGCCTGCCTTTACATGCACATGAACTTTAATGACATCCCATTCTTAATCTGTAGGATTTAATATGGAGTTAACCCACCCTTTGCAGTTATAACAGCTTCAACTCTTCTGGGAAGGCTTTCCACAAGGTTTTGGACTGTGTATATTGGAGTTTTTGACCATTCTTCTAGAAGCGCATTTGTGAGGTCAGGCGCTGATGTTGGACGAGAAGGCCTGGCTCGCAGTCTTCACTCTACACTCTAATCATCCCAAAGGTGTTCAGTTGGGTTGAGGTCAGGACGCTGTGCAGGCCAGTCAAGTTCCTCCACACCAAACTCACTCATCCATGTCTTTATGGACCTTGCTTTGTGCACTGGTGTGCAGTAATGTTGGAACAGGAAGGGGCCATCCCCAAACTGTTCCCACAAAGTTGGAAGCATCAAATTGTCCTAAATGTCTTGGTATGCTGAAGCATTAAGAGTTCCTTTCACTGGAACTAAGGGGCCAAGCCCAACCCCTGATAAAGAACCCAACACCATAATCCCCCTCTACCAAACTTTACACTTGGCACAATGCAGTCAGGCAAGTACCGTTCTCCTGGAAACCATTAAACCCGGACTCATCCCTCGGATTGCCAGACAGAGAAGCATGATTCGTCACTCCAGAGAACACATCTCCACTGCTCTAGAGTCCAGTGGCGGCGTGCTTTAGACCACTGCATCCGACGCTTTGCATTGCACTTGGTGATGTAAGTCTTGGATGCAGCTGCTCGGCCATGGAAACCCATTCCATGAAGCTTTCTACACAGTGTTCTTGAGCTAATCTGAAAGCCACATGAATTTTGGAGGTCTGTAGCTATTGACTCTGCAGAAAGTTGTGCGCCTCCGCATGCGCTGACCCCGCTCTGTGATTTTTACGTGGCCTACCACTTCGTGGCTGTTGTTCCCAATTGCTTCCACTTTGTTATAATACCACTAACAATTGACTGTGGAATATTTAGTAGTGAGGAAATTTCACAACTGGACTTATTGCACAGGTGGCAATCTATCACGGTACCACGCTTGAATTCACTGAGCTCCTGAGAGTGACCCATTCTTTCACAAATGTTTGTAGAAGCAGTCTGCATGCCTAGTTGCTTAATTTTATGCACCTGTGGCCATGGAAGTGATTGGAACACCTGAATTAAATGATTTGGAGGGGTGTTACTTTTGGCAATATAGTGTATGTTGAAGACTGTGCTGCTGGTAGCTTTTTTCCCCATGCAGTTGCAGTGAATGGGAAAATATGTAAAATCACAATAAAATCATAAAATGGTGCATATGAACAGTGTGTCATACAATAGCTTTGTGTGAGGTAAGGACCAAAATTAAAATAAGGACCAAAAAAAGTCATAATAATATTTTGTGTTGGGCAATCGATTAATCATGATTAATCGCATCCAAAATAAAAGTTTGTGTTTACATGATATATGTATGTGTACTGTGTATAATTATTTATATATTAATACACACACATGCATGTATATATTTAAGAAAAATGTTATGTTATGTAATTATATAAATATTTAAACAGTACACGCAAATATTTCTTAAATATATACATGGAGTGTGTATTTATGTATACATAATAATTATACACGGTACACACATGCATATTATGTAAACACAAACTTTTATTTCGCGTTTCGTATAATCGCGATTAATCTATTGCCCAGCACTAATAATATTATATATTTTTATAATGCATATATTTAAACGATGCCATTTTATATGGTATAAAAAAATTATATTGCTATTGTTTAAATATAAACAATACTGGTTTATAGAATATTCAATATTTTATATATTGCTATAGTTTATTTTTAAACATCAATTTATATAATATTGCACATTTTTATAATGCTATAGTATGTTTTTAAACAATACTGTTATGTATAATATTGGCTGTTGTGTTTTGATGTTGCACCACAATTTTTTTTTTTTATAACAATCCAACTCAATTGCAGCTCAGATGTATCCAGCTTCATCACATGTCACTGGTACTGTAGGAGCCTGGAGTAGATCCAGTGTCACAGTAAGCAAACCAGTCTCCCAGATCTCCAGCTTGAAAACCCACAGTAGAAACGTTTCCGATGACTGGGACTCTTTCGGGGAGGACTCTCCTCCTGGGGCCGGCGAGGGGAGTTCTAACCAAGCTGGGAACTCTTCTGATGGGCTCAAGAGCTCAGAGCAGTGCACCACTGAACCTGAGCCTCCAGTGGAACCTGTTGACTTTGAGCAGCTTCCGCTTCTTAAACCATCCAACGACAGAGTCTACAGACGACCACGGAATAAAGGGACGGACAGTTCTGGAGCCAGTGATGCGCCGGTTCCTACTGTGAGTTCAGCACCAGCCTCTGCGCAGGTGAAGAGCACAAGTGCAGGAGTTGCTGGGAGTTCTGAGGTCAAGCCTGCAGGTCGGGGTCGTGTGAGGGACTACACGGTTCTTCACCCATCCTGTGTGTCTGTGTGTAATGTGACCATACAGGACTCTATTGAAAGGAGCGTGGATGATTTTGTCACCCCAGTGCAAGCTGACATAGGAGAGGCGGGAACCTTCAGAAGGAAAACAGACACTCAACCTGCCAAGCCTGCCAGGTACAGTACAAACATACTCACCAAATCCAGCCTTTTTATTTGCATTTTTAATTTGTTTGATTAGGCTGGTATTAGAAGCAGGTAATATTATAATGTATAATAAATATATAATTTTATAATTGTATATTTAAACAATACTAGTTTATATATTTTATAATGCTATAGTGCATATTTAAACAGTATTGTTTTATATAATATGTATTTTTAAATAATTTACAATTTACTCAATTTATAGTTTTAAACATCAGTTATTCAAATTTGCAAATATGTATCTTTATCTTTACTTTTGGTCTTTAAATAAAATATAAAAATCTCAATGCTGACAAGAAATGACTGAGGTGGCCTTGAGCAAGGCATCTAACCCCCAATCGCTCCCCGGGCAGCAGGCGCCACAGCAAAAATGGCTTCCCTCTGCTCCGGGTGTGTCCACGGTTTGCAGTGTGTGTGTGTTCACTACTCACTACTCCTAATGTGTGTGCACTGACTTGAATGGGTTAAATGCAGAGACCAAATTCCAAGTATGGGTTACCATACTTAGCCTTCACTTGTCACTTTCACTAAATGATTCTTCCTGAAATGTGTCTACTTAAACCAGTTCTGAGGTCAAGCCTGCAGGTCGGGGGCGTGTGAGGGACTACACGGTTCTTCACCCATCCTGTGTGTCTGTGTATAATGTGACCATACAGGACTCTATTGAAAGGAGTGTGGATGATTTTGTCACCCCAGTTACAAATTAGAAAAAGTGTAGAACACAAGAGTAGACATCTGTATTCCTCTTTTTCATCCTCTCTATCATTTCTTTTAGGTTCAGACCCACTCAGAGTAAAAGTAAAAAGGAGACGAAACTGGAGTTTTTCGGCTTTGAGGCTCAGGGCGCAGATGGAGACGCCACTTCATCCGGCAGCACCAGCTACAAGATCAAATACTTTGGTTTTGACGAGCTGAGTGAGAGCGACAGTGAGGATGAGGACGACTCGGCAGCTAAAGAGAGAAGGAAAAATAAGAAGGCAGCAGCGGAAGCTTTAGAAACCAGTGCGGGTAGTCCCCAGATCAACGACTCGCAGGAGAGTCAGCAGAGTCAAAGCAGCCTAAGTACAGGTACTCACAAACACACGTCATCATAAATGCACAATTTCATCATTTCATTTGAGCGAGATGGGAAATTTAAAGGGTAGTTTTGGATAACTATTATTTGTAGAGCAATCTCTGGATTCATGCTGGGGGTTTTTTTCTCTACCTATTGTCAGATTCTCAGGAGTCGCTGGATGAGACGGGAGCTTCAGGCTTACAGAAGGAACGACATGGAAAGCAAACCGACAAGTCAAAGGAGATCGGACGCAAGATCTTCAGCGGGCCAAAAAAAGTATGGCTAAAAAAGCTTTAAAAGAAACCGATTAACTTTATCGAAAATCTAATGTTTTAATTTGATTGTTAATTGTTTTTTATGTGTGTGTGTTTGATGCAGTCTCCAGCTAAAGCTGTATATAACGCTCGTCACTGGAATCAACCCGAGCCGGAGGAAGTGCCTCATCCTGCTTCCTCTCAGACTGTGGCTGTACCTGTACCTGTATGTAAAGTACACAATTCATGATCTCTGAACTTTATACCCTGAAATTTTCTCTGTATTTGTGCACCCATAATTTGGTTGGTTTTATTTATTTATTTTTACAGAAGGCCAGTGTGTCCAGCAGCAGCAGCAGCAGCAGCAAAGACACAAATTCCCATAAAGATGATGGAGTGTTTAAAGCTCCGCCCCCTCCTCCTAAAGTCATCAAGTCTGTCACTATTCCCACTGAGCCATACCAAGACATTGTCACTGCACTAAAATGCAGGAAGGAGCACAAAGAGGTAAGCACTGCACTCTGGGAAATAATGTAAATAATAGGGCAGTCTTGGCCTAATGGTTAGAGTCAGACTGGTAACCCAAAGGTTGCGGGTTTGATTCTCAATGCTGACAGGAAATGACTGAGGTGCCCTTGAGCAAGGCATCTAACCCGCAATCGCTCCCCGGGCAGCAGGCGCCACAGCAAAAATTGCTTCCCTCTGCTCCGGGTGTGTCCACGGTTTGCAGTGTGTGTGTGTCTGTGTGTGTTCACTACTCACTACTCCTAATGTGTGTGCACTAACTTGGATGGGTTAAATGCAGAGAACAAATTCCGTGTAAGGGTTACCATACTTAGCCTTCATGTGTCACTTTTACTAAATGATTCTTCCTGAAATGTCTACTTAAACCAGTGTTTTAGTATTTTAGTATAATTTATATGCTGTAGAGCTGCACTATTTAGGATACATTTAGAAACATTATTTTTTTTATTAAAATATAGATTGCGATTGTCTCACAGTTCTGAATACACAATTCTCTCACAGTTCACAGTTAGAGTAGACAACTAAACAAGTCTATTTAAAAAAATTAATTAGTTTGAAAAAATTATTGTAAAAAAATGAATGATTCAATGACTCACTTATAAAAACTTAACTTGTTTCATTACTGGATGAATCAGCGTTTTTGAACGAATCTCTTGAATGAATGATTTAATGGCAAAAAAAAAAATCTTAATAGTCACTTGTCACCATTTTTCATTTGAACGCTACAGAACTATAAACTTTTATCCCAGTACTTCTGTGATAATATGAATTATTGTAAGATACTGTGTGGTAAAAAAAGTGTTTGTGAAGTTTTCATATCTATATACATGACAACTGCTCTCTCTGCCAACGCAGATTTAAATGTTCCTCTGTGAGCATACTTTTCAAAGGTTTAAAGGTGCAGTGTGTAGTATTTATGAGGATCCTATTGACAGCAATGCATAACTGTATAAACAGCATAATATACATAACTGTTTTCAGTGGAGTATAAAAAACCTTACATAATGAACCGTTATGTTTTTATTACCTTAGAATGAGTCATTTCTATCTACATACACCGCGGGTCCCCTTACAGTGAAGTCACCTTGTCGTGTATTGGCCACCGTAGCTTCTCTATGTGCTTCGAAAGGGATGGGTGATTGGCTGAATTCGCAACCTCACTGCTAGATGCCGCTAAAATTTACACAGTGCAATCCTTTAACGATTCATCATGTAGCTCTAATATATTATTATAGAATTTATTCATATTTTGAGTTGGCTTTTATTTCTTTATTTATAGTTTTCCAAAAACAGAATTACTAATTTTCACTTTTCCAGTTTGAAAATCGAGTTTTTCCATCACATTTTTATTTTATCAACTTTTTTTAGTTAACAATAACAACACTGACTTGTACAAAGGACATGCTTATATTTTAATGTTTCTTGTCCTGTGTGTGTAGTTGTACACGGTTGTCCAACATGTGAAGCACTTTAATGATGTGGTGGAGTTTGGGGAGAATCAGGAGTTCACTGATGACTTTGAGTATCTGGAGACGGGCCTGAAGAGCACACAACCCCTCAACACACGCTGCCTTAGGTGAGACAAACGCTGAAAGGAGTATTCTGGGTCATTTGCATTTCACAACCTCATTTATATGTGCCGTAGCTGTGATTTGCTGTTAAAGGGTTAGTTTACCCAAAAATCAAATCCTCAATTACTCACCCTTGTGTCGTTCCAAACCCGTAAGACTTTCGTTCATCTTCAAAACACAAATGAATTTATTTTAGATTTATTCACGCAGCACATTTGAGCTTCCACGAGAACCATTGTGGTTTGTTCTCACGTCAAGCAGACGTTCGGTTGAGCTTTTGTTTATGTTCGCTGATCAAGGTTTAATTGTGAATAAAAGGCTAAATTTAAGCTGTTCATTATACAAAGTGATCCAGTCTCTTCAGAAAATTTGGACTAAGCCGCTCAATTTATATGGATTAGTTTTACGATCGATTTATAAACTTTTTGAAGCGTCAAAGTGTCAGTTGTGTAGCTGTCTATCGAGGGACAGAAATTTCTCAGACTTCATTTAAAATATCTTCATTTATGTTTCGAAGATAAACAAAAGTCTTAAGGGTTTGGAACGACATGAGGAAGAGTACTTTTTTTTTTTTTTTTTTTCTCCTTCATTTTTGGGTGAACTAGCCCTTTAAATATCAAGCATAATGATTTCAATTATGAAGTTGTCTCAGTACAACCCAAACTCTTACTTTGCAACAAGCCTTTAGTGAGATGCACACCAGTGTTATTATATTATAATTTCTGTACTATTATAGTAATTTTTGACATTGTGAATTAGCTTTTGTTTGTATATTTTCATTTTATTTTAGTTTTAGCAATTTTTTTTTATGTTTTTGTCTTTTTCTTTCTATTTAGCTTTATTATTTTTTTTATTTCAGTTTCAGTAATTTTAGTACTTTAATTTCTAATATTCTAATATTTATCTTTTAAAGATAAGATCTTTTAAAAATCTGATTTTTATATTTTATTTTAGCTTTATTTTAGTTTAATGAATTTTTTTTTTAATTGTTTTAGTTAACAATAACAACACTGATGAAGACTGGCACCCCCACATATTTAAGAAGTTAATTTTCACGCACAAAGACACGTTTATAATACAAAACACAATTTTTTTTTTGTTTCCCTCCATTTTTTTCGGCAGTATAATCAGTCTGGCCACACGCTGTGCCATGCCAAGTTTCCGTATGCACCTGAGGGCCAGAGGGAAGGTGGCCCAGGTCTTTAAGATGCTCAGTGATGCCCAACAGCACCCAGTGAGTTTCTCATCTACTACCTTACCAACAAGCCAATCACCTAAACATCAAACCAATCCAATCACCCAAACTGTCTGTAATTTACCAACAAACGAACTAATCTGTATAACAAAGCATAATTCTAAACAATCACAGCTCTATCATTATGAATACAGCTACAGTGCTGTGTGGAACAACAGTTTGTTTACTTCATTAGTATACATTAATTGGAGATGTAATCATCTCCGCCGGCAGACAAGGGAGAAATGCAAACAGACGCTGAGCCGTTACTCTGTAAATCTCGTTAGTTCAGTTTACACAGATGGTGCATGAATATTTGCCTTGACTCTTTCGGCTTGACTTGGATTTATTTGTGTATTGAAGGGTGTTCAGTAAAAAAAATCAAATAAATCCACTTAATGAGTCAAGACAGATGTTTAGAATAAAGCAATAAGTCACGAGAGGCCATGCCTTACAGCTAAGGGATGTTTTTTATAATGCAAAGTGAGTTGATTTTTGAGTATTGTTCATTTCAAGCTTTCGAAGCCATTTGTATGCTGGCCTACTCACAGCATAGCCTTTTCCTTCTCTTTATCCCCGTTCCTCTGGATCTGGTAGAATATGGCTCTCTGCACGGCGTCTCTGATGTACATACTGAGCCGAGACCGGCTGAATATGGATCTGGACCGTTCCTGTCTGGAGCTGATGATTAGGCTGCTTGAACTAGAGCAGGATGACTCTGTAGCGGACCAGTTAACAGCTAAAGAGATGAGCCGAGTTAAAGAGAAGATCCGCAAACTCTGTGAAACAGTCCACAACAAGCATCTGGACCTGGAGAACATCACAGTGAGTGACTCCTGTTTTTCGCACCTTACATGTCAGAACCAAACCAGAAAACCATGAATGTTTTAGAAGAATTGCTCTTCCAGTCAACTTGGCTTTGTTCAGACAGGCAACAAAATTCAGTTTGTGGTTTTTTTTGGTCTGTTTGTAGTCTGAACAGTGAAGAAAGCATAGGAAATCAAATGCAGTCTTTGGTACTTGGGCTTTTCCTTTATAAACATTGCATATTTTACATGCACTTCCGTTTAAAATTTTGTGGTCTGTAATCTCTGTATAATTTTTTTAAATGTTTTTGAAAGAAGTCTCTTGTGCTCACCAAAGCTGCATTTATTTGAAGAAAAATACAGTGAAGACAGTAATATTGTTAAAAGGATAGTTCACCCAAAAATTAAAATTACCCCATGATTTTCTCACCCTCAAGCCATCCTAGGTGTATATGACATTCTTCTTTAAGACGAATCAGAGTTATATGAAAAAATGTCCTGGCTCTTCCAAGTTTTATAATGGCAGTGAATGGCAGCCCAAAATTTGAAGCCCAAAAAAGTGCATCCATCCATTATAAAAGTAATCCATACAGCTCCAGGGGGTTAATAACGGCCTTCTGAAGGTGATGGGTTTGTGTAAAAAAATAAAAAAAAGCTTCCGCCAGACCTCCTTTCGTATTCAACTTACGAAGAAAGCATAACTGGCGCAACGTATGACTAGGACGTAGCGTAAGTGTTACGCTTTCTGTGTAAGATGCACTTTTTTGGGCTTTAAATTTTGGGCTGCCATTCACTACTGTTTATAATGCTTGGCTTACCCAGGACATTTTTTATTATAACTCCGATTTTTTGGGGAGTGTGAACTATCTCTTTAAATATTTTTACAATTTAAAATAACTGTTTTCAATTTAAATAGATTTTAAAATATTTTTGTGGAAGAAAGAGTTCTTTGATTCTTTGATGAACCGAAAGTTTAAAAGAACACATTTTATTTGAAATAGAAATCTTTTGCAAGTGTATAAATGCTTTTATTGTATGTGTGTAATTTAAAAAAAATTGGGGGTTATTCCAGAACTGTCAGGCCTTTCAGAAAGAAGTTTCTATTTATTTCATAAGTTCTGCTTCAGTTTTAAAGTTGAAACTTTTGGAAAAGACTTTTATTTTAAAGAAAAATACCCAAAAACTTGTTTGGCCTTTTTACTTTGTATGCATTCTGCTTGAATGCATTTCCCAAACAGTTTCTTTCTGTATCTCAGACCGGTCACTTAGCAATGGAAACGCTACTGTCTCTGACGTCGAAGCGAGCCGGAGACTGGTTTAAGGAGGAGCTGCGTTTACTTGGGGGACTGGACCACATCGTAGATAAAGGTACCCTACTTGAGTGTATCTGTATTTGATTTGAATGTTTGTTAAAGGAAATGCCTAGAAATATGTTTTTCTTGCCTTCAGTGAAAGAGTGTGTGGAGAACTTGAGTAAAGAAGAAGACAAAGAGAGTCTGGTGGCATCACTCTGGGGAGCGGAGCGCTGCTTAAGAGTTCTGGAGAGTGTGAGTGGATACCAGATTAATAATAAAATAATACTTTTAATTGATTTCCTTTAAAAAAAAAAAAGACCTGCAATAATTAAATTATAGAATGGGTAAATTATAGACTTTATTGACATAATTGTACAGTCTACAATCTTCTGGTGTTGGTGAGATACACTGTGGATCTGATTAGATTTTAGAAATCACACCAAACAGGATTAAACAATGTAAAATGCAGAAATAAGCTAATTAACAGCTTTAAAATTGTTTACTGCAATTTAATCTTTGACAGTCCTTGAGGAAAATGCATGTTCTTTTATTTAAAACATATATTTTTCTTTTCACATCCAGGTTACAGTCCACAACCCTGAGAACCAGGCTTATCTGATCGCCTACAAGGAGTCCCAGCTCATAGTGTCCTCAGCAAGGTGTGTGTGATCATATGGAAAGTGTAGTCACAGTGTTGCTTTGTCTGACAAGACGTTTGTCATTTCTGAGGTTGTGCTTTGTCTGTGTGTGTGTGTAGGGCCCTGCAGCATTGTGAGCAGATGATACAGCGTTACAGCCGAGAGGTCCCTTCATCAAGCTCCGCCCTCCCGCAGAGTAGTCATAGCAACGTGGGCAAGGCCGTGGAGGATTGTATGAGAGCTGTTATCGGTGTTCTGCTCAACCTCACACATGATAACGGTGAGACGCCGTTAGACACGTAACAGAAAGAATTTATACCTTGCTCCCCACATACTGCATGCAGAATGAAGCAATATAAACTGAAATTATATAAATGTAATAAAAATAATGTAAAGTAACCCTCATAATCTTTCTCTCCGTGACCCCCAGAGTGGGGCAGCACTAAAACAGGTGAGCAGGATGGCCTCTTACTGACGGCTCTGGACTGCGTTCTTAAGGTCCCGCGTTATTTGCCTCAGGAGCAGAGGTTCGACATCCGTGTCCTGGTGAGATGACACTTTGATTTTTCTAAAAAAAATAAGTTGTTAAGGCTGTTAGATGTTTTTAAAACATTTAGTAATTAGTCACAATTAATCACACCTGACATTTTAAAATTTGTAATCAATAAATATATTTTCATAATCATATCTTTTTGTAATCATAAATATATTGAATCTCCTAATTAATGTGGAAACAGAACAAATATGTAAAATATACATTTAAAATACTGTCTTTAATCAATATTAAGTAATTTGTTAATGGTTTGGTATGTGCGGGCCATCCTTAGTCGGCCACTCTCGCATCACGTGACAATGGATGCTGCGTTAATTATGCACACTATTTTCCCAGTCCTAATAAACACTATATTGCCAAAGGTATTGGGACACCCCTCCAAATCATTGAATTCAGGTGTTCCAATCACTTCCATGGCCACAGATGTATAAAATTAAGAACCTAGGCATGCAGACTGCTTCTACAAACATTTGTGAATGCATGGGTTGCTCTCAGGAGCTCAGTGAATTCAAGCGTGGTACCGTGATAGATTGCCACCTGTGCAATGTGTCCATTTGTGAAATATTCCACGGTCACCTGTTAGTGGTATTATAACAGAGTGGAAGCAATTGGGAACAACAGCAACAGCCAAGAAGTGGTAGGCCACGTAAAACGAGTCTGGGTTTGGTGGTTGCCAAGAGAACGATACTATCCTGACTGCATTGTGCCAAGTGTAAAGTTTGGTTGAGGGGGGGTTATGTTGTAGGGTTGTTTTTCAGGGGGTGGGCTTGGCCCCTTAGTTCCAGCGAAAGGAACTCTTAATTATTAATATACCAAGACATTTTGGACAATTTCATGCTTCCAACTTTGTGGGAACAGTTTGGAGATGGCCCCTTCCTGCTCCAACATGACTTCACACCAGTGCACAAAGCAAGGTCCATAAAGACATGGATGAGCGAGTTTGATGTGGAGGAACTTGACTGGCCTGTACAGAGTCCTGACCTCAATCCAATAGAACACCTTTGGGATTAATTAGAGCGGAGGCTGCGAGCCAGGCCTTCTAAACCAACATCAGTGCCTGACCTCACAAATGCGCTTCTAGAAGAATGGTCAAAAATTCCCATAAACACACACCAAAACCTTGTGGAAAGCCTTCCCAGAAGAGTTGAAGCTGTTATAGCTGCAAAGGGTGGGCCAACTCCATATTAAACCCTACAGATTAAGAATGGGATGTAATTAAAGGTGCCATAGAATGCGTTGATACAATATTTTAAATTGTTCTTTGATATCTACATAGAAGGTATGTGGCTTAGGTAAGGGCAAAAATACTCCAGATACGGTTTTACATTTGCAACACTAGGATTTGTCCCTAGAATGAAATGGGCTGTTATTACTTTATCTGGAAGGGTCATGAATAAAAATTTTGAGCTCTGCTCTGATTGGCTGTTTCACAGCAAGGCTCATTTCAGTAGCTCACACAAGTGCAGTTATTCAGCAAACACAATCGCAAATAATCGAGAGATCCATGCTTGGATTTATTACAGTTCATCGCTGAGAAGGTTTGATGTCAGATTTTGTTGCACAAACAGCACAAGAGGCAGAACACAGACCAACTGAATGACACTTTAAGCAGAAAATCTCAAATGGAGATTGCTGAAATACAGCTTACTTGTTTATTGGTGTTTTCAGATCATCCACGCCTGTCTATCGTTTAAGGACGTTTGCGTCATCTCGTTTTGTCTTAGTCATGGAAAAAAAGGTTGTCAACAAACATTTTTCGAAATTTAAAAATTAATGAAATTAACACTAGTCAGAGCAAACTAACAACTTTGAATTAAATTGGTGCGGTATCCTGTTATAGATCAAACATGCCTGTTGACAGTTCTGTTCTGTGGGAAGGGTATGAAAAGAAAAGTGCTCACATCCCATGCACAGCCTGGAACATAACATTTATATCCATGATCTGCCATTTTCGCTATTGTGCTTGCTTGCTTGCTTGCTTCACAATACCTGCAGAACTTCTGATGATTCGGCTGTGCAGGTCCACATTAATACTGCCTGGCCTAGAACATGGGCTGGTATATGCAAATTTTGGGGGGCGTAAATATTAATGATCCCGACTGTTACGTCACAGTCTGTGTTATGTTGGGATTCGCCCGTTTTTCAGTGGTCTTTTTCACGCGCAAGATTTACATATGAAGGAGGAGGTGTTTGAGGCTCATGGTATGTCAGTTCCATGTACAGAATTCAACTATGCCAAGATAAATACAGTTTTCCATTCTATGGCACCTTTAAAGTTCATGTGCATGTAAAGGCAGGCATCCCGAAAAATTTGTACATAAACTGAAAATCTAATAAAAAAATAAAAAAATGACAATGAATAAAAACAGCATAACAAAAATGCAAAAATGTCTAATAGCAATATGAAGTTAAGACCGAAAATAATTACTATTAATTTAGCTTCTGTTCAGTTGACATGTATCTTCATATATCATAATTTACATTCACTTAAGCCAACTGTCAGAGTTTTGTTATTTATAGGTATTATTTAGTGTAGTGTCTGCTTAGTACCAAAGTGCTCAGGTGTGCCGAGACTTTGTGAATGGGTGTGACTGTGTTTTATCTGTGCGCAGGGTCTGGGTCTGCTGATAAATCTGGTGGAGTACAGTGCCAGAAACAGACACTGTCTGGAGGAGATGGAACTTGACTTGAGCTACTTGATGGTGGCAGAGGTACGCGTGAAGACGGAGAACGATGTAAAGACAGAAGGAGAGGAGGAGAGCAAGACGGAGGATGATAAAACGGAGGGCGAGAAGGGACCTACGACATTAAAGTCGTCAAACGCCCTGGCTGCTCTGGTTCAGGTGACTGCATGTTTGACCTGAGAGATGGTTTCATATGGCCCTTCAAGTGTTTATCCTTAAATCTGATAGATATTAGCCACTTAATGCAAGTGTTTCTGTGTGTGCAGCTCTTCCTTGAAAGGGAGCAAGCAGCTGTGCTAGCTGAGGCACAGACTGATGATCTCATAAGCGAGGCGCCCAAATCTCAGGCAGACCAGAGTGGAGAGTGGAAGGAAACATCCGGAGAGATCCAGTGGGTCGCTTCGGAAACCAACGACACAAATGAAAATGACAAGAAAGAGGAGGAGGAAGAGGAGCTTGACCTCAATAAAGGTAACAGTTATTCACTGATGCATATATTGATATAAAACAAACACTTGTCATGACTTGTTTAGATTTAAAGGCACAATATGTAAGATTTTTGGATTAAAATATGTTATATTTTGTTGACTTGTGTACTTGCATTATCCAAATGTTTCCAAGAATGTTTAAATCCAGAGAAATAAGCAGTTTTAACCAGGACACAGACTGTGTCTGTGCGTCGCCTATCAATGACATCATACCCGCATTACCCTCGATTTCCGGTTTTGTTTTGTAGAAACCATGGAAACACCAAAGACACTTTAATATATTATATGTTTTATTAGACAAGGGAACAGCTGTTTGGAGACATTTATAGACAGAAAACAAATTATTGTACAGTAATACAGCATTTTCTCCATCATACAATGTTTTAAAATTAATTGCATGCCATTTAGCAACACAAGCCATCCAGCATTTATTAATATGATATTCTAATATCGATCTAGCTTACTGCAGTGTGCAACAAGTATCTCATAGCAGCCGCGGAGCGAATGCACAGAGTAATATAACACAATTTTTAACACACTCAAATGTATGCAATATGATAAAACAGCGCTGCGTTACCCCACATACACTTGACCGGAAGCGGCGACTCCGTGACCACAGCACTCGGCCCTGCTCTGCTTCATACTACAGTAACGTTAATAATCTCATCTATGAACATGATTTCTGCCCGTGCCCGTCCTGATTCTTTTCCACCGGCTGTGAGGTAAAGACCACAACTGCCAAGATTCCGTGCTCTATCTCGGCGTCATCAAGCTACACCTTTGTTTTGAATAGGTGACCTCTAGCAGCGAAAAACTACAGTGTGCCTTTAAATTGGTGCTGTCACGTGTAAAGTTGCTTGGCAAATTTTGCAGGCAAAATCAGTTATTTCAATAGAAATTTGTGTTATTTGGAATTTCGCGTAAGGGCAAAACATTTCATCACACAGATTTTGCATCGGGTTCAGGTGTTTTGTGTGACCAACAGAATGCTGCTTGGCTTGAGAGTGATTTTTGTGCAAGTGGTGCTTCACAATCACTACACTATTGACAATGGAGCTTTTTGTTGGCAGAATTTCACTGAAACTTCTCTCTGACTGCACCTTAACTGACATTTAAATTGTTATATGAAATTATTCATGAGTTCTCCATTGTCTCCAACAATCCTTTTTTCTTATTCTTTTGTCATTTGTGTTTGCTGTGTTTTTCAACTGGTGGGTCATGAGTCGTGGGTTACGGAATGTGTAGTCAAAAAAAACAACCTTAAGTCCCTTTGACACTGGACGCGTAACGAAAAAACAGATATTTTGCATGCGAATAGTTTGCATCAAGACCATTCACATCAGCCGCGACACGAATTTGCGACGCCTGTGCGTTTCAGAGCTCCAACATTCCAAAACATTTGCGGCGACAGCTGAGAAAACATAGACATTTCATTTTCTTTAAAAGACTGAAAAGAAGGTTTTGGGTGCACCCAGTCTTAAAAGAAGAGAGCCTACAGTGGGCAAACACCGCTGCAGCTGTACAGCTCTAACTACAACTGTAATCTCGTGAGAAATGCGATACCCGGCAAAGGTTAATGTTGAGTGAATAGCTAGTGACATGAACTGGACATTTTGTCACCTTTGTTTCCTTGTATGTGATTGGTTGAAGCCTTTTCTGTCACCGCTAGAGTAAAAAAAAATCGACATCGAAGCGGGAAAAAAATAAACGTTGTTTTTTCGCCGCATCACATTTATGTTTGGTGTGGAAGCACTCATTACACAAACAGCTGATCAAAAAATAAAACCATTGCGCAAATTATTCGCGCGTCAAAATCGCGTCCAGTGTGAAAAGACCTTTATTCTATCAAAATGTTTTTGTGATGCAAGTCTTATTCTGAAAGATGTGCATGAAAGCTGTTTACTTCTGTCAGATGCAGATAAGTAAAGCGTGCCTAAGCATTAAAGGTGCACTGTAAATTTTAGCAGCATCTAGTGGTGAGGTTTGCGAACTGCAACTGCCCACCGCTCACCCCTCCTTTTCAAAGCACATAGAGAAGCTACAGTGGCCGACACAGGACAAAGATGTCGTCATCTGAGAGAGCAGAGAGTAGCTATCGCTCTGTAGAGCAGTTTGTCTGTTTAGGGCTACTGTAGAAACATGGCGGCGCAAAATGGTGACTTCACTGTAAGAGGACCCGCGGTGTATGTAGATAGAAATTGCCCATTCTAAGGTAATAAAAACATAACAGTTCATTATGTAAGGTCTTTATACAACACTGCAAACATAGTTATGTATATTGTATTGCATTCCTGTCAATAGATCCTCATAAATACTACACACTGCACCTTTAAGTAAAGTGTTGTCCTGATTCAGTATCTGCTGTCAGATCAAGTCTAGTCAGCTTTATTTATATAGTGCTTTTTACAATGCTGATTGTTTAAAGCAGCTTCACAGTATTAAGCAGGAAAATAATGCAACAGAATTTGATTCGGCTGTACAGCCGCTCTGGAGAAAACGGTGATGTCATCCAGCTCATTTCAATTATCATATAGTGTCAATGCCGGCAGATCAGTAATATAGTTGAATATTTAGTGTCCCCAACTGAGCAAGCCAAAAGCCAAAGGCATCAGATGAGATGTTGTCATTATTCTAACATTTATATTCTTAGCTAAAAGGTAGATGAGGTAGATCTTTAGATAAAAATCTAAAGGTAGATTATTAGATAAAAATTCTCTTGCCTCAGAAAAATGAACCAACAACCATTTAAAAAAATAAAATAAACTTGCTTTGTTCAAATTCCTAAAAATTTGGGTTGCAGCTTAGTGCCCATGTAAAAATGTGGGTCCCATGGCCAAACCAGTTGAGAACCTGTTAATTTCCTTTTTTTCAGCACTACAGCATGCTGGGAAACACATGGAGGACAGCATTGTGGCATCATACTCTGCTCTTCTGCTTGGGTGTCTATGTCAGGGGAGTCCGGTGAGCATCACTTCCTGTCAATCTTTAGGTGCTCTAGAGAGCAGTTGGTTGGTTTTAACCAAAAAAGGATTAAATTTTTTGAGATAGATCAACAAAAAATATTTTAAATAAACCAAATTTCTACAAGATGGTCACTTTATTGCAGTTATTCAACACAAAATAATAATTTGCATAAGTATTTAAGTATTTTGTAGATACTTCAGCTGTGTGGATGGGTCTCTGACAGTTTTGCACAATTGGCCACTGCAATTTTTCTCCATTTTCTTTGTAAATCTGCTCCGGCTCAGTCTATTACTGAGGTTGTGAGTAGAAAACACTCTTTTTCAGGTCCAGTCATAAATTCTCAATTGAAAATCTGGATTCTGACTTGCTGCTTCAGGGTATTAATGTTGTTGTTGTTGTTGTTAAGCCATTCCACTAGCTTTGACTTTATGCTTGGGTTCATTGTCTTGCTGGAAAACAAATCTTCTCCCAGGTTGCTACTGTCTTGCAAGTTTTCCTTCAGAATTTCCCTCTTTTTTTGCTTCATTCATCTGACCCTCGTAAGGCCAAAGTATACTTTTGGCTGTCTGTGTTTCGCGATGGTCCGTGCATTGTCCGTGTGACGTCAGCACGCGTGAGTGACTTGAGCGCTTGAAACAGGGATTGTACAGAGTTGTTGATTTTAATTTCGAATATCATGATTGAAAATTATTAATATTTTTTTCTTCGAATGCCTTGATCAAAAAAGAAATCCTCCCTCTCAAAAACAATTACCTTTTAAAGATCAAGTCGTGGATCATTTGCGCATCATTGTCATTTGAACACATGAAGTACACGCATGAAAATTGCATCCGCATGGAAAGAAGCTTCTCACAGACAGCGTGTGTTCCCAAATACAGTGTTCTTTAGTGGCATATTGCGCTTGAGTGGTCAGATATTTTTCTTGTAAACATAGACGGTATAACTTAAGTGAATGTAAACATTTGGGGGCAAAACACTGATGTGTAACATTATATTAGATCCGTGCATTAGGTCTTAATAATCCTGCTGTTATTAATCTTAATCAAACAACAAAAGAAAAGAGGGAATTACTCACTGCACTTGACTGAATAACGTTTGTAGCTTTAATAATAATCCATTTATTTGTAATTAATATACTAAAGACTATGCAGTGATTGTTTTTAGATTTTAATCATTCAATTTCTGTATTATTTCTTACTTAAATGCTTCTGCTAGATATAAAATGAAAAAAAGTAAAGCATTGTTCATTTCATTTTTCTTTTTTATATTGTATGTTCTACTGTTTGCATCTTTTTTTCCTAATTTTTAATAACAAAGATAAAACAACAAAAATAATTATATTGTGATTTAGTAAGGTATAGTAATTAGTATTAATATAAAGAATTAGAGGAAATTATGCATTGTAATGCACCGAGAATCGTTTTATGATCAAATTGTTACCCTCTGAATCGTTATCGAATCATGAGGCAAGTGAAGATTTACACCTCAACAATTTAGTGTTAACTTTCTTACCTACGTTCTTTTGTTTTGATTGTTCTCAGCTGTTTTGCATATAATGTATATCTAATTATTCACTGAACCCTTGATTATACCCACCCTTGCCACTGCTTGAAAGTGCTTGAATTTCACTCTTAAAAATCTGTACGAGCCCTGTTGAAAACAAAGTCCACTAGATAGCGCCAAACGCATCTTTCCACACTCACGGCCAAAGAAGTATACTTTTGAAAGCCCCGCACACTCAACTGTGCGTGAGTAGGAGCGGAACGCGGAAAATGAAGTATACCTTAAGCCTTCATGGGTCTGATGCAGAAAAGCATCTCTACAGCATGATGCCATCACCACCATGATCCACAGTGGTGGTGATGTGTTTCTGATGATGCTCTGTGTGTAGCTTACACACAACATTGTTTAGTCTGATGGCCAAAAACTTGATTTTGATCTCATCAGTCTGCAGAACCATCTCCAGCTGGAGTCTCACACATGCTTTCTGGAAAGCTCTAGCCGAGATGACATTTTTGAACAGTGTCTTTCTTTTTACCACTGCTCAAGCTGAGCAAGCACCTGGGTAACAGTTCTGAGTCTCTCGCATTTCTTCCACTGAAGCTTGTAACTCCCTCAGGGTCGTCATGGCTGGATTTACAGCTGTGTCAATACTTATTCCATCTCTTACCTGATCTAACAGTACTCCCAGGGATGTTCAGTGATTTTCGAAATCTTGTATTCATCCCCTGCCTTGTGCTTTTCAATTATCTTTTCATGGAGATGCTTGGAGTGTTCTTTTTATCTTCAAGGTCTATGTTCTGCCACTATAAAGACTCACCAGAAGCCTTGACAATAGAGGTTTATTTTTACTATAATCAGTTGAAACCCTGGGACTACACACAGATGACCATACCACTGATAATGTAGGCTGTCTATTTATCAAAGAATCTTGAAAGTACTAAAGTATCAGCAAACGTATTAAGTAGAATAACTGTTTTAAACCATTGATAATAAGAAATGTTTCCAAATGTGACTGAAGATTCAGCTTTACCATCACAGGAATAAATTATATATTTTTTTAAGGAAATTAAAATTTAATTAAATTAAAAGCAGTTATTTTAAATTGTATTAATGTTTTACTGTATTTTTTTTAACAAATAAATGCAGTCTTGGTGAGCATAAGAGACTTCTTTCAAAAACATAAAAAAAAACTTTTGAATGATAACCTATGATAACGACATGAAGAATGAAAATGCAATGAATAATAATTGTTGAATACATTAAAAAGAATGAAAGAATTACTAAATAAATCAATGTATTATTATTTGGTCAAAATATTTGGACACTGGAACACAGAACCAGTCACAAGGGTCTTTTTTTTTTTTATTGAAATTTATACATCATCTGAAAGCTGATTAAATAAGCTTTCCATCGATGTATGGTTTGTTAGGATAGGACAATATTTGGCTGAGATTTTGAAAATCTGGAATCTGAGGGTGCAAAAAAATCTAAATATTGAGAAAATCGCCTTTAAAATTAAAGTCCTTAGCAATGCATTACTAATACAATTTTTAAAATATATTTACGGTAGAAAATTTACAAAATATCTTCATGGAACATGATCTTTACTTAATAACCTAATGATTTTTGGCATAAAAGAAAAATGGATAATTTTGACCTATACAATGTATTGTTGGCTATTGCCACAAATATACCAGTGCGACTTGTGACTGGTTTTGTGGTCCAGGGTCACAAATGTACTTTAAATGTAAATAAAAATGAATCTGTTCTATCTCTTTCTTAGATGAATGTGAAAACCGTACGGGAAAATCTACCTAAGGGAGATTTCTCTATCATGACTGAAATGCTGAAGAAATTCCTTAATTTCATGAACCTGACGGTAAGTGCAACAATATCAACATTTTTCACCATTCAAAATGCCAAGTGTTACAATATTTTACTGACCTATGAAAATGACAGCATGACAAAAATGCACAACCCAGTTTATAAGAGATTAATTGTAGTGCAAAATCTGTAGTAAATATGGGCATAATGAAAAGGCGTCCAAATAGGGTTTCAGTGGACCAATCACTGCGTGTCTTGTCTGTATTTGCACCTGGCTTTTAATGTTATCCAGCAGTCTGGCCACCATGCACGTAATGTAATGCCAGGTGTAGGAGGCCGTTGATGATACAAAATGTGTGGCTGTGCTCTGATATCTGGCCAATGACATTTAATGACACTCCTCTCTTTTCTTTCCTATCATCAGTGTTCTGTTGGAACCACAGGACAGAAATCTATCTCACGGGTGATTGATTATTTGGAGCATTGTTAGCAGAGGTGTCGCAGTTCCCCCTCTTCCGTGGGATGAATCTGGACCTGGCAACGTGCCTTAGGCCCTTCAGGACAAGAGGCAGCAGTTCCGGTGGTAAAGGTGGTTAAGTGTCGCAACGGTCACGTCGCCTGAGTGACTCACTGCAGAGACTTTTTTTTTTTTTTTTTTTCTTTCTTTTTGCTTGTTTTTACATTGTGTGTTTTTCAAATGCTGTCTTTCTCTCTCATGCTCTCTCACACACTCGCTCAGCTGTGTGTTTGCATAATATTTGGTTTTTGAAGCACTGATCCCCATGTTAAACAAAAACTAAGCTGTGTTTTGAAACGAATGATTTTAAGCTAGTAGTCCTTGTTTGTAGTGTAAAGATTTACACTAAACCTAGTAACTTATTGATATTTCAAACACTGAGGTCTGAGGCATTGTTCACAGTTTTAGGACTGACTGTTTGCACATGATCCTTGTTCAGACAGTGCAGTCAGTATTCGCTGTATTTACAATAGTAATGATGTAAGCGTCAGAACAATCCCAAAAGACTTTCTCATACAGTAAATGATAGTTGTAGAAACTGGAAACGTTTCCTCTTCTCAGGACACATGATCCTTCAAAAATCCTTCTAATATGCTGATTTGGTGCTCAATAAACATTACTTATAATGTTAAACAGTTGCACTGCTTAACGTTTTTGTGGAAACATATAAAAATCTTTGATCAGCATTGAATATTTATGAAATTATAATTTTTTTAATCAGTTTAATGCATCCTTGAAAAATTAAAGTATTAATTTCTTTGGGGAAAAAAAAAAAAATCTTATAAACCCCAAACTTTTGAATGGTACATGTCTTGTCCCAAATGACAAATCCGATCTGACCGTTCAGACAGATGCATGCAACATGGATGTGGATCAGGTTTTTGACTGCTAGAAAAAATTAATCTTATCTGCAAAAAAAAAGAAGAAAAGAATTGTTGCCAGTCTGAAGATGCCTGATGAAACAAAGACAAACACCTTGCAAACATGAAAATGAGCATGCAGTCATCAAATTAAGTTTTCCTGTCCTGCTTAAAGGTAGGGTAGGCAATTTCGGAGAGGCTAGCAATAGCAAGCAAGCTTTAAAAACATAAGATCCCACCCTCCCTTCAGAGCGTCTCCAAAGCCACACCTCCTCCAAAACACACAAATGCACACAGCAAAGTCTGCAAAGCGTCACGAGACAAGAGACGGCATCTATCAAAGCACAAAACATTACAATAATAATGAACGTAAACAACTTATAGCGCTTCTGTACCACCTGACCGCTGCAGATTCATTTTGCCGTTGATAGCGTTGCCAGAGGCAAGCATAAAGCCAAGCCTGAGGACGTGAACAGCTCCAGGTAGAATGTCACAAGTTGCCGCCTCGTAATTACAGTTACGACATGGCGTGAACGCAGCATAAGCTTATTGTAAAAAGCAGCTGCTGTTTGTTTGTGGTGCTTGGTGGCTGCCTGTCTACAGTGCTGCATGGCCTCATGAAACGTGCTGAGGAGGTGTGGAAATGCATGTGTAGGACACTGTATCAATGCAATGATTGGACAAACTTTTTGGTCCTGAGACTTCCACATAAGATATATGTACATTTTAATATTTAGACCAATTCTATTATTGATTGCTAAAGAATTTCAACCAGTATAGCAAAAAGTGCCTACCCTACCTTTAAAGAACAATGTCATTGTTTCTTTCACATACTGTATACTAAAACCAAGCTATTATGATTTGATTTCTTTTAATGATTTTACCTGGATATGTGGGGAGGATTGTAGTGTTTCCTGGTTTCTTGTTCATGGCTTTGATCATCCACTGGCTTCTGTAGTTTTAGTTTTTCTCTGTGTGAAGAGTCATCACCTGACATTACCCATGATTAAAAAAAATTGTTAAAAAACCTTTGTTTTAATTAGTTTTGTAGTCTGCTATGTGAGCCCCAGTTTAATGTTAAAAAAGGAAAATAAGACAGCACTTGAAAATTGTTTTGTGTTTTAGTCGGTTCATCCTCTGTTAATTTAATTATACTCTGATTTTAATATAATAGAACAATTGAGATTTTATTGTTTTATAACTTTTAATTGTTTTTCTTTACCTTTTTGATGTTATTCAGGAAAATGTTTCTCGTTTTTTGCTTTATTTCATCCCATGTGTGTCTGCAGAATGGCTGGAATCTGCTGAAAGGTCTTAGACAAAAAACAAAGAAAAGAAATGGAAAAAAGTGCATCCTTTTTCAGACTGAACTAAGCAAAAGTGTCCTCTATTCCTTTCAGATCTTTACTGAAGCAGAGCCATATGGAGTAAAGCTTGTTCTATTTTGTAAAACTGAAGCAAGTTTTACCTTAAGTTAATTTACAGACCTGAAATTTTCTTTTCTTTTAATTGTAAATATTTCTGTACATATTTGATGTTAGACTGCTAGAATACTTCCAAATCACCAAACCTGAATTTTGTTTATTTTATACTACCCCCCCCGAACCCCCTTAATTGCATTATTTTAGATAAAGGTAAAAGTACAATTACAAGAAATATATAAATATTATATAAATATATATATTAAAGGAAAAACAATTTGTACCATTTTCCAGGATGTTGTTTTTGGTTACAATGTAAATAATTTTACCTTGAATAAATACTTGCTACTTTCAGTACTTGTTGACTGTTTTGTAACGTTCTCTGTGTTATTCCAACCTACATGGTTGTTAGTGTGAAAATACACTTACATCATCTATATATTAGTGTACTGACAAAATTCACTGCTATAGATACAGTATATATGCATTTTAAGTGTGTGTTGGGAAATCGGACCAAAAATATTGATGATGAAATCCTGCGCAACAATAATTTTTGTCTCCAATGGACAGCATGTTAGTGATTCCAATGCTACCCAAAGAGAACTAGTTTCCAGCTTTCAACTTGTATTTCTAACTTGGCAGGCCCAGTAGTACCATAGAAAATTTGTAAGTCCTAACCCCCCTTTTAGCCATGACTTTGTTAAAGTGGACAACTTAATTCTTGGGGTCTTGTTGTTCCATATACACTCACCTAACGGATTATTAGGAACACCATACTAATACTGTGTTTGACCCCCTTTCGCCTTCAGAACTGCCTTAATTCTACGTGGCATTGATTCAACAAGGTGCTGAAAGCATTCTTTAGAAATGTTGGCCCATATTGATAGGATAGCATCTTGCAGTTGATGGAGATTTGTGGGATGCACATCCAGGGCACGAAGCTCCCGTTCCACCACATCCCAAAGATGCTCTATTGGGTTGAGATCTGGTGACTGTGGGGGCCATTTTAGTACAGTGAACTCATTGTCATGTTCAAGAAACCAATTTGAAATGATTCGAGCTTTGTGACATGGTGCATTATCCTGCTGGAAGTAGCCATCAGAGGATGGGTACATGGTGGTCATAAAGGGATGGACATGGTCAGAAACAATGCTCAGGTAGACCATGGCATTTAAACGATGCCCAATTGGCACTAAGGGGCCTAAAGTGTGCCAAGAAAACATCCCCCACACCATTACACCACCACCACCAGCCTGCACAGTGGTAACAAGGCATGATGGATCCATGTTCTCATTCTGTTTACGCCAAATTCTGACTCTACCATCTGAATGTCTCAACAGAAATCGAGACTCATCAGACCAGGAAACATTTTTCCAGTCTTCAACTGTCCAATTTTGGTGAGCTCGTGCAAATTGTAGCCTCTTTTTCCTATTTGTAGTGGAGATGAGTGGTACCCGGTGGGGTCTTCTGCTGTTGTAGCCCATCCGCCTCAAGGTTGTGCGTGTTGTGGCTTCACAAATGCTTTGCTGCATACCTCGGTTGTAACGAGTGGTTATTTCAGTCAAAGTTGCTCTTCTATCAGCTTGAATCAGTCGGCCACTTCTCCTCTGACCTCTAGTATCAACAAGGCATTTTCGCCCACAGGACTGCTGCATACTGGATGTTTTTCCCTTTTCACACCATTCTTTGTAAACTCTAGAAATGGTTGTGCGTGAAAATCCCAGTAATTGAGCAGATTGTGAAATACTCAGACTGGCCCGTCTGGCACCAACAACCATGCCACGCTCAAAATTGCTTAAATCACCTTTCTTTCCCATTCTGACATTCAGTTTGGAGTTCAGGAGATTGTCTTGACCAGGACCACACCCCTAAATGCATTGAAGCAACTGCCATGTGATTGGTTGATTAGATAATTGCATTAATGAGAAATTGAACAGGTGTTCCTAATAATCCTTTAGGTGAGTGTACATTTTATTAGACAAAAAAAAAAGAAAAGGAAATATAGCATGACAACATATTAAAAGCATAAATGAACTTTGGGAGTATACTCATTTTAATAACCTTAATTTACTTATAAGAGACAGTGGGAGAACAGACCAAGTCTGAAATTTCTTTTTGCATTCCTCCAGCAAAGGGTTATAGTTTTCCTCAAATAATTTGTCCAAGGCGGGTGTCAATATTGTAAGATATTTAAAGCCATGTACTGACCAAGAAATGGGGCATTCTTTCATCTTCTTCATTTGGAATATTAAAATTGTCTTTAATGTGCTTAATGCCTTTGTATAATATGTGCTGCCTATGAGACCTGTGTGTGTGTATTATATACAGGGAGTGCAGAATTATTAGGCAAATTAGTATTTTGACCACATCATCCTCGTTATGCATGTTGTCTTACTCCAAGCTGTATAGGCTGGAAAGCCTACTACCAATTAAGCATATTAGGTGATGTGCATCTCTGTAATGAGAAGGGGTGTGGTCTAATGACATCAACACCCTATATCAGGTGTGCATAATTATTAGGCAACTTCCTTTCCTTTGGCAAAATGGGTCAAAAGAAGGACTTGACAGGCTCAGAAAAGTCAAAAATAGTGAGATATATTGCAGAGGGATGCAGCAGTCTTAAAATAGCCAAGCTTCTGAAGCGTGATCATCGAACAATCAAGCGTTTCATTCAAAATAGTCAACAGGGTCGCAAGAAGCGTGTGGAAAAACCAAGGCGCAAAATAACTGCCCGTGAACTGAGAAAAGTCAAGCGTGCAGCTGCCAAGATGCCACTTGCCACCAGTTTGGCCATATTTCAGAGCTGCAACATCACTGGAGTGCCCAAAAGCACAAGGTGTGCAATACTCAGAGACATGGCCAAGGTAAGAAAGGCAGAAAGTCGACCACCACTGAACAAGACACACAAGCTGAAACGTCAAGACTGGGCCAAGAAATATCTCAAGACTGATTTTTCTAAGGTTTTATGGACTGATGAAATGAGAGTGAGTCTTGATGGGCCAGATGGATGGGCCCGTGGCTGGATTGGTAAAGGGCAGAGAGCTCCAGTCCGACTCAGACGCCAGCAAGGTGGAGGTGGAGTACTGGTTTGGGCTGGTATCATCAAAGATGAGCTTGTGGGGCCTTTTCGGGTTAAAGATGGAGTCAAGCTCAACTCCCAGTCCTACTGCCAGTTTCTGGAAGACACCTTCTTCAGGCAGTGGTACAGGAAGAAGTCTGCATCCTTCAAGAAAAACATGATTTTCATGCAGGACAATGCTCCATCACACGCATCCAAGTACTCCACAGCGTGGCTGGCAAGAAAGGGTATAAAAGAAGAAAATCTAATGATATGGCCTCCTTGTTCACCTGATCTGAACCCCATTGAGAACCTGTGGTCCATCATCAAATGTGCGATTTACAAGGAGGGAAAACAGTACACCTCTCTGAACAGTGTCTGGGAGGCTGTGGTTGCTGCTGCACGCAATGTTGATGGTGAACAGATCAAAACACTGACAGAATCCATGGATGGCAGGCTTTTGAGTGTCCTTGCAAAGAAAGGTGGCTATATTGGTCACTGATTTGTTTTTGTTTGGTTTTTGAATGTCAGAAATGTATATTTGTGAATGTTGAGATGTTATATTGGTTTCACTGGTAAAAATAAATAATTGAAATGGGTATAAATTTGTTTTTTGTTAAGTTGCCTAATAATTATGCACAGTAATAGTCACCTGCACACACAGATATCCCCCTAAAATAGCTAAAACTAAAAACTACTTAAAATATTGATACAAAAATATTCAGCTTTGATATTAATGAGTTTTTTGTGTTCATTGAGAACATGGTTGTTGTTCAATAATAAAATTAATCCTCAAAAATACAACTTGCCTAATAATTCTGCACTCCCTGTATATATATATACAGTCAAACAAAATTTATTCAGACACCTTCTACACCTTCTACACTTTCTCACATTATCAGTTTATTTGCTATAGTTTAGAAAATGGTAATACAAATTCATCTTGATAATGTCAGATAACTTTGATAGAAAGGTATGTAATAGATTACAATCAGATGTCAGCTGTTACATTTAAGTACACAATTAGATAATACTAATTTAGGTCCACCAATTACCAAGCAATGCTT
Organism: Rhinogobio ventralis; assembly: GCA_039654625.1. NCBI lineage: Eukaryota > Metazoa > Chordata > Actinopteri > Cypriniformes > Gobionidae > Rhinogobio > Rhinogobio ventralis. Next base: position 23,357,208 of record CM077202.1, on the reverse strand, counting down.
AATTTTGTTCAGTCTGTGGTATAAAAGGTCGCATTAGCAATTAAAGAAAAAACACTTAAGCAAAACATGTTCAGGTCAAAGATTTTAAATAATTTTGGTACCAAATTTTACTGGTAGTCCACTGTATGAAGAATTTTTGAGGATAATATGTCACAGTTTACTTTATTTTGCTATCCTCACTTATATAAATGAACTATAGTGTCCTGCACCCACTAGTAAAAAATATCTGGTGTCTGAAATTCTTTTGGTTTGACTATATTTGTGTGTGTGTGTGTTCTGACAGGTCAACTTAAAGGTCAGAATTGTATTGACACCCTTTAAAAAATGTTAGATTTTTTTTTTTTTTTTGTCCTAAAGCACATCTGCGAGAAACAGATTTCTGCTGATTCTGTCATGATGCAAGCTTTCCAAACAATCTGTTTCACCTTGTGACATCCTCAGTTGAAGTTATGTTTTCGACAGTTGCCACAGCTGGTTTCCAGAAGAGGGCACTACGGCTCAGGTTCATGTCCTTCCGAAATGTGTGTTTTTTCTGCCTATGGGCTCTTTGCTGAACTGCTGATGGCTGATATGCTCACCATGAAGAACAGTCTCTCGTGCTGTCCTGCTGACTACAATGGCGCTGATGAGTTATGTTATTCCACCTCTCCAGATGAGTCTTACAATAAACAAACCCCATACAAATAGTTTGCTTAAGACCCCACCATCCAAACAGACATTGGACGATGTTAAAAATCAGCAGTCGTCTGTACCTGGCAGTGCTGCGGAGTCCAAGGCTGTCGGTGAGGATACTGGTGTTCATTTTATGAAAGCATCAAGTCCTGATAAGACTTTCTCCTGAACTCACGAATACCTTCCACATCACTGTGCTGCAGAGCCAGATGCTTGTTCTGCCCTGGTTCTCACTGGAGGGTCACTTACTCCAGGGTTCAACAGTAGAAATTCTCCCAGGCGCTGTTTGTTCTCTGTGAATTTAAACAGGTCTGCGGGGACTTTTATTTAATTAAATAATCACTATAACTACTGTTTAGTAGGCCTACTCGACATTGAACAGTAAGTTGCTTTTTTGCAGTATTTATTATAAATGATTTATTCATGCATATTGTTTTTTTATTTTGTATTCATGTGTCCTCGTAATATTTAATTAACAGTGCAGTGTGTAGTATTTATGAGGATCTTTTGACAGAAATGCAATATAATATACATAACTGTGTTTTCAGTGGTGTATAAAGACCTTACATAATGAAATATTTTTATTATTACCTTAGAATGAGTCATTTCTATCTACATACACCGCGGGTCCCCTTACAGTGAAGTCACTATTTTGCGCCGCCATGTTTGTACAGCAGCCCTAAACGGACAACCTGTTTCATTTTCGCATAATATACATTGCACATAACCACATTTTTCAATGATTCTCAAACGACTCGACGGATGAATCAGTCTCTCTAAATCCCTCCTTTCCTCGAGCCTACTCTTCTCTGACTGGCTAGATGGCCCAGTCCGTTACGATTGGTCTACCGCGTACAGCGTTTGTCAGAAGCTAAACGCCCATTACCATTACTGTACTTCAGCTCTGGAGGCTTCCTCAGTCCTTAGCGAATGTACACACTGTAAAGACAGTAAAGATGACGTCAATTTTACCATATCAATCTGAGCGCGAGTCCTATAATGAAACATTGCAAGAACTAGTTATTCAACCCAAACCTCCATCGCACTTGAGCAGGACGTTTCTCAGTAATACACTACTCAGTTTGAGGTACATTATGAGATGTTGCTGCTGTATTTCCTCACCATCAGCATTAACAAGAGTATGTCTATCAAGAAACCGATGTGTATTTCTAATATTGCGGTGCACAACGTTAATGACTAATGTAACAAACATTGTAAAACAAATTTTGCTCCATCCTTTATCTTTACTCAAAGTAGTAAAAACGACAATCGGCATTAATAGACAGTTTGAGGTAATAGTGGCCCAAAGCTGCTTAGAACTGTTTCAGTAAGACAGTAATAACGTGAGTTAGCTGGAAAGGTACACAATATAAAACACAACACTACGTAACATGCACATGAACTTTAATGACATCCCATTCTTAATCCGTAGGGTTTAATATGGAGTTGGCCCACCCTTTGCAGCTATAACAGCTTCAACTATTCTGGGAAGGCTTTCCACAAGGTTTAGGAGTGTGTTTTTTGGGAATTTTTGACCATTCTTCTAGAAGTGCATTCGTGAGGTCAGGCACTGATGTTGGATGAGAAGGCGTTCTCCTGGCAACTGCCAAACCCTGACTCGTCCATCGGGTTGCCAGACAGAGAAGCGTGATTCGTCACTCCAGAGAACACATCTCCACTGCTCTAGAGTCCAGTGACGGCGTGCTTTACACCACTGCATCCGACGCTTTGCATTGCTCTTGGTGATGTAAGGCTTGGATGCAGCTGCTCGGCCATGGATTCAATGAAGCTCTCTATGCTACAAAGTTTGGAGGTCTGTAGCTATTGACTCTGCAGAAAGTTGTCGACTTCTGCGCACTGTGCGCCTCAGCATGCGGTCTGTGATTTTACGTGGCCTACCACTTCGTGGCTGAGTTGCTGTTGTTCCAAATTGCTTCCACTTTGTTATAATACCACTAACAGTTGACCGTGGAATATTTAGTAGTAAGGCAATTTCACGAATGGACTTTTTAGACAGGTGGCAATCTATCACGGTAACACGTTTGAATTCACTGAGCTCCTGAGAGTGACCCATTCTTTCACAAATGTTTGTAGAAGCAGTCTGCATGTCTAGGTTCTTGAGTTGTATATACCTGTGGCCATGGAAGTGATTGGAACACCTGAATTCAATGATTTGGAGGGGTGTCCCAATACTTTTGCCAATATAGTGTATATACATCAATAATTGTTCATACAGGTTGTGATTCTGAGGAGCAAGCTGGTCCAAATAAACTGGGTACTGACCCATCTTTTAAGAGCAAGCATTTTGCGAATCTTTTTGAGTAAAATGATGTTTGAGGGCTGGTCAAGTTGTTTGCAGGGGGAAAACTTACAACAAAGGTGGGCATTATGCAAATGTATTTTCTAGTGACTTAGAACTGTCACGCAGTGAGATTTGAATTACAGAAGAGTCGTTTAGGCGGTTCAGGGTCGATTCTTTATTTATCGTGCACTTTTGACTTTACAACTTTGCAGAACGTTTACATTCACAAACAGCTATATTACACACTGCATGAAAGGGAATATTAAAAAAAACATAAAAACTTTAAATAATAGGCATATAATATTTTCTCATAGTTTTTCTCAGGGATTCGAACTGAAAAAGTGGCCTTGCAACTACACTCACCTAACGGATTATTAGGAACACCTGTTCAATTTCTCATTAATGCAATTATCTAATCAACCAATCACATGGCAGTTGCTTCATAAATGTAGGGGTGTGGTCCTGGTCAAGACAATCTCCTGAACTCCAAACTGAATGTCAGAATGGGAAAGAAAGGTGATTTAAGCAATTTTGAGTGTGGCATGGTTGTTGGTGCCAGACGGGCCGGTCTGAGTATTTCACAATCTGCTCAGTTACTGGGATTTTCACGCACAACCATTTCTAGAGTTTACAAAGAATGGTGTGAAAAGGGAAAAACATCCAGTATGCGGCAGTCCTGTGGGCGAAAATGCCTTGTTGATACTAGAGGTCAGAGGAGAATGGGCCGACTGATTCAAGCTGATAGAAGAGCAACTTTGACTGAAATAACCACTCGTTACAACCGAGGTATGCAGCAAAGCATTTGTGAAGCCACAACACGCACAACCTTGAGGCAGATGGGCTACAACAGCAGAAGACCCCACCGGGTACCACTCATCTCCACTACAAATAGGAAAAAGAGGCTACAATTTGCACGAGCTCACCAAAATTGGACAGTTGAAGACTGGAAAAATGTTTCCTGGTCTGATGAGTCTCGATTTCTGTTGAGACATTCAGATGGTAGAGTCAGAATTTGGCGTAAACAGAATGAGAACATGGATCCATCATGCCTTGTTACCACTGTGCAGGATGGTGGTGGTGGTGTAATGGTGTGGGGGATGTTTTCTTGGCACACTTTAGGCCCCTTAGTGCCAATTGGGCATCGTTTAAATGCCACGGCCTACCTGAGCATTGTTTCTGACCATGTCCATCCCTTTATGACCACCATGTACCCATCCTCTGATGGCTACTTCCAGCAGGATAATGCACCATGTCACAAAGCTCGAATCATTTCAAATTGGTTTCTTGAACATGACAATGAGTTCACTGTACTAAAATGGCCCCCACAGTCACCAGATCTCAACCCAATAGAGCATCTTTGGGATGTGGTGTAACGGGAGCTTCGTGCCCTGGATGTGCATCCCACAAACCTCCATCAACTGCAAGATGCTATCCTATCAATATGGGCCAACATTTCTAAAGAATGCTTTCAGCACCTTGTTGAATCAATGCCACGTAGAATTAAGGCAGTTCTGAAGGCGAAAGGGGGTCAAACACAGTATTAGTATGGTGTTCCTAATAATCCTTTAGGTGAGTGTATAATATCCTGCATAAACAGATAAAATACTATTTGATGAAGTTAGTGTCTTTTGAGTCTTTGTATTTGAGATTTATTTTCTGAAACTTAAATATCAATATATTAATATCAAAATATCTTAAAGCATTCCTAGGCTTGGTTTGATCTGATGTAACATTTACGGATTCTAAAATCCTTAAGAGATTATAAAGAATAAAATGTCACAGTTTTGAAATTATTGTCTGGGTGGGACGGCGAGGGAAATTTAGTCTCTAAGTAAATTCAGTCCCACAAAGGCAGAATGTTTAGCCGGTTCATTCCACATTGATTTGTAGTTTTTCAAATAATTCATTAATATACTAGAAATATTTGCAAATGATTTTCTTCTTAGGATTTAGTTGGTAAAACAGGTGTTTATCTCCATAAAGAAAAGGGAATCAAAGATGTTTTCAAAGCAGATCTGATAAAGAGTATGTGGAAGAAGTGCCTTAGATCTTTTGGATCTTTTTATTTTTATTTTTTTATATAAATACAAGTTTGAAACCCAACCACAGAGCAACTTCTGGGATTACTTAACAAAGGTCCTTCCAGCAAGCAGCGCTCCAAGATGTTTTCCTTGATCAGTATGTGTTCCTAATTAGAAATGTAGATAAATCAGAGGCAACAGTGTCATTTAGCTGTGAGTGGATACAGACAGATCAATGAGACACAAGCTCTTCTAACAGTTGCCAATCACAGTAGACTACAGGTCTTCTGTCAAACACTTGTCTCTCATTTAGTGAGTTTGTTGTGCCTTGCAGTTCATTCTTTGAACATAGGGAGCTTTTTCATTAATTTCCAATTTTGAGATACTAAACTATTGATTTTTGTTTCTAAAACTGAATCCTATTGACAACATTTATGATCACTTAGTGATATCATGATATACAGTTAAAAAATATTTTTATAATTCTGCATAATGTCTAGTTAAGCTAATGAAGACATGCTTTTTGCACATATGGTCAGATGTTCTTGCTTTGACATTTGACATTACTCAAATTGTTATACTAATAATAATATTTGTAATGAAAAGTATTCCATTTGAAAAATGCAAAAAAAATATTTTCAAATTTTGGACCCTACAAGTGAAATAAGGGGAATGAAATGAAACCAAGCAGCAAATTGCAACCTCTAAGAGCTGAATGAACACTGATGTGTGGGCAGCTCTGATATTTCTCGAGTAATAATTAGAGTTTGCATTGAAATAAGGGACAGCAGATCTTGTATCAGCAACAGGAGCACAGAGTCATATTAATTGTCCGGCCTTTCTGTGCGTGTCTAATGAAGACTATACAGAGCCTCCCCAAGGATGGCAGAGGGAATGAAACACGAATGCAGCTGCTTAACAGGTGAAGCTTGCGTGTTTGTTTGTGTGTGTGTGTGTGTGTGTGTGTGTGTGTGTGTGAGAGAGAGAGAGAGATGGAGCTGTCTGGAGTTTGTCCTGCAGGAGGGAATAAATCAGAGCAGCCTGGCGATGAAACTTTAATGAAGAAACAGAAACAGACTCACTCAGTCCAGCCTTATCATAGCCATCTTTCTTTCAGCCTAATTTAATCAGTCCTTTTGACCGTCCTTTCCTTTTTCTTTCTTTGAACACGAGTAAAAGATGTTAAAATATGAGACTAATCCTACAGTACTCAAAAAGTAGATTTTTTGTTTCAGTATATTACCCTACTGGAAAATTTAGCTATTGGTATGCTGGACATGTTTTGAAACAGTAGCTGGTTTCTAGTGGGTCCAGGCCACTCATTAGCTGCAATTAACAAAGAGCCCTCCAGAAACAGCTAGGTCATTGGGAAAAACATCTGATATAATATAATGAAATATTTGTGTTTTAGTTACGGATGTGTACGGATACTTTCAGGTGCATCTGTTCGGCACAAGGCTGCCTAAAGCATGGGGCCCAGTGTGCTCGCACCAGCCCAAAGGGTGGTGCATCTCAATCAGCTTCCAGATTCTTATAGGTCGTGAATCCGTATATCGCGTGCACAAATTCGGGAACTGGTAAGGACCCTGGCTCATACACATTGGGTCACAGGTACACCATCACTACTGGTGTTTAGGAAAAACAGCAGCTATGATGCGTCCACACATGTAAACACAACACTGACATCTTCACTTCCAGGTAAAGAAGCTGTCCATCAAAAACTCAGTAGCCAATGAGAACACACCGCTGCTAGCCCCACCCCCACGAGGGATTTGTGCCAGAATGGCGAACGAAAACTTCAGAAGCATAAATGAAAGCACTGGAAACGAATTTGTAAGTAGGCTACAGATCAGCGAACGAAAGAGGAGAAAACAGTTAGCAAAATATGCAGTGTATTAAGAACGGTCAATAATTTTGCCTGCGGTTTATTTATTTTTTTCAGTTTCAATTTATATTTTCATTAGTTTCTTGAAAAAATATACATTCATTTTTATTGGCACAAAAGTAATTCTATACAGTATAAAGCGTCTCTAGCCACATGGATTTTGCCAGTTGGGATTTACCTGCAGAATTGCCTATAAACACAGCACTGACATCTTCACTTCCAGGTAAAGACGCTGTCAATCAAAAACTCAGTAGCCAATGAGAACACACCGCTGCTAGCCCCACCCCCACGAGGGATTTGTGCCAGAATGGCGAACGAAAACGCAGGGATCGTAAACGAAAACTTAAAAAGCGTAAATGAAAACTAATTCCATACAGTATGACGCGACATGGATTTTGCCATTTGGGATTTACTTGCAGAATCGCCTGTTGGGTGAGCCAATTTCAGTATGTGTTGCTCAAATTACCATCTTAACTATAAAAAACCCTAAACAATTAACGTTACATTTGCAACAAATACATGTGCAAAATACACATACTTTGTGCTTAAAATAAGCCTAAAATACAAAAGAACAAGACTAATTAAGGATAGTAAGAGCTATTTTCAAGCACAAACATAAAATATTTGAAGTTAAAAAAAAGTAGTAATTTATATTTTTGTGAAAATTTAAATATTAAATACAATAGTTTTATTTACCATATTTATGTTGTTTTATTTTTGTAATGTGTTTTTTTTAAGTCATGTTATAATATTGTTTTGAACTGCTTGTTAAAATGGTTACTATTAACTGTTTTCATTGTTTTTTTTGTTTTTGCGGGTGCGTTGAATTGTATTAAATCCAGACCAAAAATCCTTATCAAACTAAATCATAATAATTATTAATGTTAATAATAATATAGGGAGCCCACAAAATGAGCCCATTCAAAAATGTATTGTCCCATGTTTTTTAATTAAAAGATAATAACAAATGAGATTTTGGTGATATTTTGACCACTCAAATAGGAAATGTCCCCGGTTTCCATTTCAGAAATCTGGTCACCTTATTGTGGCCCAGTGTGATTTTACTCACAAATCAATATCTGGCGAGGGACACACCAGAGAAACATTTTTCCTGACCATATTTATTAGATCAAGTCGTTAAATGTCGAGTCATTTTCTGTCGACTGTTTAGAATCAGAACTAATGATAACCGATTCGCGAATGAATCACTCTTTTGAGTTGGTTCTTTTCAATCAGTTGTCGCTCGCCAGACGCATCATTCGTACAACTCACTCACAAACTGAATAGTTTGGAGTGATTTCTTACTTAGTAAGCGCTGTTAGCAAAAAAACAAGACAAACAACGGATTAAGTGGATATTTACATACAATGAACTGAAATCAAACATAAAAAAAAAACATTGAATCGTTTGTCAGCAATGAAGAAGATCTTTAGAAAGATGCAGCTGCGCGTAAAGCATGTGAAAGACTCAATACTGCAGGTAAACAACCATTTTTTCCATCATATATTATCTACACTCACCTAAAGGATTATTAGGAACACCATACTAATACTGTGTTTGACCCCCTTTCGCCTTCAGAACTGCCTTAATTCTACGTGGCATTGATTCAACAAGGTGCTGAAAGCATTCTTTAGAAATGTTGGCCCATATTGATAGGATAGCATCTTGCAGTTGATGGAGATTTGTGGGATGCACATCCAGGGCACGAAGCTCCCGGTCCACCACATCCCAAAGATACTCTATTGGGTTGAGATCTGGTGACTGGGGCCATTTTAGTACAGCGAACTCATTGTCATGTTCAAGAAACCAATTTGAAATGATTCGAGCTTTGTGACATGGTGGATTATCCTGCTGGAAGTAGCCATCAGAGGATGGGTACATGGTGGTCATAAAGGGATGGACATGGTCAGAAACAATGCTCAGGTAGGCCATGGCATTTAAACGATGCCCAATTGGCACTAAGGGGCCTAAAGTGTGCCAAGAAAACATCCCCCACACCATTACACCACCACCACCAGCCTGCACAGTGGTAACAAGGCATGATGGATCCATGTTCTCATTCTGTTTACGCCAAATTCTGACTCTACCATCTGAATTTCTCAACAGAAATTGAGACTCATCAGACCAGGCAACATTTTTCCAGTCTTCAACTGTCCAATTTTGGTGAGCTCGTGCAAATTGTAGCCTCTTTTTCCTATTTGTAGTGGAGATGAGTGGTACCCGGTGGGGTCTTCTGCTGTTGTAGCCCATCTGCCTCAAGGTTGTGCGTGTTGTGGCTTCACAAATGCTTTGCTGCATACCTCGGTTGTAACGAGTGGTTATTTCAGTCAAAGTTGCTCTTCTATCAGCTTGAATCAGTCGGCCCATTCTCCTCTGACCTCTAGCATCAACAAGGCATTTTCGCCCACAGGACTGCCGCATACTGGATGTTTTTCCCTTTTCACACCATTCTTTGTAAACTCTAGAAATGGTTGTGCGTGAAAATCCCAGTAACTGAGCAGATTGTGAAATACTCAGACCGTCCCGTCTGGCACCAACAACCATGCCACGCTCAAAATTGCTTAAATCACCTTTCTTTTCCATTCTGACATTCAGTTTGGAGTTCAGGAGATTGTCTTGACCAGGACCACACCCCTAAATGCATTGGAGCAACTGCCATGTGATTGGTTGATTAGATAATTGCATTAATGAGAAATTGAACAGGTGTTCCTAATAATCCTTTAGGTGAGTGTATATTAAGAGTACACGAAATCACCAAAATGTATAGCATTACCTGTGTTTTTTTGGACATGTAGCCTACTTTGGTACAACCAATTAGTTGAACTGATCGACAGACGCGATCATATTATTGTAAATATCCTACAAATACAATTTTATTTTTTTGGTTTGTATTTTTATTATTTGTCAAGGTTATGTGTTTTAATTGGTACGTTTGATGGAGTGAATTATAATTATTGTCAACATTTATTGTCGGCCACGTTGGAATTTTTTTTCCATCTGCCATGTTGGATAATTTTTACTCAGCTTGTTAGAACACTCTTGGATTGCTGTTTTACTAAAGGATACATGCAATGTTGATGCATATTGGCACAAACTTAGTGTCGCGTTAAAATGCCTAGGTAGGCAGCTCATTAGGTTTTGGAACAGTGGGCCACAGGGCTCACTGGATAACTATTTGTCTGACAGCTCACTACTGGGATACTACATTCCAGATTAAGTCACAGAATGTCTAAGGATTCAATACATAACCATATAGTGAAATATTAATGCAAATGAGTGGAATGAAGCAGAGTTTGTGAAAAATGAGCAAGCTTGTTCCGGAAGATATCACTGATTCTTGAGATAAGGGAGAAAACATGTCCTACACACAAAAGCCCTCTTTATGTTAAAAAATAAATTAATTAATAAAAATACTTAAAAAGTTACATGTAAAGGAAATCTGGATACTCAGGACATTCATTGCTTTTATTTTTAAATAATTTCTATAATATTATTTTAAATAATGCTCTATACTTGGAAAATGCATGTAATTTAACCTTTCCCCAGCATAAGGTCACAATGTAAAACTGCCAAACAAAATTTTTAAAAAAATGCAACAAATTCAAAAATATACATTTAAATTGATAGGCAGAGAGCTTTACTCAATACTCAAACAGTACAAAAATTATTAAAGTCTAAAAGTTCTCTAAAGGTGACGGAAATCCCGAACCTTTACAGAACATTAGGGACGTTCCTAAAAAGTCCTCTTTTGGTTATGAAGGTGCTGCAGTTCAATGTTCCTTATGTGACTTTAGGGGGACGTTTCATTTTGGTTATCCTATGGTCACATAGCAACGTTACAAAGAGAATATTTGGGACGTTAACACAATGTTGCCACATGGTCCTCTGTTGGTCATATAATAATGTTCCCGATATGACTTTAGGGGGACATTCAATTTTGGTTATTCTATGGTCACACAGCAACGTTACAAAGAGGATATTTGGGACGCTAATAGAACATTCACACATGGTCCTCTGTTGGTCATATAATAACGTTCCTGATATGACTTTAGGGGGACATTCCATTTTGGTTATTCTATGGTCACATGGCAACGTTAAGATGATATTTGAGATGTTAACAGAACATTTCCAGATGATCCTCTGTTGGTCATATAAAAACGTTCCCGATATGACTTTAGGGGGATGTTCCATTTTGGTTATTCTATGGTCACACAGCAACTTTACAAAGAGGACATTTGGGACATTAACAGAACGTTCCTATATGGTTCTCTGTTAGTCAGAAGGGGATGTTTCATTCGGGACTGCACTGCAACATATCTTGTTCAGTGCAGTGGTCTCTACACTACATTCTCATAACGTTTGCAGGACCTTTAGGGGCCCAACCTAGAATGTTATTTGGTCCTATTTAATTCACATTAATTTGTATAGCGCTTTTCACAATACATATAATTTCAAAGCAGCTTCACAGAAAATGCATGCGTCTACATTACAATTTAAAGTGGTTTGTTATCAGAGGAGACTGTCCATGTTATGTATTTCAGAAATGAACATATACAAAGCACACAGTTAGCTAACAATGTATTATTAATCAATATAAAAATAAATTAAGGCACAGACAATGAGCTATGTGAAATAAGAATACATGTTGTTAACAATGATTAGGGTATATTGAAATTGAGCATGGGTGCGTGTTGATTGGCATCCCGAGATAAAACAGAACAGGAAAATAATTAGCATAGCTGCTGTTCAAAGCATTAAGCAAAGACAATCATGTGCACTGATATAACTGGAGTACAAGGTTATGAGATGCATTATGTGAATGCTTGGCTAAAGAGATGCGTCTTTAATCTAGATTTAAACTAGGAGAGTGAGCCCCGAATATTATCAGTAAGGCTGTTCCAAAGTTTAGGTGCCAAATATGAAAACATTCTTCCTCCTTTAGTGGCTTAGATATCCTAGGTACTACCAGAAGCCCAGAGTTTTGTGATCTTAAAGGGCGAGATGGATTGTAAGGCGATAGAAGATCAGTTAAATACACAGGAGCTAAACCGTGTAGGGCGTTATAGGTCAGTAGCAATACTTTATAATTGATACAGAACTTAATAGGTAACCAGTGTAGAGATGAAGAAAACTGGTGTTATATGAACATATTTTCTTGACCTGGTAAGAACTCTAGCAGCTGCATTGTGGACTATTTTAAATTGTAGCTTGTTTATTGAGGATGCAGGACAGCCAGCTAGTAATGCATTACAGTAATCCAGTCTAGAGGTCATGAATGCATGAACTAACTTTTCTGCATCAGAAACAGATACCATGTTCCGTAGCTTAGCAATGTTTCTGAGGTGGAAGAAGGCTGTGGTACCGCTGTCCTGCATTTGAACGAATTCAAGCAGTTCAACACCGACTGGACGCGCTCCTCTGTGAGGCGCGCTGTCAGGCCGACCGAATCCAGCTCCATACCGAGAAAAGAGATCCTCTGCGTGGGGCAGAGTTTGCTCTTTTCCCAGTTGACCCGAAGACCCAACCGGCTGAGGTGACTGAGCACCATGTCCCTGTGTTCCCACAACTGCTCTCGTGACTGGGCAAGGATCAGCCAGTCGTCGAGATAGTTGAGGATGCGAACTCCACGCTCTCTCACGGGAGCAATGGCCGCCTCTGTGACTTTCGTGAAGACACGGGGCGACAGGGCCAGCCCGAAGGGTAGGACTTTGTACTGATATGCTCGTCCGTCGAACGCAAAGCATAGAAACGGTCTGTGTCGAGGGAGAATCGAGACCGGGCGGCATGCAGGGACCCGACTCGGACGGCATGAGAGCGGCCCGAAGTGGGGTCTGAGTGAGCTGCGCAACACTTACCTGCTTCCGCTGAGGGGGTGTGCGAGTGTGAGAAGGCCGCTTGTGTGCGTCCCCACAGCCGGCACCCCCTGCTGGCGATTGGAGAGGCGCCTGAGGGTGACAAGCGCGCTCTCTTGGCACCCAGATATTTTGGAAACTGCTCTTTTTTTGAAAATGTGGGTACCGCTGGCGCTGGGGCCAGCGGCGGAACAGAAATCAAACAAAAGATTCTCCCCCTGCCCTCCTCCGGGGGAAGGAGTGGTGCTGCAGCCATCTCCTGAAGAGCAGTCTCCTCCATCTCTGGGTGGCCCGTCTCAGGGTCTCTTACGATGGCGCTTGCCACCTGGCTTGGCAGCGGCCTGAGCGGGCTGGACGTCCTTCCCACGGCCGGCTCCACGCCTACGCCCAGTTGGAGGCTGCTGCTGGGCTGGGGCGGGAGCGGGGGCGGCGGCGGGTGGACGTCCTCGGCGACGGGCAGGCGGAGGCGCTGCGACCGGCGGCTGGGTGGAGGCAGCAGCTGGCCGCCTGGGCAGGATGTGTTTGATCGCCGCCGTCTGCTTTTGGGCGGCCGAGAACTGCTGGGCAAAGCTCTCGACCGCGTCGCCGAACAACCCGACCGAGGAAACGGGGGAGTCCAGGAACCGATACTTGTCGGTCTCCCTCATGTCGGCCAGGTTGAGCCAGAGATGCCGTTCCTGGACCACTAAGGTGGACATCGCCTGACCGATAGAACGGGCGGTGACTTTTGTCGCCCGGAGGGCGAGGTCCGTCGACGTCCGGAGCTCCCGGAGGAGCTCTGGGTCAGGCCTACCCTCGTGCATGTCCATGAGTGCCTGGGCCTGATGCACCTGGAGCAACGCCATGGCATGCAAGGCGGACGCAGCCTGGCCACAAGATCTGTAAGCCTTCGCAGTCAGACTGGAAGAGAACTTACAGGCCTTGGATGGGAGCCGCGGGTCACCGCGCCAGTTGGAGGCGGTCGCCAGACACAGTTGCATCGCGACGGCCCGCTCCACTGGCGGGATTCCCACGTACCCCCTGGCTTGCCCGCCGTCAAGGGTAGTGAGGAGGGAGGAGCCACTAGGTCTGTTTCTAGCACTAAATGGTGTCGTCCACGACCTGGTGAGCTCCTCATGCACCTCCGGGAAGAAAGGCACCGGGGCGGGACGCTGAGAACCAGCGCGACCCGCCCCAAGAAACCAATCATCCAACCTAGAAGGTTCGGGACGTGGTGGAGGGTTCCACTCAAGCCCGACCTTTTCGGCGGCCCGGGAAAGCATAGCCGTCAACTCGGGGTCCGACTCGGCCGTTGCCACTCTCCCAGAGGGAGGTAGTACAGCCGAATCTTCATCCTCTGAGGACCGGAACTCCCCCTCCGATGCAGCGATCGACATCTGTTCGTCTGCTGGAGCCCCGAAGGTCACCACTGGACGCCCATAGGAGGGGCCAGTGATTTCCTCCGGAAGCTCTACCGGCTGCGGCGCTTGTGAGAGATCAGGGGCCTGCGGAGGCTGGCTCGGCGGGTTTGCCCTGAACGTAATCCTCAGGTCACCCGGCCATCCGTCGAAGTAGGTCTATTATGAGAAATAGCACTAGATCGAGGTATGGGTAGGGGGACTCCGCCTTCCCGAAGGTAGGTGAGTCTCGACCTAAGCGCCGAGATAGTCATGTTCCCGCAGTGGGAACATGAACTATCCACAAAAGCTGCCTCAGCGTGCTGAATGCCCAGACACGTGATACAACGATTGTGACCGTCAGCTGGCGACAGGGAACGACCGCATCCAGAAACGCACGGGTGGAATGACATCTTGAAAAAGACGCAGTGTCACACCCGTTTTGCTCTTTTGTGAGGAAACGCTCTTTTAGAAGTGCTGAAGCACCCAGGAAAGACCGCGGCAGCACGCAGGATATAAGTGCAGCCTGTGTCTGCACTCACTGTAACAAACGCCCTCACCAAACCAACAGTTGCTGTGAGAACAGCAGTTTGTTTATAGCAGCAGTGAACTCGCAGTCACGCTGTTTGTGCCGTCACACCAGCACGACGTACGTCGAACGTGACCGACTGAAAGGGAACTGAGTATCATCGGCATAACAGTTGAAACTAATTCCATTTTTTCTTATAATATTACCAAGTGGCAGCATATATATTGAAAATAACAGAGGGCCTAACACAGATCCTTGCGGCACTCCATAATTTACCGAACAGATTTTTCCCTGTTTAAACAGACAAATTGGTAACGTTCTGATAGATACAATCTAAACCACTTTAATGCCTGTCCCTGAATACCAGTGTAATTTTGTAGACAATCTAAGAGTATTTTATGATCTATGGTGTTGAATGCGGCACTAAGATCAAGTAAAACTAGTATTGAGATACAGCCTTCGTCAGCAGCTTAGAGTAAGTCATTTGTAATTTTAAAGAGCACAGTTTCTGTGCTATGGTGGGGTCTGAATCCAGACTGAAATTTTTCATAGATATCGTTTTCTTGTAAGTAAGAACACAACTGAGTGGACACAATTTTTTCTAGTATTTTAGACAGAAATTGAAGATTTGAAATGGGTCTGTAATTTGCTAATTTGTTTGGATCTAGTTGAGATTTCTTATTGAGAGGTGCCATCTTGAACGGTCTTGGGACATGAACTAGAGATAAAGACGCATTAATAATATTGAGAAGAGGCTCTTCTGCTACAGGTAACAACTTCAGTAGTTTAGTGGGTATTGGATCTAATAAACATGTTATTGGTTTAGAAGCATTTATAAGTTTATTTAGCCTTTCCTGTCCTATAAAGCACTGCAATTGTTCTAGGCGATAATTGAGGCTGAATCATAAAACACTGTCAAAGGTTGTACATTTATAATTCTGTTTTGAGGCTTTCGATTTTTTTAGTGAAGTCATTACTACTAAACTGTACTGGAATATTTTGATCAGGTGATGTCTGTTTATTTGTTAATCTGGCCACTGTACTAAATAAAAACCGAATTGTTTTAGTTATTTTCAATACGTTTACAGATATGCTCGGCCCTGGCTGCTTTTAGAGCCTTTTTATAACGGGAAGTGCTGTCTTTCCAGACCTCTAAATGAGTTTGTTTCCATTTGTGCTCTAGATTACAAGTTTCTCTCTTGATAGTGTGAGTAATACTGTTGTACCACGGTGCAGTACTTTTCTCCCTTACCTTTTTTAATCTGATCGGTGCAACCATTTCTAATGTACTAGAGAAAATGGTGCTCATACTGCTAGTCATTTTCTCTAGTTCATTTGTGTGTTTGGGTACACTGAGCAGCTGAGATAAATCTGGTAGGTTATTTGTGAATTTATCTATAGTGTTTGGAAGAATCGTTCTACCTGGTCTAACGAGGAGCGGTATGGAAAATATCAGCAGTACGCAGTGTGCACGTTACAAGGTAGTGATCCGTGACATCATCACTTTGCGGTATGATATCTATATCAGTAGGATTGGTTCCACGTGATATAATTAAATCTAGTGTATGATTAAAACGATGAGTGGGTCCAGTCACGTTTTGCTTGACCCCAAAAGAGTTTAATAAGTCTGTAAACGCAACCCCTAACGCATTGTTTATATTATCTAATGTTCAAATCACTGACAATCAGTGCTTTACCGACAGTGACCAACAGGTCTGAGAGAAAATCTGCAAATTCTTTTAAGAAATCAACATAGGGCCCTGGCTGTCTATTTAGGTCCTTTCATCACGTTTACTGAACATGTTTGAGTGAAACAATGTACACTGGGCTAATTTGCAAATGAGGGCCAATAAAATATCCTGCACTTTGCACACAAGTTGCTTCTCAAAGATGGATCAATACCAACTGTTTGTCCAACTTCAGAACATGTAAGTACCGCACGTTATATTTTGTGAATGTACGCAAATCGCCTTTGTGAATGTGCTTGTTAGCACGCTGACATGTATTTGAAAGAATATTTACAGAAAGCTGTGACAGAAAAATAAACGTTCTCTAGTATGAAATTGAACTATTTAATTAACATGAGTTTGCATTATAAATGTATTCATAAATATTGTTTAGGCTGTCACTTATTGTTTATCAGAATATGGTACAAATTTATTGTATGTTTTTAGAGAATAAAATGTTTTAGAATGGTTTAAAATGTTGTAAAAGGCATTGCCAAACAAGAATTCTGTTTTCAATGAATTTATACCCCCAAAGTGGCGACGTATCCTGGGGGATACAAACATTAAAATCAAAATTAAAAGTCATGTTTTGAAAAAAAATGATCAAGTTGTATTATTTGTGTCCTAACAAGATTATAAAAATAGCAAAACATAAATTTTCTTATGTTTCTTTATGGTCTTGCCATTTTAAGGGTTAAATAATAAAAACTAACTTCTAAAACATGTTTTGTCCCTTATCTCAAGAATCAGCGATATGCCATGTCTTGTATTGTCTCTCCAGAAATCACAGCTTCCTCACACAAACCTGCTTCATTTGAAGCTCTGAAGCAGATAAATATCTTCATATCAATGTCTCACAGGCTTAATCATAAAGGAGTGAGCTCTACCATGACTTGCTCTGCTTGTAATATCCCGCTCTCTATCAGAGATGTCCATCACGATACCTTTCACTCCATGTGTGTGTGTGTGTGTGTGTGAGTGAGTGGCTCTACATGAAATGAAAGCCATTTTGTGTGTGTCTTTGAGAATAACTAAGTTTGTATGGATATGTGCATGTGTTTCAGTGAATACAGGTATTTAATAGCGTTAGGCGTGACTGATAACTCAACCTTATTATGACCCTCTGTTCAGCTTTTGTTGCTTGGCAGCAGAAGATCCTCCGGGATCTATTGAAGTAAACCATAACGGAGCAGGGATGCGCACACACGCACACATTGGTGGGGACTTTCCATTTACTTCTGTTGTTTTAATATCCAGCTAATTATATTTTCTATTACCTAACCCTCTCACAAACCTTTCTGCATTTTTAGATTTTCATTAAGACATTTACTACATTTATTAAGCTGCTTTTCTTGTGGGCACCGTTGGCTGCTCCCCACAATGGTAATTTCAGGTTTTATTGTCCTTATGGGAACATTTGGTCCTCAGAAATAGCAGAAATGAAACTCTATAGGTCTTTATCTTGAAATGAAAGGGGTGCCAAACGAAAGAAAGAGAGAGAGAGAAAGAAAGAAAATAAAGAGAAGATAGAGAAAGGGAATAGTAGGTTGTATTGATCTTTGCAACTTGCTTTAGTGTGTGTATTATTGATGGAAACTCAATTGGAAAAAGAATATTTATTATCTTACTCTTTTACTTTTCTTTCATATGGTAGTCACTTGTCAAACTGTGCTTACTATATCTTATTCTTTGTATCTCTTTCTTCCTGTATGTATGTTTATAGGGGAGACTGGGACTATAGCTGTCACAGTTTTTACTTCTCAGAGTTCAAGAGGGTTTTTTTGAGCCTTTTATATAGGAATATATTAATATATTAAAAGTTATTTCATATTTCCTCCACTGTTTCCAAGGAAAATTACAGTTTGTTGGACATTCAAACACTACCTTTCAGAAGGAATCAGAAAGTTTTTACTGGTTTAAAATAATTTAGGATACATTAAACTATTAATCAAAGAATTCTGAAAAAATACAAAAATATTAATCAGCACAACTGTTTTGAACACTGATAATAAGAAGAAACGTTTCTTGCGCACCAAATCAGTATATTACAATGATTTCTGAAGGATCATGTGATACTGAAGACTGGAGTAATGATGCTGAAAATTCAGCTTTGCCATCACAGGAATAAATTACATTTTAAAATATATAAAAATATACAAAACTGTTTTTTTTTTTTTTTTTTTTTATAATATTTTACAATATTAGTTATGTATTTTTGATAACATTTTCTATTTAAAAAATTTTTAATGACCCCATACTTTTGAGTGGTAGTGTAGACCTTTTGTGACAACACCCAATTTATGTTGTTTAGTCATTTATTAATAAATATTATAAACAAAATAAAAAGCATAAATAACATAATGTACTAATTTAATGAAATATAAACGATAATATGAAATACGACTTGACATATTTGAAAAAACAAAACGCTGTTTGTGCTGAGAACATCTTTTCGGTTAAAATCTATTTCCAAAATCTATTTTGCATTATAAACTTTGCCTCAGTGTACTCTAGTGTGGTTACTGACTGAGTTATAGTCTTTGTGACAACTAGCCCTGATCTCCCCTGTGCTTGTATATTTGCAGTCATTCCATCACACAGCGTGCAGTTTTTTTCCCCTGTGTCTCGCTCCTTTTTTTTTTATTATTAATTTGATCAGCTGCCCTTGCCAGCTCCCTCATTACTTCCTGTACCCATGAGCCCCCCCTTCATCTGTGAGTCACCCGTTCCCAATGGAGACTACTGGCAACCCTGGAGCATAGAGAAAAAGAGAGAGAGAAGGACAGGAAGTAAAGAGCAAGCTATATGACAGAAGGAACAACAGGGGTTTTGTGTGCACAGCTTAAAGAGGGCTATCACTGGAGGAGAGCAACACAGTGGACAAGGACAAGTTCCTAAAGAGTGAGATCTCTGCGAGAGTGGCCAGGAGTGTGTGTGTGTGTGTGTGAGTGAGAGAGAGAGAGAGAGAGAGAGAGAGAGAGAGAGGGGGCTGTATTATAGGATCTTTGAAGTAGAGGGACGTTTGAAGCCTTTGCTATAGCCTTCAGCTGTGTTATATAGCCTTCAGAAGGAAAATAATCCTCAGAGCGCACTATGTAGGGGAGACCGGGCAGACTTTGGTATACGACACTGGTATGTGCTAGAAGTAATAGTACCATGAATAAAAAATATTTATATAGTATTAAATAGTATTAAATAATAGTATTAAATAGTTTTAATAGTATTAAATAAGTCTTTGTAGGTGGTTCGGGGCAATTGTAGCATAATCTCACTATATAAGTAAGAACACACCTCAAACGAATATTGCTTTATTATTTAGTATTATTGTAATTTTTTTTTTTGTCTGTGGTGCTAATTTTAGCAGTTTTATGCATATATGGGCTAAAAAAGGCCGGAATTAAATAGAAATTCACATCTATTTTTTAATGCATCTTATTGTGAATGAAAAATTAGGTCATAAACGTTTGCTTCCGATGAATCTACAGACATACTTCTCTCTTTTGACATATGCGAGACTTCTAAGGCTGTGTTCACACTAGGCAGGTTTGATTAGATTAAAACTCTGGTGCGATTGCTCTGTTAGCGAACGCCTTGTGTGTGCACCAAATAAGCACTGAGACCCTTTTCAGAGTGACCGGACTCTGAACAAACCAAGAGAACAGGGGCTGTATTCACAAAACATTTTATCTCACCACTAAGATTTCTCCTAAATAGCAGTAAAAGTTCTTAGGTAATAGTTTCCTCTTAAAATTAAAATATTGTTTTTTTTTGAGAATTAAGTAATGATGTTTTGAAAACACTATCATAAGCCCCATATCACAAAGTTTCAAGAATAAAGTCTCATAACATATTTGAAAGTAATAGTATTTTGAAGAATGAAAGTTTTTTGTTTTGTTCAAACATGGCATGAAAACATAATTAAGCCATTTTTATTTGAAAAGTTGTTTTAAAATGTATTTAAATACCCCCCAAAAATGCCATCATTTTTTTAAATGGTATGAATACTGAGTACATTCTGAATAAATGTGACTGAACAATTGTAGTGTGCTCCTTTGCCTTTTGTCTCCCATACTGCAGTTTGAAGGAGGAGGGTAGAGTGGAAAAGAGAGAGTGTGTGAGCAATGAGCATGATGATGATGATAAATGCGAGTGAAATAAGACGTGAGTGATGTTAATAGAGGGGTTTCAACAGAGCGGTGGTTGGGGACTGAAGGGTCTCATATTTATATTAAGGTGTGTGATTCAAGAAGAATTAATATAAATTTGGAAGAAAGGTGCTCCATCTTACTGCAGTCTCTCTCTCTCTCTCGCTCGTTCTCTCTCGCTCTCTCAGCAGAACTGCCCAGATAAAAAAGATTTTCCACATGCCCTTAAACAAACATACAAATGCAAATAAAGTCATGCAAGTTTCATAAACTGCATTGTTTGCTTCCATGTTGAATATTCTGCTGTCACAACTCAGGTCATCTGTCACAACTCGGGTTGTGACAGATGGCTGCACTTTCATTATAGTTTTGGAAATTGTTTCTTGTGAAATGAATCAGCTCATTTATAAAAAGCTAGGAAGTTCATGCAGAGTTCCTGTCCTAGTTTAGCATCACCTGCAGGCTTTACGACAATAGGTTTCAGTGAAGGTTCAGTGTACTAATTCTCACGCATGTTAATTTTCCAGACAGCTTCCCAGGCAAATGTAGAGGTGTGTGTGTGTGTGTGTGTGTGATAATTGAGATTCACATGATGACCGTTTATAATAAGCTAAACCAGACATTATGGATTGTGGTAGATTTTATTCACAAATCTGGGCTGGTTTCTGGGTTATATAGGCATGAGTTATACCATGTCCAAACTATTTAAAACTAGGCTAATTGGAATAATGTGCCTCTACCTACATTTTTGCAAAACTCCAAAAACATACCTATACATTGCATTTTCCAACTGAAATTAGCTCTAGGGGGAGTAAGACACCAATAACTTGTATTCCTGTTAACACTATTTATGAATAAAGTGGCAGCTTACAGTTAATAAAGACTTACTTTTGTGTGGTTCCTTGCAAAATACTATGACCTCAAAACACTTAACACCTAGTGCATGATTTGTAAAGTAACGCGTTTAGGTTTAAGGTAGGGCAGGGCAGCGCAGCGCTTAAGACTAACATTTGAGAGCAGTAGCAACGGTGCCACTAAGTTGTACGGAGGATTTTTAATCATAAAGTTAATTTAATAAAAAAATGACTGTTGTTTTGCATTAATAAGTGCAGTTGCTAATAATATTACATGTTTGTTTATTTAAGCACTGAGCTGAATTGAGATGCAGATAAAATTCTTTTAACATCAACATTTTTATAGGGAAAATTTAAATATTAAACTTATCAAATTAAATGTAGCAATGTTCTAGTATCATATTGAACTGACAGACAGCTTCAGCGATTATAAAAGGAGTAATTCAGTCACAATCTGAAGTAAAGTTTTTGTTTTTCATGAGACTTTGTGACCTCATACACCCCCCCCCCCCCTTTTATTAGGGAATGGAAATGGCAAATAAAAAGTCAATAAGTGCTCCTCTGCTGGTTATAATGGTAATTTCATGTCTTTTTTAAAATAAGTGTTTATTAAAAGGTATATTAAAAGGTAGTCAAACCAACCTAAAATATTTTTTTCCACAATACCGGGGTTACAGTTAGTGTTGATACATTAACTCCATGGTGAATGCTGGTTATTTATGGATTGAAGAGCCTTTTATAACTTTTTCGTTCTTAGCACAATGTTTCCACGTCAGCGTTGTTTGATCTGATATCTATGGTTTATTACAGAATTCTGAGCTGAATTTAAATGCTTCCCACTAGATCTCGCTTCAATGTTGTTAATTCTGCGGCGAATTCTAACTCTTTATCGCTGGATCTCCCAGCGCTGTGTAGTAACGCTGTCACATGCTTGAGAATCGAGATCGGGCCGCAAGTAGGACTTGTTCTGAGCTCGTGCTGTGCTGTATATTATTGCTTTGAGCTTATAAACTGTCTGTGCAGCGCTGCTCAAATGAGTAGTGCGTTTTCGTTTTTTACTTTCGTTTGCCGTCTTATGTTTCTCATATGCAACAAAAGGCAGCTCCTATCAGTTCGGCAACGTGCTGGTGGCACCAGTGCGACCTCTACCAGCAGGAAAAAAGGTTGTAGTTTAGTGCAGATGGTACATTATTTTCAAATGCGATAGAGCATTAACCTTTTAGTGCTAGTCACCAGATTTCATTCCCTAACACTGCTATTGATTCATGTTTTGGATAAAGCTGAGCGCGCTTTTATCGTCAATCACTAGACATTTTACTTTGAAAGTGTGGCAAGAAGGAACATAATGTTGAGTATTTTATTCTGATTTATTTAAACCCAGTAACTCCTCCTTGTGGTACGTTATGGCAGAAATATCTAATTACAAGTTATGCCCATTTACAAATGTAATTAAACTTAAGAACTTTTAAAGTAGGCATGAAATGGAAATTGTGATCATCTTTTCTTCTTGTTTGTGACGTATATCTGAGTGAAACAGCTTCTTGAATGAGAAAAAATGTAAGGTGGAACTTGATTTTGTCCATCGAGAATTGATTGGATTGTTGTTGTTTGTTTTATTACTGCAATCTCATGTGAGTGACAGGATGCTTAAGGTGATGGATTACAGGGAGTGCAGAATTATTAGGCAAATGAGTATTTTGACCACATCATCCTCGTTATGCATGTTGTCTTACTCCAAGCTGTATAGGCTGGAAAGCCTACTACCAATTAAGCATATTAGGTGATGTGCATCTCTGTAATGAGAAGGGGTGTGGTCTAATGACATCAACACCCTATATCAGGTGTGCATAATTATTAGGCAACTTCCTTTCCTTTGGCAAAATGGGTCAAAAGAAGGACTTGACAGGCTCAGAAAAGTCAAAAATAGTGAGATATATTGCAGAGGGATGCAGCAGTCTTAAAATAGCCAAGCTTCTGAAGCGTGATCATCGAACAATCAAGCGTTAATAAATAGTCAACAGGGTCGCAAGAAGCGTGTGGAAAAACCAAGGCGCAAAATAACTGCCCGTGAACTGAGAAAAGTCAAGCGTGCAGCTGCCAAGATGCCACTTGCCACCAGTTTGGCCATATTTCAGAGCTGCAACATCACTGGAGTGCCCAAAAGCACAAGGTGTGCAATACTCAGAGACATGGCCAAGGTAAGAAAGGCAGAAAGTCGACCACCACTGAACAAGACACACAAGCTGAAACGTCAAGACTGGGCCAAGAAATGTCTCAAGACTGATTTTTCTAAGGTTTTATGGACTGATGAAATGAGAGTGAGTCTTGATGGGCCAGATGGATGGGCCCGTGGCTGGATTGGTAAAGGGCAGAGAGCTCCAGTCCGACTCAGACGCCAGCAAGGTGGAGGTGGAGTACTGGTTTGGGCTGGTATCATCAAAGATGAGCTTGTGGGGCCTTTTCGGGTTGAGGATGGAGTCAAGCTCAACTCCCAGTCCTACTGCCAGTTTCTGGAAGACACCTTCTTCAGGCAGTGGTACAGGAAGAAGTCTGCATCCTTCAAGAAAAACATGATTTTCATGCAGGACAATGCTCCATCACACGCGTCCAAGTACTCCACAGCGTGGCTGGCAAGAAAGGGTATAAAAGAAGAAAATCTAATGATATGGCCTCCTTGTTCACCTGATCTGAACCCCATTGAGAACCTGTGGTCCATCATCAAATGTGCGATTTACAAGGAGGGAAAACAGTACACCTCTCTGAACAGTGTCTGGGAGGCTGTGGTTGCTGCTGCACGCAATGTTGATGGTGAACAGATCAAAACACTGACAGAATCCATGGATGGCAGGCTTTTGAGTGTCCTTGCAAAGAAAGGTGGCTATATTGGTCACTGATTTGTTTTTGAATGTCAGAAATGTATATTTGTGAATGTTGAGATGTTATATTGGTTTCACTGGTAAAAATAAATAATTGAAATGGGTATAAATTTGTTTTTTGTTAAGTTGCCTAATAATTATGCACAGTAATAGTCACCTGCACACACAGATATCCCCCTAAAATAGCTAAAACTAAAAACTACTTAAAATATTGATACAAAAATATTCAGCTTTGATCTTAATGAGTTTTTTGTGTTCATTGAGAACATGGTTGTTGTTCAATAATAAAATTAATCCTCAAAAATACAACTTGCCTAATAATTCTGCACTCCCTGTATTGTCCCGCCCTTGTGCCGATGCACACATCATCAATAAATAGATGTAGAGATGTTTCTTTTTCTTTTTCATGCCTTTAATGGAAAGGATAGCATACAGATGAGACAGGAAAGCAAGGTGCACCAGAGTACTCGGCGCTATGAGTTCTGCCCACGAGGCTATCAGTGCCAATGAGGAAGGAAAAGATACTGTTTTTGACTAAAGATTATGAGGGCACATGAATTTAAAAAAAAATATGAGCATGGATAAATCATTTATAATTAACACTGCGACGTTCCATTTAAAAAATACAAATTGTCAATTTCGATTTCATGCTGACTTTAATTTCAATCCCACATGACCAAACAGTTTGACAACCACTGCATTAGAGGCATAAATCAGCAGAAACTCTTGTAATTCCCAATATAACTGAACATTAAACGCTAACAAGTTTTTCATCTTGTTAAAACCCTTTCAACATTTACTGTCCCCATTCAGCTTCTTGCAAAACAAGCTGTGAACTAGAAGTCCCCTGCTCAGTTTCAGTGAAGGCCAACATGTAGGCCTAACACAAACAGATGAAGTAAAAAAGTGGATTGTACGCTGTGAAATTAAGTTGTGACAAAATTTTCAATGTAGTGCTGCTGGGTGGTATGACCAAAGTCTGTATCACAGTTTTTTTTTAAGATTCTGGCGGTTTCACGGTATATCACAGTATTTTATTTCTTTTTTTGACTGGACCTTTATGTAAGTTCATAGTGGCTTATTGTCAGGTGTACATTGTAATGTCAAATTCAAATTTGCTTTAAAACAAACATGTGCAAATTCACAAGTCAACACCATTGGTGAGTATTTTCTCCTTAAAACTGCAGTGAACCAAAGAAAAAAAAAGAATTAAAACCATGGTTTTAAATCACTCTTGTTCTCTACGGTCCAAATGAGAAAAACATTTAAATATGTAATTTTGGTGATCCGTTTTGAGGGATAAAATTATTGACTACAGGAAGACTTGAAAAATTGAGATTTCAAATTCAGTGTATAAAAAATTTACCTAATCAATTTAGTTTACCTCTTAAAATGTAATCAAATGAAAAGTTAAATTATCCTTAAACGTATTGTTTTAATACATTTTATTATTATTATTATTACTTTAAGAACTACATTCTACTGTGCAATAGAAATATATTTATTTCGTAATTACTTCAAGTTCTTTTATTTTGGCAGGGTTGTAATGAAGACCTTTTCAGTGTTTTAATAAACTGTATTTATTATAAACTACTAATGAATTATTATTAGTAGTAGTATAACTACTAATACTTAAAGAAGTACACTATGTATTTTTCTGTTGTAATTACTTCAAGTTTAACCAAACTTTTATTTTGACGGGTTGTCGTGAAGACCTTTGTGTTTCTTTGTGGATATGTGAGATAGCAGACGCTGAAAACACCAGGAGCGTCACACGTGTATCAGTATGTGTGTAGATGAAACTGTGGCATGCATTCATAGACACGCAGAACATGCAGACTTCAGATTTTCATAGCAGTCTTTTTGAACTTTATTATTCACAGACACTAGTCCATATTTGATTTTGATTTATTGCACAATCCTACTTTTGATTTATTCATCCAAAAATTCGGTGACAACACTTTATACAGCAAGTTCCGTTTGTGACGGATTATGTGATTTTGAAATTTAAAGTCCATCACTATTTCAATGTTTGTGTTAAATTAACTCATTTTAATTAAGAACATTTTTAGAGACATGGAGGATTCAGAGAGATTCAGCAGGTTCTGACAGTTATGCCAACTCAGAAACTTTTCATAAGTGACGTAGGCCTAATTATGTTGTGCATGTTCTTCGCTTTTCCACAATCCTTAGATCCTCACATTTCTCCCAGTTGAAGATCTCTCTCTGTTTGTTTTTGGATGAGCCTCTTCTGCACGAGTGCAGAGTCTCTCTCAGTATGGTGTCTTTTAAATGCTCCTCTGGGGCTCTGAGATCCTTCTACTGCTTTCATCTCCACGTCTCTATGTCCTGGCTGTGTTTAACAGGGTTCACACATGAAATCCTTTTAGCTACTCGCACATGTTGTTTACACAGTGAAAGAGTAAGTAGATTGACGTAAATGTGCTGTTATAATATGTATATCGCATGGGTTAACGAAGGCTAATTAGTGTTTCTGTGATTGTTTGCTTGTTCAAGGTGATTTATATAGTTAGATTGTCCTGAATGACCGGCACATTTAAATGTGGAATGTCTGATGGGTAATTCTGAGATACAGATACAGATTAGGAGTTTAGCCCAGGGTGTGATGATATAATATATACTCGTGTACGTAAATGATTTTACTTGCATATGAATATATTACATACATATTACATATGAATTTATATAAAATATGTATTGTATGTTTAAATTAATATTATTTGTTATAAGCCAAACCCCTAATTTTAGTGATTTACTAAATTATCAGGGATAAATATTGTAATGTTGAATATGAAGATGCACGTGATTTGGATTATTAACACCTAATTTAAATTAAGCTAAATAAAAATCAGCTCCTCTTTCAGCTGAAGTCCTATATACTGTATATTCGGGGTGTAACGGTTCAAATAACTCATGATTCAGTTTTTATCACGGTTTCGGTATGGTTCGGTATGTGTTATGGTTAGGGTTGGGTACCTATATGTCTTGTATGTACCAGACAGAATCAGAGTGCAGATTTCGATGCCACTTAACCCTGACGCGTACGATCACACCGGTGTGATTAGAACGTTCAGTGCATCATATGATCAACTACTAAATTCAAATGTTATAAATTGACGACGTGTTTTATTCATATCAGATACATTGTGTAATTGGAATTATGTACATTGGATTTTGTAATTATGTACATTGGGTTGTGTAAGTAACTATAAAGTTTACTCTATTGTTCTCCCAGTTCACTAACTTCCATGTATTTCGGGAGAAGTGGATGAACCGACGTGTTGTAAATCCGACAGATACGATTCTCTGAATTGAAGATTAATCCTTATTAAAGTTACAAAAGCTATTCAATCAAGAGCATTGAGTGATTACCTAGTCTTTGTGCACTGGAAGCTTCAGCACCAAGAAAAATACCTTGTGTGTGCAAGCACACTTGTCAATTTGTCTTATTCACCTCAAACGTTCTAAGGAGCTTGAGGGGTACACCTACCACTTCCGGGAATTCTCGCGAATTGAGCGTATTGTGCATTCACGCGTTTGAAGCGAATCCGCTTCTGACGCCCGAGATGAAAAATCTGAACTTTGGCGCCTATTTGCGCCGCATTAACCAATCAGGAGCCTGCTTGTTGCTGTCACGTGGTGAAGTGACATGATAAACTAATGGCAAGTCAATACGATAATTCACCATGACGTCACAACAATAATAACCGTTCTTCCGTTCTTGGAAGGGAGACCCACCGTCTAATCTACATTTCAACAGTTGATTCAAAAACAGACATGGTGGAAATTCAGACATAGTTAACATGATCATTGAGGGACTGATTAACTAATTCAGGAGATAGCAATACATGAAATGCCTAACCTTGGTCTAGTAGATGTAGTGCTAGTCTACTACCATCATTTTTAAATGAGCCTCAGCCTACTATTGAGTAGTTATTTTAGTGACTGTTGCTGTTTGATTTACAATATGTTAGGCTATGGTAGATGGTCTATTTCCCTGTTATCTAACTAAAAAGGCTGTGATTGTTTTCTGTTGCTCGGATCGGATGGCACAGACGTGAGCTTTTGACGTTGAAAAGGATAGCGCTGTAGGCTAGCGCTACTCAGCTAGGCATTCACTCAAACTAAACTCGCGGTGATGATGAAACCAATGTGGTACACGCATCAATCATCCATCAGCAGTAGCCTACAACTATGTTTTGCTTTTCCTATTTCTTCCATTGACATTTGATCAGTAGCCTACATGACACTAGAAGTTCTGTCTCTTAAGTTTACTAATATTAGTCTCGAATTTCCCCAGCTGAAGATAATTATGCTCTGCTATGATTTTGTAGATGGACAGTTTTGACGACGTCCAATAGCTTTAATCAACAGCGTTTTTAACTACGTAACTGTTTACAGTAGCCGGCTGGATCTCTTCAGTTGGTCAGTAGAAGCCGCTCGCGTTCTGCCACCCGGAAGTATCGTGGTGCCTATTGTTTACAAACATTCTGAAAGGCTGTATAGCAGATGAGAATTTAAAAATACTACTGTTATTGTGTCACAAAATGTAGTTGTTTAAAGCTCAAATCTGTGGTTTATTTATAAAGAGAGCGCCTATTTGAACATTTTATCTGGTGTTTTGGGAGTTGTGAGATCCAGGTGATCACCGGGTGCTCAGCGCTCGTTAACCCTGGCGAGAGCAGCCTTTCCTCGCCTAGTCCTTCTTGCGTTTGCCGCTGGCTCTGATGTCTCTGTAGTGGTTAAACATGAGATATAATTCCTCTTGTGTAGATCTAACGGGCGATCTTTGGTCTCATTTTTTTTAGGCTATGTAACTTTACCATTGTAGCCTACTAGCGCTGACTTTATATGTTTGACTGAATTGTTTGCTTTGTTTATTGTATAGCTTCTTATACCTTTTACTTATACTTTTATAATGGCTATCATTGATCACACATAAACTGACATTTAACAAAAAGAGACTGGGTTGTGTTTTATGTATTTAATTTGATTACAGTGATAATCATATATATGCACACTTATTGTCTGAACCTTAAATTAATCATATAATTTTTTTATATTTTTTTAATGGAAACGAAAAGAGGCAGAGTGGTGTTTTTTGAGATATTTCGTTTTATTGTAGCCTAAAATATACATACAGGAGTGAAAACGGCCGTCATCCAGGCGCAGCTTCTGGAGCGCCTTGAACGCGCATATTTCGCTTCAAGCGCTCGATTTATACGGCCGTTCAATTCGCTGTAGACACGCGAATGTATTCAAAATGTTCAAGCGTCCAACTAGATGCGATAGATGCGAATTTGACGCTCTATTCGCGTTTGATGGGAACGCAGCATAAGCGGCAATGGCGCCGCACTGCTGTGTTCCCCAGTGCACTTCGTCACACAGGAAAAAATCCAACAGAGGACAAACCTTTCACCGTTTTCCAGAGGATGAGGGACTACGTCGAGAGTGGATAAAAAATATAACTGCTCCACATTTTGCATTCATTCAGGCAGACCGGTAAGATTCGTAGTCCACAAAGTTTCCATTGCTGCTATTGATTGATAGTACCATCGGAGTCCAACTTCCGGGTTTGTGTACCCCTCAACGGCATTCGAGTTTTCAAAATGGCCGCCAGGTGAATAAGGTGAATAAAGCTCTTTCTGATTATAATTTTGTTGTTTGATTAACATTAAAAACACAGACAGCAGGAGTATTAGGCTGCTGTCACTTTAAGAGCGAATGCACGGATCTAATCTACTGATACAGTTACACATGAGCATACTTTCTCAACTGTTTATGTTCACTTAAGACGCAACCGACTATGTCTGCTAGGATACTCACCAAGACGGGCATGTTGACATAATCACTGTCTGAGACGCGCTGTTCCGCATGCCTGCTTCTGATGAGTGCACACACAAATCTTCCCACAGCGCACACAAGTTCTCATTCGCGTCTTCTGGCTCTTGAATATTTAAATTGGCATGGCTTAAATGAGTTTAGTTTAAACACAGATTGCAACATGAGCTGTTCAGGTCTCACCTGTGCTTGGGCCTCGCATGCTTTCAACACCCGGGTGATGATGGCGTAAATGACTGGTCATGTTTGAGCATACGGCACTCACATTGAACAAAGTTTACAAAGAGCAACTGTTTTGTCCACGTT
Organism: Rhinogobio ventralis; assembly: GCA_039654625.1. Lineage (NCBI taxonomy): Eukaryota > Metazoa > Chordata > Actinopteri > Cypriniformes > Gobionidae > Rhinogobio > Rhinogobio ventralis. Next base: position 23,326,801 of record CM077202.1, on the reverse strand, counting down.
TTTTTTCATCTGTTTTTATACGTTATTTTTAACAAACCATATTATAGACGTGTTGTCAGATTTAAGTTGAACCGTCGTGCAAGTGTGTTCCAAACCGTGGGTGGTTTAGGCATCACAACATTATAATTATAATATAATTATAGCAATTATGGTAAATTCAGGTTAATTGGGACACTTTTGCCAAAAGTTTTGGGATGCCTGCTTTTACATGCACATAAACTTTAATGACATCCCATACCTAATCCGTAGGGTTTAATATGGAGTTGGCCCACCCTTTGCAGCTATAACAGCTTCAACTCTTCTGGGAAGGCTTTCCACAAGGTTTAGGAGTGTTTATGGGAATTTTTGACCATTCTTCTAGAAGCGCATTTGTGAGGTCAGGCACTGATGTTGGACGAGAAGGTCTGGCTCGCAGTCTCCGCTCTAATTCATCCGCTCTAAGGTGTTCTATCTGGTTGAGGTCAGTACCTTGCTTTGTGCACTGGTGCGCACCCATTCCATGAAGCTCTCTACACACTGTTCTTGAGCTAATCTTAAGGCCACACGAAGTTTGGAGGTCTGTAGCTATTGACTCAGCAGAAAGTTGTCGACTTCTGCACACTGTGCACCTCAGCATGCGCTGACCCCGCTCTGTGATTTTACGTGGCCTACCACTTCATGGCTGAGTTGCTGTTGTTCCCAATTGCTTCCACTTTGTTATAATACCACTAACAATTGAGCGTGGAATATTTAGTAGTGAGGAAATTTCAAGAATGGACTTATTGCACAGGTGGCAATCTATCACGGTACCACGCTTGAATTCACTGAGCTCCTGAGAGCGACCCATTCTTTCACAAATGTTTGTAGAAGCAGTCTGCATGTCTAGGTTCTTGATTTTATACACCTTTGGCCATGGAAGTGATTGGAACACCTGAATTCAGTGAATTGGAGGGGTGTCCCAATACTTTTGGCAATATAGTGTAGCTAAATATAGTAATTTATTTCATATAAAAACAATAGTATATAGTTAAGTAAACTTTGTGTGTGACGCGTGTGTGTGTGTTAAACAGTGTGCTGCAGGTATGTGTGAGTGTTAAATGATTTGTTACAAGTGTGTGTATGTGTGCTTATGAGTTAAACGTTCTGCTGCAGGTGTATGTTAAACGGTCTGCTGCAGGTGTGTGTGTGTATGTGTGTGTGTGTTAAACGGTCTGCTGCAGGTGTGTTTGTGTGTGTGTGTTAATCCCAGCAGTATCTCTGTCCCTCCAAGGCTGATGAGCAGAGGCTGACAGTGGAGTGTCAGGCTCATTGACTCTCTCGCTGCAGGACTCAGTGCTTTAATAGCCTCTGATGGCATGACACAAGATTCCAGCCTATGACCTCCCACAGGCAGCAAGCCTCTCCACTGCAGTCATGCCTGGTGGGGGCCTCGCGTATCACACGCACACAGAGCTGTGGAACCGCACTCAGACTCAGCAAACAGCAGGGATTGGAGTGGTTGTTTGAAGAGAAAAGCGAAGGGAGGCAATGGGGTGGGGACCAGTGTTTGCATGTGGAAAGGTGTTTTTAAGAGGTACTATATCACTGAGATGCCCATAAGCAGCACCTTGGCAAAAATCGCCATTCAAATATTGATTTCAGTTATTTAATTCCAGGCGCTGTGTAATATCATTGCGCCGCTGCACCCATGGTACGTTGATTAGCAAATACAGCAAAGTTCCTTGATTATTACGCAGGAATAAGAGTATAGTCCCTAGCCATATCGGTCTAGAAAATTAAACTTTTAATTTTCCGTCGGTCTTAGTTCACGATGTAACTATACATATCACAACATGTAAATAGGGAAATGTTGGCGTTATTTTTCACTTATTGAGCAGTAGGCTAGCTGGAGCCGTTTACCTCCAGTCTTTGTGCTAAGCTAGGCTAGCAGTGGGTGCGTCAGACAGAGTTATGGCACGCACGGAGATAAAAATGGTATGTATGGACTTACCTAACTCTAGGGGATACGGTGAATAAGCTAACGTCCCAAAAAGTCGGCGTGTTCCTTTAATTCAATCAGTCATAAAAGTACTCAAAAATGAGTAATAAGGAATCTAATGTCAGATTAAAATAGTCGAAACTGGGGTTAAAGTTTAATAGACAAAAACTCATTAACTGCAAATGGACAAATTTGCGTAAAGGGCATGGAGAAAAATTCTGCAAGTATGCAAGACAGAACTGGATCTTAATATGAGAATTCAGAAAAGAGTCACGTCTCTTGTGGTGTTAGGTTTTAATTAGTGATCTAATCAATCAGGCAGAACTCACATGCAACCTCAAAATTGTAATTAAACAAATTTAATGAAAACTTAATAAACTATGATGATGTAATATTGGAAAAGAATTAGACCTCCCCTTTACCTCCATCAAAGTCAAATGTTAGCAGACCTTGAACAGGTCCACAAAATGTTACCAAACCATTAAATGAATGAAAATAAGGCTTGTAATGCAATCTAGAAATGGAGCGGAGAACACTGTCACTGAAAGAACCAGAAGAACATTTCTAAATAATAATAATAATAATTAATCTTGTTTTCCAGTAAAAGATATCTAAACATCATTTAAACATTTGCCTTTTTTTTCTTCTTGTTTTAGCGTAAATCAAAGAAAATTTTGTAAGGATTCTGCTTAAAATAATAACAAAACAACTGGGTTATATATTCTCTGAAAACAAGTTTGTAATATAGAAAATGTACTTCTCAAGTACATTTATTTTGTTTTATTGATGTTTATTGGGGAAAAAAGTAAAAAATGCTGATTGTACTGAAAGATAAAGTTAAAATTAAAGTATGGGGAACACATATTCACTATTAACTACAACTTTTGCCTTAATAAACTCCTAATTTACTGCTTATTAATAGTTAGTAAGGTAGTTTTTGTAGCGTTTAAGTTTAGGTATTGGGTAGGATTAAGGGATGTAGAATATGGTCATGCAGAATAAGGCATTAATATGTGCTTTAGAAGTACTAATAAACAGCCAATATCATAGTAATAGCAAGCTAATAAGCAACTAGTTAAACGTGTAAATTGAACCCTAAAATAAAGTGTTACCAAAATAAACTATTACTCTAAGATTTTTTTCACAATATTAAATATTTTCCTTGTGAAGAGGATTGTGCTATGAACAGAAATAAACATGGCAGCCATAGACATATTCTGATTCTTATGTTAATTGTGAACTATTGTAATTAGAACTATTCCTTCCTTCTTTTCCTTTTTTTTTTTTCAGTATGGTCTGATTTATTTTCAGCAGTTGAATTTATATTGCTTCGGCGCTATTTTGATACTCCTGCCAACAATACTGCTTCTCTAAATTTGAGGGTAAGGGAGTATGTGATTAAAGTCCCTGTAAAGTCAAAATTAAATATGTGTTCTGAGTTTGTCACACCACAGACAAATGTGTTATTAACCACCCAGCCAAATCTCAAAAAAAAAATCCGGCAAGTAAATAAAATAGCTTATCAAAATCTTGAAAAACTAAGCAGCATTCTCTGCTCTAATGCTGGGGGGCATGTCCGCTGTCGGCGCTGAAACCACGCCCACTCGCGGGAAAGCTGCCGTAAGCACACAAGACAACACTCACGTACAGTTCACGATGGCAGATGTCGGCGGACGGGAGGATGAAAGCCGGCGCGGGAGATAATCAGTTCGGCCCCATTCTGCAGTGGATTATCAGTGAATCCCAGTTGTCTCCGATGAAAGTTTGTAAAACTATCCAGTGTAAAGTCACTGCAGAGACAGGTGTTGGTGGTGATCCTCAGCTCTCCATCAAGGTAGCTGTTCACAAAATTAATCCACCTCTTCTAGATATCATTGTTTTTGTTTTGTAAGCTGTTTTAAATTGTAGGCTGTAGTAACTAACGGTACTGACAGTAACTCGCGATCGAGTGGGCGAACTGATGCAAAAAAAGTTATGCTAGTGTTGCTGGAGGGGCCAGGCTCAGTGGCTCCAGTGCGTCATCAACAGTTACGATACTGTTGGGGGAGGGGCCATATGCACAGTGGCTCCAGTGCGTCATCGAGCCACTGTTTTAGCCCCGCCCAAAAAATCCTGAACACAGCAATGGTGAAAAACTTGAATGGTTTAACTCCACAATTCAGTATTACACAGTTCACAGTCTTTGTAACATGTTTCAGCAATACATTTCTAACATTTATAATGTGTTTAGAAACAAATCTCAGAATTGCCTTTACAGGTACTTTAAGAGAAAGAGAGAGTAATGGAGAATGTAGGGGAGAGAATTATGAAAATTGAGGGAAGGAAGAAGATAAGAAATTCATTAGAGAGACATTTAAACCTTCAGAGGTTTTCTAGTGAACAGTGTGTTATTTTGCACTACGACGTCAACACTAAAGAAATTTCATCTCACCGTGATTTTATTGAGCCAAACACGGTTCTCTCACACGTGCATTAGACTAAAGAGAAGGTGCATTAGACTCGAAAAGGTGTATTTGGCCAATAATCCAAACCACATGGTTTTTCAGACAATAAAAGCTGAAGACAAATTGGTAGGGAATATCTGGTAAATTTGATTGCCCAAAGCATTCAGGTGTTAGCAAGTGAACCTGCAGCAACCCTTTGGCAAGAATTGGCAGTTTGTCACTTCTGCCAAACAGTTTTCCATAAAAGCTCATTTACATGTGAATATGTGTGACAGTGTTCATCTAATGTTTACCACAGGGGTTTGGCAGAACGCTATAATTTTGTGGGTGCCAGGTTGCACAAATTATACTGTTGAGATTTTCAAGAACAATGGAGAGACTTAAAATACAAAGTACAGAACCAGCAGAGCATTCATTGACATTATTTCAGCTTTTCGCTTTTTTGGACTTAAAAGAATAGTTCACCCAGAAATCATTTACTCCGGTCATTCTAAACCCATATGACTTTCTTTCATCCTTTGTCAATGGGGGTTGTGTTGTTTTGGACCCTATTGACTTTCATTGTATCGACAAAAACAGTGCTTCAGAATATACAGTTGTTTCTGTGTTCCACAGATGAAAGTTATAACGGTTTGAAACAACATGAGGGTGAATACATGACCTCTCTGTGTGTATTCTGGTCTGAGGAAGAAGTTTTCTCTTATGTCCTCAGATGAATGAATATACACTGAGATGTTGTCCACACACACATCTGCCTCAGCCGTCCCTTCCGCCTCCGTCCAGATCCTCATATCAGCTCTTTAAATCACAGATGTGACAGCTGCAGGTGTCCTGATTAAAACATCACTTTCATCTGTCCAGTCTGTTTATTCCAAGCAAGTGCAGATGCTTCTAGTTCTGTAGGAAGAGAAGGCAGAGCTTTCTGTGATAATGACAACTTTCACATGCAGTCAGATTGTAAACCTTTAGCATCCATAATCTGCTTTCAAATCCAAATTTCTTGTATAAAAGCATGTTTCAAATGTAGATGTGACATTTGGGTGAAGTTCTGAAGACATGATGCATACACAACACTTTGCCTTCTCACTTTTGGTCAGTACCTACATTCGTTTGATTAGCATTCTCTTTCTGATTTTCGCGTGGTATTTTCTTCATTCTGTGCATTTGGTGTGATTGACTTTGGGATCATATAGTTCATGCCATTTTGTTCTATTGTTTTCTGTAGCTAACAACTGGTTAGGTAGAATGCAAGATAATGTGCTTATTTTTCCTAGTAATTTTTCATGTTGCTTGTATTAAAATTTGTTAGGAGCTAGTTTAACTTTTTAACTAACCTCTCCTGATGGTTTTATATATTTCTAGATCCAAGCTGGTAATTTAGGGTTTTTAGTTGGTCCAAACTGGTGTAGCGGATGTCGACTTGGTAGACCATATTGACCAGCTAGCATGTTGCAAAAACCAGCTTAAGAAGACAGTATTACCATGTTTTTCTAGCAGGTGTGTTATGATGTTTGGTTTAGATGCAATAAAAATGCATTGTGCATTTATTAGGGGTGGGAAAAATTATCAGTACGGCAATATATCGTTCTCTGTGCGTTATCCCTCTCCGTGCGATACGATAATCAATACGCAGGCGCCAAATATCAATATTTTGATTAATAAAGTAAGGCGCTCTAAATAGATTTCCCTGCTTCCAGCGTGGCTACTTCATGGCTACTCAAGGTGGCGCTCAGCACATGAATGTGGGAAACGTGAACATAAGTTCACTAGCCTAAGAAAAAGGTTTTTAATGGGATGGCGGACAGCAGTGTGAGTAAAAAAATAGATGCCCTAGCCAGTCCAAAGTCTGGAAAACCTGCACTTAACCTTTTCATGGGCATTTTGTTTTCATGATGTATCATTATAGGATTGTCTAGCAATATATTGCTGTATCATGATATTATCGGCATCGTGAGCCATGTATCGTATAGTATTGTGAGATACCCTGTGATTCCCACCCCTAACATTTATGCAATTTTATGCTCTTTATATTTTGCACTCAAGCTATTTGGTGTTCACTTAAGTGTGAATGAGAAATGAGCACAGGCTGTCTGAAGAGAGGGAGGCTTATGTAAATGTGTGAGGTGTCAGTGGCAGAAAATATTCTCTACTGTAACAACTTGACTGACACCGAACAGGTGCACAAGCAGGAGGAGGTGTCAGATTTGATTGGCATTGCACATGTGTGGCGGTTTCTTCAACAATGGGCACTTTTGGCTGTGTGAACTCTTGAAAGAATAAACCACACTTTTTACAATATCACTGTCCACTAACAATTTAACAACATAACAACAAACATACATGCATTACAGGAAAATTGGCTCTTTTTCTTTGAACCAGCAAATGTAATTTCCACCTCATCTCAAAATATGTATCATATCATATAGCATTCTGTACTGGAAATGAGAGTTTGAACATTTTTATATACAATTTTACATTTATTTATCTTGCTAAAGCAAATTTTCTTAATGCACATAAATTTGATAAAAAATACACACCTTTAGCATAATTTGACAGCCACATCTTGATTGGAAATGACAGAAAACTACTCACTAACAAGGCATTTGGTCTGTAAGAGAATTTTTTTTTTTAAGGGACAGTTTACCCAGAAACTAAAATTATAAAACAGTCAAAAGCAATAAGCCCCGTGAAGCCGTGGTTTACAGTGAATTAAACAGCTACAGGGGTTTTAGGCATGACGCGTCCTTAGCTGTTATAAATTCACTTTAAACCACGGCTTCACGGGGCTTATTGCTTTATTCAGTCATCATTTACTCACCCTCAAGTTGTTCCAAACCTATATGATTTTTTTTCTTCTGCTAAACACAAAAGAAGATATTTTGAAGAATGTCAGTAATCAAACAGTTAATAGTCCCCAATGACTTCCATAGTATGGAAAAAAAATACTATGAAAGTCAAATGAATAAAGAAATTCATACAGGTTAGGAACAACTTGAGGGTGAGCAAATGATGATCATTTTCATTTTTGGCTGAACTATCCCTTTAGTCTCTTATGCTTGCCAAGGCTGCATTTATTTGATAATACATATAATAAAATCAGTAATATTGTAAACTGTTATTGCCATTTTAAATAATTGTTTTCTATTTGAATATATTTTAAAATGTAATTTATTCCTGTAATGGCAAAGCTGAATTTTCAGCATCATTACTCCAGTCTTTAGTGTCACATGATCCTTCAGAAATCATTCTAATATGATGATTTGGTGCTTTAAGAAACATTTCTGATTTTTTTTCAAGATTCTTTGAAGAATAAAAAGTTCAAATAAACTGAATTTATCAGTTTATTTGAAATCTCATGCATCAATTTAATGCGTCCTTGCTGAATAAAAGTATGAATTTCTGAAATTGAAATTGTGTAGCTTTTTTATATATATAAATATATAAACATATTTGCAACCATATGTTTAGCCAGTGTCTCAAATGCTTTAATAATAATGTCAGGACTGATTATTATTTCCGGAGAATATCCATCAGGTTCACATGTACTTAAAAATACATTATATATGCAGTTGTAATCAAAATCATTCAACCCCTATTGCAAATCAGGTTTTTTGGCAGAATTTGAAGACTTTCAGCTGTTTGCAATGTGCAAATCAAGCAAAAGTAATTGAAATAGCTCAACACAATGAATGTCTCAAGTGGTTTCTCCAAATTCAACTGAAAATGCAACTTTTAATGACTTCTGCAGTCTCAAAATTCAACCCCTTCATGGCAAGCATCTTTAGTATTAGAACACCTTTTTGCTGTTATGACCTGCTGCAAACGAGATGCATAACCAGACACCACCTTCTGGCAGCATTCATGAGGAATCATAGCCCATTCCTCATGATCAATGGCCTCCAGTTCAGTAATATTCTGGGTTTGCGTGCTGCAACTGCCTTCTTCAAATCCCACCAGACATTTTCTATGGGTTTCAAGTCAGGTGACTGTGATGGCCAATGTAGAATCTTCCAGGATTGCTTCTGCCACCAAGCCTTAGTGGAATTTGTGGTATGCTTGGGATCGTTGTCCTGTTGGAAGGTCTAATGACGCTTCAGCTTCCTCACAGAAAGACGGCATGACGTTTTCTCAGGATTTCCTGATACTTCAATGAATCCATCTTGCCACACACTGCAGGTGTCCAGTGCCAGAGGATGCAAAGCAGCCCCAGAGCATCAATGAGCCACCACCATGCTTAACTGTAGGCAGTGTTCTTTTCAGCATATGCTTCATTTGTCTTCCTAAAGACATATCGCTGATCCACAGGGCCAAAAAGTTTCAGTTTTGTTTCATCGCTCGACAAAACAGAACTTCTGTGGCTTATTTATATGATTTTGTACATATTGGAGCCCATTTTTCTTGTGCTTTTGGGTCAGTAGTGGAGTATGTCTTGGAATTCTGGCATGGATACCATTTGCATTTTGTGTTTGCTTTACTATGCGAACTGAAACCTCAGTGCCTGTTGCCATCAAGTCTTGCTGCAGGTCCTTTGCAGTCACTCAAAGGTTTTTCTGACTCAGAAATCTGGTTGCAGCCATAGCTTTCTTTTTTTGCTTCGTCCAGTTAGTGTAACCACTAGCCATTTCATTAATTTCAGTAATTTCATGTGTTCTAGCTCAAGCACATCGAGTGAACTAATGAAGCCTTTGATTATTTTCATCAGGTGTGCTTAAGACAACACTATTTGCAGATTTATGCTGTTGTGAGGGATTCTATTCAGGTGGTTGAATAATTTTGAGACTGTGTAATTTGAGATAATAATGTTTGAGAAACATTCATTGTGTTGAGCTATTTCAATTACTTTTGTTTGATTTCTTCATTGCAGACGGCTGAAAGTCTGTAAATTTTGCCAATAAACCTGATTTGCAATGGGAGTTGAATAATTTTGATTACATTTATATACACACACACACACCGATTAGGCATAACATTATGACCACTGGCAGGTGAAATGAATAACACTTATTATCTCTTCATCACGGCACCTGTTAGTGGGTGGGATATATTAGGCAGCAAAGTTGATGTGTTTGAAGCAGGAAAAATGGGCAAGCTTAAGGATTTGAGCGAGTTTGACAAGGGCCAAATTGTGATGGCTAGATGACTGGGTCAGAGCATCTCCAAAACTGCAGCTCTTGTGAGGTGTTCCCAGTCTGCAGTGGTCAGTATCTATCAAAAGTGGTCCAAGGAAGGAACAGTAGTGAACCGGCGACAGGGTCATGGGCGGCTAAGACTTATTGATGCACGTGGAGATCAAAGGCTGGCCTGTGTGGTCCGATCAAACAGATGAGCTACTGTAGCTCAAATTGCTCAAGAAGTTAATGCTGGTTCTGATAGAAAGGTGTCAGAATACACAGTGCAACGCAGTTTGTTGCATATGGGGCTGCATAGCTGCAGACCAGTCAGGGTACTCATGCTGACCCCTGTCCACCGCCGAAAGCGCCAACAGTGGGCACGTGAGCATCAGAACTGGACCACGGAGCAATGGAAGAAGGTGGCCTGGTCTGATGAATCACATTTTCTTTTACATCACGTGGATGGCCAGGTGCAGGTGCGTGTGCGTCACTTACCTGGGGAACACATGGCACCAGGATGCACTATGGGAAGAAGACAAGCCGGCAGAGGCAGTGTGATGCTTTGGGCAATGTTCTGCTGGGAAACCTTGGGTTCTGCCATCCATGTGGATGTTACTTTGACATGTACCACCTACCTAAGCATGGTTGCAGACCATGTACACCCTTTCATGGAAACAGTATTCATTATCCTCTTTCAGCAGGATAATGTGCCATGCCACAAAGCAAAAATGGTTCAGGAATGGTTTGAGGTGTTGACTTGGCCTCCAAATTCCCCAGATCTCAATCCAATCGAGCATCTGTGGGATGTGCTGAACAAACAAGTCCGATCCATTGAGACCCCACCTCGCAACTTACAGGACTTAAAGGATCTGCTGCTAACATCTTGGTGCCAGATACCACAGCACACCTACAGGGGTCTAGTGGAGTCAATGCATCGACGGGTCAGGGCTGTTTTGGCAGCAAAAGTGGGACCAATAAAATATTAGGATACATAATGCTATGCCTGATCGGTATATAAACAAGCTAATGGAAGGAGGCAAACTGCAGGCACGTTGTATGTGAGTGTGCGTTTATCACAGGGGCTTGTCTATTTGTTTTAGACAATAAAGCATTCTTCTCCTCTCAACAGGAACTATCCTTTTATTTATTTTTCTCCCACCCCATCCATTTTCTTTCTTTTATGAAAAGATAGTATTATCTTACACTCTACCATTTTACCATTAAAAGCACAAATAAAAGTACACACACTTGTTTACTCACACACTTTACAGCTTAATCAATCTTACTTTATCATTTATACATGCTCTTAAGAAACAAAGAAGTTCTTTTGAACATTAAACTGAATGAGATCATTAATTCCCAGAAACATCTGGATGTAATTTTTTGAACTTGGCCCTTAATAGATCATGAGAAACGCTACATAAGTGAGTGACATTACCCTCACCATAAAAATATGTCACCCAAACAGAGTTTCATTAGAAAAAACATAAAATTTAAATTCAGATATCTTTTAATCTGGTAGCAGGAGCAACATTAAAGGTTGTGCATTAAAAATAAATGAACAGAAAATTGCAGTTTTCCCCCTAATGTTATTTTATGTACCGTATCCAAATATTTCAAGCGTGGCGATAAATGTTGAACTTTCTTGACAATAAATGACAATAAAACCTGTTCAGCTGTCCTGTAGTGTAACTTTGTAATATTATAAAGTGTATATATGAAACCCTTAGGGCAGTGGTCCTCAAAGTGTGGAAGACTTCTCTAGTTCAAATCTTTTGAGATTTCACACATTCACATGTTGATGTTTGATGTCCAAGAGCCACTGACACACAAAATGACACATTCACACACAAATTTTGTAGATTGTGTACCAAGTATTGAGGTCTCTGTGTTTGGGTGGGTACCACATTACTGTAGATATGTTGTCTACACAATCTACTTTATTATTTACTTAGTCCACACGTACACGTGTTTTTTTTCTCCTCCATTTGAAAAAAAAATTGCGTCCACATGAAAACGCAAAAACACGCTATGAAGCGCTGTCAAGAGCATGTCAAACCAACAGGTGGCAATATAACCCTAACCGTAAAGCCATGTTGGCCAATCAGAAGCCCGTAACAAGCCAAAGTCTCCGGTTTCACCGTCCACACGACAACACTGCAACCAGAGTTTCTAAAAATCTTCACCCTGGAAGGAGTTTTCAAAAAAAGTTTGGTTTCAGTGACCGGATACTGCGTTTGCATATGGACGAACAGCCAAACCACATAGAAAAAGCTGCGGTTTTGAAAATACCCGTGTTCATGTGGACAAGGCCTTAGATGTTCTAAGTAAAGCATACACTTTAAAAGCATGGCTTAATTCAGTGTTATATTGTTTGAGTAAAATCTACTTGAAACAGAGTATTGCAAAGTAAACTTAAAGTAGAAATTACTCCACAAGCTACAAATTTACTAGCCAAGTTAATGTTACTTATTTAAGTAGATTTTACTTAATTCCATATGTGAAATTTACTTAAAATCTGCATGCAAAAACTTTCAAAAGAACAAACATTAGGCAGAATGCAAGTACGACGTGATGATGTCACGACTGTGCTAATTGATGCATGACATCATCTAGCGACTTTCTGGGCAGGCTTTAGCTGCTTTCCTTTGAAAATAGTTGGCATCACAGCTCTCCATGGGGGATGATCTCAGGCCATGCAGTTTAGAGCTGCTTTACTTAAACCAATACGTTTTGATAGGGATTTCAAAAGGGGAATCTAAATTCTCTCTTTCATCCTCTCTTTTAGTTTCCTCTCACTTTCCCTCTCTCTCGAGCCAGTTTATAATGTTTGTGTGTGTGCGTGTTTGTGCTAATTTGTTGCATTTACCTCAGACATATAAGAAATCACATCAGTTAATTCCCTTATTGTTCACAAGAAAAAACAACCCTGAATACATAAATAGATAAACAAACAATACAAATGAATAAATATAACTGCCCGAAGAGAGCATTAAATACCAAAGGTATCAGAAACTGATGCGTCTACGATCTTTCACTTTTTTTCAGATGCAGCAAAAACACAATTTCATACTTTAACTTCATGTTTATTAGCTTTTGACTAATTTATAACACATCAAATTCCTTGCACAGCAAACAAATCATACAGGATTCAGAGCCCTGAGGCTAAATGAGGTCACATGAGGACAGAGTGTTTCGGCGGATGTCTTCCAAGGAGAATAATAGAATATTTAATCATATTCAAAGCACAGGAAGCTCAGTTGTGTCCTGAGGTTTTGCATTATTTTGTTTGTTTTTAATGCGCAATGTGAGAATATTTCGATGCGAACAGATGAAGGTCAGGTGACGTGTTCGGTAATTTAATTCCTGTATCGGTTTTTATTTTGTGATCCTCACAAACGCCTAAGAACAGGTTGATCCGTGTCGGCATTTCTCATCTCGCGCAAGACATTATTAACATCTGATTAGAAGTATGGCATTCTCCATCATCCATTCACTCTCCTTCCTGCTCTTTCCTCTCTCGTAAGGGACCATAGCTTCTTTATTTCTTCATTCCTATCATGCATTATGTATTTCATTATCGTGACAAACAACTTTTACCCACTGGAATACAGCCAAACATAATCGACACACGGACATTAAATGGCTCTCATGAGCCTTCCTGTATCGATCTGCATACTGACCAAGCACAAGAGCAGGACTGGAGACACTGCAACACATAAAACCCCAACACTTCTAGATGTACTTCAGTGACAGGGTTAACCTCGGAAGAATACCGTCCTGGGTCTGGCTGACAGCAGAACGGTGACCTGTCCATTTAGCATATGATTTATTAATTAAGGTAAATGTCAAATTTGCAATTACTTCACAATTCATCTGCAGGAGCTCAAAGGAATATGATAATAAAATATGTGCCAATTAGACGAAAATATGGAGGTTGTGAGGATGAGCCGAAGCGTGGGAGTTTGTTTAAGGGATATTTGTGTGCTGTGGGGAAAAAAAGCCATGGCATTTCTAAGATCAGGTCACATTTATCAGGGGATGCACTCAAACGCTGCTGTCAGCTTCCTGGGCGTCCAGACTCCTGGATAATCCATTTTTTGACATGGCATGCTGCACTTTCACAAAGATATTTTTGTGGGGTGAATACACTCAACTTTAAAACCAGTTTAAGGTGAAAGCTTTAATCATTCGTTTCTAAATAAAGACTTGTTTTACATTTGGAAAAGGTTGAAATGTTGTTCATGACTCACCAGAAAACAATGGATCTTCTGGAAGCAATCAATTTTACTTTTCACACTGTTCTGTCTCTGTTTGTCCATTGTCGTTCCTGTTCTTGGTATATTGTGTTTTCAACATCTCATTGAGAAGCCAATGCATCAAAACTTTTGGTCTGCAGCTGTACAATACCCACCTTCCACAGCACTTTTTTTTTTTTTTTTGTATTGGTTTAGTTTTTGTTGCATTTATGGCAATTTATTTACAAAATACAATAGGGGACAACAATAGTTATATACACTTCTCCAAAAAATAAGGGAAAACTTAATCATCACAGTATAACACCAAGTCAATTCAACTTCAGGGATATCAATCTGTCCAATTAGGAAGCATAAGTGATTGTGAATCTTACTGCTTTAGGTACCGGGATGAAATCCTCAGAGCCATTGACAGACCGTATGCTGGTGCAGTGGGCGCTGGGTTCCTCCTGATGCGTGATAATGCCCGGCCTCGTGTGGCTAAAGCGTGTAGGCAGTTTTTAGATGCAGAGTGTCTATTTACACCAAGTGCAAATAGCGTGCCTTGTTGGCAAGTGCTATTTACACTAGCTCTGCCCAACAATGGGCCACACAAGATTAATAAAGATGCATGTCTTTCAGTGTCTTCAGTGGTGTAGTCAATAGAGCGTAAGGCTCATACAACTAGGTTTTAACGTGGGTTCTAATCCGCCTTCTCCCTTTTCCCATCACATATCACATCGGAAAGGCATTTACGTTAAAGAACGTTCTAAAAATGGAAATAAACTGCCTAATGAAATGTTTAATAATAATAAAAGTATTTATTGGGTAGGGTTAGGGGTAGGTGTAGGGAGGGCTTTTATTGTCCCATTGAGGCGGCATCCATTTTAATAATTATAATAAATATAATAATTTACACTATTATTGCATCCTGTTAATGTACAACAAGGTGCAAATAGTATCTGCCAAAATAAAGTATAAATAGCATCGAATTACTATTTACAAACATTGCAAAGAACTGCTACTTTTACATGGTGTAAATAGAATATATCACTATTTCACTTAGTGTAAATAACATTGATAAGAAAATGCTGCTATTGTCGAAGTGTAAATAGAATATATCACTATTTCTCTTAGTGTAGATAGCATTGATAAGAAAATGTTATTGTCACTTAGTATTGTCACAACACCGAATGGAACAGACAGGCAGGTACGTGTTAATGATGATTATTTAAGCAGAGTGAAGGTGAAACAGCGGGAACCAGGCGATGGGAAGTGGATGGTGACTTAGCTGGTGAAGACTCAGGTGATATTCCTTTCAGGTGACGGTGAATACGAAGACAGAGGATCGGGAACCAGGAAGACGGACTAAAGATAGAAGATAGATGAGACAGATCACAGGTAGGTTGAGAGGTAAGGAGTCTGATGTGGAACAGTGTATACTGCGACGAGACTAGACAAGGAGTGAATGGTGAACAGTGAATATAAAGGTTGCGTCTATGATGAGGTGCAGGTGCAGCAAGTCAGTACTCTGGTGATTGTGAACGAGTGGGCGGGTCCTGGTGATTCAGTGATGATTGGGGCTGTGACGGTGTGGTTGACTGTGACAAGTATACAGTAAATAGAATATAGATAACAAATTATAGAATGTATATACATAAAGATTTCATTCATTGAGATCCAATGTGTGATTTAATTGTTCCCTTAATTTTTTTGAGCAGTGTAGTTATATAACTATATACACTCACCTAAAGGATTATTAGGAATACCATACTAATACTGTGTTTGACCCCCTTTCGCCTTCAGAACTGCCTTAATTCTACGTGGCATTGATTCAACAAGGTGCTGAAAGCATTCTTTAGAAATGTTGGCCCATATTGATAGGATAGCATCTTGCAGTTGATGGAGATTTGTGGGATGCATATCCAGGGCACGAAGCTCCCGTTCCACCACATCCCAAAGATGCTCTATTGGGTTGAGATCTGGTGACTGTGGGGGCCATTTTAGTACAGTGAACTCATTGTCATGTTCAAGAAACCAATTTGAAATGATTCGAGCTTTGTGACATGGTGCATTATCCTGCTGGAAGTAGCCATCAGAGAATGGGTACATGGTGGTCATAAAGGGATGGACATGGTCAGAAACAATGCTCAGGTAGGCCGTGGCATTTAAACGATGCCCAATTGGCACTAAGGGGCCTAAAGTGTGCCAAGAAAACATCCCCCACACCATTACACCACCACCACCAGCCTGCACAGTGGTAACAAGGCATGATGGATCCATGTTCTCATTCTGTTTATGCCAAATTCTGACTCTACCATCTGAATGTCTCAACAGAAATCGAGACTCATCAGACCAGGCAACATTTTTCCAGTCTTCAACTGTCCAATTTTGGTGAGCTCGTGCAAATTGTAGCCTCTTTTTCCTATTTGTAGTGGAGATGAGTGGTACCCGGTGGGGTCTTCTGCTGTTGTAGCCCATCCGCCTCAAGGTTGTGCGTGTTGTGGCTTCACAAATGCTTTGCTGCATACCTCGGTTGTAACGAGTGGTTATTTCAGTCAAAGTTGCTCTTCTATCAGCTTGAATCAGTCGGCCCATTCTCCTCTGACCTCTAGCATCAACAAGGCATTTTCGCCCACAGGACTGCTGCATACTGGATGTTTTTCCCTTTTCACACCATTCTTTGTAAACTCTAGAAATGGTTATGCGTGAAAATCCCAGTAACTGAGCAGATTGTGAAATACTCAGACCGGCCCGTCTGGCACCAACAACCATGCCACGCTCAAAATTGCTTAAATCACCTTTCTTTTCCATTCTGACATTCAGTTTGGAGTTCAGGAGATTGTCTTGACCAGGACCACACCCCTAAATGCATTGAAGCAACTGCCATGTGATTGGTTGATTAGATAATTGCATTAATGAGAAATTGAACAGGTGTTCCTAATAATCCTTTAGGTGAGTGTATAGTTATATTATACTGTTATTAAACAGTTATTTTATATTTAATAATATTTTACAATATTATACTTTTAACTTTGGTGCATTTACAATATAAACAAAGCTCTTATTTAATATATTGTAAAAAGTGATGGCAAAGCTGAATTTTCAGCAGCAATTATTACAGTTTTCAGTGTCACTCAAATATGCTTATGTGGTGCTCAAGAAACACCTGTATATATCTATTTGTGTGTGTATTTATATGTGTGTATGTATATGAGTGTGATTGCTGGGCTTCTATTAAACCGTTGAAGTGGAAAAGACATTTATATTCTCGGCAAGCAGTTCTTTTTTTCCACTGAAATTTGAGGGTATCACCAAACTATTAAGCCTAAAATTGTTTGACGGCAAAATCATTAAGATTATTCCTTTTGTGCTTATGCAAAACAGCTATTTTGCCATTATGCACAAGCCAAATTGCTATTATGTAAATAACCATGTGGAGATAGTGATTGGAATATTTCTGCTCGTTTAGCTGATTCAGGAATTCCATCAGAGGAAATTAATGACAGAGATCCTGAGTGTATACTGGCAGAGAAATTGAGAGAACGTGAGGGGAGGAGAGGTATAATCAGCATTTACAAACTTTTATTTTAAACTTTAGGCCAAACAGCTCAGTGAGGCAAGGTCAAATGAATGAGAGAGAAAGAAATGAAGACGCATTAAAAGTGAAACGTGTGATGGAGTTACAAAATCACCTGACTCAACAAAGTTCTATAAATAAAATGAAACCCTCGGGTAAAACATTACAGAGACAGGAACCTGCATGTGTGAATACAAAAATGCTTCCAGATGCATAATACAATAAAGCTTCAAAGGTACATTTGTTATTCTGTGGTTACTATAGGTCTTTTGGAAGGGCAGTTTAGGGTTCAACGGTATGTTAAGAATAAACTATCACAGATCTGTTCAAAGTGAAGATTT
Source organism: Rhinogobio ventralis (assembly GCA_039654625.1). Lineage (NCBI taxonomy): Eukaryota > Metazoa > Chordata > Actinopteri > Cypriniformes > Gobionidae > Rhinogobio > Rhinogobio ventralis. The sequence continues at coordinate 23,309,133 of CM077202.1, read as the reverse complement.
ATATTCACTTCATAATCCAGGACTGTTGAAAGTAGATTTGCAATTCAATAGCGTTAACGGCCTGCCACATTCAGCTATATCTCTCTATAAGAAATAGACAAATAGCTTCCTGTGCCTGAAATGAGAGCCTAATATTAATGCGTTTATTATAAAAAAATTTGGCTCTGAATTCAGTCACATGCTGGGCACAGGCTGTGAACTATGAGATTCAGACACAGTTGTCTCAAAAAGAGTTTGAACACTTCAGTCACACTCAAAATGTGTGAATGTCATTGCATTAAATATCAAAATACCACAGCAAGTGGCATTTATTTCAAAGAAAGACACTTTTCAAACAAAAGATTTCAACAATGTGCTGCTTTTTTAGTGACCCTCATTTGTCAAGCACTCAGTTGTGAAATGATTTACACAAACATGTACGAATTTAGCAATTTTTTGGGACACATTCCCTTTATAAATTAAATGAATCCACACTCTGCTCTATGCAAAAGATTTGACTGAGTTGGCAGTAGTAATGCTAGTTACTAGTTACTATAAGGCCTTTCATATCATGTAGTCTTATGCTGTATCGAATAAGAGTCAGAACCTGTGAGAATCTTAATATAGTGTGAATAAGATATACATATCTTGTCACATATTAAATGTCGCACATTAAATGTTAAATGTCCTAGAACCTGCTCACGTGTGTGTTTAGTGTCTTACAGCACATGTAGTCTGTAAAATTTTAGGAGGCAATGTGCTGTCTTGGCCATATGGTACAAGTGTGTGTGTGTGCGCTGCAATTTATTTTTTTTTAATCTGCAGCCAAACACTATTAAAAAAATGTATAGAAAATATACAGAGCAGGATGTATACAGTATTCATTCTGTGCCAATGGAGAGGAAAGGTCAGGTTTGTTTGTGTCTTGTCCAATATGTTTATCTACGACTAAATGTTCATATGAGTCATTGTTAATGTGTATTTATATATATATATATATATATATGGTCACTGTAATTTAGCCAAGACAGACATGTTCCTGAATTTTTTTTGTTTATCCTGGAACAATATTCCTGTCCGAAAATTTAGTCCTAACCATATTCCTACCCCTAAACCTAACCCTACCCATAACTTATACCTATAAAATCAGAGGGATAGTTGAATAACTCTGATGTAGAAGCCTAAAGTAAACCTAAAACTGATATAAACTGTAAACTGGTCCCTCAAATTTGATTTTGTTTTGATTTAAATGTTGTTTCAGGATGTTGATCCATGCAGGAACGGGTGTATACATCATATATGGGTAATATATTTACTACAGTATATAGCCTTGTATATTAGCGCAAAAATTCTCTCTCACTTTAGTCAGTGGCTGATCTGATTACACAGTTTCTTTCCTCACAGTTTTAAGCACAGTTTTGATGTCACGCACACATCAATCACACTAAGTGTAATTTTCATTTCACACTCATTAGAGCGGAGCAGAAGAAATGTCCAAACAGCAGCCTCACATTACATTCAAATATGACGAGAGCAAAGGAAAGCATGAATAAATCCTGCAAAAAACCTTGTGAAATTTCATCCGTGAGACTTGAAACTGGTGTAGCGCGCAGGTGACACTCATTAGCGCTTGCGCCACCGGCCTCGTTCCGTTTCCATGGCTCTCGGCCCCGCCCTGCTTGCCACATATCCCCATTGCCCTTCACAGGCTGGGGGCACTCGCATGACGGCAGCCGCAGCACCTGGGGGTAAGGACAGACAAGGCAAGAGAAAAAGATACGGAAGGATGAGTAGGGACAAGGGAAAAGTTCCCAAACCGCACTGCCATCCGGTCCTTAACCAGCTGGTTAAACTCCTCTGTGATACCTGGCGGTGGTGCTGGATACCCCTCAGTAAAAGGGCTCTGACTCCGCCACCTGGTGGACGGCAATGGCTCCTCCGGCTTCGGGCACCCGGCAGCACCCTGCCATAATGGCGGACAGCAGCAGACTCCGGCCTCAGTCAAAAGCGGCGACTCCTCCATCCCCTCTCAGACGGCAGACGCCCCTCCACAACCCAGGCAGATGAAAGCGAGTTTGTCACATCCACCCCCCGCAATTCACTCCAGCACTCTTCCTCGACTGTCCATGGCGGCAGACTCTTCTCAGCCCTGCTCAATTGCAGAATGAGGGGGACGATATTTTACGCAGATGGAAATACTTTGCATTTTCTACAGCAATGTTCAGTATAATTACATGTATCGCCCTTGAAATATATATATATATTTTCATTTTATCAAGGTAACTCCTAGTTATCCAATTAACAGGTTTTTAGTCTAGCAGGTCTGGCAGATTGACAGGTCTGTTAACAGCAGCCCCTGGACTGTTAGAGAAGTGAGACGTGGCCTCCTAGACATGAGCAAAGAAAATGAGCGGGTGGTGAAGGTAGCACAGGTACTCTCTGTAGAATTCAGCTCTCATGAAAAGAGCTTAATTTATGATTTTTCTAAACCTTAAACATCAGAGTCCAAAGTGCAATTTGCTTAGAAACTGTAAGAACATTTTGTCCCCAGAAAATTTAAAGTGAGTTTGGGATCACTGAAACTGGTGTTCAGATCTTATTTTTCATGTGCTTCCTTTGGAAATAGCAAAAACCTCATCAATAATGTAGAAGAGTCTTGCCTCAGTGTTACGTTCAGAACAGTTTTAACAGAGATAAAACAGTAGTTTGCCACTGTAAACAAAGACTTTCTTCTCTTCTTGCCCGAGTTTCCATGGCGAATTAATGAAGTGCTCGGTTATGGGGCTTCATTCTGGCTTACCGCTCAAGTTGAGTGTGGCCTGCTTTAGGCAGCGGTTTACTTACAGTATGCGTGAAATGACATGCCATAAAGTCTAAATTAGTACATAAACAATCATAACCTGGAGCAAGCCACACGCTTAGACATGCATTGAGTGCAGAAATGTGTTGGAATGTATCCTGTTCTTACAGAATATAGAACAACAGCGGCACGAGTGAGAAGGTGCTATTAGCGTCAGGTGCGCCTCATCTCACGTTGCCTGCAAAACTGTAGCCGTAGCCCTTCTCTTGTCTTCTACTGCTATTTTATTTAGATGCTGGGAGCCTGAGCAACAAAACAGATGAAATACTGTCATTCTTCTATTCTCTGTCGGGGTTCTGCATGCATAAAGAGAGAAAGAGGGACGGGAAGAGAAGGAAGCATGTTTAAAGATAAACATGAAATTAAATTAGTGTGCAAAATATGAGCAAGATCAGCAGGAGATGAGTTTTAGTGACATCAAGAGGGGAAAAGAAGGGAGTAGGGGCTGCTGAGAAACACTAAAGATGAATTCATATCAAACATGCAGTTGTTGACATCCACACATCAAGGTCATGTTTCCTTTCGAGATGTCCCACCAGATGTGCCTCGGCATCTCGGATTGTAAATCATTCCTCGAGTGTGAGCATGAAAGGTTTATCTGATAGCAACATCTCACGTCCGTGTTAATGTGGAAGAAAATGAGGAAAAGATTGACAGGTGTGGCTTGTCCACAATGTGGGGACATGAGTCATTGCTCGATGGGTCCTATATGGACATATACACTGATCAGGCATAACATGCCGGGTGAAGTGAATAACACTGATTATCTCTGTTAGTGTTTGGGATATATTAGATAGCAAGTGAACATTTTGTCCTCAAAGTTAATGTATTAGAAGCAGGAAAAATGAGCAAGCATAAGGATTTGAGCGAGTTTGATAAGGGCCAAATTGTGATGGCTAGACCACTGGGTCAGAGCATCTCCAAAACTGCAGCTCTTGTGGGCTGTTCCCGGTCTGCAGTGGTCAGTGTCTATTAAAAGTGGTCCATGGAAGGAACAGTGGTGAACCGGCGACAGGGTCATAGGCGGCCAAGGCTCATTGATGTACGTGAAGGCTGGCCCGTGCGGTCCGATCAAACAGACGAGCTACTGTAGCTCAAATTGCTCAAGAAGTTAATGCTGGTTCTGATAGAAAGGTGTCAGAATACACAGTGCATCACAGTTTGTTGCGTATGGGGCTTGGCCTCCAAATTCCCCAGATCTCAATCAAATCGAGCATCTGTGGGATGTGCTGAACAAACGAGTCTGATCCATGGAGGCCCCACCTCGCAACTTACAGGACTTAAAGGATCTGCTGCTAACATCTTGGTGCCAGATACCACAGCACACCTTTAGGGGTCTAGTGGAGTCCATGCCTCGATGGGTCATGGCTGTTTTGGCAGTAAAAGGGGGACCAACACAATATTAGGAAGGTGGTTATAAAGTTATGCTTGATCAGTGTACTATTAAGAATACAGGAGGGAGTTAGGATGGAGGACCAACTACGGAATTGGAATGACACATGACATGTATTGGAACTTAACATTTTTGCTTATTTAAAAATAAATTAAAATTACATTTAATGAAAAATTATTTTAAAATATTTTATTACAAAATATATAATATTTTTAACAAATACGTTTTGTTAAAGTAAATATGTTTTTAAATTTTACTTAAACAGTAATGCACATTAAAATTACATGAATTTTCAATGCCAGTTATTAAAATCAAATAACACTGTAATATAATGCATCACAGTTTCCACAAAAACATTAAGCAGCACTTTTTTCAGCATTGATGATAATAAGAAATGTTTATTGCACCAAATCAGCATATTAGAATGATTTCTGAAGGATCATGGGACACTGAAGTAATGATGCTGAAAATTCAGCTTTGCCATCACAGAAATGAATGAAACCTTAAAATATATTCAAATAGAAAAATTATTTTAATTTGGAATAATATTTCACAATATTACTAATTTTAGTGTATTTCTGATTTTAAATACAGCCTTGTAAGCATGATGAGACCATTTAAAAAAAAAATCTTACTGATCCAAAACCTTTGAATGGTAGTGTATTTTCTTGAGTTAAGCCCACTCAAAAAATGCAGTGTGAACTTTTTTTTGTGCTTTTTATTTATATTTTATGTAATGTGTCTTAAGTTGGCTGACCAAAAATAAATGAGAAAAATAAGCTAAATTAATTACCGAAAAATTAATTAATACTGCTTAAATCTCTTACTGTCAGGGCACTGGTCCATTTCTGTTTGACCTGCTGATGTGTTTAGCTGCAGGCCTGGCTTCTTCCCAGACTGAGATGACTAATTAGTCTCTTACATTAGACATTAGAAATTAGTCAAAGAAACTCTCAAAGCCTTACTAAGCTATTAGAAGAGCTCATTTTAATTCATTAGATGTCATTTTGGCGGAAAATAAACGATAATTAGCCCAATGATCATCCTCCTCTGTCTGTGGAGACTATATATGTGCCTTTAAGGAAGAAAAATGACTGGCTATGAGTATGTATTTTAGTTTCATAAAGACAGATGGGCGTCAACTTTCCTGCTGGGCTGTACGTGAATCTGATCTCTGTCAGATTCTGTTACGGACCTGACAGACAGTACAGGTGAGCTGCCTCTGTGTGCTCTGAACAAACTTCATTTCTGACAAGGATGATTTTAAGGTTGGCTGCTGCTACTTCAAATGATGTGTTTGGCATATCCACACTATTCTGCAGTGAAATCAAACTGAGTGTAAAAACACGAGTGCATGGGGGAAAAAAGACATTTGGCTCACTTCTGTTGTTTGTTTACAGAATCCTGTTGTTTTTCAATCCTATTTGTAATATTAAAGGTGTAATTTCTGTCATTAATTACTTACTCACATGTCGTTCCAAACCTGTCAGACCTTTGTTCATCTTCGGAACAACAAGGCCCAGAAATGGATTTGAAGATGAACGAAGGTCTTGCTGGTTTGGAACAACATGAGGGTGAGTAATTATTGACAGAAATTTCATTTTTGGGTGAACTTACCCTTTAAGTAAGGGGAAACAGTGCAGACCAAAATCACTGCACCACAAATACAAAAGAAGGAGCTTGGCATTGATTTGTGTGCTTTTACAGCATTCATTGAAGACTCCATCGTTTTCTAAAAACCTCTTACAAATACAAGTAGGCATATACTGTGCATTGATGGTAATATTGTTACTAGCTCCGATTTACAGCTACAATATGTATTTCAGAGGCCAAGAACAAGGCACAGGTTCTAATGGGATAAAGATAGAGAGAAAGGCACTCAAGAGTAGTTTTAGACAGATGTTCAAAAAAGGGGAAAAAAAGAAAGAATTTGCAATTGTTTCTAAAAAGTTCACCTTCATGATAATTAATGGTTGTTTGCATCCCTCTTGCTTCGAGACTTTGGGATGCGCAAGGTAGCGCTCATTTGCTGGAATAAATAAATTCTTGACATATCATTTGGAAAAATGGCCCTCGTACCTAGCAGCGGGTGTTCATGCATGTTTGATCTATTCAAATGCCAAGTCTATTTACTCTCTCCAGGAAATCTTGAGAGCTTGAAATGACAGTCTCTCTTCATCTAAAACACGACTTCACGCTGTCGTCTGAAAAAGAGATGGAGAGGAACTATGTGTTCTCTCTCAAACAGCTGCTCGAGTGCTGAATGGTCGTTGACTGGAGCACATGTGACAACGTTCTCTGCTCTGCTTGCGCATTCCATCGGCTTGCCTCGTGCGTGGATGAACCACTGTGCTGGTGCGGTTAGTACCCTAACAAGAGCTGACAGGCTTCCTGTTAAACAGACTCCACAGAACTTGGAGTGTGTTTGGAATTACTTCATCTTGGTTGTCTGTTTCTTGCTCCCATTTTAATGACTAATTTGACATTTAGCATTTGCTTTTATTCCTACGGTGGCTGTTCATTCCCATTCCCTGTCTAACTAAAATCAAATAATGGCCATCTTATCTGTGTACGGTAGGCGTTGGGTTGAAGCGTGATATACACCGCATTTCTCTACTTAAAGACGTATTTTTACTTATCTGAAAAAAATGTGGCGTTATTTTACAGATGTTAGGATAAGTATAAAGGAATAGTTCACCCAAAAATGAAAATGATCCCATAATTTTCTCACCCTCAAGCCATCCTAGGTGTATATGACATTCTTCTTTCGGACCAATACAATCAGAGTTATATTAAAACATGTCCTGGCTAATCCAAGCATTATAATGGCAGTGAATGGCAGCCCAAAATTTGAAGACCAAAAAAGTGCATCCATCCATTATAAAAGTAATCCATACGGCTCTGGGGAGTTAATAAATTGAATGCGGAAGGCGGTCCGCCGGAAGCTAGATATTTGACTTTATAACGTGTTAAATATGGATATTTTTCTTACAAAAACCCCATCAATTCGCTTCAGAAGGCCTTTATTAACCCCCCGGAGCCGTGTGGAATACGTTTATAATGGACCTGAATTCAATTTTAACTAGCATTTTGCGACGGTTTAATGTGTTACATTTGTACATTTGTGTAATGGTAATGTGCACTGTAATGTTTTCATTCTCTCATAATGGTAGTGCACTAATGAGGCTACAGCTGGAAGGGAGCTAGGGGGCATTAAACATGTCTGCTTCCCTTTGATCGGCTTTAATTATGTACGTCACGGCTCGTGAGATCTCTGACAAGTGGTCAGACAGCAACTTCACACACCTCATCTCTACCATATTCTCTGTTTCTTTTCATCTTTGCCGCTTGTTTTCTCACATCCCTTTTATTGAGTTTGAATCAGAGGTGTTGATCTTACCCTCTAAAGCCAGTCTTGCTGTTTTCATGCTCTTGTTGTCTTTTTGAGGATCTCTGATTGTCATGGTTTGATCATCTTAATGATTTTTACATTTTAGAACTGCATGTAGAGTGAAGGCCCGTTCATGATAACTATATTAGCGTCCACACCAATAAACAGAACAATATCGTTCTGTTTATTGTAAGCGCGTGCTTGTCTGACGCTTTAAAAGCTTGAGTTTGTTAGAGCAGGATGGATTCTGATTGGCTGTCAATGTTTTTATCGTTCTTCAGCTGGATAAAATCGTTCTGAAAGTGATTCCAACGATATTGTTTCTCTGTGCCGTTATCGTTAAAGCTATGGTGTGAACGATTTATAGAACTGTATCTTTGTTATCTTTATAGTTATCGTCATTGGTGTGAATGAGCCTGGTTTGACATATATACAGATGTGGCTGATGAGATGGTGGTTTTGTGATTTATATCTAGAATGTCCAGTCTATATGTGCGGTCACATTAGCAAAATTTCAGGGAAATTTTTCAAGCAAAAAAGATTAATTGTAGCACAGCCCATACAAAAGTCACTTTCAAATCAAGCGGCTTTCTGGTGGTCAGTGCATCATGACCAACTTGAAACTATTGTGATCTTCCTCAAGAAATTCCAAATGCATTATTGAAATTATTAGAGTTTGTCTGCAAAAATTCACAGAACTTCTAAATCTTAAACTGTTCTTTCTCTCAGCAATTACATTAGGTACATTAGAACACTTCTAAAATCCTATTTTTTGTGTATATAGTTGACTGGTCTCTGCTCTTTGCCCTTCCTCCACCCCTCTACAAAGTCCTTGCATGAGCATGAGTCTAGTATTCACCAAATAAGTTGTGACACTCGCTGCTCTATTTTGTTAGGTTAACACCCAGAGTCTAACTGGAGTGTGGAGCCAAAACACAGATTAGTACACTAATCCAACCTTGAGCCTTGAGGATGGAGAGTCACATTAACCATTAGCAGTGCTGAGTCGTATTCACCACGTTTCAGCGAACACAGGGAAGCTCTTCATTACCATTAGTTCAGATTACAACCACATATCCACCTGCACAAGGATCAGGTGCCGATTAAATTAAGATGAGAGAGTGGTTTTCTATGTAGGGATGAATGGAATGTTAAAGGAATGTTCCCGGTTCAATACAAGTTAAGGTAATTGATTGCATTTGCTGCATAATGTTTATTACCACAGAAATTCAGGGGGGAAAAAATCTGAATTAGAGTAAAGCATTTTTGAAGTAAACACTTTCAGCATGTTACTCTTATGTTCTCCTCGTTTCCTGTTTACCCTTGTGGTCTTTGAGGTCAGTATGACCTCAAATGTATAAAGGGATTGTATACAAAAATTATGTTATATGATATATAATTTTTTCCCCCCGTTTACTTATCATCTGTACGTTTATGCTATGTTTTGGGGATATATATATATTTTTACCAATTTACAGCTAAATTCCTCAACTACACTATTAGCATGCATATGAAAATGCACTAATGATGATCAAAATGACATACGAGTTGTTTCTGGATATTGGTGTTCTTCCATCTGCTGGTTAAAGAAAAGCTTTTAGGAATTACAGTTTTAGATAATAGGTGTAATTATATACATTCAGCCGAGGCCCATAGAGACCCATTCATTTTTTTGGATGTGGCTAACTGCTTTTGTCATAAACATTTTGTGAATATATACATTTAAACATTATAAATTACATAAAATCAGTATTTTTGTCAACATATAAAATTTTTTTGCTGTTTGAGGTCTTTTGAAGTTTGAAGTAGTCAAATAAATTAGCAATAATGCCACATAAGGTGCCGCTAAAATACAAGACTTGATTGTAATCACATATTATTTCAATAATTCAAATATATAAAAATAATTAACTTAGAATGAGAAATTAATTTAAAAAAAGTAAAACCAACAAAAAAATCAGCAACAAGCACACGTGTGTGTGTGTGTGTGTGTGTGTGCGAGTGTGCGTGTGCACACGTTTGTGTGATCATGTTCGTTCCACATTGCATTTGTGCTCTAGTACCAGGTCTTCATTTATGTGTGGAAATTTTCAGATTTATGTTGGATTTATTTGATTTTTTTGACACATGCTATTTTTATAGACAGATGATGTAGAAAAAAGGTACAACATTTTATGCAACTAAGATGAAGGGAACCATGTTTTTTAACTAAGGAAATGTCCCGTAGGGACTCCAAAGAGCAAATTTGCACAAAGAGCATAGTTAATCTATGTCTATATTACATGTATAATTTATATAATCATGTTTGTTTTATTAATTTTTTTAAAGCTTTTACATTAAAATTTACATCTTCCATAAAAATACAATATTATGGAAACCATGATGAACAAAGTTCAAAAGAACATAAATATATAAATATTTTGTAACTTTAAAAATGTCTTTGCTGTCACTTTTGATTAATTTAATGGCACCTTGCTGTCAATTTAACGAGAGCATGCTAATGTCTAAATTCTCTCTCTCTCTCTCTCTCTATCTTTTTTTTTTTTTTTTTTTTTTTGCAGTAAAACTACTGTTGTATCCAGATCTACAACACATCTAGATATCCATCACTGACATAATTCCCATAGGTGTTTCCAGTACATCAACAGAGGCCGTCACCAACCTGGTGTCAGGTAAAGATGTAGCATGTCTTGTTTTTGTCATCAGATATTTCAAATATGTGCAGACAACAAAAAGGACACAAGCTGATGTCCTTCGCTGATTCAAGACAAAGGTCTGACAGACTACCTGCTCAGCTCCATGCAAATAAGGAAGTTACTTCACCTCCTTTCTTGGTATGCTTGCGAGGACATCGTAAAAAAAGTTACCATTATATTACAATGTCATGACAATGAAGTTGAAAGATTAGATTTATGGGTAGTAAGTGATTTTATTCACACTAATTTTATGTTAACATGTATGGCATGTGTATGCCCTGTTTACTTACATTATTAGTGCCTGGGATGAACTGAAATGATTGTATTATGATTATGCCACAAATGCTGTAGAGTTCCCATTGCTTTAATTCCATTGAACATGGATTTTTATATGATGGATTAAGCACATTGAAGAATAATGGGGGTGAAAATGTTCTACTAAAACTAGATCTACTACATTAAAATGTTCTGTCATTTAGCTAATATGGTATTTCAAGTAACAAATACATTTTTAGCAAAAGATGGTTTACCTGAGGAAACAAAACTGAAGAAAAAAAGAAATAAACATTAACCTGAAAATCACGTCAATGACCTTATACATTAACTGCATACAAAAGTTTAAATTTTGCTTAGTTTATTAAACAGATGAACTAATCACTAATGTCTTATCTGTAGGGTTCTCAGAGAGCCTCGTGACAGAAGTTCGTCCGAGTCACCATAGGGGCGCTGTGGCGCTGTCCACGTCCGAGCGATCCAAGCTGACGACCTGACAGCCTTCACCAAACAATTAAGAGATATTTCTGTTAGTGTCGTCTCAAGAAATATCCTTTAATTGTAAGGTGAAAGTTATCATTCTTCATCCTACATAGGGGAAAATGTCAGAAAAGTATGCTGGAAAAATTCTGCAAGAAACGGTTTGTATATGTTGGCGATAAAGAATTCGTTCAGTGAGCTGCCAGACTCGTTCAAACGACTCACCTTATCTGTGCAATGTTTTTGTAAAAATGCCTATACGCCATAGTAGCCTATAGATTTGACGTTAGTCAACCATTGACTATTCACAGTAATTTCAGCATCAGTCATCATTGTTTTCCTTCGTTCCTTGGTTGGACTCCGTTTCTTTTCCTTTTCAGTGTGCTAGCGGGGTCTACAGTACCAGGCAAATCATCCACTGGTAGACGGAGCGCCCGAGGTCGCCTTTTTCTTCTCTTTCACTTCTGGAGTCGATGTAGTTGCGGCGAACTTCTGTGGAGAATTTTAAGCGTCCGTATATCACCAACTTTTCTTTCCCTTCAGCAGCCCTGTCTTTCAATAGGGGAAAAAATAGTTTAGCATTAAATATTTGAGAAAAATCTCATTCCTGGTGGTCGGTTAAACTTCACGCGCTCAGGGCTGCGCAAAATCTCCCGTAACCACTCCGCTGTGGCGACTCTCTCCGGCGCGCGCAGATTTCATTTCTCCTTGGTTTTTACCGTACCGTTCCGATCTTTCGATTCTTCGGTCACGTGGTGGAGCGAAACGTAAAGAACTGCGAGCTTAGAGAGAGAGAGAGAGAGAGAGAGAGAGAGAGACTCTCAGCGCTGCAGTTAGCAGTATCCAAACCACAGTGAGAGCTGGAGCGCGCGGACCCGTTGCTTTGCCTCTGACCGTGGTACCCCCGTCGTTTCCCTAGCTCTCCTACCCCTCCTTTTCTGCTTTCCTTCCCTTGAGAGCTTCTTTTTTCCCCCGCGAATATCCTTTCTCACTTTCAATTTTAATAGATCTCGGAGAAAGATAGAAGTGACGCATCCTTTATCTCCACAGTGGTCGTTCTCGCGCACGCTCTCTTTTTCTCTGGAACTGGATTTTTGAAACGACGTGGACGCGTGGATGATACACCGGGGCGAGAACTGGAGATGGAGTTGCTCGTGATCAGCCTCTCCTTATGGATCCTGCAGTGCCGCTCAGCTCGCGCGGACTCCATTATTCACATCGGTAAGCACGGTCTTGGACAGACGCGCTGAATCACGGATGACTTTCTTCAGTACATTGCTTTTTAAAGTCGAACGCGTGCATATTTGACTTGATAGAAGACAAATTCGCTGCCCTGGACAGTTTGGCATTTGATAAATGGCTTTTACTTGCCAGGAAACATTAGCAAACAGGTCTACAAAGTGCATTCCAGGTGGTGGCGAACGCGTAGGGTCCACGAATGATTTTAGCTACACGTTTAATCAAAGCGAGACATCTATTCTCTGTCTTTTTCGGGGTTAACTCCAGTCCACCCCTCCCCAGCCTTAAGCCTTAACTTTCTGTTGAACGTGACGGAAATTTTAATTCCGTTCAGTGAGGTAGCTGAGCGCGCGACAAGTCTATTCTCGTGCATGCTCGCGCGGCGTTTCTTAACTGAACTTCAACTTGTTCTGATGTCTGCCTATTGTAGATGGTATAACCCTTTCCTCAGACGCTTTTGTTTTATCAATCGTTTGTATTAGCAAGCTTAGCAGTCTTGTGCCAGATGCTGCAGTCGGTCCTTTCCGGTAAACTTATGCTAGAACCGGAATTGGTTTTCTTGCTGACTTGAATATATTGTTTCAAAACACCCGTAAACATGTTACTTTGAGAAATGTGAATAAATAAAACTTGTTATTGCCGTATTCTGATGTGTTATCTGGTGCTTCTTCTGTTGGTAGGGAAGCTCTCTTTTGTATTCAGTGGATGTTCTCCATCATCCGGTGTGCTTGGCTCTTCTCCTCACCGCAAAGATCTCTCAAAATTGGATTTGAAGCCTAGTTATAAAAGGGTGGATTTTAAGTCCCATTAGGTTAAGCATAGACGCTGTTATAAGATAACATTTTAACAGAATTTTATTTATTGAAATGTATTGAACATACAGTAATTGAATTATCTCATGACATGACCCTTTTTAGTTACCTGTTGGTCTAAGTTTATAATTCTTCTCAGGTTTTTATCTAATTTGGTCTAAACTATTTGAATTTCTGTTTATCCTTGTTATAGGTGGTTTTAGGTGGTAGATAATTATTTTCAAGTTACTCTATAGGCGATTGAGATGACCTATGACGATTTTTTTTGTCTGGAAGTTATTCAAAAAAGACATAAAAAAAAAAAAAAATAATAAAAATGGTTGGCCTAATCGTTTGTCCTTAAAATTAAGAAGTAAATATATTTTGTTTTAAAATATTTATATTTGTCTGTCAAACAAAGTCACTTTGGTGTAACAGACATGCAGGAAGCCATTTTGTTGTCATGTGACAAGAAAACAAAAATGGAGAGGCTTCTTTTAGACCCTCCTGATTGTGCATTTTGATATTTTTTAATGAAAACATTTTTTTGTTCATGTCTAATAGAGTGAGTTAAAGAATGCGTCTTGATTTTCATGATTCAGAATTTTAGGATATTTGTTAAAAATATATATATTTTTATGAACTTTTATTTAAAGGAAAGTTTTAGGGCTGCATGAATTGGGCAACATTTTTTAATTGCGATTTAAAATGTGTGTGTGTGTTTTTTTTCTTCGAACAAATGAAAAAAATGTATAACCTTAAACATCCTTATTTGTCATTGACCGGCATGTGTTGGCGAAGTGATTAAAATGAGCGCGCTTTTGTTGTCCCAGTGCACGGCTTGAAGCCACAGCGGCTGTTTGATGGCTAACCATGCATGTAAATAAATAAAGCCCTATTTGCTTCTCCTACACCTTTGGCACTTTAAGCCGGCTGCTCTGTGCATTTTATCACTGTCGCCTTGATCTCAATGTGTCATATCATTGATGGGTCACTGTTTATAGGCCTGCACAAATCAGCCTTATTGATTGCATCCAGACACATTCTGATTTAATACTGGGCTGTATTTTCAAGTGTCATGGACTTGTTAGTGAAACAACTTTATGGGTTACTCAGTCATGTGTAGTCAACGTTTAAATTGCTTCTTGCAATATTATGTCTAGGATTAATCCGTAAGCAGCTGGCCCTCAGAAATACTTGAATCTGATAGGTCAATCTGCATTGAACAGAATATTTTTGTATAATATCCTCTAAACAGGATATGGCCATTTTCATTGGCCATGGCAACAAACTAGTGCTCAAACCACGTTTATTGTATAATTTCCAGTCTCTTGTTTTAATTTGTGGAAACTTTTAAGATAATCTACCAGTAAGATATTCAAATAATTGTCTCAAATCAATGCCTTATATCCAGTTTTTTAATAGTAATAAGTAATAAGTAGCTGTGCAGTAAGATAATAATCCCTTACTTTATTAATTTTTCCATTTCATATATCTGTCTGGGATTTTTTGCATGGCCTGTCCACTTTCTGAATTGTAAGACTTTTCAAGGACTCGGCGAACTCTTAACAACAACATGTCAAAATTTCAGATTTGCCACAGATGCACCTGGTCACGTATAAGATCCCCTTGACATAAAAGATCTTCCCGTAGGCCTACAACCCACTGTGTTTCCACAGACTGCAAAACGCCCTTGACAAATTAAGAATGCTTATAGAATATTTACAGCATTTCCAGTGATTGCGCTCTCCATGGTGCTGAAATCACTCCTAAAGTGCCGTTGGCTATTGACAGGTGAGGAAGTTGCTGTAAATTGTGTCTGATGGTTATATGGTGCATTCCCTATAACCTGAAAGGGTATACTATAGTTTCAACAATTTTACCCACATTATGAATCTGCCTTCCCTTCATCTTTACCCACGAGATTGCTATGAACGTTTGGAATAATTGTGAAATGGCTTTCAATGTGAATGATATATTAATAATAACATACACTCTGTTTCATTCAACAGGAGCTATTTTTGAACAGAACGCCATACGGGACGATGAGGTCTTTCAGCTTGCCATTTCAGACCTGAGTTTGAACGACGACATCCTCCAAAGCGAGAGGATTACCCATTCCATCAAACTTATCGAGCCCAACAACCCCTTCCAAGCAGTACAAGAAGGTGAGTGAGTGACTGGGATCTTTCAGCAATCGATTAACTACAGCGTTCTACTTTATCTTTCTGTCTGCTCCGCTTGCTTGAGCAGTTTCCCGATATCGTCAGACCTTCTTGTGAGGCTCTGACGTCAACAAGTAGAATAGCAGCAAGTGTGGGATTTCCATTTCTTTTTATGTATCTCCAGGGCTTTCATGTGTTGATTTCCTCCGCTCTGTCTTTATTTAGATATAAATCTTCTTTGACTAACTAAATAAGCACCTCTTGAAATCAGAATCCAGTGGAAGAATACCCATGTAGAAATGTGCTGAGGACATATGTGGTAACATGCTGAGGGTGTTTGTGTCACACAGCAGTGCCGCTCACAGACAGTGATATATGAATGTAGCAGGACTTGATTTATTTTATCAAGCTTGAAGGCCAGCTTTCATCATCTGTCCAGTTCAGACATTTTTATTGCCTTCCTCATATAAGCAAGTTTGATTGTGGCTACCTGAGATAAATTTTAAAAACCGTTATCATAACTAATCTCTCTCATATTACAGAAAGGGGCCAGCTTCATTAAAATCTTCTTAAGATGTTGAGAAATTTTGTATGAAATAGATTTGTAAGAATGTTTCTGCAGTTCTTGGATAGTTCTCAGATATTTTCTTAAGAACATAATCACAGACATGGATGGTATTTGATTTTTATGGCACTGATCACTGATTAAGGCAATTTTTTTGCACTTCCTGGAGATTATGGTAATAATCATTATAATTGCGCACACTATTTTTGGCTTGGAGGGAGTTCAGCACTTGATGTTGCATTTTTTTAATGTGGCGTATATTTTAAATACTACTTCTTAAAGAGCCTCAAACTGGAGCGATCTGTTGCTTTTAATTGCGCTCCATTTTTCTTGCTCTCTCTCTAGAGTGAATGTGTCCGTTATCTATGTGTGTCTACTATATGTGTCTACTATATGTCTCATAATTGTAAAATGTATAGTTTTTGTAGAGTTCTTACTGAATTTCAGATTCAGCAAATCTTGTAAGTCATGACACATAATCATGACGATCATTGTTTGCATTGTCACTTAAGAGTACTTTATTATTACAACATGTATTATATGTTGCTGTTATGTTGTAATGCTTAATATTTGAAACAATCCAATCAATTCATTAAACTTTATTTTTAAATAACTTAAGAACTTCAAATTCATCTTAGTTTTGTCTTTATAACTATGTTAAAAAACAAAGATAAAGAACATTCTTAAGATATGTGTTTGGGAATATAAAATATTTTTAAAGTATCCCTATTATGCTATTTTAAAAGTTTCCTAGTTTTGTTTTGGAGGTCTCCTACTAGAGGGGGAACCGTCATGTAAAGGTGCTCCGATCAGGATTTTTGAAGCAATCACAGAAAGCAGTATCTGTCGATACCGATCTGTTTGAAGCCTTCTTTTTACCTTGTGGACTTTGTATCATGTAGACTTTGTAATTTGTAAGTTATTTAATAAAGAAATATGAATTGTACCTAACTATCAGCATAGTTTTTTTACCCGCGCCGGACAGAGATTGAGATGGCGCTGCTGCATGTCATGCCATACGTCTCACGTCAGGCGTGCATCTTTATGTGTCATCAGCATGAGATCGGCAAAATGAGACAATCCAATCATTAGAAGTGATTATCGGCCAATAGCGACTGGTAGCCGATCAAACGGAGTGTCCCTACCGTCAGGGCCCTCTAAACTATTGTAAAAAAAATATTTATAAACTTTTAAATAATAGTTTTAAAACTTCCTCAGTTCTAATGTTATTTTAGGAATTTATAATTTGACAATAAACATCTAAATCTTTTTGAGGAAATAAACCCTTCAAATCTGCCTTTTCAGTTTGTGTTGGAATGTGAAGGGCTAAATGAAAAACGCCTGTTTCAATCATATTGTCCCTCTAAATGGGTTGGGTTTGTTATCACTAACTTTATGCCCAAAAATATGATAAAATAGCTTTTTGCAGAAAGCCAAAGCTTTTGAAAGCATTTCAACCCTTAGACTGTAAAAAAGATGGAGAGCGCCTCTCTGCTTCCTTCCAATGTAGAAAAATTAAGCCAAAATATCCCAGTAACGGCCGATTACCCAGCCAGTTTCTGCTGAAATGCACACACCGACTGTGTGGTGCAATTATTTGTAATGAGGATTTGCATTTCATTACGTTTTGTTTTATTTTGGTGATAACTCTCACACTCACTGTGCTGTTTGCTTGTTGCATTTCTTGTCAAAGTTAATTTCTGCAGTACTATAGAAGAGTAAGCTAGTCTAATTTTAGGCTGAGTTTACTTTTTTCCCGACGAGGGATGGGGTGAGAGGGCCAAGGTTCAAGAGTCACGGTTTGCTACTGTCTCCTACAGTAGGTTTACAGGCATGGTCAAAAAACACTTTGATTTTCTTATAATATACATTGCAGCATCTCCCTCTTTTCTTACAGTGTCTGAAACGGTTCGATCAAGGATTTGGTCTCTCTAAACCAGTTTCTGAGAGCCTACTCTGCTCCCAGATGGCCCAGCCTATTGCGAATAGTCTACCACTTACAGTATGCATTGGCAACAAAACACCCACAACTATATTTAAATGTCAGCTCCGGAGGCTTCCTCAGCACTTGCATACACACAGTGATATGAACAGTAACATTGGCATTATTTTAACATATCTATTCAAACTTGAGACCATAGGCTGGCATTATGCAAATGTAAAACAAACCTATGTAGATTGCGCAGGAATTAAGATTGGAATTACTGACAACTCGTTTCAGGAAGTTCGGTTCTATCTTTTGGGAGACAGTAATTCTATACAATAACCATTTCTCGTTCGCATTGATCTTTGAAACTTTGCAGACATTTTACGTTTACAAACAGCTATAACACATGAAAAGTAATATCTGAAAAAGCATAGTAGGGACACTTGAGTTAAAAAATAGCAGAATTCTGTTCTTAAGAATGTTTGTTGAATTCGGCTCCAGAGTGTCTAGAGATGACAGTGGGAATGATTGCCCATACTGAGGAAGCTGAGTATTGCACTTCTGCCTGGTTTCTAGGGGCTCTGGGATCGATTAGCCTCCCTGGTTCTGAGTGACAGTTGAGTGGTGATGACCTTTCACTTTGCTCTTTAGCTCACAATCACCCTACTGAGAAGAAACTCACCTGTCAGATATACACAAGTGCACACCCACAGTCACATACAGCCACTTAATCTCCTCTATCAGCAACACACATACACTTTTGGCATAGCATAGTTCCCACCAGTCAATAAAATTACTTAAGATCCTGTATGTGGAGAGATGACACAGCGTGAGCTTGTGGCTCTGGCGAGAGTGTGTATTGCGGGGATCCAGCTGTGTGTTTATCTCACTTGCATTTGTGCTGCCATGGGCATTATGTCTAATTACTCATTACAGCTGTGTGACTAAATCATTCACCCACACAGACATCTCACACAGTAGGTCAGTGTGTGTGGGTGCAGAGGTGCATGTGTGCGTGTAGTAGAGGATGAAGTGTTTTTTATTCCGGTGTGTGTGTGAGAGACTGTGCTACTGTATAACAATGAACCGGTGCATTTTTTTGGTGAGAGACAATAATGCAAGAAAGCAGATTCCTGTTGTGACGAGTCAAGCTAATATTCAAGAGGCAAATGTGGCCTTGTTGTGTCCTGCTGTGCTTTTTGGGGGAAAAGTGCTGACATGGAGAAATAGAGTCACCTGAAGGTGAAATCGCTTGAAAAAAGTCATGTCCTGTGTGAAACCAACTTTGAGCATCACATTGAGAGTCCTCTGAACTGCTCTTTTTATTTCTTCTCTTTACCCCGTCCCTTCTCAATTTCTCACCCCTTCTGCTTTTCTCTCTCCTGTTAAGCCTTTCTAAAGTCCTGATTTGAACTATTTGGCTTCTAGGCCACAGGAAATAGAAATGGTCATTCTGGATGCTGTTAGATCTTTCTTTGCTCAAAAGGTTTGACACTCCCTTCTTGTAAAGACCATGGATTTCTCCTTAATTCTTTGCTCTGTCTCCTCTTTCATCTTGTCTGTGGTGCTTTCCTATTTTAGAAGTCAATAAGGTCTTTTTTCATCCTCTGGATAGGTTTAGGCTGCTTATCAACTCACCTGTTCAAAATCAGTTATTGGTGGAGAGATCTTATAAACTAACCAGGTCTGAAAAATATACACTCCCAAAAGCATCTTAAATAGGTTGATGATGGTTATCATATTGGGAGCGTGAGCAGCCATGGCTCGTCTGTAAGGCTAGGTGGAGCAGAGCCCCACCAAATATTCATCCAAAACATAGACCTCTATATAAACTAAATCAATAATAAATTGTAAATGTGTTCAGCATTCTGCAAAAAATATTTTTCAGATTTTAAGTCAGAAAGTGAGCAGGGTATATTAAAATTGAACATATGGCTTCGGCAGGCATGTATTATGATACTAAGCAGAGCCCTCCCCAGTTCTACAGTGCCCCACAGTAATCCAATGTAAATCTGTGGTGAAAAATGGAACTGCAGCGTGCACTAATTCAGAGCCATTGGGGCAGATTTCAGACTGCCCTGCTTATTTTCACATCACCTTACATAAACCTGGCTCCAGACCAAGAAGATATCAGTCCGCTATGTGCATATTAGATTTTGTCCGGTCAGTAACATGTCTGTTCTTCCTATTTGGAGTAGCGTGTCAAATGAATGAAAGTATAAATGCTTTAGCTTAAACTAGGGATGTGCGATTAATCATAATTGATTTTCGATTTCGATTTTAGCTTCCAATGATTATGAAAACAAGATAATCGTCGTGAAACTATTATTGTGCCACTACCGCATTCCGTCCCGCGCACCTTCCTTTCCTCCACAGCACTTTCGTTCCTCCCTAAAATGTAAACACTGAGAAAGAGTATACGTGAAATAGTACATTGGGTCTGTGCGTTAGCTCTTAAAGTGACAGCAGCCTAATAAATCTGCTGCAGTCATTATTGTTAATCAAAAAACAAAAGACAAAGATAAAATCACTCATTGCTCTTGAATGAATAACTGTAGTTTTAATAAGGATAAGTCTATATTTAATGTATGCAGCAGTGTTATTTTACATTTGATTACTTTATTCAATTTCTGTTGTAGGTTATTACTTATCTGATTAGTACATCTTCCTGAAAAACCTGACTGAAAAAACAGATTTTTTTTGTCAGATATGTCACTGATATGTCAGATATAAAGTGGAATTTGTGAGAGAACAATTTGGAATTGACCCTTCACAAAGACCCGCCTCCCTTAGTTACTGTTGCTTTGTCTGACAAGCCATGGCTATCTCACAGCACACGTCATGTTCTCACGCATTGGAAAATGCACCGCGAAGCAAAGAGGACACTGACAACGACTGAGCAGGTTACTTTTGATAAACAAAATTTCTTTTGTTTCATAAAAACCTGTCCACACACACATTATTTCTTATATATTCACACAGATAAATTCAAATGACACCTAAAATTCTTTGGTTCCTGAACTGTTAGAGATAAGTTTCCTAGTCGGCTGTACAAGAACGATTCATGGGTCGCAGTTCTCTCTCTCACACTCTTGCGCTTTCACTGTGTCTTATCTAAAGCTGAGTCAGGAGGTGGTCTTAGTTGGCAATTCACATTCTGACGTGCCCTTTCAAAATGGCAGCTTGTCTACTCCGGGTCCCCAGTGCAGCTACAGCCAGTGTCTCATATTAATGAGATCCAAAATGGCTACTGTCAGAAACTCAGTTTCATTTTTAATGTAGTCTGAGCCTCAAATCACTGGACATCTCATTCATATCTGATCTCAAATATCTGTAGCCTCAAAGGGGAGTATATACTCAATGACATCAATGGCAAGGTTATTTATGGGTCTCAATAATCAGAGCTGCTTGTTGGAGTAGTCTGAACAATTTTAGAGTTAGAGCAATGCTTTGCTAAGGCATGAAGTGCATCCTGTTCTCAGCGTAGTGAACTTCTGATTCCACAAGTGCCACTGAAGTCTTAATGCTTATGTTAACAACCCACTTTCAATGGTCTACTAATGGGCATATTTTTTATCCAAAGCAATTTACAGTATATTTACAGTATATCCCCCTGGAGAAATCTCAGGTAAAGTGCCTTGTTTTGAGGTTTTCAAACTGTGACCCACAAACCCCTAGGGGGCATCAATGGTCTCCATTGAACATTTGAGAAAATATAAAATGATTTTATTAAATAATTTTAACAGTAATAATAAAAACAAATCAAATAGTTTTCTGATTAATTTATTAAGGTAAATATTTTCCTGATAATATTCAATGACATTTTAATAAAATATTTCCCAGACATTTGATTTGTCTCTTTGTAACGGAGGCCAGCTAGTAGTTGCTGTGCAAGTAAACCTCACTCCTCTGACCTCAAGAGACGCTCTAGCGACTCATGCTAGAGGTTTCAGCCTTTAGCCTCCTTGTTAGAGCGTCCAACTCTCATGCCAGTGGACCTGGGTTCGAGTCCTGCTTGGAGTGGGCGGTTCAAACAGGAGGGGTTACATCATTTTATACCATAGTTAGCTTTTTGATGTACATTTATGTACAAATTATTATAATATTATTTCCTTTAAGGACCTAGAGCTGACAGTACAATAATACCATGATTAATCGCATGACTTCTGGAAGCAGATGTTTAATTTATTTAACAAATATCTGGAAGTTAACTTTGACAGCCATAAACTACACATTTACAAACTTTTTTTCCCCCACTGACCACATTACAGCTAACAGCAGTGCAACAGTACAGGACAAACACATGCATATGCAATGTAATATTAAATGAAAACAATATACACAATCATATTACTGAGATTGTCTCAGCTTACATCATTGCGAATATTTTCATCTGAAGCTCTGTATTGGATGTTTATGAATGCCCTGGGAATAATTTAAGGAGGTCATCTTGAGTACACACTAAGGAGTGAGTATTAATCATCTGCTTTTCTCAGAGGCCACGTGCACGTGAGGACAAAACTCAGGCCTCTTGTGAGCTCTGTGTAAACAGCATGCTTGATTAAAGGACGAATATAGATAGAAACTTGTTTAATTAGAGCGAGCTCTGGGACCGAACGGTTGGTGAGATCCACTCAGGGCCCTAGAGCCTCTCCTATCATTGTCGAGTGACCAGGTTACAGGCCATGAACTGCTGTCGCTTACAATGAATAAAAAACAACCATGAGATAATTAGCTGCCTGGAGAAAAGAGCTGCCTCAGTCCCCCTCCCCTATCTGTATGTCTCTCTTACTCACTCACTCTGTCTTTAACAAGTACAGTATCCTGATATGCTTTCATTAAGCAGATTTGCATTGCATGGTTATTAAGCTAAAAGGATTATAGTTTCTCTCTAGTGGTGTGGCCTGGGTGAGGGAAGGTAAAGCTTGCGATTCGAGCTTGCGATTTTTCAGGCATTCTTTTGAAACAGCTGGGAGAGTTAATGGTCAGAGAGTTTGAGCTGCTATTGTAGGCCTGATGGAGAACACACTCCATTCTGCAGGATGAAGTAAATTGTCCTTGAAATGGCCTTGCAGTGATGCAAGTGATGGAAGAGAGTACAAACGGGCGATGTGAGAAACCAGAAGTGGATGTGAGAGTGTGATTAAGGCTGTTAACCAGTAAACAAAGGCACTCTGGAAATTACATTATGACAGTAGCTATGTTTTCATCCAAGTTGCAAAATTGATTTCTTTGTATACTCAGAATTTTGCAAAAAACAGTCGAATAAAAGTGCTGTCACATTTATCGTTGTTCTGTGAATTTGTGAGAGTGAAATTCAGTCATTTCAATGGCAATTCATGCAAAATATTTCTCCATGCAAATTTCGCATTGGGTTCAGTTGGTCATGAAAATTCACCACATGGAGCAACAGAAGGATATGCTTGGTTAGATTTCTGTGTTAGCTGTGCTTCATACATTGCTCCACTATTGACAATAGTTAATAGATCATTTTTTCCCCAAAAAATTTTGCCAAAATTTAAAGCAGAGGTTCCATCCTATGGGTTCAAAATAAATAAATTGAAATTTCTATGGAAACTTGTGCAAAATGAAAAAATAAAATAAAATTGGAAACAAGCGTATCTAAAGATTTATTTGGTACATTGTTCTATCATAGTTTACACCAGTTGGTTGCACCCCCCTTTAAACCTTAAACCCCCCTCACACACACACCTCTGACTACCAAATAATTTCACTAAAAATGATAAAAACTGAAAGATTTTTTACATTGAAAAACATGCAATGAAATACACCTGCAATAGTTTCACTTTGTAATGTCACTGAATCACTGAAAAATATAACATTAAGAGAGAATAATAGATCAGAACTTAACGTTTAGTTTAAATAAACAAATAAATGTAAATATTTCATTGACGCTTTGGATGAACAATACATAACAATGCCAATATATAACAGCTTTTGACAGCGCCTCACGAGCTCAGCTTCTTGAACGTCTTCTCACCGGAACAAGTACAGCAGCGGTTGGCCGCGTTCACAATAGCAGCTTGTGATTCCGTCCGCTGAAGCGGTGCTTTTCTATGGCAAGCAACTTCTTGGTGTTCGGTGCCGCTTTATAAAGGCATATACGCATATATAAATTATAAACTCACTTGAACGCTGTTGCAATTGCTGTTTTTTTTTCTCTGCTGATCTTCCACGCCCACCCCGCAGTATCCGTACGCCCCACACTTTAAGAACCACTGGTTTACACTCTTCTTACTGAATATAAATCCACCTCAAGTAAGCTTTTTTTTTAAAAATTAAATCACTTATGTAAGATCCCAAAATTGCCAATAAATATGTTGATGGAAACTCAGCTATTGTAATATACACTCACCTAAAGGATTATTAGGAACACCTGTTCAATTTCTCATTAATGCAATTATCTAATCAACCAATCACATGGCAGTTGCTTCAATGCATTTAGGGGTGTGGTCCTGGTCAAGACAAACTCCTGAACTCCAAACTGAATGTCAGAATGGGAAAGAAAGGTGATTTAAGCAATTTTGAGCGTGGCATGGTTGTTGGTGCCAGACGGGCCGGTCTGAGTATTTCACAATCTGCTCAGTTACTGGGATTTTCACGCACAACCATTTCTAGAGTTTACAAAGAATGGTGTGAAAAGGGAAAAACATCCAGTATGCGGCAGTCCTGTGGGCGAAAATGCCTTGTTGATGCTAGAGGTCAGAGGAGAGTGGGCCGACTGATTCAAGCTGATAGAAGAGCAACTTTGACTGAAATAACCACTCGTTACAACCGAGGTATGCAGCAAAGCATTTGTGAAGCCACAACACGCACAACCTTGAGGCGGATGGGCTACAACAGCAGAAGACCCCACCGGGTACCACTCATCTCCACTACAAATAGGAAAAAGAGGCTACAGTTTGCACGAGCTCACCAAAATTGGACAGTTGAAGACTGGAAAAATGTTGCCTGGTCTGATGAGTCTCGATTTCTGTTGTGACATTCAGATGGTAGAGTCAGAATTTGGCGTAAACAGAATAAGAACATGGATCCATCATGCCTTGTTACCACTGTGCAGGCTGGTGGTGGTGTAATGGTGTGGGGGATGTTTTCTTGGCACACTTTAGGCCCCTTAGTGCCAATTGGGCATCGTTTAAATGCCACGGCCTACCTGAGCATTGTTTCTGACCATGTCCATCCCTTTATGACCACCATGTACCCATCCTCTGATGGCTACTTCCAGCAGGATAATGCACCATGTCACAAAGCTCGAATCATTTCAAATTGGTTTCTTGAACATGACAATGAGTTCACTGTACTAAAATGGCCCCCACAGTCACCAGATCTCAACCCAACAGAGCATCTTTGGGATGTGGTGTAACGGGAGCTTCGTGCCCTGGATGTGCATCCCACAAATCTCCATCAACTGCAAGATGCTATCCTATCAATATGGGCCAACATTTCTAAAGAATGCTTTCAGCACCTTGTTGAATCAATGCCACGTAGAATTAAGGCAGTTCTGAAGGCGAAAGGGGGTCAAACACAGTATTAGTATGGTGTTCCTAATAATCCTTTAGGTGAGTGTATATTGTTTATCTAAAATCTTCAGGTAATCACAGGTAATGGCATAATGGTTCTGAGTTTGAGAACTTCCAAATTGCAGCGCTCTTTACAGCTTAAAGAGAGAAAAACTACAGGAGTTTTGGATTTGAAACTGATTTAGCTGTGTTTTTGTCTGTTATAGCAGTGCAGTAGTTTTGAGAGATGCTCTGGTGATTTTGTCAGCAGGCATTGAATAATGGGCTGTCTGGGTGATTTTTAAATTGAATACATCATATTTCATCATTTTGCCTCACACTGTGGTAATGAGATAATACACTCTGGGCTTTCTTTTGCATGTGTTTTGCTGCATTTCAAATCTGTTTGTGGACAGGAAAGAGCCTAAATTTGCAAATATGCTCAGAATAATTCAGACAACAAAGGGATTTGATGGGACAGAGAGACATTATTTCCTACAAAGCTACTGGTCATCACTGAAAGTTTGAACAATTTTGAGCACTTCAAGTTGAAATATTCAACTAATGGACATCATCAGTAGCAACATGTTGCCCACATTTGAAGCAGAGTGATACATCTCAATTATTATGCACTAAGCAAGTTTTTTTTTGTGGCATTTATACACTACCATCAGTAAGATTTTTTTGTTTTTGAAAGAAATTCTTTTGTTCAGAAAGAACCCATTCAATTGATGTGACAGTGAAGACATTTCTGATTTTACAAAAGATTTCTATTTCAAATACAGTTGCAATCAAAATTATTCAACCCCCTTGACCTGCAAGACATTTTGCTGTCGAGAACAAAATTTGATGAAAAAAATTCAACAAAGGCATTAATAAACTATTATAGAAAGTTTATTAATATACATTTGAGTGATTCTGAAAACTTAAAGTTGAAGAAATTGGCTCTAAACATTTATGTGCAAAATGATTCAACCCCCAAAAGTCAAATTTTGTGCAGAATCTTTTATTGTTTATAATCTCCAGTAAACGCTGCCTGTAAGTGCTTAGAAGCTTCTGTCACCTCTCTACTGCAACCTTGGCCCATTCCTCGCTTGAAAAAGCTTCCAGATCACTGATAATCTTTGGTTTTCACGTTACCACTGCTTTATTCAAATTCCACCAAATATATTTTCAATGAGATTTAAATCTGAAGACTGTACAGGCCACTCAAGAACGTTCTACGACTGATCCCTGAACCAAGCTTAAGTAGATTTGGATGTATACTTTGGGACGGCTGTCCTGCAGGAAAGTCCATTGATCATCAAGCTTCAGTCTCTGCACTGAAGGCATCACCATCTTTGCCAAAATGACTTGATAAGAATTCATGATGTGCTTCATACAGTCAATATTTCCACTTCCTGCAACAGCAAAGCACCCCCATAACAAGACTGGACCACCTCATGTTTGACCATAGAGATGGTGTTCTTCTGCTCATAAGCTTTGCCTTTTTTGCACCAGACATACCGCTGATCAAAAAGTTCCAGTTTGGTCACATCACTTTTGTTCAAACACGGGGGCCATACGTTTGTTCTTTTTGCTGCTTTTCTACAGATGTTGAGCAGAATTACTGAAGATATTTCAGTTCTAAATCAATGTGAGAGTTCCTCTCCAAATGTAACCACTAGCTTGCATTTGAATGTGTCCTCCTAATTGCTATATCCTGCATTAGCCCTGAGCTCCCTGAACTTCTGGGCTCAGCTTGGCAAAAGGAGAAGAAATACTCAAAATTGTCAGTGCCATGCCAGTTTGGGTCCTCTTTCTTGCATGATGAACAGTGTTATTTGCTGTGATTGATTCAGATATGAACACAGACTTTCTTGTCATAATGAGTGAGCGTGTTTCTCGCTCTTTCTCTGTCTTCTCTTAATTCAATTCGATTTTCACTTTCTTTTTAGTGTGCTTAATTGGCATGACAAATAACATTACATTTGCATTACCAAAGCATATTGTCTCTCTCTCTCTCTTTTTCACCTGACTCACATTTATTTGTCCTGCCGATGCAATACCAGTGTTTAAACTCCAGTCCATACAGTCATATTTTCACAGATTTGATCATTCATAGATCTATTATTTTACTATAGTTTTCACCTTTTCATGGACCCTTAGAATTAGTCAGTTTTTGCTGCTATGCATTTAAGAAACACCTTCACATGCGAAAGGAGAAACGGGTCTAGCTTTCCACGGCTCTGCACCCACATCATCTTGAGGTGTGTAAATGTGGGCCGTCATATGCTAATGTATCGGGTTTCCAATGTCAGAAATCCAAGGATTTTTGAGCAAGCTAAATGCCTGGTTTAAATTAAAGCTCTTTTTAGACTGGGAATCAAGATAGCGTTCTGAAATGTACAGTATTTTCATAGTACATAAAGCTTGTGTATCTCAAAAGATCTAGCAAAATTTGATTCGTTATAATTGTGCACATTTGGTTGCTTGACCTCTTGAACTCTCGTGCCATGAGTGTGTGAGTAATGTAATGCTGAGTAGATGTAATCTTGACTTCCAGGTCAAACTCATCAGGAAAATTTGGTTCAGCATCTAACCTATTGATCTTCTTTTCACCATTATCGGCTTGTTTACTTGACCCCAGAGAAAGCGAGTGTTTTAGCTACTCAGGAAGTAAGGGGAGTGACATTAATGGAATTTAGAGGGAAAACAAATGAAATATTCTCAGATAATCCCAAATCTCTCATGCCAATCAGGCCGTGCAGCTTTCAGAAACCTTACAGCGGGTTACGTCATTCTCATTCTCCACTGCTGTGAGAGGCTCTACTGTCTGCACTCAAACTCTTGCTACGTGAATGAGTAAAACAACCTCTAGTCACAGTCCTCAGGTAAATCTGCATTCAATTCAGTTCTAAATCATTTGAGCAGCACTTTATGTAATGGCACTTGCTACAAAGCAGCTTTACAGAGATCGAAGGTGACGATAGCGCCGGAAAATGTCCAAGTGGATGAAGGAAGAAATCAAGGAGGTGACAATGGTTAAAATAATATCAATTTCTGATCATGTTATCTCCTCAAACTCAGTCAGGAGAGTAAATTTTAATGTTTGAATCAGGATATTGAAGGATCGTGTATATTTCAAGTCAAAAGGAACACTATGCAATACCGTCTACTGCGCAACATCCCCCCCGCCCAAACCAAAAATACATTCCTGCAGCTATGGATAGAGGATATATTTGCACATTTTTTTTGAGAGAGTGAGGATTAAGAAAGTCAACAATCAGGCCAAAATGCCCCCACAAGCACTTTGGTCTAGCTCACTTGTTTTTATGTGTTATTAAAAGAAATCTAATATGTTGGCATCGCAAAACATCATAAAGCTTCAAAAGAGTACAACAGGCCAATTATATATGTACAGCTTATGTTAGGCACAGCTACCGCCAGTCAGTTAACATACTGAACTGACTGATGGAATCTAGAAAAAGTCAATATGAGAGAAGTTTTGGAAGCTTAATGGAGCTAAAACATGCCAATCAACATGACTCTACAGATCTTTGGCAGTGTCATGTCTGTGCATGACACATCTCACAGATGCCATCTGCTCTCTCACATGGCCGTCTGATCTGCGGTGTCATGATGAATATCATCAGAGTCTCAAGCCCTGTGCTCTAAATCAGATTTTTTTTCTATCATTTCAGTATTAAAACATCCCCCTCACCACCAAATCTCATTTTTTGAATACCTTCATCTCTTGACAGTTAATTTGAGAGATAAAGGATTTTAATGCGTTTGAGTGAAACTTTCAGCGCAGACTTGAGATGCTGATGATACACACTTGTCACTGCACCTGTCTGCTTAATAGGTTTGTGCAGCAAAGCCATTATCTGTATATAATTCTGTATTTGATGTAGACTAAATTATCTGTGTCTGTATTTGGATAGAATAGGATGTGGGCAGTGCTTAAAATAGTGTCTGAATCTATGCTAAAACATTTTTTTTAAATGTTACTCTATTCCATTTGTTTTCATATAGCAAATATGCCTTGTATAATTAACAAGCCAGCGTTAAAAAAAAAAAAAAAAAAAAAAAAAAAACCTTGCCAGCCACCGCCAGCTTTTTTGGTCATTTTCACAAAAATTTCCTGGCCCCCAGAATATTTTGTTGTATGAATATCTTAACATGCAATATATCAAAAGAAAGAACATACCGTCTCCATTTTATTCTAGCTTCACGCATATTTTTTTTTTTCAACACTTGAATGTGGGTAAGTTTCATTAAAAAGCAACATTTTAAGAAAAAAGCTGAGAAAAACACGATTTTGTCAAAGACTACATCCAGAACGATGATCGGAGTACATTGAGTCCATCAACACCCCTATCCACTTCCTGGACCGACATTTCATTCAATAACATTAGGCAGTTTTGATTTATATGCTGTTTATTGTTGACGATCACATTATTTTTCATATGCATTTGAGAATAGAGCTGCAACTAACGATTATTTTGATAATCGATTAGTTGGCCGATAATTTTTTCTATTAATCGGATAAAAAGCCCATTTTTTATTGTATTGACAAAACACACTAGTCCACATCCTGCCCAATTATGTCCTTCAAAAAAACGTGTCATCTGAGTGCTATGAAAACACACATAGTGAATATATATCTACTCTTACAAAAATTAACCATGATTTTACATCGAATAAAACAAACAAAAATAATATTAATAAATAAATAACAGGGTTATTGTAGTTATTCAATGGTAACCACAAATTAACCGTAGTTTTGCTTTAAATCTATAGTTTAACTAAATGGTATTTGTGTGGTTATACAAATGGTAATCAATACGGCAAAAACATGGTTTTATTACAATAAAAACATGGTTTTACTATCTAATAGAACCATGATTAATTTTCGTAAGGGTATGTTTGTGCTATACATTATGTGCAAAAAAAGTTACTAAGCAAAAGGAGTTTAAAACCCTACATTGAAATGATATTAAAGAAAAACAAAAACACAAAAAACACTCATTGTTACCAAATTAGAGGAATGTTCTGCAGGAACACACACACACTCTCTATAGACACACAGTACCTGTTACTGTCATTTCTTTATCCTGTAGAAACGTCTTACATTTATATTCAAATTACACGCTGTTATCCCTTTACAGTTACTCTCATAAAATACTTGAATTACATGTTGACTTTTAAAACTAAATTTAGCGTTCAACAGCAGATATTTCAGCTAAATTAATGTTTTTGCACTGAATATTAATGGTCTCCCTCTCGACTGCGTTCTGTCTGTTTGACGTGCACGTGCAGGCACTTGTTCAGTGAAGTTTGAAGTTTAACACAGACTGTCAGGACGCGGTTTCATGAAAAATGGAAATACTCGAGTGAATTAGTAGCATTTACAGATGAGGATATAACTACTGTTCTCTATATAGATCAGTGGATATAACCTGTAAAATGACCGTTTTGCGCTGAGGATGCAGACGCACAAACATTTGTCAAATGCATTCGCTTGAAGCTTAAAATAAACAGTTCTCATGTTTTGGGCACTTGGATCATGTACCTTTCCTGCAGCAGCTCACTGTTTTCACTCCACTATTTCTAGATGCACATTTTGTCCATAAAAATGCGTTTTTCAGTGCTGTAATTTGGCGCGACTGGTGGAAGCTTATCGTGCACTGAGGGCAGATCCGACAAATCGGTAATGAGAATCGATTATCGATTATTATCGATTTTATCGACTAGTTGTTGAAGCCCTATTTGAAATTGTTCGTTTCTGCTTCTTTTTTCCTGTGTTTTGATCTGGGGATTGTACTCCTACCGTATAACAGTGAAAACATAGAAAGCCGTTAAAACTCGCCAATGGCAGGGGATCTTCTTTTCATAAAAGACGAGATAACTTTTTTATTTTATAAAATAAAAGTAAAAGTATTTATTATTTAAAATGATTAATTTTTTATTTTAACATTTATGAAAATATAAAAAACTCACCATTGAGTTATAATTTTAGATATGTTCATTAAAGTCGAAATGCAAGTTAAATCTTATTGTGAAGGATTCATCTATGCATGTTTCATTTTTTTACCTTATGATATTTTGATTAAAAATGACAAATTGATCTTTCGGTGAAACGATAGACTTCTCTCTTGTGACATATACCAGACTTTTCCAAACATTTAGTCCTCTTAAACCCCGCTGCTTTGTTACTATCATTCAGATATGCCTCCATTCAATCAACAACAGATGGATTGAACTAAGACCCGCCCTACTTTTTTTTTCAATAATCCATTTCACTCTGATTTATGTAATGATACAGAAGGAAAAATATGTTGTTACTTCTTTTACATCGTGACTTCTGTGGGAAAAAATCTGTGCTGCTAACCAAAAGGTTGTAGTAGTTGTAGTAAACCCCACAAGGGTGATCCATGACTTGCACTACATGAAGTTGGACAGAAGTCACGTCACCATTGTGTCACTGAGCAAGAAACTTAACCTCAGGTAGCTCCAGGGGAATCATCCCTGTACTAAGAGTCCCTGAACGTCACTTTGGATAAAAGTGTCATCTAACTCAGGATTAGTAATTAGCCAGGTGAAAATAGACTTTGATTCTACAAAAATATGGCCTTGGGTGACAGAACCCTTGACCCTGTCAGATGCATCTCACCCCTTAAATGTGCATGTTTGCATGCTTGCTAAGGGCCATGCCTCCTTTACCGGACGCCAGACGCGCTCATTAAAACAATGTGCCATGTGTACACCTCTTGGCTGTCACAAGCAGTTTGCATATGCACTGTTTGAGAGAATGTTGGGATAAAAGATTGATGCATTGTAGTTTTGTTAAGCGTGTTTTTTCCCCTAATGTCCCCACGCTCTTTAGAAATCCATAGGGAATGCATACAGGAGGTGACAAAGATTTTCTATAACAACATGAATGATTTATAGAAGTGCCTAATGGCTAAGGAACATCGAAATTCGCAGTAATATACAGTATGTGTGTGGGAGAGAAAAGACATGGTTGCATCTCTTTAAGAACTCAGGGTCTATGTAAATGATTCATAATTATTCTCTCCAAGATCATAACAGTGTTTTTGCGCTATTAGCAAGTACACTCTACGTTTCCATTGCAATACTGTTGATCTCACACTGTTATGTGAGAGGACGTGGAGTTATTTGTCGAATAAACAAATGCACGAAAGTGACCTGTGTGAGATTTGCACATTCAAAAGTCTGTTTTATTTACCTGTTCAAGTCCTGTTGGAAGTTGTAGTGTGACTCACTGAGAGTTTGCGAAAATGGGCAAACACAAATAGGAGATTATACTGTGTACCAGTGCAAGTCTGGATTTCAAGTGCTGTAGGACTCCACATGATGTCGGATTTTTAACTTGATGGGGTGGATCTGACTGTGTCCGATTCACCAGTCCAAACAGAATGAATGAGAGTGGAATAGATGAAGTGTCTCTGCCGGAGCGAGAAGTGCAGCGGGGGCGGCAAGCAACCCGAGATGACCCACAACTCCCAAACGGTACATGTGAACACCCAGTGGGCACAGTTACCATGCAACAGAAGCACTCTATCCGAGACACAACCAGTCCGTCCGCAAAGGCCACTCAGCAATGCTGAACGCGCAACGCTGTAGAGGAAGCTGGGAGAGAGCCCATGGCCAGCCAGTGGAACATAGCAGCCACCTTTCACGACTGGAGACACATAACAAAAGGAAGCTCCAATTGTATCCAGCCTGGAAAAATGAAAATACAAGATGGGAAAAAAGCCCATAAGGATACAGAAAAACAAGAAAAGACAAACAAAGACCTTAAATTAGAGGCAACAGTCAGGTACAATCTCAAAAACAGCAGCTGGTTAGGTATGTTTTGAAGCATGGCAGCTGGTTTGAGCTGGTTTAAGCTAGTCCTTAGCTGGCCATGAGCTGGTCAAGTGCTGGTCCTATGAAACTAGCTCCAGCTCAGGACCAGCTTAAACCAGCTCATGACCAACTAAGGACCAGCATAAACCAGCTCAAACCAGCTGCCATGCTTCATAACATACCTAACCAGCATGTGCTGGTTTTTTCAACAGGGTATTTGGGTGTATTTCAGTTACAATGTCCATTTTGCTTACATAATAAAGAGATTATCTCAGTCTCTGCTAATGCTGTAAATTTATGCTGCATTAACAGAGAGCAATAAATATAAAGAGTTTGAGACTTATTTAAATCAGGAACCTGTCTTTTTAAACAAAGTGAAAAGAACCTGCTCATAAGAGTCATTTGCTTTAGGAATTGGGCTTTGCTGGTCACGCTGTATTTTTGATTCATTGAAATAACCGGTTCACAAGGAAGTGTATCAGGAAGTTTGCTACACTGGACGTGCTGTATATTTTGATTCACTGAAAGAGCTGGTTCACAAAAATCATTTGTTTACCGAATCAGGCTACATTGGTCACTCTAAATGTTTTCCTTAAAAAAAGAAAGTTCTTTAGCTTTTGTTTGTTTGTTTGTGAATCAGCTGTAGTAGTCGTACTGTAAGTGCGCTTTTTATGTTTTTGATACTCTAAAAAGAATGGATTCATAAGAATTATTTGTTTGTGAATCAGACTACACTAGTTGTGTTGTGCTTTTTTTTTTCTTTTTCTTTTTTTTTACCATGCAGCATTTTATTGCATTACATTAAAAACAGACTGCGGAATCACGTTTCACAACTCAAAATATGATTTCTTTTGCCATGCAGCGACAGCATAGATTCAGCCGCAGGGGAGTGTCAATGCATGAAACATTGACACAAGAAACCTTTTGATTTTATGAACAGCCCACTTCCAACTTTGAATGGAATACAGTTATATCTGTTGGCTGTACACAATGCTGGCATGTTCTGGAACGTCTTGGCAGAAGATACGTATTGGTCTCTGCACCATTAACAAATTAAATCTTACTGACTTTGTACTCTTTTAACAATGGTGTAAATGAACTCCTTTATGCCTGAGTACAACAGACACACTAGGATTAAACAAAGTAGTGGCCTACCCTCAAGACTTGCTTATTACCTCATTAGCTGCAGAATTTAATGAACATATCTGCACCTTAAATAATACTGAGCAGTAGTATCTAATGCATATTTCCGTGTCTACATTATGCATTAACGCATGAATAAAACAGCTATGTTAGAGGAAGGAACGCACAGATGACATATAGCTAACTCACTGTGCATGTTTAGCATAACATTTATGCCATCTCTCAGAGATTCTGTCCAAAAGTGTGTCTGGAAGATTAAATTAGATCCTCTTACTGCAAGATGTCTGTGTGTTGAACACATAATACTCATGAGTGTTTAATAATAATACTGATGCGAGTAAGTGTATGCACATGCTGTTCCGGATTCAATTATTACTCTCGGAAACCTTTGTAATTGAATTTAAAATTTATATTTTAAATTCAGTGCACACACTCTCGTGTTTGTTTTCCTATTTTGGTGGGACTTTTCATTGACTGAAATCTAACCCTCATAGAAACCTTTTTTAGATTGTCATTGTTGTGCGATATGTTCAGTTACAGTATTCATTATTTCATGTAATGTTGAGTGAGTTTTATTGCCATTCTGCTGCATGTAGAGACATACAAAGGAACAAAATGTCATGCCTCACAGAACTACGGTTTTAATCTCCTGAACAAAAAAGAAAAGGAGAAGAAAAGGGCCAAGCCAAAAATGTGTAAACACTAAGCTTTTAATTGTCTTAACCACAAATTACTGGTCAGGAAATTAATCAAATTTAAGCAAATTCACTACTTATAAAGCCATTGCTGTCTCAGAAAAACATCAAAGACAGAATTCAGTTTTTCACAGAATATGGGAAGTTGGAGTGATGAATCACAATGAATCACGAGTTGCATGGTGATGCTCAAGAGCGGTGTCTTTCGAAAATCTGGTAAGAAATATAATAATAAATGCATCTCTACTACAGTGAAGCATAGAGGAAGAGATGCCATTGTGTGTCGAGCCTTTTTAGCTGCTGGTATTGGAGAGCTACTTCACTGTAAAAAAGTTATTTAATGCTTTGGGGTACAGGAGAATATTGCAGAATGGCTTCCTTCCCATAAATGAAAAGTTGTTATCTAAAGAGGAATGATCAGATGTTATTTTTCAACAAGACAATACTCCTGCCCAAATTGACAACCAAGAGACACCCAAGAAGTGGCTTGAGAACCTTCAGGCTCATGTTTTGACCTGGTCAGAGTCTAGATTTGAACCCTATAGTGAATATTTGGTCTCCAAAGAACTGGAAGACATTTTCCAACTACTCATGAATTGTTTGAAGCCATTAACATTGAGTGGAACAACACAATCCTGTAAAAAGCTGTCTGCAAGTTGGTTCCATGCCAAGTAACTTTATCTATAGTATTTGTGCAATTATTACTAATTTCCTGACCAGTGCTGCAGAATGTTTTGGTGGGAGATTTGATATATTTGATATATAGATTTGGTATATTTGTGATTAAAATGGTTAAGACCATTAAAAGACCACTAAATATTTGGCACAGCCCCCTTTTTTTGCCCAGGAGTGTATAAACATACGAAAACATATTATATATTCAGTTATTCAGTATTCAGCATGTCTATTGTTTTTCTGGTCCACAATTTAGGTGGTTTCAGGTTTTGCTATTTTTTTTTTTTACACAATAAAAAACTATTTTTGTTGTCAGCAGGGTCTAAAATGAACTTTCCCCCTCATCTGATCTGGTAAAAGGTGCTTCTTACCGGCTATGAAAGTGTATTTTTCATTTTTGTCATTAAAAATTTTTTTTTGTCCATATCATGATAGAATTATTTTAGGTTTTGCAATCATAGTTGTGACAAGCGGCATCATTGTAGCTGCACACACAAAATGTCTTTGTCTTTCTGTGAAACTGCCACGAAATCCATCATGATTTTCTTGATCATATTTGGATTTCGATGGCTTAATGTGAGAAAATGTATTTGTCACTTTTGAGTGTTAAAGGTGCAGTGTGTACATTTTAGCAGCATCTAGCGGTGAGGTTGTGAATTGCAATCGCCCACTGCTCACCCCTCCCTTTCGAAGCACATAGAGAAAGCTACGGTGGACAAACGGTTGACCGACACAGGACAAAAATGCTGGAGAGAGCAAGGAGTGACTAGCATTCTGTAGAGAAGTTTGTCCGTTTAGGGCTACTGTAGAAACATGACGGAACACAAACAACAACAACATACCGGAGACTGCAACAGACGCCCACTTTGACAAGCGCTTGTGTGGGTTATGAGATAGTCGCAACTTTAGTTTAAAGGAATGCGAAGACATTTTTATTGGTCAT
Source organism: Rhinogobio ventralis (assembly GCA_039654625.1). Classification (NCBI taxonomy): domain Eukaryota; kingdom Metazoa; phylum Chordata; class Actinopteri; order Cypriniformes; family Gobionidae; genus Rhinogobio; species Rhinogobio ventralis. The sequence goes on along the minus strand of CM077202.1, from coordinate 23,272,541 downwards.
AACTTCTGGAGAAAAATAGCGCAGACACTTTTGTACACGCTATCAAATGGAGTATACTTTGAAAGACTACACGATCGACTATATGCATATGCTATCATATGCGTTATGTTAAAGCGTACCCTGTTTATCATGCTAAACCTGCTATCAAAGTCTCAGGAATTTAAGTCAAGTCAAGTCACCTTTATTTATCTAGCGCTTTTTACAATGCTGATTGTTTCAAAGCAGCTTCACAGTGTTAATAGGAAAGTAATGCAACAGAATTAGATTCAGCTGTACAGCCGCTCTGGAGAAAACAGTGATGTCATCCAGCTCAGTTCAATTATCATATAGTGTCAATGCCGGCAGATCAGTAATATAGTTGAATATTTAGTGTCCCCAACTAAACAAACCATAAGCCAAAGGTAACAGAGGCGACGGTGGCAAGGAACCAAAACTCCCATCAGAATGAATAATGGAAAAATGGAAAACACCTTGGGAGAAACCAGGCTCAGTCAGGGTGCCAGTTCTCCTCTGGGCAATGAACAAACAGTGTATATGATTATGATTCAGGCAACATTACAAGTCCGAAGTCATATTAGATCGGAATATACAGAATATTTGTCCAGTTCCATCTGGTTGAAGATTGGAGTCATCACGCAGGAGACGGGTTTGTAGAGGATCAGTGCCACTGGATGTCGTGTCGGTGAGGCCATCACAGAGGAGAGTCTAGTTGACACGGTCTCTGCAGACACTTCAGGGCTGTGTTGGTCATGTCTAGCGCAGGTCCACTATCAGATCTGGATATTTGAGACCGCAATAGACTTGATGGAGTATAATGCGTTGAGCTCGCTAAAGTACTGGGGAGCTAAACCATTTAGTGCTTTGTAAGTAATTAGCAAGATTTAAAAATGTATACGATGTTTAATAGGGAGCCAGTGCAGTGTTGACAGAACCGGGCTAATATGGTCATACTTCCTGGTTCTAGTAAGAACTCTAGCTGCTGCGTTTTGGACACGCTGGAGTTTTATTAAGCGAGCAGGGCAACCACCCAGTAGAGCATTACAATAATCTAGCCTTGAGGTCATGAACGCATGAACTAACTGTTCAGCATTTTGCATTGAAAGCATGTGCCATCATTTAGATATATCTTTGAGATGGAAGAATGCAGTTTTACAGATGCTAGAAACGTGGCTTTCAAAAGAAAGATTGGTATCAAAGAGCACACCCAGGTTCCTAACTGACAATGAGGACTTGACAGAGCAGCCATCAAGTGTCATCAAGCGAGTATTCTAGGTTACTACGTGCAGAGGTTTTTTGTCCAAT